>OU015661.1:11323887-12640274 GCA_907165275.2 Zygaena filipendulae
GTCAGGGGCAAGGCCCTCCCCCCTGAAAAATAACCCTAGATAGTAGATACGCCAAAGAAGAACACACCCGCCAAGTTTCAGGTCTCTACGATCAGCGGTTGAGGCTGTACGTTGATCTGTCAGTCAGTCATTCAGGACAAAGCATTTTATATGTATAGATTTACCTACCTATCATAGAAGGTATGGGAAAGTGTTTAAATCTCCTCATGCGACCTCTATACAAATAAATCCACACTTCTAGTTTAATTATAAATTATAGCAGTAGTTAATAAACTGTAGGTAAATGTTCCTTTACCAAAATAAAAGTAATACAACTTTAATAAAAACTTACCTTTTGGGTGTTTTAAAAAGCATTTTTTCTCTCCAAATTAAAGCAAAGGGTCCGGAGCGGAATGCCCGCAATGTTGGCCATTTCGGACTCAATCCTTGTCGCTTGAGCGACAAAGACACCGACTCGGCCGGTTGTCGGTAAACAAAGGGATAACATTTGAACACGTTCCGCTTGCAGTAACCAAACTAAGTAAATACCTAATAGCTATTTGGTATAGGTAGGTTTATAGGTTATTATAGGTATTTCTAGCAGCTAAAAATACTCATATACAACGTGTTAATGAATTAACTGAAAACCTGATACACCCTATTTAACAAAATAAACAATAATATGACTAAAATATATTTTATGCCGATAATATTAATACTTGAAAAGTTATTCAACATTAGTTTGGAGGTGACCTATCTACGAAATTCCAAGCGCTACGCCCGCGCCTACCGCTTCGAATTTTTTTGCTGCGGGCGGCGTACGCGCCAAATATTGTATTATAAATAATTTAGACATGGGCTAGTAAAAATGAAAAAATATAACCCATATTAAAACATAGTGCGATCGATTCGCTAGTCGATTTTGAGCAAACTACTTTCTAGTTTTCAGTTAATTCATTAACACGTTGTATACGTATATTATAAATGCGAAGGTGAGTTTGTTCTCTATAGTCCAGGTTGTCAGAGGCAAGTAAAAGGATATAAGATACGTTTATCCCGAAATTGCCGCGGGATCTCCGAAATTGACGCGGGTAAAACGATTGTTCGATTGTTATTTGCCAGAGACAACATGATAAAGCCAAATAAAGTTATCTCTATGTCCATGACCATAAAGAAAATATAAGTACTTAAGTTTTTTTAAATTATATTAGGTAAGTAGGTAGGATCCCGCAGGAATTTTGGGATAAAAATTACCCTATGTCCTTTTTTGTACCCCTAACTGTATGCAAAAGTTCATGATGATCGGTTAAGCCGTTAAGGCGTGAAAGCGTAACAGACAGACAGACAAATAGCCTTTTGTAACTTTCGCATTTATTTGTAATTTTATTAGGAATTTCAACCACATTAATTTCGGAGTTTTCCAGAAAATTTTGGGATAAAAAGTAAGTACCCTATGTCCTTTTCTGTACTCCTGACATCGTAGACTTATGAGAAGGGCGTACAAACGTAACAAACAAACTTAAATTAGCAATAAATATAATATTATGTAGGTAATAGGTATAGTGTCTACCACAGAGAAAATAAATTAACTAGAGATGACATGTAGGCGGGGCAAATGCTCTAACTTGCCCAAAACTTTTTTTGCTAGTATCCCAAGTATATTTTCCATAATATTCCCAAAACTGTGACTTTGAAAACAGTGACTGACGGCCGCACTCAGAGTCGACTTTAATGATTATCTACTTAGTTAAGTATAGATTTTTAAAACAAAACTGCCGCAATCAGAGACGTTCAGTAAATTAATGTTAATTGGCATTTAACTAATTAAGTTACATCTCATTAAATGTTTTAAAAATCCATACTTAACTAACTAATCATTAAAGTCGACTCTGAGTGCGGCGGTAAGTACAAAACATATCATAAAGCTTTTAATACATTTATTTGCGTTAATGAATGTTTTGGTGCGTGATGAATAATTTTGTGCGCGAAAATCACCCGGTGACACTGGTGTTCATACTAAACTAAGTTGATGGCCCTTCTATCAGTTACGGCCGCAGTCAGAGTCGACTTTAATGATTACTTAGTTAAGTATAGATTTTTAAAACAAAACTGCCGCAATCAGAGACGTTCAGTAAGTTAATGTTAATTGGCATTTAATGAGATGTAACTTAATTAGTTAAATGTCAATTAACATTAATATATTAAACTTGTCTGATTGCGGCAGTTTTGTTTTAAAAATCTATACTTAACTAAGTAATCATTAAAGTCGACTCTGAGTGCGGCGGTTATTTTCTGTTCTGTGGTGTCTACCTTTAAAACATAATACCTACTGCGTTACCACGTACCTGTAGGTACCGCGTACCTACAATCTTTAGAACAGTTTCAGGCAGACTTGTCGAAGTTTGACCGACGACCGGAGCAGCGCAACTCTTGGATAGCTCATTGCAAGTTACAATCAGTTCGTAACAGCTCGTTTACTCGCTTGTCCAGCCCCTGTGCTAACCTTGAACTCGATACCTCTTGCTATGTCTATTGGTCAAACTAGCTGTGCCCCGCGATTTCATCCGCGTGAATTCCGAAATTCTCTCGGGAACTTCTAACACAGCTACACCAGTCTCTGATTTTTTGTATTTTTTTAAATAACTAAACTGACGTTATTATGAATATTGAAATCCGTAGTATCACTAACATGTCGCACAAGTTTTACGTGATGAGCGAAAAACAGACAAAAAAACAATCCGTTTTTATATAACTGCTCTTTTTTCTCTTCGAAAATCGATAAAACATATTAGAAAATATATTACATTATCGACTCTTATGAAGTGTACTTACCTACTTAATAAATAATTTATTTGAATTCCTAATAGGTGGGCATTAATTAGGTACTTCTTGATTATTTATAACATAAACAAAGGCACCATGAAATTATTAATTATACTTCCTTTGTTTAACTACTTCCTTATAGAAATGAAACTGAAGTCGTATGAGTCCAACTCTAACAAAAGGATACCTATTTTTTCGTTTCTGTTTGTTGTTACAAAGGACCGACTCTGTTAATTGTGCGGTCATACGCCAGATGCAGATTGCAGATACCATGAGTTCGATTCCCGCGGAATACAAAATGAAAGATACCTATACTCAGAACTCTTTTACTTTCCATTTCAAAAATCCTGGATTTCTAGAACTGTATAGATATTTACTTTATTTTACCGTAGTTTCGGCCAGTTTTATATTCACTTTTGTAACTTGTGTTGTCGAATAAATTACAAAAAGTTAACCACTTTCACTAATAAAACGGCAATAGAATAGCAAAAAATCGGATCGCAATCGAATGAAGAAAATTTGAATAGCTACCTATATATTTGAATAATAAAGTAAGTACCCAAATTGAAATCTTTGCTTGATTTATTTTACTTAAAAACTTTGTCAAAAGGTAGGTATTGTGAATTAACATCCAATCACATTTACATATATTTCATGGGTTGATTCTGTTCTGTACAGTCGGCAAAGAAATACTCGTAATTTGAAACATATAAGGTTCGTGAATTTAAAAGTGTATCGAAACAGAAAAAATTGGTCTCTTTTCAAATACGTTCTTTTCAGTTTGAAAAATCTAGAAGTTTTTGTGCATTCTTAATTTTTATCGTATGTTTATCTAACTGTATTTTGATTTGTCTTCTCATATAATTACTACGCTTATTTGCTAAAAAGAAATAAATTTAACGTAGTGTTCATCTGTACTAAATGTATTATGTCTTATGAGTTTCTTTGTTTATATTTAATGGTCTTGTAATGGTGCATATTATAATATAGTATAAATTATGTAAATATAGTTTTTATTTTAAGTTTTCCATAAGTTTTATTATATTGGTATATACTATTTTTTATATAGATTATAAAGAAGTACCTAAAGTACCTATGCATTCAATAAATCAATAAATAAATACAGTAATTGTATAGATTTGGATAGTTTTATTATTGCTTCAATGCTCACAAAAGTCAAGTTATCAAGACATCGAAGCAAAGTTATATAAGCTATAAATGTTATTTTTTTATTTATTTATTTTGTAAGGAGAAACATTTTTTTATCAAGTTTTGAGTCGGCGTTAGTCCTCAACTACGATTCTTTCATCTTGTGTGTGTGTGTGGTCTATGTATTTTAATGTTAGTAGGTAATTACACAAATCATAAGCGACACCGGACATGAGTCGTGTTAGATACAAAGTAGGTGCGGACGCAAACTAGTTGCAACCGTCCCTCTAATGCCGATTGTCGACAGAAGGTCCAATTCCAATTTGCAGTGTTTTCTTCTTCTTCTTCTTTAATAATGGCGTCTATAATTATAATTTGCCAATGACAATGTTTCTTAATAATAAAAATCTCTTCACCTGCTTTTTCAATTATGGCGAAACGCCAATGACAATGTTAGATTGTTCCCCAAGTTAAAACATGGCTCTCTTGAAAGCCAGTTTCCTGCTCAGGGTTTAGAATAGATGCTGAAAGGTAACTGAAATAACCAAGACTAACTTGACACGCATGCTTTCGCTATGGCTTATTATTCACCATTCAACAACCGTGTATGAGATCATTCCAACCGCCCGTAGTGACAGTGTGGCAGCGGATAAGGCGAGCGCCGCATGGATGAAGCGAAAGCCACAGGTTAATTGTGTCGCGTCCATCTTCTCAATATTAGCTACCTATGTGTTTTGAAACAATAATTTACTATGTTTTTCGCGAGAAAATATTAACATAATGATCTAGACTTATAAGATACCTCCCTGAAATATTTTTAAAGGTTTCGTATTGAATGAAAAAAAAAAGTAAAACGAAATCCTTATAGTTTTTGTTCTCGATTTTCTCCAACATTTTGGGCAAGACGTAATTTATTCCTGAGCCATTGTAAACTTTTATGAGACTACTTATATGGTTCTTGATGCTCGTCATTCTCCCGGGGACGGATGCGTTGCTTTATCGCCTATAAGAAGCCTCGCTTGAAGGCGGCCGTAAACAAGACTAGCGGGACAAATGTTATGGCCGACTCATTGCGTACCCCTGGCCTACACTGTTTTGCATATTACAGGGTACCTTGTTGCTTTTGAAGTGGACCTTCTTCACTTTGTGTAAAAAAATCGTAGGCATTGTAAATTATGAAGGATAATTGGATTGTTTGGCACACAAAACTGAAAAATACAATACAATTTTACAATGGAAACTTGCCCATGTTTTACCACTATTTTTTTTTTTTTTTAATTCTGTAAATAGGCCTCAATGGGCTCTTTTACACGTCAATCATAATATTAATATTGTTATGGAACCAAACACCCTCGCCACAAAATATCTTCCATACGAAAACTCAACCTAAACGTTACAGATAGAACCTTTGGTCTTCCCAAATAGGTGTACAACTAAATAAATAATCAGTATTTTTTTCTTGTAGGTAAGGTACCAAAGTAAGCCCGTGAAATTATTCAGATATCACGATGTCAGGCCTGGAATTTAAGGTACTATAATATATGTATAACCTTTGCAAAAATCACGTCAATCTTTTGCTTCGCTAGAGAATTACAAACACACGTGATTTCATGTGAAGACCTTTACACCTACAATCCGATCAGTTCAACAAACGCCCACATAATATAGCAATATTGTTTAGTATTAAATAAGTACTTATTTTTCCACTTGCCGAAACAAATTCGGACTCCATTTTCTTCCGTAAACTGCCAGTTTTCATTACTGGCAACACTCGCCTGCCGACTTAAGTGCCGTTTAAATAGATCCGTGACGTGCCTACCGTGCATATAAAGCCTCCCCCTAACACTCTAGATCGTTAACTGACTAACCAAATCAATTATACTTAATCCTTCCAGTAAAACGGTGTCTGGCGCGAAAACATCTTCGTCGTCTCACAGCTCACTTCACTCCACCTACTTACCTATATTTTTGTAAGGATCTAACGGCCGCACTCAGAGTCGACTTTAATGATTACTTAGTTAAGTATAGATTTTTAAAACAAAACTGCCGCGATCAGACAAGTTTAATAAATTAATGTTAATTGGCATTTAACTAATTAAGTTACATCTCATTAAATTCCAATTAACATTAATTTACTGAACGTCTCTGATTGCGGCAGTTTTGTTTTAAAAATCTATACTTAACTAAGTAATCATTAAAGTCGACTCTGAGTGCGGCCGTAAGACAATATCGTTTTGATTTTCATCAATGAACATTACAAAAAAAAATCTTTTTTTTTTCAGTATCTATTTTATCGATTTGAATACCTATTATAGATGTTGAAGACTTTTGAAAATCAAAATTCTAATTAGTCCGTCAGGTAGGAAATAAAAAAAATAATGGACACGTATTTTTTTGCTTTTTCAAATTAAAATATACCTACTTACAGTTACATAGATATAGCGCAATAAAGTTTAGGGTGGCGGCTCGTGACGTCATTAACCGCTAGATATAAGCCCCCATACAAGCTGCAGCGGATAGTGACGTCACGCGAAATTTCAACTCAATATACCGCCGTTATTTTTTGATTACGTAAAAAAATATTTTTATTAATCCACAAACCGGACTAAAAAAAATTTGTCAACTAGCCCACTCCATGTTTCATCAGACAAGATTAACCTCATCTCTTACCACAGAGAAAGAAGCTTAACAAGTAGAGAGGCAATTTGGCCGACCAGAGGCTGGGGTCACACGGTTACTGAAACTTATGACCTAAGTCTCAAAAGTTCTCTTATTGCTCGGGATTCGGAAACTGTCAAGATGCGAGTATGTTACTAGTTAGGTTGTTTGCTAAAAAAAATTAAAATTACACGATAGTATAATTACATGCCTAATAAACATGGATAATGACTGGTTCAGAAGCAACAACACAGCCGGCAACATGCCTATCCTACTAATATTATAAACGCGAAAGTTTGTAAGTATGTATAGATGGATGGATGGATGGATGTTTGTTACTCTTTCACGCAAAAACTACTGGATGGATTTAAATGAAACTTTACAATAATATGGCTTATACATCAGATTAACACATAGGGTACTTTTTATCCCGGAATTCCCGCGGGAACTCTGAAATTAACGCGGGGCACAACTAGTGCCTAACAAACATGGATAGAACTGGACTGATTCAGAAGCAACAACACAGCCGGCAACATGCCTTTATTGTCATATAGATGACACAAATTAAACAAGTTTCTGGAACTCTGCCACGACAAGGCTAACCAAGTAACCACCATGTCATGGAACACATCACAAGTAAATGTTTATATTTTACACTAATAAGTTTAACTCTCAGATTGCTCACCTATAGGTAGGTACTATACAACGTGTTAATGAATTAACTGAAAACTAGAAACTGGTTTGCTTAGAAACAACTAGCGAATCCATCGCACTATGTTTTAATATAGGTTATATTTTTTCATTTTCATTAGCCCATGTCTAAATTATTTACAATACAATATTTGGCGCGTACGCCGCCCGCAGCAAAAAAAATCGAACCAGTAGGCGCAGGCGTAGTGCTTGGAATTTCGTAGATAGGTCACCTCCAAACTAATGGGGTGTATCAGGTTTTCAGTTAATTCATTAACACGTTGTATATGCCCTGCGGTTTCACGTGCATCAATTTCGGAATCGGGAACAACGTAGGTACAATTTTTTTAACATCAATGCTGGCTTCAAGTCGTATTAGACAATTATCGACTAGCTGTTCCCCACGGTTTCACCCGCGGTAATTTCGGAGCTCCCGCCGAAATTCCGGATTACAATATAACTTATTGTTATTCTGATGTATAAGCTATATTATTGAAAGTTTCATTAAAATCCATTCAGATTTTACATACATACCTACATACAAACTTTCGCGTTTATAATATTAAAATAAGGATGATGCAGTGATGTTGTTTTACAAGCGTTTCTCACATTCCAATATGCAGACGTTGGGTTTGAACCGCAAATGACTACACAAATCAGGTTGAAATTGCTGTCAATTCCATCATTATAGCCAAGATAGAGTTTAAATTTTTTTTTTTTTCATACAAGCATCCTACATCATCATAATATGTATAGGTAAGGCATCACTTAGTAGGTAGGTACCTACTAAGTAATATTATGAATTCAAAAGTAATTTTGTCTGTCGGTTTACCTTTCTACGCCTAAACTACTCCATCGATAATCTTATAATTTAGAAATTCCGGCGAGAACTCCGAAAATATATAAAGTTTATAAAAATAAAATGCTAAGTTGGCAAAGGTTGCAACTTTACACACCGAATATAAGATACCTACTATGCACAGTCAGTGCGTTGAAATGAAATTGTAAAAAAACGAATGGAAAAGATTTAAAAAATAATTAACACCGATTCCCGGTCGTGTTTGTGTCGATTTGTTGTGTTTACCGTCGCCGGGGCGTCGAGGGCGGCTCACGACTCCGGGCCGGGACAAGCAGCCGATGACCTATTCCAAACATTGTTCCAAACACGATTCGAACTCACGCAAGCATTGATGTTAAGCCCGCTCTACATTCACGCGAGAATCTTGCGAGAACGCGAGAAAACCATGAGAAACGACGGAGAACATCGGCTCCTCATTCACCTTCTCGTGCTTTTCTCGCGTTCTCGAAAGATTCTCGCTTGAATGTGGAGCGGGCTTTAAAAAAAAATTACATTGCATTCAGATTCGCAGTGCCATACAAATCCTTGCAAACTATCTACGTACAACACATTCTTACATTCTTGTATATTTTTTTACTACTTATTTTGTATATTTTTTTATTGACTTTAGAATTTTCATTTTTGTATCGTCAGTTTTAATATAAACTATAATATAACATATATGTACCTATATCTACTCAACGAATCCCAAACTAAACAAAGTTAAATTCCTAAATTTTGTTCAGTCGCGTCCGAAACCACTTTCAGAATAAGTATCCCAGGCCCATTCGAAGAAGCAACAGATTGCTGCGCAAATAAAATAATAATGAAATGTTGATTTGACGCTGCGTATACACTATACATCTACCTATTAAAAATAAAACCATTTACCACGAAGACGTTGGGTTCCTACCTATACATATAGACATTAGACCTTTTCCAACCAGACATTTTGTTCGCCCAGACGTTCTACAATTTAGGTTATACCTAGGTATTATGTAGGTATACGAACCTAACCTATCCCATAGATACAACTAGGTACTTAGACTCAACAACATTTTTTAGAAAGAATGAAAACAGGTACATTAGTTCTACTACACACTGCACTATACTCGAATTAAAAAAAAAAAAACAATATTATATTATATTATCCGGAATTAACGTGGGTGAAATTGCATTAAATTTTGCATAGTACACGTTATCAGGGAGGCTAAGATGCGCAACACGATAAAATTTTATCGAGCCATTTTATCGATTCTCGTCGACATATTGTATGGTTTTGTCGACGAGAATCGATAAAATGGCTCGATAAAATTTTATCGTGTATCGTGCATCTTAGCCCCACAGGGGGTACAGAAAAAGATATAGGTAGGACTTTTATCCCGGAATTCCTGCGGGAAATTAACTCGGCTGAAACCGCGGCAAACAGCTAGTCTAATACTATAAATACCGATGTTAGTTTATTTTTGTTACGCTTTCATGCTTTGACTACTGAACCGATTATCATGAAATAAAATAAATATACAGAGAAGGACATAGGGTAGTTTTATTTAGAAGATCCTGCGGGAACTCCGAAAATAGCGTGGGGGAAACCCGGAGGAACAGCTAGTGAAAATGTTTTAGGACTGAAAAATGTATCTAATTTTCTTAATTTATAGTATATCGAAAAGCAGTACCAAACACTCATTTTTCATTGCCTGAAAATACGGACAAAACGACGTTTTCTTAAAATAAAAACTAGCTAGTTTATACGGAACCAGAGGACTTTAACTTACATTACATTTCTTACCCCTACACGTATCATCATTCGCCGCTGAGGTTGTTGGGGATAACTTTTTGACAGTGCCCATCATATGAACTCGTCTTGGCGTCATTTTACATGAAAATGTTTTTGGTGGGATTTAATTCCTTTTTGTAAATCAAAATTGCGGAATTCTCATACAAACTTTCATCCCCTAATTTAAGAGGTTGGGTATAAAAGTTGCAAATTTTACAATTTTTTTGTTTTTTGTGTACTAATATTAGCTTACATGCCAAATTTCAGCTTTCTAAAACATTAGAAAATACCCTAAGAATTTTGATGATCATCAGTGAGTCAGTGACGAAATCAGGATTTTTTAGGTATCAATAAAATCTAAAGTATAAAAGCTATGCAATTAAAACTTTATATGTTTAATAAGTCCGCTGTCGACAACATATCCCGAGAATTTTGTTTATCTAGTATAATCCAAGCCCAAGTTATAAGGGTTAAAAAAAACGACGAAGCGCTTCGAGAAAAGATAGGTAATGCTCCCGCTTCGCTCGATTCGTCTTGGCCCCGCACTACCGTGCCCCCAGATTATGAATTATTTGTAATTATCCTGAATTATTTCTACTTATCCTGTAAGGCGGAAAGCCCGGGGCCGGAGCGGCGCAACGGCGAGTGCGACGCCCCGGGCGAGATGCCACCGGAGACGCCGCCTCCCGCCGCCGCGCCGCCGCCCCCGCCGGACCAGCCGCCGCCGCTCCCACCACCGACTAGCACTGTGAGTACCTGAACGTTTTCGACGACTACCCGCCGACCAGCAGCGAGAACACTTTATTCTGTTTTTCGACGACTACCCACCTAATGGCTCAAACTGCTAAGCTTCTACTTTCTTCTTTCTGCTAAGTTTCTTTTTTTTTCTTCGATTATGGCAATCTATCTAGTATGTACGTACTATATATATTTTTTGTTAAATCATGTTTGTATAAAATAATTGTAATTGTGTCGTCTCTGTGTCCAAATAAATGCCTTTTCTTTCTTTCTTTCTATTTCTAGCAATTAAAGTAGGTAATTATGGCGAATCGCCAATGACACTACTAGATTGTTCCCCAAGATAAAACACGATTCTCTCTCGAAGACCAGTTTTTTTCTTGGAAAGCAAAATGGCTGCTGAAAGGTGGAGACAATTTACTGAAACTCTTCAATGGATAATAGTACACTCGCAGTAAATTGTACTGTGGTTTTACCGAACCTCGCGACAATAGCAAGACACGTAATTTCTATATTTACCCAATATATCGTTGCGTACTTTTTGTTACAATCTAACTGACAACATTGTCTTATGTTCCATCACAAAAGATGCCGAAGTCCCGTTCGATGGTGGTGTCCCTAACGCCGGTGCGTCAGCGGGAGACTTGGGCGAAGAAAGCGGAGTTCCTGCTGGCGGTCATCGGGTTTGCCGTCGACCTGGGCAACGTGTGGCGCTTCCCTTACATCTGCTATCAGAACGGCGGAGGTAGAGTCTGTCTGGTGAAACTTGTCACCCCAAAATCACGATTTGATATGTACTCCCACAATAATAATAAATTCATAGACATTATCACGCAGCATAGTTATAAAAAAACTAAGGAACTTTTTACATGTCACGTGGTCACAAATAATAATTGAACTTCACATTGGAAGATACCCATACCCATACTTGGCTTTAGCTTTCACATGATTCAAGCAGAAACAAAAATTTTAAAATTAATACAGACTTAATAATCCTCAATTTTTGCATCAGGTGCATTCCTGATACCGTATTGCGTGATGCTGCTATTCGGTGGTCTCCCCCTGTTCTTCATGGAGCTGGCATTGGGCCAGTACCACCGCTGCGGCTGCCTGACACTATGGAAAAAGATCTGCCCGGCTCTCAAAGGTAAGGCACCATTTAGCGAAAATACTTTGGGTACATCTAGACTAAGGATGTTAGGGAAATTCGACTCCGACTCCGATAGGTCGGAGCTTCCCACTTGATATTTACTTCCGTTGCCGACACTTTAAAATCGGAGGTTTTAATCGAACTCAGGGAACCCCCTCCTACCTTCTTTCTGCCGTTACTCTTTCATTATACGCAATAGGAATGATGACTAATCATAAATTGTCTCCTCAGCCACCACCTCCGACTCCGACTCCGACAAACCAAATTTAAAAACTCCGACGCAGACTTCGGTTCCAATAAACTAACCACCTCCGTAGCATCCAAAGACATTATAAGTATTAAAGGAGGTAACATCCCTAAATCTATCTACCATTTGCAACTGAGACATTTTGATCAAACGGACGTTTTACAATCCAAGGTATGCGAACCTAACCCTTCTTTTAAAAGGCATCAAAAATACGCATGACAAACATCAATAGCTATATATTTGCGTGTGCGCGATGAATGTTTGAGGTATTGCGAGCGGATGAATGCATCAAAAATTTAGCGTCTTAGGTTTTATCGTGTTGTAGTTTATTAGTAGTCTTAGCGTATTTGTATTATTAACTTCACAGTGCCTTAGTTTTACTGTAATGCTGTGAACTTTTTTGTGTTATAAATAAATAAATAAATTTAATCCGTTTCAATATTTGATTACGAATCATCTTAAATCTTGCTAATTGTACGGCATTCCTTTGGATTCTCCATCCCACAGGAAATCTTTACGATGGATTTTCGGAAACCAAAGAAAAACCATCACGCATGCAGTCATATGGCGTTACCTAATGGAAAATTATGATGGCGTGTAGTGGCAGTTATTAATTAATAACTAGCTGGTGCCCGCGATTTTACCCGCGTGAACACTTTCCAGGATAAAAAGTATCCTATATCACTCGGGAACACTGTATCTTTATACCAGTAAAAAAAAAACTTTATTTCTTTAACATCAAGTTACAGTAAATTACCAGAGTTTGGAGACTTCCCTTTAAGTAACAATTGCTTGTGTTGGGAGGCTCCGCTCCTCTTTATCCAATAGTAAAATAAAATAATTTTATATACACACAGGTTTGTAGGTACATGTAAGGTTGCGTGTGTGCATGAATATGTATTTTTGAGTAAATCAAAGGATTTTTAGAATCTGTTCCATACTTCCCAAGATTACCTCCATAAAATAGCTCCGTTTCTATAGAGTGTCCCATGACACCTCAAGGCTCAAGGTGGGGTTTTTTTCGTATATTCATATTTTTGCCGTTCCTCGGCAATTTAAGAAATTATTGTAGTGGTAAGCGATAAATAAGCGTGTATAGATATTTGTATTGTAGAGTGATTGCCGATCGACACGTCTCAAGGGGAGCTGTCTCCATGTTTATTGTTTCGCTCGTCATGATTTGTCGGCCATTGTTGCCGCCGTCTTTATTACCATCATCAGGGAGTTGTGGAAGTAAATTTACCTACTTTTTACATTTTTAATGTTACAGCCATATCTCGATCGGTATTAATGTGAAGTGTCCTATTATTCCGTTATGAGAGAGAGAGAAAAGATATTAGGTAAAAGATTATATTTGCAAATATATTACCTAACCTACCTTTTTCAATGTTATGAACTATTTATATAAAAGCTACAAGTAGTTCATACCAAACTAACTGCGAATTCAAAACAGATCCATTCCATATATCTGTGAGTAGGTATAGTCAATCAAAGTAATGATTAGAAAGTTTGGTTATTTGGATACAGCTATCTACTTTTAGCATTTTCTAATGAAAAAGAGGTCCACATTGAGTTCTCTTTTTATAGAAAGCGAATCAACCGGGGCGTCTTTACAATCTTTCAATTCTAAAAGTTGTTAGCCTAGTTACTTCGTGTCCCGGCAAATTAAAAGTGTCCTGAGATATACTATGTACATATCGAATTCACAGAAATAAAATTGGTAGAAACAGCCAATCCCTATTATTAATATTATAAATGAGAAAGTAACTCTATCTGTCTTTCTGTCCATCTGTCTCTCTGTCTGTCTGTTACGCTTTCACGTCTTAACGGGTCAACTGATCATGATGAAATTTTTTACACGCGCTGTCAGAGGTACAGAGACGGATATAGGGTGCTTTTTATCCCGGAATTCTCGCGGGAACTCCGAAATTTACGCCAGTGAAATCTCATGGAGTTTTGCATACACTGCACTGTCAGGACAAGGACATACATACTATAGATAGGTAGGTAATTTGTATCCCAGAATTTCTTCGGGATCTCCGAAATTGCCGCGGTTGAAACCGCGGGGAACAGCTAGTTCAAAATAAAAATTAGAAAATTCTCAGTGGAAAAGTGCACGAGTGTTTGATACCTAACTTAATCTATCGACTTTCGAACTTTTGCCTACACCGCCTACCTACATGCCGTCTACTATTTGCCATAATCTTTCGTTGAATGGGACTTGAGCTCTGGCTGGACGTTTCACATCGAATGTCGGCTGGACAAACAGACAGACTGCTTCAATAAAGGAATAGGTTCATCATTTTATTTCTTAGTTTTTAATACATTCATTGATGTATAAATAAATGTTGGTATAACCCATATTTTCCCAGTGCCCCATTTAAGGTGCACTGACATTTTACCCCAAAACAGAGAAGAGCGTTTTTTAAATAAAACTACTTTGACCAAGACCCATAGATACCTATAATTCGTCACATTGCGCGTTACGCTCTATTTAGGTACTAGGTAGGTACCTAAATATGTGTTAAAATTATGATAACTTAAAGCTCGATAAAGACTTTTTAACAGTCAATTGTCAAAAGTGATTACTTTTTTGGTGTAAAAAATCATGGAAACTTTGGACAGGCGTGAGTTGTCCACAAAAATAAATTTTAAACTGACAAAAACTGAAAAAGTTTTCTGACGTAGGTATAACGTTTTTTAAGAGAAAACCCCTACACCATCCGTCAGGTCTTCACATCCACTGGAGCCACTATCGTGCGCTGTAAACGTGAGAAGTGAGAACGGCCTTTATAAATATACAACAGGCAATGCTTTTAGCGTCAAGACAAACGTCGTCCGAGCGTTCGGAAGTAGCAGTAGGTAGGTTAGGTAGGTAGCTATTGTAGGCCTCTTTAAGATGTATGAAACGGAAGCGGGCGTAACAAAACTCTTTGGTAATGACCAAAGAAGTCAAACGTGTGGCTTACCTACCTTGTACGAAACGGGCGCAGACTTAAGAAAACGCTTTGGTTGTGAACATCGACGTAAACAAAAAAATTACGGGACTTTCCTAAAAGGAGACAATAAAATTAAAAGAACGAACGACTTAATTGCCAAAGATTAATTATGATAACCACTGCGTTTTGTCCCCTAGAAGCCGTGAAGTTTCAAGAGTCTGCTAATTTTATGCCTCCATTCTTGAGGTATTTGTACCCACATTTTTGTGAGTTATGTAGGTAAACATGGACGGTATAGGTATCTCTCCCTCTAGAGACGAAGATAATAGAAGTAGGTATAATTAAAAACTGACCTGTGGTTTTACTAGTCTAAGTTTTGAAATTCCCTAAGGAATTTTGTTTTGGGGACACAATATTTCGAAAGGAACTTTCCAACCGTCCATCTCCGTGTACACGAGTCCCTAAAATCGCGTGCCCGGACAATCAAAAACACTACACTACTTTTCAAAACCGGCTATTTAGCAAAAAAACCAACACATATACGACTCAACAAACAGTTTACATTATCTTCTTCTTTATAAATAAAAATGAATGTTTGTATGTCTATCCTCTATGCGTTTTGAAACCATTGGTCCGATTGTGATGAAACTTTGGCGGGTTGTTCTGCCTGCGTCTGTAAAGGTTCCTGATCCCAAAACTCACGCGGGTGAAACCGCGGGGCACAGCTAGTAAACGATAAAAAGCGCTGATTTATTGTGGACCCCAATTCAGAATTCAGCATTCATAGGTACGAGTCAAATTACTATAATAAGTGTCATGACTCATGAGAAACTTTTGAAAATGTCCGACTCTCGGTGGTACAGTGTGCACGCTGCTCTTAACTAAGTGTCCCAGAACTGGGAAAGTAAGTCCGTCCGTGATCTATTGGCCGTGCAAGGCCGTGTCTAAAGAATCCGACACCTTTTACCGCGTAATGTGACCAATCGAAGACGAGGTAAGAAAGTTTTTCACGAAACTTGCCTCCGTTCGTGTCGATCCGACGCAGAAACTAATTTTGAAAATTTAAAGAGAGATGAATAATTTTCGTTTGATGTTATTCTACTTCTTGCTTTTTAAGAATAAACTTGGTAAGTTTAATATACCTAGAAGTTTGATTATTAACCGAGCCGGAAAGGGCATAGGAAACTTTTCTACTATATAGATACTTTATTCTAGTTTTTATTGCTGCATTATTCTCACATAATTAAAGTTGAGTTACCACTATTATTATACATATTATAATTATAAATTGACAGCGTGCTGCTGTAGAGTTTGTTGCACAGCTTCTTCTCTTCAGCCAAGGGTGGATATTTTATGGGTGCTGTACTGTAAACTGTAATTTTATTGACGTGAAAAAGAGTCACATTATGGGCCTAATTTTAATAAATGATTTGACTTTGAATTTGAACTCCGAAATTAACGCGGGTGAAACTACGGGGATCAGCCAGTGTAGTATTTTTTTTAAACAACTGGAACGGACCGACAAAACCTTCAAAAACCTTGAAATATCTGGAAAAGTCTACTCGAATGTGTGCATAATAATTTACCCATACGTTTGTTATTGATGAGCGACAATGTAGAAGGGGAACACAACATCAAGCTATACAGGAACCAAAGATAACGAAAGCATCGTGCGATACGAGTACTAGGGGTATATAAATTGAAAATAAAAGTGATTTACTTAAGTGAGAGAGAAAAATCACTTATTCGGTGATAGAGACAAACATGGTCTAAATACAACGAGATAAAGAAAAACATCGAACACAAGCTTGATTTTTGGTGACTTCAGAATCTACGTTATTAGGGTTCCGTAGTAACCTCAAAACCTCATATACATACATATGTGGGCGTCCAAGCAAAAAGAGGTACCAGTTCTCGGCATTTACTTTTCGAGATATAAGAGGTTTTGTAAAGTTGGGTGAAAAAATTTTAGTCTTCCTTCAAAAGGTACTATACCATCATTTGTTTTCTCTGACTGTACTATACAAACCCCGTTCAAAATCTCAAAACTTGCAGATACACGTCAAAACACTTGGGCAATAAACATTCAAAGATTCAAATAATAATATCATATCATAATATTATCATTGGCAATAAATCTTCGTCGAGATCCGCCATCGCTACGTGTAAATCAATTAACGGACGCGAGCGATTTCATTTGATTAGACTTGCCAACAGATGGCGCTGATTCCATTTCCAAGATGGCGTCTAAGAAACGTCATGAGTTGGCGCCGAGTCCCCGCCGCCGCACAAATTGGCGTGCGCTAGGTTTCATTAATTCGATTTTAAATGTTTGGCGTGATTTATACAATGCCAATAAAGGGATGAATTGCTTTCAGTTTGTGAATTTAACTTGTTTTGCTACCGTTTTGAATAGATAAAGCTCGTATTAAGTAGTACGTTTATTGCTTTTATACTACATAACCTACAGCTTACTTGTTATCTTTTAAGTCTTCAGAAATTATATTCTTGAAGCTATTGAATTTTATCGACTGACAAGATATAAACACTTATGAATAGAAGCTCATTCCTTCTTGAATGTAGAGCGAAGTATATAAAACTGGATCTCTTACTTCATTTTAGATACCTACCAATACAAATTTACACGGTAATATAAAAATTCGTTTAAAACACACATGAAAACACGCAAAAATAGCTTGCGTTACTTTACATGGCTGTATCTTTATCTCGCAAATCTATATCTACTATAATAAAAGAGTAGAATCCGCGATTCCGTACATTGAATATTTTTAAGAAAAATTGACAGGGGTCGATAAAAGAAGAGTAACCCAAGCACAAAAAAAAGTTTTAAATACTATTTTCTGTCTGTCTGTCGGTCTGTCGGATGACGGATTGTCATGCGGTTTTCACAGGTAGATTAAGCTTAGCCTGGAGCTACATATACCTAGGCTTTTGTTTCATTTAAATCGGATGTCGGGAAAAAAGTTGTTACACAAAAACCTTTCACGCGGGTGAAACCACGGGGCACAGCTAGTTACCAAATCAACTAAAAAGAGAGTACGCAATACTTCTTTGAAATCTCTCGATAAACTCATCGTTAATACCACAGAATGAAAAATAATAGATACAAGGGACATCAACTTAGTTGACAGACAGGACCAGTGTCGCCGGGTGATTTTCGCACACAAAACTATTCGTCACGCACTAAAACATTCATTAACGTAAAGAAATGTATTAAACGCTTTATGGTTATGTTTTTACTTAGTCACAGTTTTCAAAATTAACAGTTTTGGGAATATTGTGGTAAATATACTTGGGATGGCAGCAAAAGAAATTTTGGGCTAGTTAGAGTATTTGCTCTAACTGCCTTTGCAACGGTAGCGCGCCTGCCCCGTCTACATGTCCTCTCTGGTCAAGTCTCTGTGGTCAATACACTTCACGGGTCGATTTTAATACAGGTTTGCAACTTCTTTATCATTAGTTCATTTAATATTATCTTCCAGGCGTAGGCTACGCGATATGCATGATCGACATCTACATGGGGATGTACTACAACACCATCATTGGGTGGGCGGTATACTACCTGATTGCGTCGCTGGCCTCCATCAACTCGGTCCTGCCCTGGACTAGTTGTAACAACGAGTGGAACACGCCACTGTGCTCGCCCGTCACTTCACCGCAGATCAATCCAAATGCTACCACACCAGCCAAGGAATTCTTTGAGCAAGTATCATAGAAGTATAGAAGTTCAGCTTAGTTTTATGTACCACAAAATGACACCCACAAAATAATCCAGCGAAAATATTGAAATTTTTAACCTGCTTTTACTGCCTTTCTTTATTAGCAGCAATTTTGGTTTCAGACTAGCTAATTTGGGTCTCGTGCAAATAAAAACATTGGACATGTTGACTAATTTTTTTTAGTCCGTCTTGTATAAAAAATGTTGAACAAGTATTTTTAGCTTTTTTTGAGTAATCAAAAAATAACGGCAATACATTGAGTTTAAATTTCGCGTGACGTCACTAACCGGTGCAGTTTGTACGGGGCTTATAGCGGTTAGTCGTCACGAGCTCCCACCCTAAACTTTGATGCGCTTTATCTCTGTATATTTTCATTTATTTGAAAAAGCAAAAAATACGTGTTTATTATTTTTTTATTTTCTGACGGGTTAATTAGAGTTTTTATTTTCAGTCGTCAACACCTAAGCTAACCACCATTTTTATTGTACTTTATGCACGCAGACGTAATGTTTTGGAGCAGCACAGATCGAACGGTCTCGACGACATGGGACCAATCAAGCCTTCTCTCGCGCTTTGCGTTTTCGGTGTGTTTGTTCTGGTTTATTTCTCGCTGTGGAAAGGTGTCAGGAGCGCAGGAAAGGTACCTACCCAATTTTAAAGATCTAGATCTTTAAATTTATCTATACATATAAATAAAATTTAAGTGTTTTCTCTAAATGCATATGAAAGTATATACCTGCGGTATACTTACATAAAAAATAAATTATTAAAATTTCTGTCTGTCGTCTGTCTGTCTATTTGTTCCGGGTAATCTCTGAAACGGCTGGACTGATTTTAACGGGACTTTGACTGGCAGACAGCTGATGTTATATGGAGTATTTTAGAGTTCCGAAACTCACGGGTGAAACCGCGGAGCTAGTAATATTAATAATAATAATCCATTTCCCAACACACACATGTATACCTACTTGATCCCACAGTATTAATTAGCTTGTGTCGTGGAAACCAAGCAAACGTGGTATATACTACACATATTATTACATATATATTATACTATAGATATATACATACATACACACCCAGACTGGAAAATGGAACCGTGTGTTCATCACACAAAGTCCACCACCACCGGGAATCGAACCCGGGAACCTCTTGATTAGCGAGCAGATATGGTGACCTACTACGCCAATCGAGTCATGAGTCGAGTACATGAATACGATTCGATTGCACTTTTCAGGTGGTATGGGTAACAGCCCTGGCTCCTTACGTTGTCTTGTTGATCCTGCTCGCGAGAGGCGTCACTCTACCCGGTGCTACTGAAGGAATACGATATTACTTAACTCCGGAATGGCATAAACTAAAAAACTCAAAGGTATGTAGGTAATAATGCTATTAAAATCTCAATAAACGTGTCACGTTGTTTGTCCGCGATGGACCCCGAAACAACTGAACGGATTTTGATAAAATTTTGTAACCATTCATAATATGGTCCAACTTAAAAGATAGGACAGTTTTTATCCCGGAATACCCGCGGAAACTCCGGAATTAATGCGGGGAACAGCTAATCACCGTGAACTACTGTCAGGAGTGCATAGAAAGACATAGAGTACCTACTTTTTCCCGGAATTCCCGAAATTACCGCAGATGAAATCGTGCGGGACAGCTAGTATGATTATAAAATTTTCTATAAGTATTTGAAATTCTTATTATAAACCATTTTTGCAATAATAATGGTATACCAAACATTTTTATCCGATTTTTGTATCAGGTCTGGATCGATGCAGCTTCCCAAATCTTCTTCTCCCTGGGCCCAGGGTTTGGTACTCTCCTGGCACTCTCCAGCTACAACAAGTTTAACAACAACTGTTACAGAGACGCCATCATCACGTCATCTATAAATTGTCTCACTAGTTTTCTCGCTGGGTTCGTCATATTCTCAGTATTAGGGTAAGAAAACATACAACATTGAATAGTTCTCTGGAAACAAAATTTGTATATTCATTGACATCGAAGGTATCTACTCTTTATTCTTCTTTGCAGATACATGGCCCATGTTCAGAACAAAAGCATAGAAGAGGTAGGATTAGAAGGGCCCGGATTGGTTTTCATCGTATACCCAGAAGCTATTTCGACGATGACAGGTTCAGTCTTTTGGGCTATCATATTCTTTCTGATGCTCATCACTTTAGGCCTTGACAGCACTTTTGGAGGTAATTTCTTACGCATATTTGACATATTGAAAATTGGAGTGATTGAATGAATGAAAACCAGCGCTGCTCGGGACCTAGGTCACGAGTAGCTCACGCTGAATCACTTCCTTTTGCCTAGAATAATTGACTAAGTTTAATTTTTATTTTTTTTTGGACACCTTCTTGATGGCAATAAACAATTTTATTATTATTATTATATTCAGATATTTTAACATTTGGAATAAGTGAATAAATAAGATTCAACATTCTTCCAGGTCTAGAAGCTGTGACGACAGCACTGTGCGATGAATATCCACGGCTTTTAGGCCGTCACCGAGAAATATTTGTGGCCGTACTTCTGTTGTTCATTTACATTTGTGCCCTGCCTACCACCACTTATGTAAGTAGTCAAATGAGTTCAACCAAAATTGGACGCAGATAAGCAATAACATGTTAACCCACAAAATTAAGTTATCTATTCGGAACGATTTATTGAGAGTTAGGGAACGTTTTTTAATTATCTGTCTACCTTATTACATTGTTTAAATATGTAACTCAATATTGAACATAAAAAATGTTGACAGAAAATGGACATTTTTTTTTATGTCTTTATAACGTCTGAATTTTTTTCGTCACATTAATAGATACGAATAGGTATAAAGTTTTTGGTTGTGTGTGTGTCAGTATGTTTGTTAGTCTTTCACGTTGGAACGGCTGGACGGGTTTGGACAAAGTGGAGGTAGTTTATACCTTGAATTAACACATAGGTTACCCCACAGAGAAAATAAAGTAACTAAAGATGACATCTAGGCGGGGCATGGCGCGCCACCGTTGCAAAGGAAACTTCTTTTGCTGCCATCCCAAGTATATTTTCCACAATATTCCCAAAACTGTGAACTTTGAAAACAGTGACTAAGTAAAAACGTAACCAAAAAGCGTACACTTCTTTACTTTAATGAATATTTTAGTGCGTGATGAATAGTTTTGTGTGGGAAAATCACCCGGCGACACTGGTTTTCACCTGTTTTCATACTAAACTAAATTGATGTCCCTTCTATCAGTTATTTTTTCTCGTTCTGTGGGTTACCCTATGTCTCAAGTTCCAGAGGGAATATCAATATTCACACGGGCGAAACCGAGCGAAAAGCTGCTTATGGATAAACCTTTCTATCGTTTACAAACGGCTTGAATTTTGGTGTAGGCATTATTTTTTATTTCCGTGAAAACTTTCCGAGAACAGTTGAACATTTCATGAATAGTACATTGTTATCCTAGTGGTGAAAGTAAGTCTTTCTCCCGAGGATAACACTGTGCTTTTCATTACGAATGCAAGGAAAGTCAAAATAAAAATAGGAATTAGCTAAAGAAAAAATGAGTGAAGATCGGATAGTCGCTTGACGCTTTCCCACCTATTTCTTTTTCTTTGGCCGGCTAGCTATTCAGCCAGTATTTTTTATTTTCATTGTGGCGACCTAAAAAAAATATTTTCTTTAATTATTAAGTATTAATTAAAGAAAATAAAAAAATATAAATAGGAATTAGCTTAAGAAAAGGTGAGTGAATTTTATTTTAATTAATACCTACTTAAACTTTACGTTATTTCAATTTTACATCGCGCTGGCTGTATAGAAAGTTGAAACATGGTTCAATAGAAATGTGAAAATAGACCTAGTTTTTTTTTAATAATTTGACAGTTGTCAGTTGAAAGCGATTCTCCCTAGGGCTGAAAAGTGTTACTTTCAACCCGCTTCTCAGGCAACTTCAGACCTACTTTCCGAGTATGAGTAATGAAAAGTAGTTTTCCGCACCACTTGTTCCCATTTAAAGGGCGTTACGTTACATCGACCTCATTAAATCAAGTGAACAGCGTCGGCCCAAGTCAAACATTGGGTAGATTATTCAATAAATTACCGGCAACCGTATCTCGCGGAGAGTCGAGGCGAGAATGTATTCCGCTGCATAATTCATGGCAGCGGCACTCAAGGGGATGACCTGGCACAATACGCGCGATGAGCTTGTATTTGTTTCGGGATTTTACGTTAGTAATGGTAAAAGTATACTGTCGCTGTCTTTTGATTACCTAAACAAATTCATTTAAGCTCCTCAGCACCATGATTTTTCGAAAGAAAACACTTTGTTTCATTCGCTCGATATTTTTCGAAGGTGTTTCTTATATTGTCTTTGCACATCCCATCGTATATAATTAATATTTTGTACCTTTATGTGCAATCCTTAAAAACAAAGTCGTCCGCCGCGTCTGTCTGTCTGCCTGTTTGTCTGTTCGCGATAAACTCAAAAACTACTGAACGCATTTTCATCTGGTTTTCACGAATGGATAGTGATTCCAGAGGTAGGCTTATACCTACCTAGGTATAGCTTATCCTGGAATGCCACGGGAACTCTGAAATTACCGTGGGTGAAACCGCGGGGGACAGCTAGTCAATTATAAAAATACTTTCAGTTACCTACTATAATAATATGTGAAGTTAGGTTTGTTAGTGCGAATCGAGCGAACCTACGAGATTTCATTCAACGACATAAAAGATGTTCCTCAAAACTGCTCGTTTTAGTATCACGTGGTTTGATTTGAGAAGTTTCCTTTTCATTTCTCGCTTTTACATACAGTTTATAAACATGGATGAGTAACTCGGTAATACCAACAATTTTGCTCTCGACGATTTTCATAATAAAATGCAAGTCAGCTGCATGCCGCCACAAACGAATCTTAACTCTAAATAATCTAGCATACGTTCGAATGTTGCCTGTACGCGAGTTGCACAATCATTTTTCGAATGCCTTAGCAGCTCTTCAGAGGCCAAGTATGCCGGTTGCGGGACACGATCGTATTCAGATTGCGCCCGTAGATATTCCGATTAACATCCTTAGCACTACAATTATAAAACAAAGTCCTACGCCGTGTCTCTCTGTTTCTGTTCGCGATAAACTCAAAAACTACTGAACGGATTTTCATAGTTTTCACCAATAGATTGAATGATTCATGGATACACTATAATAATCTTTGGAAGTGTCTGAAAAAGTACTTTGTTACGCTTTCACGCGTTAACGACTCGACCGATCACCACGAAACTTTGCATACCTGTTGTCAAGGGTACAGAGAAGGACATAGAGTACCTTTCATCCTGGAATCCCCGCGGGAACTCTGAAATTACCGCGTGTGAAACCGCAGGGAACAGCTAGTTGAGAATAAAAAGACTGACAAGTAGTTATAAATGTTTAAAGCTAAGTTAATTTTATCTCCAGGGTGGTGTTTATCTTGTGGACTTGTTAAACGTATATGGACCGGGCTTAGCGATCCTCTTCGTAGTATTCGCCGAAGCAGCCGGAGTGTGCTGGGTATACGGCGTGGATAGATTCTCGAGGGACGTGAAGAGCATGCTCGGTCATACGCCAGGCTGGTTCTGGCGAGCCTGCTGGTCTTACATCAGGTGAGCTTGCTGGTCTTACATCAGATGAGCTTGCTGGTCTTACATCAGATGAGCTTGCTGGTCTTACATCAGATGAGCTTGCTAGTCTTACATCAGGTGAGCTCGCTGGTCATACATCAGGTGAGCTTGCTGGTCTTAAATAAAGTGAGCTTGCAGGTCTTACATCAGGTGAGCTTACTGATAGTGATCTTACATCAGATGAGCTTGCTGGTCTTACACGAGGAGAGCTTGCTGGTCTTACATCAGGAGAGACATCAGGTGAGCTTGCTGGTCTTACATCAGATGAGCTTGCTGGTTTTACATCAGAAAAGTCCTTTCAGGGTTTGCATTGATGCAATTTCGCCTGAAATTGTTAAATAACTTTCTTGCCTAGCCAAAATGATGGCACTAAGCAAAAATTTTTAGACCTAAACGCAATCTCTTGAATCTAAATGTAGCTTTTTCCTCCACAGCCCGGTGTTCCTCCTAGTGCTTTTCGTGTTCTCTGTCCTCGCCCACGAAGAGATGCTGGTGGGCGAGTACCAGTACCCGGCGTGGTCGATCACCGTTGGATGGGTGATGACTGGCACCACTGTCTCTTGCATACCGGTGTACATCCTGTACAAACTGCTCATCACGCCCGGCAATTGTGTCAACGTAAGTTTGATTGATTATGACTTATGTCCGGTTAGCTGTAGGTTTCACCTGTGGAAATTTCAGAGATTCCGCGGGAATTCCAGGATAAAAAGCACCGTATGTCGTTCTCTGTACCCCTGAGGCCCTGACAACGTATAATGGATTTGCCGCGTCTACACAAATTTCGTTGCAGAACTCAAATTCCGTGCCCAAAACCAAATGGTGGTAATTTTTTTTATGCGTCTATCTATAGGGACTAATATTATAAAGAGGAAAGAATTAATTTTGTGTTTGTTTGTTTGTTTGTAAGGATTTAACTCAAAAAATACTGAACCGATTTCAAAAATTCTTTCACCATCAGTAAGCTACATTATCCCTGAATAACATAGGCTAATAATAATCCAGAATTCCTGCGGGAACTCCGAGATTAACGCGGGTGAAACCCCGGGGAACAGCTAGTCTTTATTACAGCCGTCAACTGGATGGAGTAGGACAGACACCCGTTGTACCTAACGATTAAATGTCTGGTCCTAGAGTTTGTAAACATTAAATTGGATGCGTTCTACATATTTGCTGCTACAGCAGCACAGCTAAATCAGTTCGCAGGCAAAAAAATCCCAGTAGATTAGTTATTGTTTTTGTTTGCACACCCCATCGGTTATATCTCTCTGTCTACCCAATGGTTAACTGGTAGAGAATGCCGCAAGGCATTAAGTTCGCGATTTGTACATACTGCGCAATAAAGAATAAATAAATAAATAGTAAATAACAAAATTTTCTGTAGGACAAGTATGTAGGTAGGACCAACAGCCAGCCCTTAGCAATGACGTAGCAAATAAGCAGAGTGTATAGAGTTTTTACAACTTGAAGACCATTTTAAACCGGTGCTTCTATCTGCTTTCTTTTGTACTTGTAATGTAATTATATTATTTTCCTCCAATAGCGTATAAAAACTATAAAACGTCCGGAAGAGACGTCGATACCGCCGGCGGACCCCACCTTATGCAACCTGTGACCTGCAGACCAGCACAGCACGACCTCTCCTGCGAAGACCAAGCCCCCTTCCGTCGAGTGGCTGGTTTAGTTACTCTATGGTATTTTACTTGAAACATTTGTACCTACTTATATATCTAATACATTAGCATTATTCCAAAGTAGTAGATAGGTAGGTACTAGGTATAAAAAAGTTCTGTTTGTTCGTATAGTATACGAAAAATATGAATCTTTTGTACTTAAATAGGTACTTAAATATTACGATACATGCTTATTTATTATATTACAACTGAATAAGAATAAAATTATTTATCACATGTAGGTAAAGGTAACCAAATGTCAATAATTAAAATGGCAGATATTTCGTACCAGTCACTAGGCAGGTATACTAAATTTTACTGGTTTTACCAGCACGGTTTTGATAAACCACAACTATTTGGAGCATAAATATTAAATAGTGACAGTTTTTTAAATTAATAATATAAATCATACTTAATATCCAAGTATAACGAATAAAAAAAAATATTTAGATTGATATAATAATAGTAAATCAATGAATAATATCCATTAGCGTAAATCAATCTCATTTTTATAGTAGCTACTTATAATTTTATTATACACCTACTTAGGTAGGTTTTGTGTTATAAATATTTTAAGATAAGCATTTAATTGTATTTACGACGAGTGGGAACAGTAAATTATAAAGATTATGATTAGTGTTATGTACACTACCTACCTATATACATTTCATTAGTAATTCTTCTTAAAATAATGTAAATAAAGTTTTAGGTAACTAAGACAAAAATGCTGGACAGACTATAAAAAATTGCGGGCACACATTTTGGCGCCTTGAGTTGTTGAATTGATTTTATATTAATTTCTCATTTCTGTAAGATATTATTAAGCAACCCTCATGTAAATAATATTATAAAGAACATTTAATCAATTAATAAAAAAATAATTAATACGTTTCTGTGTTCTTGGGCAATGAATGCAGAAATGTCGTGTAATTATTTATTATAATCATTGTACTTAAAATTATATAATTATGAAAATATAACTACATTATATAATAAATAATATAAGGTGAGTATATTTCGTGTGTATGTACAAGAAAAAAATTATTGAAGTTATATGGGAACACATAAAGGTAGTAAGAATGGTGTGTACTGTGTATGTCGCTTGAGCTTGACTCTTGAGCAGACCACCATTGCATAATTTTAAAAAGTTTCAAATTTTAAATGAGATTCTCTTGCCTCTTTCGGTTAGGTAGATACTAGCACTACCTTTTTTATAACTTATGTGTCCAAATACAAAATATGCTACCCAATAATTAATTATTTAAAGTTACGTAAAAGCTAACAGACAAGTTAATGTAGAATTTTTGCATGTTCTTATAAGATTACTAGCATATTATCGGCCGCACTCAGAGTCGACTTTAATGATTACTTAGTTAAGTATAGATTTTTAAAACAAAACTGCCACATTCAGAGACGTTCAGTAAATTAGTGTTAATTGGCATTTGATGAGATGTAACTTAATTAGTTAAATGCCAACTAACATTAATTTACTAAACTTGTCTGATTGCGGCAGTTTTGTTTTAAAAATCTATACTTAACTAAGTAATCATTAAAGACGACTCTGAGGGCGGCGGTTAGTTTACTAATAAAATAAACATTAGCGAGTAGACGTTTTCAAATAAGGTATATGAGGTATATGATTTTCTCTAATTTCTGATTAAATATATTAAAATTGGTGTTTTTTTGGAATATATTAGTTATTTAGTGGCGTTATTTTATTTCTTTGGATAACTGTCATTTTAAAATGCATCAAGATCGAAGCTTTAAACGTTACTGTATTTCACAAATTAAGATCCAATAATAGGATATTATATACATAACATATAATATTATGTATTGTAGTAATTAGTAAGTCATGTGATTAAAATTATCTCGTAGCGTGTTCAAAAGTAACAAATTGTTCGATGTGTATAAGTGTTTTTATATAAAAAAACTGCATATTAAAAAAACTGTTCATATACCTACAATACTTACCTACAATTTTTTTTGTTGTTAATTTATATTAATAATAAATATTATAGAGGAAATATACAAGTATATTTTATAAAAGTATTATAATCGTTACAATTTTGTCGCAAATACATAATATGTATTATAATAGGTAAGTATATAGATTGTTTCATATAGTCCAGTATTGTGAGTTGTGATTTGGTGTCGTGTTACAATGCTTTGCCACAACACTCCGCAATAGCACAAAGTAGTCCACAGCTGGGTCATTTCCAGTTGTCCCAGAAATTGACCCAGTTGGGACCCAGTTTGAGTCGGGGACAGCTGGGAATGACCACTACTCCTTATACATAGTGTGTGCGCTATACGTTAGACAATAATTTACTAGGTATGTTAACTACCATATTATACATATTGCATAAATAAATAATATTATATTGTATGTTTAGATTAGAAATAAAAAATACAAATGCGTGGACTAGGCCTGCAGCAGCCATTGCAGGTTTATCTAAACATTTGTTTCTCAACATCAGTGTTTTATTTCTCATAACTTGGTAAAGATAACGATAAGGATCTTTGGGTATATTTTTCTTTTTAAGAAGTTCTTTTCTTTCAAATCAAAGAATGGATTTTATATTATTACATAACAATCATTGAGTGAAACAAAATAGAAATAACCTTTTGCTATAATTAGTGAGAAAGACGTTGGTAAAATGAATAGACGAAGCCGACTGCCTGAGAGTCTAGACCAAACCGATTAAATGAATTCTCCTTGAAATCGTTTTGACACCCGACAATGTCAAACCACTGTTGATTTTTTCCCAAAATTCTAATTGATAATTTTTTAATAAATCTATAAAAAGAACGTTTAATTTCTAAAGTATATAGAGATGATTCACTCAATAGGAAGATGCTCAAGGTAACGAGGGTTCGTGGCATAAGCGTAGCCCCGGTAATGCATGGCGGGCAGATCTACAAGCTACGATCTCAATCACGTAGGTAGCCAGTATTTGTCCATTAATATTTAAAATATCTTTGAGTATTTGTAATAAGACGACAAATAATTTTAAATAGTTTAAAAACTAAAAAACACGCTTTAAGAGTAGTAGAGTAGGCATGAAAAGTTTCATTCAATAGATAGGTACGACTAAAAGTAGCTTAGTTAAAATATAGTTCTAAGATTTAAGTAGAGTTTATTAGTTAGTTACAAGTGAACCTAATATACGTGTATTAAAAAGCGACAAAATCCTTCAAACCTAGGTCCAGCACACGTCAAAAGCGAGAGAAATGTGAACTCAGCACAAAATCGCTCTAGCAGCAGATAACGATCACACCATAACGCCTCGTCATCAGGATTCTAAATATTTCTCCATCTCAAAAATATATACTAGCATCTGAACAATATTTCTACACTGCCCTAAGAACCTACCGACCGGTGTCTTTCAATTTAACCTTTAGGGACCATAGTTACGATTTCGGCTAAATCTGAGATGGTTTAGCCCTAAATACTACGAAATGCGATTGCAAAGTACAGAACATTTAGGGTTTATCTTTTTTAGAGTTCTCAGAAGGTGGTTCGACAGTGGGATAGTGAGCTATATCTTAAATTGTTTTCACAGAATCTGTATGACTCACAAATAGAAGTGATAACCAAATGGTTGAGCTGCAATGGCGAGATATGGGGCATCGGTCCGACCGCTGTTTTCGCGAGCGCCGCTGCCCTGTTTCTCTTCAACGAGCTGGAAGCCACCATCTTCGTCACCGGGGACCACGTCAATGTCTCTGTACTCGAAAAATCACTAATCGTAAGTTATCTTACGATATCTCAAACTGCCTGGTTCATAGTATCCAGGCCAGAAATTGATCAAGTTTTTTTACATATTAAAATTTTCACTGTGTACCTACCTCCCAACCATTTTTGTCATTTTGTCCAACAGTCTTCGATGGTTTTCGGGATGCTGGCACTGATGATACATCTCTGGGTGTGTTCGATGCGTTTGTTCGAGTACTATTTGGATACACTTATTAAAGATGTAAGTACAGTTGCGGTAGCTAGACATTCAATTATTGTTAGCAGGTACGGTAGTAGTAGTAACTTCTAGATTCTACATTGGAAAAGAAAATGTTAATTTGGTTTCTTATACATTACTAATATTGCCAAATACAACTGGTTTATAAAGGTAGCACTTTGCACCAAGAAAACGAGCGTCAAGCTTTCTTCTCATTCCGCATTTTATACCGTTAAGCTGCCTTTTCTTTCATTGCCGATGTATTTTCATATGATCAATATGATTTGTATCTTTCGTTGATATGTGATTACCTAATCGTCAACTTTCAAATCCCTAAAATTGCCTAGTTTTCTTATGAATTATTACAGAGTCCAAACATGCTCTTGGAGATGACAACAGCAGGTCTTCTAGGCAGTCCAACAGAGATGATGCCCCTGGGTCCCTTGACGCGGTTCCTTCGTCAGCAGCAACCTCAGATCCACATAACGGTGTGCTGGTTCTTGTCGTTGTGCTACGCAGATTACGTGAGGAAACACTACTGTCAGAGTTTCAACATGCCTTACCTGGAGCAGTGGTTGGTAAACAAAAGGACTGTGTTTATTCTTAACTAGATCTTTTGGAATATATTATTTGGAATATATGTAACATATTATACTTAATAATTATGTTATTAAAAAGCTCCAATCAGGGTCTACCTTGGTTTATCCGTTTTTTATTAATGTATTGAAGCAGTATCTTTTTGAGCTTTGATGATTGCTCAGTGGTTAGTGCGTAGGTTCAAACCCTAACAATGAGATTGAGCTGTCGGTGGAGGAAAACATCGTGGGGAAACCAGAGCATTGTGGTAGGGCACTTTCTAGTATACCGGGTGTCTAACTACCACATTCAGGTTAAAAATTAGCTAAATATAGGCAAGGTCTCAGGAATTTTATAGGGAGAGTCATCTTAAAAGGTGGGGACATTCCCAGGAGCCTATACGTAGGTAATTGTGACTTTCAGGCAAACCGAGTTGCACGAGCGGGCGTCTCGCGGGGTACATCGCACAATGGAGAAGGTGCACAGCTTCGTAGGGGCCGTGCACCAGCGGCTGCGTGGTTACGCGCAGCCCGTCACACTGAACAGCACTGAGGCTTACACGTAATCATCATCATTATCATACTTCACCGAATTGGACAAAGGCCTCTCCAAAGGATGGCCGCAACGACGTCATCAGATCACCTTGTAGCGTAACGGTATTTCACGTAATACCGTTCTGTATGTCTTTTTGTATGTCTCTCTTGACATTTATGGAGAGCAGAAGTCAGCTACGATAGAATTTTTCAGAGTTCCCGGAGGAACTTCGAAATTAATGCGGGTGAAGTCTCGGGGTGTTCCCCGAGAGAACAGGGCAGTTAACATACAAAGCCCAAGCACAAGTAGCGCCTGTAGGCTGTAGCTTCAGGCGTGATATTGTTGTCTAGAGTGAGAGCGCGACGGGCGGTGACGCGGCCGCGGTGGAGGTCTCTCGGACCGCCAGCCGGGTGTCGTGGCGGGGCGAGGGGGGCGCGGGGGGAGCGGGCGGGACCCCGGGCCGCGGCGAGCGGTGCCGAGCCCTGCAGGGCAAGGAGCTGTGCGTGCGGCTCGTCAGCCAGTCCAGCGAAACGACCGCCGACGCGATCGAGAGACTACGATCTTATATTAGGGTGAGGTCGAGGTCAAATACACACTTTTTTATGTCATAGGGGGCAAACGGGCAGGTGGTACACCTGATGGTGAATGATTACCGCCGCCCGTGGACATCTGCAACACCAGAAGGCATGCTGGTGCGTTGCCGACCTGGAATGGAAATGGGAACTGCCTTTCAAGTGAAAATTCGAATTTGTCGCGGGTGAAACAGCTAGTCTGCTTATGTTTATCCCTGGTGCGAAGATGGAAGCCATTATGTATTATGATCAATAGAATTAACATTGCGTATTCTTTCTTCTTCTTTTTTTAGGAAAATAGGTGTGGATGTTCTGATTTAGGGAGCAAACAGAAATGCAGCGACTTTCAAGCAAATATGGACGAACCCAAAACTGATCAAGGGAACTGAAGAAATTTTTGTTACAAATAATATGTAAAGAGTTTATGCTCAAGTCGTGTTTTTTTAGTGTTAATGCAAATTGCAAAATTGTACGTTTTTAATTAAATATCTTTTTGACCTTATAAAAATTGAAACTTTTGTAAGAATGAAGTGAGTCTATTACTTATATCTAGGTAATATATGTTTCCATATTGTCATAATGATTGAGAAGTAAAAGTGATTATGCTATGCTGCTATTCCATTCAAGGGAATAAAAAATATAGGGAAGTATCTAGGTGCTTTTATCTCGGAATATCTGCCGGATCTCCGAAGCTAACGCGGGTAAAACCGCGGGGAACAGCTTGTATGACCATGAAATCAAAATATTTTATTTTATATAAGTTAAGTAGGTACAATCTTTTTTTCTCTAACTTGCTTGGGTTCTAGGGATAGCTAGATAGAAGCGTATACCTACCTAAGTTACACAATCACGCAAAAATGGCCGAACGGATTTGGATGAAATTTGGCATGCAACGGTCAGGGATACAGAGAAGGACATAGGGTACTTTTTATCTCGGAATTCCCGCGGGAACTTCGAAATTACCGCGGGTGAAACCGCGGAGCACAGCTAGGAAGTGAATAATTCGATGATACCTACTTCTACATGCCATATCCACGCCGTATCTTTAAACTCTCAAATGAGCATTAAGTTACAGGTATCATAAACTTAATTAATAACCTAATAATGAACGACGTCGGTTTTTGTTTCGTCGATTCGTTTTGGCAGCCATGTTCCGTATATAACTAGTTGCCGTCTCAGAACAATTCTTCTGAGGTTGCCGTAGATGAAGTATTTGACACGCCATCAAAGTAGGAGTAAACAAGCGGTTTTTTGTGTGCATCTCAGGTGTGCATTGAACAATGAAAAAAATCAAAAAGGTCGGCGACGCTACAGCTTAAGTTAGATATGTAAGTGAAATAAATAAATCTAATCTAATCTATATATATTCTCATTGGTACACCGAGACACAGAGAATAAATTAAGGAGACAAGTGCATTGATAATGTTAAATTGTCTTTGCAGACGATAAAAATTCCAATTTTTTCCTACCATAGATCCACGAAGTGGTTATTTTCTCTTTGGCATAAATCATGTCAAAATGTCGGGACAACGGCGTAATTTATGTAAAAAATAATCAAAATAATAAAGTTTTATTTTAATGAAAGATACCACCTGGGAACGTCTGGCCAAATGTTTTTAACTACGTGTAATATTTTGCAATGACGGAAACCAGTGTATGGGAATACATACAGGTTAGAAGTTCTGAAGTAAGTGCATGGCATCCCATTACTTTGAACTCATAGCAAATTGTTACCTTTAGCAAACGTTTGCCTGATATTTTTACCTTATATATCATACATATCTCAGATGTTGGCTATGGAGTAGGTTGGCTGATTAGTGAAATTCTATTGATCATACTGAAACCAACAGGTAGATATAAACCAAATCCATAACCAAAGCCAAATCCTCAATAACTGAGCTTATCCACGACAGAAGCGTAGTTTTGGTCAGAACTTCTTTCATCACCAACCCGTTTGCTCGTAATCATATTACGAGGTGATTCATCATCACCATCTTATCAACGGAAAGACGCGGCTGGACAAAGACCTCCCCCAAGGATCGCCACAACGGCCGATCCTACGCTTTGCGCATCCAATGGCCTCCCGCGTCTTTCACCAAACCATCGGTCTACCTTGTACCTATAGCGGTAGTTTTTCGAGCGATGTGTCCCGACTCCCGCCCACAGTCAATTGAGATTTGCTGCACGGAGAGAAATCAATCAGACCGAAACGGTTTCGGTCGTCCATCGTTGTCCGAAGGATATGCTGGCGACACAATACTAGTGACGCAGGCACTGGGACCGACCCCGCACGGTGTCAGCATGTGCAAACTACGGGAGAGTATACTGACCAAATATGGTGCCCAGTCGAACACCGGTAGCAGAAATACTGTAGACCAATCTTCGGTGGGGAAGTTTTCGGTCGCGAACTTTACCGAATAAACCCCTATTTTTCTCTCAGGGTACGTAAGGGCATCTGCCGCCACCCACATTGGCTATTCCAGATAATCCAGTGGGCGAAATGTGGCGACAGCCGCCTCTCAATAATCCCCACCGTGCTGTGGGGCGTGGGGGCGGCCGCACTCGCACACCGGCTGCTCGCGGCGCTGTTCCGGCGCTTCCTATTCCGGAGAGTGCCGTGGTGGGAAGTTATATTACAAGTAAATTGATTTAATCGCTCTCAATACCAATGTACCTACGGAGAGGTTGGAACGAAGTTCTGAATAAGGATGTTACGACTTACGGAGCATCGACTACATCACCGATAAATCGGAACTTGATATTAGGTACGCCTCTGGCTCCGACTTAAGCTCCCGACACTTTTAAAGGTCCGTTTATATCTGCCATACACTTTCCGTGGCAGACAAAATAATATTCTCCTATACAGTACGTATTAACGTATTCATATCTATCGTAACACGGCCGCGCAGACGCGGACAGACACGGGCCAGATTCGCGGAAAGAATATTTTGTCTCGCGGTTCATTTCTGTACGTGTCTGTGGCTACAGCCTAGGTACATGTCGAGCAGTGTGAATAGAGCAACGGAACCGTGCAGACGTCTTTTGTAAATAAACTATGTAGGTATGTTGGTTTTTTCACATTTTTTTCTTGGCACGTGTCTAGCACGCTCAATGTCTGTAGATATAAATCGACCTTCAATCGAAGGTTTACGCATGTCGCGAGAGGAATGTATTCTAATAAAAAATAGGTATATTCTATTGAAATGAACCCCCTTTTCAATTTGGAATTTTGTCTTTCAGCATCTTCTATTCGTATGGATGGTGATATACAGCCTGCACTTTTGGACGGCAGTGGTGACCATCTTGAAATGGGTTGTCGAATGTTTGTACGAAGACGTGAGTATGGATCTTTAAAACTTCTACATTTTATTTTTGCTTTGCAGGCCACACTGCTTCAAGAGAAGACTAAGCCTCATTTGTGTTACTTTCAAACAGGCAACACTGGATCTGCTTTTCCAGGACAGAACTGCGTTGCTCTCACAAGAAGACATCGAGAGTCGAAAGACAATGCAGCAATGGGTGATTTGGATCTGCGGAATCACTCCGTTGGCTATTTACTGGCACACCCGGCCGAGACCTGAGCATCCTCCATTGATGATATGGTCTGTTGGTTTTATGAGGGATTATTTTTTTACCAACTCTCCATGGGGATAGGTGTAATAACGGGCAATAAATAAATGTATTCCAAGAAAGAGCCAAAAAACAACATGAGGTAGGAAAGAGACTCACGATCAGACAGTGTAGCAGCAAATTGAGAAATGTTTGAAATAAGGTGATGGTTACTAAATAATAAGGTTAAAAGGGTTTAATAATTTTTTAATGGAGATGGTAAATGTTATTAGCATCGACAAAATATTATTAGCTGTGGCTCAACTTCTGATTCAGGATAAGAGAACATAAATTGTAAATTGGAATATCAGTTATGATTGAAGTTGTATATTAATAATATGTCTTAGGTACTATACTCTAGGGTGAAAATTTCCTTTAACAGGATAACAAACAGCCCTTGGCAACGCAGGGAGATGGGTCCGTACGGGTACTACTTGAACCGTCCGCTATCTTCCCTACAGTCCTCGACCAACTTTTCGATACAACAGCAAGCCATGACCCTTAGGAGAGCCTTCAGCGACTCAAAAATACTCATCAGACTACCACCAAAGAAGAAGAGACATTCTAAATCTGTCTGATACTTATATCATCGTTCTGAGTTTCGTAATTGTCCAATAAAATATCAACAAAAAGTTTGAGCTTGAGTTTCATTTTTCTATATAGGTTCCTACTTAGAAAATAAGAATGTCATATTTTAGTAGTTAACTAGAGATATGAAAGAGAATTTAATTGCTGATAGTAAAAAAGTATTGACCCACGCCAACTATAAAACGCAAGGGTTATATGTATTTTTTGGTCAACTAAGTATACGGGCAAAGAGTATAATATACGAAAATGACCGAAGAAATTTTAATTAAAGTTATGAAAAAGGAAGTGAAATAAATTAGAATACCCAAAAATACTAACTGGCAACTCTGGCCTTACGATAAGATCTGATAAAAGTATTATATTTGACATAATTTATTATTTGGCATTGATAAGGTTTTAGCGAGACAAAATATGTTTGTTGTGATAAAAATATAAAATTATACACCTGATTTCCGTAACTCAAAATTTAGGTTCCAAGGAACGGAATCCATGGAGGCGTAATATAAAAAAAAAATTAGCAACGATTACATAGTACAACAATAGATGTCACTGATTATTTTGTTTTAACAAGTACACCGCGATGTAGAGATTCGCCAGCGGATGCATATAAGTTGCGTGGACGTTGGCGACGGCATACTAACCTTGCGTAGGGTGTACCGTGATCAGGAAGGCGGTTGCCCCGGGCTGGCTCCGGCCATTGCACTGCGGCCGGGGTGCGCCAGTCTGTGACTATCCCGAACTGGGGTACGTCGTACGTGTAATTTTTGGTAGTAGGACTTGCGTACCGCGCAGTCCTTTCATTGGCAATGAGAAACTAAATTTACAAAGCTAGAGTATCAAGAAAATTGAATCTGATGACAATGAAACTGCATAAATAAAACACTGTAAGGACATAGAGACATTAAGTACTTAATAGCTCTCAACGGTCCTCATGAAATTCACTGATGGTCTATACGGGCATGGTCGCACAAGAATTCAAGATCCATATAGTTAGCAAATTGTGATCCAATAGTTTACTTTTGCAACAAAAAGTAAAAACCGAGACCCTGCGAAATAACAAAAAATATACCTACAAAATATCGTAAAACAGTAGACTTGGCGTGCCTGTCACACAAAGACAGACAAAACCGCTAGATCTACTTGATCCCACACTAAGCTATGAGCTTGTGTCGTAGGAACCGAGCAAACCTTCATCCTCTCCTGATCCTTTCATTTCTCTCCTGGTAACTAATTTAGTTGGACTATTTCAATACACAGGGAAATTTTAGAGTGTAATTTGAGTTTTGTGTGTTTTGGCTTTATTTAGAACTAGCTATTCCCCGCGGTTTCACCCGCAAAAATTTCGAAGATCCCGCGGGAATTCCGGGATAAAAAGTATCCTATGTCCTTCTCTGTACCCCTGACAACGTGTATGCAAAATTTCATGATGATCGGTTGAACCGTTAAGGCGTGAAAGCGTAACAGACAGACAGATAGACAGTTACTTTCGCATTTATAATTATAATATTAGTAGGGATAAGGGGGATTTCTCGCGGAAATTCTGGTATAAAAAGTACCCAATTTCTGTAAGTACCTCTGACAATATGCATGCAAAATTTCATGATTGGTAAAGTTGTTCAGAAGTGAAAACGTAACAATCTCACATTCACCTATATAACACTAGTTTTTAATTTTTCCAGGTTTTAAGATTTTTTTTACATTGCATCTTTAGGGTCACACTGTCTGCGTGCGTGACTTTCTGTCCGAAACTTTTTTACCCTCTTCGGTACCGTCGAGGGCAAACCCTTGATACCATAGACTGTACCCTAATGGATTTGCAGGCAGGGGGCATTTCTAAAGTCTCTTTCACAAAATATTCCGCGGTGTCTACCAACTTTGTACGGTTCTTAAAACGTGACGATCTCAGCATCTCCTTTTTTTTAAATTTTAAAAAACATTATAATCTTGTTTTTGCAGTATCTTTCTTGTTTACGAATTATTTTATATAAGATGACAGTGAGCATTTATATCCCGGAATTCAAGCGGGAACTCCGGAGTTTGTGAGGTTATTCTCTATGGATCTACTTATTATAGATAGGAAACGAAAGTGATCCTGAGTGACATAGGGTGCGGGTGAAACCGCGGAGGTCAGCTAGTATAAGATAAATTCAAAGGGATCGCGCACGAGCCTACTGAACCCGATAAGACATAGTTGCAAAACATCGACTCCTTTCATCGAACACAAAAAAAAGAAAACAATAAATATTTTTAAAATAGATAATGCGTATTATCCAATATATTATTATCTATGGAAAAAATTATATACATTTACAACATTTTTTAACTGGGCAATATTGCAAACCCAAAAACCAAATAATTTTCAGCTGGTACTAACCAAATTTCCTGAACAACTAACCGACAAACGGTCGCACAGCGCACTCGCTCAACTGTGTGGAAAGAAAACACAAAGTCAAAAATCATTTATTTACATCACATACATTGGATATGTATAGAAAAACATAGTTTCAGCTATCGATTACCGTTTCACGAAAAAAAAAATGTACGTAACAGAATTTCACCAGATCACAAACTTTTTCGAGAAACAGCGAATCGAGCTTTCGATGTATAAAATACATTTCTTAGTAAACAATAAATCAATGTATAAAATACACATAATATTAAGTACTTAAATTTTATTTTTAGGGGAAATTTAATCGATAAAGAAAATGGATATTATTGTCTTTTATTGGTAAAAAAATAAGGGTTGTCATCCACACTCGGATACTAACAAAGTGGCGCGGCGCTACGCGTCGGCTGTCGCTTCTGTTCGGAGACTCTTGGCTTCGAAACTAAGTAGGGGATTGCGCTGGCGAGCCTGGAAAGTTAATTTATATATATTTATTTAGACACACAAATGGCGGTCTTATCACGTTGTTACAAATAAACTAAGAAATAAAATTGGGTATTCTCCAAGGTATGAAAATCAAAATTCTAATTAGTCCGTCAGTTAGAAAATAAAAAAATAATAGACACGTATTTTTTGCTTTTTCAATTTAATGAAAATGAACATAGATAAAGCGCATTAAAGTTTAGGGTGGGGGGTTCGTGACGTCAATATTCATTATAAGCGCCATACAAACCGCAACGAGTTGTGACGTCACCCGAAATTTCAACTCAATGTATCTCTGTTATTTTATGATTACGTAAAAAAAGAAAAAAATACGTGTTCAATATTTTTTACTAATCTACACGACGGACTAAAAAATTTTTTTTTGTCAAGTAGCCAATTTTTGCAAAAATGGAGGATGGGTATAATACTAGCATTACTAGAGTATCTATACTAATATTACAAAGCGGAAAGATTTGATTTTTTGTTTGTTTGTTACGATTTAACTCAAAAACCGACCGATGGACCGATTTCAAAAATTCTTTCACCATCAGAAAGCTACATTATCCCTGAGTAACATAGGCTATATTGTAATCCGAATTCTCGCGGGAGCTCCGAAATTAAGGCGGGTGGAAACCGTGGGGAACATAAATTTGAAATTATAGGAATCTAAAACACCGCTGGGAACAGCTAGTTCTGGAATAAAAAGCTAATACATAATTGGGCATAGATAAGCGATAGTGTGTTAACCCACACTAGAGAAATTTTGAGTAAATCGTGTTTTAAAACTATAGCGCCATTTTGTGTCAACATCTTTTTATTTTCAACATATTATTACATATTTATACAATGTAATGAAGTAAACACATAACTAAAAAACGTTCTCTAACCGCCGCACCCAGAGTCGTCTTTAATGATTACTTAATTAAGTATAGATTTTTAAAACAAAACTGCCGCAATCAGACCAGTTTAATAAATTAATGTTAATTGGCATTTAACTAATTAAGTTACATCTCGTTAAATGCCAACTAGCATCAATTTACAGAACGTCTCTGATTTTGATTTTGTTTTAAAAATCTATACTTAACTAAGTAATCATTAAAGTCGACTCTGAGTGCGGCCGTTACTCTCAATAAATCGTTCTGTATCAATAACTTAATTTTGTGGGTTAACATGTTATTGCTTATCTGCGTCCAATTTGTAGATAGGTCAACCTGATATTTGTGCCTCTTGACGCTGCCGAAGTTGCCGGCCTGTTTCCTCTTCTTAGGCTTCTCCGGCTCCTTGAGCTCGCTGACGGCGTCGGCGTCGGCGCCGCCGTCGGGCGCGTCCCCGCGCAGCGCCGCCGGCAGCAGGTACTCCGGCACGTGCGCCAGGTGCTGCTGCAGCCGCACCGTGTGCAGCGCCCGGTCGCGCCGCAGCGCCGCCAGGTCCGACGGGTTCTCCTCGAAGAAGCCCTGGCGGGAGAGGACGTGTTGAGCTCTCGGTTCCTCTTGAATGGGCGCCGAAGTGTGGTGAACGGTCGTTCAGAGAGAAGATTAGACTGTCATCAATGTCTTATGTTGGCTACAAGGAATTCATCATGTTGGAGTTTTTATTAAGTTACTAGCTGTGCCTCGCGGTTTCACCCGCGATAATTTTGGAGTTCCCGCGGGAATTCCGGGATATAAAGTACCCTATGTCCTTCTCTGTACCCCTGACGACGTGCATGCCAAATTTCATCCAAAATCGTTCCGCCGTTTTTGCGTGATTGAGAAACAAACATCCAAACATCCACACTTTCACATTTATAATATTAGTAGGATATCAGATGACTCTGATCCGTTTGGCAGTTTATGGACGAAAGAATCATAATAACCTAGAAAAGTTATGCATCGGTATTCGAAGACCGGCCATCGTCCAAGTTGATCAGCTCATTACAAGGATTTGTGGAGAAACAAACTCAACCCGCTGCCGAATAAACTGGAAAAGCCCCCCGCTCCGTAACGTAACAGAGCTAGCAACTATCTCACCATCAAAACGAATGACAGGTGAGGTAAGGGTTATTATATGATGTAAAGTCTTACCTCGAGCTTCTTGCAGTTGAGCAGCTCCTGCTTGATCTCCTTGAGGCGCGCCTCGCGCACCGCCACGCGCGTGACGGCGCGCCACGCGTCGCGCGACCGGTAGCGGAAGCCCTCCACCTCCTCGCACGCGAACTCGTACTTCCTGCCGCGGGTGACGGCACAGAACGCTTAGCTTCTAGCCCAAAGTACACCCACCACCACCAGGTTGTGTAGGCGCGTCAGGGATAGAGGATAGGTGTATCAGGCACGGTGGTGGAGGCGCGTCAGGGATAGAGGATAGGTGTATCAGGCACGGTGGTGGAGGCGCGTCAGGGATAGAGGATAGGTGTATCAGGCACGGTGGTGGAGGCGCGTCAGGGATAGAGGACAGGTGTATCAGGCACGGTGGTGGAGGCGCGTCAGGGATAGAGGACAGGTGTATCAGGCACGGTGGTGGAGGCGCGTCAGGGATAGAGGACAGGTGTATCAGGCACGGTGGTGGAGGCGCGTCAGAGATAGAGGACAGGTGTATCAGGCACGGTGGTGGAGGCGCGTCAGGGATAGAGGACAGGTGTATCAGGCACGGTGGTGGAGGCGCGTCAGGGATAGAGGATAGGTGTATCAGGCACGGTGGTGGAGGCGCGTCAGGGATAGAGGACAGGTGTATCAGGCACGGTGGTGGAGGCGCGTCAGGGATAGAGGATAGGTGTATCAGGCACGGTGGTGGAGGCGCGTCAGGGATAGAGGATAGGTGTATCAGGCACGGTGGTGGAGGCGCGTCAGGGATAGAGGATAGGTGTACCAGGCATGGTGGTGGAGGCGCGTCAGGGATAGAGGATAGGTGTATCAGGCACGGTGGTGGAGGCGCGTCAGGGATAGAGGATAGGTGTATTAGGCATGGTGGTGGAGGCGCGTCAGGGATAGAGGATAGGTGTATCAGGCATGGTGGTGGAGGCGCGTCAGGGATAGAGGATAGGTGTATCAGGCACGGTGGTGGAGGCGCGTCAGGGATAGAGGATAGGTGTATCAGGCACGGTGGTGGAGGCGCGTCAGGGATAGAGGATAGGTGTATCAGGCACGGTGGTGGAGGCGCGTCAGGGATAGAGGATAGGTGTATCAGGCATGGTGGTGGAGGCGCGTCAGGGATAGAGGATAGGTGTATCAGGCACGGTGGTGGAGGCGAGTCAGGGATAGGGCGAAGGTGTGTCAAGGATGATGGTGGAGGCGCGTCAAGGATAGGATGTCAGGGATAGTGGTGGAGGCACGTCATAGGTGTGAACATTGTAAAAGCGCCTGAGCAAATAGGATCTTATGTACATTTTTAGGTTGATCCAATAGAGAAACCGCTTTGTTTGTGTTTTGCTGTGTTATAACAAAGCGCAAGCACTACCGTGTAGTGAGATCGCTTCCAAAATAGGCCTACAGTCCTCGCGACAAGGTTTTTTTTTAAATTGGAAACCTAACCAATATGACGTGCGATACCTATCCATTGGGTCAAATCAAAAACCATAACCAAGAAGTTAAGTTCCATTATATGTTAAGACTAGCTGTTCCCAGCCAAAAAAATAACTTTATTATTTATAATAAAATAAATTAAAAAAAAAAATTATTAATCTAAAAAAAATAAAAAAAAAATCTAATCCAACAAATACAATATTTATTAATAACTTAAAATGATTCTTATCATATTTTTGAGCGTTTTCACCCGCGCGGCGTTAGTTTCTGGGATCCCGCGGGTATTCCAAGATAAAAGTGCTTACTACCCAAAATTTTCTTCTGTACCGTGTAGGTAATATGCAAAATTTAATGTAGTTTCTTCCACGTTAATTTCGGAGTTCCCGTGGGAATCCCGGGATAAAAAGTAGCCTTTGTCCTTCTCTGTACTCCTGACAACGTGTATGCAAACATGTATGCAACGTGTATTTCGTGGTGATCGGTTGAGCCGTTTAGCCGTGAAAGCGTAAAAAACAAACAAAATTTATAATATTAGTAAGGAACTCACTGCAAAATGTTTGGGTTATCAAATTTCTCGGCCAGGTGCGCCTCCACGGCGTTCAGCATGGGCTTCTCGCGCAGCGCCACCAGCGACAGCACCGAGCCCTGGGTGGGGGAGAGATGAACACACATTATTATTTATTTATTTTTTCGGGAAACAAACGGTACAAGAAAAAAATACAAAATAAAAATAACATATAAACCTGGACCTAGCAGTTACTGCTGTATTAACTGCGAACTGTATGCGATTCGTTCGCGCTTTTTTTATAATATATTATAATAATAATAATAATAATAAAATTCATTTATTCAGACGCTTTTTAGTCCAATATAATGAAATAAATTGTGGTTTTTCGGAACAAATTTACTCTATATTAGTTGTTTTGTTTATTTATTGTGGGTACTTTTTATCCCACAATTCCTGCAGAAACTGACAAATAGTATATACATATAATAAATGAGTGCTTTTTCAATACATACATCAAATAGTACCTAAGTGACACACACATAATATTTGGACATAGATAAGCAATAGTGTGTTAACCCACACTGGAGAAATTTTGAGAAAATCGTGTTTTAAAATTATTATATATATATTTTCTGTCGACATTTTTTATGTTCAATATTTAGTTAACAAGGTAATAAGGTAAACACATAATTAAAAAAGTTCCCTAACTCTCAATAAATCGTTCTGAATAGGCAGCTTAATTTTGTGGGTTAACATGTTATTGCTTATCTGCGTCCATTTATGAAATTTATCATGGTTAAATTTCTTTGGGTCATCTTCAATTGACCCCGTTTCGAATGTCCCCTCCCTGCGGTGACAAATAGGAAAATTTGTGACTATATTGTTACAACATCTGCCACCAGTGACGATATGGAAACGACCCTTGTGTTAGATCCACAACTCGACACTTACAGAGTTGTTGCACTAATCACAAGTTCACAAAGGAGGCTAAAAATAAAGAAGTGAGAGTGAGTGAGTGAGTGAGTGAGGGAGTGAGCAAGTGAGTGAGTGAGGGTGTGAGTGAGTGAGCAAGTGAGTGAGTGTCGGAGTGAGGCAGTGAGGGAGTGAGTGAGTGAGCGAGTGAGTACCTGGTTGTTGCCCCGGGCGGTGCGGCCCGCGCGGTGCACGTACGAGGTGACGTCCAGCGGGAAGTCGAAGTTGATGACGTTGCTCACGTGCTGGAAGTCGATGCCGCGCGCCACGCCTGATTCCTTGTCCTTGCGCCGCTTCGACGATTGCTGCCATCACAGAAAAAACAATATACCAACCAGAGAGCTTTTTTTTTATAGTTTACCCCCTTCGGAGAAGGCAAGGCAAACTTATTCCATACAGTCAATTTAAATGTTTTTTTTTTATTATTGCAGGTAAGATGCATTTCGAAGCTTTACTGCAGCTTTTGGCGGCAAGAGTTAGTACAGTTGAACCGCAAGTTCTGTAGGTAGTAAGTACCTCCCGACGAACGCCCCATTTTATCTTATTTCCCTGTCTCCGCACATTGTTCATCACTATCCACCACATTCACACAATATTAATAACGATAAACTAATTTGCAAATCAAAGAAATAAAACTGACGTCCATTTCTGCTCAAATCCCGCCAAAACTCCCCCAACCAACAGCATGGAAATATCACACACATAAAGCGATGGTTTCTTTCAAAGTTCCGTTCGAAATTGATGCCCACAAACAATCATGTGCGTGGAAGTTGGAACGGCGCGAGATCACTCTCGACTCGCGCCAAAAGACGTAGTCCAGTTGTCGCGTAATATCTTACGTGTGTTGAGGCAATTTAGACAGGGTGCACCAATTATTATTACCAACTTGTTTTCTGGCATCCCAATTCCCAAATTTTTTTTTTTATATATTATTATTCCATGTACAATTTCGATAGCCAGAGTAAATGACGACAACATTATGTTACGAAAATCACCTGGCAACACTTATTTTCATCTGTTATCCATCTACGGTCGCCACTGAAAATCAGCATCGTGGAACTTAGTGCCACGGCATAATGCTGAGTGGTAGCCATTTTGGTACCATTTATTCTAGTTTTAAGACTCACGCTTGTACTTGTTTTATCTTTATGGTATCAAATAAACTTTTTTCTATTCTATTCTATGTTACATGCTTAAAATAAATGATAAAGTTTTTGGCAATTTAAACCCGTAAGGTGAAAAGAGTGAAATCTACATGGAACCAGCTGACAATTAGTTGCAAATAAATCACCGGACGGCATATTAGATTTAATCCCTACTAATTATAAATGCGAAAGTAACTCTGTCTGTTACGCTTTCACGTCTTAACGGCTCAACCGATCATCATGAAATTTGGCGTACACCTTATCAGGAGTACACAGAAGGGCGGGCATATGGTAATTTTTATCGCAAAATTCCCGCAGGAATTAAAAATTAACGTGGACGAAACCGCGGGGAACAGCTAGTGTCGAAATAAACTACGACTCACCTTTTGTTTCTTTTTGATCCCTCTCATATCTTCGTCAGTGAGCAAGCCGCCGTCGGGCTTCTCCAGCGACTTCTCGTCGGACGCCACGATGATCTCGTACCGGCCGCGGTTGAACTGCTCCACGGACAGACACCTCACGGCCGCCGGCAGCTCCGAGTTGAGCACGCAACAACGTATCTTAAACTGTTCCAGGTACAGTTTTATTCTGTAAACAAATAAACGTTGACTCATTTTAAATTGATATTATAAAGAAATAAACTTAACGAGCTTGTTAACAAACTTTTTTTTCAAAACAGATCAATTTTGTGAGTGTCCAAGCAAAAAGATACCAGTAGTACTAGATTCGGTATCTAAAATAGTCAATGATAGTAAGGATTGAAAAAATATCCAAAAACTAGAACAATTTTTTTTTATCAGACCTTTGAAGTTGAAATTCTGAAAAAGGTTGATTTGAGAAAAAGCATTATAATAAAAGTTTGAGTGAAAAAAAGCACTTCCACTTGCTTGTTACATAGATTTTTATTTGTTATATATTATTAGAGATTAACCGCCGCACTCAGAGTCGACTTTAATGATTACTTAGTTAAGTATAGATTTTTAAAACAAAACTGCCGTAATCAGACAAGTTTAATAAATTAATGTTACTTGGCATTTAAATAATCAAGTTACATCTCATTAAATGCCAATTACCATTAATTTACTGAACGTCTCTGATTGCGGCAGTTTTGTTTTAAAAATCTATACTTAACTAAGTAGTCATTAAAGTCGACTCTGAGTGCGGCGGTTAGGCTATCAAATTGTAGAAAATTGAGCATTATTAATATCAATTAAAATCGCAGATGCAATTTTTTCACTAACTTCCACATTTTCAAAACAAAACTTCTTATACCTATCTCGCAAACTAAATGCCGAGCACTGGTACTTTTGCTTGGATGTCCACCTTACTTTTAGTTTAGTTTTTTGTATCTAAAACACAGGATAGAATAAATGATATACTTACTTATAACACCTATCAACGGTCCTTACGAATATAATGCACTTTCCCCTAATACGGTTTAATTTCAACAGTGTGTACAAAACAAATGCTTTGTCATCTTCCTCGGCAAACAGGTGGTAGTGCTGCAGTTGTGTTGTCGGGGCCAGTTCGGGCTCTTCGAGTTTCAGAGTCACCGGATTGCGAAGAATAATCTTCTTAAGGCTCAGCACGTCGTTTGATAGTGTTGCAGATGCCAGTGTAGCTTGGTAGACTTTTGGTAAATATCTGAACAGAAAAGGGAAAATTAGGAATGTTAAGTATTTTTATATTAATTGTATTTTTTAGACAAATTTAAAATATAAATAAATTATAATAATAATAATAAAAGTGTAGAACCCGTGAGAGCTGAGAAGGATAAGGTCAGCAAATACCTTGACCTGATCCATGCGGTAACAGCTAGTGGAGTGTTGAATCTACAACCATTTTTCCGATAGTTGGTTTGGCATACAGTCTGATAGTGAAGAGTTCCGATTAACATCTCGAGACTCTACCTAGGTTGTTGGCTCAAGGGTCAAATGCAGAAAGCAGTATTCCTCGACACAATAGGCATTGTACAGAGGTTCCTGTCTCTGTAACCTTATCCTCCAGTAGCTCGAGCTCTGCTATGATGTCACACTAGGCCTAAGTTTTTTATATTTATTATTATATAAATTTACATTGTAAAAAGACCAAATTTAAAATATGTGTCAATAAATGAATTATAATATTATAAAAATTTATTTTGTGTTTAAAACAATAATTATTTATTACTAAACAATAAATAATTTATTCAAATTAGTCTTCTAATTTTTTACATACTTGCAACTCTGATATGATATAAGCAGAATCCATTGCACTTATCACATGCTATTTTGTTGTCTTAAGGTGGTTTGAGGTTAAGTGAGAATAAGTGTTTGGACAACTTACGTTAACAACTCTTTGAGTTCATCTTCATAACCAAATGAGAATATCAAATCTGCTTCATCTATTACGAGCATAGATAAATCGTCTTTTAACTTCATATTATTAGCTTTCAAATGTGTCAATGCTTTCGCGGGTGTTGCCACAACAATGTCCGGCCTATCTGCTAACTGGTACTTTTGTGTTTGAATATCACCATTCGCTAAGTCTATACAACGGACCTCTCTTGCACATTTTAGAGTTAAATCGCCTATAACTGATGTAATCTGAAATAAAACAAGTCATTTGTGTTATAATTATAACAAATTAATATTATTTCCATACATATTACTGAATGGATTTCACAATTAGATAGAAGGATTCCAGAGAGGATTAATAGGTATAGCATATCCTGGAATTCCTGCGTTAACTTTGAAATTACCGAATAGTTCATTTGATATACTGGCAATAATATTATGACCAAAAATTTCTAGCCTAGGACAGTTTAAGAAAGAGGAAAATGAAAATTATTTTTGCCAGAGCCAGACTGCATGCACAGTTGATGAACTTGAATAATTAATATTACTAATAAGTATAAGTGTCTTCTCTCTAACCTATAAATACGAAAATAAAGTTTACACACAACCAACATTTGCATCTATTAGAGCACTTTAAGAAATTATAAAGTATTACATAGTTACCTGTCCACATAGCTCCTTACTCGGTGACAATATTAAAGCTCTGGTGCTTTGATGTTTGCTTGTGTTTTTTAAATTCAATATTTTCTGTATAACGGGTATGGCAAAGGCTGCTGTCTTACCAGAGCCTGTTCTTGCTCTCATGAGCACGTCTTTGCCTTCTAAAAGCAAAGGGATAGCAGTCTCCTGAATCATCGTAGGATCGCGCCACCCCAACTGTGCAATTCCCTAGTAAATTGAAGATTTTCAGTATTGAGTTGAGTAAAATTTTTTTAACTGGTGAAGCGAATAGTTTAAAGTTATTGTAATTATAATGTTTGGTTGGTATAAAATAATGCCTTTTACCTTTAATATTCGATCATCTAGCTCCATTTCGTGAAACATAACCTTCTTTTCTTCATCCATAATTTTGCTGTCTAGAAGCCTAAGTGGTAATTATAACCAAACCCAATGACGACAAAACGTGTTGACTAAGTCAAACAGTTTCGAAATTCACAAGTCACAGCCTAGCCACAGCAGCCACAGGTTAATATTGAAACTAAAGTCACGCCGCGCCACCGCCAATGCTCGAGATTTTTGTTGATGCACATTGCACAAACTACAAAGTTGCACGTCAACGTCAACTGTCAAGTGTCAACAGTAAACATTTTTTTTTGTTAAATTTACCCCAATAGGGAAGGCAAAGGAAGTAAGTCTATACAGCCAATTCAGTTTTTCTTTTCAAGTTATTTACATCGAAATGCATTGGTCGGAGAGTTGGAGAGGTCGAATTTCGACGCTTTACCGGAACTTTTGGCAGCAACTCTTCACAGTTGAACCTTGATAGGACGCTCTGTGGGAAGTTGTATTCTGTATAGTAAAACTGTTTAGTTTTTATTTGGTCTGAGTACCTCCATTGCAAAAAAACAGCTGTTTAAAGCTTCGACCTCCATTTTGTGTAAACACGTTATTTCACTAGAAATTAACGCTTAACGGCAAGTGCAAACTAAATGTAGCCAACACGTATTTTAATGCCTAAATTAACGCGTAGTTGGCCATTAACATCAACGTTAACGTTAACACAGGTGGAGCAGTAGCATTTAAGATATATTATAAACACGCCCAGGCTGGAAAGTGAAACCCTGTGTTCATCACACAAAGTCCACCCCCAGGGCCAGGGCATGGTGACCTACTGTGCTCGGTCGTCGAAACATAATGTAAGGTAGGTACCTAGCTTGGCCAAAAATAGTAGTAATCGTAGTTTTTAAAGGGAAACTTCTTTGAGCATTAAGGTCGCCTTAGCCCAGGTGTGCGTTCCGTGGGATTGGGCACAGTTGTTCGGTTAAAATTTCAATCGTTTGAGTTGCAACCAAGCCGCACAACGATCGAGTTGTTTTTGTAACCTTAAAATATTTGAAATTTCAGGCGCCATTTGTTTCCTCTCAATTCAAATTGCGAATAAGACTGTTTTACATCCAATTATAAACTTTTTGTGACTACGACACCTCCCCTTTGTTCGTAAGGACTCCGATTGATTTCTTTTTCGACGAATCCGGTTTTTGGCGCAAACTTTGACACTTCTTAAACAATACATAGCTGTCAGAGTGAAAATTCTTCTTCTTCTTCTTCTTTTAAAATATGGCTTCCACCGTGTTGCTTTACTCACAGTGACTCCGCCAATGTCACGTAGTTGAAAGTAAACGAAGGAGTACAAGCTTGTTCGGTGGGATTGATACTAACCAAGAGCCTGAGTTTACCTAAAAAAAAACGACAACACAAAAGTTAGTAGATATAGTTAGTGAAGGAAGGTATGTTAGAGGTGTTATACCACAAAGGGGGTGTTGAGGAAGGCGGGAAAGGTAAATTTTTTTTTTTAAATACTAACTACATAATATACATAAACACAAAGAGCATTCATAAATATAAATTGTTAGTTTCTATAAATTTAGCTAGTTTCTTTACAAATGGGGAGAAAGTGAGAGTAAGTAGACATTTCATGTTGGTGGGGCGGGAGATCTTTGTCGGGAGTGAGTCATAGAAGGAGGATGTGAGTTTAGGACAACTAAAAAACAAATGCTCGACAGTTCCTTCATCTATGCCACACTCACAGAGAGAGTGATCTCTCACCCTAATTTTATTTAGATGTACAGGAGTGCAAGAGTGGCCCAAACGAAGACGGCAAATAGTTGATACTGTTTTTTTGTTAATAGACCGGAATTTAAAGAACCATGGTTTGTTTGGAATCACGGGCTGTATACTTCCATAGTGCTTTGCCATCGACCTGTATAAGAGCCAGTCCTTGTTCCACTCTCGAAGAAGTTCCAAGGGGGCTAGCGTACACAGGTCGTGGGCGTAGACGCGATCATATTTAGAGGAGCCTCTCTCTATTGCAGTCTTGGCGCAAGAGTCTGCAGTTTCATTACCCTGAATACCACTATGGCCTGGGATCCACGCAAGGGCCACCGATAGTCCAAGTTCGTTACACCTGAATAAACTTTCTCTAATTTTGAGGATTAAAGGGAATTTTGATTTGGACTTAAAGGGATTGGCAAGGATTGCCTGCAAACAGCTTAAGGAGTCGGATAGAATAAGGATTTTGTTAAGACTATGGGAGATTACAAAATCAATAGCTTCCTGGATTGCTACTGCTTCGCCGGAAAAAACAGAATAGGTCGGAGGGCATTTAAACTCTAGCACTATTTTAAATTTGGGGAACCAGACCGCGGCACCAACATAGCCTGTGGGAGATAGTTTTGATGCGTCAGTGAACAGGGTTGACCAGCCTTGCCAATTTTGGTTTAGGATGTCTTGTACTTTTTTATCAGCTCCAGGGGAGTTTTTAGTAACACCGAAAAAGAGCTCGATATTGGGTTTGAAGGTGAGAGCGTCAAATGGAGTTGAGAAGAGAGGATTGCATTGTGTTTGATAAAGAGGAAAGGGGGAACAGGGGAGTTTACGATAACTGGAAACGATGCAGGGGATTGAACGATTGTTAGGGGACTGCGATAGGAGATTAACCTTAGAGAGAAGGGGGTGGGACGGGAGTTGTGCAGCTTTAAAAAGGAAGCGATCTGATATCAATTGTCTACGTAGGTGCAGAGGCGGGTCGCAACACTCAACACGCATGGCATTGACCGGGGATGACTTCATAGCTCCCAATATAATTCGCAGGGATTTCGATTGAATTTTATTGAGTCTTTCTAGGGCTAATTTATTGCATGGGTCTAATAAAAAAGTACCGTAGTCCAAATGGCTACGGATAATAGCATTGTAAATGAGTTTTAAGTTGTAAGGGTGAGCGCCCCAGCGGACGCCACTGAGGGCTCTGAGAACATTAATCCCTTTTTCACACTTTTGGACGACATAATTTATGTGCGCGATACCCGTGAGTCGGCTGTCCAAGATGACTCCCAAGAATTTGGCTTGGTTTGTAACAGGGATGCAATGGTTATTTATCTGCAAATTGATGTCTGGGATAGTTCTTTTACGAGTGAATATTACTGCAGAGCTTTTGGGGGCAGACAGGGAGAGGCCATGGTTACAAAGCCAATCATTCAGATAATTAAGAGAGGAATTTAAGTGCGTCGAGGCAGAAGAGATTGTTTTGGAGGAAATGTATAGGGCCAGGTCATCGGCATACTGAAGGAGGTGGCAAGCTTGCGGGAGGGAAATTTCCAGATCGTAGGTATACAAACTGTATAGAAGTGGACTTAGCACTGATCCTTGGGGTAATCCTTTGTAAACGGTTCTATGAATAAAGGTCTCATCTCTATCTCGGATTTGTATAGATCTGGACATCAACAAGTTACATACGAACGTAATTATCCTCACAGGAATGCTCAGCTGTTGCATTTTCTGCCTGAGAATTGAGAGAACAACATTGTCATAGGCCGCTGTTATGTCCAGAAAAATTCCGACAAGGAACTCTTTATTATTGAAGGCCAAACGAATATCGGTTGTGAGAATGCTCAAACTATCCATAACGCTTTTGCCTTTTCTAAAACCGTACTGGGATTTTGCCAGGATGCCCTGCTTTTCCAGGAGCCATTCAAGACGATTTTTTACTAGATGTTCAGTAATTTTGGCGAGGACTGAGGATAAGGCAATGGGCCTATAGGAAGAAGGATCGTGCGGATTTTTGCCGGGTTTTAAAATGGGGATGATTACCTGCGTTTTCCAATCATCGGGAATAAACGCCGTTTCGAATATTTTATTAACTAGTTGCAGAAAAATTGTGTGAGTGCTTTTACCTGCCTTGCATAGAAAGGAGAATGGGATCCCATCAGCACCAGGTGAGGAGTCCCGAAGGTCAGAGAGCACACAGTAGAGTTCGTCGAGGGAGAAGAGTCTGTTCATGCTATTTGAATGGAAGGAGAGGAGTTCTATAGGAGAGGTGGGTAAGGAGTCAAAGTGAGGAGCTAATGGAGGGGCTAAGCGGTCGGCAAAGTCACTGAGCCATGAAGAATTATCAGATGAAGTTAAATTTTTGTCCACGAGTGATCCGCGAAATCTTTTTAAGTTTTTCCATACCAGGGAGGGGGGGGAACGAGGGGATAAATGTTCACAGAATCTGATCCAACCTTCTTTTTTCTTTTTAGAAAGTAATCTCCTCGTTTTGGCAGCAGATTGTTGGTACCCAATATAGTTTTCCTGGGTCATACACGCACTGTACCGCTTTTCGGCCTTTGCTCTATGCTGAACCGATTCAGTGCATTCAGCGTCCCACCAGGGAGGCGACAGTCTCCTATTTTTATTGCAATTTTTAAGGGGGATGTGGGAATTGGCCGAATCAAGGAGGGCTTTAACGAATTTATTATAGTTGCATACAAGATTGGTGTTAGATAAGGGGGGGATTTGAAGAACGTTCTCATCAAGGGAGGATTTGTATTTTTCCCAGTCTGCCTTAGCAAGTCTGTATTTTAGGAGGGGTTTATATGGGGTACTAGGGCAGGTGGGGCCTGACAGTTTAACAATTATGGGGAAATGGTCACTACCATACGAGCTGGGAAGGACCCTCCAGAAGGTGGAGGATGCTAATGAGGGGGAACAAATAGAAAGGTCGGGAACACTCATGGGATTTTGGCCGGGAGAGACCCTCCTAGTAGGGGAGCCATCGTTGAGAACACAGAGATTTAGTTCGTCGAGAATGTCCAGAAGGAACGAGGAGGAGGAATCACACAAGTGTGAACCCCAAGCTGTATGATGACAATTAAAGTCACCCAGAATTACTGTGGGCTTAGGAAGATTGAAGAGGATAGAACGTAGTTCAGATATAAGGGTAGGGCTGGGATGGGGGATGTAGACAGAAAGAATAGCAACCCCGAGAGCTCGAGCTGCTACAGCATTGATATCCTGACTGTGAGGGGGAAGGGGAATTTGGGAGAAGGGGATGGAGTGGCTCAAAAGGAGCGCACTCCCAGCATAACCATCGCTCCTGTCGTCCCGCAGGCAGGAATATCCCGGCACCCGGAAACGAGAACCGGGGACAAGCCATGTCTCCGAGACTGCAACAGCGGCTGGATGGAATTCATTGATTAAATACATCATTTCATTTTTTTTGCGCCGGATGCTTTTAGGATTCCACTGGAGGAGGTTGAGGGGCATCTTTTGGGAATAGGGAGATAATTTCAGCAATTTTTTGAGCAGCGTTGGACGGTAAACAATCATTATACTTGGTTAAAATATTTATGAGGAGTGAGATTAGGAGGTCAATAAGGTTATCATTAGGGGAGACAGAAGAATTAGAGACTTGGGGCTCCTCTGGTTTTTTGAGGGCACTTCCATTAGGAAGAGAAGGGTAGTCACGAAGGGTTAGTAGTTTATGAGCATTTTGATCATATCCTTTAATTAAAGGAGGACGGGACTTGGAAGGGAGAAAGTAGGTCTTTTTATATGAGGAGCTTTGTGTCATATTTTGGGAAGGAGCGGGGGAGGATTCTTGGAGGGTAGGGGGAGGCTGGGAAAAGAATTCCCTTGAAATTTCTGCGTATGGCCTGCGCACGGGTGGAAAGCGTTGAGCGGCTTCTATATAGGAAATACAGTCTTGGGACATGGTGACTTTGATAGCCCGTTGCCGGGATTGTTCAGGACAATCTTTATCTGTGGCAAAATGCTTGCCTGAGCAATGAATACAGGTAGCACAATTTGGGGCAACTACACAGCTATCTCCAAGATGAGATTGAGAGCATTTGTAGCATCTTGGTTTGGACCTACACTGAGAACGAACATGGCCAAAACGGCAGCAACTATAGCATTGAATTGTGGGGAGCTGGTAATGCTCAACCGGTAGAGAAGTATGATAGCAGTATACTCTTGCTGGAAGTATTTGCCCTTTAAACGTTAGTACCACAGATTGAGTGGGAACCCATGTAGTCGTACCTTCAGCAATGTTTTTCCTATTAAGACGGCGGGCTTTTAATATGGGGCCACAGTTACTAGGGAGGTCTACAGATTCAACAAACTCTTCCATTGACCATTCTACTGGAACACCTTTTACTAGGCCCATTCTGGATATATTATACGATGGGACAAAAGCTTTATACTTATATTTTTTGAGAAGAGAGTTTTCTAAAAATGAATTTGCATCTACTACTGTTTTGAATTCTACGGACATTCTGTTACGGCCAATACTTTTAACTCCTCCACAAACTATATTTTTAACATTACAGTCAACCAATAATTTGCCAAATTTGATGGGTCTTATAGAAGTACCAGCCGCAGAGTCTGGTTCTTCTCGTGTGACATGTACTAGGAAGGGGCCAGTATCCTCTTCATGGTATTTCTTTGGGCCATCTTGAAAGCTCGGATTTACATAAGTTGACGCGATGGAGGGAGTTGCAATTTCGGGGGAAATGAATAATTTTTTGTTGTTTTCCGGGATGGAGTCTTCCGCAGGTCTTTTGCGCGAGTCTTGGGGAGTCTCTACTAGAGTTATGGGCTGGGATAATTCCATGAACTCCATAGGGCTTCCTGGTGGATCAGGCGGTTTCGGAGGGATGTTAATGTCATCCATTGCTAGTCGCAATGGTTGACCACTATGATATTTTCAACGATAAAAACTAAAACTACGTACTTACAGGTTAAAAATAACTACACCAACACCACACTGATCTAATAAACTAGGCTTTTAGAACGACAAGAAAACAGATACTCGCGATTTATGACTAAATTACATGGAAACTCACTAACACGTGTGCTACACAACAAACGAGAAAGCGGAGTCCGAGTGAAAATTAACCTGCTTCGGAGATGGTTGTTTGGTTGTTGCACTCTGAGCCACGGAACGGGTGAAACTACGCTCTGACAGCTGTCAGAGTAAAATTTCGCCAAGCCACAGAACGGGTACAGAGGGCGCTCGAGCGCGTTCGAGTGCATTCGTGCGAATCCACGGAACGCGCCTTTACAATTTTGGTTAACACTGAGGGTTAATAAATCCTTTCTAAAATAGGGTACTTGCATGATTTTTTTTCAGTCTATTTTAAAGATATTTGGCCTACTTAAACAAAGCAAGAAAAAGAAAAAAATATATGCTAAAATTAATTAAATAGAGCTTTTCAAAGTTCCTACTTTAGACCTTACCGCTGAAACGCGGAATGACGTCACTAGTTCAAAATTACTCTTATTAATCTGTGATAGAAATGTCACTGTCGTATTGACAGAGTCATGTGACACTGACAGATAGATAACTTCAATATCCAAAAGCGAAATTTAGGTTGAACTGTGTCGATTTACTTCCAAAAGTTCCAGTAAAGAATCGAAATACATCTTACCGATGCATTTTAAAGTAAAAAACTTCAGAAAATGGAAAATATGCGTTGACTGTATGCACTTAGTTTCTTTTGCCTTCTCTGAAAGAGGTAAAAAGTGACGTCATATGTCAAGCTTGGCTGTGATTGGTGTTTCGCTGCAACGTTCCGTTTCACAAAATTAAAAGTTGAATATTTTGGAAACTATTAAAAATTTTTTAGTAAATCTTTCACGATAACGCTTTTCTAAGGCTCTATTTTTGAAATATTGACAAAATTTCTTATTATAAATTTCATGCAAGTACCCTAAGAGAAAAAAAACTACCAAGGTACCCTATTTTTTTATTTTGAGCATTACCTAGCTATTTATTTAACGTGTAATGTTGCAAGTTGCAACTAGAGCATGGTCGTTGTTCGATTTACTACTTTTATGCCGGAATTCCGTCGCGTCGGGGAAACCAAAATTCTCGCGGTTGAAACAATGGTCAATGTATTAAATAATAATTTCATTTTGATATACCTAACTTAAAATTTTGACAAAAAATTAAATCTTACTCAGCAGTTTTTCGTAGGTATTTGAATTTTGAAGTTTGAAGTTTTGAACGCTTGCCACCCTACAAAAATGGTTGAATCGGTCAAGTTGTTTTCTGTTCAATTGCGTGTTCGTTGAAAAACCATAAAAGGGAATCTGTTTAAAATTTATTGCTAAATTCTTGCAATTGTTATTGTCCGTCTATCACGTGGAAACACGTCCAGAGTATTATTTGTAAATGTTCTGTGCGAAATGATGACACCACGATGGTGTTTCAAAAGACAGTTCATCGCCTTATGTAAAACTTGAAATGGGGTATCTTTCCGCGAACGATCTTAATATACGGTGACTTATGTGTATATTGTGATTATAGTTGTAAAGTGTTCAAAACAAAGTGAAATATGTCTAATTCGACGGCACAAGTGCTGATGAAGAAGGGCAAGAGGGGTGCTGCGGCGTACATCCATGCGGACTGCAGCAGCGGCTCCCCGCAGCATTTGGGCCCTTTGCTGGACGTTCTTCTGAACCCCAGCAAGTCCATCGACGAGTGGGAGACGAAGGACTGGTGCCGTTGGCTTTTAGCCGGCGGCAGAACGCCAGACGAGTTTGCGGCGATCGGTAAGTGGCACAAACTCGTAACTGTACATTCGTACACATTGCGTAGCCTACTTTTGTCTTGCAACTTGACTCCATGGTGTGTCTATAGTGATGTCTAAGATCCAATCAATGAACTCTGTAATTACACTGGAAACAATTTTTTTTTACCAACATTTAACTTATTTGTTTTCCTTGGCACTGCAGTGTCTACAGAAACTACTGGTTCACTTATGTTTATAATTATTAATCTTTTCATAAACTAAATTTAGAGACCTAAACCTCAGGATTTGAATTTTGAAAAATATGTAGCTTTTTTTTCCCCTAGCCAAAAGGTTGACTGGTAGAGAATGCCTCAGGCATTAAGTCCGCCTTTTGTACATAAATGTGCAATAAAGTTCTTTAAATAAATAAATAGAATAAATATATTTTTTTTTGTAGAATTTTATTTTTGGTCAGATGCTGTAATCAATCATACCATGGACTACAGTCTTTCAGACCTAATTATCGAATGGCTATTGTTATGAATAATTAAAATTAACTATGTACAAATATTAAAAAGGGTCCCAAATCAGATATAAAGAATAGGGATGTTGACTACTATTGAAAATCAAAATTCTAATTAGTCCGTCAGTTAGAAAATAAAAAAAAATAGACACGTATTTTTTGCTTTTTTAAATAAATTAAAATATACACAGATAAAGCGTATTAAAGTTTAGGATGAGGAGGTCGTGACGTCACTAACCACAAAACGGCCATACAAACTGTCAGAATAGTGACGTCACGCGAAATTTCAACTCAATATATCACCGTTATTTTTTGATTACGTAAAAAAAGAAAAAATACGTGTCCAATATTTTTTAATAATCTACAAGACGGACTAAAAAATAAAAATTAGTCAACATGCCCATTATTGTTATGTATTGCGGCTGTCATAGCTTATTTTAAGTCAGTCATGAAACATGTCCATGTGTATTTAATTTTGTAATGCTAGCCTAGCCTCTTGTTTTAGATTTATAATGACTTTAGAATATGGTGAAAGTACACAGAAATAAAGAATTGATGATACTTTGAGTAACTGAACAAACTGACTATGGCTATATTATGAGATTCAATATGACAGGTGGTCAGTCCAATTGTAGATTTTATAATTGATCTAATATGTGGTTCTTACACTTTTCATATCCTCACATGTATGAATAGTTCCTAGACATCAACACCACTACCTTCAAATTGTTATCATATCCACATTGAGAAATATTGATCTATATATGGACACAGATAAGCAATAACATGTTAACCCACAAAACAAAGTTATTAATTCAGAATGATTTATTGAGAGTTAGAGAACGTTTTTTAATTATGTGTTTACCTTATTACTTTGTTTAAATATGTAACTAAATATTGAACATAAAAATGTTGAAACAAAATGGCGCTATAATTTTGAAACTTTAATTTACTTAAAATTTCTCCAGTGTGGGTTAACACACTATTGCTTATCTATGTCCATATTAGGTTTATTTGCTAATACAATTTGAAATTTCACCTTTATCCAAGCTTATTTTAGCTGTACTTAAATTTAAATTTGACTTTATTCAGATTTTTAACTATATCAAGATTTAATTATTGGGGAAATTTGGCAGTTTGTATCTTTTTACAGTATGGGTCGAAATGTTACTGTGGGATTTTCAATATTCATTTTGCAGGCTCTACTACTCATGGCGGAAAGTTTTATTATAAAGTCTATTATTTATACAGTTCATTATGTTACCTAGTTGTCAAAAATACATGTTTACGTTTACAAACATTGACTGATAAGACTGTGATTAGAGCTTAAATGAAAAGTGGATTACAATCCACTTCTCAAAGGGTGATTATATATCATTATAATATTTTATATCACACATGACAATCCTATTGAGGGTAGGTATGTCTGAGGGTAGGCTAACACACAATTTAAGAATCTCCAATTCTAATTTGTGGTTAAATCTATATTTACTGCTCCACCATTTTGACAATGATTCTGCTAATGTGACATTTTGAGAAGTTTTGAAAGTGAGTTTTTCGAATAAATTTTTTGCGTCACACATGAAATTCTATAATGATCATAAGACAGCATAGTGAGCTATTAGTCTGTTAGAAATAACTTACTGTAATAAGAATTAAAATTATAATACTGGGATCTATCCAAAGTGTTAAATTTAAGATCTATAAACAGGGAACTATTTGTGATGACTTACAGCTCTAAAAATATGTTTTGCTGCCTCAGGCTTACAATCTTCAACCACAGTGTCATTAAATAGCCTCTTAAGAATAAAAAAAAAACATTGCAAACATATTTTTTATTTTATAACTAGCTATTGCCTGCAGTTTCACCCACGTTAATTTCAGTCACTGCAAGAATTTCAGGATAAAAAGTATCGCTATGACCCATTCTCTATCCCTGACAACAGATATATTTTATGCTGTGTAATATTTATATATTAATTATCTCTATATTCAGTCCTTTTTATGTCTTAGTTTATAACAGTTTTTAGTTTTTAATACTAAATATATTTCTTTTTTTTTTTGTTTTTTCCGTAGGTTGCACACCCCGTCCCTTTTATCTCTCTGTCAACCCAATGGTTAACTGTCAGAGAATGAAGCAAGGCATTAAGTTCGCCATTTGTACTATTTTGTGCAAGAAGAATAAATAAATAAATAAAATAAAATATACGCAAAATTTCATGATAATCAGTTGAGCCCTTGAGGCGTGAAAGCGTAATAGAGACAGATAGAGTTACTTTCACATTAATAATATTAGTTAGATTCTGCCTAATTTTGGCAATGCATGAATGGTTTATGCTCATATTATTCGCCTTATGTGCAAGATGTGAGTCACCATGTTAGCAACAGATGGCTTGTTGTTGTATATTTTATATAGGTAAATGATGTATGTGTTAAGGTCATAGTGACATGATCTCTATGTATTCATATACCTAATTATAATAAAACAAGTTATGTACCGCTGACACTGTTTATACAGTATGCAAAATTTAATGCAGGTTTAGCCGCGTTAATTTCGGAGTTCCCGCGGGAATTCCGGGATAAAAAGTATAGCTTATGCCCTTCTCTGTATCCCTGACAACGTGTATGCAAAATTTCATGACAAACTCACTTTCGTATTGCAACTATAGGTGAGTCTGTGGCTCGGTACAGGCAGCAGCATCAATATTAAAACTCTTTGAACCTTATTTATATTGCAATAAGATTCAGTGACTGTCAAAAGTGTTTACATGACAGTACATGTTAAAATGGTAGGTATAAGTTAGCAGAATGCAAAACAATGAATTTTATCATATCTATATTATGTCGATCTGTTATCTTGTATGTTGTACAGTCAGCATCAAATCCATGAATCCATGTAAACACTAGACAGTCATTGAACTTTTTTTTTTAATTTATTTTGGCCGAAAGGTGTGGTCTATCGGTGATTCCAGAATGTTTTTTATATTTGTTATATGTATGTTAGTTTTGTAAGGTATTTATCTATGGGCCCATGTTGCCTGATAACAAAACAATAAATAAATAAAAATATTACTATTGCAATAAGATTGAAATATTATATCATAGTCAAAAGTGATTACATATTTCTGGTGCTGGTTATCCAATTCACATGACGTTAGGAATGTAATTGAACCAGTTCACAAGATAAAATATGATAAGAGATGAGGATTTGGAATTTACCTAAATACAACAACAGCGCCGGCACGCTTGCCTACCTACCACGCGAGCGAACCCGCGGGCAAATAAAATATGAGACGATACAAATATGACTTTTAATAAGAACAAAAATAATGATAATATTGTTTGGACACATTACACAGAGCGCAGTTCCGCGGTCAACTAAGTGGAGCTTGTATTATATTCAATATTTTTTTTTTTGTAAATTCATATTATTAAACAATACACCTAAATTCCCCAGCCAGGAGGGTTAAAACCACAGAACAGAGAATAACAGATAGAAGGGACATCAACTTACTTAGTTTAGTATGAAAACAGATGTAAACCAGTGTCGCCGCCGGCCGGGTGATTATTAAAACTATTTATCACGCACTAAAAATTAAAATAAAACATTCATTAACGTAAAGAAATTTATCAAACGCTTTATGATTGTTTGTTTGTACTTAGTCACTGTTTTCAAAATTCACAGTTTTGGGAATATTGTGGTAAAAAATAAATATATTTTCCACCACTAAATTACTTTAGCTTTAATTTTAGAACCTTACTTGAAACGAGATCAATGAATCAACAATCAGCTGAGTTATTTCCTTATTCTAAAACGACGCTTGAGTACTAATCTATACTCAAGCAAAGATTTGATCTTTGTTTACGTCTGTCATGTCAAGACCACTCAACTAATCAGAGCTCAAAATCTCTACTCAAGACTATAGTTTCAACTGATTAGAATCAATCAGAGTTCAGAATCCCTACTCAAGACTAGTTTCAAGTGATTAGAACTTAAAACGCATTCTATAATAAAATGTATGCTTGAGTTATGATCTGAGCCATGGACCAATAAAACTAGACCACTTACAATAAAACTACTTGTTTAATTGGTCCATGTCTGAGCTTAAAACTAATCTCAAGTAAAACGTGATCTGAGTCACCTTCTTGAATACGGGCCTAAAACTACTTTTATGATCGTTGATCTTATTACTTTTATGGATCGAAACTTCTTGCTTAGAGAACTTAGCCTCATTTTCACCTGAATGATTTTTCTACACTAATATTATAAAGAGTTAGCTAAATAAAGTTTATAAAACATACGTTGGGAATAATCTCTGGATTCTAAAAAAAATTTCAGTCATAATACTTTTTATTCTGGCTCAAACAGTTGTCAATACCGTAAAAACGCGGGTGAAACCACGGGGAACAGCTAGTTTAAGTAAAAAGGTGGAAAAAAAATCGAAAGCATACCTTTCAGTGTTCCCGATGGAATCTTTCGAGATGATTAGACACGTAACTATATAAAAGTAAAAAGCGATCTTCGTCCGAGATGCGTGTCGCAGAACGTGAAATGAACAAACCCTCCTCAGATATATCTTGTTATTGTCTGTTCTTTTATATTTATAACCGGCAAAAAATTTTTCGTAGAAACCGAGTTGCTCATCATAAACTGTAGGACTCATTGATTTTAGTAAAAGTGAAGTGCGAAAGATGTCGATTTATTTTAATCCTAAGTTGTTTTGATCCGAAACATGGGGAACAATCTAACATTGTCATTAGCGTTTCGCCATAATTGAAGAAGTAGATGAAGAAATTGTTATTACTAAGAAACGTTGTCATTGGCAAATTATAATTATAGACGCCATTATTAAAGAAGAAAAAGAAGAAGAACCGAAATATGAATCCCAATTTCCCACCTACCTACACTGGATACGTACTATGAACAGGCGTCTGATCATGTTTTTTATTCATTACGCCAACTAGCTATTCCCCGCGGTTTCGACTTTCGCCCGCGTAAATTTAGGAGTTCCCGCGGGAATTCCGGTACAAAAAGTTCCCTATGTCCTTCTCTGTACCGCCGACAGCGTGTAGGCAAAATTTCATGACGATCGGTTGAGCCGTTGAAGCGTGAAAGCGTAACAAACAAACTCACTTTTGTATTTATAATAATAAGGATGTTACGGAACCCTTGGGGCGCGGGTCGTAGTCTATTTTAGAGTTTTTTTTTTCTAACGCTCTCACAACCTTTGAATCGAGAGTGAAAGTCCTATATAAAAACCTGTATGGCCGGCACAACGGGGTCCATGTTCGATAATATTCGAAATTACCTATCTCTTTCAAAGAGCGAGTAAAAGACACTAAAGACATGACGACTGCCGCCATCCCTAGCTATAGAGTGCATTTGAAATATTATCTGCGTTTATGGAAAGAGTAACTTTTTTTGGTTAGGTAGTTTTTTTCGATCCATAATAACTAGTCAGATTCGCTTACGGATATCGGATGTCTTTGATGTCTACCTATGCATTCGCTAGTGGACTTTAATGGACAGGATGCGATTAAAACAGCAGAAAGTTATCTAACCGCCGCACTCAGAGTCGACTTTAATGATTACTTAGTTAAGTATAGAATTTTAAAACAAAACTGCCGCAATCAGACAAGTTTAATAAATTAATGTTAATTGGCATTTAACTAGTTAAGTTACATCTCATTAAATGTCAATCAACATTAATTTACTGAGCGTCTCTGATTGCGGCAGTTTTGTTTTAAAAATCTATACTTAACAAAGTAATCGTTAAAGTCGACTCTGAGTGCGGCGGTAAGACTAGCTGTCCCCCGCAGTTTCACCGCCTTTTTTGTATTAATCTAAGGTTTAATCCGCCGGTGATTTCGGAGTTCCCGTAGGTTTTCCGGAATCAAAAGTACCCTAATATGTCACTCAGGGCTACCGTAGCTTCCTATAAGTGAAGGAATTTTCAAAATCGGTTCAGCAGATCCAGAGATTACTACCACGTCACAGACTCACAAACTTTACCTCGTTATATTATATAATACGGTTTAGTATAGCTTAAAGGATTGAATCCATACCTACAGCAGGGATGCTAACATATGCAATACCAATAACTGTTTTTTTGTTCATATCCCTAAGTGAAAGGGTGTTTTTTTTGTCATGAAAAGTCTTGAAAAAAGTTCACAACAGACCTGTACCTACCTGCCAGAGAACAAATGAAAAAATGAGCAGTTGATGTCACGGGTCGATCTCTCCTTCCTTTTGGCGATATAATACGAAACGTCAGAGTTTTAACACTATTTCTTATTGCAGTGTTATTTCAACCTTACATCGAAATTTCTTATCAAAAATTCCAACCTTAGATGTTTCTACATTAAGGTTGAAATTTCAACATAAAGTGATATAAAATAAAATACAAAATGTCGGTAGGCCCCGACAATTTGTATTTGTGGCTTTGTGTTTGTGAGTGAAATTTTTAACTACGCGTCGAGCTTGACGTTTTCGGCTTGCAATTTTTTTTCTCGCCGTAACTAGGTACCTGCTCGATGCCATTAATTTCGTGCTGTCAATGGCGTATGACTAAAAAACGTCAGGTAGAAACCAAAACCGAGGAGCTAAAATCTCAATAATTTTACATATCTATTATAACGAAATCCTTATCCTTAACCCTTAATAAATGCGAAAGGGAGTTTGTTTGTGTGTTTGTTTGTTACGCTTTCAAGCCACATTTTTTCTCCCGAAACGTCTTCATCAGCGTCACTGTAGGTTATCTATACCTACCTACACTTACCACCTATGCGAACGTGAGTTTGCTTGTTTGTTACGCTTTCACGCTTTAACGGCTCAATCGATCAATATGAAATTTGCATACACGTTGTCAGAGGTAAAGAGAAGGACATACCGCCGCACTCAGAGTCGACTTTAATGATTACTTAGTTAAATATAGATTTTTAAAACAAAACTGCCGCAATCAGACAAGTTTAATTAATTAATGTTAATTGGTATTTAACTAATTAAGTTACATCTTATTAAATGCCAATTAACATTAATTTACTGAACGTCTCTGATTGCGGCAGTTTTGTTTTAAAAATCAATACTTAACTAAGTAATCATTAAAGTCGACTCTGAGTGCGGCGGATAGAGTACTTTTATCCCGAAATTCATGCATGCGGGATGAAACCGCGGAGAGCAGCTAGTTGTAAAGAAATAATTGCAGCTAAAACTTTTCTATATTTTAATAATTAATTACTAAAAGCTTTTGCGCTACGATTGAAATCTTTTTGCTTACCTACTCAATTTTCTGTTATAAATAAGAAGTTGTGAAAGGTACCTAATTATCAGAAAAACACGTGAAATAGATTACAGTTAGCTCCATTTCAATCGAGTGACGAAATCAGATAGGTATTTCTTTTGGTAATAAATTTTTTTGTGCATCATAAGTACAGTCGACGTTACACTGAGTAATTCACAAAAAAAGCTAGGCTCTTGGGATAACAATGAAAATGAGGGTCGAGGGATAATTTTGATGCGAGTTGTTTGGCGTCTCAAATTGGAAAATCACGTAGAAAATCAAAACGAAATAAAAATACAATATTTGAATTCAAAACATAAGACGTCAAGACAGAATACTGAAATGTAAAAAAACTAGCTGTCCCGCGCAGTTTCACCCGCGTTAATTCCGGAGTTCCCGCGGGAATTCCGGATTACAATATAGCCTATATTACTCAGGGATAGTGTAGCTTTCTAATGGTGAAAGAATTTTTGAATTTGGTCCAGTAGATTTTGAGCTAAATCGTAACATACAAACAAACATAAAATCAAAACTTTCCTCTTTATAATATTACTAGCTGTGCCCCGCGGTTTCACCCGCGGTAATTTCGGAGTTCCTGCGGGAATTTCGGGATAAAAAGTACCCCATGTCCTTCTTTGCACCCCTGACAACGTGCATGCCCAATTTCATCCAAATCCGTTAAGCCGTTTTTGCGTGATTGAGTAACAAACATCCAAACATCTAAACATTCCCACTGTCACATAGATAAAAAATAGATAAAAGTATAGATAAAAAATGTCATCAAAATGAAGAAGGTATGTATCTCATGACAAGTGGAGTTTCGGGCCCCATAACGCCGCGCTGGCCGCCTGTTCTGTACTGTAACCCTACCGATTTGAGATGCGTGCTCTCTGGCGCCGCGAGCGCATCGACTCGGATGCGTTTCGCATCGGGCGGCGTTGCACGTTTGAGGTGTGCGGTGTGGCTCACCGAGGCGAACGTACGACGACCCCGGGCTGCCAACAGCTGATCGTTGAGCACCGTTTATACCGACGGATACTATACGATCGCAATTGGCAACAAAACCATGATATACTGGCCCAAAGTTATACATTAGCACTACATCTAGCACTAAGGCCGCCTTTTTGCCATTTACCTTGTTTATTTACTAATATAAATATTAGCCGTTCCCCGCTGTTTCACCCGTGTTAATTTTGGAGTTCGCGCGCGAATTCCGGCGCAAAAAATACCTGCGCTATGTCTTTTTCAGTATCCCTGACAACGTGTAACTATGCAAAATTTCATGATGATTGGTCGAGTAATCATGGCATGAAAGCGTATAACAAACAAACAAACAAAGCCACATTCGTATTTAGTAATTAGGATGTGTCACGTCATCTTATATCGATTTAATAATTTTCTGCCGTTCTGTGTATTAACTTGTGTTATGTCTTTTTTGCTCATATAAGTAATTATATCTTTCATAAAACGAGAGAAAAAGCTTGCGCTCAATTCGCGTTTGTCTGTACAGTACTTAAAGTGACACGTGCTGTTTGTAATGCCTTTGCCCTCTTGTCTTTATGTAACCATTAAAAGTAAAATAAGTTATTTTTGACTTCCATGTTTGAAATTGTTAAATGAACTCTTAACCATCATAAGTCATAACCTCTTGTTAGTATCTTCTTGTTAAAAAGCTGGTTCACCGCAGTATCTCTATGGTTTCAATTTAGGAATTCCCGCAGGAATTCTTTGTACATTTATCCGGATGAAAATAACTTATTATCTATCTAATAGCTGTTCTCGCCGTGTTTTTACCCGTTTCAATTTCAGTATTCCCCGGGAACTCTGTGCCGAGATAAAAAGTACCCCACGTCACTCAAGGATACCTACTGAGTACTGACCCATGAATTAGTGAAAGTTTTTTTAGAATCGGTCCATTAATTCCAGAAATTAAGTATCACATTGGAAGTTAAAATATAGTTACTTCTTTTAAATATTATTTATTGTAAATTACCTAGTCGAGAGTTGAATATTATTTATTGTAAATTACCTCGAGAGTGCTGGCGCCACTATGACCCCTGCCGACAGTCTCTTATATCAGCTACCGGCAATGTTGTAAACAAAATATGGCTGACTGTCATTGGCGTCGGATTGACGTGCCTGGGTGCGTCTTGCACCTCAGACTTTTTGTAGTCAGGTCCGACGATCGGACCGAATTTTACAACCCTCAGATTGCTGTATTTTATCCAACCAGATTGTTCTACGACTGAAAATTCAAACATTGTTCATACAGTAGGTAAGCAAGGCAGCTGCCAAAACTTGTTTCAAATTCGTTCAATAGTTTGGATATACTAGCCATTAATTCCTGAAAATTATTCTTCTGAATTTGGCTAGAGATATTAAATCTCTTTGCATTATCAGTAACTATACACAGTATAAAACAAAAATGACTGAAAGGATTTTGATGAAATTTGGCATGCACGTTGTCAGGGGTACAGAGAACGACATAGGGTACTTTTTATCCCGGAATTCCCGCGGGAACTCTGAAATTACCGCGGGTGAAACCGTGGGGCACAGGTAGTGTACAATGTGAGCACTGTGGTCTGCGGCTGGTTGTGGTCGTGTTGCCTGCCTCGTGTTTTTGTGAACTCTGAGCACGTCGGTCGTCGGGTCAGTGATTCAACGAAAACAAAGGATTTCCTCCTCTTATCGGCCACTTACAAAGTTTTGCGGAGATTGCGGGGAACCACTCCATCTATACGTATATTATATCGGTATAATATGCCTGACTAGCTAGGCCGCGCGGCTTCACTCGCGTGTGATACGCGTTTCTTTATTTGAAAAGAAGAGCCCAAATATCGTATAATTTCGTGAAAAATCTACGACGACGGTGGAATTTCGAAAAATCCTTTCTTAGTGATTGTTTTTTTTTGGTGCTCATTATAGAGTTTATCTACCTGTCTATTTAAGTATTTACTTCATCTTTCAACTGATGGTAAGCCGTTATTGCACCGTATTTCTCTTTTGATGATAAAACGAAAAATTCAAATCCCAGGGGCTATCGTCTATTGTCCAAAAGTGGTTTTACGACTGCATTGGTGACAATAGGCTGAACAGCGAACACCATTTTCGCGATCGGTTTGAACTTTTTGCTTTCTTATGACAGTGGGTGTCATCACTATTGCAAAGTGATGGTAAAGTGGGGCCAAAACGACTCGCTGAGCACAGTTCAAATTGCTCTCAGGTCGATGACCACAGCTGGATGACCTAGTTCAAAAATTCCAACTATAGTGGCTTATAAACTACAACTTCCTTAAAAACAAATAAATGTTGCTAATATATTCACCATGCTAAATTCCTTTTATAGACACAGGTTTTGTTTTACTATTTGTCAATAGAATACCATAAATTCTGAAGAATTCAGAATGTCATCTCGCTCTTTTTCTTTTGAAGTCGATTCTTTTCAATATCTCCTTTGTTATAGCATCGCTTTGATTTACAATTTTATCACCATTATCCATTTATGGCAGACAACAGCCATTCACGGAATTCACAATTAGAAAATATAAAATGTATGAAGAGTATTGGGACCTTTATCAATGCAATAGCACCCCATACAATGATTGTTAGATTTTTGTCTGTTTGTCTGTGCGTTTGTGCACGCTAATCTCAGAAATGGCTTATCATGGCGTATCGGTTCGTAAATAAAAAAGTTATGCCAAATACTTCCTGCGGGAATTCCGAAACTCGCGCAGGTGAAACTGCGGGACACAGCCAGTCCATTATAAATGCGAATATGAGTTGTTGGTTGTTGGTTACGCTTTCGAGCTTTAACTACCTAACCGATCATCGTGAAATTTTGCATACACGCTATCAGGTGTACAGAAAGCATAGGGTACTTTTTATATCCCAGAACTCTCGGGGATAGTAGATAAATGTCAATGTCAAGTCATTCGGGATCGTAGTCGGTGGCGCAGTTACCAAGTACACCTACCTATACGTAAAGTGTATAATCTTTTTTTCTTAATTTTTCCATCACAGCATGCAATATGCTGCTGCAGATGGCTGCGTGGCCCGTGGTTAATGAAAATCAACGCGACTGGGCGACCGTGCTATGCCCACCGACCACCGACCGAGCACGGCAAATGCCTGGGGGCTTAACATCTATGTGATGAAACGGTTGTGTTCACCCTGGGGTCGGGTCGGTGCTCGGTATAACCAACCAACCAACCAACGGATTCACAATACAGATGATTATTTTAAAAAATCTGCAACTCTCTCACTAGTACTAGTACCGATTCGCTTAAAAACATAATTATGTATTATTATTATTTTATTATAGGCATTAGATTCAAAAAGAAGTCGACGGTGTGAAACTCGGAAAGTAGGGCAAATATAAATTTTTGATAACGCTAAGGAGGTACCATTTAAGGTGCTACGCGCCATGTTGTATTTCATGTGACGCTCATATTATGGGCTATGAAACATCAAAGCGCATCAAACGATGCCCTTTATTGAAAAAGACGAGTATTTACTGCACTGTGCTCGTATCGGCTGATTGTAAATAAAAGAAACTGTTTCTGACAAATCTATAGTTGTTTATTTCTGTGTTCACGAGCTTACTGTGTAGTACTTAAAGTTAGTTTACAAGGTGCGCGAGCGCACGCCGCAGAGGCTAGGAGGGGTCTGTCGAGACCGCGGCTCGCATTCATTAGCATAACCAAAAGTAGTGCGGCAGCGTACAAGATTGCTGAGACGCTACATCATTCCCCCCTTTTTCTAAAATTTTTGAGGAACAAAAAATTTTCCAAAACCTGTTACGCTAAAATTTATATAAAACAAAACAAAACGCATACACTATACCCTTAAATTAAAACATTCACATTTCGCGCGACCGTCTCACTTATCGCTAAACAATAACACGGTGTATCATTACATGAGTAGGTACATGGTCGCTTATTGCGCTCTCTATGTTACAGAGTTATACATTGAATTTCTTACCATTCGATATACTATATAAACATTAACATCTTATACCTATAGTATACGACTACAAATTCGCGACGACACTTAGGAAACACCAAACTAATACTTATACACTGTCTGAGCAGATGATACTTCCGGGCTAGGGCGAGGTTTGTCAACGACCCGAACCATGTCTAGGGTGGAGTTGATGTCCTTTACTAATAACTTCTTAGCCCGGTGACACCCATATCTACAGCCACATACGATTACGATGACTACTGCCAGGGTAATAATTACTATGCTGGAAACTCCAAAAAGTTCAATTTTCCTTTCCAGGGCTGCGTCTACATTTGCGTTGTTCGCTATAACTACTTCTGAGTTCTTGCTTTGCGGATTCCCCATATTTAATAAAATAATGCTCATAAGAACCACTTGAACGCGCTCTAATGCGTTGTATGTCTCTTCCTAAGTGTCGGTCGACGAATGCCAAAATTACTAAAAACTTATAAAAGAAAACTAATGACATCTATTAAATTGTTAAATTTGCAATCCAATTGAAAAGTCATTGCTCCAAAAAATAAAAATATATGCTAACTCATCATTGTGTCAAAATGCACAACTGGCCAGTTTGTACATTGCAACACAATAATGTTTTATGCAATATTCTGTACCTAATCTAGAACACTAAACATGCAAACCATACATTTTAAAAAAATAGGTTTTATAATTAAACACATAGTACACAAAGACTCTGCAATATTATATAGGTATTCTCATAATATTACCATACATGTGTGATTGCGTAATGTACGACGCAAAAAACGCTGCACTGCGAATAACTCTTCGCGAGTATCATCGCATGCAGTGATGCTACGCTTTCAAACAAAACAAAATATTGAACGAACGTAATGTCGTGAACACAAGTGTTATCTAATACATATATATTACTGACAAAAAACTGAACAAAAGTAATATCATAGACAAAAGTGTTACATCATATCTATATTATTAACAATCTATGTCGTCGAAAAATCGTGTTCTCTTCACTACTCGTCCACTGCGCGTTACGTAAGGTAACTTCTCCTTGGAGGGAACAGGATTTTTCGAACGATTCTTATTTACTATAACATCTGGAGTAACATTTAAATTTCCATCGTTTTCTACCACTGACCCGTCATCCAGTACAAAAGCTGGTTTCAATCGATCGATCGAAATGCATGTTTCTCTGTTCGGAAATTCGACTACATAATGCTTGTCTCTCCTTCTTATGACGCGGTAAGGGCCTTCATAAGGAGGTTGTAACGGTTTACGGACGAAATCGTTCCGAACGAAAACATATTTACACGTTTTCAACTCTGGATGAATAAAGGTAGTACGTTTCCTATTACTTCGAATAGAGGTTCTAAAGTTGCGTATTGTTTCTCGCAATTTACCTACATATGTTAGTATATCGTATTCTTGATTCGGAGAATAAAAATCACCTGGTAACCTCACAGTTTTTCCGTACGTTAACTCTGCGGCGCTATATCCGGTATCACTCCTAACAGCTGTTCGCAAGCCTAATAAAACTGTAGGTAATTCGTCAATCCAGGAATTTGAATCTAATCTAGCCATTAAAGCTACTTTCATCGATCTATGCCATCTCTCCACTATTCCATTACTCTGTGGATGGTACGCTGTGGTACGTATCTTTTGTATACCCATTACCTTCATTAATTCCTTAAACAAATCGCTCTCGAATTGCCTGCCCTGGTCACTCGTAAGTTTAACAGGACAACCAAAACGTGAAATCCATGTCTCGAATAACGCTTTCGCTACGTTTTCAGCTGTAATTTCTTTCAAAGGAATGGCTTCCGGCCATCTGGTAAATCTATCAATTATCGTAAGGCAATACCTAAAACCATCTTCAGAGATTCGCAACGGGCCTACAATATCTATGTGTATGTGCTCGAATCTATCCTGTGTGGGAAACTGTCCCAAGTCTGAGATAGTATGTCTCTGAATTTTCGCTTTCTGACATGCTACACAGGTCTTGGACCACCTGCTTACATCTTTATTCAGCCCTGGCCAGAAATACTTCTGCGAGACTAATTTCTTTGACGCTCTAATGCCAGGGTGGCTTAAATTATGTACACTATCAAAAGCTTTCCGCCTGAAATTTTCAGGTAAATAAGGACGAACTCTATCTGTTGAAATTTCGCAATAGATCGGTTTATTACATATCGGACTTTGCAATTTCTTTAAGCGTACGTGACTATTACATTGTTTTCCAGTCGCTAGAATCTGTGTAATATAATCGTCTGCTTCCTGTGCCGTGGCTAATTCTAGGTAGTCGATAGGCGCTGGACAAAACAACTCGGCGACACGTGAAAGCGAGTCAGCAACTACATTGCTCAACCCGGTAACGTGTCGGATGTCAGTTGTGAACTCACTAATAAACAATAAATGTCTCATGCGCCTCGGCGTTTCATTACTACTATTCAATTTTGAAAAAACGTAAGTCAAAGGTTTATGATCAGTAAATATAATTAATTCTCTACCCTCGAATAACTTCCTGAAATACTGAACTGCCATGTAAATTGCTAAAAGTTCGCGATCATAAGTACTATACTTCCTCTGTGTATCCGACAACTTCTTAGAGAAATAACCTAACGGTAACCATTTTCCGTCAATCTGTTGTTGTAATACCGCACCTACACAAGTATCTGATGCGTCACACATTAAAGATATGGGAACATCGCAACGAGGATGTGACAATGTAACTGCCTTTTGCAGGTCGAGCTTACATTTATCAAACGCTTCGTTCGCTTTACTATCCCACTGTACCTTAGTCTTATCGCGTTTCTTCGAATGATGTATATACTTATTAAGTTCCATTTGCGACTCTACTGCGTGTGGAATGTGTCCTCTATAAAAATTAACCATACCTAAAAATCGCCTTAATTCTTCGACCGTCTGAGGTTTAGGAAAATCTATTATCGCCTGCACTCTGGACTGCAAAGGTGTAATGCCACTACGGGTGACTTCAAATCCCAAAAAACTTACTTTTTCCTGTCCAAATTCGCATTTCGAGAGATTAATAGTAATTCCGAATTCGCTAAACCTCTTGAATATAGCCTCTAGATGCTCTACATGCTGTTGTTCGTTATCGCTAGCTATGATTACGTCATCAATATAGGAAAACAAAAAATCTAACCCTGCTAGTACAGTTGTGCTCATAAATCGCTGAAACGTTTGAGCTGCGTTCCTTAAACCGAAACTCATTCTGGTGAACTCGAATAATCCGAACGGTGTGATTATCGCGGTTTTTTCTACGTCGTCAGGATGAATCGGTATAAAATGATAAGCTCTATTAATATCTAACTTAGTAAATATAGTTTTGTTCGCGAGTATATATGTAAAATCATGCAACCTAGGTATTGGATAACGGTCAGGTTTAGTTTTCGCGTTAAGACTTCTGTAATCACCACAAGGTCTTAACTGGCCATTAGCTTTAGGTACACAATGTAAAGCACTAGACCACGGACTTTTACTAGGCCTACATATGCCCAACTCCTGCATGACTCGAAACTCTTCCTTAACCCTAAGGTAGCGATCAGGCGGTAACGGCCTTGCCCGCGCGTGTACCGGTGATCCGGTCGTTTCGATGTAATGAAAAACCGAATGCTTCGGGGGCTCCTTGAAAGATGTGGGCCTGGTAATATCCGGATACTTAGATATAACATCCTGATATTTATGATTACACTCTAAGGTTTTTAAAGAGGGTTGTAAACTACTTACAATAGAGGTTACAACGTTCAAATTCGTGACCTGATCGATCAGCTTCCGGGCTCCTACGTCCACCAGCAGCTTGTGGAAGCTCAGGAAGTCGGCGCCGATAATGGGTTGCTGTACATCATTCGCTGCATAGAGTTTATAAGCACTTTCCGACGGTAATTTGCTTTTCTTCGTCGCCGGAATCACGGAAACGTCGGCTCCAGTATCCTCCAAAAAATCGGTAATTTGCCCGATTACGTCGGCGCTTAATTTTGATACCACCAGGTCGAATTTGGAGACATCCCCTAGCCTCTGCGGAGCCAGCACCGCTTCAATTCTGTAGAACCATAGTCTGGGGTGTCTCGTCCAGAACTCGGGAATAGTCGATGCCAGCGAAATCGCCGAGATGTCGATTATCTCGCGCGTTGTCTTCTCTTCAGCCATTTCGATAGAATTCGAATATTCGGTAAAACTCACGAATAAGCACGTAGTCTATCGCCAAAAATCCGTAGGTTGATCACGAAAAATCACTTAGGTAGATTGATCACGTCGGGGTCACCACTTTACTGCACTGTGCTCGTATCGGCTGATTGTAAATAAAAGAAACTGTTTCTGACAAATCTATAGTTGTTTATTTCTGTGTTCACGAGCTTACTGTGTAGTACTTAAAGTTAGTTTACAAGGTGCGCGAGCGCACGCCGCAGAGGCTAGGAGGGGTCTGTCGAGACCGCGGCTCGCATTCATTAGCATAACCAAAAGTAGTGCGGCAGCGTACAAGATTGCTGAGACGCTACAAGTAGATAGGAGTTCGAAGGGAACAGATGAACATAAACAGGATCACTATCTAAAAAGCCTTATTGTACATTATGAATAAGTATGTGTGTGTCCGCTTTCATAAGTAATTAATTACGTATTATGTATAAAGTCGTGTAGCTAGCTAGTGCTACATTAATGTCTCTAAATGTTGTAGGCACTTATGAATGCTGTGTTCAAAACTAAGAGTGCGTACAGACTATAACATACCATATTATTGTTACCTTAATTAGGATTAAAATGTCTTTCTTTCGTGCATCGTTTTATACTTGTAATAATATTATCATTGGAGGTGTAGCTACTCTGCAAACCAAATTGAAGTTTAAAGATCTATATGCTAAAACTTGCAATGCAGGTAAAATATGTACAATATAGATGATTCACTCACTAGTAGCGAATAAGGTGATGATTGCCATTCAAATAAAGCGTGTACCTACCAGACTGTTTTAAACAAGCCTCCCCAAAAAGTGACCGTGGCGGGAGGCTGGTTTAAAACCACAGTCGCGCGTCGATCGCTCGTATTTTGGTTGCGAACAACCGTCCACACTGTTTTAAACCGCTGTTGAAAACTTCGGTTTGGGGCTTGTTTACAACAGTGTGGTACACGCTTTAAGTAGTACCCAGTTCGATGTACAGATAGATGTTAGCTGCGCGTTTACAATACACTACTAGTAATTATACAGGATGATCGGGCGGATTCCGCTTTTTTTACGAACGTTCTGTGCGATCACTGGCACACAATGAGCTTGGACTTCCTCGATTTTTTCCCTGTTTCATTCTCTAGGTATCCTCTCTTCTCGGGAGAAGTATTAGTTTCCACTCAACAAAACTGCCTCGATGTTTTGTTTTGACGAAACTTAATTGGTTATCTATAAAAAATTGAAAATTGAGCACGCAAGTTGCCCCACTGACTGATCTTACCCTAATGAGTCATTCTACGCCCCTTTCCTTTGTATAGCCGCTGCGCTGACGCGCCGATAAATTAAGGTCGCTCTCTAAGCGCGTGCGCATGTAAACGGTTGTTAGGTTAATATTAGGATATCTAAACGCGCGATTAGAAAACGCGCGTGACGCGCGTTACATATGAACTTAGGCTAAATCTATTTAGGTCATTCGCTTTTCGTAAACCCACGCTTTTTGTTAAAGTTTTCTCTGTGATTTATCATTGTTTTTAATGCATAAATAATCGAGAGCTTGATGATTGATATTCCTCGTATAAAATTTCACCTTAAATAAAACTCAACCTGTATAAAAAACAGCTTGTATAAAATTGCACCTTATATAAAATTGCACCCTATATAAAATTGCACCCTACATAAAATTGCACCCTACAAAAAATTACACCTTATCTAAAATTACACCTTATATATAATTGCATCCTATATAAAATTACATCATAAAATAGCACTCTTCTATAAAACTACACTTTGTAGTCAGTATAAATTTATTTATTTATTTAAAGAACTTTATTGCACATTTTCGTACAAAAGGCGCACTTAATGCCTAAGGCATTCTCTACCAGTAAACCTTTTGGCTATAGATAAATAATAAAGTGTTTTTGTCGTCTCGTTTGCACAGTGCGCAGCTTCGACAAGCACGACAAGTGCGGGCTGGTGTGGATCCCGCGCGTGGTCGCGTACCGGTGCCGCACGTGCGGCATCTCGCCGTGCATGTCCATATGCCGCGACTGCTTCCACCGCGGCGACCACTCCACGCACGACTTCAACATGTTCCTGTCGCAGGCGGGCGGCGCCTGCGACTGCGGCGACAAGTCCGTCATGAAGGAGGACGGGTGAGTGGCGCGTGCTCTGACATGCCGATTCTACAGTGTTAAGTTCAAATCAAATTCAATTCGAATTTTATTTAAAGTCAACTAGCTAGGTCCCTAGCTTTGTCCCCCGAGGTTTCACCCGCGGTAACTTCGGAGTTCCCGCGGGAATTCCAGGATAAAATATAGATAGAAACCTTCCTCATGAATCACTCTATCTATTGGTGAAAACCGCATGAAAATCCGTTGCGTAGTTTTGAAGATTTAAGCATACATATGGACAGACAGACAGCGGGAAGCGACGACTATGTAGGTAGTGATTCAAATTAAATTCAAAAAGGTAACCAAATTTTCTGTAAAAATGTTCGCATTAAAACAACTCTATCTACTTCGGTCGTCTGCAGGGGCACGAGACAAAATATGAGTCGAATAGTGATATAGAGATAGTGTGCAAACTCTTAAACCACTTTTTTCGAGTATTATAAGTTGTGGGCACTTTGGTGACCAAAGTAATTAAGATCTTTCCATTCCAATGGTGATGCCTAAACCTATTATATCTTTCCATTTCATCTATGCAAATGATCCTGTGATTGCATGTTGCAAGCAAAATTAAAAAAGTCTAGTACAAGTATGCTGTTGCTATAACTAGAGTCTAGACTACGAGTCTCTTCCATTCCAAGAATAACAATACTTTGGCCTTTTTATGATGACCTCAATACAATTTAAACATACCTACATTAGTCAACTAACATTTTTTCTCCCGAAACGTCTTCATCAGCGTCACTGTAGGTATATATCTATAAAAAAACTATATGTACCTACACCTACCTAATAATATTATGTATGAGGAAACTACAGATTTGGCTTATTTATGGAATATCCTTACTAATTAAAAAATGCGAACGTGAGTTTGTTTGTTTGTTACGCCTTCACGCTGTAACGGCTCAATCGATCAATATAAAATTTTGCGCACACGTTGGTAGGGGCACAGAAAAGGACATAGGGTACTTTTCGTTCCGCGGAAACTGCAAAATTATCGCGGGTGAAACCGCGGGCAACAGCTAGCATTCATTAGCAGCCGCCTCTAGATAATGTAGTCTATACTATCTAATCTAATATATATAAATCACGTGTCACGTTGTTTGTCCGCGATAGACTCCGAAACTACTGAACTGATTTTGATAAAATTTTGTAACCATTTATAAAATGGTCCAACTTAAAAGATAGGATAGTTTTTATCCCGGACTTCCCTCGGGAACTGAAGGACATAGAGTAATTTTTTCCTGCAACCTCCGCGGGAACTCCGAAATTACCGCGGATGAAATCGCGGGGGACAGCTAGTATATACATAAATCACGTGTCACGTTGTTTGTCCGCGATGGACTCCGCAACTACTGAACGGATTTTGATAAAATTTTGTAACCATTCATAAAATCGTCCAACTTAAAAGATAGGATAGTTTTTATCCTGGAATTCCCGCGGGAACTCCAGAACTCAGGGGTACAAAGAAGGACGTAGAGTACTTTTTCCCGGAATTCCCGCGGGAACTCCGAAATCACCGCCGATGAAATCGCGGGGGACAGCTAGTGATATTATAAAGAGGAAAGATTTGATTTTTTGTTTGTTTGTTACGATTTATATGTACCTATAGATAACAGTGCTCCTCGTTTAGATTCGGCTTCGGTGCCAATTTGGTGGGTGACGTCACTACCGCCTCCTGCTAAATTGAAAAAAAAAAAACGCACCGTGACTAAACACCGGTGACGAACCGAGCCTGGGGCACGTTTTTTTAACCAAAAACATGCTAAAAACTCTTTTGGCAGCATTCAACTTATCAACGGGTGCGCTTTGTTCAGCCTAGATCTCTAGACTCGCAATTATACTTACCGCCGCACTCAGAGTCGATTTTTAAAACAAAACTGCCGCAATCAGACAAGTTTAATAAATTAATGTTAATTGGCATTTGACTAATTAAGTTACATCTCAATTAATGCCAATTAACATTAATTTACTGAACGTCACTGATTGCGGCAGTGTTGTTTTAAAAATTTACTTAACTAAGTAATCGTTAAAGTCGACTCTGAGTGCGGCGGTTAGACACATTTGGTTCCCCGCTGTTCAATGTTACAATAATAACTTGGTTGCCTGTCGACGACACGACCACTGTCCGCCTTCCCCTCCCCCGCGCAGCAGGTGCATTCAGTGCCCTTTTACCTTCATTATGATACATAAGTACATACAATTACAACAAAAGGAGTTGCATTCACTTGCGATAGGTTCCGTATGGAAAAAATGGTTTTTAACCGACTTCAGCTGGGTGTTCAAAATTCGTCGCGATAATTTCGGAGTTTCCGTTGGAATTCCGGATTACAATATAGCCTATGTTACTCACGGTTAATGTAGCTTTCTAATGGTGAAAGAATTTTTGAAATCGGTCCAGTAGTTTTTGAGTTAAATCGTAACAAACAAACAAACAAAAAATCAAATCTTTCCTCTTTATAATATTAGTATAGACTAGCTGTGTCCCGCGGTTTCACCCGCATGAAACGTTTTTGTACGACAACTGTTTTTTCCCAACATCCGATTTAAATGAAACGAAGCCTACATGTAGCTCCAGGTTTAGCTTAATCTACCTGTGAAAACCACATGAATATCCGTTCAGTAGGTTCGCGAACAGACAGACAGACAGAAAAGAATTTTAAAAACTCTTCTTTTGTGGTTGGTTTCAAAAATATTTCAAAAATATTCAATGTACAGAATTGCGGATTCTACTCTTTTATTTTAGTTTAAGTACCTAGATAGATTATAATATTTAATTATAAGTTATTAATTAAATTATTTTGGGTTTGTATAAGTACCTATTAAGGTCACACCGGTGCAAGTGACATGAGCTATAAGAAAACGTAATTATGTATTATCTTTTGAGAGTTTCATTTAAAAACGAATCGAGGGGAGGATATTTAATTATTATGCGTAAAATAGGAAAAATACTAAATTTTCGATGATAATTTGCAGTTACATAGGTATTTGCAACATTTAAATTATTATAACAAAAAAGCTTTTATTTGAAAACCGAAAATAGCAAGTTTGATACTCTTTGATATCAAGCATATGCAGAGTGCACTTGTTCGATGTATCGGCTTCGGCTTTAGTATCGCGTACAAATTTTCCTTATCATCCATCTTTTTTTTAACCGACTTCCAAAAAGGAGGAGGTTCTATGTTTTTTTTTTTTTTTTTTTTTTTTTTTTTTTTTTTTTTATGTATGTTCACCGATTACTCGAAGACGGTTGGACCGATTTGAAAAATTCTTTTTTTGTTTGAAGGGGTTTACTCCCAATTAGGTCCCATTGCCACCAAGTCGGGATCTGATGACGGGATCTTGGAGAAATCGAGGGAACTCTTCAAAAATTATAGGCACACCTATAGCGATTTGGGTATTTTTGATAGTAAATCGTTCATTTGCTTTTGGAAAGCAAAATTTGAAGAAGTGGAACTGATGATGAAGACCACAGGTGGTCATCGGAACAACTCAAAAATAATACGTATTTCACGGGTTCCAATTGAAGCGATTTAAAAAATTGTTTTTTTATTTGAAAGTAGATACTCCCAAATTGATTCCATTGTCACCAAGTCGAGATCTGATGATGGAATCTTGGAGTAATCGAGGGAACTCTTCAAAAATTATGAGAACACTTATAGCGATTTTTGTATTTTTTATAGTAAATCGTTTATTTGCTTTCGGAAAGCAAAATTTGAAGAAGAGGAATTGATGATGAAGACCACAGATGGTCATCGGAACTACTCAATAATGGGTATTTCACGGGTTCCGAATCGTTAACTTTAATAATGGTTTCTAAACAATTTATGCCCGTCACAATGTATATGGTGAAGTGGAACTGATGATGATGTAACAGGAGAACTCCTCAACAATTAACGTCCCTGCGTCGGGAAAAGCAATATTTTGTAAAAGGTGATGAGCAGTTGACATTAAGCTATTGTAACTTAGAGAAATTACGAACTAAGTCACTTAAAAGCGAGAAATAAACAAAATTTTAACAAAAAAATTAAAACCGACTTCCAAAAACACAAAATTAAAAAACTAAAAATAAAAAGCTAAAAATAACAAAATACCGATTTAATCCAAAAGACAAAAACACACGTAATATTATTATTGGTTTGTGCTACCACTGATCGGTATGAAGTCGGTGACAAGCCAAATATGGAGGGGGAAGATGGGCTAAGTCGACTCCCGCCACCAGCTCTTCGTGAGCAGAACAACCCAAGTGGGCAGACACCAGCGGGCTTGTCACCGAATTCAAACCGATCAGTGGTAGCACAAACCAATAATAATATTACGTGTGTTTTTGTCTTTTGGATTAAATCGGTATTTTGTTATTTTTAGCTTTTTATTTTTAGTTTTTTAATTTTGTGTTTTTGGAAGTCGGTTTTAATTTTTTTGTTAATTTACGTTCTTTTTTGCACGAAAAGAAATAAAAAAAGTTTTTTTTTAATCTTCTATGCGTTAACTTTGGCGGGTTGTTCTCCCTGCGTCCGCAAAGGTTCCTGATGTAAAGAGTCTTGCGGGAATTGCGAAACACACGCGGGCGAAACCGCGGGCGCCAGCTAGTAAAAAATAAAAAGTCGGACGAGCCGGCAACCCTTTGGAATGGCTACGAATCGAGCTTTCGTATACGGATCTATAACGCAGTCCGTCGCTCTATAAAATGTTAATTTTTTTAAATTACCTATAGCTACGTTTGTCTAAAACTTGTTTTGGTCAGTCGACCTTTTTTGTTACTCCTTTTTCTGTCGGCACAAAAATAAAATAACACAGCTCGTGCTCTTCAAAAACTATACACGTGTGTTATGCAACCGCGTGACGTGAACTACGTTGCTCTCGTCACGTTCTCGCTCGGGACTCCTCCGGAGGTGTGAGCGAGAACGCGCGAGCCCTAGCAGACCTTGAGGCGCGACCAACGCGGCCCTTATCGCGGTCGCGTCCGCCGTTGAGACGAACTTGACTTTTTGAACTTTGCAGTGACCTTGAATTAGACGTTAGTATCTTATATCTTGTATCTTATATATACCTACGACGACGAAACTACCTATACACCTACACCGAATGTAAGACAAGAATTAAATATTAATGTTTTAATTGAGTTACGATCGGTTTTAGCGTTTTTACGTCGGCAACTCTGAAAACCTTTCTATTCTTCTTAGGCGCGTAGGTTGCCTATTGAAAAAATCATGCAACATCCGTACTCAGTAGATAATACTCGGAAGACATTTTTTTAAAGGTACGAGTTATCGCGAACGTAGGAAAGTCGTTCCGGTATAAAAATTGCGATAAATTTTCGATTTTTCGTCCTTTCGACATTTAGCATAATAGCTTTGTTTTAAAACACAGTAGCTTTGGTTCTGGTACAGGACAGCTTTATAGTTTTTTTCTTGATATGAAAAATAGTTGTTTCTATCTGTTTACTTAAATATTAATATTAAGCGACAAATATTTTATCTCCATTCAAGCTATCTGCTAGCAAAAACTGTGTTTTTCGTCCATTGTAATTTAGTTTTTTTTTTTTATTATTGTTTACGGGCTAGGCGTTTGACCGGCTCACCTTTCGTTGAGTGACGGTGTGGTCAGAGATTGTAAACACATCCATTGAGTTTCAAGCAAAACTGCCGAAACACACCGTTAGGTGGTCGGCGACAGATTTCCAACTTGAACTGTTTACGCATAAAAAACGCCTTGTCATGATGATGTGGTTTCCTCGCGAAGTTTTCCTTCACTCAGCTCTCACTTTACTCACTCAGTTCTCACTTCACTCAGCTCACTCACTTCGGACAGCTCAGGCACCTTTATAGGATTTGAACCTACGCTAGAAAGAAAGAAAATAAATTTATTTGTCAACCAACACGTAATATACAACTGCAATAAAAAACAATACAAAAACCAGCGCTGCCGCACTTTATGCGACAGCATATTATGCTGAGACGGTGTCCATTTTGGCATCACGGAAACTATATAAGATTCATTTTAAATTTGATGCATGTATTACTTTTAAGAAATTTTGTGATGCCAAATAAAGTTATGTCTATGTCTATGTCTATGTCTACAAAAATGTTGACAAAATGGTCCCGGCTCAGCATAATGCTATCTCACACACTTACTACGCTACACTCTTGCTGGATGTGATCCCAACACACTAACCAACCTGGATTTATCATCGAAATAAGTTTAATGGATATTGACTAAGCTCGAGATATCAATGGACGAAATTTCAACGCAACGTTAAAATGAAACAAATGGTGATGGCTGCGCGGTGGTGTGTTACATCGTGTCCCTAAAGCGTGTACCAGACTGTTGTAAACAAGCCCCAAACCGAAGTTTTCAACAGCGGTTTAAAACAGTGCGGACGGTTGTTTGTTTGCAACCAAATTACGGGCGACGCGACGGCGCGCGACGGTGGTTTTAAACCAGCCTCCCGCCAAGGTCACCTTGTGGGGAGGCTTGTTTAAAACAGTCTGGTACACGCTTAAAGTGGCGGGATGAATGATCTTTACGTCCATCCATTTGTTTTATTTCGAAAAATCAATACACGAAATTCCTATGTTAGATTATGTAAGACTACCTGTCCCCCGCGGTTTCGCCCGCGGTAATTTAGGAGTTACCGTGGGAATTTCAAGATAAAAACCCTATGTCACTCAGGACTACCGTAGCTTCCTATAAGTAAAAGAATTTTCCAAATCGATTCTGTAGTTCCAAAGATTACCCCCTACAACGTCACAAACTTTACCTCTTTATAATATTAGTACCTATAGATCAAACAGATGGTAATAGGTGATGGTCTTGCAAGCGTAACTCTTTGACGTGTTTGTTTGTGCGTGCGCGCGCGCAGGTTCTGCAGCAACCACGGCAACAAGTGCCCCGCGCCGGGCACCGTGCCCGCCGAGCTGCTGTGCGTCGCCGAGGCGATGATGCCGCGCCTCGTGCTGCGCCTGCTGCAGCACTTCCGCGAGAACAGGTACTGCATATATATCCATATCTTCTTCTTCGTCTTCTTTTCTAACGTTGTGTTTCTACTTCATCTTCCACAGTTTCACCAGTGTTGAGATAGTATTACTGACTATAGGCAATGTTGTGCTGTGAGGTTTGCTCCCCGAGCTAAACCAATGCTTGCTCATTATTCGTAGCGTTTCTATCGTCGGGAGCAAGGTTTGCTCCCCGAGCTAAACCAGTGCCTGCTTAGGGGACACAAAATGGCAGCCCGTCAACTCGAAACCAAGTTGGCCCCTTCCGTTTTGTATAAATAGAATTTTAGTTTTTAATTTTCACACCCCGGGCAACATGCTTATTCTGTAGTCTGTACTGCGCTCATATTATGATGGTGTTCGGTTGCAGTTTCAACGCGGAGGCGTCGTCGCACACGTACCGCGTGGCGGTGCAGGAGTGCGAGGGCTACGTGCAGATGTTGATGGACATCAACAACATGGGCGACCTGATGCGCGTCGCCATGACCAAGGCGCTCATCAACCCGCAGGTGGGTTCACCCACAGAGCAAATAAATTAATCTGTTATTTTCTGTTCTGTGGGTTCACCTCACCACCTCACCAACACCGCACCGCAATTTCAATTTCATTTTATTCATTGTTTCACGGATTTTTCGATTCTGATCATTATGAAATTTGGCGTACACGTTGTCAGGGGGCCGTAGAGTACTTATATCCCGGAATTCCTGCGGGAACTCTGAAAATAAGCGGTGCTACCGCGGGGAACAGCAAGTTAAAATATTACGCTTGAGATATTAATAACACTAATGGTATTTTAATTTAAAGGTCTCTTAATTTAAATAAAATGGTTTTAAGTACCTTTTTGATATGGTATATCATGGTATATCACATGGAATTTTACCACATTCCATTGGAAATTTGCTCGTCAACACGGCGAATACGCGGTTTATTTGTAATGTAACATCTTAGTTTACCAGTTTAGCGCATTTACCATGTTCAGTATGCATGTTCATTTAATTCATCTTATAAGACTGTCCCCCCACGCCTGTCGTCCACGCCAGTCGCCCCTTGGTGGAACGGGATGTGACCCCGGCCATCCCAGCAGGGGGCGTCGAGAACCCTACGGGACATACGAGTCCTACGGGACAGTCAGTCAGCTCTGATAGACACTTGGGTGGTGAATATAAAGATGGGAGCACGGTGTCGCTTGGTTGCAGATGTACCGCGGCATGGTGCTGCCGCCGTTCGCGGATACGGAGTACGGCGCGTACATGGCCGAGTCGCACCGCATGTACGAGATGGCGCTGGACTCCTTCCCGCCGCCCGACCTGCCCGAACAGTGAGTGCATTGGTTGGCCATCGCCTTTCTTCCACCCATCCACCTTTCCATCCATCCGTATGTTCGTCCATCCATCCAACCATCGATCCACATATACAACCATCGGTCCACACCATCCATCCATCCACATATCCACCCATTCATCCACTCATTCCGAAGGGTTCCGAACTCAATCCCAACGTCGAGCGCCTAGTATGTACTCGCTCTCACTCCTACCTCAAACCGCGACGAGGAACTCCGTTCTAAACATTGCGTCAGTTTGTTTATTTGACACTTGTGTCGTAATCGTTCAGCTACCTGCGCTACCGCGACCTGCCGCCGCTGACGGAGCCGCTGCAGCACAACACGCTGCTGGACGAGCTGCTGTTCTGGACCTTCAAGTACGAGTTCCCGCAGAACGTGGTCTGCTTCCTGCTCAACATGCTGCCCGACCAGGACTACAAGGTACCACCAGAGAATGCTGACTACTGCTAAGTGATGAAGTGGCTACTTCATGCCTTCCCCCCTCCCCTGCACGTGTGCAGAACAGCTGGTATAAGATAAACTGTACATCCCTCCTCCGACTCAGGATCTTGCCAACCATCTTAGTAATAAGGACCGACACATGAGAAAGTGCGTCCCAGAATAAACTGTACAGTATAAAAATTAAATTTAAACAATATTATTATAAAGGGGAAAGATTCAACTTAAAAACTACTGGATAGATTTCAAAAATTCTTTCCGATTAATAATGCTTCATTATCTCTGAGTGACGTAGGCTGTATTGTGACCCAGAATTCCCGCGGGAATCGTGAAATTACCGCGGGTGAAACTGCGGGGAACAGCTGGTATGATATACATATGTATGTTTGCGTGTACAGGAGCAGCTGACGCGCACGTTCGTGGTGCACTACTCGCGCATCCCGCTGGTGCTGGAGCACGTGTCGGACCCGGACACGCTGTCCAACCGCGTGGTGCACATGTCGGTGCAGCTGTTCAGCAACGAGGCGCTGGCGCTGCGCTGCGTGCAGCAGCTGCACCTGCTGCACGTGATGGTGCTGGCGATGCGCACCATGCTGGGCCGCGTGCTGGTGCCGTGCGCGCTGCAGCTGCCCGCCGGCGCGCGCGCCCGCCACCGCGTCATCGACTGCTCGCAGCGCGTGATGCGCGAGCACTGCTACTGGCCGCTCGTGTCCGACTTCCACAACGTGCTCACGCACAAGCGGGTCGCGCTGCTGTTCCTGCAGGACGACACGCTCATCGACATGTGGTTCGAGTTCCTGTCGCTGATGCAAGGTCGGTCGCCGCCCCCGCCCCCTGCCGAGCCGTTTTACGACTAGCTGTGCCCCGCGGTTTCACACGCACGAGTTTCGGAATTCCCACAGGAAAAAAATCAAATTTTGGTACCAACTATTCTAGTTTAAGACTCACAGTTGTACTTATTTTATCTTTTTGGTATCAAATAAACTTTTTTCTATTCTATTCTATTCTAAATTAATAAATCATTTTCTAAAATAAATGTAGCCTAAGTTACCCCTCATAACATCAGCTATCTGCCAGTGAAAGTCCCGGTAGAATCGGTCCAGCCGTTTCAGAAATTAGCCGGAACAAACAGACAGACAGACAAAAATTCCATAAAATACTTTTTTATGTAAGTACTAAGTACCATAATATGGTATATTATTATACTTTCATATGCACTTAGTGAAAAGCTGTTAATTTGGAATTACAGACAATGCAATTTTATTGATATCATGTATATGTAGATGTAAAATTATGATTATTCCAGCGAAGTTTTGTCAACTTCAGTGGAGATACTATGGTATAATATTAATGGGGATGTGGACTACTTTTGAAAATCAAAATTCTAATTAGTCCGTCAGTTAGAAAATAAAAAAACAATAGACACGTATTTTTTGCTTTTTCAAATAAATTAAAACATACAGAGATAAAGCGTATTAAAGTTTAGGGTGAGGGGGTAGTGAGATCACTAACCGCTAAAACCGCCATACAAACTGTCAGAATAGTGACGTCACGCGAAATTTCAACTCAATATATCGCCGTTATTTTTTGATTACGTAAAAAAAGAAAAAATACGTGTCCAATATTTTTTAATAATCTACACGACGGACTAAAAAATAAAAATGAGTCAACATGCCCATCGTCGCGTGCGCAGGCATGAACGTGAACGTGCGCGAGACGGGCGGGCACATCGAGTTCGAGCCGTCGTCGTACTACGCGGCGTTCTCATGCGAGCTGGAGGCGGCCGCGTACCCGATGTGGTCGGTGGTGGCGCACCTGGCGGACGAGCGGCGCGCCGAGCTGGCGGCGCGGCTGGTGCGCGCGGCGCGGACGCACCTGCGCGACTGGCTCGACGCCGTGCAGGTCACGCGGCCCGAGGTGGACCCGGTGAGTGGGGGCGGGGGGTGGCGGGGCGCGCGGCGCGGGCGCACCTGCGCGACTGGCTCGACGCCGTGCAGGTCACGCGGCCAGAGGTGGACCCGGTGAGTGGGGGCGGGGGGTGGCGGGGCGCGCGGCGCGGGCGCACCTGCGCGACTGGCTCGACGCCGTGCAGGTCGCGCGGCCCGAGGTGGACCCGGTGAGTGGGGGCGGGGGGTGGCGGGGCGCGCGGCGCGGGCGCACCTGCGCGACTGGCTCGACGCCGTGCAGGTCGCGCGGCCCGAGGTGGACCCGGTGAGTGGGGGCGGGGGGTGGCGGGGCGCGCGGCGCGGGCGCACCTGCGCGACTGGCTCGACGCCGTGCAGGTCGCGCGGCCCGAGGTGGACCCGGTGAGTGGGGGCGGGGGGTGGCGGGGCGCGCGGCGCGGGCGCACCTGCGCGACTGGCTCGACGCCGTGCAGGTCGCGCGGCCCGAGGTGGACCCGGTGAGTGGGGGCGGGGGGTGGCGGGGCGCGCGGCGCGGGCGCACCTGCGCGACTGGCTCGACGCCGTGCAGGTCACGCGGCCCGAGGTGGACCCGGTGAGTGGGGGCGGGGGGTGGCGGGGCGCGCGGCGCGGGCGCACCTGCGCGACTGGCTCGACGCCGTGCAGGTCACGCGGCCCGAGGTGGACCCGGTGAGTGGGGGCGCGGGGTGGCGGGGCGCGCGGCGCGGGCGCACCTGCGCGACTGGCTCGACGCCGTGCAGGTCGCGCGGCCCGAGGTGGACCCGGTGAGTGGGGGCGGGGGGTGGCGGGGCGCGCGGCGCGGGCGCACCTGCGCGACTGGCTCGACGCCGTGCAGGTCACGCGGCCCGAGGTGGACCCGGTGAGTGGGGGCGGGGGGTGGCGGGAGGCGAGGAAGGTGACCACGGAACCTCTTTTTCTTACGCGTGTACCAGACTGTCGTAAACAAGCCCCAAATCGAAGTTTTCAAAAGCGGCATAAAACAGTGCGGACGGTAGTTTGCAACGAAACTACGGGCGACCGACGGTAGTTTTTAACTAGCCTCCCGCCAAGGTCACCATGTGGGTAGGCTTGTTTACAACAGTCTGGTACACGCTTTAAACATGCGCGGAAACATAACATCACTTTCCGGCGCGTTCTTTGAATTTGGAACGAAGAGCGCGCCGGCAATGTTTGTTGTATGAAACGGTGTGGTGTTTGAATTTAGACCTCTTTCATCTATTGTCACATTGCGTTCTCGTGGCTATATAACCACAGATGCGTTTGCCTTTCGGCCCTTTCGGCCCAACTGTAAAATAAAAAAAAAATGGCGGCAAAGCGGAGTTCGTTGTTATTTTGTTAATAAATTAAATTTATTATGTAAAAGGCCCTTTTTTATTTCCTTGCATTTTTTTAAGAAAAGCATTAATTTTATATGCCTCGGCCGAAATGGCAATTGCCTTTCTCGTATCATTGAAGTTCTCGCCTGCGGCTCGGCCTTCAATTTCATACTTGACCTGCAATTACCTATTTTGCTGCCTTTGCAATAATGTACTATTATTAGCGGGTGGTAGGCATGGTGACTTGCTGCGCTAACCTGCGTGTTGTGTCGTGTCGTGTCGTGTGTGACGTGTGTGGTTGCGTGCAGGCGGGCGCGGCGCGCGCGTCGTTCCACTTCCCGCTGCACCGGCACCTGGCCGCGTTCCTGTGCGCGGGCGTGCGCTCGCTGGGGCTGCGCGCCGCCGACCTGCTGCCGCCGCCCGACACGCTCGCGCTGCTGGCGCTGCATCCGCTGCGGGTGCAGGTACGTGCCGCCCACGCACACTACACACCCTCACCTTACACACCTCACACCCTCACCCCATACCCTCAACCTACACCCATACCTCACACCCTCACCCATACCTCACACCCTCACCTCATACCCTCAACCTACACCCATACCTCATACCCTACCCCATACCCTCAACCTACACCCATACCTCACACCCTCACCCCATACCCTCAACCTACACCCATACCTCACACCCTCACCCCATATCCTCAACTTTCACCCATATCCCACACCCTCACCTCATACCCTCAACCTACACCCATACCTCACCCTCACCCCATATCCTCAACTATCACCCATATCCCACACCCTCACCTCATACCCTCAACCTACACCCATACCTCACACCCTCACCCATACCTCAACTTTCACCCATACCCCACACCCTCACCTCATACGCTCAACCTACACCCATACCTCACACCCTCACCCCATATCTTCAACCTACGTTTTTGTGCGTGATGAATATAGCTCTGTGTGCGAGAATCACCCGGCAACACTGGTTTTCATTTGTTTTCATACTAAACTAAGTTGGTGCCCCTTCCATCTGTTATTTTTTGTTCGGTGGTATTGATTCTGCCTGTAAACCTAAACCGCGCTCTAGAAATAGATGACGCGATTGTGCGGCCAATACCTGTCTCTTGCCAGCGTGGTACGGCAGGAATTTTATTTATTCTACGTCTATACTCTATATTATGGTTTTATCTACCACTCAACCATGCTTACGCTCGGTGGTGCTTGAGAAAATATAACTCTGCAATGATTACTCTATTATTACTAGCGGACATAAAGGATAATAATTTTGTTTACTGACATTTCTAAACAATCATTTGGCGGCCCTTCCATCAAATTAAACAACATGTTACTATCAAAAAATCTTTATTTATACGTACATAATTGCTATAGTTATAAAAAGAAATATTACTTGAGCTAAATTACAAATAGTGAGTAGGTACAGTCAGCTACAAAAATCTCTCACCGCCCACCGTGCGGCGTGTGCCAATTCGACGCGGTATTTTTTTAGATTACGCCGTTCCATGCAAAATACATTCGTTTGAATACGGCTTCAAGAGTTACAATGCAACGCCCGACAACGAAAAAAACAGCAAAAAATATGATCCCACCGCTGCTGAAGAGTTAAATTAATTGATTTTTATAAAAATTTTGTTTCGTAAATATTTTGCGTCACCCGAAATCTGTCTGGTTCCAATAGTACATGTTTTGCTCACCGAGACCGGGTGGCGATATCGAAGCGTTGCTATTGTGGAAACACTAGGGCTGCAGTCGAACTAAGGGGAGTTAGCTTCGACGTTGATGTCGCCCCAGCTTTTTTGTCGCGCATCTTCCACGTTGACGCAGACAAGCAATACCTAACATGTTTACCCACAAAAGTTATTGATACAGAACGCTTCATTGAGAATTATAGAACGTTTTTCAATTACGTGTTCACCTTACTACACAGTTTAAATACCAACAACAGAATGTTGAACGGAAAAAAACAATGTCGACACGAAACGGCGTTATAATTTTAAAACACAAGTAAACACAAATATCTCCCGTGTGGGTTAACACGCTATTGCACGTCTGCGTCCACGTATCTGGGCGACGGGGGGTCGGCGGCGGGCGCTAGTTGACGATCGGCAAGAACTCGGTGGTCTCGCCGTCGAGCGCGTCGCCGACGGGCGCGGGCGGCGCGGGCGGCGGCGCGGCGGCCACGTGCCGCGACACGTCGTACGCGAACAGCTTGAGCGTCAGGAAGCCGCCCGAGCCGCGCGCGCCGCGGTGCGCCACGCCCGCGCCGCTGTTGAGCGCTGCGCCTGCGCACGAGACGCGTTGGACATAGGCATATAGGCAATCAATATGGACCCCTATTTGATACTAGAAGATCCCCGGCCACGGTTTCGTTCGCGCTGAATTCGTAGCTGCAGTGGAAATTCCGAGATGAGAGTACTTTATGTCACTAGGGGAATACTTTGACTTTCTATAAGAGAAGGAATTTTTAACATCGGTTCAGTATTTTTAAGTTTATCCAATAAACAAATAAAAAAAAAATCAATACTTAAAAAAATAATATACAACGTGTTAATGAATTAACTGAAAACTAGAAAGTAGTTTGATCAGAATCAACTAGATAATCGATCGCACCATGTTTTAATATAGGTTATATTTTTTTTATTTTTACTAGCCCATGTCTAAATTACTCATAATACAATATTTGGCGCGTACGCCGCCCGCAGCAAAATAATTCGAACCGGTAGGCGCGGGCGTAGCGCTTAGAATTTCGTAGATAGGTCACCTCCAAACTAATGTTGAATAACTTTTGAAGTATACATTTTTTTGACATAAAATATATTTTAATCATACTATCGTTTATTTTTTAAATGGGGTGTATCAGGTTTTCAGTTAATTCATTAACACGTTGTAGAAGTACAGTTCGGTCGGTCACTGTGCCTGCTTGTCACTGATGTTGTGTCGCCAACATTTCCTTCGGGCAACGATTCGGTCCGATTGATTCATCTCCGTGTACATTGTACAACTGGCCTTGGTGTTGGCTGTGTAAGAGTCGCGGTTACCTTTCATCGGCTGCAACGGCTGTATGTCGATGAAGGGCACGGTGCTCTGCGCGGCGTCCGCCTCGAAGTCGGTGTTGGTGAACTCCACGTACTGGTCGTGGCGCGAGTCCACCGGCAGCGGCGCGATGGCGCGCGTCGGTACGTCCGGCCGGTACAGCTCCAGGCGCGACCTGGACTCATACAAGACAAAGTTCACGGCTTCAACAGCCGAAAGGACATAGGCCTCCCCCAAGGCTCGCCATCCGATGGCATCCTGCGACCTTTACCGAATCGTCGGTTCACCTCGTAGCGGGCCTACCCGCTACAGTTAAGGGCCCAAAACTTATTTACTTCTTTTGCTGCCATCCCAAGTATATTTACCACAATATTCCCAAAACTGTGAATTTTGAAGACGGTGACTAATTAAAAACTTAACCATGTTTAATACATTTCTTTACGTTAATGAATGTTTTAGTGCGTAATGAATAGTTTTGTGTGTGAGAATCACCCGGCGATACTATTGTCCCTTGTAGTTGATGTCCCTTCTATCTGTTATTTTCTGTTCTGTGGGTGTGACTCAAGTCTGAATTTGGTTGTTAAAGATTTCTTCAAGGTTTGAATTAATTCGCTTGAATTTGTCCATCGTGATGTTTTGATTTAAAGAATGTCTGTGACCCTTTTGTTTTGCGTTATTTCCGAATGTTTTTATAGGGTCCTCCATATCATCGTTTACCATCAGGATAAATGTCCGACTAACCATCAATGTAAATTCAGAATTTTAAAAACTTGTCACGTTATCCGAACTCAATAGTTGCGTACGACTAGGTGGAATGTTAATAAGATGGAACTAGGTATTATATAGTTGGTTACCTCGGCACAACTCCACCTTCAGTGTTGTCGTTGCTCAGCCACTGGCTCTTCTCCGGGTACAGCCGCCCGCTGGTGAAGTTGAACGGCGTCGATCGTATCTCGAAGTGTAGGTGCGCGCCGATCATGTGGAACCTGGGGAATTGTACCCCAGTTACATTATTTTTTGTACCTATACTGGCTGTGCCACCCGCATTACTTACAGAATACTTGGTGTCGGGATTAAAACTTTTCTAAATCCTATTCCAAGACCTAGATTTTAGGTCCAGAGGTTCGAGCACCCTGAATCTTTCCGACCTCCCTCGGTAATGCTTTATTCCGGTAATTGAATGTACCCTGTTTTATTCTGGAATGCTATAGCTTCTTATCAGTGAAAGGATTTCTGAAATCGGTTTAGTAGTTTAAGAGATTATCCCCTATATACAAACTTAATCTTAACAAACTTTACCTGTTTATAATAGTGGTATACACCAATAGGGTAAAATTTACACACCTCCTCAGGTTTTGTGATGGTTAGTTGGAATATCTTCGTCAATTTGCCGCGAATTGTGTGTGAAGTGGTCGAATGTATGGCGTTATCACCTGATGCCGGTCAGCACGCTCCCCGGCGGCGACTGCAGCTCATCCAGGTCGATGGCCCTCTTCTCGTAGGTGAGGGTGTGGTAGTCCGTGCCCTCCCACACGTTGTCCTCGGACGGGTCGAACTCTTGCACGTGCACCCAGTCGCCGGGCGCCACGTACCCGCGCTCCTGCAGCGTGCCCTCGCTGATCTGCAGGTGGAACACTCTGCCCAGCTTCACCAGGCGTATACCTGTCACGACCCTGCCAATTTGACGATCGAATTTAGCATTTGTTCCGTTCTGTTGCGAGTCGATTTCGATTTAAGCCCAGACACCCGCACACCCAAGCCCAACTAGCCTGATGCCGCGACAACTACAATACTCGACGATCTCGTGGACCGTAGCAATAGATCTCACCTCCATGGGTGGTAGTCCTTAATTCTAAATTTTCATCCCATAATTAAAAAGCATAAGTTGTTAGCACAGTATAAAGAAGCTGTAGGTGATATGGAGTGAAGAGGAAACATCCCAATGTTAGTTCGAAAGCCCAAATGGAAGCTCTTAAATATACATCCCGCATTGTACAAGACCAGAGCTGTACTGACTTTCTGTTCTGTATATCGGCTACAGCTTCCCTCAGACTGAAGCTACGCTCCGCCATGTGCGCATCGTCCTCGCAAAGGCAGAAGCAATAGGAACAGTGATAAAGACTCCATTTCCACCAGGAATCCACCTTGGGAGGAAAGAAATAAATTAGAAAACATAATATCCAGGTCGAGAGTCTGGAAAGTTTGGGAGTTTTGATCAAAAATTTCAACGGAGTTTTTGGGTGTGCGGTTGTCCCAGCGTGTGTGGGACTAACTTGTTGTTATGCGAATCGGAAGTCGCTTCACGGAGACTGAAATAGCGGACGGAATCGGGGCTCGCTTCGTCGCACAGGCACATACAGTAGGAGCAGTGCCAGAACAACCATCGCCACCACGAGTCCACCTGAGGGGAAGAAGGCTTTATGCTGGGGAAGGTGTTTCCTTTCAAAGTTCTATTCTTGTGCTATAGCTGTTTAGTTTAGTTTAGTTATGTTTTTGATATTTCGCCAGGCTCCAGTGTTTCTTTCGGTGGTTTATTGTTGAATCCCTGATGTGGACTACTTTTGAAAATCAAAATTCTAATTAGTCCGTCAGTTAGAAAATAAAAAAACAATAGACACGTATTTTTTGCTTTTCAAATAATTTAAAATATACACAGATAAAGCGCATTAAAGTTTCGGGTGAGTGAGTCGTGACGTCACTAACCGATAAAACCGCCATACAAACTGTCCGAATAGTGACGTCACGCGAAATTTCAACTCAATATATCGCCGTTATTTTTTGATTGCGTAAAAAAAGAAAAAATACATGTCCAATATTTTTTAATAATCTACAAGACGGACTAAAAATAAAAATTAGTCTACATGCCCATTATTGCCGTATAAGATTTCCGTTCCGTTTGTGGTGTTGGAGAGAACCTCTATATTCACACGGGCAAAGCTGCGGATAACAGCTAGTATTATTATATTTACTATAAAGATTTATTTATGCTAATCTACATCGTTTGCTCTATGCGCTACATAGGTCAATAAGATAAACATTAATTAGACTACTAGTTAGATAAAATGAATAACAAAACAGTAGTGCCCACGTACACGCTCTTGTTTATACAGGAGCGTTGATTGCGGATCTTTGTTCTAACAGAACAGAACGTATTATAAAATAAAGTTAAAACTAAGATTCACTCATAGTGATTTGTATTATTCATATAAATTGTGTAGGTATGTACACCTATATTGCAAAAAAAAATTCCGACTACAAGTTAAAAATATATTTTAAACTAGCCGTCCCGCGCGGTTTCACCCGCGATTATTTCGAAGTTCTCGCGAAATTGTTCCATACAAACTTTGCAACCCCTTTTCATACCCTTAAGGGTTGAATTTTCAAAAATCCTTTCTTATCGGATGGCTACGTTATACAAAGAACACACCCTCCAAGTTTCAGGTCTCTACGATCAGCGGTTTAGGCTGTGCGTTGATCCATCAGTCATTCAGGACAAAGCATTTTATATGTATAGATAAAATTTCTCTATAACCTCAACATAATTTGGACGCAGATAAGCAATAACATGTTAACCCTCAAAATTAAGTTATTGATTCAGAACCATTTATTGAGAGTTAGGGATCGTTTTTTAGTTATGTGTTTACCTTATTACATTGCTCAAATATGCAACTAAATGTTGAACATAAAAATGTTGACACAAAATGGCGCTCCTACTTTTAAAACAAGATTTACTCAAAATTTCTCCAGTGTTGGTTAACACACTATTGGTTATCTATGTCCATTTGTCAACTACAAACAGCTGTTGTATATCTAAAATATTTTAACAGGTTATGATACTAAATAGATTGCTGGCCGAATTCAAGGTCGACCCGCGTTTTCCTTTGAATTCAACTAAAAAGAATGGTTCCTCGAAAAACTTAAAATGTAGCGGTTTGAAAGTATCTGTTTACATTTTAACTCACTGCCACTGGAAGTCATATCAAGGTCGGAAGCGCTCTTTTGTAAGGTTTTCTTTGTCCTTGCGGCACTTCTACCATTGTTTTGTTCCATAAACAATATGCTGCGAAGTGCGAATAGATTATGCGTGTCAGTTACCTTTGTAGTGCCTCTCGTACAGCTGCCGGGCCGGCCCAGTGTGCGACCATTTTCGTACTCGATCCACTCGTACCGCCTGTGACTGTTCGGGTCCTGTAATAGACACCAATTGAAACAATTAGTTTTAATTTACTTTATCGCTTGAGGGTCAACTGTCTACGTAGCGCGTAGTTTTGGGAGCAACTTGTCGCCTGCTCACATACAAATTCCTGCAACGTGTGTTAACAAATAACGATAAACGATCCGTAGTATAAAGCGATGTTTCTGTTCTTATAAGTTATATTGAAAACTATTCGATCCTCTACGGTTTTACTCGCGTTGGAGTTCCCGAGATAATCTTTACTAATATTATAAAGCTGAAGAGTTTGTTTGTTTGCTTGAACGCGCTTATCTCAGGAACTATTGGTTCGATTTGAAAAACTCTTTCACTGTTAAATTGCCTATTTATCGAGGAAGGCTATAGGCTATATAATATCATCACGCTAAGACCAATAAGGGCGGAGCAGTAATGAAAAATGCTGCAAAAACGGAAAAAAATATTCTTTTTGAGAGCTTCCATTGTATAATGCTGCGTAAACGGTCAGGTGTGGAATAGATTTTAGTAAGTTTTTTCTTCAAATTAACATGATAAAAATGAAAGAGTTTTTAAAATCGGTTATGTGGTATTTGAGTGTATCCCACAAACAAACAGACAGAAAAAATCAAGTATAAGCTTTTATAGATGTATCTCTGTTTTGAATCAATTCAATGTGGAGTTGTAAATTCGATCCTCAAGTTAATGAGCGCTAGTTAGTGGTTTTCTTAAGTATTATTGTGAATACGTTTCAAACTGTTGCCGAGTGACTCATGGACCTTTTGTCTGCTTTGCGCGGTAACTGAGCGTGCAAATCAAATATATATCGAGCGTTGTCTTGGAACGAAATAGCTTCGTAACACTTTGTATGTTTAGTTTTGTCACTTGAAGTCGTTGGTGTAAAAAAAAAGGAATCTTATATGTGCTATATATTCAAGCTCTCGTTATTTTATGCATTAAAGTAACATAAAAAAATGACACACAAAACATGATAAATCACAGAGAAAACCTTATTAAAAATGCGGGTCAGCGCGGGTGAATGACTTTTGCATACGTATATCGTATTGTTGGCGGATCGGCGATTTATCAAAGGGTCGTTACATTACCCTTTGGCGGTAAAATTAATTATTTCGAATGTTGAATACCTTCTTTCATAATAACCTTGTTTAACCTTACACTACTTGCAAAACCTTATTTGTTTTAACCGTAACATTACCACAAAGTTTCATCACTGCGCTTGGTAACGCTTGTTTGTTACGCTTTCACGCTTTAACTACTCAACCGATCATGGTGTAATTTTGCATACACGTTGTCAGGAGTACAGAGAAGGACACAGGGTACTTTTTATTCTGGATTTCCCGCGGGAACACCGAAATTAACGAGGAGCAAGCTATCCTATGCGAATGTTTGTTTGTTACGCTTTCACGCCTCTACGGCTCAGTCGATCATCATGAAATTTAGCAAGGACATGAGCACTTTTTCCCGTGCAATTCCCACGGTAACACCGAAATAAATTGTTGTAAGGACACACAGCACTTGGAATTCCCGCGGTAACTCCGAAATGAAGTGTGAAAACAGAAACCGAACTCACCGCCGGGCACACCCACATGTCGGAGTCGATGTACTGGCAGTCCAGTATCCGGCCGTTGCACGTGCGCTGCTTGGTGCAGTACAGGTCCTTGTAGCAGCCGTGCCGCTTGGCCAGCGTGTACGCGGCGCAGTTGTCCCGGCACGTGCCCTCCGGGTTCATGTCCACCTCGTTCTCTATGTAGCCCTGCAGCAGCCGGGTCACCTGCTCGAACGTCTGGCCTGCAATTGGCGACATGAATGATTCAAAGTCTGCACTAGTAAGGGCGGCGTCACAGTCTTTGCGGCGGCGGTAGCGGCGGCGGCGGCGGCGCGGCGGCAGCGGTAAAAACAAATGGTAGACAACATACGAAGTTGGCCACAGCTCGCGCCGATGATAGCTGTGGTATACTTCGTATGTTGTCTACCATTTGTTTTTGCCGCCGCTGCCGCCGCCGCCGCCGCAAAGACTGTGACCAACGGGTAACTTCTATGGTCACCCTAGAAAAATTAACAGTATTGAAGATTAGCTGTGACCCTTGTGGTTTCGCCCGCGTTAATTTCGAAGTTCCCGCAGTATTTCCGAGATATAAGTTCGCATTTATAATAATAGTAAGGTTGTGGAGGGGAGGGGGGCGGTTTCTTTAAATCTAGAAACAGAGTTCCCCCGACCACGGCCTAAATAAAACAAAGACTATCAAAACTGGCCGGATTAGTTACGCATTGTGTTGTGTCCGTTTACAGACAATGTGTAGGTACCTACTGTAAAATGACGCACACATGATTGTCTCTGGACTCTGATCTATTAACCGGTGTCGTTTTTGACACGTCGGTCGTTTTGTTTTCAAGGCTACATTCGTCCACCCGAATCTCTACGTATAATTTCTCTACATCACTTGTTTTCTTGTCATTGAGTGTCAATAAAGTTTAATTTAAATGGTGACATCATATAATGCCTAAACGATACTATAAAGTTTACTTTCTATATGTTAAATACACGTAAACGAAGCAACTAGTGCCTACTACAAAGACATAGTAGATATACACACATTCATAAAAAAAATTTAAAACCTAACAATTTTTATCGTTATTAATAAAAACAAACATTGAAGCAAGCAAGCAATGTGACGTCTACTTCGTGTTCTCTAGATTCTTTCTTTCTGTCTTTCTTTCTTTCTTCTTTCTTCCTGTCTCACCTTCAATGTGTTGCGGCGGGTCGCAGCGGTACACGTCTCGCTTGGCCATAGCGAGCGCCGCCCTGGCGGCTGACGCGCTCCTGGCGGCCCGCTGGCCGTACCTGTCCCTGGTCAGGCTGGCTTCTCTGGTGAAGTTACCTGGAATATAGAAGGGTTAAGACCTATAAAGTCACGAGACTAGCGCCACCTGATAAAAAAAAATCATATCTTTTAAGATATTTCATTTGAAAAGAAATCGATAGGTTACTTAAATACTTTTTGATGATCTTCCTGTAGTATTACAACATAGTTGTGAAAAAATTTGAATAGTAAAACAGTCAATACATAGCCGTTATTTCACTCAAGTGTCACACTTGATCTTGAAGCATCGGCAGGTCAATAAATGTCGAAAATCGACGAACTACAACGAAATTAATCGTTAGTCCATATATATTTTATATGAATATGTATCTGTACGAGTGTACACACAGAACAATGTAATGAAAACGTGCAGAGAGATAAACAATGGCATATTTATTTTTGGCGTCGTTGTTCAATGTTTATGCATTCCGGTCGAGTGACACCCCGCGCGTTAGTTAGTATGTATACCTACTTTTGCACAAACCGACTAAACGTTTACAAGTAATTCCAGCTATATAATTATGTATTTTTACTAGCCGTCCCCCGCGGTTTCACCCGCGGTAATTTCGGAGTTCCCGCGGGGATTCCAGGATAAACTATAGATATAAACCTTCCTCATGAATCACTCTATCTATTGGTGAAAACTGCATGAAAAACTCTGAGGTAAACCGGTGAACTATAGAATGTGAAAAGGATCCATTAGTTTTGAAGTCCAAGCCGCTGTAGGTAGATATGAGCGTTAAGTACTTTTTTTTCATTTACATAATACTTTTGTAGCAGTATCAGTTGTTGGATCTTGTGCTTTGTATGGTTGTTCCCCAGTTTCACCCTTGTCAATTTTGGAAGTCCCCCAGGAATACCCCATGACGATCAGGGATACAGTAGTTTCCTATCAGTGAAAGAATTTTTAAAATCGGTTCAGTAGTTCCAGTGATTTTACCTCCCTTGCATCCAAATTTACAACCTTTACCTCTTTATAACATACATACATTTTATATCATTAAATTTTAAGGATTTCCTATTATAAACAAGAAGTGCAAAAATTATTGCTCGCCTCATCTCTATAAGGACGAAAATGCGTAATTTGTAGATTTACACATCTATCTACGTTTCTAGTTTCTAGTACAACAACGTAATGATAGTTACAAAATTACAAGATCAAACTGCATCGCTGCAGCGCGTAATTATTCCGAGTAACCGCGGACTAAATCCGGATCACGTTGCAAATGCAATAGTAGTCTCGGTCAGACTGATATAATGCTACCATCGTCCATTGAATGACTGTATCTATACTTCCATACGAATATCATAAAGAGGAAAGATTGATTTTTTGTTTGTTTGTTTGTCTGTGACGATTAAACTCAAAAACTACTGGATCAATTTAAAAAATTCTTTCACCATTAAAGTCAAAGTCAAAATCATTTATTCAAAAATTTGGCCCATAATGTGGCTTTTTTTAAGTGTTACATTTATTATAATTAAAAAGTTACATTATCCCTGAGTAACATAGGCTGTTTTTTTCCTGTATCTTGTTTTTCTATGTATGTATCTACTATCTTACTTCTTTTTTTTCTTTTTTGCATGAAATAAAAGGCTTATTATTATTATATAACATAGGCTGTATTGTAATTTGGAATTCCCGCGGAAACTCCGAAACTATCGCGGGTGAAACCGCGCCGGACAGCTAGTTTAGAAATATTTTGAAACTGGTATTGTTGTAGGTTAGATACCTATGTATATCTCGCAGCCAAATTGTAGTTGACTAAAATTTTTGTTTATAGCTTTATATATATTTACAATTATTCCTTCATTTAGGAGCTGCGTAAATTCCACGATAAAAAGCACTTACTTACCCCGTTGTCCTTTTCTGTAGCCCTGGCAAAGTGTATGCAAAATTTTAAGCTACTAAGCAAAAAAGTGTTCTTCATTTGATCCGACCGCCTTGAGTCGGTGTACCTTTTCCATAGATCCGCAGCAGCATCCACGAAAACTGCATCATGGCGTATCCTTTGATCTCGGTCAGGGATATGGTGTTGTACATGTCGTAGATGAGCTGGTGCGGCGACAGCTGCAGCTCGCACAGGTCCGGGTGGTCCTCCTGGAATTTGCCTTCAAATTAGCCCTTACTAGCTATTCCACACGGTTTCACCCGCTTGATGTTATTTTAGCCTATAGCTCCTCCTCGATAAATGGACTATCGAACACAAAAATAATTAGTATTAATAGTAGTTTCTGAGATTAGCGCGTTCGACCAAACAAACATACTCTTCATATTTATAATATTAGCATAAGCAAACGTGCCTCGGGCACGACGATTTTGGGGAAATGGATTTTGAAAACTTTCTCGTCATGATAGTATAGTTAGCATCAGAAATATGCGATCACTTTTGACGGCCATAGAAATATTGAATTGTTGTGTTTGGGTAACTTTAGAAATTAAACAAAACATGGAGACTAATTAGTTTTAGAATTGATTTCCAGAATATCACTATCAGCTAGGTAGTATATTGATACGGCCCAGTTAACAGTTGTACAGTCAGCAGCGGCGATATATAAACATTCTGGTCAGTCTTTGAAATTTATTACTATTGCATCAAGATTCAATGAATGAATGTCAAAAGTGTTAACATTTAATATCTCTGCTGCAGACCGTACAATCGTTATAATTTGTCCGACAGGGCGTCGCTTCGCCTCGTGGATTCAAGCTAGTAGTTTATAATGAACTTGTAAACACGTTAACTTAATGTTATTGCTTAATTATCTTATTATTCATCGTACTTTGGTAAACATTCAGTTCGTATTATGAAAGCGAAGCAAAGTTGTATTTTCGAAAAAAATATGCATGAGGTATGGTAGGTGTTATATATTTTTTTACGTGTAAACATAAAACAAGTGATGCTTGGATTTTAGCGTCGTCGGGTCATTGACACTCTTATTTAATTAGCAATCTCCGAGAATTGCGAGCTAATTGGTTGCTGGTTCAAGTTTTATTTTGAAACTGTAATTTTTGTAATGCATTCACTCATAATAATCGAGTCTAATTATTTACTTAATAGACGTAGTAGGCCGACCAATGGACGTACAAACTTAGCGTTTATACAAGGTCTTGTAATCTATCTTCTAATATATATAAATCACGTGTCACGTTGTTTGTCCGCGATGGACTCCGAAACTACTGAACGGATTTTGATAAAACTTTGCAACCATTTATAATATGGTCCAACTTAAAAGATAGGATAGTTTTTATCCCGGAATTCCCTCGGGAACTGAAGGACATAGAGTACTTTTTTCCCGCAACCTCCGCGGGAACTCCGAAATTACCGCGGATGAAATCGCGGGGGACAGCTAGTTCATTATAAGTTTTAAACGACCATTTGATAGTTATGTACTACTTGTGCTATAACTCTGGATAAAGTCTTTGTTTATCTGATTAGTGAGCGATAATGATTCCATTATGATAGCGTCAGTACAGATTGCCACTGCGAGAACTTCGAGTTTCCCTCAGGAACCCCCTATTATGAATTCTCCATAACAAATTCTATATAATAACAGTGGAAAATAGAATCACAAGACGCGAATTTAGAAAGAAAGAAAGACGCTCTGAAAAATGTCCCGTCGAAAGTACTCGTAAGAATTGTTTGTAATTTTGTATTCATAATAGGTACCATCACAAAAGTCAGTCGAAGCTAGGCGTTCCATTATTGTTTTTTGTTGGCTTCTTATGGCTCACTTTACGAGAGACTTTGTACCGCTCTCCGTCCTATGAATATTAGTCGATTCCTTTGTTTGTTCACAAATATATCCAAGGTTGTATAACCAAAGTGGTTAATATGTTTTTAAATGTGAGAAAATATTCTTTGTTTCTCTCTTGTAAACATACAAACATTCAAGCGAACAAAACAGGTAGTAGACTAAAATGCGATGCATGGTATATACAAAAAAAATAATAATACATGGAAAAATATCGTAGATATTGTAGAGAACGCTAGGTAGAACACCCCGCTCTTCCAAAATTCTTCGTGAACTCTTTGATGTATCGAAATAAAATACTAAATACTTAGGTATGTAATAGTATCTATGCATGAAAATTTTTCACTAAAGATTTCATGATTTGATGAAGATTTGTTTGTTGGATTGAGTAAGTTTATCTCGAGCCACTAAACCGATTCTAAAAGTTTTCACATGATTAAAGCGATAAAAGGAGTTTATTTATTTATTTGATTTTTTTTTAGTTCCCGAAGGAATTCCGTAATAGACGCGGGCGAAACCGCGGGGGGAACCTCTAGTAATTTATACGACGTAATTGCATTATGTGATTGTAATTGAACTGTAAATAAGACGTTAAAACGATAAAAATACGCAGCGAACACTGATATCTGCGGGGGCGAGTAGTTCAAAGTATATAAAATCAAATATTATTTTATTTACTCGCATAATTCTCTGACTGTGACCCTCGATTGCGCTCGCGCAAGATTCGTGATTCCCTCCAAGTAACTTTTGCGTGATGCGTTTCCAGACAAACCGTCAAATGTATAGAAAAGAACCCCAAAATCATGGTTAAGATCTTTGATCCTTCCCGTTTCATTTTTTTAGTTACAGTATTCGATCTACAGGCACGTAATCAACTGTAGGTATTAGATTTCCACTATCACATTTTAAACAAAGGAATACGTGCTATTTCATAAATTAGATTACTACAACCTAATATAGCCTGCGTAGGTATATCGTTGGATTATTCACTCTGAGCATTATCACGATGACCTACATATATGGTCGAAGAATCTGAGAAATCTGCGCTCATGACCTTATCGATATATCTATTTGTAGATAAATTGTGATTATCTCTTCCAAAGAAAACACGTAAGTTCTCTTGCAATTCTGAAAACGCACAAGCGACAATGACAACGTTGGTTCATACCCAATAAAACACACCGGTTGAGTCGTCCGAAGATATCTCTGAAACTGTTATACCTGTAGCACCGAGCGGAACATGTCGCCGTGTTCCAGCAACCCTTCCAATTTCTTGGTCGCCTGCGCCACAGAAGTCTTGGGGTCTATCAGCACGTTCTCGGCCACGTCCAGCCACTCGCGCACCGGCGCCGGTACCGCGCCCGGCACCGCCTGCCGCCTCACGAACTCTAGGAACGTCCTGTAGTGGCCGTCGACGACCTGCAGCTTCTCTATCGCCCTCTCCCACGGCCACGACCTCAGAGGCGGCCGCGGCGGTATGGGAACGGCGGATATTTCCTTGTCGAATTCCACGAACGTCTTCGACAGTTCGATGTCGCCGCCCAGGCCGGCGTCCCTCCAGTGCGGATCGGTGACGTTCCTCCACAGATCGTCTTCGAGTTTGTAGAATTTTTCACGTATATTGTCTATGGTTGTCAACTCGACGGCGCACGCTGCGCCCAGCAGCGCGCACAGCGCCGCAACTCTCATTGTGTAATGTACCGGACGGTTGAAAGTGAAACGCTTTGGGCCGCGGTCCGAGGTGAACTGACTACTGAGGCGGCGAGGCGAGGGGACCGCGCGCCGCCGGCCGATGTTGGCTTCCGACGATCACGTAGGGTCGGTTTAGTGATGCGATCGCCACGATATATCGATATATTGCCCACCTCACTATCGATAGCGGCGTGGCGACGCGCGACGCGACGTGCGTTCACAATAACTTCACGATTGTAACTGCGGACTATAATTTCTTGAATCGTACCCGTTGACATTGTGTTTTATTACGACGACCTCTATCTGATTCAACCGTATTGCCGCTCATTGATTGAATTGATTTAAACTCATTGTTTAGTGGCGATGATGCCAAATGTAAAGGACAAATAGTAAAACAAATGTTCACGTATAATGGATTCGACGATTGTTATACGATTTTACGCACCAAAGATCGAATTGTCTTTGGACAATTATTAGTATACGGATAAGAAGTTGACAGTTTCGATATCGATAAACTGTGTAAACATGACGTACACGCGTGCCATCACTGACGACCCGCATGTTAATCCTGTTAACTCACTGCGGCTTGAATATTAACACCACTATCAGCCTTAACGCACTGAGTCGAGAGTCGATATTGCATTGTCCGCGCAGCTCAGTGATTTGTTTTGTATGGGGCACACTGTTATTATTATTGTGTGGTTACTGTGCTCGTGCGCCGTCAGCTGACGTCCCGTAATCGACTCCCGCGCAACGCGTCTCACTCTCACACACGGGGCTCGCTCACACACTCGCAGCGCCATGTGAAAGTTCATCATTACAATACGTTTATTTTTATAAAGGCCTATAAAAAATAGGATTATTGGAATATTTATTTATTTATTTATTTAAAAGTTACACCAACATAGTAAACACTAACACTTACAGTAAAAAACAAATTAGCATCAAATAATTTTAAATATCAAATAAAATATTGGATTTATTATCCTACTAATATTATAAATGTGAAAGTGTGGATGTTTAGATGTTTGTTACTCAATCACGCAAAAACGGCTGAACGGATTTGGATGAAATTTGGCATGCACGTTGTCAGGGGTACAGAGAAGGAGGTGGGGTACTTTTTATCCCGGGATTCCCGCGGGAACTTCAAAATTACCGCGGGTGGAAACCGCGGGGCGCAGCTAGTTATTGACTAAATTTGTTTTTATCCCAATCTATGTAGGTATTTTTTTAGTGATGACTTAATCCCTACTGATATTATAAATGCGAAAGTAATCTTTGTCTGTCTATCTGTCTGTCTGTTACGCTTTCGTGCCTTAACGGCTCAAGCGATCATCATGAAATTTTGCACACACGTTGTCAGAGGTACACATAAGGACATAGGGTACTTTTATCCCGGAATTCCCGCGGGAACTCTGAAATTTCCGCAGATGAAACAACTAGTAATTAATAATCCAATATTTTGTTGTCTCTTCACCAAGTTGTTAGGTAACGGTTCCAAAAACACAACGGTTCTACCTCCTACGTCCATTAATATTCCCTTACTCTCCTAGGCACTTTCCTTTGTTACATTTTTACCGTAGCTTCCATCCGATATTTTATTATTACTACCTATTTTGTATACGAGCTCTTTCCTAAACTGTTTATTATTAGAGCTGCGGTACCCGTTAACGGATATCCCAAATTCGGTGAGGGTGGCTAACGGTACTGAATAACTGTATGTTTCGATATCTGGGGGCACGGCAGTGCCCCCGCCAAGTCGAGCAACAAAAGCGGCACGGCCGTACTATCCTTTTCTCGAAGCAATTCAGGCCATTTTCGACCCCCTATAACTTCGTTGTGGATAAAACTAGAAGCCTGAATTTTTAGTAAACAAGCAGGTATTGTATAAAGACGGTATAATTTAAATTTCATTCGATTTGAACCAGTAGTTTAAGAATTATAACTAGTCAAAGTTTCTTAATTTTGTAGGTCACTCACTCACTCACTCACTCACTCACTCACTGACCGATCATCAAAATTCTAAGGCACTTCTAGCAGACATAGAAGTTTGAAATTTAGAATACAATTAGTGTTTATTGTATAAATCAAGGAAAAATTAAAATATTTAGCAATTTCGGTCCAGTTTTCTAGATACACTAACTGCATAAATAACTTTGTAATCCCATATAAATGTATGGAATTACAAAGTTATATATGCAGTTATATGTACCAACTGCACAAATAACTTTGTAATCCCATATAAATATATGAGACTAGCTGTTCCCCGCGGTTTCACCCGCGTTAATTTCGGAGATCCCGCGGGAATTCAGAGATGCAAAGTAGTTAGTACCCTATATCCCTAGGTTTTCTTTACCCCTGACAACGTGCATGCAAAATTTCATGAGATTTCACCAGCGTTAATTTCGGAGATCCTTCGGGAATTCCGAAATAAAATTACCCTAATCTGAATGCTCCAACGATTTTAATGAAATTTTGTATACAGGGGATTTCGGGGGCCATAAATCGATCTAGCTAGGATTCATTTCTGGAATTCCCGCGCGAACTCTGATATCAACGCGAGTGAATTAATTATTGCATACTACACGTTGTCAAGGGTACAGGAAAGGTCATAGGGTAGTACTTTTATCTCAGAATACCCGCGGGATCTCCGAAATTAACGTGGGTTAAACCGCGGGGAACAGCTATTTAAGCCGAGCGAAGCTCGGTTGCCCAGATATTAATAAATAATAATAATAAGTGTAGCTAGTTACCTACCTAGATATAAAGTGTAGATACATAGTTACCTAGACATAATTATGTTCAAAGGTACTTACAATGGTCAACGGAATGAAAAAGCAAGAATGGGGCATGTGTTTATATATATTATAAAGTTGTACCAAAATTTTTCAAGTTATTAAAGTAGACTAAATTGCTCAAAGGAGGAAGACCATTTACAAAAAGAAATGAGATCCCATCAAAAACAAACTTGTAAAAAAGTCCAAGTCTCGCAACTCACTTCTTCTACAGTAAAAAGTTGTGAGATCAATGTAATACCAAGTCGGTTAATTTATTCAGTGCCTACTTAAGGGTCCTTCTGTCTAAAGTTATCATGTTATAAGCTAATCTAATAACATTTTATAGTGACCATATCAAATTTAAAAACCTTTTATGTTTTAAATAGATTGATTGGCTTGGCGATCACGTGAAAACACAATGTATCTCACAAGTAATACACATTATAATTAAATTAGATTGTTTAGAACCATAATTATGTATTACATGTGAGATATATTGTGTTTTCACGTGATCGCCAAGCCAATCAATCTATTTAAAACATAAAAGGTTTTTAAATTTGATATGGTCACTATAAAATGTTATTAGATTAGCTTATAACATGATAACTTTAGACAGAAGGACCCTTAAGTAGGCACTGAATAAATTAACCGACTTGGTATTACATTGATCTCACAACTTTTTACTGTAGAAGAAGTGAGTTGCGAGACTTGGACTTTTTTACAAGTTTGTTTTTGATGGGATTTATTTAAAACTTTGACTTGACTTTTATATAAATTCTGTTATTGCCTGACCGGTTCCCATGCTAGTTCCGTCTTAATTTGTGTTCTGATGTCAAAAAGTAACTTCACTAATTGATTTAGTTAGTCAAAGACATAAGAGAATAGACGAACAATACAAACTTTTGACAACATAGGTGATTTAACTTTTACTATGCAATTCACGTCAACCAATTTTTGCGGGGGGGATGATCAAAATAAAAAGCAATCACATCGTTGCGACGCAGTCAAATACCAGTCACCACAAAGTACATTTCAAATAGCCAATCACATCGCTTTCCGTCAAGTGGTATCCATAGATCCATAGTCTCTGCTAGCCAACGGCATTTTTTTAGCATGAGCTCATTTGACCGCTGCGTGGTTCAAGGGGAAAGCTTAGCGGCCGAGCGTATTGTCAATCTCTTCTCTTTCAATATCTTTGGATTTGGTATTCGAAATGTAAAATATCATCTACGTCATTAAAAAAACTGCCATAAACATTTCGTTAGAAACAGGAAGCTACTTATTCACTAATGGCAATTCTATGAAGAGATTAAGAATTTTATATCCTTCTATTTAGCAAAAGGTCTAATAGCACTGCGATAGCGTTCTGTGAAATTAACTGTAGATTTGCTTACTGAGCTGTCGTGATATAATGTTACTAGCTGTCGCCCGCGGTTTCACCCGCGGTAATTGCGGAGTTCCCGCGGGAATCCATGATAAAAAGTACCCTATGTCCTTCGCTGTACCCCTGAAAACGTGTACGCAAAATTTAATGATGATCGGTTGAGCCGTTGAGGCGTGAAACCGTAACAAACAATTGTAATATTAGCAAGGATATGTTTCTCCATACTGTTCTTGCAGACAGAATTCGTCCTGTCCTGGAGTTTATTCAACCCAATATAAGTTCAATTTATTTTTGTGTTGGGATATGAAGTCGTAGTAAGCTTGTACAGTTTGAGACTAAACGTCTAGACAAGCGGGTCCAACTGGATCAATAGATCGTTTACCTGCTACTTGAATTACTTTATACCGCCAAGAGAAGGACCAAAAGGAATACATATGTACATACTTTTATTAGTATTTTATTTTCTTTGTGTTGTGTCAAATAAAGTTTTTCCAATTCAATTCAACAATTCAATTTTAACAATAAAAATGTATTTTGAAACATGGCGGGAGTAGGCAGGTACATAAATATAAGTGAGACGGTTTGGTTTGTTTGTTCTATTTATGTACGATGTACGAGTGCATTTGCGGACAAGATGAAAGTGTCCAAAATTATAAATCATGGTTCACGACGATCGGTTTAGTAGTTTGAGCGTGAAAGCGTCACAAACACTGAAATTCTCATTTATAATATTATAAAGATTACATAGTTTTGTGAGGATTTATATCTGTAAAATCAATAACTTTCGTAGGTAGGTACAACTTGAGTCTACGGCTATCGGGAATCAATGATCAGCACCCCTCAGCCAAATTGACATACTTTTAACTCTATTTTTCACTTTGTCACGCAAAACTAAAGTTTTGACTGCCTGACAAAGGGACATGACGATTCTTCACTTAGTTTTCTATGCTTTAACGATTGTAGAATGTCAATTTGGCTAGGGGGGGCAGAACGAAAATCGAAAACTTCCCACATTTGCGTTATGAGTATGGGGCCGTATTTTTGAATCGCTCGAATTACTTTCACGCACGGAATCGCGAATTCACGTGCGAATCCTCATACATTTTGAACTATTCACGCGTGAATCTTGCAATTCCGTGTGTGAATAGCAATTCGAGCGATTAAAAAATCGATCTCATGGTCGAGTTTCCTGCGCCCGCGCTGCTGCGTGCGTTATGTCGACACGAAGTTGCTTGACCTGCCTCCGTTGGTGATTCATCCGGGACAGTTAGCGGCAGTGGTTGTCCTTCCTTTTGTTTGTCATCAACATAATATGACTCGCTACAGTACATGTATTACTTACAGGTATAGGTATCATATGCAAATTCTAACTGGATATTGAACGGGTTTTGTTATTTTTTGTATATATTCAGCGAGATCGCTTTGATGCTTTATAAAAATACATTTCACTCTAAGTTTAAATGCTCTCGGTTGGTACATCCAGGATGGAAGGTCCTTTCTTAGCTAACTCCCATTAGGTACCAACCTGTCCGGATACACAAACTGAACCCTAATTTAACCCTCTCAAGGATTTAATTTGTATTTACATGCCATAAGGAACCCTTGTGCCAAATTTCGAGGTTTGGACTTAGCCGTTTAGACTGTGCGTTGAAAAGTCAGTCGATTTCTTATAAAAACCATTCACAAAAAAAACAAATTTAAGATATAGGTAGGTTCAAGGCTGGATACAATACTATTTAGTTTTTTTTTTATTTGTATAATATTATATTATCTGTGTCTATACTAATATTATAAAGAGGAAAGATTTGTATTTTTCTTTGCTTGTTACGATTTAATTCAAAAACTACTTGACCGATTTGAAATATTCTTTCAACATTAGAATGCTACATTATCCGTGAGTATCATCCTACTAATATCATAAATGTGAAAGTTTGGATGTTTTGCAGCCCTTTGATAAGATGCATTAATTGACCATGTGTGATTGTGGACTGATAACTCACGGCTTACCCTTGGGGGAGATAAGAGATTGTGACGTCACATAAATAAAAATATGGTTTCCTGCCTCACTACTTCCGTCCACAATCAAACATACCTACGGACGAAGCTTCCTAATGATATTAATGAACCTAATGATTTTTACAACACGTTTCGTGGATCGAAAGTTAGCTCGAAAAGTAATAGCGAATGTTATAAAAATGATACAGAATGAAGTTTTAATGAAAAAATTCTGTACCAATATGTATGTAAGTATGTTTTCCTGTATGTGTGTGTGTGTGTGTGTGTAATACTTTTTATTCACCTGAAGGTGCTCTTGCGCAAGTAAATACCTACCTGTACAGCTGAATTTTAGGCTACAGTGACATCACTACAACTGTAGTCTGTAAAAAATATTAAGGTATATTTTTTATTTCATATCAGACTTAAAGATTTCTTCACATAAATTATCCATATATGAAGGAAGGGGCGCCGTAAGAGATAAATGATTTAAATGTTACTCCTATGAAAGACTGCGATTCGGTACCTAAAAACCTGATAATCTCATATGACAGTTCGTCAAAACTAGAATTTATATCATCGTCTATAAGCATCTAGATCGAAAACGTTTTAAAAATAAACTTTTGTTACAAATCGTGTGTTTGTTTTCTCTGATACAACGCGATAAGTATCGGATGCAGTTAAGTGATTGTCATTTCACCTTTTCGTGCGAACATAGCAATCAACACTCGTCGGTGGTTATGTATCACTGTTTGCGCTGACAGAATAAAAACGTAAACATACAACGGATGCTATATACTTACTATCACAATAGCCGTATAACATACTACCAACCTGCAAGTCATCCATAACGAGCTGGAACAAACCGTGGCCGAACAAGTGGTTGTGGGGAGGCACTATCATCGCGTTCACCCGGTCCAGCAGACCGGGCAGCGCGCCCGGGTCGTGCGACACGCACCAATGCGCGAAGTTCTCCAGGGTACTCTTCTCCAGTTCCCGTTGCAGCTTGATATACTCCCTCATCTGCATGTCGGCAGCGGCCACGCGACTCAACAGGTCGTTCATGTCGTGCAACCTCAGCTCGAGTCGAGCCCCGCGCCCACTATTCTTAGCCAACAGCAAAGCCATAGCGCTCGTCTTCTCGATCTCCAACTCGAGTTTCTCGATCGACCGTCGTATCTGGGCGAGACGCGCCAGGACCTCCCTCTCGCGCCGCCTGATGACGGGCAGGTCGACGCCGCCGCTGGCGTTGAACGGCTTCCCCAGCAGGTCCCATGAGTTGAGTATCTCCTCGCCGATCTCTTTGCCCAGTCGTATCACGTCGACCGCCTCGTCGACGAACGCGTGCGCGTGGTAAGCGAGCGCCAAGAGCGCGACGCAGACACTAGCGCGCCGTACGGACATTGCGAAGGACGCGCGGCGACTGGCGGGGGCGCGCGCGAGGCCGCCGGGCTGCCAGCCGCCCGCGCCGATTCCGCCGTTTGGTTATAAATTATAATGACGAAAGTCGCGCGAGATACGTAGGTATCATGCGCGTCACACTTTTGTTTCTGTAGGGAGCATCTGGTCTGTATAGCGCCTCCGTAACTGTAGTTGTGACCGGTTTTACTTTTTAGCAGTACTCGCTCGCACTCGCTATCCTTAAATACACAAAGAAGGCCGACCAGAACTTCCACTTGGTAAATTTACCATACTACGTAATATGCAGTGTACACAGTATGTTTTAAGATTAAATCCTAACTAAAACTAGATACGTTAATAATAAATAAAAATCATGTTACGCTTTCACGCCATAACTACTCAATTGATCACCATGAAATTTTGCATACACATTGTGAGGAGTACAGAGAAGGATATATATAGGGTTCTTTTAATCCTTTTTCTTGAACACTCCTATAAACTTTATAATTAAATAGCTTTCATCTGTTTTGAATGCAACAAATTGTAGACTTTCTTGTTACTTTTTATAACGCACGAGTTTTTATTATTCTGCTACAATCGATGGTGAATAACCGCGCTCTGGCAACACTCCACCGGCGCGTCTCGGTGTCAACAAAACTTTTTTGTTGATGTCGGCCGAATGCATTATTAGTTACCACAATGTGTGACCCCACCCTCGTAGTCGCATATAAAGGGTATTTTTTTATGCAGACATTCCTTTTGTCAGCATCGGATATCATGTGAAAAACCGCATTGTATTCTAATCTCGTCTTTCTTATTAGGCTTTTATGGCAACATCAAGTTACATATCTAAAAATAGGGAGCGACGAGTTCGGTTTTTTGTGAGGGGCGAATTAAGTTAGTAGTTGCGAGTATTTTATATTATAACACGATTATAACTCTTAACTACGAGAAGGTAAATGGTCTGAAGACCACGGACTTGTAAATTCAGAATAATACAATTTTCTGTCAAGTAGTTAAGGCGTGAAAGAGTAACAAAAAAAATCACATTGCGCACTACGGTTTAAAAACAGGACGCAGTATTGGTATTGGAGTCATGAAAATCAAATAATGGTAGTTACAATTTGTATAAAAAAGTAAACCAGGACGTATTGAAAACTGGATACTTATTCAGTAGTGTCCTGAACACTACTGAATAAGTATCCAGGACACCCCAAAAATCAGGGCATGTCCTGGGAAAACAGGACGGTTGGCAACTCTAATTCATAGTATTAAGTTAAGGACAGCTGACCCCGCGGTTCTATTCTCGTCCCACATATCTGGGGGCACGGCAGTGCCCCCGCCAAGTCGAGCAACAAAAGCGGCACGGCCGTACTATCCTTTTCTCGAAGCAATTCAGGCCATTTTCGACCCCCTATAACTTCGTTGTGGATAAAACTAGAAGCCTGAATTTTTAGTAAACAAGCAGGTATTGTATAAAGACGGTATAATTTAAATTTCATTCGATTTGAACCAGTAGTTTAAGAATTATAACTAGTCAAAGTTTCTTAATTTTGTAGGTCACTCACTCACTCACTCACTGACCGATCATCAAAACTCTAAGGCACTTCTAGCAGACATAGAAGTTTGAAATTTAGAATGCAATTAGTGTTTATTGTATAAATCAAGGAAAAATTAAAATATTTTGCAATTTCGGTCCAGTTTTCTAGATACACCAACTGCATAAATAACTTTGTAATCCCATATAAATGTATGGAATTACAAAGTTATATATGCAGTTATATGTACCAACTGCACAAATAACTTTGTAATCCCATATAAATATATGAGACTAGCTGTTCCCCGCGGTTTCACCCGCGTTAATTTCGGAGATCCCGCGGGAATTCAGAGATGCAAAGTAGTTAGTACCCTATATCCCTAGGTTTTCTTTACCCCTGACAACGTGCATGCAAAATTTTATGAGATTTCGCCAGCGTTAATTTCGGAGATCCTTCGGGAATTCCGAGATAAAATTACCCTAATCTGAATGCTTCAACGATTTTCATGAAATTTTGTATACAGGGGATTTCGGGAGCCATAAATCGATCTAACTAGGATTCATTTCTGGAATTCCCGCGCGAACTCTGATATCAACGCGGGTGAATTAATTATTGCATACTACACGTTGTCAAGGGTACAGGAAAGGTCATAGGGTAGTACTTTTATCTCAGAATACCCGCGGGATCTCCGAAATTAACGTGGGTTAAACCGCGGGGAACAGCTATTTAAGCCGAGCGAAGCTCGTTTGCCCAGATATTAATAAAAAATAATAATAAGTGTAGCTAGTTACCTAGGAGGAAGACCATTTACAAAAAGAAATGAGATCCCATCAAAAACAAACTTGTAAAAAAGTCCCAAGTCTCGCAACTCAGTTCTTCTACAGTAAAAAGTTGTGAGATCAATGTAATACCAAGTCATTTAATTTATTCAGTGCCTACTTAAGGGTCCTTCTGTCTAAAGTTATCACGTTATAAGCTAATCTAATAACATTTTATAGTGACCATATCAAATTTAAAAATCTTTTATGTTTTAAATAGATTGATTGGCTTGGCGATCACGTGAAAACACAATGTATCTCACAAATGATACATATTATAATTAAATTAGATTGTTTAGAACCATAATTATGTATTACATGTGAGATATATTGTGTTTTCACGTGATCGCCAAGCCAATCAATCTATTTAAAACATAAAAGATTTTTAAATTTGATATGGTCACTATAAAATGTTATTAGATAAGCTTATAACATGATAACTTTAGACAGAAGGACCCTTAAGTAGGCACTGAATAAATTAAATGACTTGGTATTACATTGATCTCACAACTTTTTACTGTAGAAGAACTGAGTTGCGAGACTTGGGACTTTTTTACAAGTTTGTTTTTGATGGGTATCCTATTCTAGATCATAATCAAGCTCTGTGCCAAATTCCATCCAATCCTATTCGGCCGTTCTGGCGTGATTGACTGACGAACATTCATTTATCCAAATTTTCACATTTATTATATTTATAGACTAGCTGTCCCGCGCGGTTTCACCCGCGATAATTTCGAAGTGGCCGCGGAATTGTTCCATACAAACTTTGCAACCCCTTTTCATCCCATTAAAGGCTTCAGTTTCAAAAATCCTTTCTTGTGGGATGCCTACCTCATACAAAGAACACACCCTCCAAGTTCCGGGTCTCTACGATCAGCGGTTCAGGCTGTGCGTTGATCCATCAGTCATTCAGGACAAAGCATTTTAAATATGTATAGATTAATGATTTATTTATTTTATTTATTTATTTATTTATTTAGACATAATTATAACACCATAACAGCTATTCACTAAAGCGATGCTATAAAATAAATAATAATATTAATAATAATTACTAATTGGCATCAATTGTTTCTACACACGCGTAAATTTCAGCATGATTTCATTTAAATGATGTCCGCTCGTCCACAGAGCCTGTACTACGAAATATTGGCCGGCATATGGGTGCGCAACGGGCTGCAGATCAAGGGGCAGGCGATGACGTACATCCAGGCCAACTTCTGCAACTCCATGGTGGACATGGACATATACTGGCTGCAAATCTGCGCCGCGCACCTGCCGCCCGACCGGTTCATGGACCTGTGCATTGATACGTACGTGTTCTTTTTAACCGACTTCCCAAAAAGGAGGAGGTTCTCAATTCGACGCGTATGTTTTTTTTTACTATTTAACCAGCTCATGACAGTAAGGTCCGTATTCCAAAAGGTTACTCAAGTCATGAATCTAGTTTTAAAACTAATTTCAAGTAAAGCTTTAATTTTAGAACCTTACTTGAAACGACATTCATCAATCAACAATCAACTGAGTTATTTCCTTATTCTAGAACGAAGCTTGAGTACTAATCTATACTCAAGCAAAGATTTGATCTTTGTTTACGTCTGTCATGTCAAGACCACTCAACCAATCAGAGTTCAAAATCTCTACTCAAGACTAGTTTCAAGTGATTAGAACCAATCAGAGTTCAGAATCTCTACTAAAGACTAGTTTCAAGTGATTAGAACTTAAAATGCATTCGATAATAAGATGACGCTTGAGTTATGATTTGAGCTTAAAACTAATCTCAAGAGATACGTGATCTGAGTCACCTTCTGGAATACGGGCCTAAAACAGTTGTAAACAAATGCGAAAAACTAGCATAAGTAATAAGCCTGCGGTTTCACTCCCGTCAATTTTAGAATAGGCTATTTGACAATTTTTTTTAGTCCATCCTGTAGACAGGCTGTAGATTCATAAAAAATATTGGACACGTATTTTTTCCTTTTTTAAAATAAGCAAAAATAACGGAGATACGTTGAGTCGAAATGTTGCGTGACGTCATAAGCAGGTGCAGTTTTTACCCACGTATGACAGTACGAGCCCCCACACAAACTTTAATGCGCTTTATCCAAGTATAATTTCATAAATTTGAAAAAGAAAAAAATACGTGTCTATTATTTTTTTATTATCCAACTGACGGACTAAATAGAATCTCGTGGGAATTCCGCGATCAAAAGTACGCTATGTCCTTTTCTTTACCACTGACAACGTGTATAGCAAATTTCATGATTGGTCGCTTGAGTGTGTTAGTCTTTTGAAGGTAACACAGTAGTTTCTTATAAAAGAGTAGGTACCTAATGAAAATGAGTGTTAAAATCTTGGTTCTACACCGTTCTTGTCTCAGTTTCGGCGTCCGAGAGTGGCTGAGCCTCGCGCCGATGACGGCCTCGCAGGCGGCCGAGCAAGACGCCATGGTGGAGGGCCTGCTCATGTTCCTAGCCATACTCGTCTCCTCTAAAACTAATATAAGTAAGTGCATAAGATCAAAAGTCTCCACTCACACGGTTACCACAATCTCTCCCTAAAGCCTAGAATCACTACTCTTTGACAGTCTTTAAGTAGAAGGTACGTCTCGGTAATCTTACGAAGAAATTTCAAAAAGCTCCGTTGCTCTAATCACTCTAGGCTTTGTTTTGTTACTGAAGTAAATCATCGTTAGATCGAATTCCTTCACTAAAAGATTTTAATATCCTTATCATACCATATCTTACACGTGGCTTGGTTTCAATATATGTACATAGTTTTGTCGATTTAAGATCGAAACACACAGATGGCGACGCTTTGACAACGTACATTATACTGAATTATCAGGTGAACTTTTTATGTGACCAATGGGCTGCAGTGTCGACATACATAACGACTGCTTATATATCGTTTTCGGTTGATAATTTCTTATCGATACGACATATCGATTTTTCGTAGTTCCAATATGCGGCCACCAGATGTTGGAACAACTTGCCAGTACGCGCTCCGCGCTTAAATCAGTTTATGATTTTAAAAGCAAACTAAAAGCCTATCTTCTCTTACAGCAAAAAACGAGTATAGTATTGGTGCCCCAATTGTTTGAATAATTTCTGTCTTTACTGCTCTATTATATCATATTATGTTATTTTTATCATTATTCTATTTACTATCAATAAATCACTATATTATGCGTGCGTCGCACGACCCCCCCGCCTGTGCGTTGCACGACCCCCCCCCCCCCCCCCCCCGTGTGTGCGTCGCACGACCCCCCTGTGTGTGCGTCGCACGACCCCCCTGTGTGTGCGTCGCACGACCCCCCCGCCTGTGCGTCGCACGACCCCCCCGTGTGTGCGTCGCACGACCCTCCCGCCTGTGCGTCGCACGACCCCCCCGCCTGTGCGTCGCACGACCCCCCCCGTGTGTGCGTCGCACGGCCCCCCGCCCCGCCCCTCGCACTGACCGCTGCCCGGCGACGATGACGACACGAGTGCTGGTGACAGGCAACGACGAGCTGACGCAGTCGCGGCTGGAGGTGGCCACGCTGCTGGCGGCCGGCGACAAGACGCACTCGCAGCTCATCGACCTCATCCCCGAGCGCTCCGGGAACTCGCACACCAAAAACTTCGAGACCGTGCTCAAGGAGGTACGCTTTTCGTTTTCGTTAGTTGGTACGAGAAAATACTCAAAACCCCGCCGCTTCCCCATCCCCGGCCGCTCTAGTTCACTGTTCGGAACACAAGAGGTGTTCTACGTGACCCTATCCTATCCTGCTTTAAATCCCAACGTAACCAACTCTACTAAACTAAACTTTGTTACCTCAACCCTGTCACCGCCATCCTCGTAATATCACGCTCTACGAAAGACGTGTGCTCCTAGGGCGGGAAAAATAATTGCACTGACTTTTATATGCATTAGATTAGGGAGCGTTCAAGTATTACGTAACGCAATTTTTGGAGATTTTTGACCCCCGCCCCTCCCCCATGTAAGTGATAGATATAAAAAATATACTCTATATTAATACTCTATATTAAAAAAATATCGTTACATAACGCGTAGTTCAAACCCCCATCCCGCCCCTGTAACGCATCACAACGTTTTACAAGCCCTACCCCTCAAACTAGGAGAATGCATTAAAGTTTTTAGATTTTCGCGTTTTGAGCACATTATATTATGTAAATTACGCGGGACTTGAACGCGATGTTTTTATTACCTTTTTTGCCTGACGTTTCGGCTGAGTTGCATCACGCCGTGGTCACAGGCTGACTAAAGCATTGCGGCGTCGATAGCGAGCCGCGCGGGCAGATTCCACATCTGGAATCTGCCCGCGTTGCATCACGGCGTGTGACCACGGCGTGATGCAACTCAGCCGAAACGTCAGGCAAAAAAGGTAATAAAAACATCGCGTTCAAGTCCCGCGTAATTTACATAATAGGAGAATGCATGCCTAGAGCGTGTGATCTCGCGGTGACGGACATGTTTTTGTAGTCTTAACTTACTAACGCTACAAAAACATGGCGGTGAAAAGGTTAAAAATGAAGCATTTTTTTGTCATCCTTTTTTTAATAACAAGCGCTTTGTTGCGGTGGTGTGCGCCATGTATGTATGTGTGTGTGTGTTTGCGTGTGCGCGTGCAGCTCGCTGCGTACCGGCCGCCGCCGCGCGACTCGGAGAACCTGGAGCAGGGGCTGTTCGTGCCGCGGCCCGCGGTGTGGGAGCAGCACTACGACCCGCTGCACGTGCTGCGCCGCGCCGTCTACCGCCGGGACTTCCACGCCTCCATGGAGCGGTTCGCCGCCTAGTGAGTACCCGCCGGGCGCCCGCCCACTGCGCACTGCACACTGCACACTGCGCGCTGCACACTGCACATTGCACACTGCACACTGCACACTGCGCACTGCACACTGCACACTGCGCACTGCACACTGCACATTGCACACTGCACACTGCACATTGCACACTGCACACTGCACACTGCGCACTGCACACTGCGCGCTGCACACTGCACATTGCACACTGCACACTGCACACTGCACACTGCGCACTGCACACTGCACACTGCACACTGCACACTGCGCACTGCACACTGCACACGACCACCGGCGTATGGTGGCATAGCGTCACTGCGCGTGCGAATCCGCGCAAGAGCAATTTGTAAATACCGCGTAAGAGTAAAACGCGCAAAGTTCTAATAAGTGACTTTATACAAAATGTAAGAGAAAATCGGGTAAATTTATTTTCCAATAAAGAAAGTTGTAAAGCACAATCTGTTAAGTTCAGTCGGTAATAAGAATTGAAATCGCCGAGATATTAAGTTTTTTCTTCCTCCTGACAAAAAGCAAATACGCGGTCTTTACAAGTTGCTCTTACGCGGATTCGTACGCGCAGCGACGATAGACCATCATAGTAAGTACTGGGTGCCCACCGACTGCACACTGCACCCTGCCGTGTGCGCCTGAGCATACAGATATTATGAGAGACTTCCATAGTATAATAAATACCTAATCATAATAAAAATAATTTGAGTTCCAATTACTAAGATTTGACCTGTTCCATTCGAATGAAATTATATTCTTGACCGTTCATTATGAACCGCATCTATTATTATTAAATACCATGACATTATTATTATTAATTACCTATTATAATTGACCTTAAAAATACCTATGTATTGACTGTATATAACGCGTTGGTCTTTTGACTGTAATGTCATATTATGTTATTATGAAATAAATAAATTAGGGGAGTTTTTGGCGAGAATCCAAGATCTCGATTTCGGCATTTGATAAAATGAAGAAAAAAAGAAGATATAAGGGCCTCCATTATTTATATGAGGGAACCGCCATCTTCGACTCTTGCCAAAAACTCTTGCGCCTTTTAATTTTGTGGTGAGTCATGGGTTTTTTTTGTGTCATATATAATTTTGTGTGTGTGTGCGTGTCGTGTGTGGCAGCGTGCGCGACAAGGAGAAGGCGGAGGGCGGGCCGCCGGCCAGCCGCGGGCCGCTGTGGCCGCCGCTGCGCGCCACCAGCCGCGCGCCGCCCGCCGGCGGGGACCCGCGCGCGCTCTGCGCCTCAGGTACGCTTGCAGCGCTCGCTCATATTGATCGCGACCTTATTCTTCGATGTTAAATGAAATTAATTATTTTATTAAAGTTCACTTTCAGCCCTGTGAATATTTGTAGCTAATTTTACCACATTTTATATAACATGTGGTAAAATTAGCTGCAAATATTTACAGGGTTGAAAGTGTACACCACTATAAGTATGTTCATAAAATAATAAAGATAAAAAAAATATTTTTTTCAAAAAATAAATCAATCAAAGAGAAAACAAACTTGAAGGCGCTCGCCTCTCAATCGCTTTAAACATATCGCCGCGCGTTGATATCTTAAGGTCAATGACTTTGATCGATCTGAACACCTGATCCATTGCTCGGTGTGTACGTGTGCTGTGTACTTTGTGACTGTAATTGTAATGATTTTTCAATGAATTTATTTTTTTCGTTTTCTGAAAAACTACTGAACTTATAATATTATATTTTCGCTCATCCTGTATACTATAACGTATACTTTCAGCCCTGTAAATATTTGCATGTAGTTTTACCACACGTTATATATTGGGTCTGCGTTCCCCGTCCCAGGCGTGCTGCACGGCGCGCTGCTGGCCGTGCTGTACCGCGCGGTGCACCGGCGCGGCGCGGCGGGCGGCGGCGGCGGCGGGGCCGCGGCGGGGGGCGGCGCGCCCGCCGACCACGTGCTCGCGCTGGCGGTGCACCTGCTGCGCGTCGCCGCCGCCGCCGAGCGGGACGCGCCGCTGGAGGAGAGTGCGCGCCGCCAGTGCGTGCCGCGCGGCGCGGGCGGCGCGGGGGCGGGCGGCGCGGGTGGGGCGGCGGGCGGCGCGGGGGCGGGCGGCGCGCGGCCGCTGCTGGGCGCGCTGCGCGGCTCGCTGCGGCAGCACGTGTGCGCGGTGGTGCGCGCCGTGCGCGTGCCCGAGCCGCCGCCCGCGCCGCACGCGCCCTGCGCCGCGCACCCGGCGCTGCACTCGGACAGTGAGTCGCGCGCGCGTACCTACGCCGCTGGCCTGCTTGTTGAATACTAGCTGTTCCTGTTGTAATTTCGGAGATATCGCGGCTTTTCCCGAGATCAAAGTACCCTTTATTTTTCAACAACGTGTAGTATGCAAATTTAATGTAGTTTCACTGGCGTTAATTTCGAGATTCCTGTGGGAATTTCGGGATAAAAGTTACCCTGTGTCCTTCTTTGTACCACTGAAAACACTGCACTGTTACTGCTTCTGATTGATTAAGTATGTTATAAAATTTCCAATAGAAAATTATCATACTAGTACTAGTGTGTAATTAAAGTGAAAGCAAAGCGCCCTTTAGCCTATGTAGTGTGTGCAATATCAAAGTATGAATGTAGCTATAACTGCATGGTGTGGTGCGGCGCAGGCGACACGGAGTGGGAGCCGGACACGGCGCCGATGGCGGCGGGCGTGCTCGGCGCGCTGGCGGGCCCCGCCGGCACCACCAGCACCACCAGCCGGGCGCTCGCCGTGCCGCAGCCCATGGAGGTCGGTCACAGCTACACCATACTACTGTACTCAGTGTACACTACAATCTAATACAGCACAGTGTAGTACCGTACTCTGTGTACAGTACAATGTAGTACCGTACTCTGTGTACAGTACGATGTAGTACCGTACTCGTTGTACAGTACAATGTGTACCGTACTCGGTGTACAGTACAATGTAGTACCGTACTTGTGTACAGTACAATGTAGTATCGTACTCGGTGTACAGTACAATGTAGTATGTACCGTACTCGATGTACAGTACAATGTAGTACCGTACTCGGTGTACAGTACAATGTAGTATGTACCGTACTCGATGTACAGTACAATGTAGTACCGTACTCGGTGTACAGTACAATGTAGTACCGTACTATGTGTACAGTACAATGTAGTACCGTACTCTGTGTACAGTACAATGTAGTACCGTACTCTGTGTACAGTACGATGTAGTACCGTACTCGTTGTACAGTACAATGTGTACCGTACTCGGTGTACAGTACAATGTAGTACCGTACTTGTGTACAGTACAATGTAGTATCGTACTCGGTGTACAGTACAATGTAGTATGTACCGTACTCGATGTACAGTACAATGTAGTACCGTACTCGGTGTACAGTACAATGTAGTACCGTACTATGTGTACAGTACAATGTACTACCGTACTCGGTGTACAGTACAATGTAGTACCGTAGGTACAGCGTACTCTGTGCACAGTACAATGTAGTATGTACCGTACTCGATGTACAGTACAATGTAGTACCGTACTATGTGTACAGTACAATGTAGTACCGTACTATGTGTACAGTACAATGTAGTACCGTACTCTGTGTACAGTACAATGTAGTACCGTACTCTGTGTACAGTACGATGTAGTACCGTACTCGTTGTACAGTACAATGTGTACCGTACTCGGTGTACAGTACAATGTAGTACCGTACTTGTGTACAGTACAATGTAGTATCGTACTCGGTGTACAGTACAATGTAGTATGTACCGTACTCGATGTACAGTACAATGTAGTACCGTACTCGGTGTACAGTACAATGTAGTACCGTACTATGTGTACAGTACAATGTAGTACCGTACTCTGTGTACAGTACAATGTAGTACCGTACTCTGTGTACAGTACGATGTAGTACCGTACTCGTTGTACAGTACAATGTGTACCGTACTCGGTGTACAGTACAATGTAGTACCGTACTTGTGTACAGTACAATGTAGTATCGTACTCGGTGTACAGTACAATGTAGTATGTACCGTACTCGATGTACAGTACAATGTAGTACCGTACTCGGTGTACAGTACAATGTAGTACCGTACTATGTGTACAGTACAATGTACTACCGTACTCGGTGTACAGTACAATGTAGTACCGTAGGTACAGCGTACTCTGTGCACAGTACAATGTAGTACAGTACTCGGTGTGCAGTACTTACAATTAGTATGTACAGTACGGTGTAATACTGCTTCATAATTTTTTGCAACAGGGTACCGAGTGTGGGGCAAAAAAAAATAATGGGGAAGTAATGGGAGTTATGTTGAGTGTAGACATTGTTTCTCTAGTTAGTATATTATTTACTCTGACGTCGGCATTTACTACGAGATGACAGTATCGACCTGTTTACTTACTTACTGTATGTATTTTGAGTGCAATGGTGTTGCGGGTAGATGGAGGTGCACGGGCGCGCGGCGTCGGACGAGCGGTCGGACGCGGCCGGCGACGCGCGGCGCGTGCTTGCCCTGCAGGTAAGGGGCCACGTCCTGCAGGTAGGGGGGCGCGACCTGCAGGTAGGGGGGCGCGACCTGCAGGTAGGGGACCACGTCCTGTAGTTAGGGGAGCGCGCCCCGCTCGCTACTTACTACTTTAGAGGGGCAATCAACCGGGTTTGAACTCAAATTCTATAAACATCCTTATTTCCACCACAGCTAGTGTAGTCGTAAAATAGCTGACTGCTACGGCAGGTGTCGTAGGTTCGTTAAGTAATATCTGTGGTCTGGTAGCCGCAGTACAAGCTCTGCTAAGTTTGGACCGAGGATGGCGCTCAAAAATCCAAGCATTACTATTTACTAGCTGTCCCCCACGGTTGCAACCGCGGTAATTTCGGAGTTCCCTCGGGAATTCCAGGATATACTGTACATACAAACCTTACTCGTGAATCATTCTATCTATTGGTGCAAACCTTATGAGAATCCATTCATTAGTTTTTGAGTTTATCGCGAACAGACAGACAGACAGAAGACTTTGTTTTACTATATGCAAGGATAACCAGAAAACTGGATGTTTACCCAAACACCAGCTGATTGCCCATCTGTACTGACAACCTTAGCCGACGAGTGGAGTGCTGTAACCGTAGCCAGCTTAGTGGGAAGTTGGGAACCCATCGCAAATGCATTTCACATAAAAATTGCCCGCTCATTGCTATTCCACGCTTTTTGAGCTTAGACGTAACTAATCATCATCAATCGACTAGTCGGTCGCTGCCCTGCGGAAAGCAAAGCAACGCAAACTGTATAATTTTTTTCAAAATGAGCTTTTTTTTTGTATTTTTGGCACTCGTCACGCATAACTGACGTCCCTACATACAATGGCTAAAAAAGGCTTTAGTCTCAGAGAAATAAAAATTAAAAAAAATTAAGAAAACTATGGAAGATTTCTTATAAATAAAGTGATGTCTGGTTTTTTTTCTCCACCTGTAAAATTTATTCCCCTGCAATAACTTTGTTTTACCGTAGGGCAGCCTTTCGTTCTATACATATACAGGGTGTCCCATAAATCGACGTCAAGCCAGAACTAGGTAATAGGCTAAGTCATAACAGCTGTTAACAGAAAAATATAAAAATCTTTGCTATGCCTATTTAAAAAAGGACAGTCATTAAAAACTGACGAATGCAATAATTTTGAAAACTTTATTGGCCAAAACCTTAATTTTAAGCAGTAGTTTTCAGAAACTAACTCACTATTCAGGATTACACAATGAGAAGAAAATTTAGAAAAAAGTTTAAGTTTGTAGCGAAGAACCGTCGCAGGGTGTAAATTTTTATAATTTTTATAAATTTTAAGGACTATTTTCTTACGTTTTTCTATCACCCGGGTCTGGCTTGACGTCGATTTACGGGACATCCTGATCTGTATATATATGTATATTCGAGTATATCTTTTAACTGTTTGCAAAATGTGGTCGAAATCGTTATAATGAGTTGATTAAAACACTCGATGTAGTATATTTGAAGGAGAAACCAATATGGATAATTAATTACATTACATTAAAAAAATTAAATAATTAAATTCGAGATACAAGTATCCATTACAAAATTAAAATAGTCATTTTTCCAAGGTGTTAAAACCAGAATTCTATTTGATCCGTTCGGTTTGATAAATAATAAAAAAAATAATAGACACGTACATAATATATTTTGCTATTTCAATTTAATGACTCAACGATCCTCGAACGTGTGGTTGATTTTTGGTAGATGTTCAAGTATTCATGTTAAGTTTTCAGTTTATAGCGCACCATGTTCGTACAGTTTGGGTTATGTAGATGTTGCTTAGCTTGTTCGATTCATTATCGCTTTTGATTAACGTGTTAGTAATTCCACGTACGCTTTCCTATCATCCTGTAGCTGGTCCCCATCGCATCGCACTTATAGATGTGTAATCAACCTAGTGCCGGGGTTTAAACTCGATAAAAGCCCGTAAACGCCCAGGCTTAAATCGGGCTAAAAGTCAAAACCCAAGCACCGGCTGATTGTCCATCTATAATCGCACTGCATAGCCATAGTTGCCACTAACGAGTTACACATTCAACCTCCCAATGTCGTATACGTACTCTTTTACATACATAATAATGCTCACACACACACGCACACACACACACACACACACGTCATGCGTATGCGCATGTACACATGTGCGTACTCATACAATATGTGTCTCTGAATTTAAATTGAAAAAACCTAAAAATAACTACCAATTATAGAAGCAGAAAGACAATTAATTAATATTTATTACTCCCAGACACCAATCAGTGCACACACACGCAGAAAGATCAGATACATAATATCAAATCACGCTTACATACCTACATAATATTATCACAGTAAAAATGTTAACAAACTTAATTTCATGCATTTATTTGTTGTTTGAATAAAAATGAATTTTCATACTTTATACATACATACAAATGCACAAAATCATCATTATTATCGCTCAATCCGATGCTTGGGATTAAGTCCGATAAAAGCCCGCCGTTTTTTGGTTTAAACCGGATAAAAGACAGTAAAAACTTGGCTTTTTTCGGGTTTAAACCCAAGCACCGGCTTGATTTGATTGCCCATCTTTACCTACTTACACCAGTCGCCCAGCCTGCGCCTACCCCATAGCACTCACAACTCTCATCGCACGACATTGGATTCAATTAATCTTAATGTCTGTTTGCGCTTGATCTATAGAGCGGAAGTGACGACAGCCAAGCGCTGGCTTTGCCCGACCCAGACCAGGACATGGACCGGGACCCGGATTTAGACCGGGACCAAGATTACACGTTAGCATTGCCCGAACGCTCCGACCTTGTCCACTCGCCCATGAATTATGGTACGATCACTCCTCATTTTTGTTTCATCGTTGAAATACATAGTTACCTATATATGGTTCGCTTAAATTATTTTGTTTTTAAATGTTTAGTATAGAAAAGTGAACGACTGATTAAAATTTGATATCAGATCCATCAACACACAGTGAATCTTTATAAATAAATTAAAAAAAATGATCATCGATAAGAATATCACTCGAAAACGGCTGGACCGATATGATTAATTTTTTTTTAGTTTTTCTAATTTTTTTTCTAATTAAAGTAATTTTTAAATTTTTAAATTAAAAGTTAACATTATGTGCTCATTTATGTATTATAAAAAATAAAATTAAAGTAATTATAATAATAATAATCATTTATTTGCAAAAGACATTGTTCTAAAAGATGGGTACATTGTTAATTTAAAGTTATAAGAACATTTTTTCATTTAGTGATATTTTTTTTCTGTGGGAATTATTGTAAACTTATTGGAATCGCGACAAGATAACCACTGCCGGGGTCGGCTAGTTCTCGAATAAGCAAAACCCCAAAAAACAGTTTTTCCGTACAACGTAGTGGTGATCGTAGAGTAGTGACAGAGTAGTGACACGTGACCGTTCCCCCGTAGACGAGGAAGAGGACTCCGACGGCGCGTGGGGCGGGCTGGGGCGGGAGCGGCCGCCCGCCCTGCCCGCGCCGCCCGCCGCGCTCGCGCCCTGCTCCTCCGACACCACGGTGAGCGGCGGCAACACACACCACACACCACACAAAGACAACATACCACACAACAACAACAACACACAATACCCTACGGCATCCTTCCCGACCTCTGATCTCAAGCCTTGTCGCGTAATAGTGAAGAAGGAAGAGGCTTCTCGTGGCCTCCGGCTAATATATATAATAACGATGATTGTCGTTGAGATATAGTAAGAGGAAAGCAATAATTTAGGGACGTTATCTTCTAAACTATTAACGAACATAGAATAGGTTAGTTCGTCACTTCAGCCCTTATTAACTTCTTACCGCCGCACTCAGAGTCGACTTTAATGATTACTTAGTTAAGTATAGATTTTTAAAACAAAACTGCCGCAATCAGACAAGTTTAATAAATTAATGTTAATTGTCATTGTCATTGTCATTTAACTACTTAAGTTAACTAACTAATTAAAATGTTAATTGGCATTTAATAAGTTACATCTTATTAAATGCCAATTAACATTAATTTATTAAACTTGTCTGATTGCGGCAGTTTTGTTTTAAAAATCTATACTTAACTAAGTAATCATTAAAGTCGACTCTGAGTGCGGCGGTTAGCTAGATAAGAATAGCTCTGTTTAGTCCGTGTCTTTTATCTGTACCATTATGTCCACATTTATCACATGTACATGTACACCTATATTAACATCGATCTATACGACACGACCACTGTTTGTTTTTTTGTTCGTCCCATCGAAAAGCAATGTATAGTAAACTAAGAAGTGATAGATTAGAATTTTAGACTCTATTTTTCCATCCAACTGTATGTTTTAATCCCAGTCTATTTAATTATTTATTTATTTATTTATTTACTAGGAAGACCAGCAGCACACTTAAATTTCTATGTATAGATTCTATATAAAACAAATGGCTAATTATAGGTCTTCACAATTAGACTCAAATTAAACTAACAAGTCAGCACATAGCGTCGCACAATTTACAGTACAAGCGAAAAATTGCCTAATCACATCTCATTAATAAACGTATTTAGTTCAATTTTTTTTTTACTACTTTTTTATCCTCGAAACATTTTTGCGTAATTACATTATTTACCTACAAACTCCGGTTGCTTGCTGCCCCTTTTTCAAGTAATATCAAGGTTTATATATTCGCAGATGGAGGTGGTGCAGGGTGGGGGCGGCGGGGGTGGCGGGGGTGGTAGTGTCGGCGGGGGCGGCGGGGGCGGCGGGCAGCACGGCGAGGAGTACGTGACGGTGAACGAGTCCATCATCTCGCTGCTGCTGAAGCTGCACTCGCAGCTGTCCGGGCGGCTCGACTCGTTCTCGCTGGACGACCCCGCGCCGCCGCCCGACCACTGCATCGGTGAGGCCACACACCACCAGCCACCACCACCACCAACACCTCACCTCACCAGCATCCGCTCGGTTTGAGATAACAACAGATGTGAACCAATTTCGCCGGGTGATTGTAGCGTACAAAGCTACTTATATTCATCACGCATAAAATCTTTTAAATGTAATCAACGCCCATTCGATTGCGTATTTAGTCATTGTTTTTAGATTATCAATTCGAAGAATACTGTGGAAAAAGTACTTGGGATGCCAATAAATAAAATTTTGGGAGAAGTTTGTGCGTTTGCGCATGTACGCATGAGCGTTTGCTTCTACTTTTTTGCAACTGTAGCTCGCCTGCACGTGCTACATGTGTGCGCGACAGATAAAGTGTACAACAATACAAAGTGTGTGTTGTATGTCCGTCAGGCGACGGCGCCCACTTCGTGGGCCTGGCGCTGCGCGAGCTGGCGGCGCTGGACCCGCGCTGTGCGCTCGCGCTGCAGCACACGCGCCGCGCGCTGTGGCCCGACCTGCGCGAGCGGCAGGCCGAGCAGAGCGCCAGGTGACCACTCACCATCACTCACCACCACTCACTACCACTCATCACCACTCACTATTACTCATCACCACTCACCATCACTCATCACCACTCACCATCACTCACCACCACTCACTACCACTCAACATCACTTACTACCACTCAACATCACTCACCACCACTCACCACCACTCACTACCACTCACTACCACTCAACATCACTCACCACCACTCATTACCACTCACCACCACTCACTACCACTCAACATCACTTACTACCACTCAACATCACTCACCACCACTCACCACCACTCACCACCACTCACCACCACTCACCACCACTCACAACCACTCACTACCACCCACCACCAGACACTACCCATCACAACCGTACAAACTATTAGTGGTCCTACCGAACTTTCTACGACTTCCGCCTCGCTTTCAGCCAAAATGAGTCGAAATTTAACTAGAGCCGAAAGTTTCTAGTCTAAACCGAAATTCACCGATCTAGCTGCGAGAGCGCGGCAGCAGCAGCAGGGGGCAGCGTTCGTATTGTTCGTAATTGGATCTGCATTATGGCATGTAATGGTTAACTTTATTTATAGGTATAATGCTGTACTTTTAGTGTAGAATCTGTAGACAAACCAATATTAAATAAACAATATTGAATGTGTGCCCCAGGGAGCGGCTGGAGAAGGAGAAGCGGTCGCAGCGCGCCAACGACCGCAAGAAGCAGCTGATGCGCGAGATCGCGCGCCAGCAGCGCGAGTTCCTCAGGACCATGGAGGCGGAGCTGGGCGACGCCGCCGCCGACTGGGACGAGGCGCCCGAGCGCTACTACGACTGCGTCATCTGCAACACCACCACGCCCACCACCGCCACCAACCCCATCGGGCTGGTCGTGCTCCTGCAGGTTGCCGGCCATTCTAGTTACTAGTGGTTTCACCCGCGGGAATTCCGGGTTACAATATAGCCTATGTTATTTAGGGATAATGTACCATTCTGATGGTGACAGAATTTTTGATATCGGTCCAGTAGTTTTGAGTCAAATCGTAACAAACAAGCAGTGTGTGTTCCATGTGTTTTCAAAATTCAATTCAATTTAAACAAAAATACAAATCTTTTTTCTTCTTTATAATATTACTATATACTAGTTATTCTCCGTGGTTTCACCCGCAGTAATTTCGGAGAGCCTGCAGGAATTCCGGGATAAAAAGTATCCTATGTTCTTCTCTATACTGAAAACGAGTATGCGAAATTTTATGAAGTTCGGTCAAGCCGTTAGGGTGTGAAAGCGTCATAAACAAATAAACTCACCGTCGCTGAAACGTGTAGCTTTAATAGATCAAGAAGCATCCTTATTTAAAAATTTTGAAATGTATAACAGCAGGAATTCCGATCGTTAATGTGTTTGTTATTTTTTTATTGTTGCGTGCTGTGTGGCGGTGTGCGGCGTGTGCGGCGTGTGCGGCGTGTGCGTGGCGGCGCAGTCGACGGCGGTGGTGGGGCACCGGCGGCGCGCCGGCAGCGGCGAGCTGCGGCTGGCGCTGAGCGAGGCGGAGCGCGTGCGGCTCGCGGCGCAGCACGACGCCACCGCCGCCGCGCACCACTACCGGCTGCACGACGACCTGCAGACGCACTTCGACCAGGTGCCGGCAGTACACAGACGACACGCACGCACACACACACACACACACATGTTGTAATGCTAATATGGCGTGTCGTGTGGTGTCCACTCGGCAGGAGTCGTGGCTGCAGAGCGTGAGCGTGGGCTGGGAGGGCGGCGTGCACGTGCAGGCGTGCGGCCACCACCTGCACCTGCGCTGCCTGCACGCCTACCTGCGCACGCTGGCCGCGCCGCAGCGCCCGCACAACCTGCTCGTCGACCTCGGCGAGTTCCACTGCCCGCTGTGCCGCCAGCTCGCCAACAGGTGCGCCCCCACCCCCACCCCCACCCCCACCTGCGCACGCTGGCCGCGCCGCAGCGCCCGCACAACCTGCTCGTCGACCTCGGCGAGTTCCACTGCCCGCTGTGCCGCCAGCTCGCCAACAGGTGCGCCCCCCCCCCCCCCCCCCCCCCCACCTGCGCACGCTGGCCGCGCCGCAGCGCCCGCACAACCTGCTCGTCGACCTCGGCGAGTTCCACTGCCCGCTGTGCCGCCAGCTCGCCAACAGGTGCGCCCCCACCCCCACCCCCACCCCCACCTGCGCACGCTGGCCGCGCCGCAGCGCCCGCACAACCTGCTCGTCGACCTCGGCGAGTTCCACTGCCCGCTGTGCCGCCAGCTCGCCAACAGGTGCGCCCCCACCCCCACCCCCACCCCCACCTGCGCACGCTGGCCGCGCCGCAGCGCCCGCACAACCTGCTCGTCGACCTCGGCGAGTTCCACTGCCCGCTGTGCCGCCAGCTCGCCAACAGGTGCGCCCCCACCCCCCCCCCCACCCCCACCTGCGCACGCTGGCCGCGCCGCAGCGCCCGCACAACCTGCTCGTCGACCTCGGCGAGTTCCACTGCCCGCTGTGCCGCCAGCTCGCCAACAGGTGCGCCCCCCCCCCCCCCCCCCCCCCCCCCCCCCCCCCCACCTGCGCACGCTGGCCGCGCCGCAGCGCCCGCACAATCTGCTCGTCGACCTCGGCGAGTTCCACTGCCCGCTGTGCCGCCAGCTCGCCAACAGGTGCGCCCCCACCCCCACCCCCACCCCCACCTGCGCACGCTGGCCGCGCCGCAGCGCCCGCACAACCTGCTCGTCGACCTCAGCGAGTTCCACTGCCCGCTGTGCCGCCAGCTCGCCAACAGGTGCGCCCCCACCCCCACCCCCACCTGCGCACGCTGGCCGCGCCGCAGCGCCCGCACAACCTGCTCGTCGACCTCGGCGAGTTCCACTGCCCGCTGTGCCGCCAGCTCGCCAACAGGTGCGCCCCCACCCCCACCCCCACCCCCACCTGCGCACGCTGGCCGCGCCGCAGCGCCCGCACAACCTGCTCGTCGACCTCGGCGAGTTCCACTGCCCGCTGTGCCGCCAGCTCGCCAACAGGTGCGCCCCCACCCCCACCCCCACCCCCACCTGCGCACGCTGGCCGCGCCGCAGCGCCCGCACAATCTGCTCGTCGACCTCGGCGAGTTCCACTGCCCGCTGTGCCGCCAGCTCGCCAACAGGTGCGCCCCCACCCCCACCCCCACCCCCACCTGCGCACGCTGGCCGCGCCGCAGCGCCCGCACAACCTGCTCGTCGACCTCGGCGAGTTCCACTGCCCGCTGTGCCGCCAGCTCGCCAACAGGTGCGCCCCCACCCCCACCCCCACCCCCACCTGCGCACGCTGGCCGCGCCGCAGCGCCCGCACAACCTGCTCGTCGACCTCGGCGAGTTCCACTGCCCGCTGTGCCGCCAGCTCGCCAACAGGTTCGCCCCCACCCCCACCCCCACCCCCACCTGCGCACGCTGGCCGCGCCGCAGCGCCCGCACAACCTGCTCGTCGACCTCGGCGAGTTCCACTGCCCGCTGTGCCGCCAGCTCGCCAACAGGTGCGCCCCCACCCCCACCCCCCCCCCCACCTGCGCACGCTGGCCGCGCCGCAGCGCCCGCACAATCTGCTCGTCGACCTCGGCGAGTTCCACTGCCCGCTGTGCCGCCAGCTCGCCAACAGGTGCGCCCCCACCCCCCCCCCCACCCCCACCTGCGCACGCTGGCCGCGCCGCAGCGCCCGCACAACCTGCTCGTCGACCTCAGCGAGTTCCACTGCCCGCTGTGCCGCCAGCTCGCCAACAGGTGCGCCCCCACCCCCACCCCCACCTGCGCACGCTGGCCGCGCCGCCGCGCCCGCACAACCTGCTCGTCGACCTCGGCGAGTTCCACTGCCCGCTGTGCCGCCAGCTCGCCAACAGGTGCGCCCCCACCCCCACCCCCACCCCCACCTGCGCACGCTGGCCGCGCCGCAGCGCCCGCACAACCTGCTCGTCGACCTCGGCGAGTTCCACTGCCCGCTGTGCCGCCAGCTCGCCAACAGGTGCGCCCCCACCCCCACCTGCGCACGCTGGCCGCGCCGCAGCGCCCGCACAACCTGCTCTTCGACCTCGGCGAGTTCCACTGCCCGCTGTGCCGCCAGCTCGCCAACAGGTGCGCCCCCACCCCCACCCCCACCCCCACCTGCGCACGCTGGCCGCGCCGCAGCGCCCGCACAACCTGCTCGTCGACCTCGGCGAGTTCCACTGCCCGCTGTGCCGCCAGCTCGCCAACAGGTGCGCCCCCCCCCCCCACCCCCACCTGCGCACGCTGGCCGCGCCGCAGCGCCCGCACAACCTGCTCGTCGACCTCGGCGAGTTCCACTGCCCGCTGTGCCGCCAGCTCGCCAACAGGTGCGCCCCCACCCCCACCCCCACCCCCACCTGCGCACGCTGGCCGCGCCGCAGCGCCCGCACAACCTGCTCGTCGACCTCGGCGAGTTCCACTGCCCGCTGTGCCGCCAGCTCGCCAACAGGTGCGCCCCCACCCCCACCCCCACCCCCACCTGCGCACGCTGGCCGCGCCGCAGCGCCCGCACAATCTGCTCGTCGACCTCGGCGAGTTCCACTGCCCGCTGTGCCGCCAGCTCGCCAACAGGTGCGCCCCCACCCCCACCTGCGCACGCTGGCCGCGCCGCAGCGCCCGCACAACCTGCTCGTCGACCTCGGCGAGTTCCACTGCCCGCTGTGCCGCCAGCTCGCCAACAGGTGCGCCCCCACCCCCACCCCCACCTGCGCACGCTGGCCGCGCCGCAGCGCCCGCACAACCTGCTCGTCGACCTCGGCGAGTTCCACTGCCCGCTGTGCCGCCAGCTCGCCAACAGGTGCGCCCCCACCCCCACCCCCACCCCCACCTGCGCACGCTGGCCGCGCCGCAGCGCCCGCACAACCTGCTCGTCGACCTCGGCGAGTTCCACTGCCCGCTGTGCCGCCAGCTCGCCAACAGGTGCGCCCCCACCCCCACCCCCACCCCCACCTGCGCACGCTGGCCGCGCCGCAGCGCCCGCACAACCTGCTCGTCGACCTCGGCGAGTTCCACTGCCCGCTGTGCCGCCAGCTCGCCAACAGGTGCGCCCCCACCCCCACCCCCACCCCCACCTGCGCACGCTGGCCGCGCCGCAGCGCCCGCACAACCTGCTCGTCGACCTCGGCGAGTTCCACTGCCCGCTGTGCCGCCAGCTCGCCAACAGGTGCGCCCCCACCCCCACCCCCACCCCCACCTGCGCACGCTGGCCGCGCCGCAGCGCCCGCACAACCTGCTCGTCGACCTCGGCGAGTTCCACTGCCCGCTGTGCCGCCAGCTCGCCAACAGGTGCGCCCCCACCCCCACCCCCACCCCCACCTGCGCACGCTGGCCGCGCCGCAGCGCCCGCACAATCTGCTCGTCGACCTCGGCGAGTTCCACTGCCCGCTGTGCCGCCAGCTCGCCAACAGGTGCGCCCCCACCCCCACCCCCACCCCCACCTGCGCACGCTGGCCGCGCCGCAGCGCCCGCACAACCTGCTCGTCGACCTCGGCGAGTTCCACTGCCCGCTGTGCCGCCAGCTCGCCAACAGGTGCGCCCCCACCCCCACCCCCACCCCCACCTGCGCACGCTGGCCGCGCCGCAGCGCCCGCACAACCTGCTCGTCGACCTCGGCGAGTTCCACTGCCCGCTGTGCCGCCAGCTCGCCAACAGGTGCGCCCCCACCCCCACCCCCACCCCCACCTGCGCACGCTGGCCGCGCCGCAGCGCCCGCACAACCTGCTCGTCGACCTCGGCGAGTTCCACTGCCCGCTGTGCCGCCAGCTCGCCAACAGGTGCGCCCCCACCCCCACCCCCACCTGCGCACGCTGGCCGCGCCGCAGCGCCCGCACAACCTGCTCGTCGACCTCTGCGAGTTCCACTGCCCGCTGTGCCGCCAGCTCGCCAACAGGTGCGCCCCCACCCCCACCCCCACCCCCACCTGCGCACGCTGGCCGCGCCGCAGCGCCCGCACAACCTGCTCGTCGACCTCGGCGAGTTCCACTGCCCGCTGTGCCGCCAGCTCGCCAACAGGTGCGCCCCCACCCCCACCCCCACCCCCACCTGCGCACGCTGGCCGCGCCGCAGCGCCCGCACAACCTGCTCGTCGACCTCGGCGAGTTCCACTGCCCGCTGTGCCGCCAGCTCGCCAACAGGTGCGCCCCCATCCCCACCCCCACCCCCACCTGCGCACGCTGGCCGCGCCGCAGCGCCCGCACAACCTGCTCGTCGACCTCGGCGAGTTCCACTGCCCGCTGTGCCGCCAGCTCGCCAACAGGTGCGCCCCCACCCCCACCCCCACCCCCACCTGCGCACGCTGGCCGCGCCGCAGCGCCCGCACAACCTGCTCGTCGACCTCGGCGAGTTCCACTGCCCGCTGTGCCGCCAGCTCGCCAACAGGTGCGCCCCACCCCCACCCTCCCCCACACATAACTAAATATGCAAACGGACTTCGATGTGTGTGTCTATAATGTCGCGTTGTGCGGTGTGCCCCGCAGCGTGCTCCCGCTGGCGCCGACGCCGCGCTCGGTGCCGCGGCCGCCCGCCGCCGGCGCGGAGCCGCCGCCGCCGCCGCTGGCCGAGCAGGTGGCTGCGCTGCTGGAGGCGCGGCGCGGGCCCGCGGCCGGCGGCGGCGCAGGCGGAGCCCCGGAGGCGCGCACGCCGCTCGCGGAGGCGATGGCGCGCGCCATGGAGAACATGATGGCGACGGCCGGCAACCGGCTGCGGCTGCGCTACGGCTCGTCGCCGGCGGCGCTGTTCACGTTCGTGGCGTCGCTGGTGCGCACCAACCTGGAGTGCGAGCTGGTGCAGCGCGGCGGCGCGCTCGTCGGCGGCCAGCACCTGCGCTACAAGCCCAAGCCGGACAGATACGGTCTGTTGCGTATTGTCACTATTGTATTGTTACTAGCTGTGCCCCGCGGTTTATCTTGCGTGAGTTTCGGAATTCCCGCAGGGGCTCCAAAGTAGTCTAATTTACTTCTCATAACATCAGCTAATTAGCAGTGAAATTCCCGTCAAAATCGGTCCAACCGTTTCGGAGATTCACCTGCATGAGTTCAACTCCAAACGTCTTCCATACTTACCTTCTAACAATAAACAAAAAAAGATATATTTTGTGTTGCTGCTATAGTTTTGAAAAGCTTTCTCAGAGCTCTTGGTATTTTCGACTCCTGTCAAAACATCTCGTGCCGCGAAGTCACCGTGCCGTGTCGTGTCGTGTCGCGTTGCAGTGATCCAGCCGCTGATGGTGGTGGTGGGCGAGCACGCGCGGCTGTTCGACACGCAGCGCGAGCTGGACGCGGCCGCCACGTGGCGCCAGCTGGCGGTGGACGCGTCCGGGGCGGCCGGGGGCGCCCCCGGGGGCACCCCCGGGGCGGCGGGGGCGCCCGTGGCGGTGCCGGGGGAGGCGGGCGCGCGGCCCGTGCCGCTGCTGCTGCGCGACCCGCTGGCGCTGCTGATGCAGCTGATGCTGCTGGCGCCGCCCGACCCGCCGCACATGGACATACGTGAGCAACCGACACTTTATATTTACCCTTTCCCAAACAAGATTAAAGCTCAAAATCACTGACGACTGGTTGACCAAAATCTCGAGAACTACGTTATAGTTTATGGTTAGTAAAGTGGGAAAGTGTCCCATGTTAGTCAGTTCAGCGGGCCCAGAGATTTATAAAAAAAAATATATAAATTGTACAATAATTGTAATAATTAACGTTTGTTAATTGTTGAAATTCATATTTAAAAATTCATTATAGTTTAAGATCGGTAGGTACAATCACTTATTCAACTGACTTAAAACTAAGTTGGAATGACCGTCAGTTCGGACCGCGCTTTGAGGAACTGATAAGAAATTCAAATAACGTAGACGGTGATTGTCAGGCCATGTTCAAAAATTCTGACTAAAAATGAAAAAGTGAGTTTGTTTGTTTCACGCCTCAACGGCTCAAGGGATCATCATGAAATGTTATATACACTTCAGGGATACAGAGAAGGACATAGGGTACTTTGTATCCCGGAACCCGCGCGGGATCTTCAAAATCGACGCAGGGAACAGCAAGTAATATTATACACAATGTGTGTGTGTGTGCGCGCGTGTGTGTTGCAGAGCACTTCACGTGCATCGTGCGCGCGCTGTACGCGCTCACGTACTACCAGATAGTGGCGCAGTTCCTGGCGGCGAGCGGGCCCGGCGCGCGCGCCTCGCTCGCGGCCGCGCCCGCCGCTCCCGCCAGCACCGGCACCAGCACCGCCGGCCCCAGCGCGCACGGCGGGCTGCGCGAGGCGGCGCGCACGCTGCTCGCGGCGCTCGCCGGCTCCGACCTGTTCACGGAGGACGGCTCGCCCATGGAGGGCGTCGACGAGGAGGTCGACCTCGACCGCATGGAGGACGAGGTAATACACCCCACTCCTCGCTACACCACACACTGATCTACGCGATCCCACACTATGAGACGCCTTTTGCACATGCCGCAGACAAGAAAAAATTTAGTATGCGCGTATCTTATCCGACATATTAATGTATGGTCTCATATAACAATCAAAGCGACACAAAATATTTCTTATAAGACACAAGAAAATTTCTTATAATGTGCAAAAGGCCTAAGCTATAAGTTTGTGCCGTAGAAACCAACCGATTATAGCATAGATATATAAACATGTAAGTGAAATTCTACATTAATCACACAAAGTCCACCCTCACTGAGAATCGAACCTGGAATTTCTTGTTGGTCACCTACTGCGCCAATCGGGTCATCATCCTCGCCCCTCCTTATTTTAGTACGTCTTTACTCCATATTACTATATTTATCTGTCTGTACGACTGAAAGAACACAACGCTAAAGTTATTTAACTCTATCAACATCTTAACTTAAATGATAACGCCAATGTTTGTTTGTTTGTTTACGCTTTCGCGCCTTGATTACAAAACCCATAATCATTTCGCATACGCTTCTTTAAGGGTACAGAGAAGAACATAAGAAATTTTTTATCCCGGAATTCTCGCGGGAACTCCGAAATTAACGTGGGTAAAATGCGTAGTTTTGTTCGTCTCTTGCAAAATAGCACGTTGTTTGAGCATGACTGAGTACAATCGTGGATCCTCTTCCCGGGCCGCCCCCGCCCGCAGCTGCAGGCGCTGCTGCTGCCGTTCCTGCGCATCGCGGCGCTGCTGCGGCACCACCTGTACGCGGCGCCGCTGCCCGCCGTGGAGGCGGCCGCGCACGAGTTCCCGCGCCTGCTGCACTACCTGGAGCTGCTAGACGCGCCCGCGCCCTCCGCCCCCACACAGGTACACGGGATCTCTTTTTCTTCTTTTATTTAGCTTTTTTTATGTCATGGGCAAACGGGTAAGTGGTTCACCTGATGGTAAGTGATTACCGCCGCCCATAGACATCTGCAATACCAGGAGGCTTGCAGGTGCGTTGCCGAGCTGGAATGGGGATGGGAACTGGCTTTCAAGTGGGGCTGCCGGAACACACCGTCAGGTGCTCGGCGACAGATTTGCAACTTGAAGGTGGTAGCTAGCCAGCCGGGCACTAGAGAGCGCCCTACCACCATGCTATGGTTCCCTCACGATGTTTTCCTTCACCGACAGCTCAAGCTCATTGTTAGGGTTTGAACCTACGTGTTGCGGCTTTCGCATATTATAATGCATTTAGCCAGTTTCAAGTATAATAAGTTGGTTAAATGCACAAATTAGCGTTTAGCATCGTTGTACGGTTTGAACTTGTAGGCCATGGTACTGAATAGACTACAAGAACTTTCTCGGGGCTCTTGGAGGATACCGAAGAAATCAGCTCGAAACGTCATATTATATATAAATAAATATCTTCTTGAGCACACAAAAAACCGTCACTGTGAAAATTATTGGCCAATACAACACCATAAGACAACAAAATCCACTTTTAACATTTTTTTACTGACACGAAAATAAATGACCGAACTGCCATCTTTGATTCTCACCAAAAAAACTCCGGTACACGATGTTACAGCTAGTGATCTGACTCTTCAGGGTTCCCAACCTCAAGAGGGAGAAAGGAACCCTCATAAGATCATTTCGTTTTGTGTGAAGAGGCATGGGATCGGTGGGAGGCGGAGAGTGTCGCTTGTTTATACGCGGTGTTAGAAAAAGGTGTAGTCATATTTTAAAATCGTGATCTGATAATCTTATACGATATTTTGACCGTGGTATTTAGCCGGAAAACCTTACTTTATAATTTGACAACCGAAACGAAAAAATATTTTAAACGAATACTTCCGCAAAAACTAAACATGTCACATCACTAGGTTACAAGTGATGGGTTCAAGATCGTCTAATGCAATTTATCATCGTTTAGGTTTTTCACAGACAAATTAATAAAGATTAATCACACTATATACTTGTGTCAAAACATTGAAGAAAGAAGAAGAAGAAGAAAGAAAGAAAAGGAGTTTATTTGATCCCCATATAAAAGGTACAAAATAAGACACTGAAAAAATAGAAACTTAACAAATATTATGAAGGAGATAGAAGGGTGTGCTGTGTGGGGGCTAATCGGTCACTTTTTCAGCACAAACGCTTCATTATGTCTGTGGGGCAGAACATAATGAAGCGCTGGTCTTCCAACAGGGCCGCAATACAGTCGCGTCACAGAATGGCTTCACTGTTATATTATGTTGATGATAACTCCTTTATGTGGCGAGAGAGTGACAATTTCAACAAATTATCCAAAGAATATGACTTTGATTTGTTTAACACTAGCTGTGAGTCGGCGAAGCGAGTATTAGAAAATTCGTTTTTTGTAACCAAAAATAATACATGGTCGGGCTTAGTTCCCACTATGTAAGTTTCTGCTGCCTATTGAGCAGTTGATGTTTTTGTTTATTATTCCACTACCCATGTGCGAAAATCTGTAATCGGCTTTTTTGTTTGACACTCAAATGTTCATTATATTTTTGTAGCTGTTGATTTTCCAAATAAAGTAGAATAAAATAAATAAAATAAAATAACGTGAGCACAGTCGTCAAATACGACTACACCTTTCTGTGACACCTTGTATAATATCGCGGGCAGGTCGCGGTGACGGGCGCCTCGGCGCTGGGCGCGGCGAGCGCTCGGCTGGCGCGGCGCTGGGCGCGGCAGCTGGGCGGCGGCGCGGCGCGCGCGCAGCTGGCGCTGCGGCGGCTGCTGGCGGCGGCGCACGCGCGCTGGGAGCAGCCGGCGCTGCTGCGGCTGCCGCGCGACTACGACCGCCTGTTCACGTACTACCACGAGCGCGTGTGCCTGCAGTGCGGCGCCGTGCCCAAGGACGCCTCCGTGTGCCTGCTGTGCGGCACGCTCGTCTGCCTCAAGCAGCCCTGCTGCCGCCAGCACCAGATCGCCGAGGCGGTGCAGGTACGTAATGCGTTCTATACAACACGTCAACACTTGCGTCTTGCTACATCCGACGCGACTATTCAAAATTTATTACATACTAGCTGTGCCCCGCGGTTTCATCGGTGGTAATTTCGAATATCTTTTAAGTTGGTCCATATTATGCATGGTTACAAAATTTTATCAAAATCCGTTCAGTAGTTTCGGAGTCCATCGCGGACAAACAACGTGACACGTGATTTATATATATTAGACTAGCTGTCCCCCGCGATTTTATCCGCGGTAATTTCGGAGTTCCCGCGGAGGTTGCGGGAAAAAAGTACTCTATATCCTTCAGTTCCCGAGGGAATTCCGGGATAAAAACTATCCTATCTTTTAAGTTGGCCTATATTATAAATGGTTACAAAATTTTATCAAAATCCGTTCAGTAGTTTCGGAGTCCATCGGGGACAAACAACGTGACACGTGATTTATATATATTAAGATATGTAATATGCACGCAGCACGCGGCGGAGTGCGGCGGCGGCACGGGCATCTTCCTGGTGGTGACGTCCACTTACATGATCGTGATCCGCGGCCGGCGCGCCTGCCTGTGGGGCTCGCTGTACCTCGACGACTACGACGAGGAGGACAAGGACCTCAAGTGAGCGCCGACACCACCCGACACAACCGACGCGACACGCCCTACACACTAAAACGTCAAAAAACTGCTACCTGTCCATCAAACTATATTTACATGAGCCCTTGTTCAGCTATGAATCCTCTCCAAATGCAAAAATATAGGAATATTTTTTATTCAGTGCGCAAACTTTTACAAATTAAACTTAAAGGAGTTTTAATAAACACCTTTTTTATTTTGATAAGTCTTAGTACAAAAAAGTTAAGTTATCGTGAATGATTTTTTAATGACCTCCAGAAAGTATCCAGTAATTTTCAAACGTAAAAAAAAAGAAATTTAATACCGTCGAAATTTATTCCCGAAAGAACCAAGAATCAATTTTAAATTCCCGGTTCTTGAGTTCTCGGGAATGGGCATGTTGACTATTTTTTTTTTGTAGTCCGTCTTGTAGATTATTAAAAAATATTGGACACGTATTTTTTCTTTCTTTACGTAATCGAAAAATAACGGCGATACATTGAGTTGAAATTTCGCGTGACGTCACTATTCTGATAGTTTGTATGGCGGTTTTAGCGGTTAGTGACGTCACGACCCCCTCACCCTAAACTTTAATGCGCTTTATCTCTGTATATTTTAATTTATTTGAAAAAGCAAAAAATACGTGTCTATTGTTTTTTTATTTTCTAACTGACGGACTAGTTAGAATTTTGATTTTCAAAAGTAGTCCACATCCCCATTCTCAATATTTTCGGTACCGGTATTGCCCGGTTTTGAACCCTAGTGCGTATGATGTGAGTACCCCACTGCCCCGGGCGTGTAATGTTTGTGATCCCGGCGCTTGGTGCGCAGGCGCGGCAAGCCGCTGTACCTGAGCGAGGACCGGCACGCGCTGCTGCAGGCGCAGTGGCTGGCGCACCGCTTCGACCACACCAAGCGCACCTGGGTGTGGCACCGCGACTCGCTCTGAGCGCCGCCGCCGCCGCCCGCCACCCCCGCCCGCAGCCAGGTGAGGCCGGCGCCATCCCCCCACCAACTTTCTAACAAGGATGGTACAGATGGACATAGATAAGCAATAGTGTGTTAACCCACACTGGAGAAATTTTGTGTAAATCGTGTTTTAAAATTATAGCGCCATTTTCTGTCAACATTCTTTATGTTCAATATTTAGTTACATACTTAAGCAATGTAATAAGGTAAACATATAATTAAAAAGCTTTACCTAACTCTCAATAAATCGTTCTGAATAGACAACTTAATTTTGTGGGTTAACATGTTATTGCTTATCTGCGTCCAGATAAAATCTGCCCCCATAGACAAGTTGACAATCCTACTTCCTACTAATATTACAAATGTAAAAGTGTAGATGTTTGTCACTCAATCACGCAAAAATGGCTGAACGGATTTGGATGAAATTTGGCAGGCGCGTTGTCAGGGGTACAGAGAAGGACATAGGGTTCTTTTTATCCCGGAATTCCTGCGGAAACTCCGAAATACCGCGCGTGAAACCGCGGGGCACAGCTAGTATATAGATAGATAATCTAACGATCATTAACAAACCGTTTGTCACGTGACCACTAGTTTTGATTTCACAATTTTACTTGACCAAGTGACATGATGATTCATCACATAGTTTTCTATGCTTTAACGATTGTAGAATGTCAATTTGGCTAGCAGGGCTGATGTGCCGGCCGCTGCAGTAACGTGTGGGTGCCCTAATAGTACTATGTTGAACTATTGCCGCTATCTTTTTTTTTTCTCTTTATTTACCAAAACAAAAATTACATTAGAAAAGATAGCTAACATAGCACTTAAGAAACCATTAAGGTTTATGCGAAAGATGCTATTTTACCCAGTAGGTATGTAGATACAATTTTGATTTAATAACAGTTAATAATTCTTAAGTCAATACATTATAGATTACTAGCTAATTTAGGACAAGTGCACCTCTATGCTTTATAATTATTGATATCTCTCCATATTATTTAAGAAGTAGAACTTTAGTTTATATTTAACATTTTTTTTTGTTTATACTCTCGATCAACTCAGATTTGTATTCGTTAAGCATATTAATATTTTCCCGCGAGTGATTCTTGTGTTTCTTTAGAGATCTAAATGCTCCAGAAATTATAACATTCTGTATGTTTGCCCAAATCAAAGACAACCACTATCTATGTATATACGCTGAAGTTAAATCTGTTTAGAACTTTTTTTTACGTGATGTATGATGATAAAACTGCACGAACGGCTGCGCTGTTACATAATATGTTTTGTTCCCACAGTGTACCGACAAGGCGACCAGGGTCTCCGAACAGCAGGCACCGACCGTCAACATGGGTGACTTTAATAGATATCTATTATATTCAATCACACAATGTTATCAATAAATGTAAAATAAACGATTGTAAATTTATTATTTCTATCGAGTCGGCTCTAGCGGTGCGAGCGAAGCAAGGTACGACCTTCCGAGGCGGCCCCGAGGGTACGTCGATGAGGGCCTTCGCTCAGTCTCCATGAGGTTGCCTCGATTTAGAAATCGGCTTTGGTCGTAGATAGTTTAAAATACAAATTAATCATTTTTGCTTTTAGATACTACATAATATTATGTGTATTTCATAACAATACACCATTGATTTCTTAATAAAATAAAATCATTATTCGTGACGTATGTATGTAGACTGGCATCGCTTAGTTTATTGTAAACCGTAATGCCTTCATACAGAAATAGCTTAGCTCTACATGGCTACTCGGTGGACTATTTTCATATGATAACAAACGCAATTATGTTTGTTAAGTGTTAGAATTAGAAAAGTGGAAGATAATAATATTTTCTGACGATGTTAAAAGCTTTTAGGCTAACTTGAATGATAAATAGATTGTATACCTCAACGATTTTGAGTTACAGCTTGCAATATAAAACTAGAATTTAATTTTAATTTTAAATTTTTTCCGTGTATCTATGTTGTGTAGATATATATGTACGGAATTTTTTCATTTTATTATAATAACTCATACTTACGATAAAACATCTTGAAGACATTCGTTTCCGATTTAGGTGTCTCAAGATTGTTTTCTCCTAAGTGAGCGCTTTATGTGCGAGGCTGATCGTATCACTATTCACTAGGTCACATCTCTTCCTCTCCAATAGTGCCTGGTTTTAAATTGCGATTTGCACGATTAAACTTTTCCCACTCACAAAATACGCAATCTGTACTCCTTTCTCTTTTCTTCTCTTATACTTGTAGCACATCAAAGATGGGAAAAGTTTTCGCAAACGCACCAAGAACCCAATTTTGGGTGGAAGAAATGTGATCGAATTGTAGCGATCTTCAAATGTCCTGATATGACAGCCTCGGCGAGATTTGTGTAAATAGGCGATGTATTAAATTCATGGTGAATTTACGGCGGTGAGTCCCCGGGTGTTGCGGAGTAAGGGCTGTGAATACTGTGTACAGAGACTTTAACCGAACGGTTAATGAACTATCATATTATAATCTATTTGCAGTTTTTTTTCTTGTGGTTTATTGTTTGTCATCGTTCCGTGGACACGAAAGGAAGTTTTAAGTTTAATTTTTTTTTTTAAATCGATCAATGTGCAAGCAAAATTTTTTTTAAGATGTACCTAATATTTTTTTAATATAATAAATATAATATTTCGTGTGATAACAACATTTTGTTTAGTTGATAAAATGGTCGGATTTTATTGTTAAGTGCTAGTAAGATTTGCTTCGATGAGGTGTGAATTATTGTTGTGTTCATATTGCAGAGGACTGCGCGTCTCACTGTTGTAGTTACTTTGTTACTTATAGGCCTTAAAATTATATGGTTTCTCATTTTCATGTGTTAGTTTATTGAAAATAAAAAAAAAAACTAATGATAGTTTGAAATAAATATTATGTGGTCAGCGTGGACGCAGGGCGAGTCCAGAAACTTTCACGGTGCCTCGATCGTAAGCTAACAACTGCTATGTAGGTAAAACATTAGGATTTGCCTCGCGACCTCGCTCGCACCACTTTAACGCAATATAGAAAGCTTAAGTTTTTTTTTCGTCAGCAAAATAATAAAATTTTATGTTATGCAGAGATATATATAAAATAAAATATGTACCGATGACTATTTCAGATGCGATGCACCTCAGCACATAGTTATGTACCGATTTGTCTAACCATAAACCCTGTAAAGGCCAGCTAGTTGTCTATAACTCTGTTAGATGAATATAATTACTCTATTAGTAAATTAGGAAATTAATTATGCGTACCTAACGTTATTTTTATGTCGTGATTCAAAATCGAAAGTTTAACACGCGTTCGTTTGCTCATACTATTTAATACTTAGAATACCTATTTTATGACTAACCAAATCGCTATGCAACCGTCAGATTTGTAAATTGCAATAAACTCTATTCTTATTTTGGAACTGAAAAGTTAGAGAATATTTTATCTTTAACAACGTACGCGTCTTGTATATAATATTAATAATAATTAATATGTTATTTTCATTTTGGTGTAGCTTGTATTATGTTAATGATCAATAATGATCTATGAATAAAATGTAAACTGTGGGGTCAATTGGAACCCAGCAGTGGGGTCAATTGGAGCCCAGCAGTGGGGTCCTGCCGCTCCCGTCGCGGAACTACGGTGTTAGTGTATTCCAACTGATTTGTTGACACTATACTATGTAGAATTGTTCATGTATAGAATACTTTACATTGTAATCAATAAATATTACTGTTGATATTACTATTGTTGTTTCATTTGTCAATCCTTTTGGACTTCCACAACAACAAAAAAGTTCTGGAAGGGTATTATGAACAAAGGACGTAAAATTTGATAAAAAAAAATTATGCCAATTTTGCTTAATAACCCTAATTTTGGTAAAACCCCAGAGTGGTTGATGACTTCATTTTTGTTGTCTTGATGAGTTTATAGAAAACGTTGTTGAAGGAACCGAATATTTATGAAACAAAGTAACCAAGAGATATCTCTACAGGTCAAATTCAAATTCGGTCTGAAGTAATCACAGAGAAAATAAATTGACTACAGATGACATGTAGGCGGGGTTGACGCGCCACCGTTGTAAAGGAAGTTAGAGGGAATGCTCTAACTTGTCCAAAACATCTTTTGCTGCCATCTCAAGTATATTTACCACAATATTCCCAAAACTGAATTTTGAAAACGGTGACTAAGTAAAAACGTAACCATAAAGCGTTTACGTTATTGAATGTTTTAGTGCGTGATGAATAGTTTTGTGTGCGAAAATCACCCGGCGACACTGGTTTTCACCTGTTTTCAACCGAGTCGATGTCCCTTCTCTCAGTTATTTTCTGTTCTGTGGTTAGTAATAAACATTCTCGTCGGAGCGGCTGGTGGAGAAATGAAAGCAAACATTTTGTTGTTAAAAGATTTTTTTCTTTATAATATTGTACATCAACTATGATTTTGTTTTAGAGGTAGAACATCCTACACTTAACTACATGTAATGTGATTACTATAAAATAAAACATGGCGCATTTTTTACACTTAATACAATATAGTATAATAATAATATAATATGTTAATTATAACGCCGAATTAACATCATCGTATATAGGCGGAGTGAGTAAAAAAGAATATAACTAAAAAAAATATTTCATTACAAGAAGTGATGTTTTACTTAGGTGTATTGAGCGCACGACGTAAATTTTTTTAATACTAGCTGTGCCCCGCGGTTTCACCCGCGTGCGTGTCGGAATTCCTGCAGCAACTATTTCTTCCTAAAATAAAAGTAGCCAAAGTTACTCCTTACAACATCAGCTATCTGCCAGTGAAAGTCCCGTTTAAATCGGTCCAGCCGTTTCAAAGATTAGCCGGAACAAACAGACAGAGTTATTTTTTTTAATGTAAGTACCGTATATAATTTCGTATGCATTTAGTGAAAAGCTGTTAATTTGAAATTACAAACAGAAACTTCAATTTTATTTATATGTATAGAATAGATGTTAAAAGCCTTCGCTTAAAGTGAGCTGCACCAGTAATTAGTTTTAGTCAAATTGAGTTTAAACTGACCAAGTTGAACATTTTAAGCTTAATCAAAATAAGCGTTATAAATTTTAATTAAACTTTAGAAAACCTTACGGTTCATTTTAAGCTTAATGTAAGTTTAAACTTTACCAAATTTTATATCAAAAAAACTATTTTTTTAAATATTTATTGATGCAAGTCACCGATCAACATCATTCTATTTTTTATGTTATTTATTTTAACAAATATCTGTTTTTAAATTTAAGAAAGATCGTCGTACGTGACGCGACTGACAACTCAGTCTACTGTTTTTTTTTTCTGTGGTCATCAAAATATACTTGTTGTCCAATAATTATCACGAACTACCTACATGTGCTGCCCTTGTTTAAAAATACTCAATTATCATTGAAAAAGTAATTTTATACAACTTTTATAGCAAAATAAACAGAAAAGACATTTTTTTTTTACATTTTTTATACTTAGAGAAATTTCATTATATTCTTTTAAATAAGTGAAAGAAATATCACAGAGACACAAACAAATAATACTTAAAAGCGATGGCAACTCATATTATGCACCATTGTATCGATCACATTAAATAATAAGTTTAAAATAAACAGGCTGTGATGTGGGAAGGGGTGAACTCTGACGGCTGCACTCAGAGTCGTTTTAAAGATTAATTAATTTTAAGTAGGGATTTTTGAAACGAAATTGGAATTTGACTATTTAAGTTAAATTTAGTTAAATGCCAATTAACATTAATTTATTGAACGTCTCCGATTGCGGCAATTTTGTTTTAAAAATCCTTACTTAAATTTTAAGTAATCATTAAAACGACTGAGTGCGGCCGTGAGCGAGTCTAATAATCTATTAAAATATACTTTACAATGACGTGTACTTTTGACAGAATTTTGTTTGCATGTCATCTGAGATCCGGTCACGCTGATAGTTTTTTGTGGGGATCCCTAAATACATCCCACAAGCTGCTTTAGGTCTTGGTAGAGGATCCCCTCCCACACCAAAGATACACCGATAGAGAAATCAACGCTAGTACGAAGTTAAATGAACAAAATTACACTTTGAAAATACTGAAACATCAATATTGAAATAAAATTTGACTAAACTTTAGAAAGGAATGTAAATTTTTCAATAACCGATATTTTTTAAGGGAATATTCAATTGCGAACATACAATGTAGTTTTTATGCCATATTTATTTTCCATGCACCCTCCATTCAAAGTACCTTGTAACATATCGTTTACCTACTGTTAAAATAATTATAATCATACCTAGGTTTTTTTTTTTATAATTACTACTTTCTTAAACCTAAACTCTATATACATACACACAACTATATTACCATCCGATTATATTAATTGTTATATTATGTTAATTACATTTACAATTATGTATAAATTCTAGAAAAATTTTGAACACATTTCTCAATAAGATATGGAGATATAATTTATTTTTAAACACCAACATTCCGAACGCCGTCCATATCTGTGTTTAATTTATGGCACAACTATTTAATGTTAAAATCTTAAAATACAAAAAATAAAACTGATAGAATTTTGCAACTTAATTAAAAAACAGACAAACTTGATCCATTCGAACCATTCACTTCAACTGCACAGTCTTAAAAATATGTAATCACTTTTGAAAGTACATACTTGAATCTTATTGCTATAGCAATAGAATTCACCGACTGGCAAAGTTGTTTACGTGCTTTTGATGCTAACTGTACATTATAGGCCGATTCACTTCTACACAGAAAACTATCTTTACGTATACACATAAACTGGTACATATTTTGTTTATGTACCCTCGTTTTACTAAATTATAAATTCGTATCAACTAATTAATATCCTTAACTAATATGCATACATTTACGTATCGGCTAAAGTAAGCATCCCATTATAACGGACGTTTTTTTATAACAATGAATCCCATACATTCGCCCATTGACAACGTCTATCTATTTAGATTGGATGATAAATCTATACAGGCTGTTCACTAAGTTTCACGTCATTTAAGGAGAAGATACATCAAGGGTTCCTAACTTATATGAGTGATGAGAAAATAATTATCAAAGAATTCAGCTATTACATACAAAACTTTTTTCATGAACTCTCTCTTGAAATCTCTGTGGCAAACAATTGCAAGGGTATAATAATGTCAGGACAGAGAGCTAGAGCTATCGGCGCGTAATCAACACTGGAAGGTCGAAGTGATTCGGGATTCACTCTTATTAAAAACGTCTACCAGCTCATTTCTTCTGCTAAATAGGCTAGTTTCCTGGGTAAAAAAATCAAAATTCTATTTAGTCCGTCAGTTAGATTATAAAAAAATAAAAGACACGTATTTTTTTGCTTTTTTAAAATAATGGAAATATGCATAGATAAAGCGCATTAAAGTTTAGGGTGGGGGACTCGTGATGTCACAGCTTGCTATAACGTGCGAACAAACTGTAGCGAGGCGTGACGTCATGTGAAATTTCGACTTGATATATCTCCGTTATTTTTTTGTTACATAAAAAATAAAAAAATACGTGTCCAATATTTCTTAATAATCTACAAAACGGACTAAAAAAGAAAATTTAGGAAACTAGCCTTCTATTCGAAATAGGCAGATCTCAAGTGTGATGAAAAAAACTCACTACAATTAAAATAATATATGCGTATAATTAAAAATAATAATAATATATTATGCTCTTATATTTAATAATAATGTTAGGTGTTATTAGTAATATATTTATTAATTATATACTGGTCGTACTGAGATCTGATCAACTTTCTGGCTCCAAATACTGTGTTGTGATGTTCAATCATTTCTGTCGGGGACATGCGTATAACTAAAGAGAGATAATTTTACTGATAGCATCTCTTAATTAAAATAACCGGCAATGTTGATAAAAACTAATCACTGATTGGTCTTTTAGTTTTATCTGTCATACTAATATCATTTATAGTTTGAGATCTAAAAAACCAACGATAAGTTCAAACACTGATTAAAATTTTTAGTAACTGTTTAAATAAACAGTCTAGAAGTCCTTCGCTATTTTAACATCAAGCAAACAATCTATACTAAATCTCAAAATTTTCCCTTAGAGTTGTTCCTATGGACAACCTTTATCAACTACATCAAATTAAATTGTAAATTGTATATTATTTATTAATATAAACTTTATACACATCACGGAACAAAAGGCGGACTTAATGCCACGGTGGCATTCTCTGCCAGCCAACCTTCTTGTATAATAATTATATAAAAAACTGTAGATTAGTTACGCATGGCATTCTACGGCGGTGTAAGACCAAAACCGCTAAATTAATCACAGGTGACGGTATACGTATAGCGACGCGATTGGAAAACTTTTTTAGTTTTTACCATGAACGATATAATATTTACTGCCTATTTCTATTTAGAGAAAATACTAAATGCCGAAAGCAGAGTTATTTTAATAGATTTTAGTAATTTTTAACATTTTACGCGATATGTCCGTCAGCTGTGAACCCATTTTATACAAAATACTCGTATTTTTAGAATTGCGATGGCACCACTGTCCTATCCATATTATACAATTACACATAAACAGCGTGTTAATGAATTGACCAAAAGCCTGATACCCCCCATTTTAAAAAATAAACAATAATATGAAAATATAAATTATGTCGTACAAATTAATAGTCTAAAAGTTATTCAACATTAGTTGGACATAGATAAGCAATAGTGTGTTAACCCACAATGGTGAAATTTTGAGTAAATCGTGTTTTAAAATTATAGCACCATTTTCTGTCAACATTTTTTATGTTCAATATTTAGTTACATACTTAAACAATGTAATAAGGTAAACAGATAATTAAAAAACGTTCTCTAACTCTCAAGAAATCGTTCTGAATAGGTAACTTTTGTGGGTTAACATTTTATTGCTTATCTGCGTCCAGTTTGGATGACCTATCTACGAAATTTCAAGCGCTACGCCCGCACCTACGCGTCAATGACCGATTCCATTTTTTTGCTGCGGGCGGCGTACGCGGCAAGTACCTATTGTGTAATAAATAGTTTAGACATGGGCTAGTAAAAATGAAAAAGTACATCCAATATTAAAACATGGTGCGATCGATTCCGAAGTCGATTCTGAACAAACTGCTTCCTGGTTTTCAGTCAGTTCATTAACACGTTGTATAATAGATGTCGCTACAATATACCAGGCTCTGTCATAATTCGATTTTCACCCATTAGAATGAATATGCCTATGTTTTTCCTTCCTTCCTTCGGGAACTTCACTATATGTATATATGAACACGCGTTCGTGAATGCAACATTGTGTTAAAATTTCAAAGCAATCGGTGTAGATTTTTGGAAATTTCTGCGATGAAAATTTTTGAATTGATGTATATTTATGTATTTTTTTTATTTATGCTGATTATTGAGTCTAATTCAATCCTTAGCATCCCCACATTGCTAATTAATGGTATATTACAGTTTTATTTTTCTGTACGAGAAATATTAAGAAAATAATTGAAAATCTTGAGACGGGACACACCATTTATGCTCCAAATTCATTAATTATACCAACTCGCTAACTCCTCTAATGTTTAATTCTATTCTTTCTCAACAATATCGTAATCGATCGAGTCGTTCAGTGGTCGAAAGTTAATAAAAAACCTAAAAGCAGATTTTTAATCCTTAAATAAGGGCTAAGCAAGTACAAAATGTAACAAATTTCGTATGGAATATCAGATTGTGTATTTACCCACACAAAAATCAGATCTTGAATAAAAACACCATGAAAACTGACTTTAGAAACGGATTAACCGACTGAAAACGGCCCTGAAAACATTTTTGGGAGGGTTTGGGGCTTTTGTTTAAATATACAAAAAAAATACTGGTCAACCCGAGCCGACACCAAAACCACTTCGCAACGAACGCTTACGAACATACCGCGTTCTGGTGTTATAAAATCGCCGCCGGCCAGTAGGGCGCTATGCTGGGAGCGGGCGCGGGCGCGGAGGCGGAGGCGGAAGCGGGCGCGGAGGCGGGCGCGGGCGCGGGCGCGAAGGCGTCGTCGGCGGGGCAGTCGCAGTCGTCGAGGCGCGCCGCCACGAAGTTGCCGTAGTCGTCGGTGAGCGAGGAGTGCCGCAGGGCGCCGCACGTGTGCCGCCGCCCGCCGCCGCCGTCGCAGCGCCAGCTCTCTGCGGCACAGGGCACGCACATATATCTTAATCTTATTATATAAATCACGTGTCACGTTGTTTGTCCGCGATGGACTCCGAAAATTTTGTAACCATTCATAAAATGGTCCAACTTAAAAGATAGGATAGTTTTTATCCCGGAATTATCCCGCGGGAACTCCGGAATTAATGCGGGGAACTGCTTATTACCGTAAACTACAGCACTTTTTTCCCGGAATTACCGCGGGATCTCCGAAATTACCGCGGATGAAATCGCGGGGGACAGCTAGTATACATATATATGTAAATAATCTATAATATAATATATATGTAATAATATGTGTATTATATACCACGTTTGCTTGGTTTCCACGACACAAGCTTATAGCTCAGTGTGGGGTCAAGTAGATCTGTGTGTTGTGAAGTGGATTATTATTATTATTGTACACACACACATACACACACACACCCTAGAGCTGCATGCGACATAATTGGCTACTTGACTAAATTTTTTTTGGTCCGTTCGTGATAGATTAATAAAAAAAATTGGACACGTATTTTTTTCTTTTTTTAAGTAATCAAAAAATAACGGCGATACATTGAGTTGAAATTTCACGTGACGTCACTATCCGGTGCAGTTTGTCTGAGTCACTTATACCGGTTAATGACGTCACGAGTCCCCCACCCTAAACTTTAATGAGCTTTATCTGTATATTTTCATTAATTTTAAAAATCTAAAATACGTGTCTACTGTCTATTATTTTTTTTATTTTCTAATTGACGGACTAATAAGAATTTTGATTTTCGTAACCCGGAGAATACCCAATAGGGTACTTGCATGAAATTTATTATAAGAAATTGTGTCAATATTTCAAAAATAGAGCCCTAGAAAAGCGTTATCGTGAAAGATTTGCTAAAAAATTTTCAATAGTTTCCAAAATATTCAACTTTTAATTTTGTGAAACGGAACGTTGTAACGAAACACCAATCACAGCCAAGCTTGACACATGACGTCCCTTTAATTTTTTTAGGAAACATTTACCTCTTTCAGAGCAGGCAAAAGAAACTAAGTACATACAGTCAACGCATAGTTTCCATTTTCTGAAGTTTTTTTAAATGCATCAGTAAGATGCATTTCGATTCTTTACTGGAACTTTTGGAAGTAACTCGACACAGTTCAACCTTAATTTCGCTTTTGGATATTGAAGTAATCTGTCTGTCAGTGTCACATGACCCTGTCAATGCGAGTGACATTTCTATCACAGATTAATAAGGCGTAATTTTGAACTAGTGACGTCATTCCGCGTTTCGGCGGTAAAGTCTAAAGTAGGAACTTTGAAACGCTCAATTTAATTAATTTATACATATATTTTTTTCTTTTTCTTGCTTTGTTTAAGTAGGCCATATATCTTTAAAATAGACTGAAAAAAAAATAATGCAAGTACCCTATTATATGTCCCAGACCTAGGAAGCGTCAAAAGAGGGAAGGTTTTTGAATGGAAACGTGAAAAATAAGAAGAAAGTTATTCCGATACTAATAATAATAATAATCAATCTCTTTAAAGTTAGCGAGGCACGAGTGGATTCCCATCAAACGGCTGACAGAAAATGTATAGGTACGCTGCTCGCCAATTAATGAAAAGAAAGGAATCAAAAAAGTGTCTCACCTCTGCTGATGTCAACGTCTGACATCAGCTCCTCGTACATGAGCGCCGTCAGCGCGTCCTCGGCCTGCTTGGTGTCTGCAAACAATTCAATATTCGAGTCGACTGAACCAACATTGACGTCCATACAGTTAGTAGGTATATTATATAGGTACCGGTGCGGACGAGGTGAGCGCGGTGCGTGGGCGCGGGCCGCGAGTCGGTGGGCGTGTCGGTGGGCGTGGCGGGCGGCGTGGGCGCGGCGTCGGCGCCGGGCGGCGCGCCCGCCTCGCCGCTGCTGTTGCTGCTGCACTCGGGGCTGTACGGCGCCATCTGGGCAAAACGCAACACTAGAATATATGCAATACTGATACGCAGTATATTATATAGAGATATTATCTAAACAGTTCATACAATCTCAGAGCATATACTAGTTATATACCCGCGATAATTTCGGAGTTCCCGCAGGAATTCCGGATTACAATATAGCCTATGTTACTCAGGTATAATGTAGTTTTCTAATAGTGAAAAATTTCTCGAAATCGGTCCAGTAGTTTTTGAGTTAAATCGTAACAAACAAACAAACAAAAAATCAAACCTTTCCTCTTTATAATATTAGTATAGATATCGTGTCGGAACTCGAATGCTCCCAGAACTAAGATAAGGAAAGACGCTACTGCGAACTCCTGAATGACTGACTGATGGATCAACGCACAGCCTAAACCGCTGATAGTAGGGACTTGAAACTTGGAGGGTGTTCTTGGTATGACATCTGACAACCGATAAGAAAGAATATTCAGAAATTCTACCCCCTAAGGAGGTGGAAAAAGGGGGGCAAAGTTTGTATAGAACAATTCTGCGGGAACACCGAAATTATCACGGGTGAGACCGTGTGGGACAGCTAGTATACATATAACCAATGATTGCCATATTGTGTCAGCTTTGCAAAAACTTTTTTGTGACCTCCTGTGGGAATTTCGAAACTCACACAGGTAACCGCAAGGCACGATTAGAGCCCAAGAGACAGAAAGAGAAAAGTGCACACAAACCCTGAGACTCCTGCGCCTCCTGGGCGTGACCTCAGCCATCTTGTAGCTGCTGTCCATCGCCCAGTAGGAGCCCTTGCCGGGGTCGTCCTTGCTGCGCGCCACCTTCATGAAGCACTTGTTCAGCGACAAGTTGTGCCGGATTGAGTTCTGTGGACAAACACACATCCTCATCATCAACAGCATCGTTGGTGTAACGCCAGGGTTCAATTCTCATAATCAGCATCAGGGTGATTGTAATGAACATTTCTGTTTACCCTGAGATAGGCACGTATTTACAACAAACAAGAATTTATGTATTACTAGCTGTCCCCCGCGGTTTCAAAATCCGTTTCATAGTTTTGTTTTTAAGATCTAAGCATACATTGGGACAGACAGATAGCGGGAGCAACTTTGTTTTATAACTAGACATTATGACCATAGCACAAGTAAGCAAAATCTACTTAGTTTGGAACACTTGTGATTTGTGATAACATCAAAGTATTATTAAGTACAAACAGACATAGTTACTTCGCATTTATGATATTAGTAAGGATTTTCCCTCTGTTGATGGCACTGCATTACTGCAGCTTTTCTACAAGGTCACATGTTAAGGTTAAAATGTAACCCATTGTCAATACTCACCATCCAGCCCTTGCCAGCTTCCTTGTAGTAGGGGAATGCATTGCAGATGTAGTTGTATATCTCGTTGAGGGTCATCTTGCCGCTGGGTGAGCTGCTAATGGCGAGTCGGATCATGCTCGCGTAACTACGGAGATTACCAATTGATAATGTAAATGATATGATTAGCTAAATATAATAGAACATTACAATATAATATGTACAATAATTAAATTAATAAACTAGATATTGGATTGTGGCCTCAGCCGAAGGTAATTATTAGCACATTTCACACAGTTGACAAGAAAAAAATTAAACATAAAACTCATGACAGAAGTCTTAAAACATTTTTAGAAGTATAGTAACTATTATTTAGGTGTTAAGCACCTTTAACACAAATTATAAACATTTACTTATCATTTTATTTATGAGAGAGCAAAATACATATACTAATATAATAATTAACTAGCTGTGCCAGGAGGTTTCACCCGCGCGAGTTTCGGAATTCCTGCAGGAACTATTTCTTTTTTCTAAAATAAAAGTAGTAATGAGTTACTCCTTATAACATCAGCTATCTGCCAGTGAAAGTCCCGTTAAAATTGGTCCAGCCATTTTAGAGATTAGGCAGAACAAACAGAAAGACAGACATACAGAGAAAAAAAAAAATTGTTTATGTATGTAGTATGTACCATAATATATCCTTTAATATTTTTAATTTAGTGAAAAGAAATCAATTTGGAATTACAAACAATCACTTCAATTTTATTTATATGTATAGCTATATTTTAAAGAGCTGTGCATACTGCTGTGCATACAGTCACAAATTAATATTCTGACAGATGAAACTGCAAAAAAAGATTATTTCTGTTTTACTAAATACATATTACAACTACAAGGAACACCCACACCTTGTTTCTCATCTCTATCATATTCCAATGTTGACTCAAATTATTACCAAGCTTCCTTCGCTGACCATGATATTGAAGGGTGACCTTAGATGACTCATTTATTATAATTCATACTGCCAGAGGCTTACTTTATTTTTATACAGATAAAAAAATTTGTAGCGGGTAATTAATTCTAAGAAAATTTACACAATTTTATTGTTTCAGTGTATAGAACAGTCAACAGATTCAAACTGATTCGAGACTGACGACATGATAGAGGTGATAGCAAACTTTTGGCACTAAGAGCACTAGAGATATAATAATATAAGTTTAATGTAAATGATTTAATTTTTAATAGTTAATAATAATAAAGTAAAATCTATTATTTCTAGATATTTTAACACAAAGTTGTTAAAAAAGATTTTCTACACACATCCGGCTTTATAATCTAAAGCCATATTGTATTTAATGATAAATTAAATCAAATCTATTATAAAAAACATGAGCAAGGTTAATGATGACCAGTAATTTTTTCAATGTTAATGAGTTTTTATAGACCTCTTACTCTACCATGAAGGGCATTTTGTTCACTTCATGTTCTGGTAAAATAAGATATGTCAGAATTTTAACATGTTTCATAGCTCTCATTTAATTAATTTTAATTAGGAAACCAGGTAATAGGTATCTCTTACTAGGTACCTAACTACCTTCTTTGGTCTATCTGGATAATAAGAATCATAGATGTCAACCTTGGGATCTGATATGTCCATAATAAATATGTACCAAGGTTTCTGTATGTTCGAACACATGCTTTAAATATCATAGGATCTCTTTGAGGCTTACAGCAAATATGTTTTCTTACGTCGTATACTAAAAAAAATTTACATTCTCCAATAGGGATTTGCTCAGGAATGCTTTGATGCCCCAAAATAAAAAGTATCTACCTTCTTTATCTGGATAATAAGAATCATAGATGTCAACCTTGGGATCTGATTTGTGCATAATAAATATGTACTAAGGTTTCTGTATGTTCAAACATATGCTTTAATATCATAGGATCTCTTTGTGGCTAACAGCAAATATGTTTCTTACGTTGTGTAGTAAAAAAAATTATATTCTCCAATAGGGATTCCCTCAGGAATGCTTTGCTGCCCCAAAATATAAAAACTATCCTAAATGTTAAAAGTCATGGTTAGCTCTTTGAAGTAAGTTTTTTGTGATGAATATTTAACCAAGGTATTGGCTATTATTTGATAATAAAAAGAAAAATTTATTGAAACAAAAAACAAACATGTAATTGATGTGTCACTCATAGTAAACATAATATTGGTTAGTATGTTCCATCACATTGTCTTGGGCTGGATGTGTAAATATGTTTTTGTTTTGCTTTATACCTGTATGCAGGCTTTGTATGTCTCATCTTATTGGCATTTTCCTTCTGATCAGCATCCTTGTTGTTGTTGTCTTGTTGGAACGCCAGAGGCTGCACATCCTCGAACAGGAACCGCGGGATAGGCCCCAAGGGGCTGTGACGCGGCGTGCCCGGGCTATAAGCCGGAAGCCACTCGACTCCTGGCGAATCGCTCATGGTATTGCTCGCCGCCCAAAACACATAAAACAACACACTATACGCTCACGCGCCCTTGAAACAATACAAAAACATTTAACCACTATTCCTTAATGATACAGCACTTTTGTGGGCGTAAAATAACTTGCGCGATACTTTTTAGGAAGATGATTCTTCCTTTTCATTATACTAGAGTATCAAGAATCCTTGAGAACGCGACCAAGCAAAAATCACTGACGCACACTAATTAGACACCGTTTATTTAACTCTAACTTTGGTATATAGTTAATAAATCTTGATGCAAAGTAAACATAACATAAAAACTTAAAGAAAACCGAGAATTCAATAAAATTAATACGACTAATTTATGACATTTGCAGCACCTACAACAAGGAAAATGGCGGTTTTTAGTTTTTTTTTTACGTTCCTCTCATTTCAACGTCAATCTCGCATCAAAATATTCTAATGATGATAAAAATATTTCTTCAAATTAAGAATGTTTAAAAAATAATACTTATTTCAAAAATTTTACGAATAACGGTAAATAATTAAAACCAAAACACACGAATGGTTAGTTTATTTTTTATTGCTAGCAATAAATACTACAAACTTCACAACAGGCAGCCATTTTCTTTTCGGTTATAAATTAACAGTTTGAACCGAATGCTCGCGCGTGGTGGATGTATCACTTTGATTTCTATTTTAGGAATTGTTAGCAATTTGTAAACTTGAATTATTTGAACACTATAAAGACAAATCTAAGTTAAATGTGTATGAGTTATTAAAAGTGACTTTTCTACAATGGCCAGTCAACCTGAAGTTGGCGTGCCCGACTTCGTCCTATTGGACAATTTGACTACGGACAAGTTTATCGAAAATTTGCATTTGAGGTAAGTGTATCTTTACGATATTTGTCCAATACAAAAAGTACATGATAATATGGCACAAATATTACTAGCAATATAAAGATTGCTTATACATTTTTTTTTAATGTAGTTTTAGCTTTTAGTTTTGTAGGTAGGAACATCTTAGTAGGATAGCAGATATCCAGCAATAAGTTGGCACCTACTTATTTGTAAATTTCTTATCAGGATACAATAGAATTGCTTCATAGACGTATGTATTTTAGCTTCTAATTGTATTTAATAATGAGATTACATTATTGTTATACTTTGTTAATATTTAGAGTTTCAGGTGTGCAAATAATATTATGACTAGTGCCTTGTAAAACATCGCGAGACGTCTGAGGCCTGAGCATATTTTAGTCAAACTTAGCTAGAAGGCATTGCACCTATCCCGTGATAAACCCATCTTATACCTACCTACTCCACGAAAATGTGAAATTTGCTCCCAAAATTATTTGAACTTTGGTTCAATGATATTATAAGTATACTTAAGTATTAAAGTAATATTTTTGCGAATAGGTATGACAAAAAAATAATGGGAGAATTTGAACTACATTTTTTGATTTCATAATAGTTATCACTGTTTTGAACCAACGTAATATTGGGTGGGTTTTAAATTTTGTTTTAATATTACCTACCTATTATTTTTATGGGTTGATTTTTTAATAAATAATTGGCTAAAATAGTTAGGTATACATTCAGTTGGGTAGATATCTAGATTTTGTATTTTTGTAAATTGCTAATACCTACCTACTTTACTGAGATATTAGTGAACTGTCGACTGTCGTTGATGAAGATGTGGTCAACTTGTGTTATCTAGAAACGGGTTTCACATCTCGTATTGGTTGCTTGGTTATGAAACTGTTGTGTCTTGGGTTTTTTAATATATCAATGCTTGCGACAGATACAGAATGTTGTTATAGGTTTGACACTTGACAGTGGATGTATCTTGTTGGCTAACATTGTCATTGGCACAATTATTTAAAACTTTAAAAGTTGCCATTCAATAAAAAAGAAGAAGAAGAAGGAGAACAGAACCGTTGCGCTTCAAGTTCAAGCAATTAGCAAATAAAAAAAAAACAAATGAGAAAGTCCTGTTTGTTGCGATCCTGAATAAAATAATTTGAAATATGTAGGTAATTATGTCATTTAATGAGCATTTACGTTTATACCTACACAAATCAAATTTTAACTGCGAGCTAACATTCACTTTGTTTACAAAATATCTCAACGTAACCTTGACCTTGTAGAAAAACTTCAAGCCGGTTACAGTGAAAAAGTTACCGTGCCAAAATATTACGCATCTATATTTCTGTAATTGTAAAGACTTATTATCTACATAGCGCGGGTGTGGACGCCGCACCGCTGCTGCGCGGCACGCAAACTTCTTTTGGGAAGAGGGGAATTTTTTTGGTGCCAGCTGTATCAATCCTTTCAAAGTTTTATATAGGAAATTATCTTCGTTTTTGTTTTTGAAGTAAAACCTTGGTCTCCCAATGAATGGAGTTTCCATCGAATTTAATTGTAACTTTTTGAAAGAAACGTTTCTTAGTTTGACACAAACCGTTTCACTTTTGTCACGGCGACGTGTTCTAAGCTCAAAAGAGAGGTTCTAAGTCACGAGCGGTAATTTATTATTAGTTTCACTTGCACGTGTAGATGCTAGGTAGATATGTATCAGTAGATACACGCACACATTAGTTTCTGTATGGAATCATAATTAAACGTAAAACAATCCCATACACATAGACTGCCTGGTTTGGAGTGCTATCAACCCGCGCGTAATGTTTAATGCGTTTTTACTCTGTACCGACTGCGAAGCTCCAGCGACGCCAAGGCCGCGCGTGCCCAACCTCGAACATGTGTCATCTCATTGCTCATCACCGTCACCAGCATTTGTATTATTTTGTTAAAAAGAGTTCGAGTCCGTTCTTTCTGTATTATTGCTTCTTCAGAAATTCCCTTATAAAAAGCTATTAATGCGTAGTGCCCATTTAGGCCATTCATTAAAGATTGTAATTTTAGACAGAATTCATTCAACTAGCGCTATGCCCCCCGCGGTTTCAGTCGCGATAATTTTGGAATTTCCTGTATACTGTACTGTATACATGGTAATATTATTTGTATTAACTTTATACATATATATATTCCGGTTCTGTGTAATGCCACTAAACTATCCCCTAGCCAAAAGGTTGACTGGTAGAGAATGCCTTAGGCATTAAGTCCGCCTTTTGTACATAAATTTGCAATAAAGTTCTTTAAATAATAATAATAAATAATAATTTCCTCGAAAACTCTGCATCTCTCATCTATGTACTTATGTTCAATTATGTTCAATTCGAAGACCAAAACACGTGACTAATATAACAAATAGCACACACATAAAATTTCAGGCCCCGGCCCCCGGGAATTTGTTATGTACCTAATTGTAGATTCCTTTGATTGAAATAATTGAGAATCGGTTGAGTAATGAGTAGTTCCGAAATTTGCCTCCTTCGTATACGTACAAACAAATTTTCCCTGTGTATGTATGTACAACTAATAAATATAATTAAAGTACTACCATAGTTGGTAAATAAATAAATAATTTAATTATTCACAAGCTTGAATAATAAAGTGACACCGCCGAGAACCTCTCCATTTCCCTAAACATAAACATAATGGTAATACATAATATTTAATAATGCTTGGAAATTATCACACAGCACCACCTGATCTCAAATAGAGATTGTACAATGGTACCAGATAATAGAAACGATAGATGGACATAGATAAGCAATAGTGTATTAACCCACACTGGAGAAATTTTGAGTAAATCGTATTTTAAAATTATAGCGCCAATTTGTGTCAACATTTTTTATGTTCAATAGTTTGTTACATACTTTAACAATGTAATAAAGTAAACACATAATTAAAAAACGTTCCCTAACTCTCAATAAATCGTTCTGAATAGGCAACTTAATTTTGTGGGTTAACATGTTATTGCTTATCTGAGTCCAGATAACCTATACCTTTTATGTTAATACATATTCATTTAGAATCCACTTTCATGGTAGACACAAATATACATCGCATAGATGTGTACTCTGAAGACACCCAGAGTAGCAGTTAGGTTTGCTAATCTCGAAACGCTGCTTTGAAAGACATACCTACTTCTTTTGCTGTATTCATATCTATTAGACGTCATATAGCTCGTCGTCACTCATCATACACAGGCTTGTTGACACCGTGTGCTCCTTAACGTCACTTGGAAAGGGTACATTTGTTTTTCTGATCTTTTTGTAGAAAGCCTTATAATTTACAGTCTTTCTTACAAGAGAAAAATGGAATGGGAGAGACTTGAAAAAATATGCCTAGTACGTACATCGTCGATTCTCTAAAGTGTGATAGGTGTACTAATAATTTTAATTAGTATTATTACACTGACTGGTTGAGTAATGACAACAATCGGTGTAAAAATAGTGGCATAGAGTCTCTTCGATTAGATCATAGACATTTTACAATAACACTCCGCTATATTAGATCATCGAAGTATATAAACTTTCGATATAATAAGTGTGCTGACTAAAACAGACAACTAAACGCGCGTAAATGAGTTCTTTTAAAATGATGATGAATCATGAATATTACTTGGCTTTGGTAGTTTTATGGGTTTTAGAGTCTTTTGTAGTGAGATAAGATAAAACTCTCACAATAAAATTAATGTAAATAGGTTAGATTTATACCTAACCAGCTGTTCTCCCGTGGTTTCACCCGTGGGAATTTCGCGAAACAATATAACCTATGACACTCACAAGTAAGGTGACTTTCTATTGGTGAAAGAATTTTCAAAATTGGTTTAGTAGATCCAGAGATTACCTCTTCACAAACTCACAAACTTTATCTTTATAATTCTTTATAATATGTATTAGTATAGATAATCACTACGTGGTGGGAGCAATCTCTGCACCACCCAAAAGTTGACGGTATTCAATTCCGGAAAACCTTATAAGTCCGCCCTTTTTACAGTGTTGAACAACGCATCAACGTGATCTGCTACGTACCACTAGCAGGTCCCAGCGCTTTCACCCGCTTATAGTTTTGAGTTCCCGCATGGATTTCGAGAGATAAAAGTACCCCCATGTTCTTTTCTGTAATGCTGACAAAATGTATGTAAAATTCAATAATTTGATCGGTTCACAAATGAATGTACATTCAGAATTATGATTTGAATATCAAACGTTTTAGCTATCTAGACGTTTGATACAAAAGGACACGTCAAAGACTTAAGTGTCTGTCTAAATATAATTACTCAAACGATATAAGTAATTGCACACAATGCCTTGCAGTCGTCACCTAAAGTCTGATGTCACCGCCCAAGGTGTTCACTTAACAGTCCTTTCATACATTTTTCCTTGTTGTTTATAGTCGCCGATGTACCGTTTATTATTCTAAACTTGGACATAAACGATCGTTTGTTTAATAAAAAGGAATGTGTCCTCCGGTCATTGATTAAGTTAATTATATCTAATAATAAATATAAAAGACTGTAGTGTCGGAAAAATGCGCTGTTTATGTACCTATACCTAGTGAGTGATAGTTATTAGTGATTACACAAATGACAATGAGTCAGGTTTTGTTACCAATTAGTATTGGTGTAAAAGAAAACAATAAGGCATAGTTACATAATACATATGTAGTGATGACACTAAAATGATTGGCAACACGTTTTTCATATTTTCGAAGTTCGTACGGATTAACGCTGACTTGAATAATGCTAATGTATAATTTCTTAATAAAATAAAAAATAAAATAAAAATAAAGAAATCTTAAAAGTAGGGTATAGTTTATCACAAATTATTTTCACGGAATTTCCAATCGATGAATAGCCGATGCTTTGACTGTGGAACAGGAAAGATTCAGTTCACGAAACAAAGACTACAATACTGTAGGTATATATGCTCAATTCATTACTCGTAATAAAATACAAAATTTAATATCGTTCCTCATAGGTTAACGTACCTATTTAAATCAAATAATTTTTTTCCACTTCGTATTTTAATTGTGTTCTAAGTTCATACCTACTGTTCCGTTGTTGATAAAAGAAGGAAAATGTATCAAATAAAATTAAATAAAAGTGAATGATGTATAATATGTATGTGTAAGTATGTGCCTATATGTTAAACGTTTTGTTAACTCACAAAGACTTTGTTAAAGTAGGTACTCATTTAACACATCTTACGTTGTTTTACGATCCTGGTTTTTTGGCGAACCTATGAAACTAACCGGGTCACCTCTGATCATGGTGATTAGTTTGAAACAAAAGTTTCAATCGAAACAACTAAGCAGTTCATCAGAACAGACAAAGCGGCGAGAGTGGACTTTGAAGAAAATCTCTGCCAGGAGGACCACAGGTCGCTAGTCGATATAAAATATTTTTTCCCGTGGACCCACTGCCAGTGCTTATGCGTCTAGTGGATCTACAGGTTCAAAAAAATCCCGCGAACCCACCAGTGGGTCTAGCCGGTAAGTCCATGGGTCGTGAGTCATATTTTTGTTTGACGCAACTATTTATTTTGTACCCTCGATCATAAATCGAGTATTTTCATTTGCTTTTGTACGTAAATGTGCAATAAAGTTCGTTAAATAAATAAATAACTTCAAACATACACTGCTGTGAAGTTATTGTTCAATTACATTTCATAGTGTACCTAATACGGTGTTTGCGGTACTCATGAGCGTATTGCGGTACTTGTAACGTGCCGCAGATTTGTCGTATGTACCTAATCATCTCTTGCCACATGAGTAGGTAATTTTGTTTCTATGTCGTCATTGTGTTTCGAGTCTTATTCAAATTTAGTTGCTTCAAAACCATAATACGCCTACATATGCATTCATATTGTAGTCTTTCCAGCCATCTTTTGGTATAAATCGACCGTTGGTTGAAGGTTGTTGCGGTGATATTGGGTTTGCCGGCACTTTGGCCAACCATAAATTTTAAAATTAATGATTAATAAAATTATTAACTTTAAAATTTTGTGTTTTATTGTAATGTTAACACTGTCTTAATAACTTGTATTCTTTTTTCCGTTGTCGTTACTCTTTCTGTTTACTTCCTCGATGGGTTTTTATATGGATGATATAATAAGGTCTATAAATAGAACAATTTCTTGTTCTATTACGTTGCTTCAATGGTACGTTTCCTGCGGCCTGAAGATCTTGATGTCATCAAAAGGGGGTCGTTGGTAAACGATTCCTGGAGATTATCGTTGGATCCGGTGTGGCGCCTGACACTAACCATAATTAGTCTAGACGGACGTGGGCTATTTTGCCTGTGTAACTTGTAAGGAAAATTCTTCATTCGTTTTTGCAACTCATGTGCTGCCAATATTAAAATTCAACAAGGGAATATTTGACGATTTGTCGCCGGATTTGGTGCAAGTATTTACTTTGTGCTGATTCACGAATCGACAAGTCCCAGGTGGATTTGATTCTCGATGAAGTTAGAGATTTTATATCGCGAAAAATAAATTATTATAGCATAAAATAATAAGTTATACCAAATGTTTGATAATAGTATAAATAATATATATTAGCATACGTATATCAATGCATTGGTATGTTAATGGTTTTATTTACAATCTTACTGATAACGTTTAATGAGTTACTGACGTTTTTTAGTCACTGCAAACAGTATCTAGGTGTTGCGCTAATGACTGAATTATTTTGTCGTCATTCCGCCACGTCTGGTTTTTTTCACAATATCCCTAATAAGTATTACAAGTATGCGAAATTTATGCAGACATAGATTATACCTATCTATATCTAGGTACCTTAATTTTGCGGATACGCCAGTCACAGTAATCAGAACGGTTCCATTCGGATAAGGATATGGGGATCCCAAAGGCTAGTAAAAACACCCTCAGAACATAATCTTTTTACGAAAACATTAGATACATCACATTTAAAAACTTTTCACGTACTTACGTTAAGGATATAGGATAAGAGGATAGCAAAATCTTAAAGGAATTAAAAATGCGCTTGAAAGAGTCCAAAAGGACTTCATCAATAGGGGTGCCTGCGTAACCGATATCATCAAGAAGTAATGTTAAAAACTTAACTCAAAACATTAAAAAATAAGTATGAATTATGTCGTTTTATTTCCAAGACCAGCTGTCTCCGCGGCTATTTTTGAGTTCCCGCGGGTATTCTAGGATACGTATAAGTCTTCCTCTTGAATCACTCTTATCTATTAAATAACTGCATCAAAATCCGCCGCGTAGTTTTAAAAAATCTAAGCATACATACATAGGGACAGACAGACAACGGGAAGCGACTTAATTTTATACTGTGCAGTGATTTGGTAATGTTTTGCTGTATGTTTAAAATGAAACGACGTACATTATATATAGTTTAAGTATACACATTAGGTGAAGATATTTGGGTCACAATATGTCTTTTTCGCTCTTTTGCTTCGCATCACCAACGTATTTCGTGCTCTGATTCCTGGCGCAAAGGTTGCGCCTTTTAGCTTTAGATATAATAATATAATATTTACTTCTGTCCTCGAATGAAGTGGTAGTGTCTAGCGGAAATAAAAAAAAATCATTTAATCTAGTAGATATAATTAATGAATCATTTTAAGTTCGGTGGTTTTATTATTTTAAGTGTAGGTACAAATGTTAGCCAAGAACGCGTAGGTAATCTATGCAAAAATCTCAGAAAGGAATCATTCTCTTGGAATCGTTTCGAAAATCGAATCAAAGTTAACTAAAGTAAGAAAGGATGATGGACTATCCTAGAAATGCGAAAGTAAGCTTGTTTGTTACGCTTTCACGCCTTAACGGCTCAACCGATCATCATGAAATTTTGCATACACGTTGTCAGGGGTTCAAATAAGGACACAGGGTACTTTTTATCCCGGAATTCCCGTGGGAACTCCGAAATTACCGCGGGTGAAACCGCTGGGAGCAGCTAGTAATGTATAAAAACGATGGGGCAAAGTTTTACTAATATCACAAATGCTAACGTGAGTTGGTTTGTTTGTTACCTTTCACGCCTACTCAACCGATCATTCAGCTTTATAATACAAGTATAAGTAAAAGGCAGTGTAGATAAGTTCGTATATGTACTTGTACTTTGCCTATAATATTTGACTTTGGAGAAACGCATGCACTCACTGCTATAATTGTTCGAAAACTTCATCGATGACTTCATGATACTACCTATGTTTAGTTACTTATCCACTATCGATGAAGGTCTTCTGTGGTTAAGAAACCACAACATCAATACCTACTTATAATATCATTGACAACATCGATACAAGCTATACATTATTGGGTAGATACCTACAGTGAGTTTTTGAACTAATGTTAAACTTACTGCTGCACTAACAAGGGGGCATTCCCTAATCGTCATCATCGATTTCGCTCAAAATACGACAAGTAGGACTTGACTGGAAATGAAAGGCGTTTAGATAATACAACAAAATAATTTTAATTAAATAGTGACGAGTAGAGAATGCCCCCTTGTAAGATTCAACGACTTAAAAGTGTTGTCACGTCGCTCATTCACAAGAAGGACATCTCACAAACAGAACAGTGATTTTAACAAATTGTAATAAAACTACCTACATTTGAATCACACACAAAAATATTTCACTAATCCAACTAGTTATATTTCTGCAGCTGACTGTACCTCCATTTGAAACTATTGTAATGTAACCATTTTCGAGTGTTACTTTGCTATTGGATAGGTATCATTATCATAAGGACCGATATTATGATAACGATTAGATAACATTGATGTTACAAAATCGTTCGTGAACGGTATTCACCAAATGGCTGTAGCCGTTTACAATTTCTTAAAACACTGTTTAACAGTGAGATAATCTTGGACTTTAAGACTAGGTACCTTGAAATATTTTTTTTTTTATAATTCTGATAAGCGAAATCCGAATTACGTCATGCAATACTATACAGGTACATTACATTAGTCAGTCAAGCCGTTTTATCAGTGTTCGAAGTTAAACAAGGAAATGATGGACCGAGATTTGACCGTCACCATCCCCCAAGAAATTACTATCGACCTTTTGCGAATTGGACCATTTGCTAATTGGACGGTTTGCGAATTGGACATTTTAAACCCTCTGGACCATTTGCGATTTGGACCATTTGCGCCTAAACGTATTTTTGATCTAAGCGACTCGTAAGCGACAGTTAAAATTGCAGGAGAGCGTTCTAAAGTTATATTTTTCGGAACGAAATAAAAAAAAAATTAAGTAGTTACGCATAAAGTACTGTACAATATTTTTATAAGTGAATTGCGCAGTTTTCTGAGGTAATTTAAATAATATACGAGCTTAATTTTCCAAAATACTTGTTACTTAGCTCAAAACGCATCCAATCCGGAGTAAATGCTCGTAACAAACCAAGCTGTTTGAAAAAAAAGATGGAAAAAAAAATCGCTGATAATAATTTATAATTATAATTGTTTGGTGACCCAAATAAATAAAAAAAAAAAACTCAATAGCTCAAAAAAACGTCGCTTAGATCAATGAGCCTTTCAATCATCAAATTATGATTCTGGTAGTTTGACTTTCGTGGGGAAGAAATCCTACTATACGTACGTATGTATAAACGCGATTATAAACGCGAAAGTAAGAATGTTTGGATGGATGGATGGATGGCAAAAACTACTGAATGGATTTAAATGAAAATTTACAATAATATAGCTCATACATCAGATCAACACATAGGGTACTTTTTATTCTGGAATTCCCGCGGGAACTGAAACTAACGCGGGTGAAACCGCGGGGTACAACTAGTATTAAACTTAATTGGCTAATTGACTAAATTTTTTTTTAGTCCTTCGTGTAGATTAGTAAAAAATATTGGACACGTATTTCTTCGTTTTTTACGTAATCAAAAAATAACGGCGATACATTGTGTTGAAATTTCGCGTGACGTCACAACCCGGTGCAGTTTATACGGGGCTTATATTGAATTTTGACACCCTAAACTTATCTTAATGCGGTTTATCTAGGTATGTTTATTTTCATTAGGTAATTTGAAAAAGCAAAAGATACTTGTCTATAATTTTTTTTTATTTTATAACTGACGGACTAATTAGGATTTTGATTTTCATACCCTGAAAAATCTGTTATAGGTACTTACATACAACGAATTTTTTGCAAGTTTTACTAGCAAAGCCTATAGCTGTCTCAAGTCCGTATTCCAGAAGCTGACTCAGATCACGTTTCCCTTGAGATTAGTTTTAAGCTCAAATCATAACTCAAGCGTTTATCTTATTAATATAGAATGCGTTTTAAGTCCTAATCACTTGAAACTAGTCTTTAGTAGAGATTCTGAACTCTGATTGGTTCTAATCACTTGAAACTAGTCTTGAGTAGAGATTTTGAACTCTGATTGGTTGAGTGGTCTTGACATGACAGACGTAAACAAAGATCAAATCTTTGCTTAAGTATAGATTAGTACTCAAGCGTCGTTCGAGAATAAGGAAATAACTCAGCTGATTGTTGATTGATGAATCTCGTTTCAAGTAAGGTTCTAGAATTAAAGCTTTACTTGAAATTAGTTTTAAAACTAGATTCATGGCTTGAGTAACCATTTGGAATACGGACCTTAATGTTTCGTGTTGTCTTCGTGCAACGGTTCCCGTAATGCGTGTCAGCTTAATTGAATGGTGAGTGCTGGAGACATTAGCGTAGCGGGGTCACCGACCTCACTCCGTTGGCTGCAGTTCCGCAGGTCTTGCCCACCGTCAAGATAATATTATTATATGTGCGGTGAGAATCTTCGCTAACACGCCTTTTGACTATTGTCTACCGTTCAAAAATACTATGAGAAAAATTATTCAGAAAGATTCCAATTGCTGGTTGTGTAATAAAATATAGGCACTAGTAGTTAAAGAGAAGAATGTCCCGTGTGATTATAGTTTGAAAACTTTCGTGTACACCTTCGTCAGATCGCAGGGATACGTAGGCTTGTCTGTCTGTACCAAAAACCCTAAAACCGATTCGCATGAAATCACCAATAGATATCATGGTATTCTTTGATGCATCTAGCCTATAGAGTTCAGACAATATTAAAGTCATTAAATAACAACGTGTGTGCTAAGCTATTATTGAAATTCCAGGTGCTCACAACATCCAGGAAACTTTTGTTGCACAGATACCTACACTCGGCGTCACAAAAATCGCACTTATTTAAGAATTCCCTTCAGAGTCATTTTAACCCTATTAATCAATGGTAGACATATGACTATAGGGTATCATTGGAAAGGCAATTTATTTAAATTTCTGAATAAATCAATAGATTTGGTTTTTCGTTTACCAGAGAATAAAAAAAGCAAGCTAATGCAAATGATTAAAAAATAAAAATTTATTTTATCAGCAAAAATTACATCAAAGTCCTTAAAAGCAACTTCAAATCTAGTGTTACCCCCCCTAGCCCTGATGACTGCTTCCATGCGTTCTCTCATGGACCTGATTAATGTGACAACAGTCTCTTGGGGAGTGTTGCCCCATTCTGCAACGACGGCATCTTGGAGGTCTTGAAGAGTGGTAGGGGCAGGATCACGTGCCCGTACTCGTCGTTTCAGGTCATCCCAAAGGTGCTCAATAGGGTTCAGGTCTGGACTTCGCGCCAGCCAGCGCATAACAGGGATCCCAACTTCTTTCAGGTAGTCTCTTACAATTAAAGCGGTGTGACAGCGGGCGTTATCGTGCATTAACATGAACCCACTACCAATAAAATCCGCTTAAGGGACAACCTGCTCCTCTAAGATCTCCGTTATGTACCGATGAGCAGTCAGCGACCCTTGCCCGCGAGCACTTCCGGTCCGAGAAACACACACAAGGTTCGTTTTGCCGTCGATTAACATGCCGCTCCAGAACATGCACGAGCCATCCCCGTATTCCACTGTCTCTTGAATACAGGTTTATGGGAATCGTTCCCCTTGCCTCCTGTACACTCTGCGACGCCTGTCGTTACAGAAAAGACAAACCCTTGTCTCATCCGAGAAGAGCACAGCCCTCCATTGGTCTATTGTCCAATCTACATGGTCACGGGCAAATTGTAACCGGTCTCTCCTATGCTGTGCAGTCAATTTTGGCCCCGTAACAGTCCTGTGAGCTGCAATTTTCTTCTCCCGCATTCTTCTTCTTATCGTGGAGACGCTTACAGAAGTTCTGCGAGCTGATCGCAGTTGTTATTGCAGCTCAACAGCATTGGGGAACCGATTACGTAAAGACTTCGAAACAATGAAGCGATCGTCTCTTTCGGATGTGCACCGTTGTCTTCCAGATCCACGTCTTCGGATATAGCCACCAGTCTCTCGGAAGCGTTGGAATACTTGTCGAATGGAAAAACGACTCAAGTTCAGTTGCCGAGCAACATCACATTGCCGCATCCCTGATTGCAGTAGTGCAATGACTTGAGCAGCTTCATCTACAGTGGTATCCATCTTCTGGGGTATTTTTCTTGCTCTAACTGTTAACGTTTGTCCACTACAAAGGTTGAATAGCGAATGACCCACATTTAATCCAGGTCGCCCGTTTTATAACCTTGTAGGGAGGTGCAATGAGTGGCCGTTGTATTGCGTATTTTGACAACTTTTTTTTTAATGTTACGTGCTAATGAGATCTGTTGTGTTTAGGAATTCTAATTGATGTTAATTTAAAGGTCATTAAATATACTTTTAATTGATACCAATATTGATTGGGTTTAATGTATTCGTTGCTGGCGGGACATGCTTGAAACTTATTTTTGAAGAGGTGCGATTTTTGTGACGCTGAGTGTATTATGATAATTTTGAATGTGTAGCACTATGCGGACACCTCAAGTACTTAGCCACTTTGTGGGTGGCTGTACTGGAAATTTTATAATGTTATAAAGGTATATAGCGAGATGTGATTTCTGACGATCTTGAAGTCTTGCTTGTAACCGACGCGTGTGAACCAACCAAGGCCAACGTACAGTTTTACGGTTGCACTCAGAGTCGTTTTAATAGATTGGCATTTAACTAAATTTAACTTACCGCCGCACTCAGAGTCGACTTTAATGATTAGGTACTTAGTTAAGTATAGATTTTTAAAACAAAACTGCCGCAATCAGACAAGTTTAATAAATTAATGTTAATTGGCATTTAACTAATTAAGTTACATCTCATTAAATGCCAATTAACATTAATTTATTAAACTTGTCTGATTGCGGCAGTTTTGTTTTAAAAATCTATACTTAACTAAGTAATCATTAAAGTCGACTCTGAGTGCGGCGGTAAGTAAGTCAAATGCCCATTAACATTAATTGAAAGTCTCTGATTGCGGCAATTTTTTTTAAAATCTCCACTTAAAATTAAGTAATCATTAAAACGACCCTGAGTGCGGCCGTTAGATCGTTAAATAAAGATGGAGAACTAATTGTACATATTAATTAATAAAAGACAGAACTTTAAATCAACACATAAACCATTCCATTAAAATTTTTTTATATATTTTTAAACTAATTCTAAGGGTAAGCTCTTATCAGAAGATTGAAATATTGACCTTGAAACTGAACAGTTATTTTCGTTTAAAAAAAAAAAATTCCAGACAACCTTTACCTGGTTTTACCTCGGTTCCAACTGAATGTATTTCCTTATTTCCTCCTAGATAACAATCGGCTACACTAGTATACCTATATATACGTATACAGTACCTAAGAATATATTTTATACTATTTCCGCGGTAATAGTATAAAATATAGAGGACCAAAGTTATAGACATGATCCAGAAGTGTAGCAAGCTGAAGTGCCAGTGGGCTGGAGGCCTACCATTAACTTTTAAAATGCCTGACATGTTCCGAGCAGTTCAATTAACGTGTCTTAAATTGACCTGCAAGAAATCGTACCATGTTCATAGATTTGTTGACCTGTTTTTGGCATGCTAAGGGCTAAGAAGGGTCATATATCATTGTCTCTGAAAGGTTGAGCGAAAGAGATGGCGCTATACGAGTTTTGTATAGCTCTTTCTCCTTCTTATTTTGTTTGCGTTTTGGTGGCTTTCTGAAACTTAGCTATAAAACCGGTAAGTGTCCGGTTTTTTTTGTATAGTTTAATTTATATATTTGCATTACATTTCACCACAAAAAAATTATATTTATGCTTTATCATCCTTGGGAGATACTTTAGTGATGATATTATGATGAAGTAACATATTGACGGACTACATAGATTTTGTGAATAATAAACCAAGGTTTAATTTGAAAGAAGAACAATGTTTCTGAACGTACCTACTACATCTGATTTTAAAAAAGTAAACTTTTATGTTTTGTAAACAAAAAATAAACTCAACTCTAACTCAATACTTATCTCAGAAGTTTTATTACTTTCAAGCTTCAGATTTTATTCGGGCATATCTTTATTTAAAAACTATGCGTTGGCTCTTCAAGTGGCTTTTATTACCAAAGTGGATTTCAAAACATAGTTCTTATTCATTCGAATTCAAATTATGTCGATGTCGTCTACACCTTGCCGTCGTGTTAGTAAGTAGTTACTTGGGATAATAATCATAGAGATATGGCTATGCCTTTTGGAGAAGGTGCATCCAAGGACTGGAAAGGTTGGTCTGCGGTAAGTACCTACCTAAGTGTTATTTATATAAATTACTAAGTGTTCCACACGCGGTAATTACGAAGTTCCCGCGGGAATTCCGGGTTCAATATACAACAAATACAATAACTTAAGTTACTCAGGGACAATGTAGCATTTAAATGGTGATTTTTTTTTATCTTAAACAAACAAAAAAAACGTTTCCTCTTTATAATATTATTTTAGACTAGCTGTCCCTCGCAGTAATTTCGGAGTTCCCGTGGGAATTCCGGATTACACTATAGCCTATGTTGCTCAGGGATATATGTAGCTTTCAAATGGTGTAAGAATTTTTGAAATCGGTCCAGTTGTTTTTGAGTTAAATCGTACCTAACAAACAAAAAATCAAATCTTTCCTCTTTTTAATATTAGTATAGATATTATTATAGGTAAGAACAATACATATTATGTAACTACACCCAACTGGTAGTTTTACAGGAAAATTATAGATAGGTATATTTGGGTAAATGAAAAACTTACTAAATAGGTATATTTTTTTAATCATTTACATAATACATTTAGTTAATAACCACAACTGTCCTATGAAATTACATCTGAGCTTTGAATAGTGGATGTTTGTGCCTCCACTGAAGTGTAGCTTAAATTGGTGAGTTGCCGGCTGCGATTGAGCTTCTTGTAAGATTTCTTCAAGTGTTAGATCTTGAACAGGTGCACAAGCAACTCCCTAAGCCCAATGATGATAAGTGTCATCATATTATTTCCTTAGCGCATACCCAGAATCACCTAAAAAGATACAAAAATAACATTAACACCAGTTTTAAAGTAAAATTGTATAGAAGTTTTAAATATTGGAAGGACTGTACATTAAGCACCCTCGATTTTTAATAGTTACAATTTTTTTTTGGATAGAAAAGTGTGTTTATAGTGTATTTCTCAAATCCGCAAATTACGGAAATTCATAATTTTCGAGAAAAAAAAATAATAAAAACCTTACTCAATTTACGATAATATTTTGACTATGGCGCTTCGCCGGCCGCTACCGCGGCACGCTCGCTGCGCTCGCTCGGCTCGCGCGATTTCGTCAACAGTGCAAACCTAACCTAACCAACTCAAGTTTAACAAATTTTCATTTTCATTAGCAAATTATAATAATCAAAGATAATAAATAATATAATCACTTTATCCGAATGTAAAACGAAACAATTCTTACAAAGTCAATGGCAAATGGTTGACACATCGCGGAGTTTTGTATGAAATTGTGAAACTTTAGTATTTTTTTTCTCGAAAACGATGAGTTTCCGTAATTAGGGATTTTATGTGAAGTTATATTAAGCAAAGTCCCACACACATAAAAAATATGAAGCTCTAAATCGCGGGTGCTTATTGTACAGTTGAGCCTAAATATTTGATGATAATGAGTTATGATCTACCAAGAAGCTAGAAAGCCTCATTGTTATCTAGTTCTTCTGTGGGTCTTCAGTGGGTGATTATTCCAAATATATGATGATCCCCTAAAACTTGCATCCACACTTATTATATATAATGAAAATTACTTTTTTTTTCTTTACAGATTGGCAACATCATGTGGAATTAGATATTGAAAAAGGGCATGTACCTACCCAGGGCTGAAAAACTATTAATAAAAAAAAATTAGTTATTGAATTAGAGATATTCATTTATATCTAATGCTAATTTTATAAGTATTTAGTTACCTATAGTTTGAAGTTACTTAAGTAATGTCTTTGGCAAATGAATGAAAGTGTCTGGAAAATGTATTTATTGTATTTATATACCTAGTTTACAATTTTTTATGTTCACTATGTTTAAGTTCGTCTTTATGTGTGTTATGCTACGAGGACTTAAATATTATTAAAAACTATAAGAAACTAACCAAAGAGTTTACATTCATTATGTTGCTTCCTACTCACCTTGGTTTCAATAGAAAGATTGTGTTTTGGTTGACTCGATCATAAAACGTCTAAGCTCTTCACATAATTTTATAACGTAAACTTAAATCTTTTGTGAGCCTATACCTTTTAATAAAATGATGAGATTCTTCAAAAGCAAAGAGATCGATTTGATCTCTCAATTGCCTTCTCTAATCTTGCAGCTCGGGTGTCTCGCTAGATAGTCATCTTCTAAAAACTCCAATATTTCGTATTTGTCCATTTTTCAACAATACACTAGGTTTTTCACAAAATATAGGTAATTCCAAGGTAATCCGGTCACAAAAAGCTGCTTTCTTTCGCCTGTTGTTGGCCGGTATATTTGACAGATCAGCTGGTCAATCGAGGAAAATGAAATGTCAAAAATCACAACATGGTACGATTAGGCAGGTCAATTACAGGCCGCCCTTTAAAATGGCCGCTGGCCGGATAGGTGACGTGTGGGCTGCAATTGACTGGCCTGCAGAGGCCGTCATGGTACGAATTTGCAGGACAGTTCAATAAAACGCCTGAACTGCCCTGCTATAAGGCGTTAATGGTAGGCCTCCAGGAGTCTGTCGCAGAACTGATGAGCGTTGGAGTAGACGGGTTCTGGAATGGAGACCACGTCTCGGTAAGCGTAGTGTTGGACGCCCCGCTGCCAGATGGACCGATGACATGAAGAAGGTCGCTGGTAGTGGCTGGATGAGGAAAGCGAAAAAACGCGAAAGTTTGTAAGAATGTATGGATGGATGGAAGTTTGTTACTCTTTCACGCAAAAACTACTGGATGGATTTAAATGAAACTTTACAATAATATATCAAATTAACACATAGGGCACTTTTATCCCGGAATTCGCGCGTTAACTCTGAAATTAACGCGTGTGAAACCGCGGGGCACATCTAGTTTATGATATTAGGATGTTGTATGTACGCCTTGCTATGATTCAGTCTCACGTCGGCATGACGTAACTCGCACGATGACTGTTCGCACGATTATCTTATCTGTTTATATTGTATGCGTGTATTTGTCTTGAGCTGAGGTCTTGAGGTATTATTGAAATGTGAATGCGATACACCTGTTTCGCTATTTTTTTTTTTGCCAAGACGGCTGATACCCGAAAATAGACGCCTATTTTTGAATTTCCTCTGGAGCCTTTTCATGTTCATGTACGTACCGAATGTTGTCCTTAATGTTGTGATATAAGTTCATTATAATCCGTCAAGCCTCCAAGCTGCCGTAACCACAATACCCGTAACACCGTCCCTGAGACCTCCCGTTGTTACAGTACCCAAAAACTTTTGACGGCCATTGTACGTTATTGCAAAAGAAATAACATAAGGGATCAATTTACGTAGATACCTATTGCTGCTGGTGAAGGTGCCTACACTACCTACATCTAAATCAGAGTTCATCTCAAGGTTCACAGCTTCACGCTGGAGCTGGTAGGTATTCGGTTAAAACTTAAGGCTAAAGCCACACTACAAAGAGATTCGCTTTCTGCTAAGAGCCAAGAGACTCGCCGAGCGACTAATCGTCGTGTACAGACTTATTGACTATTGCAGGTGGCCAGTCTATCAGCTAGCTAGGCAGTTATAGGCATTAGGGGCGTCGCTTGCAGTGTGACCAGCTGCGATAGTCAATAAGTCTTCACTAAGATTAGTCGCTTGGCTAGTCTCTTGACTCTTAGCTATAAGCGATGCTCTATGTGGTGTGGCTTTAGCCTAAATGATACACTTGCGTAGTGAAGCCGTCTGTTTGATATCATCGATTATATCGTTTATTATGTAAATCGCCCATTGGAACGAACGTGGGAGCTTAGTCATGTCTGTGTTTGTGTTGATTTCTAGACAGCACGCACTTCGCGTTTGAAGAAGTATCGCATGACGTCATTTTGGTCATCTATTTTGTTTGTACTCTGTTGCGTCTACGTCACGAATCACGATATAATGTGCAGAATGTGCTAAGAAAAAAATGTCATGGACCAACTCAAACCATGATATTGGTAATATAATTAATAATTAATTTATGGATTCATGAAATAAAAAAAAAACAAGTACCTACCTACAAGTAAAGCATAAACAATGGGCATGTTGACTAATTTTTATTTTTTAGTCCGTCTTGTACCTATATTAAAAAATATTGGACACGTATTTTTTATTTTTTTACGTAATCAAAAAATAACGGAGATATATTGAGGTGAAATTTCGCGTGACGTCACTATTCTGACAGTTTGTATGGCGGTTTTAGCGGTTAGTGACGTCACGACCCCCTCACCCTAAACTTTAATGCGCTGTATCTCTGTATATTTTAATTTATTTAAAAAAGCAGAAAATACGTGTCTATTGTTTTTTTATTTTCCAACTGACGGACTAATTAGAATTTTGATTTTCAAAAGTAGTCCACATCCCTATTCAATGGGAAAGAAACCTGTCCCCGAAGCCCTAAGAGGTCATTCAGAAAGAGATGGAAAACTTTATAGTGTTTATTCAAAGTCTTTATTTGTGACACTGCACGCTAAATAGTTTTTAATAAACTTGGTATGTAATGAACTACCTGTTGTCTGCAGTGTAGTCCACGCGTTTCGGGATTCCCTCGGGAACAAATGTGAAACCTTTTTATGCCAACTACTCAACTGATCAGCATGAAATTTTGCATAACGTTGTCAGGGGCATAGAATAAGGCACAGAGTCCTTTATCCGAAATCCGCGCGAGTGAAACCTCGAGGTACACTTAGTATCTCCATAAATTTTTAAACTACGTTTCACTCTCTTAGGAATTGAATTTTGAAAAACCCTTCTTTGGTCTATGCCCACGCTATACAAACATAATTAGTAACGCTCGTCCTGAGGTTCTAGACTTATGTAGCTGTTTGGACTGTGAATTGAGTCAGTCAGTCAGTATATTATTTTACGTGTCCTATGTATCCTGGACGTGAATACTTTTATCAAACACCAAGTTACCGAAATTCTATTTCTATTTCAATTCCACATGACACGCGGGTGACATCTTATACTGACTCCAATAATAAAGCCAACTTTCCGTTCAGTAGACACTCGTGATTATGACAAACGGAAGGCGATGTCACGTCGTATACGATCTGGAGCCTCAAGCAGTCCTTTGCGTGACTTTCATTGGAACGTGACCCACTTGACTTATTTGTAGGTCGTCTTGTCTTGCCAGTTGCCGGTGCTGTGACCTATTGTTTTTGTTCACTCGCGCAGCTGTGCCGCAGCGAGGAGCGTGTGTGCATGACTGCGGGCTGTCCTAGTAACTACTTACTTGTACACATTACAAGTAGAGAGGTAACATGTAACTGTGTGACCTGCATGTCGACCTTTTGTGCCTATAAAGGGTTTAAAATGGAAATATAGTAGATGGTCATAATCGTTGTACCTACTTGTACCGAATAAGTTATAAATAGATGAGATGATAGAATAGTTCTATATTCAGATTAAATATACCTTCCTAAACCAGTCTTCCTGACAGACTTAGTAACTTGATTCAGTCCATTCAAGTTGATATCCTAAAAAGGATCTTACAAAAAAGATGTTCGCACCACACTAAATTGGCTTCCTCTCCTAAATCTTAGTTAGTATCTACGGCTGAATTTAGGAAAGCGTACCCATTTAATTATGATCAATTCAATTTTTAATTTATTTGTGTCCTCACTACTGTTCGTAAAAGCATGTCAAATCTTATGTTATGAAATTGCTAGGTACGCGCACGATTGTCACTAACGTTTCTTTAATTTGCAGTTGTAAAGCACTTTATGTACTAATACGGAGCTTGATCTATCTCTTTATAAATATTGGTACTAATAGAATTAAGAAGTTTTTAAAATTTGTTGGGCAAATTTCTGTCCCTGACCCTTATAATGAACTGAAAATTAATCGTCCGACGCCCACAGGCGACGACAGCTGTGCGCGGGAAATACACAAAAACAACAAAACAATAAATTTGGACGCATTTTTTTTAAACCAATGAATGATTTTCTGCTGCAAAATAATCGGACATCTTGGCCGAATTCCAAAATAAGAGATTAATACCCGCATTAGTTTTATGGGCGTAGGTATCGTTAAGTTTATTTTTAATATTCAATTTGAAACTATCATTTATCTTAATGTTAATCTTTGTTTTTGAAGTCTCCAATCGCTTTTAATTTTTACTCACTGTTTCACCTAGAATCTAGATGTTGAAACTGAATGAAATCTCTCGAGAAAAAAAAACATATCTGTAAGTACTTACCTACTTGTAAAAGAATTAGCAAGACAAGCCAATGATAGTATTATAAGTATTGAAACGAGCCGTTTATTTTAAGTTCCAGCAGTGTTTGTTATTTTGGACCTCCCTAACATTCGGTTTAACAATTTTATGGAATTGTTTTTTGCATCCATAGGTAGGTACTAATAAATAAAATTGTGTTAATGGGCATGTGGACTAATTTTTATTTTTTAGTTCGTCTTGTAGATTATTAAAAAATATTGGACACGTATTTTTTCTTTTTTTACGTAATCAAAAAATAATGGCGATATATTGAGTTGAAATTTCGCGTGACGTCACTATTCTGACAGTTTGTATGGCGGTTTTGCGGTTAGTGACGTCACGACCCCCTCATCCTAAACTTTAATGCGCTTTATCTCTGTATATTTTAATTTATTTAAAAAAGCAAAAAATACGTGTCTATTGTTTTTTTATTTTCTAACTGACGGACTAATTAGAATTTTGATTTTCAAAAGTAGTCCACATCCCTATTGTGTTTAACTTTATAGCTAATGAAATATATATAAGTACCTACCTGTCACCCCGATGCAAAGAAGTCCCGAGGGAACTCCGACATTGACGCGAGTGCTACAACTACATACGAGTAGTTATTAATAGGTACCTACAATGGGAACTTGCAAACTAAACTGTTTTAATATTGTGTTCTGTCGAAAGTTTCCCCTTTATTTTATTTAAAAAACATCCAGTTTAGTAGTCCTTGTAAACATACCATCATAATTTACGGCTGGACTGTAGACCCGAGGTCTTGCATCACCTACATGACTTGGTAGGTAGGTATCTCAACAGATTGTCCGATAGAGTTCGCTTGATTACCGGCACGTGCGCCATGGTCTCAATCGGGAACGACCGCACCAGTAAGTACCACCAACGCATATGGCGATGCAGTTTGACTGTGAAAGGGAAACGGACTGACGACGTCTCTATAGTGCGTGCTCTCTTCCACGGGTTCAACTAGCAAGGCTGAGACTTGCGGCTGCTCTACGGAAAAACAAAGCAACTGACATTTTTTTCGAAATGAGTGATTTTTTATATTTTTGCCTCTTTTCACGCACAACGGACTTTGCAACATACAGCCATCAAAAAGGTTTCAGTCTTAGAGAAATTAAAATTAAGAAAATCATCAAACTATGCAAGATTTGTTTTAAATAAAGCGTTTTTCGTGTTTTTGCACCTCTTGTTAAACTTAAAATTAAGAAAATTGTTAAACTATATGGAAGGTTTGATTTAAATAAAGCAATATCCGGTTTTTTGCTTTGTTTTTCCGTAGGGCAGCCGCGTGGTGGTTGTAGGTCACTATTATACAAATGAATGCGGGTTGTGACGTAGCTGTTTTACAAACACACACATACTTGTATGCTTCGTGTAAATAGTTACCTTTCATCGTTCGGAAATAGATTAGAGTGAATGTCGTCACTTCCGTAGATTTTACTGAGTAATGACCACATTCTTTTCTCCGTGGTAACGACCGAGAATCTAAATTTAGCTTCTTCTTTGGAAATTTAGACTTGTGACCTGACCATCACTTGTATTTGGTATCTTAGATTTCAATGTCCCCTGAAATAACTTCTTGATAGAGAGCGTGTTTATTATCACGTTAATGTCTTTGGAATTAAACTTCTGAGATAAACGATCTACGTTCATTGATCTAGTTTAGGGCCCGCATTCATAACACACTAGGTACTGAAACTTGGATGCGCTCTCAAGTCTTTGTCTTCTTCATTTTCCAGCGCAATAATTCAAATAATGACCTAAGAGCATAATTATCATCTCTAAATACTTGAACTTCTGAGATGAGTGACCTACGTTCATTGATCTAGTATAGGGCACGTATTCATAAAACACTACTCAAACTTGGATGCGCTCTCATATGTCTTTGTCTTAATTTTCCAGCGGAATGAGTGAGATAATGACCTTAGAGCATGTTATTATCTACTCTAAAATACAGGTTTTAGTCTTAAATTGCAGTTGATGATATAATTCTGGAACTTTGCTTGATGGTCGCTGAATTATGTGTTGCTCTGATCTGAAAACGATGTTGCGGGATAAGTTGACGAAACTCACAGAGGACAATAAGTAATAATCCTCCATGAAGAAACTTCACCTCTATACAACTCAATGTCGGGTTTAAATTTTTATTTCATTGAAAGATTACGTAATTTCAAACTCGAATAATCCCCGCAGTATAAAACCGGAGCAGGTACCTGTTTCTTTTGCGATAAGTTTACGCAATTACTCTTATATCGTACCTACAACCAAATTAGAACTCCAGAGTCTAATAAACAATTATTTATCAATAACAAACAATCCATGTGAAAGCTCGGTTAAAAGGGAACCCTGCCATCATCTTTTTAAAATCTTATATAGAAACTAGCTGTGCCCCGCGGTTTTTCCCGCGGAAATTTTGGAGATCCCGCGGGAATTCGAATTTTCAAAAATCTTTTCTTAGCGGATGCCTACGTCATTACGTCATAACGATTGTAGAATGTCAACTTGGCTAACCCCCCCGTTGAGTAATTAGGCGTGAAAGGTAACAGACAGATAGACAGAGTTACTTTCACATCTTCATAATCTAATCTAATCTAATATATATAAATCACGTGTCACGTTGTTTGTCCGCGATGGACTCCGAAACTACTGAACGGATTTTGATAAAATTTTGCAACCATTTATAATATGGTCCAACTTAAAAGATAGGATAGTTTTTATCCCGGGATTCCCTCGGGAACTGAAGGACATAGAGTACTTTTTTCCCGCAACCTCCGCGGGAACTCCGAAATTACCGCGGATGAAATCGCGGGGGACAGCTAGTATTTTATAAGTAGTAAGGAATCGTGGTTCCTTACTACTTTTATAATATTAGTATGGATTAAAATACCGCTGTTAAAGAGAATATGGAGAGGCCCATGGATAGATTCTCTCTCGGCGTGGCGACCATGGCGACGACGACGTGCGAGTTTGTGTTTGACGACGACGCGATGTAGCAACCGTTATAAATAGAGATACCTATCAACATTCATTCGGTCAATGCATTTTTAAACAATTTATTTATGTTTTCTGTTCAGTGGCGAGAAGCAGGAAAACATCCGTATAATTTCGTTAACTGTTTTTGGCATTGGTTTTCGATTAGACCTAGGTAGGTACTTATTTATAATACCTACTAGTGCGGAAAATAGGTAATTCGATTCAAATAAAATCCAATATTCTCTCAGACCAAATGAAAACTAAAGACGGAACGTCTCGATTCTCGAACAACGAAGTGAAGCCGGTTGAGAACGCAATTCTTTATTGCTACCAAAATTAGATGATAAAAAACACGGTGAGGTAACTAAAACAAAGGGCGGCCTTATTGCTTAAAAGCAATTTCTTCCAGGACCATCTTCCCAACGTGACAATACGTATTTGAGCGTACAATATATGCTGTAAAACATTTGTTTGATAAATATATATGGACGTAGATAAGCAATAACATGTTAACCATGGACCAATTAAACTATATGTTAACCCACAAAATTAAGTTACCTATTCAGAACGATTTATTGAGAGTTAGGGAACATTTTTTAATTATGTGTTTACCTTATTACATTGTTTAAGTATGTAACTAAATATTGAACATAAATGTTTAAGTATGTAACTAAATATTGAACATAAAAAATGTTGACAGAAGATGGCTCTATAATTTTAAAACACGATTTACTCAAAATTTCTCCAGTGTGGGTTAACACACTATTGCTTATCTATGTCCGTATGTGGGGAGACCTTTATAGATGCAGACGTTTTATTCTACGTGAGCAGAAATGACCCTAAGTTTTACTCGCAAATGAATGGAGGGTGTTGTCATCGAAGGGTTATTAATGCGAGCGATGAGTCACTGTAATAAGCTAGCATTTATTCAGAGCGCCATCATTTGAACGACAGGCGTAGGTAGGTAGGTATTAGATGTTGCATGAATCATCGGAGACACGACACGTTCCTATAAAGAAAATATACACACCGGCAGAATTAGCGGAACATAAAAAGGCAGAGTATAGAAATAATTACGTATATATATTAAAACAAATTATTATCAGGCATGAAGTAATAAACTAATATACATCTTTTAACATCGACTTTAAGAAGTTTTTAGTTAAATTTTATTAAAAGTAATCAAAATAAAAAAATATAATAAAAAAATCTCTAGTTTGTGAGAACACAGACAATGTTGCAAATTAAAGTTGAATCACGAAGGGGAAACACACGTTATTAATCGTTCATTTATTTAGTGTTAAAATCACAGTAATCTTTAATTTGCAACATTATTTGTGTGCCCACAAATTAGAGAAAAAGTGTTTTTTTTATTATTATTTTAAATAAAATTTAATTATTTAATTAAGTACAAACTTTTAAAGTGTTAAAAGATGTATATTAATTTATTACTTCACGTCTAATTAATATTTGTTTTAATATATATACGTAATTATTTCTATACTCGGCCTTTTTATGTTCCGCTAATTCTGCCGGTGTGTATATAATGTGTGGATGTTTGGATGTTTGTTACTCAATCACGCAAAAGCGGCTGAACGGGTTTGGATGAAATTTGGCATGCACGTTGTCGGGGGTACAGAGAAGGACATAGGGTACTTTTTATCGCGGAATTACCGCGGGTGAAACCGCGGGGCACAGCTAGTATGGATATAATTGTGTTACGTATAATCCTAACAGGTAGGTATATAATGTAATTTTGTTGTAACGCTTTTTTTTGTACACGGGAAAAAATGTAGTGTTCCCGAAGGATAAAAATTGATTAACAAAATCTACATTAACGCGAATGGAGCTGCGGGCAAATACTAGTACCACAATCCTAATATTATAAATGCGAAAGTGAGTTTGCTTGTTTGTTTGTTACGCTTTCACGCTTTAACGGCGCAACCGATCATCACAATTGTTATGTACATTGTACACGTTGTCAGGTATACAGAGAAGGACATAGTGTACTTTTTTCCCCGAAATTCCCGCGGGAACTCCGAAATTACCGCGAGTGAAACCTCGGGGCACAACTAGTATAGTATTATATATGTATAATGTAATGTATAGTCAGTGATGTAAACACTATAATATATGTTCACCGATGTATTTCAGGTTTATTCTTAAGTAACTAAAAACCGGTCAAGAGCGTGTTCGACGGTGGACCATATCTACACAGAAAAGGGTTATGATCACCGTTAAAGATGAAAGTTTTAAAATAAAGGGGTTTTATTTTTCGAAAGCTATCCCGTAGAGTAAAAGATTTTGATAGAACACAGATCAGAAAAGATCCATAGAGAGAAACTGGCATTGAACTACCGTTTTCTGAATAAGAGGCGAGAATTCTACTCTCTCCAGCATTCGACGACTCAACAGGCCTACACCAAAATATAGTTATTATAGTACCTTACTATAAGTATCGCATATTTTTGTTTCCGATCCAATCCGAGTGACCTCAGCTTCCACTGATCTTGAACCTCATCTCAAAACCGGCTCCAGCCGATGTCATGACGTCATGGCTCGATTGGCTGTCGCACGCCGCGGTCGCCGTATATTATGGCATAAGAGCTATTATACAATGTCGACTCGTCAGTGACCACTTTGTATCGACGCGGCTTTGAGTTTCCAATAGTTTGAATTTTAAGTTTTCCGCACGTGGCGGTCGGTCGCCCGAGTGAATCGGCGACTTGCCGCGCAGTGGCGACGCCACAGAAAAAATAATAATTAATTAACTTCTTCAACTTCCACTCTGCTCGAATGCCACAGAAAATGCAATCGCTTGGCTTGGTATATTTAGCTGCAGCCTAGTCGTTAATGATTGGTCGCCGAGCGACCTGTCGGTCAGTGTGCAATGGCCCTTAAGCTTTTGACCGCCTCACGAGCTTTTGCGATTGAATTTTAGTCCGATCGTTGCACCGCTGATATTGGGCAAGACATAGTATCCATACTCATATTATAAATGCAAAAGTAACTCTGTTTGTTACCTTTTTACGACTTAACTACTCAATCCATCGTCATAAAACTTAGCACACAAATTTCCAGAGGTTCTTTTTACCCTGGAATTCCCGCGGGAACTCTGAAATTTAGACAGGGCGAAACCAAGAGACCAGCTGCCAGAAAAAATCAGACTCGCAAAGTAGTCAAATAAAGCGGGGGCCACCAATCCCATCTCATGCACAACCCCTTTTATGGTAGGTTAACACATTCTTTAAAATATAAGTATACTAGCTGTTCCCCTCGGTTTCACCCGCGGAAATTTCGGAGATCCCGCGGGAATTCCACAATAAAAAGTACCCTTTGTCCTTCGCTGTACCCCTGACAACGTGTATGCATAATTTCATGATGATCGATTCAGCTATTAAGGCGTGAAAGCGTAGCAACATAAACAAACAAACTCACTTTCGCATTTTAATTTGTATAATTTGATTGTACATTTTGTGGGTAGGTATGTCCATAGATGATCAAAATATGTTCCATGCTTTGCGGGTTATTTTCGTCTGTATTTTATGATCAATATCCGCGCTAAACATGCCTCCGCCATATTTTAGTCACGGTGATGGCGGGCGCGGGGCGCGCGTCGCGTCGTGTGCATCGCCCGAGCTTTCGGGGGTCGACGGCCTGGACCTGATGTTGTGAAGGCTTTTTGTCACGCGATCGACGTGCCCGTGGATAGCTATGAAAACTGAAAGCTCCGGGTTGAATCCATATTACATCCCGCTAATATTATAAATGTCAAAGTGTGGATGTTTGCATGTTTAGATGTTTGGATGTTTGTTACTCAATCTCGCAAAAACGGCTGAACGGATTTGAATGAAATTTGGCATGCACGTTGTCAGGGGTACAGAAAAAGACATAGGGTACTTTATATCCCGGAATTCCCGCCGGAACTCCGAAATTACCACGGGTGAAACCGCGGGGCACAGCTAGTAATATTATAATTGGGAAAGTAACGCTGTCTATCTATCTGTCTGTTACGTTTCCCGCCTAAAATTTTGTATACTTATACATGTAAGGACAAAGGACATAGAGTACTTTTATCCCGGGATTCACGCGGGAACTCCTAAATTAACTTGGCTGAAACAAATGAAATTTTGCATACACGACAAGGAGAAACCATAGGGAATTCCCGCGGGAATTAACGCGTGCGAAACCAGAATATATAATACATAATGATATTATGTTGATGCGAGTAGGCCTTTCCAAGCCTTCCTGCCTTCATCCATGTCAATGTATCGTACGTCTTGCTCCAGGTTCCAGCACAACAAAATCTACACGTACATCGGCGAGGTGCTCGTCTCCGTGAATCCCTACAAGCAGCTGGACATCTATGGCGCCCAGCACATGGCGCAGTACAGAGGGCGGGAGATGTTCGAAGTGCCGCCGCACGTGTACGCCGTCGCCGACGCCTGCCAGAGGGTGCTGAGGCATCAGGTGGGCGAAATATTATATACAAACACAATTTGACAATCTTTGTGAGTCTTCTTGCAATAGAAATAAGGTTTAAAGCCTGACAGAAGTGTTTGAATATGGTTATGGCCTAACCAGGACCCTTATTTACTATGACCATGACACGTCGCGTTAATATAACGCGTCGCAAAAATTGTCTATCCCGCGTGCTCCAAGAAATTAAACTCAAAAAATACATTCATGCCGTGCCTTACGGAATACAGAGTTTCTGATATTTTGGTATCTGGAGCGTTCGGGATTGTGTTTTAGGACGCGCGTTACGGGCAAGGAATGTTGTTGGTCATAGTGAATCTTATAGAAAGCTAAGGTACGTATCGTCATGTCATCGTCCTATGGCGACGTGGTGGATTATGGTCGTAAGTCAATCAGGGCCAAGATAGGTCGATTGGTGCCTGGTGGGTGGTTTTCTGGATTTTGTACTGTTTAACCACCGTGCACCGGTCTGGCGCAGCGGTCACCGTACTTCTACGTTGTTATCATTATTACGCTTTATATCCACCAGGGCAGAGACACTTGCGTGCTTATATCCGGTGAATCCGGCTCAGGGAAGACTGAGGCGTCCAAATTCATCATGAAGTACATAGCGGCCAACACCACGCAGGTGCAGAGGGAGTACATCGACAGGTGCGTGACAACTTCGTAGTGGATAAGGGTCAACGCTGATTAGGCAGGTAACTGATGGAACGCCTTTTCGATGCCACAGACCACGGAGCAAATAAATTAACTAGAGAGGATAATATTATGTAGGCGAGGCTGGCTGACTGCCATCCCACATATATTTACCACAGATATTCTTAAAAACTGTGAATTTTGAAAACAGTGACTAAGTAAAAACATAACCATAGAGCGTTTAATACATTTTATTACGTTAATAGTTTTGTGTGCAAAAATCACCAGGCGACACTGGTTTTCATCTGTTTTCACTTTTCATACTAAACTAAGTTGATGTCCCTTCTATTCGTTATTTTCTGTTCTGTGCCACAGACAGTGGTAATGCGGGGATAATTTTCATACAACTCCGCCTGTCCCCTTACCCAAGTTGACAATATAATAATACTAAGGTATAAAAAATTTAGGAATGTATCGTCATGTCACGTACTGGGTCATGAAAAATTTAATTTTTGATTCGACGATTTTACTTGAAAAACGTAATTGAATGGTGTTTAATTTTACTTACGTTTATTGATGTTTTTGTGTTCGAGATAGTTTTGTGTACGAAAATCATAGTAGCGACACTTCTAGCGACAGTTCTCATATCTAAAATTATTTCATCTGCTCTGTGGTTTGTCCTGAAGCGGGAACACCTGGCATTATAATAATAATAAAATCTAAATTATTCATTTATTTACCTACTAATAATAATAATAAAGTTTATTTTGGTAATAATCTACTAGTTTAACATTTTTTATACAGTATATTATACGAAAAAAGGTCCCCGCCCAGCATTGTTGTGGCGCATACCACAACGCTGGTCTTCCGCGGATAACAAAATTATATTAATAATAGTAGGTAACTAAAACTCATCACTTCAGTGGTTGGTAACAAACAAAAAAAAAACAAAACTAACATCTAAAAATAGTAAAAAAATCTAAAAAGTAATATTCTTTGTTAATAATATGTAGGAAATACTGAGTGAATGAAAAACGTGAGATATTGGTGGAACTTATGATAGAAAAAAAAATATAAAAACTGCGACTCTATAATTTTTGTTTATCTAATACACGCATTCACGTCAGATGTTCGATTTCTCTTACTTAATTCCATTGCTCAGGCACGAAGCCTAAGTCTTGCCTTACAGCGAGTTCCTCGCTTGAGCCCGTGCCCCATCGCATTCCAGGGTGAAAAACGTGCTAATCCAATCGAACTCCATACTGGAGACGTTCGGCAATGCGAAGACGAACCGCAACGACAACTCGTCCCGCTTCGGCAAGTACATGGACATCCACTTCGACTACAAGGGCGACCCGGTGGGCGGCCACGTCAGCAACTACCTGCTGGAGAAGAGCCGCGTGGTCGGCCTGCAGCCGGGCGAGAGGAACTTCCACGCCTTCTACCAGGTGAGCGCTGCTGGAAACATTCAATGGGCAAAGTAAATTTTTTTTTAGTTCGGTTTGTAGATTAATAAAAAATATTGGACACGTATTTTTTCTTTTTTTACGTAATCAAATAATAACGGCGATACATTGAGTTGAAATTTCGCGTAACATCACTATCCGGTGCAGTTTGTATGGCGGCTTATAGCGGTTAGTGACGTCACGAGCCCCCACGCTAAATTTTAATGCGCTATATCTTTGTGTATTTTCATTAATTTGAAAAAGCAAAAAAAGAAGTGTTCAGTATTTTTTATTAATCTACAAACCGGACTAACTAGAATTTTGATTTTCAAAAGTCGTCAACATACCTTTTAACAAAAATAGCGTCTAGAAAGAAGAAGAAAGAAAAAGAGTTTTTTGGCCCCCCATCAGAAAGTTACAAAAAAATAAACATTCCAAAACATATTTTTTTACAAATATTGCAGCGAAGGAGAAGCAGGTTTTTCTGTGTGGGAGCTAATCAGTTGGTGTCTCAGCATAAATGCTTCATTATGTCTGTGGGGCAGAACATAATGAGGCGCTGGTCTTCCGACAGGGCCGCAATACAGTCGCAGTCACAAATTGGTTTCACTGTTATTAAAAATAATATTATGTATACTAGCTGTTCCTCGCAGTTGGACCCGCTTTAAATTCGGAGTTCCGGAGATAAAAGTACCTTATGTCTTTATGTCGAGATTTTAAGAAATTGAAGCACGGTCATCGAGTTTGACGAACGTTTTTTGTCTATTGTAATCTATATCTCTGTTACGAACGCATCGAATGTCTGCCATTGTGTTGTCACAGTTAAATTTATTATTATTATACACAATTATGGAGTAATTGCAGGTAATTATGTTTATAAATTGTTCATATTATTTATAAACACTACTCGAACTTGATAGGATCTCAAGGTATTTTGTCTCGTATATTGCGAAGATGGCAAACAAACACTTCAGAGCGTATCCTAATTAACATTACAAATCTGAAGGTGAGTTTGTTTGTTTGTTAAGCTTTTTCGCATTAACTACTGAGCCTACCATTATGGAATTTTGCATACACGCGTCCTAACCGGTACAGAAAAGGGCATAGGGTTACTTTTCATCACGGAATTCCCGCGAGAACTCGACAATAACGCGGGTGAAACCGCGGGGAAAAGCAAATTATCAATAAAGATTACTTTCTGTCACGCATGGTTCAATATAAACATTTATCACGACTAAGGGCGGGCGCCCACGAGCAACTTTTGTCTTCGCAACTAATTTGTCTTTCACATCAAGTCTACGGGTTAGTATGAAAGTGCGTCAAAAGTCTCCTGACTGTCGCGTCGCTACATGTGCGCACTTTCATACTAACCCGTAGACTTGATGTGAAAGACAAATTAGTTGCGAAGACAAAAGTTGCTCGTGGGCGCCCGCCCTAATTAAATTAACATGGTCTTGTTAGGCAATGGTTGTATATTTTCATTTATTTGAAAAAGCAAAAAAAATACGAGTCCAATATTTTTTACTAGCTGTGCCCCGCGGTTTCACCCGCGGTAATTTCGGAGTTCTATAAAAATACCCTAATAAGTAGATAAAAAGTACCCTATGGCCTTCTCTGTATCCCTGACAACGTGCATGCCAAATTTCATTCAAATCCGTTCAGCCGTTTTTGCGTGATTGATTAACAAACATCCAAACATTCACACTTTCACATTTATAATATTAGTAGGATTAATCTACAAATCGTACTGATTACAATTTTGATTTTCAAAAGTCAAATTGTTTATTTGTATAACGTTTAGTAATTAGTATCACTCGGTGGCAGTTCCTGTCGTCGAGCAGCCCGCTCGCCAAGCAGTACGGGCTGAGCACCAGCGGCCAGTACCGCATCCTGGGCGCGGAGCGCGGCACCGCCGCCGACTCGCGGCTGTTCGCCGCCACCAACGGCGCGTTCGCGGCGCTCGGCTTCGCGCCCGCCGTCGTCGACGACGTCTGGAGCATCGTCGCCGGAGTCATACTTTTGGTGAGTCAACTTGGCTGTATGCACAGACGGTCTTTGCGGCCGGTTCACCGATAGTAAAAAAAAAAGAAAGAATTGCATTGTTTGCCGCGACGCCAAACTGGCGCGAATCAGGGCTTTTGGCGGGAGTTTAGCAGTGACGGACGTCAGTTTTATTTGTCTTGCAAATTAGTTTATCGTGATTACCTAATATTGCGTGAAAGTGGTGGATTTTGCATAATAGTGATCCATTTGATGAACAGTGTGAACAGAAATTTCTTTGTTCATCCTAGAATAATAATCAGATGATGATGAAGGAGGCTGCAATCGCCCCCCTCAGATCTGGTTTCGCTTTGTAATAATGACCCATTTATCACACTCGTACACGGTGGGCGTTGCAGGGTGAGCTGACGTTCTTCGAGAGCGCCGAGGGGCAGGTGAGCGTGGGCGGGCCGCTGGAGGCGTGCGTGCGCGCGCTGGGCGTGGGCGCGCCGGCGCTGCGGGCGGCGCTGGGCGCGCGGCTGCTGGCCGCCGGCGGCGACCTGGTGCGCAAGCAGCACTCGCTCGCCGACGCCAACTACACGCGGCTCGCGCTCGCCAAGGCGGCCTACGACCGCCTGTTCACGTGGATCGTGCAGCAGGTGGGTGCTGGCTGCTGGCTGGGGGACGGAAAAACGAAAAAAAAAAAAAAACAACATTCGGTCATATCTCAATTCGAATTTAGAATTTCTACTAGCTCAGTTCACGGGGATCGTTCAGCAGGTAAATGCTGGCTGCTTTCGAAAGATGAAAATTAAAAAAAAAACGCACCCATAAATTACAGAAACATGGCTTTATGGTTTATGGTTGCGTTGCGTGGCTTTATGGTTGCGTTTTCCGGCTCTCTATTCAAACTTTGCAACGAAACACCAATCACAGCCAAGCTTAACACATGACGTCACTTTTATTTTTTAGGAAACATTTACCTCTTTCAGAGAAGGCAAAAAAAACTAAGTGCATACAGTCAACGCATATTTACCATTTTCTGAAGTTTTTTACTTTAAAATGCATCGGAAAGATGCATTTCGATTCTTTACTGGAACTTTTGGAAGTAACTCGACACAGTTCAACCTTAATTTCGCTTTTGGAAAAAATCATGCAAGTACCCTATTCTGTATATATTCTATTTTCTATTCCGAATGGTTTGTGATCAGATCAACAAGGCGATAGAGGTGCCGGCGGGCGCGGCGCGCGGCTCGCTCATCGGCGTGCTCGACATCTACGGCTTTGAGATCTTCGACGTGAACAGCTTCGAGCAGTTCTGCATCAACTACTGCAACGAGAAGCTGCAGCAGCTATTTATCGGTGAGGATAATACATTTTCTTAGCAATCGCCGTTCCCTCAACCTTCATGAACGAACTCCTAACTAACGAGTAAATCAATGAACTATTTATATCTAATATCTATACATAATATGAGGTGTGGCAAAATTTTCCACAAATATTTAGAGGGTTAAAAGTACACATCATTATAAACATGTTCATATAAAAAGTTTTTTTTTTCAAACAATAAATCAGTCAAAAAGGTGCTCGCCGCTCAATCGCTTCACACACGTCGCCGCGCGCCGGTATCTTAAGATCGATGACCTCGATCGTCGCTCGATCGAGGTCATGATGCATCGCTCGCTGTGCGCGTGGCGCGTGCTTTGTATACGTATTAGTAAACTACGTATATTGTGTACCTTGTGAATGTAGTTGTTAGCTATAAATAGAAGGGTCATCACCCTTCACCACAATCCACAATTTTTTTCAATGAATTTATTTTCCTCATATTCTGGAAAGCTACTGAACTTATATTATTTTTTTGCTTATCCGGTTTTTTAAAACGTTTTCTTTCAGCCTTGTAAACAGTCGCAGGTTATTTTGCCACATCTTATATGTATAAGATTGGCTAAGGGGGCTGATCGCGTAGCAGTCAGATCACTAAGAACATCGACGCTGACGTCACTTTCGCTAAACGTTTTTTTTTTTGGTGACGTCTTTTTCAGAGCTGGTGCTGAAGCAGGAGCAGGAGGAGTACGCCCGCGAGGGCATCCAGTGGACGCCGGTGCAGTACTTCAACAACCGGGTCATCTGCGAGCTGGTGGACGCGCCGCACCAGGGCATCATCGCCATCATGGACGAGGCCTGCCTCAACCCCACGCAGGTCGGTCGCCTTGCTTCTGTTTAAAAAGAAAAAGAAAGGAAAGAAAAAGTAAGTAGGTGATGTTATCTAGGCGATCAAGTGAATGGGGATGTGGACTACTTTTGAAAATCAAAATTCTAATTAGTCCTTCAGTTAGAAAATAAAAAAACAATAGACACGTATTTTTTGATTTTTCAAATAAATTAAAATATACAGAGATAAAGCGCTTTAAAGTTTAGGGTGAGGGAGTCGTGACGTCACTAACCGCTAAAACCGCCATACAAACTGTCAGAATAGTGACGTCACGCGAAATTTCAACTCAATATATCGCCGTCATTTTAATATTTTTTAATTATTACAAGACGGACTAAAACAAAAATTAGTCCACATGCCCATTAATTACAATCATGTAATGAGAAATCATAAATGATGCCTAGTAAGTGTTTGTTACGCAATCACACAAAAACGGCTGAACAGATTGGATGACATTTGGCATGCACATTGTCAGGGGTACAGAGAAGGACATAGGGTAAGTACTTTCATCCCGGAATTCCCGCGGGAACTCCGAAATTACCGCGGGTGGAACCGGGGGGCACAGCTAGTAAATAAATAAATGTGATCGTGAATGTGTGTGTGTGTGTGTCTGTGCGTGGGGCAGATATCGGACGCGCAGCTGCTGGAGGCGCTGGACAAGCGGCTGGGCGCGCACCCGCACTACACGTCGCGCCAGCTCGCGCCCGCCGACAAGCGCCTCAAGCACGCCGTCGACTTCCGCATCACGTGAGTGCCCACTGCCTAGCGCCCACTGCCTAGCGCCCACTGCCTAGCGCCCACTGCCTAGCGCCCACTGCTTAGCGCCCACTGCTTAGTGCCCACTGCTTAGCGCCCACTGCTTAGCGCCCACTGTCTAGCGCTCAGCGACCTCTGTCTAGCGTCCAGTGGCCACTGCCTAGCGCCCAGCGGCCACTGTCTAGCGCCCAGCACCCACTGCCTAGCGCCCAGCACCCACTTCCTGACTCCTACTGCCTAGCGTCCACTGCCTAGCGCCCAGTCGCCACTGCCTAGCGTCCAGCGGTCACTGCTTAGCGCCCGGCGCCCACTGCCTAGCGCCCAGCGCCCACTGCCTAGCTCCCAGCACCTACCAGCACCCACTACCTAGCGCTGGGGAGCGGGCAGTGTCGCTTCCTTAAGTAGTAACATGCAGCGCCGTACCGCAGGCACTACGCGGGCGACGTGACGTACGCCATCACGGGCTTCATGGACAAGAACAAGGACTCGCTGTGGCAGGACCTGAAGCGGCTGCTGCACTCGTCCTCCAACCGCTCGCTGGCCGCCATGTGGCCCGAGGGCGGCGCCGACATCAACACCGTACGTACTGCATACAGCATCGCGCTGCCGAATACTCTATGCCACAGTCTGCGGCGGCGGCGGCGGCGGCGGCAAAAACAAATGGTAGACAACATACGAAGTAGGCCACAGCTATTAGCGGCGCGAGCTGTGGCCTACTTCGTATGTTGTCTACCATTTGTTTTTGCCACCTGATAGCAGTGGCTAACTTCGTATGTTGTCTACCATTTATTTTGCTGCCGCCGAGACTGTGGCCAAGGGGTAAAAGTCTGTACTCTATACCTACTTTTCATAACTTATTTGACCGCCAAATTTCAGCTTCATAGGTCACGTAGTATAGTAAATTTCCTGTTGTATTTAGATAGATTTCAAATAGACTAGAGAGGCGATGCCGGCGGCCTAGGCGCACCACCGGCGCGTTGCAAACGAAGTAGTTGATGCGTCGACCTAACGAATCATACCTACGTAAAGGTCGTTCACCCCCAGTTCTCGTTAGGCACTTATCTGTCAATGAGGTTCGCTCCCGAAAGCCTTCAGCGACATAAGGAAGTTGCTGGCCTAGAGGAGCTTGGTTGGTATGAATAAACGGCACAATTTCCACCACACGCAAAATAGGCGCCTAGTCGTCGAATAGGGTACTTGCATGTTTTTTTTTTCAGTCTATTTTAAAGATATATGGCCTACTTAAACAAAGCAAGAAAAAGAAAAAAATATATTCATAAATTTATTAAATAGAGCGTTTCAAAGTTCCTACTTTAGACTTTACCGCCGAAACGCGGCATGCCGTCACTAATTCAAAATTACACCTTATTAATCTGTGATAGAAATGTCACTGTCATATTGACAGGGTCATGTGACACTGACAGACAGATAACTTCAATATCCAAAAGCGAAATTAAGGTTGAACTGTATCGAGTTACTTCCAAAAGTTCCAGTAAAGAATCGAAATGCATCTTACCGATGCATTTTAAAGTAAAAAACTTCAGAAAATGGAAAATATGCGTTGACTGTATGCACTTAGTTTCTTTTGCCTTCTCTAAAAGAGGTAAATGTTTCCTAAAAAAATAAAAGTGACGTCATGTGTCAAGTTTGGCTGTGATTGGTGTTTCGTTGCAACGTTCCGTTTCACAAAATTAAAAGTTGAATATTTTGGAAACTATTGAATTTAGTAAATTTAGTAAATCTTTCACGATAACGCTTTTCTAAGGCTCTATTTTTGAAATATTGACACAATTTATTATTATAAATTTCATGCAAGTACCCTATTGCGGAAACCAGCCCGTTTACAAACACAAATACAATCTGTCAACGAGTGTTCGTTACCGTGGCGCAGACGTCGAAGCGGCCCCCGTCGGCGGCGACGCTGTTCCGCAGCTCCATGGGCGCGCTGGTGGCGGGGCTGCAGAGCAAGGAGCCCTTCTACGTGCGCTGCGTCAAGCCCACGCCGCTGCAGGCGCCCGCGCACTGGGACGACCAGCTGGTGAGGCGCCGCCCACTCGCCCACTCGCCCACCCGCCCACCCGCCCATCTACTACTCTACCACTAACGTTACTCTACAGTGAGAAACTTCCGAGAATTTTTCGCTGCCTATTTTAAAGATACATATGGCCTAGTGGAACAAAACAAAAATGATAAAAAACATTCTACAAATTAAATAGAGCGTTCCTGAGTTCTCACTTTTTATATTACCGCCGGAACAGAGAATGACATGACACACTGACAAAATAGCAATTGAAAAACTGCTATTTTGAAATATTGATCCAATTTCTAATCGGATATGTTTGTGGGTATACAACAAAGTTAACTCTACACCTACACTGACGCTAGCCTACACCACCGGAGCGACCACTGACCACAGCGCGCCTCCGTCCGCAGGTCCGGCACCAGGTGGCGTACCTGGGGCTGGTGGAGAACGTGCGCGTGCGCCGCGCCGGGTTCGCGTCGCGGCAGCGCTACGACCGCTTCCTCAAGCGCTACAAGATGCTGTCGCAGTACACGTGGCCCAACTTCCGGGGCGGCGGCGAGCGGGACGCCGTGCTGGTGCTGCTGCGGGACCTGCGCCTGGCCGAGCCCGACGTGCAGCACGGCCACACCAAGCTGTTCGTCAGGTATGTGCTGGTGCTGCTGCGGGACCTGCGCCTGGCCGAGCCCGACGTGCAGCACAACAAAACAAAATTACAAAATAAATTAGTTTTTGTCTCCTTTGACCTTGAATAGGCTTATAGCGGTTAATGACTTTACGAGCCACCCTAAACTTGCGGACTAATTAGAAATTTGATATTCAAAAGTCGTCAACATCCCTATTGAATGACTGAACTGATTGTTTCGATTGTTACTGGTCAAAATACGCCAATCAAACAACAATTAGGCCTTCAAAGCTAGGCGTCCGCTCGCGCCGCGCTCGCAGCGCTGCGCAGCCTTGCGACCGGTGCCCTCGGCCTCGCCCGCAGGAGGGCCCGCACGCTGCAGCGGCTGGAGGCGGCGCGCGCCGAGCTGCTGCCGGCCATCGTGGTGCTGCTGCAGAAGCTGTGGCGCGGCGCCCTCGCGCGCGCGCGCTACCGCAAGATGAAGGCCGCCCACGCCATATACAACGCGTGGAAGTGAGTGTAGCGAGCGGCCGGAAAATAGATCTTGACTATACAGGCTGTTACAGAAAGGTGTAGGTTCAAATCCTAACAATGAGCTTGAGCTGTCGGTGAAGGAAAACATCGTGAGGAAACCATAGCATGGTGGTAGGGCGCTCTCTAGTGCCCGGCTGGCTAGCTACCACCTTCAAGTTGCAAATCTGTCGCCGAGCACCTGACGGTGTGTTCCGGCAGCCCCACTTGAAAGCCAGTTCCCATCACCATTCCAGGTCGGCAACGCACCTGCGTGCCTTCTGGTGCTGCAGATGTCTATGGGCGGCGGTAATCACTTACCATCAGGTGTACCACTTGCCCGTTTGCCCCCTATGACATAAAAAAAAAAGGTGTAGTCATTCAAGTTTTTAGATTTTCGATTTTCGAAAGGTAATAAAAAACATCGCGTTCAAGTCCCGCGTAAGTTACAAAATATAAGGTGTAGTCATATTTGACGATCGTGTTCACCTTATCGAAATGACGTTTTAGATATTAGAAAAACAGATAAGAAAAGATGATTTTAAAAATTTATTTATAAAATTCACATTGCATTTTTATGAATATTGACGGTTTTCGTTAACTTTTTTCGAAATCTATCTAATACAAGCATTTTTATAATTTTTCTTACTTGGTGTTAAATATCCTATTTTTTTTTTATTAAAAACCAATAAGTACAAAATACAAAAATTCACATATTTACAGTGCAACAAAAACCAAATTTGGTTTGTCTGTGCACTGCGACGGTTTGAGGCTACATTTACGTTATTCTCTGTGTTAAACATCTCCGTGTTATTAACGCGGGGGAGCAGCTAGTGGTGGATAAAGGTTTTGGGCTGGCAGTCCCGACAACGTTTTGACTACGTTAGCGTATCATAACGATCAACATCATTACAGTAACCAACATTAAATTAAATGCAAGCCTCGACTCGAAACTTGCAATTCACGCAATGTTGGATACGATAACGTTGTCGAGACTGGCGACCCTGATGTGTGGTGTGCGTTCGTCGGACTTTTGGCGGGTTTTTAGCAGAATGGACGTCAGTTTTATCTCGTTGTTTTGCAAATTAGTTTATCGTGATTAATATTGTGTGAATATGATGGATTTTGCATAATAGTGATCCATTATTGATGAACAGTGTGCGGAAACAGTGAAATAAGATGAAATAGAGCGTTCGTCGGGAGGCTTTCATTTTACTATACAACTTCCCACAGAGCATCCTATTAAGGTTCAATAATAATAATAATAAATTTTTTTTGGCTTAAAGAAAAACATTACGTTAAAAGAGAAATTAAATTAAAACTAAAACACAGTTACAGAATATGAACTGTGAAGATTTGCTGCCAAAAGTTCCGGTAAACCATCGAAATGCATCTCACCAGTGCATTTCGATGTAAATAACTTCAGAAGAAGAAATATACCACTGGATTGGCTATATGGACTAAGTTTTCTTCGGCCTTCCCCGAAAGGGGTAAAATTCACCAAAAAAATAAAAAAAAGTGTGCGTTACTGCGTTCGCCAGACGGTACCGCTACCGGCGCTACGTGTCGGCGCTGCGCTTGGAGCTGGCGGCGGCCGGCTACGTGCGGCACTGGCCGGCGGCGCCGCGCGGCGTGGCGGCGGCGGCGCTGCAGCGCTGGCACCGGCGCTGGCGCGGCTGGCGCGTGCTGCGGGCCGTGCCGCGCGCGCAGTGGCCGGCGCTGCGGCTCAAGGTGAGCGCCGCCGCCGCGCTGCGCGCCCGCCGCCGCCAGTGGGGCGCCGCGCGCGACTGGCGGGGGGACTACCTCGCCGACGCCGACTACAACCCGAGGGCCGGTGAGTTGAAACACCCTGTGGAAATTACACACTCTCCCCACCCCCCACCAACCAAGCCAGTTCCCATCCCCATTCCAGGTCGGCAGCGCACCTGCATGCCTTCTGGTGTTGCAGATGTTACCATCAGGTGTACCACTTGCCCGTTTACCTCTATGACATAAAAAAAAAACTCCCACTCCTTTTCAACAGAAAGAACCCCTGAACATACCAATACTAACTAGCTGTTCTGTAGGGTTTCCCCCGTGATAGTTTCGGAGATCCCGCGGGGATTACAGGATAATGAGCCTTATGTCCTTGTCCTGACAAGGTATATGGAAAATTTCATAATTATCAGTTGAGCGGTTAAGGACGGCGCCACAGTCTTTGCGGCGGCAGTGGCGGCGGCGGCAGTGGCAAAAACAAATGGAAGACAATATAAGAAGTAGGCCCCACAGCTCGCGCCGCTGATAGCTGTGGCCTACTTCTTATGTTGTCTACCATTTGCTTTTACTGTCGCCGCCGCCGCTGCCACCGCCGCCGCAAAGACTTTGGCCAAGGGGTAAGACGTGAGAGCGTAACAAATAAACTAACTCACTTTCGCATTTATACAATAATATTAGTAAGGATGTACCATATATACATAGATAGCAACATTATCATGATAATCGCAAATATTCCAGTAGCAAAACAGTTTGGTAGTAAATAAAATAAAGACCCCGCTCGTGGCTCGCTGCAGCGCTGTACAAGTCGGCGCTGGCGGCGCTGCAGCGCTCGCAGCGCGCGGGCGCGGCGCTGTTCTCGTGCCGCGTGCACAAGTTCAACCGGCACAACAGGCTGGCCGAGCGCTGCCTGCTCGTCACCGACACCGCCGTCTGCAAGCTGGACGCGCACACCTTCAAGCTGCTCAAGAAGCCCACGCCCATCACTGAGGTGAGCGGCGCCCGTCAAGGGCCGTTTATTTATTTATTTATTTACTAGCTGTGCCCCGCGGTTTCACCCGCGGTAATTTCAGAGTTCCCGCGGGAATTCCGGGATAAAAAGTACCCTATGTCCTTTTCTGTACCCCTGACAACGTGCATGTCAAATTTCATCCAAATCCGTTCAGCCGTTTTTGCGTGATTGAGTAACAAACATCTAAACATCCACACTTTCAAATTTATAATATTAGTAGGATTTATTTATTCTTTATTGTACCGTAAGTACAAATGGCGAACTTAATGCCTTGCGGCTTTCTCTACCAGTAAACCATTGGGTAGACAGAGAAATATAGAAGATGGGGTGTGCAAACAATGTATTATAATTATATTAATATATAATATACTTAATACTAGATACTAATAATTAATAACTAAAACATGAAGACGCAATTTACTCACAATAAATACTATAACACAAGCATATACAATAAAATACAATCGGAATCGGTGTGTACCGATACAATAAAATACATACATACATAGTTACATACATCTATACATACCATATATACTTACGTACCATATACATACAATATACGTACATACCATATTATTTCTAGAAAAAAAAAGAAAGATGTTTATATCTAGAAAGAAAGAAAGAAGAAAGAAAATACATTTCTTTCAGCACAACTCACAGGGAAAGATATAGACTTAAACAGTGCCTAAATTAAATTTAAAGACATAATATCTCTCGCATGCTCTGCCGAAAGCATTAGTCGCCAACTCAGCATTAGCTAGGTGCGGGAACACCTAGCGCTGGTTTTCAGTTGGCAGCCCGCTGTCGCGCACGGACGGGGGTAACAAAAGAAGAGGCAAAAATGATATTCAAACATAACTCATAAATGGACATAAATAAGCAATAGCGTGTTATCTCACACTGGAGAAATTGTGAGTTAATCTTGTCAATTATAACGCCATTTTGTGTCAACATTTTTTATGTTCATTCTTTTATTGGTATTTAAATAATGTAATAAGGTAAACACAGAAATAAATAGTATATTTCATTATAAGTGCGGAAAGCCTGTCATTGCAAAGAGTTCCGACATATGTCTACCCGAGCCGAGGCGCAGCCGAAGGTGAGGGTTGACAGTCGGAACTAGTTGCAATGACGGTTCCGCACGTGTACTGAACAACTATTTTTAATACAGTTGCGAAAAAAATGAAGAAATTTAATAAAATATCAAAAACACAACAAACTCAACTAAGTTCCAACTGTGATCAAGAGATGGCGCTAGTCGTATTAGTAATGCGAAACGTACGTTTCGCAATGTAAAAAAGTGTGTCAAAGTCGTGTCGCTATTTGACAGTTGGCAAAGAGAACGCACGAGTTCGGGAAAGGTAAACAAAAAGCTCGAGTATGTAATAGCCCACATCCCGAACGCTAAACGTCCCTGCAATACGCCACTTTTTGAGCAACTGTATTAAAAAAGACATTCTAAAACTCTGAACAAAGCGTTCTGTATCTTATAACAATTAATTAATAACTTCATTTTGTTATTGCTTATCGACGTCCAAATATAAATAGACCAACTAAAAATAAAAATATAAAAGATATTCATCTTTTACACTACTCCGCGCGCCGGTATCTTAAGGTTAATGACCTCGATCGAGCTGACCAGCGGATGCACCGCTCGCTGTGTGCGCGGCGCGGGCCTTGTACACGTATTAGTGAGCTACGTATATTGGGAACCATGTGATTGTAATTGTCACGTTTTGTCATTGAATTTATTTTCTTCATAATCTGAAAAACTACCGAACTTATAAAATTATTTTTTCGCTTATCCTGTTTGTTATAACGTATACTTTCAGCCCTGTAAATATTTGCAGTAAATTTTACCACACGTTATATATTATGTACGTGTGTGCGTGCAGGTGGGCGCGGTGCGCATCATGAGCTCGGACGCGCAGCTGGTGGTGCTGAGCGTGCCGTCGGCGCGCAACGACCTGGTGGTGGGGCTGGTGCCGCCGCCGCGCGAGCCCGCCGCCGACCTGGTCGGGGAGCTGCTGGGCGTGCTCGTCTACAGGCACCACATGTGAGTGCTGAGTAGTGAGTAGGGCACCCCACCCAGGGTCACAGGATGCTACATCAACGAAATGTTTTTGGGAGTGATGAATAGTTTTGTGTAACCTATGTAAAACAACTGACGACACTAGTTTTTATACTAAGGGTATGTTCCGAAATGCACTACGAGCACTGTAAGGTATGACGTCAATTCAGTATACTGCGAAGCCGTTCCTATAAAGTTAGCTATACTGGTTTGGTTACTGTTTAAAACAGAACGCAGGTCAGCATACTGTCATCTACGTCATTGACGACCGACCGTCGCTGTTGACCAATCAGTGGTCCGTGGTTGATCACGTGATCAAACCATTGAGAGGACCTTTCCTTGAAAGCGCCAGTGCTCACAGTACAAAAATGGCGAAGATTATGACGTCATACTACCTACTGCAGATCCTGCAGCAGTATATAATTATGTTATATCGGAACGAATTTCTCGACACTGCGAGCAGTGCTGTCAGTATATAACGGAACATACTTAAAACTTAGTTGGGGCCGCCATTTCTATTGATTGTTCTGTGGTTTTAGCGCTCGGCTCTCCGACTGCATGCTCTTCTAACTTACATTGTTAACCGCCGCCCTCAGAGTCGGCTTTAATGATTACTTAGTTACGTATAGATTTTCAAAACAAAACTGCCGCAATCAGACAAGTTTAATAAATTAATGTTAATTGGCACTAATTAATTACATCTCATTAAATGCCAATTAAAATTAATTTACTGAACGTCTCTGATTGCAGCAGTTTTATTTCAAAAATCTATACTTAACTAAGTAATCATTAAAGTCGACTCTGAGTGCGGCGGTGAGTATGGTAGAAAATCGTTTCGAGCCCATTAATAAAACATGGGTGCGGTCAATAAGGCTCGGAGGTCTATTCCCCTTGCAGGCTGACGGACACCGAGCTGCTGGTGGAGGTGGAGAGCGGCGCCACGACGCGCTGCACGCTGGGCGGCAAGGCGCGCGCGCTGCAGCTGCCGCCCACCGCGCCCACCGCGCCCACCGCGCCCACCGCGCCCGCCGCCCACACCGCCCTCCCGCCCCCCGGCGGCGCCTCCCCCGCGCCCGCGCCCTTCACGCACGCGCACAACGTCATCACGTACCACCCGGCCTCGGCGAGGGCGTAGGGAAAGCGACTCTATGTCTATAGGCGATAAGTATCCATATTGATTAGTTTACACGCGCGTGAGGCTCGCCGCGGGAGCCGATGGGTTTTACGGGTTGAACTCCTTGCTATTAGGTCAGTAGCCCCCTTAGTCAAGTTGATAATCTATACTCCTTAACGCATGGAAAATTTAGAAGCGGAGTCGTTAAGTCACGTGGTCATGCACGACGATTTTCCGTGACCACGTGACGTGACGATCCGTTTTTTAGTTTTCTTGGGCGTTAACGGTTAACGGTTAGCGTTCAACTTGGCTAAGGGAGCAGGACAGAAACGTATGGACTCATGCGAGTGTAAAAAAACTAGATTACGTAAAATATTATAATATAGTGGGTCAGCCATATTGTCGTGGTCGACTTATAAATTAATATGCGATAAAAATTAAAAAGCTCAAACTGACACAATCTAAACTTATACAACGTGTTAATGAATTAACTAAAAACTAGAAAGTAGTTTGTTCAGAATCAACTAGCGAATCGATCGCACTATGTTTTAATATAGGTTATATTTTCAAATTTTTACTAGCCCATGTCTAAATTATTTATAATACAATATTTGGCGCGTACGCCGCCCGCAGCAAAAAAATTCGAACCGGTAGGTGCGGGCGTAGCGCTTGGAATTTCGTAGATAGATCACCTCCAAACTAATGTTGAATAACTTTTAAAGTATAAATTTTTTCGACATAAAATATATTTTAATCATATTATTGTTTATTTTTTTTAAACGGGATGTATCAGGTTTTCAGTTAATTCATTAACACGTTGTATAATGTATCGTTTAGGCGCATTAAGTCCAATTCGCAATTGGACCAAATTTGTAATTGGTTGAATGTTAGGTTTTTGAACACATTTTTTTATTGGGCTAATAACTTCATTGTTTTTAAACTAACGGACATAAATAACAGACCAGCGTTGTGTTTTATATGTTATGTGTATATTATGTAGATTAAATAAAATTAAGTTAAGTTTTTAAAAGATAACTTATTACTACTTATTATCACAATAATTAATTTATGTGAAGTTTTTGATAGATTGACTTTATTTTATGATAAGTTGAATTGAATGGCCGTTGTTCCGTCTGCAGTTTCGATATCGCGATATCACGCAAAAAGGTGTGGATGTGACCTGAGTCAGTAAGACGTTTATATGTGGGCGTCCAAGCAAAAAGGTACCAGTAGTAAGTAGTAAGTAGTACCATTTAGAATAGTCAGATGATAGTACCTAAGGATTGAAAAAATATTCAAAAACAGCTAGCACAATTTTTATCAGACATTTGAAGTTGGAATTCTGAAAAAGCTTTATTTTGAGAAAAAGCATTTTAAAAGTTTGAGTGAAGAAAAAAACATACTTCTACTCGCTTGTTGCATAGATTCTTATATATTACAAGTTGTTCCGTAAGTTCCCGCGTAATTGTTCCATACAAACTTTTCATCCTAGGGGATGAATTTTCAAAAATTCTCTCTTATCGGATGCCTACGTCATACAAAGAACACATCCTCCAAGTTCCAGGTCTCTACGATCAGCGGTTCAGGCTGTGCGTTGATCCATCAGTCATTCAGGACAAAGCATTTTAAATTGTAGATTATGATATTATATGAAATTGTACAAAATTTAGCATTTATTAATAACTAGCTGTGCCCCGCGGTTTCACTCGCATGAAACGTTTTTGTATGACAACTTGTTTTCCCAATATCCGATTTAAATGAAACAAAGCCTATATGTTGCTCCAGGTTTAGCTTAATGTACCTGTGAAAACCGCATGTAAATCCGTTCAGTAGGTAGGTTCGGAGATTATCGCGAACAGACCGACAGACAGACAGAAAAGAATTTAAAAAACTCTTTTTTTTTGTGGTTGGTTACTCTTCTTTTATCACTCCCTGTCAAAAATATTCAATGTACAGAATCGCGGATTCTACTCTTTTATCATAGTATAGATCACGCCGACGCAATATGTTCACCCAACTTTAGAAAACTTCTTATATCTGGGAAACTAAATGCCGAGTAACTGGTACCTTTTTGCTTGGACGCCCACATTAAAAGTCATATTTTCAACATATAAAGTAAATATATATTATCTGTGTCTAAAACTCAAAAGTTATGAGATTGAAGTGTCCGTTTTTGTTGTTGTTTTTGTTGTAAATAAAGAATTATTTCTTGACTCTACGTTAGAATTAAATATTTGAGTGAAAAAAAAAAAAACGAAAAGTATTTTTGTATGAGATTTTGAAGTTACTTAAGTTTTTTTTTAATGTTGTTTAGTAAAGTTTATTTTTTGCTACATTATTTTTGTACGGCACCGGACATGAAATATTGCTGGTTGAGTTCAAGTTTATGAGTTGATATCTTAAAAAAACTAAATTACTGACTCAATGAATAGATTCCTTTTAATTGAAAATAAAAAAATTGTTAACCGTTATGTTACTTAATTATATGAGTTAATGAATGTAACACTTAAAAAATAATTAAATTAGGAGGGATAATAGCTTTCTATAGATACTAGTTGTGCCCCGCGGTTTCACCCGCGAGTTCCGGGACGTATGGTGCCCTCTCCTTTTCTGTGCCCCTGACAATGTGTATGCAAAGTTTCACGATCATCGGTTAAGGTGTACACACTTACTTTCGCATAACGGTGCGTGCAGACTACATAACAAAACATATTATATAACATTGTTATATAACTATGTTTCAGATAATGTGAACACTGAATGTTATATAACTTAGTCACGTCAGTTTTTTTTGTTTTCTTTTTTTATTTAAAGTAGGTACAAAAGTCGCTGCCGCAGCTTTACGACAATTGTTATAAAACATTGTTAGATTGCATTGTTATTCTAATTTGTACAGGCTTGTTTTATGTTGCAATGTTGAATAACAATTACCAAAGTTACATGATGTGGACCTGTTATATAACACACGTTATCTAACATGTTACATAGTCTGTACGCACCGTAAAATTAGGATTACAGTATTCGTACAAATTTTGTATATTATAAATACTTCATTATTTCAAAATGGCGATTGGTTGTTATTTGTTGTGAGTTAGATAATAATATGTAAGGCCGATAATATTTGAGTTAAATACAGCCTACCTGAATATTACAAAAGTCTACTGTGTGTTCTGAAAGAGGCGTCGGTTCTTTATCTTTATTAAATCAGTATTTATTATAAATATTACATAGCATATACAGGCTGTCCCGTAAATCGACGTCAAGCCAGAACCAGGTGATAGGCTACGTCATCACAGCTGTTAACAGAAACATGTAAAAATCTATGCTATGCCTATTTAAAAATTAGGGCAGTTATTAAAAACTGACGAAAGCAATAATTTTGAAAACTTCATTGGCAAAAACGTATATTTTAAGCAGTAGTTTTCAGAAATACTATTCAGGATTACACAATAAGAAGAAAATTGAACAAAAGTTAAGGTTTGTAGCGACAGGAGTTAAACCGTTGCAGGGTGTAAATTTTTATAAATTTTAAAGATTATTTTTTTACGTACTTATTTCTATTAAGTTATGACTTAGCCTATCACCCGGTTTTGGCTTGACGTCGATTTACGGGACAACCTGTATATACATACAACGATATTTCGCTGCAAGTTGCAACATTATAACGTTAAACTGCGACTATAACATAGCGAAGTGAGTGTGAAGAGAGCGTAGGTACTGCTATATCGCTATAACAGATTCACATCGGAATTTCGTTCATTGTATTTTCGAATTTATACACAAGTGTATATATATATAAGGTGGAAATTTCATTGGACAAAATGTCTAGTTTCGTTTACGTAGGCATCCCAACTGTTTCATCTCGAACGTTAACACGCTCACCATGCCGCTCCGCTGTTCGTAAGTTTATTGTAACGCTATGTTTAAAGCGGCTACACACGGCCCTAAAATCAGAGGCAATATCGGGAGTAATGTTGCCAGGTCGCCAGACCTAATATCCGGGCAGACCAGCCAGTTTGGCCGGACGTTTGAGTAAAAAACCCACATCATCGAGAACTCAATAAATTATTGAGGACTAGCTGTGCCCCGCGGTAAACCCGCGGTAATTTCAGAGTTCCCGCGGGAATTCCGGGATAAAAGTACCCTATGTCCTTCTCTGTATCCCTCAACGTGCATGCCAAATTTCATCCAAATCCGTTCAGCCGTTTTTGCGTGATTGAGTAAACGTATGCGAGGGTAAGAGCTCGAAAGCGCATTTTCATCCGAGTTGCTTCAAATTTATCGTCACTGCTCAGCTCCTATGTGTCTTAGCGTTAGGTTATATAGCCTATAACCTGCCCAGGAGTATGGACTACAATCGTACCAAGTTTGGTTAAAATCCCTTCAGTAGTTTTTGACCCATGCGTGCACATACAAACAGATAGACAGACAGACAGACAAAAAATTTACTGATTGCATTTTTGGCGTTCAGTATCGATCACCATTCATCCTCCAATATTAATTTTGAATATATATTCAATGTACAGAATTGACCTCTCTACAGTTTTGTTATAAGTATAGATTATAGATAAGTAATCCTCAATAAAGTAAGGTGTCCAGCCTTTTTGCTGGCTGGTCTGCCCGGCTATTAGATTTTGCGACCTGGCAACATTACTCCCGATATTGCCTCTGATTTTAGGGCCGTGTGCAGCCGCTTTTAGCCTGCGTGAACTCTGGGCTTCCCTCGGGAACTCCTGTTGTACACGTAAGGTTAATAGTGACAATGCTATCGGAATCCGTTGCGTAATCCTCCGCTCCTTCTAAGGAAGTGAGCGGACGCACAGCCAGAAGCGAAAAGCGATTTTATTTTTTTGTAATAAGAAAACTGTTGATGTTATTTTAATTTTTATCAATTTCAATTTGATCTGATTAAATTGTGTAATTGAATAATCGATTGTGTGATTCCGACGTGCCTTGTATGTGGTGCCATGGTTGTATTGTACAACAATATGTAATAAATATTTTATACGTAACAAGAATGTGTGCATTTTTTTACCTTAACACCCTGCCATAGCGGTTGAATAGGGATGTTGACTACTATTGAAAATCAAAATTCTAATTAGTCCGTCAGTTAGAAAATGAAAAAACAATAGACACGTATTTTTTGCTTTTTTAAATAAATTAAAATATACAGAGATAAAGCGCATTAAAGTTTAGGATGAGGAGGTCGCCGAAACCGCCATACAAACTGTCAGAATAGTGACGTCACGCGAAATTTCAACTCAATATATCGCCGTTATATTTTGATTACGTAAAAAAAGAAAAAATACGTTTCCAATATTTTTTAATAATCTACAAGACGGACCAAAAAATTAAAATTAGTCAACATGCCCATTACCAAAACCGTTAACCCTAAAATACGTGCTTCTTTATTTGCCACTAGCTGTCCTCCGCGGTCCCACCCACGGGAATTTCGGGACTAAAAGTGCCCTATGTCACTCAATACGTACTACCGTAGCTTCCTATAAGTGAAAGAATTTTCAAAATCGGTTCAGTAGATCCAGAGATTACCTACTAGAACATCACAAATCTTTCTTATCTTTTCGTAATACCTATTAGTAAGTATAGATTATTCCCTCCATGGGAGTTTTGAGGTCCCTCGGGAATCCTTTTTTCCGGGATAAAAGCATCTAATGACACTCAGGAATATCATGGACTGTAGGTATGCAAACTTTTGCCTCCTCAAGGGTTGAAGTTAAAAATCCCTTTTCTAGTGCTTGCCTTCACGAGCCTTATAGCCAGTTCCTTGAAGTCCAAAGTCATGCATGGATAAAACCGAAACTCACTAGAGTAACATTGGTGTTCGCCAAAAACCTGATTTAAATAAGGACGAACGTACCTCTGGGTCATCAAAATTTAAATTTGTCTGAAAGATTAAAAATTTTTTTGTTTGTTTGTTTGTTACGACTTAACTCAAAAACTACTGGACCGATTTCCAAAATTATTTCACCATAAGAAAGCTACATTATCCCTGAGTAACATAGACTATATTGTAATCCGGAATTCCCGCGGGAACTCCGAAATTGTCGCGGGTGAAACCGTGCGGACAGCTAGTATAAAATAAATGTAAAGAAGTTCGCTTAAGAGTCGTGTACCCAATAAATTTCTTAAAATGTTTTCGAAATAACTGCCCCTACTATGGCAACAGGCGCCTCGGTTATGTAAGCGTACTATTAGAGACGTATTTTCAGATCGACTACACGCTACAATATGCGTCATCTAAAATGATTCGACAAATGGGTACAGCTTGCATAAAAAATAATGCAAATGTTATGAAAATTATTTTCGAATAATTTTTGTGTATAAAAGAATATTAAGCTGTAAAATTAACCGATAAATCTACATTATCTAGGTAGGTACCTACTTAAATCATTCCACACTGATAAAAAGTAGGACTAATCCATTTTACACAGACTATATAGAATAGACTACCCAGTCGGTTAGTTCAGTTCGCTTTGAAGCTAATAGGTAGGTAGATATCTAATGGGCTAGTTGAAAATTTTTTTTAGTCCGGTTTGTAGATTAATAAAAAATATTGGAAACGTAGATACTTTTTCTTGTTTTTACGTAATCAAAAAATTAACGGCGATACATTGAGTTGAAATTTCGCGTGACGTCACTATCCGGTGGAGTTTGTATGGGAGTTAATAGCCCCCACCCTAAACTTTAATACGCTATATCTATGTATATTTTCATTAATTTTAAAAAGCAAAAAATACGTGTCCATTTTTATTTCCAAACTGACGGACTAATTAAAATTTAGATTTTCAATTGTCGTCAACATCCCTATTGTAAGAAAACACGGGAAAAACTTCAAAAGATGAAATTTAGTAATACTCTCTTCTGATGTAATACTAGAACAATCAGTTCGAGTCCTTCCTTTATCCCGTCATCAACTCAGTCAGGCTCGGCTCATTTATTTCGTCTGAGTTTAAAAGATCCTTTATTATTAGATAAGTAGTATCTATATCATCTTTTATAAAATTTTGTTTCCTGATCTCAGTCACTGACGCTACCTGCCCAGCCCCTACGAGCTACAACTCGACGAAAACTTACAAGAAACCATATTCTAATTAATTAATTAACATCTATAAAGTATAATTTAGAGCAATCCAACGGAAAATCTAATCCATCAAATCATGAAAGGTAAGTAACTCAAAGAACGTTCACCTACAACTTAACTCAAACCTCGAAGTTTCGATACAGTGTAGGTAAAAAGTACCTACCTAAAGTACGATATTTTTATTAAGTAATCTAATGTTTTGCGCAAAAGAAAACGCTTATTATGATTTGGTTTTAAAATATTGATCATGAAAAATGGCACGAAAAGTGCTTAGGGGAAGGGGGGGTCTTACCTCATGACGGGGTCGTGAGGTAAGACGGGGTACTGCACATATACAAGAAACCAGACGTTTGTGGATAGAAAACAATAAGGCAATGGGAAGCCTCATTCGACCAACGGTCAGCGCGAGAGAAATTGTGAGTGGGAGTGCAGGCGATTTTTGTTTACAAACGAAAAACTGTTTTAACGTTTTGACGATACAATTTTGTGTTATGTCAAACGTCATTATTTTAAGGTAATTATGATCACCACATTTATGTCTTTTTGATCTTTGTTTACTGGTATTGTTTATTTTGATATGGTATGTTGTTTGTATGAATCCGTTAAACATTTTATTAGTGAATTTTATTTTTTGTTCAAATTTACCTTTTGAGGCAAGATGGGGTATTTGGTGTGGGGCATGATAGGGCATTGGGGCAAAATGGGGTTGTGGGTCTGGGTTCATTTAAATTTCTAAATAAATAATATTGGTTAATTTTCTTTTAGGTTAAATCATGGTACGTACTTACAAGAAAAAAATCAAAAGAGGAGAGTGGTCGACAGATGCTATTAAAACAGCTATAGTTAAAGTTTAAAGCAAAGAGATTGGATACAAAAAATTACTTCTGCATACAAAGTGGCTCAGACTACTTTAGAGCAATATGTTAAGAAACTGAAGGAAAGTGGTAAAGTTACTATTAGTTTACCTTTTAATCTCGAAAAAAACTACATTTACACCTAAAGAAGAATACAAAATGGAAGAATATCTGAAATGTATCGAAAACCATCTTTTTGGACTAATTGAAACGTCTAGCATATAAATTGGCAGTTAAAAATGGAAAGACAAAAGGTGTGGACAATGAAGATCTGGAGGAAATACACATTTGTTTGTTTTGTATGAATGATTAGCCTAACCCATCTTGCCCCAATTTCACTACCCCATCATACCCCATAGTATGGGGCAAGATGGTTTTTCATAATGTTCCTATAAATGATTAATTATTAAAAAATGTGATAAGTTGATATTTCAAAGACTGTACCAAATCATAGTTAGATTAATGAAATAACGTGCCATAAATTAATAAGAGTAATAAACACAGTGATTATGCTGTATTTTTGTTATTTCCCTTAGCTACCCCATCATGCCCCCCTTCCCCTATGTACCCTGCCTACCTATTCCTTAACATAAATCTCTTCCAGTAGACCTACAATATACGTTATTCTTTCAAATAGGCACTAATCTGCTTTGTTCTGTTATTTTTTCACATTACTTTACCTATTTCACCAGTTTTTTCTCGTCGATTTCGTCTTTGGAGCTCAGGAAAACCGTCTTCGGTGCTAGTACCTACATAAATGAAGGTTTTTTTTTATATTTTATAGATTATTTAGGTAAATATGTCTCCGATTACTGTTTTGATTGAACTCAATTATAGATTTTGATAATACGGAGGATTTAGGCCGAAAACTTAAATCATAATATATACCTACTTACCTATCATTACGTAAGTAGGTAGGTAAGTAGGTCATAAATAATGCTAATATTATAATGATAAATAAATATTGTAAATAAACAAATTTTAAAAAAGATTCATTACCATATTAAATATGGTGGAATGTCAGAAAATTTCCTTAACTATTGAATCGATTTTAATGAACCGATACTAAGAACCATATGTTAGCGATTCATATTTTGTATAAAGTCTAGAGGAGTGATGGTCACATCACATCCCTCTTGACAGGTGACATAAAACGTCATGTGACGCGTATTTGGGGTGGAAGCCGTCAACGGTGAGTGAGATCGGCATTATCGTTTGTGGAATTGGCGCGAGTGCACGCACTCGCGCATTTACTTTGTGATACAGTAAATAAAACAGTTGCTTAATGTATTAATCGAGTATCATTTCTAACATTTCAGAAGTGCGGTAAAGAAACCAAACACCCATGGCCAGGACTAAGGCGCTCCGGTGCATCACACCAGGCGCCAGGTGCAGACCGGGTAAGCGACGGTGCTGCCTTGTGCATATTCTCAAGGTGCGGCCTGACGACGAAACATAAGACCAGAAAACCAAGTTCAATCTGGTATGTACTTACCTAGTGTCTTCGTTTAATGCTGAAAGCGAAAAGATACAGCGGTATCTACTGAATATGTGAACGCTGGATGAGTCTTTGTTTAGCATACAACACACAACATTATGCATAGTTTAATATATTGATATACATATAACGGTATTTACAGAATACGTAAAGGCTGGTTTATTTCTTATTTTAGTTGTCATACAAAATAAGTTTCAGACATTATATAGTTAAAATTTATATCTACCCACATAGCAGTGTTTACTGATATAAAGGTTGTAATTTCTGAAACCCATGGTGCAAGTTTACCCACCTAGGTAGGTGTGTAAAGAAAAAAAAAAAAGTAACTAATGTTTATCACGAAAGGTGTAACAACACCATGGACCAATTAATTAATTAGTTCAATTGATCCATGAACAACACGAAAGTTAGCTGAGTTTCATAGCTTTTCTTGTCTCATAGGATCTCCTATGCAAGTTAATAGTTCCCAGCTCTGATATCAAGTTAGTTAGCATGCCTACCTACTATTTGAATGAAGTATCTAATAATCATGCAAACAGACAAAGCTTCATTGAATCATTTAGTATAAATCTGTGGATGCAGTAATGTTATTTTGATTAAAGAATTATCTAATCTTACAGTCTGGTGGGTAAATATATTGTACCTACCTGTGCTTTAGAAATAATCTCTTATGATTTTTCTTATGATAAAAGACTAATATTAGTGACTACCTTCAAATAAAAAAAAAATAGAACATCAATTTTGTGACCGAAGTATTCACTCATAATTTATTACAGTGCCTTTCCTAAGTTTCTTGTATGAGGGGATTGCTTCTATCTGAAGTCGAGATCTAACTTTAGCTGTGGTTAACCTTAATTAGAAAAAGAAATTTGGTAATTCTTTAAACTTCAAAACTAGCCAAATTTTGAAAACGTGCAGCTACCTAAACAGCTTAGTAAAGAGTCAATCAGTAGCAAATATCGCTTAGTGACTAGGGTTGTAACACCGTAGTAGGGGCTTGAGTTTTATCCCTAGGAGATGTAGCAAGACTTTCAAAAATAGCAGTAAAAAAATGAGACTAGCAAGCAAAACTAGGTAAATTCAAAAGAAAATCATCAAAGCTTTGCAAAGAAAAAAAAAAAAAAAAAAAAGGATTACAACAATCTCTTAGTCTTTTGAGTTTATTGAAAACTAGCAGTAGATACTCCGCGGTTTCACCCACGTTAATTTGAGGAAAACCCTACAAAATATATTTATTTAGGGACGATAGTTTTGATGTGTATGGTTCTAAATCTAGAATAGAAGTCCGTCAAAACCATAATGAAAATACAAATCAGAATATACAGTTTGAAATTTATAAAAATAATTACATTAGAATACAAAATATTATAACAGTTACAATAAGTATAGGCCATAGATAAGCAATGGTGCGTTACCTAAACTGACGAAAGTTTGAGTAAATTGTATCTTAAAATTGTAGCACTTTTTTTTGTAGAAATTCTTTTGTGTTTAATATTTTGATGGTATTTGAACAATGTAATAAGGTAAACACATAATTGAAAAACATTCTATAACTCTCGATAAAGCGTCTTGTATCAATAACTTAATTGTGTTGGTTATCGTGGGCCAATTGTAACATAAAGTTACCTTATAACATCAGCTATCCACCTGTAACAAATGTTTGAACTTGCTTCGGTGTACCTGCCTCAAAGATTATTCGGAGCACAAAGATTTAAAAATCATCTTCTATCAAAACATAAGGACCATAATACATCATGCATCTGGTAGAAAGCTGTTTGACACTAACTGTGTCCGGTTTCACTTGTGCGAAACTCGTTTTGTAAAAAGATTCCTTTTCTTGACGCCCATTTAAATGGATTAAATCCCTTATGTTACTTCAAGCTAAGCTTGATTTACCTGCGGAAACCGCGTGGTAATCCGTTCATTAGTTTCGAAGGTTAGCGTGAACGGACACGCAGATTCTACTCTTTTATTGTGTTGCCTTTATGTTGCTTCAAGCTGAGCTTGATTTACCCGTGAAGACCGCATGGTAAGCCGTTCATTAGTTTCGAAGGTTAGCGTGAACGAACACGTAGATTCTACTCTTTTATTGTGTTGCCTTTATGTTGCTTCAAGCTAAGCTTGATTTATCTGCGAAAACCGCATGTTAATCCGTTCATTAGTTTCGAAGATTAGCATGTACGGACACGCAGATTCTAATCTAGATAATAATTAGATTCTAATTAGTGTCGATAGATTACAAACAGACACTTCAATATCATTTAACTGCAAAAATGTAGGTAAAACAGAAAATTAATAACGCAGGAAAGTAATTTTATGGTGATTACTGAAACGATGGTTTAGTAAGTCAGAGAAATAATACAATACCTAATACTAAAGAAAGGTATAGTTTAAAATTGAATAAGTACACTAAAACACGACATAGAAGACTAAATAAGTCCCGTGAAAAAAAAAAATCTCTAAAATAAAGTATAAAATAGAGATACTACCAGGGTTTCTTAACCTTTATAATTCATATGATCTGAATAGGGCGTCATCACCAATGTAGTCGTTGATTTATTAACATTCAATTAAGGTTATGATATATCCATTCGTTGTTTTAATGCATTGACCAAACGTCAATATCGAGGTTTAGAATGTAAACTTACAATAATCGTACATGTACCAGTATAGATTATTGAAAGCCGCAGGTAGGTACCGAAAAACGCGTGTCGAGTTAATCTTCGTTATTTCAGTCACCTATGGATTTTGAACTCATCTATTTTGTACTCCGAGCTGGTGGTTTTGTAGATAATTAACCGTAACCATGTTTGATGTAGGGATCAGTGTAGTATTATCGTTGGCGTTTCGCCAGAATTGAAGAAAAAGAAGAAAATATTGTCATTTTATGTGCAATAAAGGATTAAATAGTAATAATATTAATAATGATATAGTATAACTTCAGTACACCACTTAGATTCACAACGAGGATTACTTAAACCAAAAAGGACCTACATAATAGTGGATTCCCTAATAGAGTAGTCTCAACTCTCTCAGTTTTTTTTTTTAAATCGCCCAGTGTTCCGTTTTCACTCAATGTAATAAAGGTATTAGAATGTTGTGTTGATGCAAAAGATATCATGTTAGTATCACTTTGCCGAGTCGGCAATGGAAGGCACACTCTTATAAATAATTAATTTGTCAATCATTATAACAGTAATTTCCAGAATAAATCCAAGTATATTCTCATAGTAACAAGAACTAACAGTAAATTGATAATATATATTGTATACTTCAATTACCCATAATATGAATATTGTGGAGGACCAAGTAGACCCCCTGTCTAATAATCACCCTTTTAATATCCATGCTATTCTTCTTCGACTCTTTATACAGCTCTGTTAGAGTATTGCGCTAAGGTGAAGAATATTTGTTTACCATGAAGAATAGTATGGTATTAGTATGGTGTTCAATAAATTACAAACAGAACGAAGAGAGTCCTAACCAATATTTAGTAAACTAGGTACCTATCCTTGAAATATGACAAAATAAGTTATCGGCTTTAGCAATCTTCGACCATATTCCACAACTTTATAGAATATCATGGCATAGATATTAGGGATAATGTTTTAGAGAAACTATTTAAGACAGTAAACAATACTAAAATAAATTCAAAGGACTTTGAGCTTACCCTAGTAAAACTTATCTTCGCAAAGCGTTAATTATCCAAGATAGATAGATACACATCACACCAGTAAGTGACATTAAGATATGTTAAATAAACTGAATGAGACAAAGCCTTGTAATAATGTAATAGATAATACCAAATATAAAATATAAGAGTTGATCAGGGCTTAATTGCATCAGTATGATACCTTGTGTGTTTACGATTTACTAGCAAAATGACGTAGTTGCCTTGTTGAGCACCCTGTATCTTGTAAGGGCCTCCCTTAGTGAAAAATTTATAGACATGAACGACTACATAATCTACGATGCCTCTTTGGATAAATCATGTCACTGGATTTCGTAGAAAATCGAAAATCGTAGTATCGTTAGATCTATCTTGACTATCAAAGATATTTTGTATAGCTGTTTTACGGCTAAAACGCATTCCGCTTAGCAGAACGCGAACATAGTCATGTTATGTAACATTAGTAGAAACTAATAGTACCTACAAAGAAGCGTAGAAAAGTAGACTTAAGCAAACGGGTAACTTTGGACCTATTTTCTTCGTAATGGTGAATTTTAGTAAAAAGAAAATACGTCTTCATTATTCAGTCTCATAAGACACAGAGAAAATAGTATGATAACTAGCGACCATGTGGGCGGTGTAGGCGCATTACGGTTGCAATGAAGCAATTACTCTAACTTTCCCGAAACTCCCCTTGCTGGCACCTCGAATGTATTTCCCACAATATTTCCAAAACTGAAATTTTGAAACAGTGACTGGGTAGAAAAGTGACCGAACGGCGGCGTTCTACCTACATTCATTATGCCAGTAAATGTATTTGTGCACTATGGTCTTGTGCACGGGACGGGAGTCACCCGGCGATACTAGTTTTCATCCTAAACTGAGTTGTTGCCTCTTCTATCTGTTCTGTGGTAAAAGGTTTGCGGTCAGAATTTAACAACTCTGTCGAGTTATTGAATTGCAATAATAATCCCTTAATATCTGGGTCACCGAGCTTCGCTCGTTGTGTATAGTGCCATCTGTTTTTAAGTAGAAAAGCAAACACTCATTTTTCATTGTCTGAAAACACGGATGAAGCGACGCTTTCAAAAATGAAACCTAGCTAGATTGATTAATCGCCCCCGAAACCCCCGGCATACTAAATTTCATGAAAATTGTTGGAGCAGTAGTAACAGTAATAAAATGGAAGAGTTTGTTGTTAACAGATTCTTGAAGTACTTTTCACAAGTAGAACTATTTAAGTTATTTAATTTACTGATAGCGTAAATTGAGGAAACGAGCCAATGAACTGGTTTATTTATTTATTTATTTGTTTAAGTACACAAAACAGATTGTAGTCATTACGATTTTTACTTATTGTAGTGTATTATTATATGTTCCGACCACAAACCAGAGATATGCATACCTAGAAAGACTAAAAATATCGAGCGAAGTACAAAGTAATATTTAAATTTATTTTGATATTTATGGATCTTAGAAAAAATAGAACTACAATTAGCAAGTGCGACGGAGGTAGTCGTTGATATTTTTTAAGTATACCCTAAAATTACAATTAAAAACGTCCACATCTGCACCTTTAGCGACGAGCTCATTATATTGGCGACACATCCGTACAACTGGATTGTAAAAAGATGTGTTGTTAGTGAATATCCGAAGTGAGAAGGTATTGGGACGTCGAGAGCGATAATTGGTGTTGAAATTTAAAAGTGATAGGATGTAAGGGCTACCGATCTGGTGGTGTATTATTTTATGTAGCAGGATCTGGTCCCCTTGATCTGGACCCTTGCGACGGGTTTCTAAAGAGATCATACCGAATCTGTTCAACCTGTCCCCGTACGTCTGAAGCGATCTTGTGGAATTTTTATACCTGAAAGTAATTAACTTTAGACAGCGTTTTTGAACTCTTTCAATTCGGTCAATGTGCACCGTGTAGTAAGGAGACCATACAACCGAGTTGTATTCGAGAGTACTTCTGACGAGGGTGCAGTAGAGATAAATGATGCTAGCGGGTCTTTTTTTAAAACCTTTGGTGGATCTGGATATGAAGCCCAACAGACTGAGGCTTCTATTAATTACATGATCATAATGGTATCTAAATGTAAGTTTTTTCGTCAAATATTATACCTAAGTCTTTAGCTACCTAAGTCTTTAGCTAACTGGTATTGCTTTGGAATTTTTCTTGTTGTTTATGGTTAGACCATGGAGCGAGCGTGCTGCCGAAGGCTACCTGTTAAATAACACCGCAGTGAGCGTGCTGCCTAAATGTGAAATAATAAACCCCGGAACGAGCGTGCGTCCATCGATCAGCATTGGAGCAAGCGCGCTACCTATCGTGATGACAGGACGTTGGAGTGGGCATCGAATCCGAATCAAAAATGATCTCTGATGAGCATGGGTCAGACCGGGTCCCTCGGTGGGCAAACGGCAGGCTACAACTTGGTGGTGCAAGATTGTGCTGAAAGAGTCAGACCGTGTCCCTCGGTGGGCAAACGGCAGGCTACAACTTGGTGGTGCAAGAATGTGCCGAAAGAGTCAGACCGTGTCCCTCGGTGGGCAAACGGCAGGCTACAACTCGGTGGTGTAAGATTGTGCTGAAAGAGTCAGACCGTGTCCCTCGGTGGGCAAACGGTAGGCTACAATTTGATGGTGACAGATTGGGCTTAGAGAGTCAGACCGTGTCCCTCGGTGGGCAAACGGGAGGCTCGGTGGTGTTGTGTAATATTGAATTAAATCCGATTGTGTCCCTCTGCAGGCAAACAAATTTGTGAAGAGGCGAGTCTGATGTATTCACATGATGGAAGAATCTACAAATGCTTACTTTGATGATCTTAGAACAGTTTAAATCAATAAATTGTTTATGAATGTAACAACAAAATATGTTTCAGTTAAGTATTATTCTGATGTTTATTTTGTATAGATTTCGTTTTGGATTATGTTTATTTTCAAATTGATTTGTACTTTTGTACTGTTATTAATAGTACTTTATTTAAAATGAAAATTTATTATATTGATAATTTTAATTTTGCTTCCAGAAATATTTACTTGCAAATATTCTATTTTCTTTTTAGATAGATATTTTGTTTTCTTTTCTTCAAATCATGAATTAAGTCAAAAAAAATATAAAAATCTTGTATTAACACATACTTTAAGGCTATTTAATGTACTTAATTAATAATGTTGACATTTAGATATTGTCTTAGTCAACGGATAAATTAGTGTAATTTTGTTACCATTACAATGTTCCTAATAATGTTCTTCATAAAATTACTACTTATTGGAGATGTTGTTTAAAAAAAAAATTAAGGTATTTGATTGTTTAGTTATAAATTTAATTCTTTGTATGGTAAATTGCCCTTTTGTATGGGGTCATACTTTACTGTAGAATGGCCGAGAGACATTTTTTAGGAATGGGGACATTCCATTAACAGAATGGCCGTCTGTTAGCGATTCATATTTTGTATAAAGTCTAGAGGAGTGATGGTCACATCACATCCCTCTTGACAGGTGACATAAAACGTCATGTGACGCGTATTTGGGGTGGAAGCCGTCAACGGTGAGTGAGATCGGCATTATCGTTTGTGGAATTGGCGCGAGTGCACGCACTCGCGCATTTACTTTGTGATACAGTAAATAAAACAGTTGCTTAATGTATTAATCGAGTATCATTTCTAACACATAAGAACCATCGCACTGGCTTTCAAACAAACCGCATCGAAATCGGTTTATTCGTTCGGGAGCTACGATGCTACCGACACACACACAGACTAATTCTATTTATCTCTTCTCCCGCCAATGTTTACTTCAATTCCCTTCGATTTTTCAAAGGTTGAGTGGAAGAAATCCCCTCGCGGGATAAGTCCGCCTTTGAGCATTAATTACCTACTTGTTTTGATATTATCAACTTGTAAAAACTCTGTTTATGCTCAATAAAGTATACAAATAAATAAACAAACAAACAACACACAGTCAGACACTCAAATTTATAACACCCCGTTGTTTTTGCGTCAGAGGTTAAAAAGTGCATCCTCCTGAGTGTGTATTGTGTATGTAAAGTAAGTACCTACTCCTTACTTCTCCGAAAATTCTACACTACGCGGGTGCATGTTCACTTTAAAATTTGAAATCCATTCACTACAACTTTAATCGCTGGATGCTCTGAAATCTGAGTTGTCACTGTTTCATAGACCACAAAGCTAGTTTGGTATTAAGTAGTTATAGGTTTTTTTATACAACATAGACGGCAAACGGGCAGGTGGTACACCTGATGGTAAGTGATTACCGCCGCCCACGGACATCGGCAACATCAGGGCCCTTATTCACTATGACCATAACACGCCGCGTTAAGATAAGACGCCGCAAAAACTGTCTTTCCCACGCGACGTAATCAAAGAAGTTTTTACGCTCATGTCCTTTAACACACCATCGGAAGTTTCCTTCAGCGTCAAAACTGTTAGATTTGGGTAAACAAGTAAATCCAATTTTTTTTCTTATAGATTTGTAGATTTGTAGTCTTGTAGATTTAAAAAAAATATTGGACACGTATTTTTTTTTTTTTTACGTAATCAGAAAATAACGGCGATACATTGAGTTGAAATTTAATGCGCCCTAAACTTTAATGCGCTTTATCTCTGTATACATATTTTAATTTATCTGAAAAGCAAAAAATCTGTTGTTTTTTTTTATTTTCTAACTGACGCACTTATATGTATATTATAATTTTGATTTTCAAAAGTAGTCAACATCCCCAATTAGAAATATTAATCAGTGATACTTTTAAGGGCTCACGTCGTGGTCCCTCCTTTTCGACTATCATTTCGTTCGCAGGTCGCAGACCCACCAATCGACATGGCAATCTATCGAGTTGCTCACCTTTGTAAACAAGTAACCCCTATTAGAAGTGACTATTTACTTATTAATAGAATTCGGAATTCAATTAAGGTTTTAAATAACTATTGGAAGCACTTACGCGGTTTGTTTTTATCTGAAACTTAATACCATACTTAAAAGCACCAGATAGAAAACACCAAATTTCTGTTTGAACTAAATGATGTGTCCTAGGGCAGGTTTAAATTAGTTTAAGTACTTTAACAAGTAAAAAGGTACCGTAAAACAGCTGCAATTATGTGTGAGGCTCAGAGGGGCTATTATGTAACTTTTATTTCTATCATTTTTCGGTTGCAATCAAAAACATGGCGGTTTCGCGATCACAATATGCACGTTTTGACCCTACAATATCTAGCGATCAACCAAAATAAACATAGGTACTTCAAAAGTCGAAGCTGTTTAAGCATGTTTAATTAATGAAAAAATCGCCATTTTTCTGATTGAAACTGAAATATGATAGCAATGAAAGTTACATATTATTATTTATTTTGCACTACTGTTAGCTAATTGCAATTGGATTCGACTTTCGAGCGATGTGCTCTATTCTATTGAAGTAGCAAATAAATAAAAAAATCTGCGTAAATTTCTAGTGTCACTTACCATGTAGGTACATACACTATACCTGACAAAAAATCAAGTAGGCTTTATCGGTAGGTACGATGCGTAGTTACTTCGATCAAGCGTAAAAGCTGAAAGCAACTAACCGGTTTTTTTATGATGATAGATTTTTATATCCCCAACTTTACAGTTTTACTCGCTGTTCATAACAACAGAGCAGTTTCGTCGTGATAATATTATTGCCCCCCTCCCATTCCAATTTTTCTCCCCCATGTCGTCTGGATTATGTAATTTTTTGTTGATTTTTTTAATTTTTATTTGTTTTTACTTTGTTATTACTTTTTTGAAATAACTACTTACCCTAACACTTAGCTGTAGGACCTATATTAACAAAGATACGTTTATGAGGAAATAAAAAATATGGTAAGTTAGAGGTTTTCCAACTTACTCAAAGAGAAGACATCATCCATTCATGGAAAAAGAAATTCCTCAGGAATCACTACAACAATAATACCTAAACGCGGATGTGAGTTTGTTTGTTACGCTTCCACGCCTTAACTACTCAATCGATCATCAATAAATTTTGCTTACACGTTGTCAGGGGGCTTCAAAAAAGGACATAGGATTACCTACTATTATATCTCGGAATTCCCGCGGGAACTTCGGAATTAATGCGGGTGAAACCGCGGCAATGGCTAGTTTTTATATCAACCGTAGATAATAATAAAATTCCAACTCTCAATAAGTCTAAACTCATGGGGTTTTATGGTTCTAAAGAAACTTAATTGAAAAGCTGAACACATCCCCAGTTAGGGAACAATAGAGGCCGTCTGCTTTTCTAGATTTCTAACAAAAGGTTCATTTTTGCATAATCCAAAGTTCGTGATGTAACTCTCTGAAAGTCATTAACATGGCTGTACTGTAACTTGCTTGAGCAATAATTGAAAAAACAATGGTCCCTTTAAGAAGCATTTTAATATGGAACAATAAAAATCTCCATTTATTAGGAATTTATAATAACAATACGACACATTAAATTATATTAGGCGTAAACACTTGTTACCCCGCGGTTTTACCCGCGTAAAATTTAAAGTTTTTCTAAGTATAAAGTTGATTCGTTGACTTGCATTGATAAATAATAGGTTTTTTTCTGTAATTAAACTTTATCAATTAACTTCAGGGGTAGACTATCAGATAAGTAAACCGGCAGGCTATTTGCTAAGCACTCAGGAACCTTCAGAAACGGTAAACTGCAAAAGTCGCTTTCACATAATAGGCAGGATTCTACTTACCTATGTCTGAAATTTATTTTGTTCTAGCATTTATACTTATGTGCGTATTAACATAAACCTTCTTCAAAATCTTTATTGAAAGTTATAACCATACCACCACCATAACTGTGGCTCTTTTCGACGCCAACATAAACTTGATACAATCCTTTTTTTTTACGCTAGGAGGGAAAATCCCTAACGGACCCCTGCCAACACGGGCTGGAAGGGAGTGTCCGGTTTGCACGGACTAAAAACCCCTCCTCCATGCCACTCATTGCAGCTGGGACTGTCTGATAAAGCATCAGACAGCCGCTGCTCCGTAATGCTCTTTCCAGCTGGCGCTTGTGAATCTCCATCTGTTTCATGATCGAGGTGATGAAGGCCATTATGAACTAGCTAGGTATACCTTTTGAGTAGTGATTAAATGGATTTGGGTCCCAGGTCATAAGGTTTGTTACACTGTTATTGTAGGATTATAATAGTGGATACAAGTATATAACTACTCAAGGGATTAAAATAGCCATTTTAATAGTACATTGTTATCCTAGGGGTGAAAGTAAACAATATATCGAGGGACTAAATAAGTCTTTCTATCGAGGATAACACTGTGCTTTTCATTACGAATTCAAGGAAAGTCAAAATAAAAATAGGAATTAGCTAAAGAAAAAAATGAGTGAATTTCATTTTACATAAATCAACCATTAGGTGTGCTACTGGCCAGTAAGTATGCCCCCTATGATATAAAAAAAAAACTTGTGTTTCTGCAGTATCCAGCTGTCAGTTGAAAGCGATTCTCCCTAGGGCTGAAAAGTGTTACTTTCAACCCGCTTCTCAGGCAACTTCAGACCTACTTTCCGAGTATGAGTAATGAAAAGGATATTATTTTACGTAGGTATGTATATATGTATAATGTATGGTACGTACTACGTATATACGTATATGGTATAAATATATAGAAGAGTAAATATATTTTACATCTCTCATATTCGATAAGTGGGTCCTTATTACCCCTAAATGGGGCTTGTAGGTGACCAATTAGCGCTCTAGGGTAATAATGTAACTAGAAAAGCCCTAGGGCGGTAAGTAATTAAAGAAAAATCTCTTCACTCTTTCAAAAAGTTCGCGTACATCTAACCGTCATACTGGCAATAGACATGCATTCAGCCCAATGACAAAAGAGATCGCTTCGCTATTCAGCCTTGTCTTCGTATGATTATAATAGTCATCAATTTTAAATATCGAACGGCACTTGAAAAAAAAAAAAAAAAAAAAAAGATGAAAAATGAGGGATATGAGGGAATGAGGGAACATGAAGCATACTTGTGCAATGTACATACAACAATAGAATATATAGGTACCTACATCCATGCACCGGTGATGCACCGAACAGACGTTGCTATAGGTATATGTGTAACGCGGCAACGCCGCTTCTACAGGTAGTCAGGCAGGGGTTCCCAAGTCAAAAGGGTAACAAAGCGTTCACGAGAACAAATACATTTCCAACTGACTTCAAAAAAATGAAGAAAGTTATCACTTTGGCAGTTTTTTTTTGTTCGTTTTTCGCAATCTTTTTGTCACTTGGGAAAGGTTTTATAATGATTCTTTTTCCTTTTTTTGTTTCAGTTTATAGGAATAGAATAGAATAGAATAGAATAGAATAGAATAGAATAGAATAGAATAGAATAGAATAGAATAGAATAGAATAGAATAGAATAGAATAGAATAGAATAGAATAGAATAGAATAGAATAGAATAGAATAGAATAGAATAGAATAGAATAGAATAGAATAGAATAGAATAGAATAGAATAGAATAGAATAGAATAGAATAGAATAGAATAGAATAGAATAGAATAGAATAGAATAGAATAGAATAGAATAGAATAGAATAGAATAGAATAGAATAGAATAGAATAGAATAGAATAGAATAGAATAGAATAGAATAGAATAGAATAGAATAGAATAGAATAGAATAGAATAGAATAGAATAGAATAGAATAGAATAGAATAGAATAGAATAGAATAGAATAGAATAGAATAGAATAGAATAGAATAGAATAGAATAGAATAGAATAGAATAGAATAGAATAGAATAGAATAGAATAGAATAGAATAGAATAGAATAGAATAGAATAGAATAGAATAGAATAGAATAGAATAGAATAGAATAGAATAGAATAGAATAGAAAAAAGTTTATTTGATACCATAAAGATAAAATTAGTACAAGCGTGAGTTTTAAACTAGAATAGTTGGTACCAAAATGGCTACCACTCAGCATTATGCCGTGGCACTAAGTTCCACGACGCTGATTTTCAGTGGCGACCGTAGAAGGGAGATGGCTTCACACTACCAATAGGACCGTCCACAATCTACATTTCTTAGTTTCAAAGATAATTTAAAAAGTAAAAGTAGAGTATGTTGCGGGGTATGCCTAAGAAGACTAAATATATAATCAGAAATAAATTCCTACTAATAATACAAATGCGAAGGTAACTCTGTCTGTTTGTCTGTCTGTTACGCTTTCACGCCCCAATGGCTCAGTCGATCATCATGAAACTTTGCATACACGTTGTCATCATGACGTTGTCATCCCGTCACCTTCATCCCGAAATTTCCGCGGGAACTCCGAACCTATCGCGGTTGAAACCGCGGGCAACAGTATCAGAAATAAATCAGAAACGGCTAAGACAATTACTAATACCAATTACATTTACTAATTACAATTTACTAATTACCTAATTACTAATTACAATACTGTATAGATCTTCAGAGATATAAAATGGATCTTCTTAGTGGGTAAATCCCTCGCGAGTCGCGATTGTTTCATCGCTTTTTATGCCACTCACAATCAGAATAGAAATACATGGTCTATAATGTATGTATGTAGTTATGTATGTATATATTAGTATGTATGTATGTATGTAGTTATGTATGTATTTGTAGGAAATAGTGATATAGGAACAGCAAACTATAATAAGCAATTGCACCAACATAGTTATAGATAATACATCATACCAGATATCCGTAGGGAACACGGAGCAGTGCCTGGGACTTGCGACCCAGGTGTAGGTTTAATGGGGCCCCTTTACAATGCATGAACGCTCACCTCCACTGCCCGTGCTCCCGACTTAAGCAAACCTCTGGAAAGTATTAGATGACACAGCACACATAATCACTATAGCCACTCTAGATTGATACGACACTGATACGACACTATAACTGCACTGAACCGAACACAAAGTAACAATGAACCGTGGCTTACGCATACCCGCGTTTTATATCAAGTTCTAACAAAGACGAGTCGGGCAATGGAGTGGAGCGGGGGAACGAACGTACTACAACCGCTATTAGTCGGCGGGAAACGTTATTGATAACGAAACTACCCTCTCGCCGACATATTTATATTAATGTTTATTTGTATGATTATATGTATATGTTTGTATTCGTGTGTGTATGTATGTGTATTTCTTTTTACCTATATACTTATATATTCCGTTCCGATTTCCGATCATAAAGCCTTACTTTGTTACTTTTATTTTTACTTTTAAGTTCTGTGTTTCTAAATTGTTATAGTTTTGTGTACGTACTGCGAAATTCTAAACTTTATTTAAGGGTAACTATTATTGGCTCTTAGTGTAATCTTGTAATCTAAATCTATTATATGTTTTTGTAGCTGTTGTTGTCTTGAATAAACGAAAATAAATAAAATAAATAAATAACCTATTATATATATATATTATTGTATCCCTTTTGGAGTTGGTTTTTATGATCACATTCTTTCTCAACTAAGATTTCAGATTTGCAAAAAATACGATTTTTAAACCATACCATAGTAAACTATTATTCATCAGTGCATGTGATTACCTTAAAATTACTTTTTTTGGGTCTGCGTTTTATTGTGATTTATTCATTAAAGTTCCTAGTTAAATATTCATCAAAAATTCATCTACGTGTTAACATAGATAATAAAATATCAGTGATAATTAAAGAGTTCGTGGCCTGAAACCCCCTTTCGGACTAACCCTATTAAGTTGTATTCCACTTCCTACACGAGCACGGGGATGCGAAGCGCAGTTTCAGAGTCAATGTCAAGGAATCGGAGTTAGAATCCTGTAGCTAGAAGTGCCAACTGTAGTTTTTAGTATTTATTTTTGTTGCCTCAAATCCATAAGTCTTCTTTTTTATGAAATGGCAACTTTTAAATAATTGTTCCAATGACAATGCGTGACTTGATAGACAAAGCAACGCGATTGAAGTAAAAAAAAAACACGATATATTTTGAAACCATGAGATTTCCAAAATAAAATCTCATGACGGCCGAATTATGAATGACAGTCATAACTTGTCATTGGTTTGATAGTTTTAACTTTTAACGTAGTCACGTCTCTTTGAAAACTGCTAAACTTTTGCTTCACTGAGTCCTAGTAGACGAGTGTTTGTCTCCTTCATTTTCCAACGCATTGAGCGAGACGGCCAATATTTTGACTAATAGGCTCTGCGTAATATACGAACCTTTTGATCCTGACAAGTAACAAAGTTTGTGAAACAGTAGTAACAATAAATGAGTAGATACTAAAGAACTTAAAAGAATAATAACGACTACAAAACACGGAAACGTAAATAGAAAAATATTTTAAAAACAACCAAACCATAATAAAAAAAATTACAAACTTTTTAAATTACTCTTTTATTTCCTCTCTACCTTAAAAACTACTGAGCCGATCTTGATAGAACATAGTTCACAAACAAAAAATATTTCAATTCACTTCTAATTTCTGAGAAATATGCGGCCAAACATACATAGATAATTAGATACATATAATATATATTAGATAATTAGCTACACTCTTGAAATTTGGCACACTTGTTTAGAAGCCCACGAATATTGTGCGATTCCAGCAACATGCATAAGGATCGAATTGATAACCTCCTTTTGTTGAAGTAGGTTGACAAGACCACGTGAAAATTGTGGTTTTTCGTGGTGACTGGAAAATTTCAAACCTCTGACTTTAGCCGTTTATTTGAATGCTCTCAACAAGCCACATCTAGTATAGGTGCTCTATAGCGCCGCCCACGGAGCGCTTGGGCGGGATATAAGCACAGCGCTCGTTTGTCGAAGGCCCAGTCGTGCACGCCACACCTGACGGCCACCATCCCACTGCTGACCACCACCACCACACCTGACTGACCACTGCACGCAACAATCAGATTGCGAGAAGGTAACTGACCAATTTTTTTATCTAAAAAATTAATAATTTTGTCTCAACTTGCTCATTTGGGCTCATAATCAATATGCCTGTATTGTATAGTAAATTCATGTCTATGTCTTAATCCGTTTTTCGTCTGTATGTGCTCACTTTACACGGGAACTACAGGACTCATTTGACGACTGAATGAACAGCACATGAAACACAGATTTCCCTGTCGGTGGTTAATAATTTTCCAGATCGACGTAGGTACTATAGAATTATTTTTTTGGTGCCTGTAATTAAGTACGTATAGGTACAATGAGTTCCCAAAAGAGAAAGTGGTAGGTAATTATTCCGACCTCGACTGCAAAGGCAATTTTTGTTGTTAAGAAAAAGTCCTTTTCATTACTCATACTCGGAAAGTAGGTCTGAAGTTGCCTGACAAGCGGGTTGAAAGTAACCCTTTTCAGCCCTAGGGAGAATCGCTTTCAACTGACAACTGTCAAATTATTAAAAAAAACTAGGTCTATTTTCACATTTCTATTGAACCATGTTTCAACTTTCTATACAGCCAGCGCGATGTAAAATTGAAATAACGTAAAGTTTAAGTAGGTATTAATTAAAATAAAATTCACTCACTTTTTCTTAAGCTAATTCCTATTTATATTTTTTTATTTTCTTTAATTAATACTTAATAATTAAAGAAAATTTTTATTAGGTCGCCACAATGTAAATAAAAAATACTGGCTGAATAGCTAGCCGGCCAAAGAAAAAGAAATAGGTGGGAAAGTGTCAAGCGACTATCCGATCATCACTCATTTTTTCTTTAGCTAATTCCTATTTTTATTTTGACTTTCCTTGCATTCGTAATGAAAAGCACAGTGTTATCCTCGGGAGAAAGACTTATTTAGTCCCTCGATCTATTAGCGCCCTCGCTACGCTCGGGCGCCAAACCCCGTCTCGGGACTAAGTAAGTTACTTTCACCCCTAGGATAACAATGTACTATTACCATTTCGGAAGGTGAAGGTACATTTTAAAAACATCCATTATGATGGACCGGTGCGCGTTCAAGTTAAACATAAAAAGAAAAGTTTCCTAAAAACCAAATATGTGAAAACTGTTCTATGGTTTCTTATGGTCCCTCTACATTTTAAAACTCCAGAAGTAGGTAGGTCAGCCCCCCTAGCCGAATTGATATTCTACAATCGTTATCGCATAGAGATTAGAAAACTAATGAAAGGAATCGTTACGTTACGTGACCACGCAAAACTAGAGTTTTGATTGGCCGATGTTACGTGACCGACTGATATGACGCCTCGTTACATAGTTTCCTATGCGTTAGCGATTGTAGAATGTCAACTTGGCTAGGAGGGCTGGTCAGTAATTAAACTCAGGGTGCTCACAATGTCACAACATTTAGAATGACATTAGAACCATAATTATGGTCACTTTGAATAATGCTTAGCCACTTTTGATGCGTCCAGCACCTACTATAATACTAATTAAAAATATTGATATCCTACTAATATTAAAGACGCGAAAGTTTGTAAGTATGTGTGGATGGATGGATGGATGTTTGTTACTCTTTCACGCAAAAACTACTGGATGGATTCAAATAAAACTTTACAATAATATAGCTTAAGTATACATCAGATTAAGACATAGGGTACTTTTCATCCCAGATTTCCCGCGGGAACTCTGAAATTGACGCGGGTGAAACCGCGGGGCACAACTAGTGTTTTATACTAATCACTAGCTGTTCCCTGCGATTTCACCCGCGTTAATTTCGGAGATCCCACGAGATTTCCGGGATTAAAGTATCCTATATCCGTTTCTGCATCCCTGACAACGTGTATGCAATTCAATGCAAATCCTCACACAAGTCCTCACCGCGTCTGTCTGTCCGTTCGCGATAAACTCGAAAACTACTGAACGGATTCTCATGCAGTTTTCACCAATATAGATAGAGTGGTTGTGGTGGTAGACATAATGGTTGAAATATAAGAATAATTGTTGGAAGTGTCATAACAAGTGCTGTAAACATTGCATACTACACGTTGTCAGGGGTACAGAGAAGGACATAGGGCACTTTTTGTCCCGGAATTCCCGCGGGAACTCCGAAATTAACGCAGGTGAAACCGCGGGGAACAGCTAGTTTTTTGTTGAAGGAAACTATTAAGTAATTGCTGAACAAAGCAATAGTTAAATGCAAAACTAATTACGTTCCACAAAGTTATAGATACTTAGTCTATGTTTTTTTTTTTCAAAAATGTCTTACCGCCGCACTCAGAGTCGACTTTAATGATTACTTAGTTAAGTATAGATTTTTAAAACAAAACTGCCGCAATCAGACAAGTTTAAAAAATTTATGTTAGTTGGCATTTAAATAATTAAATTACATCTCATTAAATGCCAATCAACATTAATTTACTGAACGTCTCTGGTTGCGGCAGTTTTGTTTTAAAAATCTACACTTAACTAAGTAATCATTAAAGTCGACTCTGAGTGCGGCCGTAAGAATAGAGATGTTTATTTCCTTTTATTTGTACTTAATGTTTATTATTATTATTATTAATTATTTTCATACACCGATGTATCAATGACAGCAGGTCCCTAAGTATCATTACATGTATATTTGTTCAATCTCTGGCGTTAATAGGTTGTTACTCGATATAGCCGATCATTATTGATCATCCGTTCGATGTATATACCCATATTGTATCACTGAATATCATAAAAAAAAAAAACAGCAAAATAGTTCTTAGATAATCCTGAGGTTCGAAGTTCGAACTAACATCCAAACTGTTAAAAAGTTTAACCACATGTTTAAACAAATGGATACACCGTCTGTAAAAGTACGAGAGCACAGCTCATACCCAGCATGTTTTTAAAGTTTTGTGCGCGAAAATCATTCGGCGACACTGGTTTCCACCTGTCTTCATAGTAAATGATGATGTCCCTTCTATCCGTTTTTTCGGTTCTGTGGTAGGTACTGAAACTTCCTATAGGGGGTCAAATTCTAGCTGCCTAGTTCTTGTTGCTGTGCGTACTGTCTATAACATAATGCTATAATGACGAGGGTCTGAAGATAGAGCCGGAAGATTTCTACTGAAACTATATAGGTGTGACGTAGCTAAAAATCTTATTGCCAACGTGCCGCGTGGTACTTACCTATAGTAACTGCAAAAACGGATCGTTCGGCAGTACTCAGAGTCGTTTTAATGATTGCTTAATTTTAATTAAAGATTTTAAAAACCAAAATGCCGCACTCAGAGATGCTCATTAAACTAATGTTATCTGGCATTTAACTAAATTGAACTTAATTAGTGAAATGTCAATTAAATTAATTTAATGAACGCCTTTGAGCGCGGCAGTTTCGTTTTTAAAATTTTTAATTAAAATTAAGCAATCATTAAAACGACTCTGAAGTAGGTACAAGTTATAATCTGCAAGGTTTGGTTTGAGTTACTTAGGTACTCATGGATTATGAAGAGAAAAAAATAATTTTCCTCTTTTTCTTCATGTATTTAAAGAAGAAAAATGTTATACATTATTTAGAGGGCAATGTTCATGAATGCATAAGTTCCTACTCTTTTTATTTTGTGTGTATCTACCTCGCTTTTATTCATCGTAGTGAGTAGCTACTTAACTACATCTTCAATCCTTTGTTATGCAAAAGATTGCCCGGTAATGGGTTTTTTTAACATGATTTCAAATTATTATTTCCAGGGTTAAATAATGTTAAACAATTTTATTTATTTTGAACTATAATAGCTGTCCCTGCGTTAATTTCGGAGTCCCCGCGGGAATTCCAGGGTATATCCTACTAATATTATAAACGCGAAAGTTTGTAAGAATGTATGGATGGATGGATGGATGGATGTTTGTTACTCTTTCACGCAAAAACTACTGGATGGATTTCAATGAAACTTTACAATAATATAGCTTATACATCAGATTAACACATAGAGTACCTACTTTTTTCCCGAAATTCCCGCGGGAACTCTGAAATTAACGCGGGTGAAACCGCGGGGCGCAACTAGTATAGGCCTATAAGCCTTCCTCTCGAATCACTCTATCTATTGGTGAAATCCGTTCAGTAGTTTTTGAGTTTATCGCGAACAGACAGACAGACAGACAGACGCGGCAGAGGAATTTATTTTATATCTCAGGATGTTGAACAAAATGAAATATGTTTTTTTTTTGTTCAGTTTTCCGATATATTATGCTAATGTAGATGTTCACCCGTATGAATTTCAGAATTCCTTCTAGAATTTGGAGATGAAACCCTTTTCATGATTACTAACTTTTTTCCTACCTTTCAGCTTCATGGATCAAGAAGTTTTCGATAGTTAGTGAGTTTTCATATTACAAAAAAACAACTTTTCCCGAAGATTTGCCACAAAATTTCTATTAAGTATCTATGCAACTCTTGTTCTGAAGCAAAAAATAAATCAGTCAAAACAGTCGAGCCCTAATTTACGAAAATCGCTAATAGGTAGGTAGGTATCTATTTAGTATAATTATTATATAACGCGAATGTGAGTTTGTTTGTTACGCTTTCACGCCTTAACTAATTAACGATCGTCATGAAAATTTGCATGCACGTGGTCAGGGGTACAGAGAAGGACATAGGGTACTTTTTGTCCCGGAATTCTTTTGGGAATCTCGAAATTAACGCGGGTTCAGTGAGGAATCCATAAAATGTGAACCAGGAATGGGCATGTTGACTAATTTTTATTTTTTAGTCCGTCTTGTAGATTATTAAAAAATATTGGACACGTATTTTTTCTTTTATTACGTCATCAAAAAATAACGGCGATATATTGAGTTGAAATTTCGCGTGCCGACGGTTGAACGGATTTGGATGAAATTTGGCATGCACGTTGTCAGTGGTACAGAGAAGGACATAGAGTACTTCTTATCCCGGAATTCCCGCGGGAACTCCGAAATTACCGCGGGAGAAACCGCGGGGCACAGCTAGTCTATACTAATATGATAAAGAGTAAAAGTTAGTGAGTTCGTGTGATTGTGAGATTGTAGGGGGTAATCTCTGAATCTACTGAACCGATTTTAAAAATTCTTTCACTTATACTATAGGAAGCTACAGTGATCCTGAGTGACATAGGGTACTTTTAATCTCGGAATTCCCGCGGGAACTCCGATATTACCGCGGGTGAAACCGCTAGTATACAATATGCCTGTATGACGACGCCTTTTACAAATAGACGAATAATCCGATTTGCTGATTACACATTTTTTTTTTTTACTTCGATTCGCAATCAGTCGCCAGAAAATTGTAAACAGAACCAATATATGTCGTGTAACTCGTATTTAATTACAGTATTCGGTTACATGAATCAAATCCTTATTTACGATTTTATAATTATCTAAAATCGGAAGCACTGAGCACAGATTGAATCAAATTTTGATAAGGTAATTTAGTTTTCCTATTCCTCTTATTGGATCTCTATTCGGAGGTTCGGGAGGAGTTTCGTCTGTTAGGTCCGCTGGTAAAGCGGAAAACCTGTTGTGTGTCGGTTTCATCAGATGGTGGTGAATTTCCATAGCTTAGGTACTGCTAGGGCTGATGATCCGATTGCTGAGCTTCAAACAGACCTTTATGAAACATTTTTTTTTAATACTTAAACGTAGATACCTATGGATTTCCATCGCATGATTAATTTTATCACCCATTTTCATATCCATGTCCATGGCAGAATAGTAGGCAGAATAGGCATCAGGCAATAGCTTTTTTACTGCACTGTGCGCTGTGTAGCACAGCACAGCAGTCAGAAAAATTGATTTTGTTGATTGGCCAATGTTGACTAATTTTTATTTTTTAGTCCGTCTTGTAGATTATTAAAAAATATTGGACACGTATTTTTTATTTTTTTACTTAATCAAAAAATAACGGCGATATATTGAGTTGAAATTCCGCGTGACGTCACTATTCTGGCAGTTTGTATGCTTAGTGACGTCACGACCCCCTCACCCTGAACTTTGATGCGCTTTATCTCTGTATAATTTAATTTATTTAAAAAAGCAAAAACTACGTGTCTATTGTTTTTTTATTTTCTAACTGACGGACTAATTAGAATTTTGATTTTCAAAAGTAGTCCACATTCCCATTCAGTTTAATTTTTTTTAAAATACCGCCTTTCACGTCTCGCTGTCCAGATAACCCGCAGAAAACTCATTAATTCAACTAGATCGAGCTATTAATACAACCGGCGGATAATCCCCGCCCCCGGTGTCGCCTCCAGCGAGTCTCCAGCCAGTGGTCACGTAATACGACGCGGACGGCAGCTCGATGACGTCTTAATCAGATTAGTATCACTGTGCCTGAGATAACATAGGTGGGAGGGACCATCACGCCGCGGGCGGTTATTTTGAAGCTATAACGTCACAATAATACGACGAAAATATCACTTCGACTCTCACTCGCATTACAGGAGGCCGATCGCGCTATTTTATAGCGACATTACCAAAACAAAACCAAACGTCACACGCTTAAACGTCAAATTTTAAATTAATATTTTAAGCATATTTCGTATCGCACTGATTAATTTAAAGAGGAGGATTAAACTCTCACTCTCAACTTATTTAGAAAATAATATATTAATATTATCTTTAAAATAATCAGCGCGATACGAAATATGCTTAAAATATTAATTTAAAATTTGACGTTTAAGCGTGTGACGTTTGGTCGCTATAAAATAGCGCGGTCGGCCTCCAGATAATACAATACTACCTATTATGAGAGTTTCACCGCGTGAATTTCGAAATTCACTTTACGGAATAGCGCAGAGCGGTGAGGCTCGCCCACGTGGTAGTCGCCTGGGCTCCGGGCGACACACCCTCGGGCTTCGAAAGCTTTGATAGGTAAACAAATCGGGCATGCGGCGTCTACGTTACAGTTATCGAAATACGTAAATAAGTGTCCTTATGTGACTTACCGCCGCACTCAGAGTCGACTTTAATGATTACTTAGTTAAGCATAGGTTTTTAAAACAAAACTGCCGCAATCAGACAAGTTTAATAAATTTATGTTAATTGCATTTAACTAATTAAGTTATATCTCATTAAATGCCAATTAACATTAATTTACTGAACGTCTCTGATTGCGGAAATCTATAGTTAACTAAGTAATCATTAAAGTCGACTCTGAGTGCGGCGGTTACAGTCGTAACCAATGTGATGGATGCAAGGATTATCCTACTTCCTACTAATATTATAAATGTGAAAGTGTGGATGTTTGGATGTTTGTTACTCAATCACGAAAAAACGGCTGAACGGGTTGGATGAAATTTGGCATGCATGTAGCCTTTGATATGGAAAAGAACATAGGCTACCTTTTATCCCGGAATTCCCGCGGGATCTCCGAAATTACCGCGGGTGAAACATCGCCTATTATTATTAATTATCACCAAAGAATAGGAGGTTTTGGCAAGCTACGTCAACCTTGTTAAATGATAAAGTTCAGTCCAGTGTTAACGTAACCTCACCTAGCATGTGGGGATCCTCTGTATCTTATTAATGGAGTCAACCTATCATAAAAATAACTAGTCCACCATCTTGAGTGTTCCGCCATGTTGGATTTAGAATGACGTCACACAGCTAACCATGCATTGTCATCTAAACCACGTGTGTATACAAAATTTCAGCTCAATCGGTTGAAGATGTCTGCTTCAAAATTTGGTTGCAAGATTTCACCCTTTTACATACATACATACATTGCAAGTTAAATAAAAGCTTTAAAAATGAATCACTTTGACCAATCTCTTCTGATCTAGGTCAAATCAAAACTGGGCCCACGTGACCATTGCCCACGCGCCCTCAGCGTTCAGGTTACAATAACAAAAATGTGTTTTGAAGGAAGGAAATTAGATAATTAATTTTAATCAAAAACTCATAATTAATTCTATTACGAAACCCGGTCTGATGTAAATACATTATTAATATTATATTGGGCATCCGTTCTTTTTTCTTTGATCGTAGAATGCAATGGGCACAGATAATAATATAGTTGGTACTATACCTACTAGTAGTGACGGTAAGATTCAAATTGAGCTGCGAAGGACCCTCGCCCGACGTAGGGGTAGATGCAGTGTTGCCAACCCTCAAAAATATTTACCCCTAAAATCATCTTTACCTATTATGTTAATTATGTTTATGGTAAACACTGATAATAAGAAAACTAGATGTCGCTAAGCCGTAAGATCAACAAATAAACATGATTGGCTAGATTGCTTTACTTCAGGCCTTTATACCTCTATTTTACTTCATGAAAAAAAATAAGAAATTAAAATTTGAAAAAATATTATAAGTCATAAAATCCCTAAAGATACCCCTAAAAATATAATACCCCTATAAAAATCCCATCGCATTCATTTTCCCCCTAAATCTAGGGGGAAAACCCCTAAGTTGGCAACACTGGGTATAGATGTAGACCATTGACGTATAGAGGGGGTAGACGTATAGGGTAGTAGGTACTTTTAACTCGAAAAACCGCGGGGAACAACCAGTATTGTATAAGGGATAATCTCGAAATTGGCTACTTGACAAAAAAATTTTTTTTAGTCCGTCGTGTGGATTAGTAAAAAATATTGGACACGTATTTTTTCTTTTTTTACGTACTCAAAAAATAACAGAGATACGTTGAGTTGAAATTTCGCGTGACGTCACAATTCGGTGCGGTTTGTATGGCGCTTATAATGAATATTGACGTCACGAGCCCCCCACCCTAAACTTTAATGGGCTTTATCTATGTTCATTTTCATTAAATTGAAAAAGCAAAAAATACGTGTCTATTATTTTTTTATTTTCTAACTGACGGACTAATTAGAATTTTGATTTTCATACCTTGGAGAATACCCAATTCTTATCCTGTATGCCCTAAGAACTTCTTTGATTACGAGAGAAAGGCAATGGGCATGTTGACAAATTTTTTTTAGCCGTTTTAGTCTTGTAGATAAAAAAAAAATATTAGGCACGTATTTTTTCTCTTTTTACGTAATCAAAAAATAACGGCGATACATTGAGTTGAAATTTCGCGTGACGTCACTACTCGGACAGTTTGTATGGCGGTTTTAGCGGTTAGTGACGTCACGACCCCCTTACCCTAAACTTTATTGCGCTTTATCTATGTGTATTTTAATTTATTTGAAAAAGCAAAAAATACGTGTCTATTGTTTTTTTCTTTTCTAACTGACGGACTAATTAGAATTTTGATTTTCAAAAGTAGTCAACATCCCCATTTTTGTAGCGTGTTATCTTAACGCGTCGTGTTGTGGTCATAGTGAATAAGGGGCCCTATACTTTTGCGGAATATTATTCTTCCTAACATCCTCATTCATATGGACTTCTTCGAGTGACGAAGACAAAGTACGTCATTGATAATAATCACTGACGATTCCTTCACTATGACATATTTTATGTGATTATTTTTACGCTCTAACGATGTTTTTGTTTGTGCGGCCATGTGACGTCAAACATATCAAATGTTTCACGAGGGTGAACCCGCGGGGCACAGCTAGTCTTAACTATGATCTTATAAAACGCCTGTCGTTGATGGTCGAGCAAATAGTTTTTACTGTTTTTTTTTGTGAATTTCAACAATTTACTTAATACTTAGTTGAAAACTAAGTTAATAATTCAATATTTTTTCTAGGTGTCCTTATTAGTTGATGGTCCTAAATAAAAATAAAAAAAAATTATTAATACAAAAGGAGACGCCATTGACGGATGCTAACAATATTATCTTTCCCTTTTTTCTCATAAGTAGATACGTACCTAGATATATTTTTATATCAAAAGCATTAAGGTGAAACCGCGGGGCAGAGCTAGTGGATCAGCTATATACATATACATACATACAGTATCTCTATGTATTTTGATATTCTCATTTTCGTCTTTCCGTTTCTTGTTTCCAGCTTAAGATGCGTTCCGGTGTGTTCAGAGTCGTCCCGCTGGGGCTGCTTTTGCTGACGCTGGCTGCTGCTCTCGAAAAGTATAATGAAGCAACGCCCGACCTGGCCGGTGACACGGATTTCCAGGTAAAAGTGTAAAACTGTTTATTGAATCGTTCAACTCGTGGGCGGTTTGTATGCCCACGTGCAGGGTGTGGCGTACGGCCGGCGAGAGTTCCACTGTCCACATTCAAGTTGATAATGTCCGACACACACACCGCAACCACAGCCTACACTGCTATCACCTATAGGCATAGTGAATACAATGCTATACAACGTGTTAATGAATTAACTGAAAACCTGATACACCCCATTTAAAAAAATAAACAATGATATGATTAAAATGTATTTTATGTCGAAAAAATTTATACTTTAAAAGTTATTCAACATTAGTTTGGAGGTGACCTATCTACGAAATTCCAAGCGCTACGCCCGCGCCTACCGGGTCGAATTTTTTCGCTGCGGGCGGCGTACGCACCAAATATTGTATTACAAATAATTTAGACATGGGCTACTAAAAATGAAAAAAATATAACCTATATTAAAACATAGTGCGATCGATTCGCTAGTTGATTCTGAGCAAACTATTTTCTAGTTTTCAGTTAATTCATTATTTTTTATTGTTAATTCATTATTTGTATTTACTAAACTCTAGGTTCGCCGCTGCGTGGCAGGGCGGGGGAGGTACGAAGTTAGCGCGGGCGGATAGAGATTTTTTTATGTTTATCACAATACTAGCTGTTCCCGCGGTAATTTCGGAGTTCCCGCGGGATATCCAGGGTAAAATGTAGATATAAACCTTCCTCGTGAATCACTGTATCTATTGGTGAAAACCGCATGTAAATTCGTTGCTAACCGCCGCACTCAGAGTCGACTTTAATGATTACTTAGTTAAGTATGGATTTTTAAAACAAAACTGTCGCAATCAGACAAGTTTAATAAATCAATGTTAATTGGCATTTAACTAATTAAGTTACATCTCATTAAATGCCAATTAACATTAATTTACTGAACGTCTCAGATTGCGGCAATTTTGTTTTAAAAATCTATACTTAACTAAGTAATCATTAAAGTCAACTCTGAGTGCGGCCGTTATAGTTTTACAGATCTAAGCATACAATAAAATAGTGACTGACAAACTAAACAGCGGGAGGCGACTTTGTTTTATACCTACTATGTAGTGAGGTAATTCTTCAATTAACAGAGTCGTCACATTCACACAATATGTTTTATTGTTGTTGTTTTTTTCAGAAGCAGTACCTAGATGCCGCCACATTCAACTTGGATGGGCAGGATGAAGATTTCACGTCGCCATACCTCGACCAGAAGGACCTATATCTATACAAGCTGCTACAATCTCTGCAAAGCGGTGGAAGACGTCCAGCTGTTCCATACAGATGGTGAGCTTGGAATAAATGGACGCAGATAAGCAATAACATGTTAGCCCACAAACTTTAGTTATTGATTCAGAACGATTTATTGAGAGTTAGGGAACGTTTTTTAATTATATGTTTACCTTATTATGTTGCTTAAATATGTAACTAAACATTTAACATAAAAAAAGGTTGACACAAAATGGCGTTATACTTTTAAAACACGATTTACTCAAAATTTCTCCAGTGTGGGTTAACACACTATTGCTTATCTATGTCCAAATATTGTTGTTCTTCGGCGAAAGCTTTTGATTCATTCCAATTTAAGGCAATAAACGAAATTTTACCAATTTAAAACCGAACATCAAAACACACAAAAATGCTCTACACTAAAAAGTTAAAAATAACAAAATACCGGTTTAATCCGATACACAAAATGAACGTAATATTATTATACCCACTGATCATTTCGAAGTCGGTGCCAAGTCTGCTCGTGTCTGTCCACTTGGACTTGAACGTATTATCTATACAAATCTATCCTAATATAATCATAAAGAGATAAAGTTTGTGATTGTGTGTGAGTTTGTGAATTGTGAGTTTGTGAGTTTGTGACGTTGTACGGGATAATCTCTGGATCTAGTGAGCTGGTGAACCGATTTTGAAAATTCTTTCATTTATAGGAAGCTACGGTAGTCCTGAGTGACATAGGGTACTTTTTCCCGGAATTCCCACGGGAACTCCGAAAATACCGCGGGGGAGAGCTACTAGGTATTCATTTTGGGAATCATCTTCAACAACTATGTGTGTAGTGGTAGATAACTGACAAGTTAAAGAATTTCGTACTTAACTATTTTCAGGATGAACTTGATCAGGAACGATATGAGTCAAAACAATGAGGGTTTCGAAGACAGCCCCAATGAATCACAGAGCATGAGTAGCCCAGGAGTGACTGTCATCAAGAGGTTCCAAGGTACCTTCGGAAGCAGCAAAGCTAAAGCCAAGTATCCAATTATGAGACCACAGCAGAAGTGGAAGATCAAGAAAGGAAAAGGTATAATTTATTGAGGTATATTTAAAATAAACCCTTTCTAGACTTTGTTGAGTTGATTATTGTAAGGAGAAGGTTCTTTTGAAAGAAGTATGAAATTTCTGCGGAAGTTTTGAAACTCACAGGGGTGAAACCGCGGGGCACCGCTAATGATGCATAAAAATGTGAATGTTTGTGAAAATCCTGAAGTTTAAACTTCAAACGGTTGAAATTGCGGAACGGTCAATCCGTGATTCCTGCAACTAGGTTTCCTGCGGTTTCACCCGCAATAATCTCGGAGTTCCAGCGGGAATCCCGGAACGAAAATTACCCTATGTCCTTCTCTGTACCGCTGACAACGTGTGTGCAAAATTTCATGATGATCGGTTGAGTAGATAAGCCGTGAAAGCTTAACAAACAAATAAACTCACATTCGCATTTATAGTAAGGATTATATAAACTTTAACTAAATCAGTTATTTATCCTGAGTTATGTATTTGAAACATATTTTGTGCTATTCACATCGCAGGTACACCCATGGTCTGTTACTTCAAGCTGTGCACATTCCGCTCGCCGGCCTAGATAACAACAAATGCGTACACAACTGCCTACTCTAATAAATAAATACAACAAAAGTAATAAATATTTTTAAAAAATCCTAATTTAGTAGGAGATAAGATTTACTACTCAATTTTATTATGGAATGGATATATTCAAACAGATACTGTACTGTTAGTGCTTTTAATAAATACCTACCTTAGTATTTATTAAAAGCCGATCGCCCTATGTAGGTAGACGTACTGGGTGGGTACTAAAACAAAAATATTATAATAATATCTAACGGTAAGCACGTTTCTCTGCGTCTTTTTAATTTGAAAGATATAATTGGTAAACTTTTGACCGAATGTCAGAACGAAATTAAAAACGAATGTTTGTTACAATTCGCTTTTTCGTTTTGGTAAGTTAATTTCGAAATAGTGCGTGTAGCCTCGGTATTACCTCGCGTAGGTAGGTAGATACATCACGGTCGCAATACCAAAGTTTTAAATATTAGATAGTTTATAATTAGTTGTGACTTGTGAGTTATGTTTAAAATGTTGATATGTACCTACATTTTTTACCTTTTAACTTTTTCATGCCAAGTTTGGTATGTATCGGGTAAGAAAGGACTGGGCCCCTATTCAGTATGACCAACAACATTCCTTGCCCATAACGCGCGTCCCAAAAACACATTTCCAAACGTTCCAGGTGGAAGAAGAAGATTATGGCTTATAGAAAATAATATTCTATAAGCCATAATCTTCTTCTTCCACGCGCTGTCCGGCTTAGACGGGGTCGGCTTTTCCAATCATTCGGCGCCATTTTTGCCGTTGGTGAGCGTCCTCCTCCCTTAGACCCAGCCTCCTCAAATCCCGCTGGACACTCGACATCCACGTGGCCTGTGGTCTTCTCCGTCCCCTCCTGCTATTCGCAGCCATGGAAAGGCACTTTCTAACGACATGATCGTCCTGTCCGGTCTATAAGTCATAATAAACGTTGTAAATATGTTTTTTGGAAGTAAAACGTGAGAAAGACATTTTTTGTGGTATGGGCCCAGTAGGTACTCGGAGCACGAATTTTTTCGATATCGTCCGATCGTCGTAATGATATCGAAAGACGAGAGTTAAAAACTTCGTGCTCCCTCTACTGCGTACGAATGAAATACGAAAATATGTTAGGTGACTACTGTAGTACCCATATTAGTACCCAATACACTTATAGAATACACGTATAGAAAGACGATAGTATAATTTATGCTTTTATATAAAACAATGTTATGTATCTTATGTACAATCGAAATATTGTTACGTTAATGTAGGTATGACAATTTGTCGTTATTGTTCTCTCTTCTCTTGTTTTCTGCACTTTATTTATTTTTATTTATTCAATTTGGTAAAATACAGTACTTTACACGTCAACTTGTCTTATAGGTAGGCAAATTACATTATATAAGTAGGTACACTATCATGTTACTTATAAAATATGTGTGTACTTGCTTATTAATTAAGCAGTTGCGGTCATAATTTTGATACAAATACATTTGGTAGTATCATTATTCGTTATACACAATATACGTAATTATTCATTATATTATCATTCATTATATAAATTGTTATTATATATAAATTAATTATTATACACAAATAGGTCATAATATATCACATACGTCATAATAAATATTATCTCAAATTCCGATTCATTACAATAAATTAATATTCATACTATTCAATCTATCATCCATTCAGTGCACTCTCTCATGATAAGGGTGGATGTACATCGTACATGCACAGTCGTCAATTAACCAAAGGTTGTCTAGAAGGGATTACTGTCCTACTGCCAAGGGTATGATTTTTGAAATTTAAGAACTGATAATTTCAAGTATTGTATCACTGTTTTTAAGAGCAAAATAACCTAGCACTTATCAGCCAGAAAGCAATATTATTGACGGTCTACCTATACATAATATTAAGCTATATGATTCTAAATTTATAAGTACATAATATTTACTTATCTGGCGTTAATTAAGAAAAAAAAAACAGATCTTATCTAAAAATAAAATCGTTTTACCCTTCCTCCGCCATCGCGGTAATATCACGGCCTTTTTAAAACTATTTTTTTAACCTTACATTAAAATTTTATTAAAATCGACCTTATATATACTAATATTAAAGTCGACATTACAATTGATGAAGTTTTGATGTAGGGTATATATTACGACCGGTAAGGCCCGATTGTAGTCCTTATACACCATGACCATAAAGCATCACAAAAATTAGTATGTTTCCCTCGAGCTCAAAGAAGTTTTACTCCAAAAAAAGGATCTATGTTCATTACACCATGTCTTATGGCATACAGAATATTAATTTCTAATAATTTGGCGACAGGAGCCTTTGGGATTGTGTTTTTGGTACACGTCACGCGCGTTATGGGCAAGGATTGTTGTTGGTCATAGAGAATAAGGGACCTAATCTCTGCAAACCTATAGTTTGTTGTAATTATCTAGTCAATAATTATACTGTGTATGGAATCACATATTATGTCAGTATTAAAATTATGATTAAACACATAAAAGCCATTAAGTACCTATACAAGGTTTAATAGGAATGAACAGACATTAGGTATACTGGTTGCAAGGTTGAACGAGGTACGGATTGAAGCACTCGGTAATTCATGCCTACATTTAATTATTAATAATACAAAATAGAATAGAATAGAATAGAATCATTTATTTCACATTATCAATTTCATAGTTATATTACTAATAAAAATGTCAGAGGATAATATGATCGTCAATAATAAAATAATAATAATAATAAAATAATAAAAGTATCATAATAAGAATGTCAATAATTATAAAAATAATAAAAATGTCATTTAAATCAAAAAATGAACATGTCAAAAATGTAAAAATAAAGATTATAAATCGATCAATCGATTTTGTACAAATATTCATTTAAACAATAAAATTCGCTATCCAACAAAAGATTCTTCAGCTGGCGGTAGAAAGTTTCGTCAGATGTATTTTTTAAACTAGCGGGTAGTTTCTCATAAAGAATTGGGCCAATCACACGCGGGTTTCTAGTGGCCAGTTTAGTCCGGTGGGGGACACTCGCTAGTCTTCCCGCATTACGCAAAGATCGCCCTCCACACTCTCGAAGACTGAAATTTGCTATATTTTTGCGGACATAGGAAATGATCTCGAATAGGTACAGACTTGTCATTGTCATTATGCGGTGTTTAGTGAAGAGTGTCCTACAGGTTTGCCGTTGTTTTATACCTGCGATAATGCGAAGCGCGCGCTTTTGAAGAACAAAAACGCGATTGGAGTCTGTCGAGTTTCCCCACAACAATATACCGTATGACATCAGTGAGTGAAAATGTGCATAGTAAGTCTGTCTTAGTACGGCACTGGAGACGAGTGGGCGCAATTTTCGCAGAGCGTAAGCTGCACTACTAAGTTTGTCACAGAGTGTCTGTATGTGGTTTTTCCAGTTAATATGTGAGTCCAGTGTATAACCAAGAAATCTGCACGCGTGACTGATCGGAATAGGGCTATCTATGCAAACAGGTAGTTCAACTGCTTTAGCCGAAAATAGCATTAGGGTGGACTTTGTTGAGTTGAGGATAAGTCCATTTGATGAAAACCATTCGTGCAGCCGGCTATATGTGAAATTTATCTTTGAGTTCAGCTGCTCATAAGTGCGGGCACATATCACAACCGTCGTATCATCAGCAAATAAGACAACTAGACCGTCTGTGATGAAGTGGGCAAGATCGTTAATGAACGCCAGAAACAAAGTATTCCCAAGCGAGGATCCTTGTGGTATACCGATCTTGACATCTCCCGCCTCAGATCTGTATCTCTGGCCATTAGCTGTCACTACTACGCGTTGCTTGCGGCCCTCTAAGAAGGATTTGAGCAGCATGTGGGCATTTTCCTTTATACCGTATGAATTTAATTTTGCCAAGAGCAACTCGTGTGAGATGACGTCAAAAGCTTTTGTGAGATCACAAAAAACGCCCGCAGTTTTATATCCGTCATCTATGCTCATGAGTATTGAGTCTACTACTTGATGTGCTGCGGCAGTAGTTGATTTACCTTTTCTATAAGCGTACTGTCTGTCGGTAAGTAGATCATTTGTCTCGAGATGGTCCATAAGGCTGTTGGATAAAATCGACTCAATTAGTTTTGAGATGTTCGGCACAATAGTAATAGGCCTATGACTATCGACTTGAGTTCTATCTCCTTTACCCTTATATACAGGACATACTCTGGTAGTTTTTAGTACCTCAGGGTATACTCCATCGCGAAACATTTCGTTTATAAGAGACACTAATTTATCCGCCAGCAGCGGCCAAATAGACATTATAATATTAATTGATATATCGTATATATCCATTGTCCCCGATTTGTGTAACATGCTTCTTAGAATCCCATCCAATTTTTCACGAGTTACGAGCGGTAGTGCAAATTGCGGTGGATTTAGTTCGTTTAGATGCTGTTGTAGGTAACTAAGTGCTTGGTGTTTATTACTTCCTAATTGTAATTTGGATGTGATATTGAGAAAGTAATCATTAAAGCAGTCAGGTATGCGTTCGGTATCGACATGTGACCCCTCACTTATTAAATCAATATTTTGTGATTTACTTTTAAGGGATATTTCGTTATTAACAATCTGCCACACTTCTTTCGACGGATTTTTAGTGGTCAGTAACCTGTGATCGTTATGTGCGCGGCGATCGCGTAAGCTTAGCGACTTGATAAGCTCTGAATAGTGACGTACGCAATTACCTATCACTCGGTTGTTGGGGTATTGTTGCTTGATTGCACAAAAATCGTCAAACTTTTTAATATAACTAGACAGTTCATCACTAATCCAACTTGTATAATTTTTTTGCTTACAAATTACTTTTTTTAGTGGAAAATGAATATTAATATAATGTGTCAGAATTGTAAACAACTTACTGAATTTTTTATTTATTGTAATGTCATAAATTATCTATTATTTATATATATATAAAAAAATACTTAAAAATCACAGAGAAATTCTTAAATGAATAAAGTGAGTTTACGCGGGTGAATGACCTTTACATTTCATTTGTCGTTGCGTCAGTCAGTTAGGTCGGCAACTTGCGCGCTCAATTTTCATGATGCTTTTTTTGTTCAAACGTCAAAAAAATATTGTGTTTTTAGGTTTTTAGTCAGACGAGAATCGAATACTGACCTTTCTCCTTTAATACGTCCCGCAGTTCACCTTGCAACCTGTACATGGAATATATACTTACCTGTTTATTTCGTTCACACAATATCGTTAATTTGTTATTTATAGGTGATAATAACTAAACTAAAGTCTGTCTTCTTAAATCTAAAGTCTATTTTGTTTTTGTTTTTTTTTTTTCCAATAAAATGATGTCAAGTATTTTCGTAATTTATAGTCGTAATATTTAAAAGGAGATTCTTGAATAAAACTTTGAAATGAAAATATTGCTCGTGCTCGTTTTATTGTATTTCAGCTTTATGAAAAAAACATTTTAAGCACCTACTTATCATTTTGTTAGCCAAATTTTAAAGATCATTAATCTCGATAACTTTAGGCATTAAAATATCTATTGATCTCATCAAAACTTTTAAAAATAATGTTTTCACTCAGGTCGTATATTTGTTTCTTTAGTTGAAACGACCCAAAATATTGAAGTTATAACCACAGTAGATAAATACCTAAATATAATTAAATAGGTAGGTATATAGGAAAAAATTAGGTATAATATTATAAAATTCATTTCTCAAACCGCAAAAAATATCGAAGGGTTAAAAACTTTATATACAAAATATATTACGATAATAGGTATGAGTTTAAGGTAATTATTGATACACTAGCTGTGCCCCGCGGTTTCACCCGCGGTGTTCTTTTCTGTACCCCTGAGATAACGTGCATGCCAAATTTCATCCAAATCCGTTCGGCCGTTTTTGCGTGATTGAGTAACAAACATCCAAACATCTAAACATCCATACATCCTCACTTTCACATTTATAATATTAGTAGGATTATCCTTTTTGATAAATTGGGTCTAATTAACAAAAAAGAAATTCTCTCCATCTCTCTATATACCTACTTTAGATAATTATACATACATATAAAAATGTAATGATGTCTTTATTTTGTATTTTTATGTAAGTATCTAATTTTATTCCTTTCACTAGTTATTTTCATTTAAAAATAATAACATAAAATTACAAAAGTGACAAGCACGCCGCGAGAGGACCTGTCGCATGCTACAGTTTCTCGTAACCGCAAATAGAGAAAACTGATTATCACGTGGAAAAATAACACAACACGTCAAACAAGTGAAGTTGCTATCACGAAAGTTATTTCACGCAGCGCGTTGTCCACTTTCAAAATGGGAGGCAAAAGCTGTTGCTCCGGTAGGCAGGTATACAAAAAACTCTTTTATTTCATTCGATATCACTCCATCAAAGAATAACAACTATGCGTATACTCCATTGACACAAGGTAGTAGACCGTACACTAGCAATCAATGTTTATCGCCAAAACGAAGTACGCAAAGAAAATGAAGTTCGTGAGTTCAACGATCCAAAGGAGCGTGCGTTGCATCAGAAAGCGTCTCTTTGATGAGAAATACAACGCGCTGTAACCTTTTGATGTGTCGAAAAAACCGCCACCCAAGTTCTGAGTTATTCTTAGTAACAATTGGCTGTTCCCACGGTTTCGCCCGCCTTAATTTCGGAGTCCCTGCAGGAACTACGGGGCTAGAAGTACCCTATGTCCTTTACTGTATCCCTGACAGAGCGACAGTTATTTTTACTATTGTATGGATTACGTTAATTACAGGATTTCCTCGGGAACTCCTCGATGTACCAGTGTAAAAAAATATCCTAATTATATTATTGGCTTTATACGACTATACGACTATAAACTTAATTACCTACGATTGTAAAAAATAAATTGGCTAAAAAAATTTTTTCAATTTTTTTGCAGCATTTTCCAAATTAATAAAAAAAAACAATTTGTGCATAGGTTAGAATTGAAACACAGTTTTTAGTTTAATAACGATTGTACGAAGTTGAATGAAACACTTTCACCAACACTTATCTTTTAGAACAAAAATAGAAAATAGAAGATTGTCTTCTATTTTCTTTTTATTAAATCAACGGCAACAATTAGATACTTAATAACAATAAACGATTAATAGTATTAAGTCTTTTGTTTTCATTTTAATATTATCGTTTTCCACCACTTCAACACGTCTTATTTACTACTTTCGAAGCTGCGCACGCGGCGATGCACTGCGCATCTGACCAATGGCTAGCCGATCGATAATATAACGGGATTTTAAATCTGTATAACGCTTGGTATTCAACATTTGTACCTCATATACCGCTGCTCGGTCCGTATTCGTCAGCACAACTTTCATTATAATAAAATGTCCATCGATACGCGGAGATTATAAAACTGGACAAGGGATCCCTAAAATTACAAGTGTGCACGCTTATTTATTGATTGTATTGTAAGAAATCGCAACATAAAAAGTGGAATGAAAAACAACCAGTCATGGTTTCACATTGAAGCCAACTGTATGTGCTAATAAAACTCACCATGTAATATAATCATAATTGAAAGATGAAGTTCCAGTTGCAATATCTGATCATAATTTTGGTTTGTGTGATCGTTAACTATGTGCCAGTGACAGTCACAACTCTATACCATCGAGATATACCTGAGGATGCGACGTTGAGCTTTATACAGATCGCCAACAAATATGGATTCAGAGCGATCGAGCATGACGTACTCACAGAAGATGGTTATGTACTGAAACTGTTTCAAATAATGCCGAACGAGAGAATACTTGGCTCCCTGCCGGTGCTGATGATGCACGGGTTAGCTGATTGCTCGGACAATTTCATCATCAGGGGAAACACGTCGATAGTCGTGACTCTAGCCCGGGAGGGCTACGAAGTTTGGGCGGCAAACGGCAGAGGGAACAAATATGGCCGTCGACACCTCAGACTGGATCCTAGTAATCATACATTCTGGAATTACAGCCTCCACGAGCACGGCACCTACGACGTGGCAGCTCACATCGATTATGTCCTGGATGCGACCGGTCGGGAACAATTGGATGTCGTTGCGCACTCGCAAGGTACCGCTGATTTTTTCGTTCTAACATCAACCAGACCTGAATACAACGATAGAATCCATATCATGCTCGCGTTAGCTCCCGTTGCGTTTCTCCACAACCTGGGGCCAACTTTAACAGCTTTGGTCGAATCTACACCGCTCTTCAACGATTTCTCCGTGGCAGTCCGCTTAGAGGAGATACTATCTAGCACGTTCAAAACTGTTTTTCAGTTTGTGTGCTCCCAAAAGAGGTTCAGTTACGAAATATGCGTCGACGGCTTGTTTTTTCCATTAGGAGGGGAGGATACAGAGGAGCTGGAGAAGGAGTTCCTGCCGGTTATAGTGGGTCACTATCCCCAACCGACATCAAGGAAGTCTCTGATGCATCTAGCTCAGATATCGTTGAACAAAAGATTTGCTCAATACGATTACGGTGTCCAAGATAATTGGAAGGTGTACAACAGACCAGACCCTCCCGATTATAACTTGAGCAAGGTGACCATGAAGGTCGCGTTGTTTTATGGTGCCAACGACGCCCTGTCGCCTGTGAAGAATGTTGCCATGCTGAGGAATCGCCTCCCGAATGTGGTGGAGAGTCGTTTGATTGGCAACACCAAGTGGAATCACCAGGATTTTGTGTGGGCGAAACGAGCGAACAAGTATCTTTATCCTTTTATATTGCAATTGTTTAATAAATACAGGGACCCTGACCATCGATGAGATATCGTTCCGATCTTAAAAGGAAGTTTTATAGGTTAAATTAACAATAGAAGAAGCGAGACAGGCCATATTTCGGTATTTCGTTCGTTAACTTTATCTTCTCATCCGATAGGACTCAACTTCAAATTGCTTCAATTATTGACTTGTCCGGTGTGAATTAAATGTCTTATTTTTGCTACTGCGGTAAATAAATTTCGTAATATTATTGCCATTACAAAAAAGTGGAGGTTCTTTTTTGTGTATATTAATTTTAAGTAAGTATACCTTATTTTTATTAATTTATTATAATACAATATTAAAATTAAATTGTGTATTTTCATAAAAACTAATATTTTAACCCATGACTAACTATTCTAAAAAAGAGTATTTTCAAGTTTTGGATTCTGTAATACGCTTAAATAATTTTTGCAAATGCAGACTCTCAAAGTTTTTAAATTTTTACATTCACCTATATTGTGTTTAAGTTGCTTAGAATATTTATTGCTTGGAATCCGCGAATCTATTCTGATTGTTTACTATTAGTTCCGTCTTCCTCGACTTTGATTATTTGATTTGATTTTAAAATAAAAGTCGAGAAAGATAGTTATTTGTCATCAACAATGCAAACGTCATCTCTTGCTTTCACCATTGCTTTGATTCACCTAGAGTAAATCACCTGGGTGCATTAAGTACCTTCTACGTACCTCAGACCAAATAAAAACTAAAGACGGAACGTCTCGAACAACGAAGTGAAGCCGGTTGCGTATGCATTTGGTGATGAGAAAAGTGTATGGATTTGCAAAGTTTACTTACCGCCGCACTCAGAGTCGACTTTAATGATTACTTAGTTAAGTATAGATTTTTAAAACAAAACTGCCGCAATCAGAGACGTTCAGTAAATTAATGTTAATTGGCATTTAATCAGATATAACTTAATTAGTTAAATTGTAAACTTGTCTGATTGCGGTAGTTTTGTTTTAAAAATCTATACTTAAGTAAGTAAGCATTAAAGTCGACTCTGAGTGCGGCGGTTACTAGTGATAAGTAATTTATGGTGTCTTTTTCTTGTAAGTGTGTGCGTGTTTCTGTGTACGTGCACGGCGATGGTGTTTTTTTCCTGGCTTCACTTGTTTGTTCTACGCGTTCCGTCTTTAGTTTTTATTTGGTCTGAGCTACGTACGGTAGACTTTGTGCACCTGGGTGAACTGAGCACAGCAATAAGGCCTCGGTAGACTTGATTCACTGACTTGACATTCCAACTATAATACTTGGCGAACTCAAGAGCAGTTGTGACGTACCTACTATCGAAACTTGAATGATATCTCACTGAAACAAAACAATAAAACGTAGGTATACACATATTTTGTTTTTACTGTTCTCTTTGGTCCTGATGCTCGTCAAAAGGTAACCAACATTGTGTTCTAAATAACTTTACTATAGCTGTTTCACCCGTATCAATTTTAGAGATTCCGCGGGAATTCTCAGATAGAAAATATTCATCTCCTAAGTTGTATTTCTGACGTGTGTCTATGTAAATTTTCATGGTGATCGGTGTGACTGCGTTACAAACAATCAAACATACAAACTCACATTCGCGTTTATAATGTTAAAGATAGGATTGTCAGGGTAATGAACGTTAAAACGAATTCTGTATTCTTTGGTATAGGTCAGATAAATGAATATTTCTAAAATAAATGCTCCAAGTAAGGACAAATACGTATAAAGTAGATAAGCTTTATTTTATGCAAAATGATTGCTGGTGTATTTTTTTTTTAGACAATTTAAACTATATTGTAATTTTTTGGGTTCAGTAGAAATTACAAACAAACCCATAAACACACTTTGCACTTTAAACATTTTTAAATCATAGTTTTCGTATTTTTTCTACGTATACGATGATGAGAGTGATTGAGAACGTATGATGATTGATGAGTTTTTTTTTAAACAGGAAAACATAGAGAAACTCACATTAAATTTTAGGAGACTTGCTACTTATAGCTGATTCCCTCGGGGTTTCGCCGCGGAATTTCCACAGGAACTCCTTATATCAGAATAAAAGTACCGTTGAAACCCAAGACTCTAAATCACTCGTAGGTAATACACAAAATATTATTTATTTATTTATTATTTATTGCACAAAAAGGTGCAAATGGCGAACTTAATGCCTTGCGGAATTCTCTGACAGTTAACCATTGGGTTGACAAAGGGATAAATTATAAGTAGGGTTACCATCTTTTTTGGAAAATATATAGTAGGTATTTTTCTTTAGTATTTTAAAAAGTGCAAAAAAAAACCGAAACCATGGACCAATTCCATTGATCCAAACGTACAAAATATATACCTACAAAATATATACAATCTTGACCTTTTCAAAATATGCAGTAGACTATACAGCATGTTTATTAATATTAATGTTTTTACAAAATACCTACGTTTACAGTGTAAATTTTTTTTTTACTATTTATTCTGTAATATTCTATCTACTACCCTTAAACGAGCAATTGGCTGCTAGACAAAATTTTTTTTTAGTCCGTCCCGTCGTGTACCTTAATAAAAAATATCGGACACGTATTTTTCCTTTTTTACATATTCAAAAAATAAACGGCGACACATTGAGTTGAAATTTCGCGTGACGTCACAATTCAATGCAGTTTGTACGGGGCTTATACCGAAAAATGACGTCACGAGTCCCCCACCCTAAACTTTAGTGCGCTTTATCTATGTTTATTTTCATTAATTTGAAAAAACAAAAAATACGTGTCTATTATTTTTTTACTTTCCAACTGACGGACTAATTAATTATGTAGGTATATTAATTTATTACTTCACTTCTAATTATTATTTGTTTTAATATATATACGTAATTATTTCTATAGGTACTCTGCCTTTTCATGTTCCGCTAATTCTGCCGGTGTGTATATTTGATTTTCATACCCTGGAGAATATTTGAATGTCGGAAACGGCTCCAACGATATTTTATGAAATTTCGTAAGCAGTTTGTTTTTCTATTTAACAAATAGATGGCGCTATAAGCACCTTTCTGTGGGGGAAGTTATCACAACGAGCGAAGCTCGGTCACCCAGATATTAATCTATAAATGGCGAAGGTCAAAGGTTTGTTTTTAAGCAAAGCCTTGACAATGACCTCTCATAAAAACATAGGTACAGCCGATGAGAGTTACAAATGCCTTGTTATTTTTTTGAAAAGTAGTTATCTCTCTGAAACCCGTCGAGTTTTAAAAAAACATGAGTGTCTGTGGGATAATGTTACGAAAGACTAGTTTTTGGCAAACCTATAGTACTTACTAGTATTTACTACGCTTTATATACTAAATATTAATAGGCACCTAAATGCCTGTAAGATGTGATAAAGTTAACATAGGATCGTGACTTACTCACTAGATTGGCATAATAACTACGTGCCTATAAACCGAATGATCAAGTACAGTCAACAAAAGCAATACTTCTCACCAGGATTCTACACTATTTTGTTTACGAAATATTTAAGCTAACCGTGATAATTCATTCTTTCATGTAAATTGGTGCATACATTACAAAAAATGCCGACACAGAAAACCTTAACCAAAACATGGGTGTACACGGGTGAATGACCTTATAATTATGTAAGTATACTTACCTATATTTGTCGGCGCATCGGCGACAATACAAAGGCAAAGCGTCGCGCGTCGGCGCGTCCGTTTCTTGAGCACTTAGTATTTTAACTTATTTATAAAAAAAAACATTTTTATAGAATCAAATATGTCCTTAACATATAACATCCTGTATGTTTCTCTATATGTACCTATACCTACCTACTGTACTATCACAATAAGTATCAGAAGTATTTTTTGAACACTTAATTATTTCGTTCAATTTTCAAAAAAAACCATGGGTTTTCAAGTTCCTAAATTAATTCTTTTGCACGTTTGCCATTTATACCTACTTGTAAAAACACATATTATATTATATGGAATCTATAGATCCATAAGCATAAAAACTGAATTCCTATATTTCCCTTAGTCACGTCATTAAGTACTAAAGTAAAGTCAATCTTGCATAAGTCCACGTTAACAAGGGTACAAAGAAGCACATAGGGTACCTACCTACTTTTTTAACTCCGAAATAACAGGGGACCAGTTATCATTAATATTTTATTTTATAATCTTATAAAAAGAAGAAAAAATTAATAGTTTTTTTTTATTAGACATAGGCATCTCTAAAAATTAACATAATATATCAAGTAACCAGCTAAAAATAAAATTGTATGCTAGTTTTGTGTTTTGATTGATTTACTTAATTCAGTCTTCGTTTAACGTTGGATTTATATGCGGTTTGCACGCGTATCAGTGATATTTAAAAGCATAAAAGATGTTGGATTTTATATTGACGTGCTCGTGTTTCCTCAAAATATATTCGATGATTGTGATCTACGGAAGTGTCCATGAAACCGAGGCGAGAATTTTTCAAATACACATACCGGACGAGGCAAAATTGAATTTCACTCAATTCGCTGCGAAATACGGAAGAAAAGTGGAGGAGCACTACGTTTTGACCGAAGACGGGCACATCCTGACACTGTTCCACATAGAGCCCAGCGGAAAGGAACGTAACATTGCGAGGTCGTTACCGGTGTTGTTGATGCACGGGATCGTGGACAGCTCTATAAATTTTATAATCAGAGGTAACGCTTCACTTGGAATTACTCTAGCTAACGAAGGCTACGACGTCTGGGCGGGAAATACAAGGGGAACTGTATACGGAAGACGCCATGTGCACCTGGATGCTGACATAGACAAGGCGTATTGGAATTTCAGTTTGCACGAAAATGGACTCTACGACGTTGCGCCGCAAGTCGATTATGTATTGAAATCGACTGGCCATCAAAAGATAAATGTCGTAGCTTACTCTCAAGGAAACGCTGAAATTTTCGTCTTGTGCTCCATCAAACCGGAATATAACGATAAAATTAACGTTCTTATAGCGTTGTCGCCTATTGCATTTCTGCACAACTTGGACGAGTTACCAAAAGCTTTAGTTCAATCGTCCGGCTTGATCAACGAATTGCTGATCAGTTTAGAAATTGAAGAGGTGATTTCTGATGTTTTTAGACAGTTGTCGCAGATAGTTTGCTCACAGGAGCTACCGTGGACCTATGAGCTGTGCACGAGCTTGATCGGTACTCTTTGTGGTGAGGACAATGAGGAAATAGAAGAAGGATTCCTACGTGTTGTTTATGGTCACTTGCCGCAACCGACCTCGAGGAAGTCCCTGCTGCATATAAGCCAAATATCTTTGAGAAGAAAATTCGCCCAATACGATTACGGCACAAAGGGGAACATGGAAATGTATAACAGAACGCAACCACCGGACTATGATTTGAGCAAAGTTACAACGAAGGTGGCGCTGTTTTCCGGTCTCAATGATAAGTTGTCGACTTTGAAGGACGTTGCGAAGTTGAAGAGGCGTTTGCCCAATGTGGTCGAGGCTCGAATTATTGAGAGGTCTAAGTGGAACCATTTGGACTTTGTCTGGGCGAAGGACGCACCTAAATACTTACACCCGTACGTGTTGCAAATTTTGAGGCGGTATAGTTAAATGTTCGTTAAGTGAAAAAAATATAAGTGAAAAAAGTGAAGTGAAGTACTTACTTATACGATAGGGTAAGGGTTAACAAACTTATAAATAGGCATGTAACTGACTTATTTAAAAGCTTAATTAAGTTTGAATTTTAAAACAGCTGAACCAAAAAGTGATAGAATGATGATAGACTATCATATACAAGAACCATAGTGTTGTTTGTTCAGCTCAATTGAATGTAATCGATAATTTTACAAAACAATATATTTAAGTATACATTTTGGATCGATTCATGATAATTACGGGCTTAAATATTAAAATAGTCAGCCTTGTTAATGACCAACTAGGGCCCAGGCCTACCCGCGAGGGTGTGTGTGTCCAGGCCACCTCGCCTATGGGCTTGAGCGGCTTCACACACGCTTCCGTGTTGCGAAATCCGAGAGGCAAGACTTTTGCCGTTAGACTAGTTTTTTATCCTTTTTTTGTGTATTAAATATCACTTAATCGTAACTGTTATAGTTTACATTTCTTATAATTTTAATAATAAATTCATATGGAATATAAAACTCTGAAATTGCGGTGTCTGTAGGTACATACATTTTAAAGAAAAACATTTATGCGGTTATCACTGGACGCCGTTCACGGAAAAAGTAGTTATGACAAATTGAAACTTCAAGTGCACCGAATACCTAGAAATTACGATAGGTGCGGCAAAGCAAAGCAAGCACTGTAGCCTGTAATTTTTCAATTTATGACGGTACTGACGTTCGACCTCCGAATACCACGCGTTATATAATACTAGCTGACTCCCGCGGTTTCACCCGCGGTAATTTCGGAGTACCTGCGGGAATTCCGGGACAAAAAGTACCCTATGTCACTCAGGAACTAGTGTTCCTGAGTGACATAGCATAGAGTGAGCAAATATGGATAGCCTTAGTAGGCTATCCCATACCAAAGTGAAAGAATTTTCAAAATCTCTTCAAAAGATCCACAGATTACAAATTCCGGAGTTCCCGCGGTAAGTTTGTGGGTTTGTGAGTTTGTGAGTTTGTGACGTTGTAGGGGGTAATCTCTAGATCTACGGAACCGATATTAAAAATTCTTTCACTTATAGGAAGCTACAGTCATCTTGAGTAACCTAGGGTACTTTTTAACCCGGAATTCCCGCGTGAACTCCTGAGTTGGTGAGTTCGCGTGTTTATGAGATTGTAGGGGGTAATCTCTGGATCTACTGAACCAATTTTAAAAATTCTTTCATTTATAAAAAGCTACAGTGACCCCGAATGACAGAAGATACTTTTCATCCATAGTAAGTAAATAATGAGATGAATTTTTCGTCCTCCATCAGCTGGCCACAATCGGCTTGAACCTATATAGTACGTACCTAGTAAGAATTATAGATCCTTTTGTAAACGCGTGTTCAAAACAAAAAAAACTAGTTAATTATACAAGGTTAAATCGCGGGCCAATAACTAAGCAAACACACATTAATTAAATAACGTTAAATAAGCAATTCTTGTTTAAAATGTATTTAATGCCTTGGAAACGACTCTAACAATTCGGATCAAACTTATTTAAATATTATTTTCCTATTTCTATTTTTCTACATTATGATCTATACTAATAATAGATAAGTAAAAGTGTGGATGTTTGGATGTTTGTTACTCAATCACGCGAAAACGGCTGAACGGATTTGGATGAAATTTGGCATGCACGTTGTCACGGGTACAGAGAAGGATATAGGGTACTTTTTATCCCGGAATACCCCCGGGAACTTCGAAATTATCGCGGGTGAAACCGCGTGGCACAGCTAATAGACTATAATTGGACATAGATAAGCAATAGTGTGTTAACCCACACTGGAGATATTTTGAGTAAATCGTGTTTTAAAATTATAGCGCCATGTTGTGTCAGCATTTTTTTTATGTTCAACATATTGTTATATATTTAAACAATGTAATAAAGTAAACATATAATTAAAAAACGTTTTCTAGCTCGCAATAAATCGTTCTGTATCAGTAACTTCATTTTGTGGGTTAACATGTTATTGCTTATCTGCGCCCAATTAAGAGTAGAGCGGTGACCTAGACCCGGAAGACGCGGCGTGGATAGGCCCGCTACAAGGTGAACCGATAACTCGGTGAAGGTTGCGGGACGTTATTGGATGCGGGGAGCGCAGGATAGGGGGAGGTCTATGTCCAGCAGTGGGCTTCCGGCTGATATAATGGTGATTAGTAGATGTATATCCTGAAAAAACGCGATTTTACACAAAAAATAACTTTTTACGTCATCTTCTTGCCATGTTGTTGCCAACTACGTACTCCGACTCCGAAAAACCATATTAAAAACTCCGACTCCGACTTCAGTTCCGATAAACTACCTCCGTAAGTCATAACATCCTTAATCTAAACTGATCTGGAACTGGTTTTACGTTGTTGTAATTATAGATATTGTAACACGTTCTGTAAACATAGAGTGGTATTATATAACTTTGTAGCAGGTTGAGTATCAAGGTTGTTTCTCACATACTTCACAATTCCTGTATCAAAGGCCACGCTTGCAACAGCTAAATTATCATATTTATCACTAAATAACAAAAAAAAAACTAGAGAGGTTGCCATATAATTTCCTTCAGTTAAATGGACCTCCAAAAGTAAAACATTATTTTTAAAACAAAATTTTAATATCGATAAAGTTGTTTCGCTTCACGATTGTCTTCGAATCAGTCTCAATGCTACTTCCGACAGGTTAACACATACAGTGGTATTAAAAAAAAAAACAGTGTGAATATGAAACTCGAACACAACAATTGCGCTTTAATAGCAGTTATACTGATCCAAAGTATCATAGTGACTGAATCGATATTTCTGCGCAACGAACCTGAAGACGCGAGATTGAATTTCACGGAAATCGCAAGGAAATATGGCAGAAAAGCGAAAGAGTACGACGTGGTGACCGAAGACGGGTACATACTGAAAATATTCCGTGTTTATCCCGTAAGGGAAGCGCCGAAAATGTTACCGATGTTGTTGGTACACGGCATCGGTGACAGTGCCGACTCGTTCATCATCAGGGGCAACATATCCTTAGCTATCACCCTCACTAGAGAAGGCTACGATGTCTGGGCGGGTAACATAAGGGGAATCAAATATGGCCGCCGCCACCGCGTGCTGAATCCCGACAGGGACATAGAATTTTGGAACTACAGCGTTCACGAAAACGGTTACTACGATGTGGCAGCTCAGATCGATTATGTTTTGGACGCAACCGGACATAAGAAGGTCAATATAATAGCACATTCGCAAGGAAACACCGCGTGTTTTGTACTAGCTTCGACCAGACCTGAGTACAATGAGAAAATAAATCTGCTAACAGCGTTGGCGCCCGTAGCTTTCTTGCACAATTTGAAGCCGGCGCTGTCCTATTTGGTGAATTCCACTTGGTTCCTCAACAATTTGTTCCTGACTTTAGGACAGGAGGAGTTGCCCGACAGGCTCTCTCGAACTGCATTGAAACTCGTGTGCGACAGCCGACTCGGCTACGATTTTTGTGTGAACGGAGTATTTTTCGGTTTCGGCGGGTCGGACACCGCGGAATTTGAATCGGAATTCCTTCCGATAGTCAGCGGACATTACCCCCAGACTACATCCAGGAAATCTTTGCTGCATCTAGGTCAGATAGCTTTGAGCAAAAGATTCGCACACTTCGACTACGGCAAACGTAATCTACAGATCTACAACAGCGTCACAGCCCCCGATTACAATCTCAGCGATGTGAAAACGAACGTAGCTTTGATTTATGGTGTCAACGACAAGTTCACTCCGCTGAGGAATGTTGCTAAGCTGCGGAAACGTCTGCCCAATGTCGTGGAGTACACGATGATCCAGCGCCGTAACTGGAATCATTTGGATTTCTTGTGGGCGAGGCACCTAGGAAAATACTTGTATCCATATCTTCTACCGGTTTTGAAAAAATACAGTGAAGTTTAGCAACAGTGTTAGCTAAGTACTTTGTGACGTACATAGAAGGTGTCGTAAGACGATTTTCGGTGGTGATATTAAATTCTAGTCTTATAAACTCTTAGCCATGTATAAAATTATGTAATTTTACCCGCAAACTAATTTAATAGTTAGCAAATTCATGTAAGTTGTCAAATGTACCTTCCTATTAAGAGATTCGTTTTGAATTTTGAATGCTTGTATGCAACTCGAATGTCTGGTAAATTGGATGACATTTTGTTTTTGTCTATGGTTTTATCAAATTGTAGGTACCTAACGGCCCCACTCAGAGTCGACTTTAATGATTAATTAGTTAAGCATAGATTTTTAAAACAAAATTGCCGCAATTAGAGACGTTCAGTAAATTAATGTTAATTGGCATTTAATGAGATATAACTTAATTAGTTAAATGCCAATTAACATAAATTTATTAAACTTGTCTGATTGCGATAGTTTAAAGTTTTCAAAATCCATACTTAACTAAGTAATCAAGTCGACTCGAGTGCGGCGGTAGGTATTATATAATATAACCAATATGGTTTTATTTTGATAGAGAAAGAGAGCGATATGCTGCACCTACTTACTTAGGTATACATAAAAATAGTATTTTAACCAAAAATACAACAACAACAAGGAAATATTCTTGCTGTGATTAGGTATAGGTATAGATACATATACTCTTTGTACATATTCATAGACATGACCGGTATTTGGCATTTATGTACATACATTACAGTGTACAAAACATAATAATATTATATCCTATATCTGCAATCTTAAACCTTTTTTTATACAACATACTGTTCCACAGAGTCAGAAGTCCTTGTAAAACGCTCAGACGAAATAAAAACTCTTATTTCGTCTGAGGTAAAACGATATTCTAACCGGTTTGTATAGGTACTGAGGCTAAGTAGCTGTGCCCCGCGGTTTCACCCGCGTTATTTTGAGAGATACCTACTAAAATATATTCCACAGCTGCTAACTGTTGGTGCAGCGTACGCAACGGAAGCTCTCAAAAGGAATAAGTAGCTAGTTCCTGAGATTAGCGCGTTCAACCAAACAAACAAACTCTTCGGCTATACAATATACCTACCTAAGTAATTATTATAGTAAAAAGTGCGTTGATTTCTTTTGTTTGTTTAGTTCCTGAGGAGGCAGTTACCATAGAGGCCGGCCGTTTTGTACTTCAGTCTGTATATCTAATAATGTACCTAATTTTATTGACGTCAGAAAGAGCCTTAACAAGGGCCAACTTTGTAGAAAATTATTTGACTTTGAGAGTAAAATTAAGCCTTTATGCATTAATATTGAACAGTAAAGTGAATCAGAAATGAAACATATAATTTTAATTAATAAATAAATTAAATTTATACCTAACACATAATCCTTCACTACATAATAAAAAAGTCGCTTCCCGCTGTCTGTCTGTCCCTATGTACCTATGCTTAGATCTTTAAAACTACGCAACGGATTTTCATGCGGTTTTCACCAATTGATAGAGTGATTCATGAGGAAGGTTCATATCTATATTTGACCCTGGAATTCCCGCGGGACCTCCGAAATAACCGCGGGTGAAACCGCGAGACAGGTAGTACTAGGTAATTGGTTATAACTAAATGCGAAAGTGAGTTTGAATGTTTGTTTTCACGCCCCAACGGCTCATTTGATCATCATGAAATTTTACCTACACATCAGGTAGGGGTCGGGATACAGGGTACTTTTATCCCGGAATTCCCTCCGGAACTCCGAAATCAACACGAGTGAAACCGGGTGGAACAGCTGGTAATATTACCTATATTTTTTATCAATCTATCATGTAATGTGGTTTAAAAGACGACTTGACGTGACCATGGTCAATATATACCTACCTATGAAAAAACCATAATTATGATAGCTGTTATTAAAAATCTTGTATTTCCTGTTAGTTTTTGTGTACAGTAGCTATAATTAGGTGCGTAGTGAGAAATAGTAGGTTATTGTTAAGATTTTAATCATGGCTTTTTTATAGACAGCTTTTAATGTAATGGAGGTAGGTATAACAGGTTCCTAGATAGGTAGTTAACATAAATCTTTACTATTATAAATGCGAAAGTGAGTTTGTTTGTTTACTTATTTGTCAAGCCTTAATAATGGCTCAACCGACCACCATTAAATTTTGCACACGCTGTCAGGGAATTTCCGTGGGAACTCCGGAACGCTGGTAAAATTTCATGAAATTTCGTTTGAAATTTTGCATAGATACAAGTTGTCAGGGGTACAAAAAGGGACTTAGGGTAGATACTTTGATCGGTAATTATCGCGGGTGAAACCGTCCCTACGTAAAATCCTGTACCTACCTATCTGAATTTAAAAGTGAAATCTGAAAATTTCATTGCCACAAAGCAAAAACTTGCAAATCACGTATCGAGCCTTTTTTTGCCAATTTCATAACTTCGCTCTCGTTTATGATAATGATATTGATAGAAAATTGTGAAACGTGTTTAGAGGACGATGTTATCCTTTACACGTGTTCTAAGTTTCGTAATCTATAGGTATCTTCTATCTATAGGTACTTATATTAAAACTGTAGAGTAAATTCTGTACATTGAATATATATTCAAAACTAATATTGGAGGATGAATGGTGATCGATACTGATGCCAAAAATGCAATCAGTAAATTTTTTGTCTGTCTGTCGGTCTGTATGTGCACCCATGGATCAAAAACTACTGAAGGGATTTTAACCAAACTTGGTACGATTGTAGCCCATATCCCTGGGCAGGTTATAGGCTATATAACATTACGCTAAGACACATAGGAGCTGAGCAGTGACGATAAATTTGAAGCAAGTCGAATGAAAATGCGTTTTCGAGCTCTTATCCTCGCATACATTTACTCAATCACGCAAAAACGGCTGAACGGATTTGGATGCAATTTGATTGAAATAATATTATGTGGGCGTCCAAGCAAAAGGTCCAGTAGTGTAGTAGTTCGAGTTTTTAAAGGTAGTGCGTATATAATAGGTACATACAATGAAAACTCGACCTTATTCCTTACGTGTCTACGGTCTAAACTACACTAAACGTCTTTTTGGGTTAAAAATCGCGGGTAGTTTAAATAAAAAGCAGTTTGTATCTGTGTTTCTCTCCGTTCAGACATGAAAATTTAGTGAAAAGTCCTGAAAACTGAAAATGAAAGAAACCAATAGTTCGGTAGACCATCCTTCGAAGGATTTAAGCACGTAGTGATTACCTTCTCTCTGGCTGGTAGAGTTCGCTTCGTTAAACGTGATAACGTGTATGAAGTTTTGTTGCTAAAAAGAGCTCTACGAGACATACATAAATCACAAGTGAAAACTGTTTGCTTCAGAAACAGTTCATGTAAAAGAGAATACACTAAAATGCAAACATAACTGCTGAAAAGTTGTAGTGTTGAATGTTTTGATACAAATTACGAGTGAACCATTTGCGCGAAACGGAACGTCAAAAGTCGTCAATTTTGTACAATATTGCATCACTTTGTGTTTTGTGTTGCCAACTTGGGTAATTTAGCAAAGCGAGGTACTTTTCGTGATGGATGTTATTATTGGTTGCAAATCACAATTTATACTATTTGTATAAATAGAAAGTAACATAGTAGCAGATAACAGCAGATAGTTGTCTGCTATTGTAATGATAGCTGACTAACTGATGATGATAACATAACACAATGTAACTGAAGGCAGGCATGACCGAGACTATTAGCTGAGCGACACATTTAGAACGAACTAGAAACTATTACAATCAATTTTATTGCACCAACATAGTTAGAAGTTGTACAGCATACCAAATATCCGTAGGGAACACGGAGCAGTGCCTGGGACTTGCGACCCAGGTGTAGGTTTAATGGGGCCCCTTTACAATGCATGAACGCTCACCTCCACTGCCCGTGCTCCCGACTTAGCAAACCTCTGGAAACAATTAGATGACACAGTCACACTAGATTGATACGACACTGATACGACACTATAACTGCTCTGAACCAACACAAAGTAACAATGAATCGTCGCTTACCCGCATTTTATATCAAGTTCTAACAAAGACAAGTCGGGCAATGGAGTGGAGCGGGGGAACAAACTTAGTACAACCGCTATTCGACGGCGGGAAACAACAGTTATTTTTAATGAAACTACCCTCTCGCCGACATATTTAATTTTTGATGGAATTATAAAACCATAAAGTGATCACCCAATCGGGTGAAAAATCGGGTCCAGTTTCTGATTATTTTTGAAGTGAAAAAAACAAAAATAATAATAAAATTGTCTAATCTATGAAATGCTTTGACTGCAGAGGGGTTTTTAAGGAGTTTCAGTTCTTTCACGTGTAAGGGGCTGCACGCGAAATTTGTTCTTTAATTTTATTGGCACAAGTATTACAATTTTTGTATCTATACCTATGTTTTTAATGAGATTATTTTTTTTCAGTTTGTAAATTTTTCTACAACAACTTAAAATTTTTTATGGTCTGTGAGTTTTTAAACTGTGAAATTGCGGAAAATCGGTGACTTAGTTGACAACACTACGAGTCTACGACACCTTCCAAGTGTAAAGTAAGGATGGAAAATGAAATAAAAATCGATATTTTTAAATAATATCGTACAGTATCGATATATAACATATGGTAAAATTAGCTGCAAATATTCACAGGATTAAAAGTATACACCGTTATAAACATGTTCAAAAATTAAAAAAAGATTTAATTTTTTTTCAAACAAAATAAACTAATCAACCAGAAAACAACCTGTTAAGGCGCTCGCTGCTTAATCGCTTTACACACACATCACCGCACGCCTGTATTCTAAGGTCAATGACCGCGATTGGGCTGAACAGCTGATCCATCGCTCGCTGTGTGCGTGGCTAGTGCCTTGTATAAGTGAGCTACGTGTATTATGTACCTTCTAAATGTAATTGTAATGATTTTTCAATGAATTTATTTTCCTCATACCTATTCTGAAAAACTACCGAACTAATATTATTTTTTCGCTTATCCTGTATGTTATGAACTATACTTTCAGCCCTGTAAATATTTGCAGTTAATTTTACCTCATGTTAGTTATAAAGTAAAAAAATATCAATATTTTGATATATCGATATTTATACCCCAAACGGAAATGTCATTTTTTTGCCCGAAAGGTGTACATTAAACATTTTTAGGTATCACTAGTTGGCGTGACAGATGATGATGTGATTAGAGCAACCCGCGCCCCGTGGTAGCATACATGCGACGAACATAATATACTGTACTGAGCTCTTAAAAAACGGCTATAGAATTTGATATTTCGAAATACAATAATTATCGAAGATATTTAAAATTTAAATATATTATATCGATTATTTTCTGAAAACTTATCGATATTTGAATACGTCGATATTTTTTGCAATTCTCTTTCTTGCTCATCCGCATCCCTAGGGTAAATAATTTTCCGGCTCCGCAACTCGCAAGCCGAAAATTTATATGAAAATGTGCGGACCAAGCGGAATTTGTTTTGAGATAAATTAATGTATTAAGATTATTTATAGCTGTTGTTATTTATGTACATACATACTGAGTTTAACATATTTTTTTATTATAAAAGACTCAAAAATTCGCTGGTTAGGTTGCAATAGGTTAGTTTGCCTTTACGGATTTGGTGTCGATTACAAACATGAATTATCCTGATGAGAATGGTTATGTTGATTACGGAGCGGTACGTGGACGTGCGGAAAATGGGTTAACGGTGAAACAGGCCTATGAGCAAGGTGAGTTAGTGTTACAGCTTTCATACATTTCAAATAGGTTACCTAGGTAGTTTTAGGTAAGTACATAACTAAGTACCTAGGTAATGAAAATATGTCTAATTTTTTTTTCTCGATAATATCGCGGCCTATCCAACAAATATCAGAGTCCAGAGATGAGATATTCTAAAACAAAGTAATTCCTAATTTGAAATCCCAGTTCCTAATTTGAATTACTCGATCTTTAGTGTAAGAATTTTTATGGAATCTGAGTGGGGATTGCATGGAATTGAATAAAACGACGAAGTCACTGAGCAAATAATCACTTCGTTTTAAGAGTAGGCACTTCCATACTAATCGCTGATCCGATCTATGAAAACATTTTGTGCCAACCATACCAATGCAATGTATGATGCGGTCATAAAAATTTGGTTGAGTATTCCAAAGTTGGTAAAAAAGTTCGCGCCTAAATCCATACTAACTTTTGGTTCAAGGGAGTGTTGCTGGCCTGGACGAAGTTTGCATACCTAGGTACTCAAAATAGAAACCGGAGTTTGGCAGATGAATAAAAAAATTTTTACTTGATATACGTTTCTAAGTTTTCCTATTATTGGTGACCATTTTTACTTGTAGAAAATGTGGCTAAACCTTCCACAAGATGAAGTGCTAGTGTAGTAAAGATCACAGGACTTGGCTGGATGAGGATGGCACAGAACCATTTTTTACAAAGATAGGTACTGTAAGGTTTTGCCCAGTAGTTGGTGTTTATGGGCTGATATGATGATGATAAATAAAATACTTACTTTACTTTATTTATTTATCATATTTATTTATCATATATTATTGTATATCTTTATTGTAACTTTTATTACAAATAGTGGAGTGCAAGGAAATATCTGTGTCAGTAATAGGGTGTACTCGAAACGGGTGCTTGTCAGTTCACACCATTAAATGAATGCTGAATACTTTCTTTTCCATTTTATTATCATTTCTGCAGTCTCATTTGGAATTGAGTTATGAATTGAGTTGAGTTAGAATTGAGTAAATTTTGTATAGAATATCCTCCCTTATAAAATCTTTCTAACTGAACTCCCAGGATTGAGAAATTAATTCTTTCATCTATCTCATTTTATTCTTAATAAAAATATTTAATATCTTGTATAATATAAAACTGGTGTCAATTTAAAAAAAGTTTGATGTTAAGCAAAACAATAACATAATATTTTGCCTTGTCAGCGTCAGCATGTAAATCTAGGTGCTTAGGTGGCCTACTAATATCAATTGTGCGACCTAATTATACTACTACTAGTTGTGCCCCGTGGTTTCACCCACATTAATTTCAGAGTTCCCACAGGAATTCTGGGATAAAAAGGACCCTGTGTGTTAATCTGATGTATAAGCTATATTATTGTAAAGTTTCATTTAAATCCATTCAGTAGTTTTTGTGTGAAAGAGTAACAAACATCTATCCATCCATCCATACATACTTACAAACTTTCGCATTTATAATATTAGTAGGATGTTATAGTAGGTATGTTGTAAGCCATAACCCAACATTTATTATAATATTTGCCTCTCTCTCTGTATGTCACAGGCCACAGCCTTCTAAGTTGTGTTCTATGAGTTCTATTCAATAGTTTAGAGGAATTGCAAAAAAAAAAAACAAAATTTTGGGCTGTGAGTTGTGACGGAGATATGAAAAAGGCAACATAAGCTTATAAAGGTAAAGATGTTTGAAATTTATTTTTTTGTATCTGCAAAAGTCGATTAATAAATTATAGTGTTTGTAGTGGCCTGCCCTTTTCTAAGAATTTAAGAATTTAACTCTGAATAACTTGCGACCTTACTATTTTCAGTAGTTTTAGCTATGTTTTATTTTTGATTTGAATAGTTTCAGCTTAAAACGATCAAACAAGCGAAAAAGTTCACTCATTAGGCAGACACTGTACTATATTGTTCTTAAATCAAATATAGAGCGAGCAAATTGATGTGGAATGGCTGGCTCATCAATTTACTCTTAATACCTAGGTATTTGCAATATCGCCGAATCAGCGATTGTACTCTGGGCCCTTATTCACTATGACCAACACGCCGCGCTAAGATAAGGCGCCGCAAAAACTGTCTTTCCCTCGTAATCAAAGAAGTTTTACTGCAAAGAAACACATTTACAAATAATTATTTTCAATTACTTGGCGTCTAGAACGTTCGGAAATGCGTTTTTGGGACGCGCGTTATTGGCATGGAATGTTGTTGGTCATAGTGAATAACGGCCGTGATTTTGCTCTATTCGTGATTTCATAACTGTCGCGTCGTGGCGCGATGCGATGCGATGTCCGATATTGCGTAGGTATTTTAGTGACAATCAATTGGTCTGTGTCGAATTGCTAGACGTCGATTGTTAGGAGACGTTATTTAAAAGTAATTTTACAGTATCGGTCATCGTTCAGTGATCGGTCCGTTTAACTCTCTCGATGTCTGGTACCCGGTCGGTGCGGTGGGGTGTTTTGCGAGGACGGTTTCTAGTGGTTCTGCTTTGACTTATGTCGTTCATGTGGTGTGAGTACCGTAGAGGCTAATTGGACGCAGATAAGCAATAACATGTTAACCAAAAAAATTAAGTTATTCATTCAGAACGATTTATTGAGAGTTAGGGAACGTTTTTTTAATTATGTGTTTACCTTATTATATTGCTTAAATATGCAACTCAATATTTAACATAATAAAGGTTGACACAAAATGGCGCTATAAGTACTTTTAAAATACGATTTACTCAAAATTTCTCCAGTGTGGGTTAACACACTATTGCTTATCTATGTCCATTTCTAACTCTATTTCTTTCTAAATCCCAAAATAACTAAGAATAAGTATCTGATTAATTTATCTTATCTAAGTACCTATAGGTCTTTGAATTTCATAGAAGTGCCTGCGTTGCGAAAGAATAGATTATACCTACTCAATAGACTTTCCAAAAACCCGTCAAAGATCTCTAGTTGTTTTTGCGTGCTGCGTGTAGACAGATGGACAAAATCGTAATTTAATGAAACTATGCTGCATGAATTTCGGTATTCCCTCGGAAGCTCCGAAATGAAAAGTTATAGTATACTGTGGATGTTCTATGTAGATGAATGCAGCCCGATACATAACAATTAAAAATAAATCCCTACTAATATTATAAATGCGAAAGTAACTCTGTCTGTCTGTCTGTGTCTGTCTGTCTGTCTGTCTGTCTGTCTGACTGTCTGTCTGTCTGTCTGTCTGTCTGTCTGTCTGTCTGTCTGTCTGTCTGTCTGTCTGTTACGTTTTCACGCTTTAACGGCTCAACGAATTATTACTTTGTATACGTTATCAGGGTTACAGAGAAGGACATAGGCTACTTTTTATTCCGGAATTCCTGCGGGATCTCCGAAATTGTTGCGGGTGAACCCGCGGAAAACAGCTAGTATGTACTATTTTTTTCCCCTTTATTTTCCAACAGTAGTTACTATATTTTTTGGATCTTTTTTCGGATAAATACTATATTTAAAAAAAAAGTTGGCTATCCTGTATCTACATGGGAGGACATGGTTACTTTTTATGCCGCAATTCCATGGAAATTCCAAAATTAATACAAGTTTTTTGGCGGGAATCAAAGATGGCGGTTCGGTCATTTATTTTCATGTCGATAAAAAATGGTTAAAAATGGATTTTGTTGTGTTATAAGGTGCTTTATTGGACAATAATTTTCACAGTGACGGTTTTTTATGTGCTCAAGAAGATACGACATTTCGAGCTGATTTCTTCGGTTTCCTCCAAGAGCTCCGAGAAAGTTCTTGCAAGCTAAAAAGTACTTACCGTGACTTGCAATTTCAAACCGTACAACGCAGCATTTCAATAGAAAATATTGTATTGATCTAATTAATTTTACTTGAAACTGGCTAAATTATATGCGAATGTCCATAAAAAAAAAAACCAATCGTTTCTCACTCCAGGCGGCATCAAAGCCGGCTGCGGGCGGGCGGCGCGGCTCGCGTACAGGGTGCTGTCGCGGCGCAAGGCGGCCGAGGAGGGCGCGGCGCGGCTGGCGCGCGTGCTGTCCGCGCTCGACCTGACCGCGCTGGGCGTGGGCAGCACGCTGGGCGTGGGCGTGTACGTGCTGGCCGGCGACGTCGCCAAGAACTACGCGGGGCCCGCGGTGATACTTTCCTTCCTGCTCGCCGCCGTCGCCAGCGTGTTCGCCGGTGAGGGGGTCTTTTTTACCGTTTCATGTGCTAGGGGGCAAACGGGCAGGGGGCGCACCTGACGGTAAGTGATTACCGCCGCCCGTGGACATCTGCGACACCAGAAGGCGTGCAGGTGCGTTGCCGACCTGGAATGGGCATGGGAACTGGCTTTCAAGTTAGGCTGGCGGAACACGCCGTTAGGTGCTTGGCGACAGATTTACAACTTAGACATAAACATACTTACTTTATTTGGCATCAACATCAAAATACAATAACACTTGAAGGTGGTAGCTAGCCAGCCGGGCACTAGAGAGCGCCCTACCACCATGCTATGGTTTCCTCACGATGTTTTCCTTCACTTACAGCTCGAGCTCATTGTTAGGGTTTGAACCTACGCCTTGCGGCGTTTGATCAGAACGCACCAACCACTGAGCTAGCATCGCTGTATGTTTGTTCGTTACGCTTTCACGCTTCAACCGAGCATCGTGTTTGGCACAAATATTGTCAGGTATACAGAGGACATAGGGATTCCCGCGGGAACTCTGAAATTAACTTGGGCGAAACTGAAATCTCATGAAATTTTGCATGTACACGTTGTCAGGGGTAAAATGGATGGCATGGGTTTCTTTTATCCAGAAATCCTAGTGAATATTACACAATAATACATACAGCTTTTAACTACATGCAGTCTCGATAAAAATAATGTAATAATAATAATTAATCGCTAAGTTTCTTTGCTCGTCTGTGATTTTTTTTAATGCCAATAAACAATTTTTATTATTATATTAACCTATACGTATTAGATCGAGTCGTTTACAAGTACCGTTATCACTAAAATAAATTACCACGAATAAAATTATTATGTATATGTATTGATTGACCTTAGTATCTATATCAGTTCGTCCGGTTGTTGCGGCTGAACAAATAATAATCGCAACTAATCGATGACGTACACACAGACAGAGCCTCCTGTTCAACCGTTTACGGCAGTCAATTGGTAATTTGGGTTACTTACTTAAATCAAAATCAATTGACCACTCGTGCGCATAAACCTATGTAGATACATAATTTGATCAACTTTCAAAATGGGCTACAATTGCATGACTAAATTTTAATTTTTAGTCCGTCATGTAGATTAATGTAATAAAAAATATTGGACACGTATTTTTCCTTTTCTTACGTAATCGAAAAATAACGGCGACACATTGAGTTTGAATTCCGTGCGACGTCACGCCTAGGTATACTTTGTACTAAGCTATGACGTCACGAGCTTCCACTTCCTGTTCTTCTGCCCTCGCAGGGCTCTGCTACGCGGAGTTCGGCGCCCGCGTGCCCAAGGCGGGCTCCGCCTACGTGTACAGCTACGTGTGCGTCGGCGAGTTCATCGCCTTCCTGATCGGCTGGAACCTCATACTCGAGTACATCATAGGCGAGTGCCGGCTGTTCAATTTTGTTATTTATTTTTATTTTTATTATCTCTGAAAATTTACAGCCAAGTTTACATTTGGATTGGTGTTTAAGTTATAATAGCAACTAAGTTTTCACATAATTGGCTACTTGACAATTTTTTTTTCCGTCCGTCGTGTAGATTAGTAAAAAATACTGAACAGTGGACACGTATTTTTCCTTTTTTTTACGTAATCAAAAAATAACGGCGTTACATTGAGTTGAAATTTCGCGTGACGTCACCTGCAACCGGTGCAGTTTGTATGGCGGCTTGTAGCGGTTAGTGACGTCACGACTCACAAGCCCTCACCCTAAACTTTAATGCGCTTTACCTCTGTATATTTTCATTTATTTGAAAAATAAAAAAATATATGTCTTATGATTTATAATTTTCTAAAAAAACGGACTAATTAGAATTTTGATTTTCAAAAGTTGTCAACATCCCTGCTTCATTATGTCTGTGGGGCAGAACATAATAAAGCGCTGGTCTTCCGACAGGGCCGCAATACAGTCGCGTCACAGTTTTTTTTTTTAAATTTCCCTATCCGGTATCCGGCCGGATAACCGGATATCCGTTCCATCTCTAGCTGAACACACCGTTGCTTATCTATATCCGGTCGGTGGTGCGTGGTGCGCAGGCGCGGCGTCGGTGGTGAAGGCGCTGAGCGAGTACCTGGACTCGCTGCTGGGGCGCGCCATGTCCGAGTGGATGGCGGCCGCGCTGCCGCTCGACTCGCCGCACCTGGCGCGCTACCCGGACCTGTTCGCGTTCGCGCTCATCATGCTCTTCTCCCGTGAGTCCCCGGCATAAGGTCCCCGAACTGACATGGACTGCCCTTTAAAAGAAAAGTGAATTCTAACGCCTCCTTTACGCAATAGTTAATCACACCAATTTTATGATACGTGCGACTTTAGCCGCGATAATTTCGGAGTTCCCGCGCAATTGTTCCATACTTTGCTCCCCCTTTTCACCCCCTCAGGCCCCCTCATGCCTACGTCATACAAAGAACACAACCTCCAAGTTTCAGGTCTCTACGATCAGCGGTTCAGGCTGTGCGTTGATCCGACAGTCGGTCATTCAGAACAAAGCATTTTATATGTATAGATTAATGATTAATAATCGGGGGGCACGGCAGTGCCCCCACCAAGTCGAGCGCGAAGCAAACACTAACAAATTTACTTTCTCTCTCTTTCTCCCTCTCTCTTCTTCCCTCTCTCCCTCTTTCTCTCTCTCTCTCTCTCTCTCCTCTCTCTCTCTCTGTAACCGTGCACAGCAAGCTCCACCGTCAAACTCTAAAGTTTTGATTGACTGACCGATTAGTAGCATGACGATTCGTTAATTATAGTCCGGTTTTCTTTCTTCTTTGTTTCTTCCATCAATTTGGCCAGGGGGACCGGGCTGGTCAGTGGTCGTGTAAAACAGTAAAGTGTACGTTTGGTGCGGCAGTGGCCCTCGCGTTCGGAGTGAAGGAGTCGACCAAGTTCAACAACTTCTGCACCGGCGTCAACCTGTGCGTGGTGCTGTTCGTCATCATATCGGGCTCCTTCAAAGGTACTTACTTTGATGTTTGCCGCCCGCAGCACGCAGTAGGTGTTCCGTCCATACAAGCCCATTGACCGGCCTGCCCAGCTGAAGCTCTTGCTTGTGAAGTATCAAACGTTTTTATAAGTATTTTATACTTATACACTTTATTTATACTTATTAAAATATTGATATTCAGTGGCAAGTGTTTTGTTTAGGCAAAACAGACTTTTGGGCTTGTATGAAAGGACCGCCACGGCTGCGGTACATTGGTTATCACAATGAAAATAATTGGCTACTTGACAAATTTTTTTTTTCGTCTGTCGTGTAGATTAGTGAAAAATATTGGACACGTATTTCTTCTTTTTGTACGTAATCAAAAAATAACGGCGATATGTCATTGAGTTTGAAATTTCGCGTGACGTCACAACCCGGTGCAGTTTGTACGGAGCTTTTACTGAATAATGACATCACGAGTCCCCCACTCTGAACTTTAATGCGCTTTATCTATGTTTATTTTCATTAATTTGAAAAAGCGAAAAATACGTGTCTAATATTTTTTTATTTTCAAACTGACGTTTAGATTTAGAATTTTGATTATTATACCCAATTTAGTGTGAAGCTGTTAATTTGGAATTACAAACAGACACTTCAATTTTATTTACATGTCTAGATATAATATATGACGTGTTGTGTTGCTTGGTTTCCACGACACAAGCTTGTAGCTTGGTGTGAGGTCAAGTACATGTGTGTGTTGTGAAGTATTATTATATGATCACTCCCGCCGGCAGCGGACACAAAGAACTGGCGCATCCCCGCGTCGGAGGTGCCGCGGGGCGCGGCCGCGGGCGGGCGGCACTTCGGCAGCGGCGGGTTCGCGCCGTACGGGCTCGCCGGCATCATCAAGGGCGCCGCCGTCTGCTTCTACGGGTTCATCGGTCTGTACTCTGTGCTGTGAGGGGTGTGGTGTGTGGTGTGAGCTGTGAGATGTGTGGTGTGAGGTGTGAGATGTGTGGTGTGAGGTGTGAGATGTGTGGTGTTAAGTGGGTGGTGTGAGCTGTGATATGTGTGGTGTGAGGTGTGAGATGTGTGGTGTGAGGTGTCAGATGTGTGGTGTGAGGTGTGAGATGTGTGGTGTGAGGTGTGAGATGTGTGGTGTGAGGTATGAGATGTGAGATGTGTGGTGTGAGGTGTGAGGTGTAGATGTGTGGTGTGAGGTGTGAGATGTGTGGTGTGAGGTGTGAGATGTGTGGTTTGAGGTGTGAGGTGTAAGATGTGTGGTGTGAGATGTGTGGTGTGAGGTGTGAGGTGTAAGATGTGTGGTGTGAGATGTGAGATGTGAGGTGAGAGGTGTGAGCGTGCCGTCCCCTGCGCGCAGGGTTCGACTGCGTGGCGACGGCGGGCGAGGAGGCGCGCCGGCCGCAGCAGAGCATCCCGTTCGCGGTGGTGGCGTCGCTGCTGGTCGTGTTCCTGGCCTACTGCGGCGTCTCCTCCGTGCTCACGCTCATGCTGCCCTACTACATGCAGGTGCGTGGCGCGGTGTGGTGGCAGGTGTGGGGTGTGTAGTGGGTAGTGGGTAGACATAGACATTATCTTTATTTCGCATCACAGCAAGTATCGACTTAAAAACCTAACAATTAAAAAGAGGGAATTATTTAATCCCATAAAACACTAAATATAAATTACTCCTATTATCATAATTACATGTAGGTTTGTTATAAAAAGGAAAAAATTACAACAAAAGAAATTACTCAGAAAATAGAGAGGCGTGTGTGGTTTCATAATTAAAAAGTTGTGTGTGTGTGTGTGTGTGTTTGTGCGCAGGATGAGAAGGCGCCGTTCCCGTTCGTGTACGACCAGCTAGGCTGGGGCTGGGCCAAGTACGCCGTCAGCGTGGGCGCCATCTGCGCGCTGTGCTCCAGGTCAGCCGGCAACACCGCACTCACGTCGCATCACGTATAAATGTATCAAGTGAATGCGTAACAAACACGACAGACAGACAGAGTTATTTTCGCATTTATAAAAAATACTAGTTGTGCGCCGCGGTTTCACCCGCGTTAATTTCAGAGTTCCCGCGGGAATTCCGGGATAAAAAATACCCTATGTGTTAATCTGATGTATAAGCTATATTATTGTAAAGTTTCATTTAAATCCATCCAGTAGTTTTTGCGTGAAAGAGTAACAAACATCCATCCATACTTACAAACTTTCGCGTTTATAATATTAGTAGGATTAAAAGGACTGAAAGTATACGTTATAACAAACAGGCTAAGCGCAAAAATAATATTATAAGTTCGATAGTTTTTCGGAATACGGGGAAAATAAATTCGTTGAAAACTCATTACAACTACATACACAATACACGTAGCTCACTAATACGTATACAAGATACGCGCCACGCACACAGCGAGCGATTCATCAGCTGATCAGCTCGACCGAGGTCATTGATCTTATAATACGGGCGCGTGGCGATGTGCGTGTAAAGCGATTGAGCGGCGAGCGCCTTAACCGGTTGTTTTTTTTTTGATTGATTTATTTTGTTTGAAAAAAAAAGTTTTTTTTATGAATATGTTTATAACGGTGTATACTTTCAACCCTCTAAATATTTGCAGTTAATTTTATCACACCTCTATAGATTAGTATTTATAGATCGTATCGTTTCATACGCTCCAGCGCTAGGTGTACCACCCGCAGCACCTAGCTAATGCTGAGTTGGTGACCCTTTCGGCAGAGCATGCAAGAGATATACGGACGCAGATAACATGTTAACCCACAAACTTAAGTTATTGATTCAGAACGATTTATCGAGAGTTAGGGAACGTTTTTTAATGATGTGTTTACCTTATTATATTGCTTAAATATGTAACTAAATATTTAACATAAAAAAATGTTGACACAAATGGCGCTCCTACTTTTAAAACACGATTTACTCAAAATTTCTCCAGTGTGGGTTGACACACTATTGCTTATCTATGTCCATATATTGTGTACAAATTTAGATTAGGCATTGCTTGTGTTTGTATCTTTTTCTTGTGTGTTGTGCTGGAATAAATGTATTTTCTTCTTCTTCTTCTTCATACGGCTGTGGCGATGGTTGTGCTGGCAGCCTGCTGGGCGCGGTGTTCCCGCTGCCGCGCATCATCTACGCGATGGCGTCGGACGGGCTGCTGTACCGCTGCCTGGGCCGCGTCAGCGACCGCTGGCGCACCCCGCTGCTGGGCACGCTGCTCTCCGGCCTCTTCACCGGTGAGTGGGGCAGCCTCACGCGAGCCGCGAGCAAGGGAATGGGTGGGGTTTTGAAAAACAAAAAGTTAGTTTTAAAATAACATAACCTATGTAATTTAAAAATATAAAAAAAAAAAAAAACAATTTTTTTGATTTTATTTTTTATTTTTTGTCTTTTTTATTTTATGAACATGTTTATAACGTTGTATAATTTCAACCCTTCAAATATTTGCAGCAAATTTTACCACACCTTATACTATACACACCGGCAGAATTAGTGGAACATAAAAAGGCAGAGTATAGAAATAATTACGTATATATATTAAAACAAATTATTATCAGGCATGAAGTAATAAACTAATATACATCTTTTAACATCGACTTTAAGAAGTTTTTAGTGAAATTTTATTAAAAGTAATCAAAAAAAAAAAAAAACTCTAGTTTGTGAGAACACAGACAATGTTGCAAATAAAAGTTGAATCACGAAGGGGAAACACACGTTATTAATCGTTCATTTATTTAGTGTTAAAATCACAGTAATCTTTAATTTGCAACATTATTTGTGTGCCCACAAATTAGAGAAAAAGTGTTTTTTTTTTATTATTATTTTAAATAAAATTTAATAATTTATTAATTTATTACTTCACGTCTAATTATTATTTGTTTTATTATATATACGTAATTATTTCTATACTCTGCCTTTTTATGTTCCGATAATTATGCCAGTGTGTATATATTCTGTATTCTTTGCTATGACGTGTCCTTCTCAGTACCCCTCTGACAATATGTATACACTATACATTTCGTGGTGATCGGTTAAGCTGTGAAAAAGTAATCGTCATCGAAGTGAGGAGAAGCTATACAGCAATCCAAGAAGGCTTCGATCCCCGATGGGTGCGGACTTGTGTGATGAACACGAAGATTATATCAAGATTCTCAATGTTTTGGATTTAAAAATTTCACAACTAGTTACCATTTTAAATGAGTCAGTAAGTTTGTTTGTTACGTTTTGACGCCTTAACTATTCGACCGATCGTCATGAAATATTGCGTACACATCGTCAGGGGTACAGAGAAGGACATGGGTGCTTTTTCTCCCGGAATTTCCGCGGGAACTCAGAATTAACGGGGGTGTAGCAGCTGGTTATATTACTTATTAAATTCAATGCAAGTGAGTAGCCGTGTGGTTGTGCTGTGCAGGCACGCTGGCGATGGTGTTCGAGCTGGAGCAGCTCATCCACATGATGTCCATCGGCACGCTGCTCGCCTACTCCATGGTGGCCTCGTGCGTGCTGCTGCTCAGGTATGTGTTCGCAGAGGAAATAAATCAACTAAAGAAGACGCGTAGGAAAGGAGTTAAGGAAGTTAGGGAACGTACCCATGAACCAATTTTTTTACTGAATGCGTTTTTAAAATTGTTTCCATTTACACACGACAAAAAAGTAACGGATACGGATGTGCAATGTGCATACAGATCTCTCTTCAAAGTTAAATCATTTATTTAAATTTGGCCCATAATGTGACTCTTTTTGATGTCAATAAAGTCACATTTATTATGACAGCACCTATAAAATATCCACCCTTCACAGCTTCCTAGTGCTATGGCTGAAGAGAAGAAGCTGCGCAACAAATTCTCCAGTTGCACGCTGTCAGTTTAAAGTTATAATATAATACTAGCTGTGCCCCGCGGTTTCATCCGCGGTAATTTCGCGAGTTCCCGCGGGAATTTCGGGATAAAAAGTACCCTATGTCCTTCTCTGTACCGCCGACAACGTGCATGCCAAATTTCATCCAAATCCGTTCAGCCGTTTTTCCACACTTTCACATTTATAATATTAGTAGGATTCCCCTCGGCACATTACTACTCTTTAATAATAAAAGAATCATCTCACGTGAACGCTGGACCGCTGCCCACTGGCCACTGCCCCTGCGCAGGTACGAGCAGAGCGCGACGGCGCAGCGCGGGCGGGCGCCGCTGCGCTTGTCGGCGGCGGCGCTGCTGCGGCAGGCGCGCAACGCGGAGCGGCACGCCGCGCCCACGCCGCTCAGCGCGCTGCTCGTCTCCGCGCTCGTCACGCTCTACGGTCCGTGGCACATGTACAGAGTACACTGTACACTTGTACAGGGTGGTACAGAAATGAGAGCGTGATCTCGTAATCTCGTGCGATATTTTTTGATCTTGTTCGTTTTATGCCCAAAAACCTTACTTTACAATTTCACAAGCGAATTTTTAACGATTAGGTTACTTCGGGAACAAAATAAATATGTGACATCACTACTAGGTAGGTCATAAATCGGTTACATGTGTCGGGTAAAACCATAAAATTCTTGTTAACTTGTTATTGACGATCGCATTATTAGCCTTGGACATTTTTATAAGTAATGTCATTGGTAATATGAAATAAATAATTCTATTCAATGCTATACTGTAATATATTTATACTGTACTGTACTATACTGTACTGTACTATACTGTACTGTACTATACTGTACTGTACTATACTATACTGTACTGTACTATACTGTACTGTACTGTACTATACTGTACTGTACTGTACTATACTATACTGTACTGTACTATACTGTACTGTACTATACTATACTGTACTATACTGTACTGTACTGTACCGTACAGTACTATACTGTACTGTACTGTACTGTACCGTACTGTACTGTACTATACTATACTGTACTATACTTTACTGTACTGTACTGTACTATACTATACTGTACTGTACTGTACTGTACTGTACTGTACCGTACTGTACTGTACTATACTATACTGTACTGTACCATACTATGATTGCCCCCAGGCGTGTGGTGCTTCCTGCTGATGGCGACGGTGCACCACTACGGCGAGCGCGTGCTGGCGGCCGAGCCGGGGCCCGTGGCGCTGGTGGTCGCGGGTTCGGTGCTCGTGCTGGCCACGCTCTGCATCATCGCGCGCCAGCCCGTCTCCGAGAAGAAGCTCGCTTTCTCTGTTAGTTACCTATTTGTTTATGGTATTAGTCACATTAATGGAAATTGTTTTGTGGCCTTATTAAGACAACAAACACGTGACGGTGAAAGTGTTAAGAAAAAATATTGAACACGTATTTTTCCTTTTTTTTTACTTAATCAAAAAATAACTGCGATACATTGCGTCGTGATTTTACGTGACGTCACGTCTTGATACACTTTTTACGTAGTTATGACGTCACAGGTTCCACTCCTAAACTTTAATGCGTTGTATAAAAATTGAAATACCTATATGTGTGTATTATTTAACTGACCGACTGAATAGAGTAATGATTTTCATACTCCGGTAACATGTGTGTTTGTGTGTCAGGTGCCGCTGGTGCCGTGGCTGCCGGGCCTGAGCATCCTGCTCAACGTGTACCTCATGCTAAACTTGGACCTCATGACCTGGCTGCGGTTCGGGGTCTGGATCCTCGCCGGTACGTACCTACTACGAGCTTAAATACAGAGTTGGATGCTGTTGGTCCAGTTTTAGGGGGTAATTTGAACTTTTAGTTTCACTGGCGTCAATTTCGAAGTTGCCACGGTATTTCATCCGCGACAAAGAGTACCCCAAGTCCTTTTCCGTACCCCTGACAGTGTGTATGCAAAATTTCATGATGATCGGTTGAGTAGTTTAGATGTGAAAAGGTAAAAGACAGAGATACTTATTTAGAGAGAGTTGCTTTCGCGTTAATAATATTAGCATGGATATGAATGTGAGTTTGTTTGTTAAGTTTCCAAGCCTTAACTACTTTACTTTCCAATCTACGCAGTAGGTCACCATGCCTAACCGCTAATCGAGAGGTTCCGGCTTCGAATCCCCCTGGGGATGGACTTCAGGTAATGAACACCGGGTTCCACTTTTCAGTCTAGGCGTGTTCATTTATACCAATATTTACTACTCGTTTGCTCGACACAAGCTTATACATATGTACATTTTTATTATTACCTACGGCACGGTAATTAGTAAGCAAATAATTAAATTTCCAGGTCTGATAATCTACGCGACGTACGGCGCGTGGCACAGCTCCGAGCGCAAGCGCAGCGACGGGGCCGGGGCCGGGGCCGGGGCCGGGGACGGCGCCGTGGTGCCGCTGGCGGCGCTGCACACGGACAGCTGCACGGCGCTGCTGCGGCCCGCGCCCGCGCCCGCCGACGGCGAGCACGCGCTCGGCTGACCGGCCCCCGCCGCGCGCCACCCGGATCGCAAAAGAGTTCACCGAAGTGATCAAAGTGGTCAAAGTGACGATCCCTGGGGTCAAAGTGTGAATCCCTGCGGTCAAAGTGTCAATCAATGCGGTCAAAGTGTCAATCAATGCGGTCAAAGTGTCAATCAATGCGGTCAAAGTGTCAATCCCTACGTTCAATGTGACGATCCCTCTCAAAGTGTAGTCCTCCGTGGTAAAAAAGGTGAATTACCTGTGAAAAGTGTCGTTGACCCCCGTGACCGTAGAGACGACCCGCTCAGCCCGACGAGCACGGTAATCTCGTTTATATCGAATGTGTAGGCTCGCTTGTTTTTATTATCATGTACTTACCTAGTGTTAAATTCTGATAATTAAAATATTTTTAATAGATGCTTTGAGGCTATAATATAATATGAGGTCTGCCGTTTGCTTAATCAAAAAGAAGGCACAAAAAAATAATGTTATAATAAAAAATTGAGGACTTCCATATTCTATCGAAAATTTTACTATTTCTATCTTACCGAATTATTTTTTGCACAAAAAGACAGACAAAAACTTTTCTGTATTTTGCTTTATTAAAATATTTCCCATAAGTACTGTTTATTTTTAATAAAAAAGAAATACATACTCCAATATAATATGCTTGTAAAGCTTTTGCATAGTTAACTAAACATATTATTATTTTTGTTGATTATTATTATTATTAAATACAATTTAGTACTGTCATAGAAGACTTGAAAGGCTCTATGTTTTTACGTTGAGCTTTTCATGTAAAATGACCCGTATGTCGTTAGTGATAAATGCTTAATTAGGTTGTAAGATTTTAGTTAAGAGAAAAACAATCTCAAATATTTGAAAATCTCTTTGTGTAGGTTCCTTTTTATTATTGTTAACCAAAGTATTGCATTTTTGCCCTAAAATATTGCTCAACAGCTCAGAGTGTTGACAATAATAAATATTTTTTTTATAATATTTGTTTTATTGTAAGATTGTGTTGTACTTAATTGATAATGTGACAGTATTTTTAAGCGGTTTAAAAAAAATATCATGGCTGTGATGCAGCAGTGATTTTTACTCCTTTGTATTGTAAGGTTATTTATCTTATTTTAAACAATTAAATGTGAATCTCCTGAAGACATAGCCTAACCTTTTAAGGCCTTTACAGTGTTGAATCTTTAAAAAATCGTATCATACAAGATATTTGAACAGGAAACTGATGGTAGAATATGTATCCACCAATTTTTTATGATAATAGGGTAGTTTCCGGGGTATGTAAATCAAAATTCTATTTAGTCCGTAAAAAAACAATAGACACGTATTTTTTGCTTTTTCAAATTATTGAAAAAATACCAAGTTAAAACGCATTAAAGATTAAAAGTGGGGGCTCTTGACGTAATACCGTGCTATAATGTAGCACGGCGTGACGTCACGCAACATTTCGACTCAATGTATCTTCATTATTTTTTCATTAGGTAAAAAATTGAAAAATAAGTGTCCAATATTTTTTTCTTAATCTACAAGGCGGACTAAAAACTAAAATTTGGTTGACAAAGCCATTCTTCAGCATTAAAATTTTAATCAAATCGAAAACTTTAACAAAAAATATTATTATTATTTATTACAGAATTATCATTAAAAAGTGGTATTTATCCATAAATATATTTTTAAAATCTTAGAAAATGTTAGGATTGTCTTACAGTGGATGGTGAAAGTTTCATTGCTCCAGGGCCTTAAACAACTAGGTATATCGAAGAATTTATTTGAATTTTGATGTCATTCAATAAAGGTTTGACTGTGAGGGTTGGCTGAAGTACTAATCGTTAATAAATTCTTAAAATCTTTAGAATTAAGATTTATAGGTTATTTTGACCATTAATGAAATTTATCTTTAACTTTTAATGTTTATCAAATTATTGAATTTCAATAAAATAATTAATGCTTAAATTGCCTTTTATTTATTCTCATGATTTCCCTACAGCTTAGCATTGTTTATTTTGCTCGGTACTCGATGTATTCGGTGGTTTTTTTAATACTCGTACTCGGCCGAATAACTCGGTTCAACTGCCGAGTACTCGTTTTAAATAAGTGTTAGGTTAATGCCATAGTGAAAACAACATTAAAAGTAGTTAATCCCATTTATTATTTTAAAAACGTATCAATCTTAAGAAGAAAACAAAAAGTCTGAAATTTGATAACTCGTCATCGAATTTAACTTTATAATCAGATCAAATGTTGAAACACTGAAACAGTATTGCATTTATAAAATACCTGTAATATTCATTGAATGACTATCCACTACCGTTTCATTCTGTTAAGTGTGTTTCTAACTTGTTTTCACGCCATTAAGCTGGTAAACTTACTCGGCCGAGTACTCGGTACTCGGTAAAGTAAAACCGAATAATACTCGGTACTCGGTTACTCGGTAAATCTAGTACTCGGCCCATCACTAATTAATTGTGTTAAAGTGGTGCTAGAAACCGTAGTTTGAGAAAAATCTGTTGAAATAATTTAACCAACTCTGGCGTTACAACTTAATACCTATTGATTAGCTTAGCTTTTAATGTGTGGTTTTTTTTTTTTACTTTTTGTTATTATCTACTTACTCTATTTATACTTTTTAAATTATTTTTGAAACTAAGAAATGCAGATTGTGGACGGTCTTATTGGTAGTGTGAAGCCATCTCCCTTCTACGGTCGCCACTGAAAATCAGCGTCGTGGAACTTAGTGCCACGGCATAATGCTGAGTGGTAGCCATTTTGGTACCAACTATTCTAGTTTATGACTCACGCTTGTACTTATTTTATCTTTATGGTATCAAATAAACTTTTGTCTATTCTATTCTACTTACCAAAAGAGAAACAAAACGTCTGCTGTAGGCTCAGACGAAATAAAAACTCAAGACGGAGCGCTGTGAACAAAGAAGTGAAGCCGTAAAACTACGCCTCGGCGTGTACATGCACAGTTACACGCACACACATATAACGAAACTACGCCTTACCTTGTCAGTCAAGCTATTCCGACGCGCGGAGTGTCACGCTGTAATAATTTCTATTTTTTAAAGAAAAAATGCCGAATTTTGTGGTGAGAGGGTGTAAAAACCAATCTTCGAAAAATAAAAAGCAGGATAGAACCACATTTTTAATAAAATATCAATTTTATTAATTTATGACAACTTGGAACACAAAACCTCCACAACTTTCATAAGTGTTGCTACTAGTGAGCGTCACAATAGTCCCCATTTTTTGGGTACGTTAATGTGACCTGGAACGTAATGTAACACGTTCATTTACCTATTTCGATTTTAAGTTTTTAACCGACTTTAACAAAGCAGGAGGTTATGCATTCGATTGTATGTATGTTTTTTTTTTTTTATGTAGGTTCACCGATTAGGTACTCGAAGACGGTTGGACCAATTTCGAAAATTCTTTTTTTGTTTGTTTTTTTTGTTTGTTTGTTTACACTCAATTAGGTCCCATTGCCACCAAATCGGGATCTGATGATGGGATCTTGGAGAAATCGAGGGAACTCTTCAAAAATAATAAGCACACCTATACCGATTTGAGTATTTTTTATAGTAAATCGTTCATTTTCTTTCGGAAAGCAAAATTTGAAGAAGTGGAACTGATGATGAAGACCACAGATGATCATCGGGACTACTCAATAATAGGTATTTCACGAGTTCCGATTCGTTAACTTTAAATGGTTCCTAAATAATTTATGCTCGTCACAACTCACAATGTATATGGCAAAGTGGAACTGAGTTTGATGTACCAGGAGAACTCCTCAAAAATTAACGTCCCTGCATCGAGAAGAGCAATATTTTGTAAAACATGATGAGTAGTTAACATCAGGCTATTGTAACTTAGATAAATTACAAACCGTCTCACTTAAAAGCAAGAAATTAACAAATTTTTAACAAAAAACACAAAACTAAAAAGCTTAAAATATCAAAATACCGATTTAATCTAACAGACAATAATACACGTAATACCTACTATTATTGGTTTGTGCTACCACTTTTCGATATGAAGTCGGTGACAAGCCAAGTATGGAGTTAGTAGATAGATGAGCTAAGTCCACTCCCGCCATGAGCTCGTCGTGAACTGAACAACCCAAGTGGGCAGACGTAAGCGGGCTTGGCACCGAATTCAAATCGAAAAGTGGTAGCACAAACCAATAATAGTAGGTATTACGTTGTTGGTCTGTTGGATTAAATCGGTATTTTGTTATTTTTAACTTTTTAGTTATGTGTTTTTTGGAAGTCGGTTTTAATTATTTTGTAAAAAAATTTAATATTCATAAAATTAATGTAAGTGTAAATAGGCGTTAATTTTTATTTTCCATGTTTTATCATAAATTCGAAACCTATATTTTTAAGGTTCTCGAATATACAACCGAGGTATACAACTTAAAAAAATACTAACTTATCTATTTACTTATCCATTCATCTTTCTAGAACTTAACAATTTTGGGTAATAAGTTTTCACTGCACGGCAACACTCACTAAATGCTCACATGTTTACGATACGGGCTTCACTTTGTTGTTGACAGCGCTCCGTCTTGAGTTTTTATTTCGTCTGAGGCTGTAGGTAATATATGTATAATATAACAAAAACTAAAAAATATATTTCGTATAATATAATATATATGTAGTACAATTATGCAGGTAGACAGTTACAGAGATAAATTCTACAAAAAAATAACTTTTTCCGGTGCTTTAAATAAGTACTAGCAGTATTATAAATCTTCAATATACAGTAATTAAATATAAGTTAATAATAAAGTCACATCCTTGCTACAGTAATATTATGTGTTGTCGGCATGATTTGTCTTTTTGTTTTAATAAAACACAAAATACATAATTATTATGAAAAATACTTTAGTAGATACTTAGCACCTATGTAATTATAAAGTTATATAATATTTTTTTAACGTGGATTAAATTCTTTTGATTTTGGCAAGAAAAAAAAAACTTAAAAAAGAAGGATCAAGAAAGATAGGCGATTCCTACGATAAAAAATTGGAGAAGAATTTTTACTAGAATTAAAAAAATCGGCCAAGTGCGAGTCGGATTCGCGCACGAAGGGTTCCCCGTACCATTATCTGGAGACCCCTTAAATATTTATTTTATTCTGATTTTAGTATTTGTTGTTATAGCGGCAACAGAAATACATATATCTGTGAAACTTCAACTATCACGGTTCATGAGATACAGCCTGGCGACAGACGTACAGACAGACGGACGGACGGACAGCGAAGTCTTAGTAATAGGGTCCCGTTTTACCCTTTAGGTAGGTACGGAATACTAAAGAGGAGGATATGTTTGTTATGAAGGGTGGTTTTTTCTTAAATATTAATTATTAAAATAAATTTTACTTTTTGTTGCAAAGTATTTTACTAAATATTTCTAATTATTTAAAATCACTTGTTACAATCAACCTTGTTACATTTATAATAAAATATAAATTGTTATTCATAGATATTATTATGATATTTATAGCTTTATTATACAATATCTCAAGTCTTAAATTATAACTAAAACAACTAAATAAAAAAAAAAAAACTATAAAATAAAACTATGTAGTTAAGTAAGATAAGCCCTATAACAAGTTAAGTAGTTGTAACTCTACATTCACTCACAGCTGATAATTATATCACAAACCTTTCACAAAAAAGGTGGATCGTTTCTCTATCAGATAAACATAAACGCATAAACAAAGACAATAGTTTCGTCACAAAATAACACAAATTCGAAAATTCGAAAAAGTAAGTACCTACTGAAATTCAATTACATACAATTTTGGAAATTCATATACAATACAGTTACTTTGGTGACATCACTCGAATTTTGGATCCAAAACGCAAATAATATGTACAGAATTTATAAATTTATGCCTCATACCCCGCGAAAGTTTCTTGGAAATTTCGAGGGAAATTGTCGCATGTAGAATCTACATGACTATGGCAATTTTTCCAACTCGCTGTGAAACTTACGATACGCGTGTACCTACGAGCCTAAGTTCATTTATTTGGAGTGTCATCGGACTGGTATTAGTGCATTCTGAATCTCACCTAAGTAAAGTTTAACGTCGTTTAAAATTTAACTGGATAAGACTACATTTTTTTCCAGATTTAATTCAAATTTCACCTTCAGTAACCTATGGTAAATGCACTAAAATAGTACCTACCTATTTGATGCACAAACTGGTGAGTTGGTTGTGTCTTTGATTCGAACAGATTATTTGTAAACAGAGCTACATAAGGCTCCAAGTGACACTGACAGACGCTTCTTTTTCTCATGTAGTGATAGAAAAATTTCATAGATGTTTCTGAGGGAAACCTGAAATTCACTGATGAACGATGAATATGTTTGCTCTTATCAAAGTTGAAACATAATGAGATCAGCTCTACCAACAGCCGTTCTACCGGGCTGCGGTCGACGCACTCTATTACTACCGCAATAGGATCCAACGACAGTCAAAAGTGGTCATATTTCCGATGACTCTACATACAAGAACACTTTTATTTAATGCAGAGCGTTGTTTCAGGGGAAAACTTTAACTTTATTCTATTAAAAATTAGGTGCTTGTGACTCAATTACCTACTCTGCACACATATAAATATCTTATCTTGTATAATGCAATAGAACAAACATACCATTAATAAAATAAAACTATACCTACTATATTACATGTGGTAAAATTAACTGCAAATATTTACAGGGCCGAAAGTATACGTTATAACAAAAAGGATAAGCGAAAAAATAATATTATAAGTTCGGTAGTTTTTCAGAATATGAGGAAAATAAATTCATTGAAAAACCATTATAATTACATTCACCAGGTACACAATACACGTAGCTCACTTATATGTATGTACCTACAAGGCATGCGCCGCGCATCGGCGCACGGCGATGTGTGTGTGAAAGCGGTTAAGCGGCGAGCGCTTTCACAGGTTGTTTTCTTTTTGATTGATTTATTATTTATTTTGTTTAAAAAAAGTTTAACATGTTTATAACGGTGTATCTATACTTTCAACCCTGTAAATATTTGCAGCTAATTTTACCACATGTTATATAGATACAGCTGCAGTAATTTGAATCATCAACATGTTTTTATTAATTAAATTAAGTACAAGATTAACAAAGCCGTTTCCGTTTCGGTAAATCGTTTGTTGAGCAAGTATAGTCTCTTCTTGCAAAGAATAGAGATTATATAAAGCATCGACAGTCCGCCTCCTACTAATTTCATACCCGCGATTTCTTGGAAATACCGAGGTTTGACACAATACATGTAGAATCACAGACAGCTGACAGTTACTGTCAGCTCGCTAGTCGCTGTCAACCATACGATACGCACACACGCACAACACGTGTACGTACACGTACAAACTTGCCGTCACTACTTGTGGAAAAGTACCTACTTGCATCAGTTTATTTGGACATAGATAAGCAATAGTGAGTTAACCCACACTGGAGAAATTTTTAGTAAATCGTGTTTTAAAATTATAGCGCCATTTTCTGTCAACATTTTTTATGTTCAATATTTAGTTACATACTTAAACAATGTAATAATGTAAACACATAATTAAAAAACGTTCTCCAACTCTCAATAAATCGTTCTGCATAGGTAACTTAATTTTGTGGGTTAACATGTTATTGCTTATCTGCGTCCATTTATAATATGGAGTAGTAGTGGTTACTAGTGACTCTACCGTAGGGCTGAGTATACTTATAAGTAAAATATCGACAGTAATTACCGTATAAGTACGTAAAACTTGGTTTAAGGTTGTCACCGTATAATTGTAAATACAGTTAGTTTGTAAACTCCATTATTTAAACCCGACCTAGCCTAGAGTGTCAGGGTGTCGCTTATCGTATAATAAAAACTACAAGAGTTTTGAAACTGACGAATATAATAAAGTGAAATGAAATTTTGCGGGGTGCACGCATCGCAAATTCTCTCTCATCGTAAATACGAGTATATCAGCTGCAATGCTAGTTGCCAACCTTGATTGGCTTAGATTTGTCCGGTGCCGCGGTTCAATTACAACTAATCTACGAATTATTAGATAATTATATCCATTTATAGCTAATGACCATTAATAGCTAATAAAATAAATAAAAATATCCGTAATTCAATGATAATATTATTTCAATATTAATTTAATTAATAAATGAAGTTTTATTCTTTAAGAATTAAGAGCGCATTTTCAGAAACCTGAAGTTGCACTCGCCAAAAATTTTCAATGTATGTAATTAATTTAATTAATAAATGAAGTTTTATTCTTTAAGAAATAAGAGCGCATTTTCAGAAACCTGAAGTTGCACTCGCCAAAAATTTTCAATGTATGTAATTAATTTAATTAATAAATGAAGTTTTATTCTTTAAGAAATAAGAGCGCATTTTCAGAAACCTGAAGTTGCACTCGCCAAAAATTTTCAATGTATGTATGTTTGTTTGTTACTACCGGAAAACTGTTGTAGCGACCTACTTACTATTGCAGCGTACACAAAACCATAGCGCGGTTCAAAGTACGTGTAGCGCCATCTAGCGCGAGACTCTCGCAAACTCCTCGGGTAAGTTCAAAGGCGATGACTTGAACCAATAGATTTGAACAGCCCTTAAATATTTTCATATCTACGATCCGAGGTTTCTTCCACGCAAAGGGATTCCCACAGGAACTCTAGTATATACCAAGCAAAAACGACCAACAAAAAAGTTAATTAAAATAAGTTTAAAATAAAAAAAATATAGATATTGTCAACGTTTGAAACTGAATTAAATAATGGTAAGACAAGATGATAAAGTATAGTATGGTAGAGTCATAGTAAGATGTAAGTAGTTAGTTGATAGAAGAATAAATTGACTGCATTTCAGCATTTCCATAATTCTATTTAAATTAATTGCAACTTTATCTTTCGCCAACTTATCATGTACCTATTTTTAACTACATATAAGTAATAAGTACTACACGTTAGTCAATTTATTTAAAATTCACATCACATCAAAATTATATAATAACTATAATGAGCCCAGCATTGGCCAATATATCCGTGTCCGTGATTGGTCCAATAACAGAACCTCTGATTGGTGCCTTTTTATATGGGTAGAGTTACACTTTTTTAATTTTTTTGTTTACTTATCACATCGCGTTTTAATTATATAGAATAGCTAGCTTATCTAAAACCTAGTGATGTCCAAACCCGGTTTTTCGTCGGCCATCTTGACCGACTTGAGAGGCGCGGGCGGCGCTTCCCTCGTGTTCAGACTGCTATGCCGTATGCCGTAGCCGAAATATATTAAATATCCTGTAAATGAAAAAGAAGTGATACTAATTATAGTTTCTCTGCAGGAATGGCACAAACAAAAATAGTTTCTCCACACGCTCCGCTAGTGTTGTATTTGGAAATGCATTAAAATAACACCTCTGTGGGTGGATAAGTTATGTAACAGCTAGACTATACGTATATTATAAGATAGACCGATTGAGGAACAGAAATTCTACATTTCAATGTTCCGGGCTCAGACGAAATAAAAAGTTTTTATTTCGTCTGAGGTTGCGGGTTCTACTAGTCCCGAGACTGTGCCTCAAGAACTTTTATACGAGTACAGCGACGATAGCTCAGTGGTTGGTGCGTTCGGATCAAACGCCGCAAGGCGTAGGTTCAAACCCTAACAATGAGCTTGAGCTGTCGGTGAAGGAAAACGTCGTGAGGGAACCATAGCATGGTGGTAGGGCGCTCTCTAGTGCCCGGCTGGCTAGCTACCACCTTCAAGTTGTTAATCCGTCGCCAAGCACCTAACGGTGTGTTCCGGCAGCCCCACTTGAAAGCCAGTTCCCATCCCCATTGCAGGTCGGCAACGCACCTGCATGCCTTCTGGTGTTGCAGATGTCTATGGGCGGCGGTAATCACTTACCATCAGGTGTACCTACCACTTGCCTGTTTGCCCTCTATGACATAAAAAAAAGAAAGGGTAGCTTGTGAGTACTGACCTATGACCATCCACAGGACGAACCTGATCCACGTCTGGTAGTCCAACTGGACCATGAGATAGATGTTCATGCACAAGCTCAGGTACGGCACCAGAGGTACCAGCGGGACCTGAGGGTAGAATGGTTCCAGTTTTACTGTATTATCTATCGGATGATTGGATCCTTACATTGTACAGACCCGTCCAATACATCCTATAGAGCGATAGTTTCACACAAAATTTCGTTCGGCATTTGAAGCACAGTCGTCCGTGGATCTGGAACTCATGTGGTTCCACCACACTTTCAATTTTTTGACTGTGCGTAACCTGAATATCGTTTATTGCCCATTAATGCTATGCAAGATGCACAATGCCTGCTTAGAATGCATCTTAAGCGGTTAATATTGTCTCGGTACTTGGGAGAGAGTGTGGCGCTCACAGAGAAGGACAGGTTCGCGACGGACTGCTGCGGCTGGCGGCACAGCACCACCAGCAGCAGCAGCAGCGCCGCGCCCAGCGCGCCCAGCGCGCCCACCCACGCGCCGCCGCCGCCGCCCACGCTCATCGTCACGCACGTCGCCAGCGCCAACACGACTGCAACACCACACCACACACGTGAAAACTGTTCATATAAGTACGGGCAGCTAGGTTAGGTGACCAAATTGTAGTTTTTAGTCTGTCCGTCATGTAGAATGATAAAAAGTACTGGACAAGTATTTTTCCTTTTTCTACGTAATCCTTAAATAACGGCGATACATTGAGCAAAATTTCCCGTGATGCTACGATCCGGTACAGTTTATACCGGTTTATGACGTCACGAGCACGTGTAATAAGATCATAGGGTACTGAAGGAATAAAATTACTCTCCGTAATTCAATGTCAGTACATTGTTCTCAGTCCAATATGTTGTGATTTCCAAAATGTCAATCCGTAACTACTTAATTGGAAATAGGTAGGAACTGTTATAATGTATTGTAACAATGGTTTTGAAGCGTGAATGGTAAAATGAGTAGAAAAGCCCGCAAATGCTGCCTTCAGGAACACGTACTATGTACTGATATCTATTTAATTAACAGGCTCTTTTAGCAATAATAATAATAATAATAATAATCCATTTCACAACACACAGATCTACTTGATCCCACACTAAGCTATAAGCTTGTGTCGTGGAAACCAAGCAAACGTGGTATATACTACATATTAGAAGCAATAGCGGATGAACCTAAAAGGTTTTGTATTATGACTACATTAAACATTTCACTAGCAACAACACTCACAAGCTAAACTGATGGTGAACTTGACTATATTAGCCGTTAGACTGGTGGGTTCCTTCAGTCGGAGCAGGTTGAAGGTGTGCTTCAGTACACTGAACAGCGTCTCCGGGGGTGGGTCCACGGGCTGCAGCGAGTACTGCTCCGTCTCCTCGTATCTGATGGAAAACATAAAAAAAAAAATAGTTTTTATAATTTTTGGTGTTGTATTTAATTTTTCATTTCTAATGAGAGATTCTAGACCTGTATGATAACATTTGCAATTGTATTTTTTTGTTAATTTCTCTTTTAGAGTTAGTTTTTTTCTTTATATTCTCTGCCACCTAGGACGTGAATGTGGAGCCGATGTTCTCCGCCGTTTCTCATGGTTTTCTCGCGTTCTCGCAAGGTTCTCGCGAGAATGTAGAGCGCGCATGAGGTTTATACCTGTCCAGGCTTCTTCACAACTGAGTATTTATTACCTGAGTATAAGCACGCTGCAAGCGACAATAGTGTACGCCAGCAAAGTTCCAATGGACATCATTTCGATGAGCTGGTTGAGGTTGAATATCATCGCCATCACGGCTGCAATGGTCACATGAAACTTGTTAATGACTGCGAGGGCTTAAAAGGCCAAAGATACCTGTACTTGTAGGGGTTAATTGCTTTATGAAATAAGTAGCCGTTTAAAAACTTATACAGGGTGTCCCGTAAATCGACGTCAAGCCAGAACCAGGTGATAGGCTAAGTCATAACAGCTAGAACAGCAAAATATAAAAATCTTTGCTATGCCTACTTAAAAAAGAACAGTCATTAAAAATTGACGAAAGCAATAATTTTGAAAAATTCATAGGCAAAAACTTAAATTTTAAGCAGTAGTTTTCAGAAACACTATTCAGGATTACACAATAAGAAGAAAATTGAAAAAAAGTTAAGGTTTGTAGCAACAGGAGTTAAAGAACGGTCGCAGGGTGTAAATTTTTGTAAATGACCATTTTTTTTTCAGATAGTTTTTTTAAGTTATGATTTAGCCTTCTGACTTGGGACATTACTATGGGACATCCTGTATAAACATTTGGTCATGTGAATACCCTTTATCCTTACTATAAATTATAAACGCAGAGGTGAGTTTGTTTGTCTGTTACGCTTTAAGTCTTAACGGCTCAACCTATCATCATGAAATTTTGCAAACACATTTTCAGGGGAATTTCGGGATGACTTTTTATCCCGGAATTTTCCTGGGACCTCCGAAATTAATACGGGTAAAACTGCATACAATTTTGCATAATACGCGTTGTCAAAGGCAGGTAGGTACAGAAAAAAATATAGAGTAGTACCTACTTTTATTTTGGAATACCCGCGGGATCTCCGAAATTAACGCGAGTGAAACCGCGGGGAACAGCAAGTTGTTGAATAAATGCATAAATAAATAAAACGTGTACCTAAGTAGTTAAGATCTACTGATATGATAAAATATGTACCTACCTATATGTGAAAGTTTCGATGCTTGTGACATAAACTCGCATACATAACGGCTGTTGGTACACATACAGATTTGTATTTACATAATACCTATTCTTTAGATCTCAGACTTAATTTAACAAAAAAAAAACATGTGTGAATACGCACCTAATGAAAGTAATCACTGTTTTTTGGATAAAATAGAGCGCTGGAAGAGTATACAGGGGTAAGCTCCATGCGGGTAGGTAACAGAAAAATCGGTTGTTGACGAGTGAAAGTCTTCGTTATTTCAGACACTTTTCAGCATCTATTTTGGACCCTGAGCAGGAAACTGGTTTTCAAGAGAGCCAAGTTTTAACTTGGGGAACAATCTAACATTGTCATTGGCGTTTCGCCATAATTGAAGAAGTAGATGAAGAGATTTTTATTATTATGAAACTTTGTCATTGGCAAATTATAATTATAGACGCCATTATTAAAGAAAAATCTACAACACAAATTCTACAACACAATAGGTTATTTGACCAAATTTTGATTTTTAACCCCTCCTGTAGATACATAAAAAAATGTTAGATTCGTGTTTTCCCTTTTTTTAACGTAAGCAAAAAATGACGGAGATACGTCGAGTCGAAATATCGCGTGACGTCACAAGCAGGTACAGTTTTTATCTGCATGTGATGTTACGAGCTCCCACTACCAAAATTTAATGCGCTTTATCCAAGTATATTCTCATTTTGAAAAAAGCAAAATATACCTACGTGTCTGTTATTTTTTTACTGACGTGACGGACTAAATAGAAAGTAAGTCAATGTATAATTTCGCACTCACCAGAAAAAAACCCACTCAGGAACGTAGCCAGCAACGGCGTCTTCGACCAGGAGTTGATGTTGGCTAATGGCCGAAACAGCACCCCGTCACTTCCCATGGCATAGAGCACTCGAGGCAGCGGGAACATGGCACCGAGCAGACTGGTGCACAGCGCGAAGATGGCGCCCACCGTCACCACCCATTTCACCACGGGCATATCCAGTTGGGTAAATACGTGAGGAAAAGGTGCTTTTTCGTCCTGGAATTTAGAAAAAAAAACATTTGATAATTATCTATAAAGTGACAATAATTAACCAAAGAAGAACAAAAATTGAAATTCAGAGCCAATTAATGGATCCTTACTAATATCATAATTGGGTAGATATTATATGGGGTATGAACATGCAAATTAGTCCGTCAGTTAGAAAACAAAAAAATAATAGACACGTATTTTTTGCTTTTTCAAATTAATGAAAATATGCAGACAGACAGGCAGACAGGAAAGATTTAAAAAAACTTTTTTTGTGCTTGTTTACTCTTCGTTTATCGTCTCCTGTCAATTTTTGTAAAAAATATTCAATGTGGATTCTACTCTTTTATTATAGTATAGATATAGCGCATTAAAGTTTAGGGTTAGGGGTAGGGGTACCCGCTATAAGCCCCCATACAAACTGCCCCGGGTAATGACGTCACGCGAAATTTCAACTCAATGTATCGCCGTTATTTTTTGATTACGTAAAAAAGGAAAAGATACGAGTCCAATATTTTTTATTAATCTACACGACGGAACGGAAAAAAATTTAGTCAAGTAGCCAAAAGTGCGTTTGTATGTTTATTACGCTTTCATGCCTTATTGACTCAACTGATCATCATGAAGTTTTTTGCATGCTCATTTTCAGGAGTACAGAGAAGGACAGGGTACTTTTTATCCCGGAATTCCCGCGGGAACTCCGAAATTATAACTAGCGAATGAATAAAAACTTTATCTTTTTCTAAATTTTAGTCGAGATATAGCAATAGTAAGTGGCATCAACCGGCAACCTTTTTGCTATAAATGGAGGAGATGGAGGAGAAAAATTACATAATTAAAAGAGTTGTGATTATATTTTACTTACAAGGGAATAATTAAATAACTAGAAAATATTAAAAATTGTTATAGTACTCTACTCAGGAAAAACATAAAAGATGATTTTTAGGTAATAACCCATGCCTACTTAGATAATAAATAGAACATAATATGAAACATATTATGTACATATTGATGGGAATTGTGATGAAATGTAAGTACATTATACTAGCACACAATATGTGATGTATGGACGTGGGATATGAGAAATTTTGGGATATTATTTACATAGGTAGACACTAAAACTAACCTGCAAGTAATAAGGCCACATCATAGTCAAGACCGTTGAAATGGAGAAGTAAGACACAAATATGATGATCAGAGACATAACGATGGACAGGGGTATGTCTCTTTTAGGGTTCTTCGCTTCCTCCCCAGTGGTGGCGACACAGTCGAAGCCTACGAAGCCGTAGAAGCACTTGGCAGCGCCGGCCATGACCCCGGCCATGCCCCAAGGCATGAAACCGCCTTTGCCAGCATCATATCCTGGTGGGATGTCCTCGGGCTTGATGTTCCAGTTTGATGGTTTGCCTGAAAGATGACTAGGTAATTTTATTACATAGAAGAAAGAAATAAGTACGCAGGTGATAGAAGACTAGTATACAAGAACAAAGAAAAATAATATTTTTAGGGTTCCGTACCCAAAGGGTAAAATGGGACCCTATTAGGTAGGTACTAACGGCCGCACTCAGAGTCGACTTTAATGATTACTTTGTTAAGTATAGATTTTTAAAACAAAACTGCCGCAATCAGAGACTTTCAGTAAATTAATGTTAATTGTCATTTAATGAGATGTAACTTACCGCCGCACTCAGAGTCGACTTTAATGATTACTTAGTTAAGTATGGATTTTTAAAACAAAATTGCCGCAATCAGACAAGTTCAGTAAATTAATGTTAATTGGTATTTAATGAGATGTAACTTAATTAGTTAAATGCCAATTAACATTAATTTATTAAACTTGTCTGATTGCGGCAATTTTGTTTTAAAAATCCATACTTAACTAAGTAATCATTAAAGTCGACTCTGAGTGCGGCGGTTAATTAGTTAAATACCAATCAACAATAATTTATTAAACTTGTCTGATTGAGGCAATTTTGTTTTAAAGATCTACACTTAACTAAGTAATCATTAAAGTCGACTCTGAGTGCGGCGGTAAGACAGTCATCAAGCTGTATCTCCTGACCGAGATAGTTAGACAGTTGAAATTTTCACAGATGATGTATTTCTGTTGCCGCTATAACAACAAATATAAAAAAAAAACAGAATAAAATAAATATTAAGGGGGCTCCCTTACAACCAACGTGATTTTTTTCTCGTTTTTGCTCGATATTGATAACAGATTGATAACAGGTACACGCTTGATATATTCACTGAACGTAAGTTGTTTAATCACTTTATAAATAAATAAATTATTAAATTAAAATAAAACAAATATTTAAGGGGGGCTCTCATACAACAGACATGACTTTTTTGCAATTTTTTTTTTAAACACACCACTTTGCGTTTGATCGCATTAGAAGATACCTTATTTTATACAATAGCACAGATGCTGATAAAAAAACTCGTGATAAAAACTTGTTTACTGTGAATAGCTCCAGCGATGACTACGGTGATGACGGTGATGATGTTGAGGACGGTGAAGAGGTTGTTGAGCACCGTCGACTCCTTGACGCCCACGCCGAGCAGCACTGGCCGGAAACGAAAAAAAAAACACAGCTGTCAAACAACGCGGGATTGTTTAAAAATATCATGACAGTACAAAAGAACAGTGAAGAGGCGAGCGTGTTTTGTTTTTATCAGTCGTCTAATGCTGTTCAGGTTAAACAGTTGATTCTGATCCCGAATCTATCTATTTATCTTATCTTAATATCACGTGTCACGTTGTTTATCCGCGATGGACTCCGAAACTACTGAATCGATCATGATGAAATTTGGTCACTATGTTGTATTTGGTCAAATTAAGAGATAGGATAGTTTTTATCCCGGAATTCCCGCAAGCACTCCGAAATTACCGCGGAAGAAATCGCGGGGGACAGCTAGTATAATATAAAATGCTTTGTCCTGAATGACTGATGGATCAACGCACAGCCCAAACCGCTGACCGTAGAGACCTGAAACTTGGAGGGTGTGTTCTTTGTATGACGTAGGCATACGACAAGAAAGCGTTGTTTAAAATTCAACCCTTAAGGGGATGAAAAGGGGTTGCAATATTTGAATGGAACAATTCCGCGGGAACTTCGTAATTATCGCGGGTGAAACCGAGCGGGACAGCTAGTCTATCTATACTATAATAAAAGAGTAGAATCCGCGATTCTGTACATGGAATATTTTTAAGAAAAATTGACAGGGCGCGATAAAAGAAGAGTAACCAACCACAAAAAAATAATTTTTAAAATTCTTTTCTGTCTGTCTATCTGTCTGTCTGTCTGTTCGCGATTATCTCCGAATCTACTGAACGGATTGACATGCGGTTTTCACAGGTAGATTAAGCTTAGCCTGAAGCTATATATAGTCTTTATTTCATTCAAATCAGATGTCGGGAAAAAAGTTGTTACATAAAAAATTTCCCGCGGGTGAAACCGCGGAGCACGGCTAGTGATTGAATAAATAAACGGAATGATTTCCTTAAACATGTTAACAAGTTACTTTCGAATGTAAATACTAATAAATATACCAATGTCCAATACAAATAGGTACTGTAAATACCAAGATGATATAAAACTAAGAGCTATTATGGTGCATTGGTACAATAGGGATGTTGACAACTTTTGAAAATCAAAATTCTAATTAGTCCGTCCGTTTACAAAATAAAAAATCATTAGACACGCATTTTTTTTATTTTTCAAATAAATGAAAATACACAGAGATAAAGCGCATTAAAGTGTAGGGTGGGGGCTCGTGACGTCACTTACCGCTACAAGCCGCCATACAAACTGCACTAGTTAGTGACTTCACGTGAAATTTCAACTCAATGTATCGGCGTTATTTTTTGATTACATAAAAAAAGAAAAAACACGTGTCCAATATTTTTTATTAATCTATAAGACGGACTAATATAAAAAAAATTAGTTGAATAGCCTATTTTTGTTATTTCAGTATCATGGTATAATATATTTTCCCATTAACAGAGATGTAGAGCAACCTTTGTCTGCTTATTTCAATCAGTGTCACCTTCATCAATGATTTCAATACAACCAATCAGTGCCGTATACCGTTTCATCATGTTTGCGAAGTCGAGTTCAATGACCATACTTGACAAGGTTGTCAAGACAATTTTGAAATCTGAGTCTGTCTGTACTGGAAATTCTAATGGACGGGGCAAAAACAACACTTTTAACGGTAGATATAGAATTACGATCATAAACCAGTTTAAAGTCTCATTTGGGACTATCATATAAAAATAAGATATTATTATATACTTTCTAATACAACAATTAACTAGGAACTCTACGTATGAAATACCTAAAATATATGTACTTAGACTTGCGTAATAAAATATGAAAGTTCTTAAGTTTCCTTGTTTATAAGGTTAGGTAATAAATAATAACATTTAAAAATACTGAAATACATCAAAAAATTCCCAAAGGAATTCCATATTGACGCGGGTAGAACCGCAGTGGAAACAGATCCATTATCTTTACTATAATATTATAAAGAGCAAAAGTTTGTGAGTTTGTGATGTTGTAGGGGGGTAATCTCTGGATCTACTGAAACAATTTTGAAAATTCTTTCACTTATAGGAAGCTACAGTGATCAAGAGTGTCATATGGTACTTTATATTCCGGAATTCCCGCGGGAACTCCGAATTTCCCACGAGTAAAACCACGGGGAACAGTTATCTCTGGATCTACTGAACCGTTTTTGAAAATTCTTTCACTTATAGGAAGCTACAGTGATCTTGAGTGTCATAGGGTACTTTTTATTCCGGAATTCCCGCGGAAACTCTGAAATTAACGCGGGTAACCACGGGGCACAACTAAGTTTTTTGTGAGCTATAAACTTTGTCAATTTGTAAGGTTGTTTGAATGTAATTGGTAATCTCTCGAACTATACCTACTGAACGGTTTCTAAAAAGTCTATCACTGATAGGAAGCTACAGTATCTATCCTTGAGCAATAGGGTACTTTTTGGAGTTCCACATGAAAGTCTCTCAAACTATTACCCAAAGAAACTGCACACAATATAGTACCTGCTCAATATAAATATGGCTTACCCGTCATGAGTATAACCACTCCGAACGCGAAGAAGTCCGGATAGTCCGCTAGGAAGGACACGCGGATGGGCGCGAGTCCCGTCATTGTGTACGCCATGGTGTTGTTGCAGAGGCTGTCTACGTAGTTGGAGAGGCCCTTGGCGACACTGGCGGTGCCGATCACGTACTCGAGGATCAGGTTCCAGCCGATGGTGAAGGCGACGAACTCGCCCACACTCACATAGCTGTACACGTAAGCCGACCCCGCCTTCGGGACACGAGACGCGAACTCCGCGTAGCATACCCCTGCGACGTGAAAGGTACAATTTTATTTTTTTAAATATCATCAAATGTCCTTCTCTGTACCCCTGACAACGTGCATGTCAAATTACATCCAAATCCGTTCAGTCGTTTTTGCGTGAAAGTAAACGTGTGCGAGGATAAGAGCTCGAAAGCGCATTTTTATCCGACTTGCTTCAAATTTATCGTCACTGCTCAGCTCCTATATGTTTTACCGTAATGTTATATAGCCTATAACCTGACCAGGAGTATGGACTACAATCGTACCAAGTTTGGTTAAAATCCCTTTAGTAGTTTTTTACCTATGCATGCACATACAGACAGACAGACAAACAAAAAATTTACTGATTGCATTTTTGGCATCAGTATCGATTACCATTCATTCTCCAATAATATTAATTTTGAATATATATCCAATGTACAGAATTGACCTCTCTACAGTTTTATTATAAATATAGAAGATAGTTATAGAAGATTATGAAGATGAATCCTATTAAGAAATATACTATGTTACGTCGTGGCCACATCCAATAATTTTGACCATTAATTCCATAGAATTACTGCAGTAAGGATGTTACGGACATTCGACTCCGATAAGGAACTTTCCATTGATATAATATTACACCTCTGATTTCGATTTAGACTCTGACACTTTTAAATTGGAGGTTTATGCATGTCGCCCGGGGAAAACCCCCTCCCCACGTGCTTTCTGTCGTCAATTACCTACTCTTTCGTTATACGCAATATGGATGATGATTAGGTATTACATACATCGCTCTTCTAACATCACTTCCGATTCACCAAAATTCAAACTCCTACTTCGGTTCCAATAAACTCCCTCTTTAACATCCCTATATAGTCTGCAGTTTCCTCAGTCTCACCAGCGAATGCAGATGCGATGGCGGCGATGAGGAAGCTAATGGTGACCGCTGGTCCGGCGACGGTCTTGGCCACGTCCCCGGCCAGCACGTAGACCCCGAGGCCGAGGGTGCTGCCCACCCCCAGCGCGGTGAGGTCCACCAGGTTCAGGCACCGCGCCAACGTGTTGCCGGTCTTCTCCACGGCATCCTCTTTAGATTTGCAGCGACGGAACGCCGCGAACATTCTGCCACATGACATCTGTAACAGAATCCATACTATATCCTTACTAATATTATAAATGCGAAAGTTTGTATGTATGGATGGATGTTTGTTACTCTTTCACGCAAAAACTACTGGATGGATTTAAATGAAACTTTACAATAATATAGTTTATAAATCAGATTAACACATAGGGTACTTTTTAATCCCGGAATTCCCGCGGGAACTCTGAAATTAACGCGGGTGAAACCGCGGGGCACAACTAGTCAGATATAAATGGGAATGTGCTTATTGGATTGTAACAGTTTCATGCCTTAACGGCTCAACCGATCATCGTGAAATTTTACATATAGGTACACGTTACCAGGCGCACAGAGGACATACAATACTTTTTATCTTAAAATTCCCGCGGGAACTCCGAAACTAACGCGGGTGAGACTGCATTAAATTTTGCATACTACACCTTGTCGGGGATATAGAAAATCATATAGGGTACTTTTATCCCGGAATAGGCTTTTTGACTATTTTTTTATTTTTGCCCGTCGTGTATATTTATAAAAAATATTAGACACGTATTTTTTCTTTTTTGAGCAAAAAATAACGGAGATACGTTGAGCTTGAGTCGAAATGTCCCGTGACGTCACAAGCAGATGCAGTTTTTACCTGCATATGACGTTACGAGCCCCCACTCCCTAACTTGAATGCGCTAAATGGAATTAAGAAAAAAAAGCAGTCAAAATTAATAAAATACGATTCATACAATTAATGGATCTTTTGCCGCTAACAAACATAACAAGTCTTATTTAATAGATATCAATTCAGTACCGGTACATCATGCCTTTGGGTGGTTTATCTAGTTTCGACAGAAGTACCTCGTTATGACTACCAGCCTTTTGAATCCATTAGCTCTAGATCGAATTGAGGACACGGACGTCGCATTGTAGAGTAGCCTTCAATGTCACGCTACGTGCATTCATTAAGTTCAGGGTCAAAGAGTACAATTTCGTTTAACAACAACAACACCGGATTCACTATCCTTTTGTGTATCATCATATTGTGATCCAAATTATTTGAGCAAGGATCAGCCGGCTTACTCATGACACAATCGATTAAGGGTCGTACTCTTGACGCAATCAAGTTAGGCTCAAATCGAACTCGAATCGAAAATAATGAGATCGAAACGGTATCAAATTTTGCTACTTTGAAGCTTTGAAATCGCATCTCTTTCGTATATGTATAATATGTCAATTTTCTAGATTTGATTAAATTGTCAACGAAAACTATCCATTTTTATTGACTTGTCAGACGTCAATTTTAGACATTAACACGATTCCAAATACGATTTCAATTTAAAGTCAAATCAAAATCGGAATCAGGCTTAAATCATTTTCAAGAGTTAACCCCCAGAACTGTACCTGAAGTAGATGAACGATTTTATTCGTATTAAGTTCGGAATTCCCGCGATAATTCCGGGACAAAAGTGACCTTTTTTGTTTTCTGTACCCCTGACATCGTCTATGCAAAAAATAAATCAGATCGGTTGAGTAATAGGGCATGAAAGTGTATAAAACAAAGACACATTTGCATTTGTAGTACCTAATAAGATTTATATTCAATAGTATTATGGCAAATAAAAAAATCGCAATAAGTCACGGTGAAGCCAAAACAAATTAAAACCCGACAACAATAGTTTATCGCACGCGCGGTAGAAGTCAGTTAATAAAAAGCTAAAAATAACAACATACCGATTTAATTCAAAAGACAAAAACACACGTAATATTCTTATTGATTTATGCTACCACTAATCGGTTTGAATTCGGTGACAAGCCCGCTGGTGTCTGGCCACTTGGGTTGTCCTGCTCACGAAGAGCTGGTGGCGGGAGTCGACTTAGCCCATCTACCCCCTTCATATTTAGCTTGTCACCGACTTCATACCGATTAGTGGTAGCATAAATCAATAAGAATATTACGTGTGTTTTTGTCTTTTGAATTAAATCGGTATGTTGTTATTTTTAGCTTTTTATTTTTAGTTTTTTAGTTTTGTGTTTTTGGAAGTCGGTTTTAATTTTTTTGTTAAAAATTTGTTTATTTCTCGCTTTTAAGTGACTTAGTTCGTAAATTCTCTAAGTTACAGTAGCCCAATGTCAACTGCTCATCACCTTTTACAAAATATTGTTTTTCCCGACGCAGGGACGTTAATTGTTGAGGAGTTCTCCTTATATCCTTATATCATCATCAGTTCCACTTCACCATATACATTGGGACGAGCATAAATTGTTTAGAAACCATATTAAAGTTAACGAATCGGAATCTGTGAAATACCTATTATTTAGTCGTTCTGATGACCATCTGTGGTCTTCATCATCAGTTTCACTTCTTCAAATTTTACTTTCCGAAAGCAAATAAACGATTTACTATAAAAAATACAAAAATCGCTATAGGTGTACCTATAATTTTTGAAGAGTTCCCTCGATTACTCCAAGATCCCATCATCAGATCTCGACTTGGTGACAATGGAATCAATTTGGAAGTATCCCTTATCAAACAAAACACAAATTTTCGAAATCGCTGCAATCGGAACCCGTGAAATACGTATTATTGTTGAGTAGTTCCGATGACCATCTGTGGTCTTCATCATCAGTTCCACTTCTTCAAATTTTGCTTTCCAGAAGCAAATGAACGATTTACTATAAAAAAATACCCAAATCGCTATAGGTGTGCCTATAATTTTGAAGAGTTCCCTCGATTTCTCCAAGATCCCATCATCAGATTCCGACTTGGTGGCAATGGGACCTAATTGGGACTAAACCCTTTCAAACAAAAAAAGAATTTTCAAAATCGGTCCAACCGTCTTCGAGTAATCGGTGAACATACATAAAAAAAAAAAAAAAAAAAAAAACATACATACAATCGAACATAGAACCTCCTCCTTTTTGGAAGTCGGTTAAAAATATGAGTGTAACCCAAGCTGCCAGTAGCGTATCGTTTTAGCATGATTTCTGCGATCAGTATGAATTCTTGGGGTTCTTTCAAATTATCATAAAACAAGCACCTACCTATAACTTTTGAGCTGCATGCATCATTGATTTTGGAGGTGCCCAATACTAGACTGTTGAAAGCACATAAGCTAATGACATTTTGTTATTTACTGCAACTTGTATTAAGAAATAATCATAATAGAGTACCTTTTTTAGCACGTTTCTTTGTTTCACTTGTATTCTAACAATAAGTATTAAAGAATACGGTAGCGATATAATGTTTTTAAAAAAAAAAAGACGCCAAATTTCAACAAATCACTCCGTGACAATGCAGTGTCTGCCACAAAATGTCGCGTCACTATCACATCTGTTGACAAACCGTTTTAATTATTATCACTATCAACAGCAGAAGGATTAACAAGATCATTGCTGCAAATTAACATACCCATCAAGTAACACATTAAAAACGTCGTGTCTCATCTGTTTGTCTGTTATTTGTGAATATTTCCGCCCGCGTAAATTTCAAAGTTCCCGCGGGAATTCCGGGATAAAAAGTACCCTATGTGTCAATCTGATTTATAAGCTATATTATTGTAAGGTTTCATTTAAATCCATCCAGTAGTTTTTGCGTGAAAGAGTAACAAACATCCATTTATCCAGCCATCCATCCATCCATACATACTTACAAACTTTCGCGTTTATAAAATTAGTAGGATTTTCATTTGCAATAATTTAACGAGGTAAGTGTGATTGGAAACATTTTGATTTCGTAAAGATACGAAAATGCTGTGACTTTTGATTATGCCCAGCATCGTGGTTGCAAGTGTCGAAAGCTTACCTACTCTGGCCGCGATTCTAGGTTGGCGGACGAGCGATTCTATTATGTTGGAAAAATCGGAAGCATTATCGTGAGTCTTGGCTCTTAGTTTAGTATTATACATTCGGTACTCATGTGGTTCAACTAAGTTTGTATGACAAAACCATATTTCACAACGGGTAAGTCCCGAGTCATTGCATTTGTTCTAGGAGCTGTACTCTCTCTCTAGGTATTTCTCATAAAACTTGAATTTCTCAAACAATTTACGACTTCATAAAAACATTATTCACTCCTTATCGCTCATTGTTTGCATACATCACGCTTGTCTCGTTCGTTTCGTTTTTAATTAATAAAAGAAATGGAAATTAGTTGAATGAATTCAAAATTATCGTCATAATAATTGATAAACTGAAAATAATTTGATAAAAATAACAAGTACGTAAGTAACAAGTACTTACGTATATAATAATTTAAAAGTATATAACATAACATAATTTATGCAAAATGCAAAGAGCGAAGAATGCATGTCGTGGAGATGAAAGGAAAGGAAAATGATGCGAGTGGATGGTGTTACTAGACTTGATAAAGTTCAAAACAAATACTTTCGAGGAAACTTTAAAGTAGCCGAGATAAAGCAAAAAACGCAAGAAAACCACCTGCGTTGGTTCACGACAAATAAGTATTGGCCATAAAGGAAGGCAGAGTAGAATCCGCGTGTCTGTTCGCGCTGATCTCCGGAACTACTGAACGAATTGTCATTTTGTTTTCACAGGTAGATTAAGCTTAGCTTTGAGCAAAATACGTATAGGCTTTGTTTCATTTAAATCGGATGTCGGGAAAAAGTTGTTATGTCAACTAGTATTATGAAGGTGAAAGGTTTGATTTTTTGTTTGTTTGTTTATTACCTACTATTTAACTCAAAAACTACTGGACCGATTTCAAAAATTCTTTTACCATTAGAATGCTACTTTATTCCTGTCTAACATAGGCTACATTGTAACTCGGAATTTCCTCAGGATTTCTGAAATTAACGAGAGTGAAGCCGCGAGGAACTTATGGTTGTATAATTTTCACTTTTTGCTCGTTTATACAGTCCACACTGATCCATACACCGGTTTTTTTTTTCAAAACAAGTATATTATTTATGGTTAATTATTAGAGAAAGTTTGAACAAACAGCGGACTTTTAGAGTTCCTTGCCATTTTGGGCGTTGTATATGGTCAATGAACTCCGTAGTCCGTATACATAATTATTTTCTGTATTGGAGAATAATAAAAAAGCTTGATTTGAGAAAAAGCATTATATAAGTTCGAGTGAAAAAGAAAAACACACTTTTACGTGTTTGTTACATAGATATATTATTGTAGATTAAGATATCTTAATCTTATCTTATCTTATATGAAATTGTAGTAAATTGTTAATCAATTAAAATCACGAACACAATTTTTTCACCGGTCAATTTAACAAAACCTCAATAACTCAGAAACTAAATGCCGTGAACTGGTACTTTTAGCTTAGACGCCCACATAGGTATATGTACCTAAAAGTTCCTCATGAATCATTTTTGAGACAGACAGACGTGGCGGAGGACTTTGTTTTATAATATGTAGTGATAACAATAAGGTCGTTAAACCGTACGAGACGTCGAGAAACGTGATTAGTTCAACACCACCAAAGCCTCGAGAAGGCTGTACACACATCGGGCTAGGGTTGCCAAATACAAGGCCTACCTGGGAGATAACTCTTGAAAATGATTTGAGTCAGATTCCGATTTTGATTTGACTTCGATTTGACTTCACTTTGATCTCATTTTAGTACTTTGAACCAAGCTGTCAAATTGAAATCGTATTTGGAATCGTGTTAATGTCTAAAGACGACGTCCGACAAGTTTATAGAATCGAGAAAGAAAGAAAGAAAATAAAGAAAATACTTTTATTTCAGCACAACACACAAGAAAAAGAAACAAACATAAACAGATATATTCAATACAGCTTCGATAGAGATGCGGTCCCAAAGTTTCAAAAGTAGCAATGCGATCACATTTCGATTCGAGCTCGATTGTGTTTTCGATTACGTCAAGAGTAAGCGGGCTGTTCTGCAAACTATTCTATTAATGTTTAAAATTTGTTTATTTGAAGTTTTGTTTAAAAAATCACTGAAACGGATTTTGACAATTTTTTTTACTGAAAAACAAAAGACGACTACCAAGTTGCTATAACTTAACTGCGAATTTGTTTTTATCTAATTAAAGTGACAGTTTCAATGTTACTTTTTAAAACGGCTGTGATGCAAAACGTACTATATTAAATTACAACACAATCATTGATTGCTTAAAAAATATACAACTACTCTTTGACAGTCATCGAAGATATATACGTAGATATTTATATAATGTATACCTACACATAAATAAAATTTAAGTGTCTGTTTGTAAGTCCAAATTAACAGCTTTTTACTAAATGCATATGAAATGTATGTATAGTATACGGTACTTAAAATTTTTCCCTGTCTGTCTGTCTGTTTGTTCCGGCTAAGCTCTGAAACGACTGGACCGATTTTAACGGGACTTTCACTGGCACATAGCTGATGTTTTGTGTAGAAAAAATAGTTCCCGCGGGAATTCCGAACCGTGAAACCGTGGGGCACAGCTAGTATAAAGAATATAAAACTATGTAAGTACTTATTTGTATATGTTAAGGCGGGTTGGTTTCCGTAACTGAGTGCCTATTTTGTGTGTGGTGGAAATATCCACGCCAACCAAGCTCATCAAGGAGGCCGAGCAGCTTTCTAATTTCGCTGAAGGCTTTTAGGAGCAACCTCGATGTTCCTAGGTACTTAGCCCTGTATGATGCCACTCCGTCACATTCAAGTAACACATGAGCTGTGAGCAGCAGTTCCGTCTGCCCTATATAAGCCCTGGGGGCTGTCTGTAATATGTTATACAAATATTTGCTCTAGGGGCCATGGCCTGTAAGGGAACCCGTCGCCATGCGGAGATGGGTTCTCCTCAGCCGTGGTAGACTACGAGCCAGGCAGACGTTATGACTCCACTACATTATCGCCGAGTACAGACGATTATGCGCGATCGCGATACTGTAGAGATACTCGGCTGTACTCGCCGATCATCGTCTATGATCGCCTGCGACCCGTGAATTGTCGGTTTTTGAGCACGCAACAAAGGGTCGCGTCGAGGTGTCCACATTATCGCCGATCACACGATCAACGATCATCGGCGATAATGTAGTGCAGGCATTAGCTTTCGGCAAGACCGCCTTCACTTGTTCGCCTAATATCTGGGTCTGGGTATAGCGCAACCCCCTGCATACCAAATTTCATGAAAATCGTTGGAGCCATTTCCGAGATTCAGATTATATCCTACTAATATTATAAATGTGATAGTGTGGATGTTTGGATGTTTGTTACTCAATCACGCAAAGACGGCTGAACGGATTTGGATGAAATTTGGCATGCACGTTGTCAGGAGTATAGAGAAGGAAGGCCCCGAAATTACCGCGGGTGAAACCGCGGGGCCCAGCTAGTTACTAATATTATAAACGCGAAAGTTTGTAAGAATATATGGATGGATGGATGGATGTTTGTTACTCTTTCACGCAAAAACTACTGGATGGATTTAAATGAAACTTTACAATAATATAGCTTATACATCAGATTAACACATAGGGTACATTTTAATCCCGGGATTCCCGCGGGAACTCTGAAATTAACGCTGGTGAAACCGCGGGGTACAAGAATATATATAATCTGAATTGCTCGTTTAAAGATAGTAGATAGATAGATAATAATGTTTTATTCACTGAAAACATTTCCCAACTTCTTTTTTATTGTACAGTAACAAAATATAACAAACTCATGGAAACAAAAAAGATAATATAGAAAGATATCATCATAACAATAAAATGTCTTATTATACTTTATCTTGTTTGTTAAAGATAAATATTGTAAAAGTTAATCTAAGAAAAGAAATAAACATGACTTTCACATGCGTCTTTACTTGATTTGGGTTCAGAAAGTTGGCGCTTGAAGTAAAATGCGGTTTTTTTTCTTAATTTTGCATTATATTTTTATATGATTTATATCATAATAATAATATGAAATAAAAATTTTCATTTAACGGGTTTTTTTAAATCGGATATAATTTAATCAGACAAAACCATATCGAAGGGTTTAGTTACTAATATTAAGTAAGTATATAATAAAATTTTCGGGCAGTCCTATTTTTCTCTAAACTACAAATTTTTTTTTCAATGCTTGGTATGGTATTCTATACTAATACTAGCTGTCCCGCGCGGTTTCACCCGCGATAATTTCGAGGTTCCCGCGATTGTTTCATACAAACTTTGCAAACCCTTTTTCATCTCCTTGGGGGTGGAATTTCCAAAAATCCTTTCTTATCGGATGCCTACGTCGTACAAAGAACACACCCTCCAAGTTTCAGGTCTCTACGATCAGCGGTTTAGGCTGTGAAAAAGCATTTTATATGACGTATAGATTAAAAAAGAGGTAAAGTTTTTGAGTTTGTGACGTTGGGGTAATCTCTGGATCTACTGAATCGATTTGGAATATTCTTTCACTTAGGTAGGAGGAAGCTACGGTAGTCCTGAGTGACATAGAGTACTTTACATCCCGAAATTCCCGCGGGAACTCCGAAAGAGACAACTAGTTATTGATAAGCACAAAAACTAGCTAACCGATTCTAAAAATTCTTCCACTAATAAGAAGCCTAGTACCTATACCTGAGTGATATAGGGTACTTTTATCCTGGCATTTCCACGTGTTCCCAAAATAACGCGGGTGAAACCGTGCGTGATCAATTAGTGAATATGTTTTTATGCTTTTTTTTTATTGTAACCAAGCTAGGCGTTTGACCACAGCTCATTTGACTTCATGTGACGGTGTGGTCGAAGATTGTAGGCACACTTAGCTTGGAATGGGACCAGCTAAGGAGTAATATTGGCTTTTGTGTAGATATTTATATTAAAAATAACCTTGCACCTACGTATATTGGATGAGAAATATCGAGAGCCGTCCTTGCTTGTCCCTGATAGTAAATTGTATTGGGCAACAATTTAGATCATGTCTCTTTCAAATGATGATATAATTATTCGAATTGAAGCTTGCCCCCTTAGTCAAGCTGACAATCTACAAAAAATTAAAGAACGGAATCGAACGTGGGACCACGTAAAATCATCCAAAGTCCAGTTTTGTGAGACCACGCGGATATAACGATGTAGGTACGCTGAATGCACAGTAGACACGAAAAATAAAACCAATTATAGTCAATGTTTTTTATTGTATAGGTACATAAACTAAACCAAATTAGTTTCATGGACATCATAATATTGTGGTATGTATATTTGGTAATGTAAGGAATTTTTTTTTAATGCTTACAAGTCTTTTTACGAAAACGTTTTTGCATCTCTGATTTTGTAATTACGTGTAAATTATAAAATCTACTAGCTGTCCGCCGCGATTTTATCCGCAGTAACTTCGGAGTTCCCGCGGAGGTTGCGGGAAAAATTACTCTATGTCCTTCTTTGTATCCCGACAGTAGTTTAAGGTGATTAGCTGTTCCCCGCATTAGTGCCGGAGTTCCCGCGGGAATTCAAGGATAAAAACTATCCTATCTTTTAAGTTGGGCCAAATACAACATAGTGACGAAATTTCATCACGATCGATTCAGTAGTTTCGGAGTCCATCGCGGACAAACAACGTGACACGTGATTTATATGTATTAAGATTTATGAATAGGTAGTAATACTGTGATTCGTTCAACTGATGTTTTGTAGATCAACCGTGACACGTGACGGTTGATCCCAATAAAGAGAAGGACGCATTTAGATGGGCTTTCGTTATTTATTGTGCGCAAGGCAAGAGCAACTCGGTCGCGACGCTAAATCCGCTTTATGATAGGTACCAAGTCTACGTATCGTATATATGACTTTCACCGCAGGACACTCCTAGAATATTGGCGAGTTCCGTAAAAGAAGGCTACTAATTGGCTACTTGACAAATTTTTTTTTTACTTCGTCGTACTGTTATACCCATGCAATGCACCCTAACTCCCTTACGTCACGCTCCCCTCATCTAATACTGCTTAGCTAGCAATGGCGAAGGTACCATAAAAGCCGATTCCCACCGGCTTCCCTTCAGACGCAACATCTCTCTCTACCGTAATTGAGAACGTTGTCAGGGATACAGGGAAGGACTTTTTATACCGGAATTCCCGCGGGAACTCCGGAACTTATCGCAGGTGAAACCGCGGGAAACAGTTAATAGTTTAATAAGTTAAAATTAAAGTAGATTTCCGGCTTCCCTCACTCAATATTTCACCCTTCGCCACTGTTAGCTAGCAATCTCTAACTCCTGCGCATCGCCAGTCCACCCGTCAGTTCAGGTCGAGTCTCCGTCACGAACGGTTCCCCATGACTTTGGGTTGCTCTATAACTAATTCATAATCTATTTTCTTAAAAACTAACTCTATTATTATCTAAAGTTTCCAATTATTTAATAAATCATTTATGTGTATAATAAACATCTTTTTTTTAAAAAGTGTTTCTAAAGTGACCTCATAACAGTACGTAGATTAGTAAAAAATGTTGGACCCGCATTTTTTCTTTTTTTACGTAGGTACCTCATTGATATACGTCTAGTAGTAAATCAATGAGGTACCTAATCAAAAAATAACGGCGATACATTGAGTTGAAATTTCGCGTGACGTCACCACCCGGTGCAGTGTGTATGGGGCTTATACTGAATATTGACGTCACGAGTCCCCCACTAGTAAATCAATGCCCCCACCCTAAACTTTTATGCGCTTTATCTATGTTAATTTTCATTAATTGAAAAAAGCAAAAAAACGAGTCTATTATTTTGTTAATTTTCTAACCGACGGACTAATTAGAATTTTGATGTGTATGAAAAATTTCGTGAGATTTCAGATTTGAGTATACCTGTTTACAGGCAAGTACAAAGAAATTTGTTTTTGATCGAAGACGAAACGAACCGACAAACCAATTCTATTGATTCCAAACAGAGACCCACCTGTTTTTTAAATATTTCCAAAGGGTACCCGTACACACACCAAGTGTTCCGATTTCATATATATGTACTATGTAGGTATATGTATAATTTATGTAAATAGGCACCTACCTATCTACAAGCTTAACCTTAAAGCAGATTTCCGGCATATGCGCGGAAGGGCAGCTTTATGATTATAAGAACAAAAAAAAAGTAGAATTTAAATACTTATCAACTGAGAATATTTGGTATGCATTTTGTTTAAATTTCTGTCAGGGTTGCCACTGCAGCTTGATCCCTACTAATATTATAAATTCGAAAGTAACTCTGTCTGTCTGTCTGTTACGCTTTCACGCCTTAACTACTCAACCGATCATCATGAAAATTTGTATATACGTTGTCAGGGGTACAGAGAAGGACATAGGGTACTTTCTATCCCGGAATTCCCCGGGGAACTCAAAAAATTACCGCGGGTTAAACCGCGGGGAACAGCTATGGTATAAAATAAATAATTTAAGTTACATCCACGAGTATATTATACTTAGAATTATTATTATAAAAAAATAAATTGCCCAGATACCTACATATATCATTCTGAAATCAACGCAGGTGAAGCACATATCTGCTTAAAAACTTCCAAGTTAGTGGTAATATACAATCAAGTACAAAATAGTACCTAGTTTAATACACAATTGAACGTTCCTATACTTAATGTTTCTTGAATCGTTACTCTAGAATTTATGTGCCCTAAATTACAAAACTCATCAAGTTATTAGATACTAAAGGATGACTAATGCCTAGGTAATCGCTACATAGTATAAAATATATATAAAACAAAGTCGATTCCCGCTGTCTGTCTGTCCCTACGTATGCTTAGATCTTTAAAACAACCCACGCAACGGATTTTCATGCGGTTTTCACCAATAGATAGAGTGATTCATGAGGAAGGTTTACATCTTTAATTTTTCCTGGAATTCCCGTGGGAACTCCGAAATTAAAGCGGAGGAAACCTCGAGGGACATTATTCTATAATTAAGTAGGACAGCATCAGAGGACCGATTCTGCTCATTTAAAAGACCCCTCCATCGCTACATCGCTACCTACGGCAATTTCAAACCCCCCCCCCCCCCCGCCGAACCAGAATTTGAAAATCTATTTTCAACAGATCCGCGTCATTTTGACCCAAAAACTTGAAAGAAAAAACGGCAATATTAAAAAAAATCTTAATCATTTTACTCGAGTCTCACAACAACAATCAAAAGTCAACGAGTTTTTTTGTGCGGTAAATTGTGATACCAATTAAATTATCATTAGATCAAACGAGGTACATAGACATACGTTCTGTACAAGAAAAATGTAAAAATAATAATTTACAACATAATTATTCCAGCGATTTAAAACCAATAACAATCATGGATTTTTGGGTAAGATGTGGGTATTGAAGAACGTCATTCACAACGGTCATGGATGACGGATCAAATGTAGATGGACTCTGGAGCAGCCATCTTTAAGTTTGTACAAAAATTTATGAGTAATTTTAATATCTGATGATAACTTAGTTTAATTTTGTACATTTATTTATTTATTTATTGTTAATACATACGGTACAGGACCAATTACAATGGTTAACAAATACTAGTAGGCCTTGCATACAACTCCTCACACATCTTCAGACACACAGACAAGAGTTCCATCCACTCATCGGCAAAAAAATCAGAAACAATGAGGGTGGGCCCTCAGGAGAGCATTTAGTACGGTCAAGGTGCGACATACTGGCGACAAGTTCGACAAAAGGGGGATGCAAATAGTTCGCATTGTCGGCTTGATCTGTAGCGTCGGAAGTTGTTGTTCTACTTCTGATATTTCGGAATCCTGGTATTCTGGGATCAGGTTTTGCGAAGAGAGTTTAACAAAAGCACCTAGTATCTAACCATCGAGCTATACCTACCTATAATGAAAGATGTCCATAATCTACCACCAATCATCTGTCTATAATACCTAATAAGTTTATAATAACACACCAGATAATTCTTATCCTGAAGTTCCCGAAGAAAATCCAAGATGCACCCTCCGTCCATTTTGAACCATGGATAACTTTCCTCTTCAATCAACAGGTGACTTCAGTGTACAGATACATTGAAGTTATTTAAATATAGCTGTCTCCTGCGGTATTTTCGGAGTTCCCGTGGGAACTTCGGAATAAAAAGTACCCTATGTCACTCGGGACTACCGTAGCGTCCTATAAGTGAAACAATTTTCAAAATCGGTTCAGTAGATCCAGAGATTACCCCCTATAACGTCACAAACTCACAAACTTACAATTCACAAACTTTTACTTGTATAGTATTATATTATCTGTGATATTAGTAAGTATAGATATTAGAAATAATATAATACAAGGTCTCAACATCATTACCTACTAAGAGAGCTATAATAATAATTCTTTATTTGCTTGAAAAGTGGTAATTTAGATGGTACAGTGACAATAAGTTTCACACTCTTCAACAGAAAGCTGGCATGCAAATCATGTAGGTAAGTATTAAAATATCAAAATACATACATATATGGGTTACGGCATTCTAGGTTTAAAAAAGTCATAGTATTCCTTAATAGTGTAAAAAGGGTATTCGATATAATGTGGTTTACTAAGTAATTTAGGTCATGGAATAGGAGAGAGTTACTTCAATTTTGATACAGTCTGCGGGAACTCCGACGCTGACGTGGGTGAACTTGGGCAAAGCAAGTAGGTATTAAGTATTAAGTATACCTAAGCTAAAAGGTGAAGTGTCATCATAGGCGACAGGGCAGGCTATTGCCAAATTAAGTATGACGCAACTAAAAGCATTCGATGGCACAAACCCACCGGTATTCATGAGTTCATAGAGGTAAGACGTGCTTGAGTTGGTTGGAATGTGGTGGCCAACGCGACGTTATTACCTTTTGACTTTTACCTACGATATTGGCCAACTATCTCGAAGCGCCTAGAAGTTTCTTATATACCGTCGCAGAACCGCGCATGTTGTAGCCACTAGCCACTACTCGCTAAAAATATCCATATTTAAAAATATTAAGATACTAGCCGTTCCCCGCGGTCTCACTCGTATTAGTTTTGGAGATCCCGTAAGAACTCAAAACTTCTTTGATGAGAACCTTCTCCTTATAACAAACACAGCAAAAGAATGATTAGCGCAATTGGTTCAGCCATTCACGTGTGATGCCAAGCACCGACCGACGGTAAAAAAAAACATAAACAGGTAGGTACCTAATTGAAATAGGCTGTACAGCTATCGAGGTTATCACAAACCTTTCCGAAATGACCTCGTTCATAAAACATATTATATTTTATTTGAATACAACCTTCTATTTACGTAGGTATATTATGTAACTTAAAACTGATCAGAGAGCCAAAGGGCTATTTGACTAAGTTTTAGTTTGGAGTCCGTCGTGTAGATTAATAAAAAATATTGGACACTTAAATACTATTATCTAATATATATATCTAATATATATAAATCACGTGTCACGTTGTTTGTCCGCGATGTACTCCGAAACTACTGAACGGATTTTGATAAAATTTTGTAACCATTCATAATATGGGCCAACTTAAAAGATAGGATAGTTTTTATCCCGGAATTCCCTCGGGAACTGAAGGACATAGAGTACTTTTTTCCCGCAACCTCCGCGGGAACTCCGAAATTACCGCGGATGAAATCGCGGGGGGCAGCTAGTAGTATTATAAGGATAACGTAAAAAAATATATAAATGCGAATGCGAGTTTGTTTGTTTGTTTGTAACGCTTTCACGCCATAAATACTCAACCGACCACCATGAAATTTTGTACACACGTTGTGAGAGGCATAGAGAAGGATATAGGGGAACAGTTAGTCATAGAATACATAGAGTTTGTCTAAATGGTATTATATTATCTGTGGTCTAAGTAATGGCTGTCCCCGGCGGTTTCGTCCGCGGTAATTTCGGAGTTCCCGCGGGAATTCCAGAATAAACTAACGTATAAACCTTCCTCTTGAATCACTCTATGTATTGGTGATAACCGCATGAAAATTCGTGCATTTTAGTTTCTGAGTGTATCGCGAACAGACAGACAGATAGACGAGACGAAGGACTTTGTTTTCTAATACGTTCGTCCAAAGACATTATAAGAGAATGAACGAACAATACAAAATTTTACTATGCAATCCACGTCAACCAATTTTTGCAGGGGAATTATCAAAATAAAAACCAATCACATCGTTGCGACGCAATCAAATACCAAACACTACAAAGTACATTTCAAATAGCCAATCACATCGCTTTCCGTCAAATGGTATCTATAGAGTATAGACAATAGTCTCTGCTAGCCAGCGGCATTTTGTTAGCATGAGATCATTTGATCGCTGCGTGGTTCAAGGGGAAAGCTTAGCCGAGCGTATTGTCGATCTATTCTCTTTCAATATCTTTGGGTTGGTCATACAAAATAATGTTAACGACACCTGACGTATTAGGTTTATTATCTTTGGAAATAGACACCAACGTTCGTCACACAAAATGTAAATCTTGGTGCAGGGATCGAACCCGCTACTACTGGTGTTGCAGTCGGGTTCTTTACTCACTTGACTGACAACAATTCCGTCTCATTATTACCAACAACAGTGCCCATAAAAATGGATCGTAAAACACATTGATTTACAAAAGAAACGTGAACGTATCTTAATGGTTTTGACAATGGCCATTTTGAAACCACATTGTATATCAATTTATTTATTACTAGCTGTACCCCGCGGTTTCACCCGCGGTAACTTCAGAGTTCTCGCGGGAATTCCGGGATAAAATCTATCCTATGTCCTTCTCTATACCCCTGACAACGTGCATGCCAAATTTCGACCAAATCCGTTGAGCCGTTTTTGCGTGATTGAGTAACAAACATCCAAACATCCACACTTTCACATTTATAATATTAGTAGGATCACACAACACATTTATTTATTCACACCTTTCCATTTGTTTCGTAAAAATCCTAACTTATGTATATTATGAACTAGCTGATCCTCGCAGTTTCACTCGCGGTAATTTCGGAGTTCCCACGGGACTTCCGGGATTAATAGTACATTACGCCACTCAGGATCACTGTTGCTTTCTATAAGTGAAAAAGAATTTTCAAAATTGGTTCAGTAGATCCAGATAGCTGTTCCCCGTAGTTTTACCCGCGGGAAATTCGGGGTTCCTGCGGGAACTCTGGAACAAAAAGTATCCTGTGTCCTTCTCCATACCACAGACAACGTGTAGTATGTAATAGAAGATTGCGCCGTATTAAAACAATGTGAGCTCCGTCCCAAAACTTTATGTGGATGATTTCTTTTAAAGCTGTTCGCGCAGTTTCACCCGCGGTAATTTCAGAGTTCCCGCAGGAATTCCGGATTACAATATAGCTTTTGTTACTCAAGGATAATGTAGCATTCTAATGGTGAAAGAATATTTTAAATCGCTCCAGTAGTTTTTGAGTTACCTAAATCGTAACAAACAAACAAAAAAACAAACAAACAAACGAGCAAACAAAAAATCAAATCTTCCTCTTCATAATATTAGTATAGATAATTACCGGAAATTGTTGCTTATTCACACAAATGACCACTTTAACAGGTTATTTCAATGACTTTGTAGAGCCCTTTTTTCATAAGTACTTTTATCTCTCAAAATCGACGGAGTCCCGCGTAGCAGAGCTCCTACTTCTGTTTGCACCATTTTGTTTTTGGAGCCTCTACGGCCACCACCGTATACCTAATGCTTACTACGATCGGCTCTACGCTCGCCACGCTCCATTTTACGCTCGCTACGACCATTACATGCATCAAAAAAGAATCACCAAAATCGGTTCACGCAGTCGAAAGTTATGAGGTAACAAACATAAAAAAAAACATACGCGTCGAATTGAGAACCTCCTCCTTTTTGGGAAACCGGTTAAAACTAAAACCTCCCTCGGAGAACCAAAGTAGCTGGCATAGTCCAAAGAATCGTAGAAAAATTTGCAAGTTGTGGTGTGGGTGAGCACATTACTCGTTGAGTTAACTCAAGGAGTATTATAACCATTACTAGATCCTCCTTAGTTTAGTTTGTAGGGTCAAGGTAGTATTCTTCAGAAATGTGGTCCGTACTTCGCCAAGACGGACTGACGTTTCAGATACCATAATATGAGAAATTAATATTCTTACGTATTTTTTTTAAGAAGAAGAAGAAGAAGAAAATACATTTATTTCAGCACAACACACAAGAAAAAGAAAGAAACATAAACAGTGCCTAACCTGAATTTGTACCTACACATAATATATCTCTAATATGCTCTGCCGAAAGGAACACCAACTCAGCATTAGCTAGGTGCGGGAACACCTAGCGCTGGTTAATGGTTTTCAGTTGGCAGCCCGCTGTCACGCTCGGACGAAAAGAAGAAATTTTCAACATCTATTTTGGACCCCGAGCAGGAAACTGGCTTTGAAGAGAGCCATGTTTTAACTTGGGGAACGATCTAACATTGTCTTTGGCGTTTCGCCATAATTGAAGAAGTAGATGAAGAAATTTTTATCACTAAGAAACGTTGTCATTGGTAAATTATAATTATAGACGCCATTATTAAAGAAGAAGAAGAAGAAGAACAAAATTATGCTATCGTACCTACTTTTTGGAATAAATATAAATGTAAATAAACCAACTAAACATAAAAAATATATATAATAGATAAATTACAGTAAAAAATAAAAGTAAATAATTATTAAGTGAAACTTCTTTGAGCCCGAGGGTTAGGTATGTACAATTTTTGAGGCGCGACGCGACAAATGTTACGGTCATCGCGAATAAGGGCCCTGTTTTCTTGTGTTAGTCGGTTACTTTGGCCGTCCTAGGGCTCTTCTCATTTCTGATTGGATCGCGCAGGTACACTACGAGCGTTGCTCTCTCCATCGCAGCGATTTCTATGTGATGATGATGGTGAAGAACATATGGTGAATCCATCACAGACAAGTGACAACCCATCGCGTTGTTTGTCACGTTAATTCCGTTCCAGTCACGCTTCGATCGATCGATTCGATCCAATAATAAGCGTTGTGACGTCGATATGGTGTTCAAAGTAGCACCTTTTCGATGTCATTCGGCGCGCTTGGATTCCTTTATGTCACTACTGGTACCGTGAGCATTGTGAATGGTATCTTTTAAGAATTCTCCTGAATCATGTTTATAAACTTTTCTTCTTATTTTTTACTTTATTTATCTGCCTGGAATAAAGTTAGGTCTGAAGATGGGGGCCGGAATCCTGTAACACGGGGTTTCCTAGTACGGATTCCGATCTCTCACTTTGGCTTAGCTATACATGTTTCATATATCTATTTATTTATTATTCCCGCGGAAATTCCGAGTTAAAAAGTACCCTATGTGTTAATTTGATGTATAAGCTAAATTATTGTAAAGTTTCATTTATATCCATCCAGTAGTTTTTGCGTGAAAGAGTCCCAAAGATCTATCCATCCATACATACTTACAAACTTTCGCGTTTATAATATTAGTAGGATCTACTGCCGTCCAAGCTGTGAATGCGGTCAAGTGGCTTTTGAAATTCGCATAGCTCGATAGGTAACCTGCCTTTATTGGTTGCTACTTGCTGCTATAAACCGACGACAAAATGATGGTATTAAATCGATTCTAATAAATAAAAATGAACTGAGAACTCGATTTCTTGGGAAATACCCGATCGAAACCAAAGAAACATTTTTATGAAGGTACCTACCAACATATCCAGTTATAAATTTTTTATCTTCATGTTTAATAACTTAGCATTGAATACTCACTTTCCTTGACGAGGAGGAAAATGTCATCTGGTAGTGTACAAAGTTATAATATTCAAACCTAAAAGTAGGAAGGTTCTGTCTCCCTAGAAGGTTTTTACTGGATGTGCGCGATTTTTTGAAGGAAAATTTAGATTTTTACTTAGGAAGTTTTAGTATTTAGCTATAAGTATTTATTAAATATATAATATTGAGTAAGTACGGATGTCAATTCAAAATGTTTGTAAACAAGAACACGTCTTGTCCTCAAACATGGGTTCGCTCGAAGAACGGGCATAAAAACCGGCCAAGTGCGAGACGGACTCGCACACGAAGGGTTTCGTACCATTATCTAAACGGCAAAAAAATCATGTCTGTTGTATGGGAATTTGGAGCCCCCCTTAAATATTTTCAATTATTATTTATTTTCAAAGTGAATACTTGAATAGATATATACCTATTTAACTAGATATTCTGTGAATATTTCAAGCGTCTACCTGTTGCTGTTATCAATATCTAGCGAAAAACGAGCAAAAAAGTCAAGTTAAATGTGTAGGAGCGGGAGGCCCCTTATATATTTATTTTATTGTTTTTTTTTTATTTTACAAAGTGCATCAATAAGTATCATCTGTTGCCGAACTAGGTAGATACTTGTAATACCTACGTATTGAATATTATTATATCACCAAAATTTAATTAAAACTTACTTATACATACAATTTAGGTTTCAAGAATTCACTTAATCATTTCAACCAATCTCTTGGTTCAATCAAGGTTGTCTGGAAGAGATCGCTAGTAAAGCGATAAGACCGCCTTTTTATACCTTTATTTCTAAGTTTTTGTGTTTGTTAACACACTGTAACATTATTTTGGTGTACAATAAAGTGTATTCTATTCTATTCTCTTCTAAAACCGGAATTACATTAGGTACATAACGCGAATATATGTAGTTACAATGTGATATAGCTAACTGTTAATCTTAAAGCAGACATCAAATAACCCGCCCCTGACAGTTTCTGGTGCAAAGCCCATGAGGCTGGCCGCATTCCCGTGCTGAATAGCAATGGTCATCTCCTGCACCAGGAACGAGCCGGAACGGAGACAGTGAGGTCACCGCCGCACTCAGAGTCGACTTTAATGATTACTTAGTTAAGTATAGATTTTTAAAACAAAACTGTCGCAATCAGACAAGTTTAATGAATTAATGTTAATTGGCATTTAACTAATTAAGTTACATCTCATTCAATGCCAATTAACATTAATTTACTGAACGTTTCTGTTGCGGCAGTTTTGTTTTAAATATCTATACTTAACTAAGTAATCATTAAAGTTGACTCTGAGTGCGGCCGTTAGTAACAGGGTCCCGTTTTACCCTTCGGTTACGGGTAACGGGACCCTAAAAACCACTTATTCGCCACAGGACCAGTTTTTGGTCATAATTATTTTTCATTACCTACTTTTTTCTGAGTCGAGTCAATTTCGCGTTGAAACCGGATTCAGTTACAGATTTGATATTATTTCTATTTCAATTATTATTAGGTACAATATAGCAGCTACATGTGTATCTACCGGTTTTTTTTTTATTTCGCTCAATTTTACCTACTAGCCGTTCCCCGCGGTTTCACCCGCGTTAATTTCGGAGTTCCCGCGGGAATTCCGGGACTAAAAGTATCCTATGTCCTGTTCTATACCACTTACAATGTGTATGCTATCTTTCATGATGATCGGTTGAGCTGTTAAGGCGTGAAGCTTAAAAGACAGACAGACAGATAGACAGATAGACAGACAGACAGACAGACAGACAGACAGACAGTCAGACAGACAAACTTACTTTCGCATTTATATTATTAGTAAGGATTTATTAATCAGTTTCATCATTTAAATTGAAAGAGCCGGAATACTCACCTACAGGCTACAAGCCTTTTCACTAAAGTTTGATGGCCGATAACTTTTTCTTGTTAGGATTACAAACTAGCTGTCCCCCGCGATTTCATCCGTGGTAATTTCGGAGTTCCCGCGGGAATTTCGGGATAAAAAGTAGGTACCTACCCTATGTCATTCAGGACTACCGTAGCTTCCTATAAGTAAAGGAATTTTCAAAGTCAGTTCAATAGATCCAGAGGTTACCCCCTACAACGTCACAAACTCTTAAACTTACAATTCACAAACTTTACTTCTTTATAATATTAATATTATAATATTAAAATTAAACCGACTTCAAAGCTGTAATTTATTTAAAAGTTATTTATGAATTAAAAGTTTTATCTTTTAAAAAATCTAAAGTAAATATGCCAACTATTGCTACAACAACCCTATAATATCATTGACAATAAATTTTATTGAAATGTATTTAAGTTACATATTAATGCCGCACTATCTACCTTTCTTTTTTCATCTCTCTCTACCGGAGGAGGCTGCCTGTGAAAAAATTGCTTTCAGCAATATAGGTCGCCTCATTGTACGTATCCATATGTTTCTGTGTTTTGTAAATATTGTGTCTTCTACTGTGTGTGCAATAAAGTATATTTGATTTGATTTGATTTGATTTGACAATAACTACAACTTTTGAGATTGATGCCAGCTTTCAGACATGTTCAGAAGCTGGTATAGACTAACGTATAAAAAATCCTTGTAATTCTGACAGCATTACTTACAACACAGGTCGAAATCCTTTTTGAAAGTCGGTCAAAAATCCAAATTAAGGTTTCTCAATGCATAAAAACAAACGTGTTAAAAAAGAAACAGAAAAAAGTTACTCACCTTAAATATTAATAATATATAATGTTCCCAATATTACAAAAAAAACAAACACAAAAACTAAAAACAACCAAATTAACGGTGCACAAAAACAACGCACAGATCCACTTCAGGAGACGATCGATTTCACGTCATAACTTTGGTTAAGTACTTATTCACGTTTAAGCGACCGGCGCACGCGCACGCCGTTAAATTACTGAGATCCAAACAGAATTATAACTTGCAGCGAGTTGAGTTGAGACCGAAGAACACAATCACTTGCTTGAATTCGAAACATAATTACGTGTGTGTCTACCACAGAACAGATAGAAGTCAGTTTAGTATGGAAACAAACGAAAACCAGGACCCTTATTCTACATTCCTTGCCCATAACGCGCGTCCTAAAAACACAATTCCGAGCGCTCCAAATGACAAAATGTTAGAAACTTATATTCTGTGTACCATAATACACGTTGTAAATGTATTTTTTTTAAAGTGAAACTGCTTTAATCGCCAATGAAAAACAGTTTTTGCGGCGTCTTATCTTAACGCGGCGTGTTATGGTCATTATAGGACAGGTATACAAAACTCTTCATCATGCACAAAAACATTTTACACACGTATTAAACGCTGCGTACTTAGTCGTTGTTTACAATATTTACAGTTTTGAAAATATTATGCAAAATATATTCGGGATGCCAACAATAGAGGTTTTTGGAAGGTTATAGCATTTGCTCTAACTTCCTTAGCGACCGTGGCGCGTCTGACCCGCCCACATGTCATCTCTAGTTATTTTTTTTCTCTGTGGTGTGGACAACGAATGGTTTTTGGTGGATGGAAAATGCAATGCGAAAGTGTAGTACATTGACGCTCGATTAGTCAACGAGACATCTATTCTATTCTATCATCTAAACATAAATAAAATTAAAGTGTCTGTTTGTAATTCCAAACTAACAGCTTTTCACTAAATGCATATAAAAGTGGCTGTCTGTCTGTCTGTCTGTTTGTTCCGGCTAATCTCTGAAACGGCTGGACCGATTGTGACGGGACTTTCACTGGAAGATAGCTGATATTATAAGGAGTAACTTAGGCTACTTTTATTTTAGAAAAATATTGTTCCCGCCTGAATTCCGAAACTCACGCGGGGCACAGCTAGTCCTACTAAAATTATAAACGCGAAAATTTGTAAGTATGTATGGATGGATGGATGTATGGATGGATGGATGGATGGATGGATGTTTGTTACTCTTTCACACAAAAACTACTGAATGGATTTAAACGAAACTTTACAATAATGTAGCTTAAACATCAGATTAACACATAGGGTACTTTTTATCCCGGAATTCCCGCACGAACTCTGAAATTTACGTGGGTGAAACCGCGGGGCACAATTAGTGTAAAATAAAAAGCCTGTAAAACCTCAAAGAACGACCCATGTATAGTGTATACAGGAATATTTTTTATTCAGAGAGCAAACTTTTACAAATTAAACTTAAAGGAGTTTTAATAAATACATTTTTTTATTTTGATAAGTCTTAGTACAAAAAAGTAAAGTTACCGTGAACGAAAGACGTATACTTTGCAATTGATTTATTGGCTACTCTATTCGCCGCCGCCACCGCTGCGCGACGCGCTCGTTCGGCTAGGTGTGGTATTTACGTGGGTTACAATGTACCGACAGCTGATGGAGGTGAGGTCGTTCACCCCCGTTGCAACACCCCCGCGTACGCCGCCCGGCGCGCGCGCCCCTTGATATTATTACGAATAGATAGTGTCCATATTTTGCTAATTTAAAGTCGGATAACTTTTTTAAAAAGTTTTGAACAAATAATGGAAATGTGTTCTATTACTGATACTGAACCACCAAAATTTTTTGGCGCATTGCTTAAAAAATTTTTTTCCTGTATAGGTAACAACGACAAAACATCATAATATTCGTGGCGACGCGCGACGTTGCTTCGTCGCTGCGCGTGCGCCGGGCAGGTGGTCCGACCAAGGCCGCACCGTACTTAATTGATCGATTGTGAGATGCTACGTCACGATCGCCCTCCACCAATCGGTAATACACATACCTAAATACTTATCATTATAATATAAATACCATTGTCAGTTTATTTATTTGTTTGTTTGTTTGTTTTACGCTTCCAAACTTTAATTACTCAACCGATCATGGTGAAATTTCGCATAGGTATACGCTTTCAGGGGTACAGAGGAGCATATAGGGCACCTTTTATCCCAGAATTCCCGCGGGAACTCCGAAATTAAAGAGGATGAAACCTCGGGGAACAGCTAATAATATAATATACTAGCTGTCCCGTGCGGTTTCACCAGCGACAATTGCGAAATTCCTGTGAAATTGTTCCATACAAACTTTGCAACCCCTTTTCATCCCCTTAGGGTTTGAATTTTCAAAAATCCTTTCTTATCGGATGCCTACGTCATACAAAGAACACACCCTCCAAGTTTCAGGTCTCAACGATCAGCGGCTTAGGCTGTGCGTTGATCCATCAGTCATTCAGGACAAAGCATTTTATATGTAGTTATCTATAGATATAATATAGGATATCTACACACACTCAAGAGATAATGTTTTGATTTCATCATAGATAAGATAGAAATTCATGCTTTCTCTGTGGTCTCTGGAGAAGTTTGATCAAACAAAAATTTACAACGAAGTATTTAGGTCCATAAACCATTATCATTATCTTTATTTAATCCTCAATCCGCTTTATCCAATCGTTATCCCCTCCTATGACCTATCAATCCCATTTCCTGCAATAAGAGTTGAGCTATGATGGATTTACTGGGGTCACAGATAATATACTAATACTATAATATATAATACTATATACATATATGTATAATATATAATACTATAGCTGGAGTTCACTCTCAACTCAACCCGTCCTTATTTCATTACAAACTAGCTGACCCGCGCGGTTTCACCCGCGGTAATTTCGGAGTTCCCGCGGGAATTCCAGGATAAAATACAGTGAGTATAAATGAATCTGAATGCATTGTCTAGCAAGTGGGACTCCCCTCTGCTGGGGCACTGGATGCGACTGCATGCCACTAGCTCGCAACCAGGAGCCAACTTAAATTAATTTTATTTTTTTTAGGTAACTTTAGGTTTTAAGGATAATGTTACTAATAAACTATGGATTGTTCCGAAATAAAGATTATTATTATTATAAACCTTCCTCATGAATCACTCTATCTATCGGTAAAAACCGCATCAAAATCCGTTGCGTAGTTTTAAAGATTTAAGCATACATAGGGATATAGGGACAGAGAAAGCGACTTTGTTTTATACTATCTAGTGATAGGTAGGTGCCTCTACCCTCCTTAACATTTCCATCTCAGAATTATTTTCACCCCTATTGCATCCAATATAGAACGTGGATGTTTCGGTCGGTCATCAACTATGTATTGAACAGATTAACTCACCAATCGATTACACCGATCCACAAAAAAAAAAATTTTTTTTGCACACGGGTTTTACTTAATATATTCTGATTGTGTAAGCATATATTTAAAAAATTGTGATTACAAATCAAAAATATTTGCTTTGAACTTAGAGCGATTTGACCAATTGGCAATTCAGAACAATTTTCGGTTCCTATTCTTATTTCTAGATATAAAAGCAATAAAAATAAACTATATATAATCCGTGCTCAAAAATGCTGTGTTACCAGGTTGACCGGTGTTATCACATGGATTTGCATAAAGGATTTTGTTAGAAGCTTGTTTACACACATATCGACGGCAGAAAATTGGCCAAATATATAATTGACTAGCTGTGCCCCGCAGTTTCACCCAAGATAATTTCAGAGATCTCGCGCGAATTACGGGATAAAAATTAGCCTAAGTTACTCCTTATAACATCAGCTATCTGCTAGTGAAAGTCCCGTTAAAATCGGTTCAGGTGTTTGCGAGATTACCCGGAACTTAGAATTTCGTAGATAGGTCACCTCCAAACTAATGTTGAATAACTTTTAAAGTATAAATTTTTTCGACATAAAATATATTTTAATCATAGTATTGTTTATTTTTTTTAAATGGGGTGTATCAGGTTTTTAGTTAATTCATTGACACGTTGTATATAAATCACGTGTTACGTTGTTTGTCCGCGATGGACTCCGAAACTACTGAATCGATCGTGATGAAATTTGGTCACTATGTTGTATTTGGCCTAACTTAAAAGATAGGATAGTTTTTATCCCGGAATTCCCGCGAGAACTCCGAAATAACCCTGTATGAAATCGCGTGGGACTGCTAGTCTAATATATATAAATCAGGTGTCACGTTGTTTTTCCGCGATGGACTCCTAAACTACTGAACGGATTTTGATAAAATTTTGTATCCATTTATAATATGGTCCAACTTAAAAGATAGGATAGTTTTTATCCTGGAATTCCCGCAGAAATTCCGAAATGACCGCGTATGAAATCGCGGGGGACAGCTAGTTTCATTTATATGTCTAGATGAACTCCTATGAAAAAACTTAAGGCAAATTTTTTTGCTCAGTTATTTCATTCAGGTTATTTGTAAGTTTTTCTAAGTGTTCAAATTGGTCTTCCTAAAAATAAATAAATAAATAAATAAATTCAGGTTCATAGAGTTTATTAGATGGTTCGTCAGATACGGGTATACTAGTACCTACTATATTATTTGTATGTAGTACAAGTATATGTACAATGTACATTGTACATATTGTATTGGTTCTGAATTCTGATAGCAAAAGGATTTTGAAACAGATTTTTTTTTTGACTGATAGACCAAGTCTAAGAAATATAGATGTGAACGTGACATGAACCATTATAATACTTTTGTAAATGAATATGAATATTGCAATTTACATATTTTAAGCTTGTATTCAAGGGAATTAATTTCGAACAAGACTTCATGAGCAAAAGCATTCATTGCTTCTTCTTCTTCGTTAATAATAGCGTCTATAATTATAATTTGCTCTTCATCTACTTCTTCAATGATGGCGAAACGCCAATGACAATGTTAGATTGTTCCCCAAGTTAAAACGTTGCTCTCTTGAAAGCCAGTTTCCTGCTCAGGGTCCAAAATAGATGCTGAAAAGTGACTGAAATAACGATGGCAAACGTGACACAAAGCGTGACACGCGTGTTTTCGCTACGGCTTTCACTCGTCAACAACCACAGAGTACTTTTTTTAATTCAACAACCAACCCGATGTAAAAGAGTTCTCGTTTCGAGTGACCGCTACAAACTTCAAAAGGTATTATAGCATAATAATATACTCTGTTGATGTGTAAATATACGATTATCGCACTAGCGTTGATAGCACCGATATTAAGTCATCAGAGCGGAATTTAAAATTATCATAATAGTAATTATAATATAAGATATTATAACAAATCTCACGCCTTTACCGCTTAGGGGTAGTTCCAGGGGATCTAACATGCGTTCTAATAATCGACAAACTAAGTTTGAACTGACGACCCGCTTGGCGCAGTAGGTCACCATGCCTACTCGCTAATCAAGAGGTTCCGGGTTCAATTCCCGGTGGGGGTGGACTTTGTGTGGTGAACACAGGGTTCCATTTTCCAGTCTGGGTGTGTATATATATCTATAGTATAATATATATGTAATAAATATGCAGTATATAGCACGTTTGCTTGGTTTCCACGACACAAGCTCATAGCTTAGTGTGGGATCAAGTAGATCTGTGTGTTGTGAAGTGGATTATTATTATTATTAACTATGTAAAATGAAGATAGTACACGAACAATCCCTTTGCAGTGTATCTTTTCTCCTACGTGAGACATCACGCCTGCCGACCCCAAAAGAGAAACAGTATCAAGTTATACAACAAAAACAATGTGAGTACCTACACTACGACTTTTCTATTCACAGCTCATATACATACCCCATTTACTCGCGCCAACACACCGTTCGTGATACTATTATCATAATCAAATGATTCGAAAGATTCACAGCGATACGCGTGATAACAGCACACCGCTGCTCCCATTCTGGCACCGCACACTTATCATTGTGTATACTCGACGCTCACTGTTCTTGGGTGTATCGTTATTATAACAATAAGTGTAGAAATAATCGAAAACTGGCACGTTAATTTCGGTGACGACCGCGACAGAAGTGGCAAAGTGTGCAGTGTCATTGCATGGGACTGATTGCAAACCTGGCGCGTATCGTGCTGAAGTTTTCACGAGGAAATTTGTGGAAGTGTCAGTTTTAGTGACGTAAGTTGTGTGTCGGATACACTGAGAATATTGTGGATTATTTAAACGGAGGTGTTGCAATCGTCCATGTGATTATCGTAACATGATCACTGTTGGACGAACGCATATAACAACATAGTATTTATACGTATAGTGGTAATACAGAGGTCGACGAAGGCGTCTGGAAAGAGTAAGAGCGCGGAAGGAAGATCTAGAAGTCAGTATTTATGACGAAATCCAAAGCGTTGAATCATTGTATCTCTTTTTAAATATGAAAAATAGGGATAGGTTAGCAGGTGGAATGAGGACCATTTTGGGTGTTAACGATTGCTCGTGTTGTTCCAGTCTAGTCACTGTAAGATAGGGGTTTTCTTGTCTGGATTTAGACAAGTGAACTGGTGTTATCATTAAAACAACTGCTAGCGGTTTTATCCGAGTAATTAATTTAGCTAAAGAAATTGTTTACCCACCGTGCACCGGGATAGAAAACATAAAGTATATAAACATGTATATACATTATACACTGTTATTTGTATTAGGAGGTTTTGCTTCGATGACGACGCTACGGATAGACAAATATCCTACTAATATTATAAATGTGAAAGTGTGGATGGTTGGATGTTTGTTACTCAATCACGCAAAAACGGCTCAACGGATTTGGATGAAGTTTGGCATGCACGTTTTCAGGGGTACATAGTAGGACATAGGATACTTTTTACCCCGGAATTCCCGCGGAAACTCCGAAATTACTGCGGGTGAAACCGTGGGGCACAGCGAGTAATTTCATATTTAAAACTAAAGTAAAAGAAGGAAAGACAAACCCAGTTCGGATAGGGAAGATTTTTCTTTTCAGCTTTCTAATTGTAAGTTGCAGTAAGTAAAAATGGCGTAGTGAATAAAGGTTTTAAACCTTAGGTACCTACTATGTTGTGTTAATGTTGATATTGTAAATGAGACATAGTGTGCGCACAATACACGTTTTATGCAAAAGAAATCAAGAATGTCGTGACAAATCTGATATCGGAGATTAAGAAAGCAAAGTTGATAATGTAAATTAACTAAGTAGGTACACCTACTGATAATAACAAGCAAATGAAAGCACTAAAGTTTTTATGTTTGCTTTATGACTTCGCGCCAATTTCCTCTTAAACGTAAAATGCTAACGATCAAAGTAATCTTTCCTCATTGGTCAGAAAGTGATAGCCATACGCGATCAGTAAGGCGGTGTCTCGCTCTTTCAATGTTGTGATTTGTAGTTACAATGGAATACCTAGATTGGGTATGGTTGGCAAAATAATCTCTGGTAATTATAATAGGTATTTTCTATTTCAAACCAGTTGTAACCAGTGATTTTATCAAAAATTTCCATCAATATCCAATAATACTATCATTTCTGGGCAGAAATGTGGAAGAAACCAACAGACATCTTTTATTTAAAAAGTCGTCTGCACGGTTCCAACGCTTTATCTTCTATAGTATAATAAAAGAGTAGAATCCGCGATTCTGTACATTGAATATTTTTACCTAAAATTAAGAGGGGTGATAAAAGAAGAGTAACCAAGCCCAAAAAAAGTTTTTAAAGTTCTTTTCTGTCTGTCTGTCTGTCTGTCCGCGATAATCTCCGCATCTACTGAACCGATTGTCATGCGGTTTTCACAGGTAGATTAAGCTTAGCCTGGAGCTACATATAGGCTTTGTTTCATTGAAATCGGAAAAAAAAGTTGTAGAAAAACCTTTCCTGCGGGTGAAACCGCGGGGCACAGCTAGTTCTGAATACGGCATGTAGCCACAGATACGTACAGACATGAAGCCCACAGACAAAATATTCTTTCTGCGAATACTGGCCAGGCACGGCCCGTGTCTGTCGACGTCTGCGCGGCCGTTTACGATAGATATGAATACGTTAATACGTACTGTATAGGAGAATACCATTTTGTCTGCGACGGAACGTGTCTGACACGCTCTACGTCTGTAAATATAAACGGACCTTAAAACCGCGGGCCTCAGCTATAAATTTTTAACCGACTTCCAAAAAGGAGGAGGTTCTATGTTCGATTGTATGTATGTTTTTTTTTTCAACTTAACTTTTGATGTTAACTCTCCAAATCTCATGGTTGTTACACCTTTTTTACTATCTTATCATCAGAATTACTGTCGTTATCTGTTCAGTTTCTTAACTGTTCCCGAATGAGATGTTACTGTGCTGTGTCTTAAACAATTGAATCACCCGGAAATTTAGTGAAAAAAGGATTGACAATGTTGGCGTGATTCGGTAATGTACTTACATAATGTGCTTTTCTTCGTCATTAAAACGGTTGGCAAATTACTGACGTTTTGGTTAGCAGAGAAATATGACCTCTCAGGAAATTTAGGAAGTTCATTTGTACTTATATTTAGTCAAAATTCTGGTTTAATTAAATTTGTAAAGCTAAAAAATTTTGTCATTTAACAATTATAATAAATCAATCAGATCAGCTGTTCCCCTAGGTTTTACCCGCGTTAATTTCGGAGTTCCCGCGAGAATTCCGGGATTAAAGTACTTCATGCCCTTTTCTGTACCCCTGACAATGGGTAATGGGTATGCATAATTTCATGATGATCGGTTGAGTAGTTAAAGCGTGAAAAGGTAAAACTTATAGAGATACCCAGAGTTACTTTCGCATTATGGCCGATAGTCCCTCATGTGGGCTCAGTGTTTTGCGTTAGAATAAATATAGGCATTTGAATCGCTTCTAATATACGTGTGCAGGTTTTAGACACGATGTTTTCCTTCATGAAATAGAAATAGAAATAGAAATAGAAATAGAAATAGAAATAGAAATAGAAATAGAAATAGAAATAGAAATAGAAATAGAAATAGAAATAGAAATAGAAATAGAAATAGAAATAGAAATAGAAATAGAAATAGAAATAGAAATAGAAATAGAAATAGAAATAGAAATAGAAATAGAAATAGAAATAGAAATAGAAATAGAAATAGAATATAAATAGAATAGAAATAGAATAGAAATAGAATAGAAATAGAATAGAAATAGAATAGAAATAGAATAGAAATAGAATAGAAATAGAATAGAAATAGAATAGAAATAGAATAGAAATAGAATAGAAATAGAATAGAAATAGAATAGATATAGAATAGAAATAGAATAGAAATTGAAATTGAAATTGAAATTGAAATTGAAATTGAAATTGAAATTGAAATTGAAAAAACTTTATTTGACACAACACAAAGCCCTGTAACAACCGTTTTGATAAATTCATTGATCAAAAAAGCCCTTTAGTCTGGAATTAAAATATCAACTTATTCAGATGGAGGGTAGAGGGAGGGGAGTCCTACTATTGGGTTACCATTACCACGGCATTTCAAACATGTACGGTCACATCTTTTTAAGAGACTTCTTATAACTTTAGTCCCTTAGTTAAAAGTAGATGAGAGCATAGTCTATGATGTTAGGCGTATGCCCAGTAAGTGCTTATCCTCTCCACTCTTTGAAGGATAGATCGAAGAACAGCATGTGCATTGCAATGACGCCAACAAATCAACTCATCAGTTTAGCATAAAATAGGTGCCTAAAGCATTTAGTGCTGATTCTGAGCAGTGGCAATGGGGATGTGGACTACTTTTGAAAATCAAAATTCTAATTAGTCCGTCAGTTATAAAATAAAAAAACAATAGACACGTTTTTTTTGCTTTTTCAAATAAATTAAAATATGCAGAGATAAAGCGCATTAAAGTTTAGGGTGAGGGGTCGTGACGTCACTAACCGATAAAACCGCCATACAAACTGTCAGAATAGTGACGTCACGCGAAATTTCAACTCAATATAATATCGTCGTTATTTTTTGATTAGGTAAAAAAAGAAAAAATACGTGTCCAATATTTTTTAATAATCTACAAGACGGACTAAAAAATAAAAATTAGTCAACATGCCCATTGTCGGTGAAATATCAGTATAAAAAAAAATGAGATGGTCCAATTCAAATTAAGTAAAAACCAATTCAAAATGCTGAAGATTATGATGTAAAAACATTACATTTAGCTAAATACCTGTACAAAGATATTGCCGTCACTGTGTATGTACATAATTATGTTAGACGAGAAATGAAACAAATATTATGTTAAAGTATTTCCCATTTTGATAGGTTATTTTTTGTGCGCCAAGGCTTCAACTTTTGTGCAACGCAAAGGAATGCAAGGTTTAAGATTAGGCGAGTGTTTCTGATATATGATAAGTAAGATTAACTCTTTATTGGAATCGAATTCAGATAATTGCGAAATGTTATCTGACCTGATTTTGTATTGTGGGATAGATACCTAATAATCTATGTTTATTAAAAACTATAGATATCAATTTTAAAATAAGATTGGCATGTTTTTCGAGAAGAAGTTTGATGAAAATGCAATTGATTTTTCCCATTGTCTCCTGGCTGGAATATTTTAATGCCTAATATTGTATGTACTTAAGAAATGATCATAACCTCATAAACGATATCATTTATAAGATCACATTTTAGTGATAAGGTTGCCCATTGTTGCTTTATATTTTATAGGTTTCTCTATATGGAAGTTATTTTTAATGGCGGCCAAGTTATTTCATTCTGCTGTAACTTTTCTACATAATATGCAAATAAAAATATCGCAAATATTGTCATTATATTTTCTTAACTAAAAATAGACCTATATGTTTTTTGATGTGCGAACCATTTTCAACTTCACTATCACTTTGTGACGTGTATTTGATCAGAATAATATCATCTCAAGGTTTCTAATGTAGTTATTTCACGTAAGAAGCTAGTACAGATGAATAAAATTCAGTAACTGAAATATATGTATAATTCAGAAACATTTTTTTTACTTTTGCGATACATAATTTTGAACTTTAGATTGTACTTACTAACAATAAGAGAAGGGACGGTGAAATCGTGGGTTACTACTGTCTTTTCAAATTATAAATCACATACCTACCCAATATTTGGACGCAGATAAGCAATAACATGTTAACCTACAAAATAAAGTTATTGATTCAGAACGATTTGTTGAGAGTTAGAGAACGTTTTTTTATTATGTGTTTACCTTATTACATTGTTTAAATATGTAACTAAATATTGGACATAAAAATGTTGAAACAAAATGGCGCTATAATTTTAAAAACTTTAATTTACTCAAAATTTCTCCAGTGTGGGTTAACTCACTATTGCTTATCTATGTCCATTTAACCGTGATCGCTTAAAAAATATTAAGGCAACTTAGCTTAGCCCCTAGTTTTTTTTATATTTTAAGATAATCCAATATTTTATATTGTATTAAGCTTTGTTACGAGTTAAAAAGTTCTCATAGTAGAATAGGTAGATATCATAATATTCACTTACGTCTATTCTAGAAAAACGTAAGATAATACTAGGTGTGCCCCACGGTTTCACCCGCGGCAATTTCGGAGTTCCCGCGGGAATTCCAGGATAGAAAGTACCCTATGTCCTTCTCTGTACCCCTGACAACGTGCATGACTAATTTCATTCAAATCCGTTCAGCCGTTTTTGCGCGATTGAGTAAACGCATGCGAGGATAAGAGCTCGAAAGCGCATTTTCATCCGACTTGCTTCAAATTTATCGTCACTGCTCAGCTCCTATGAGTCTTAGCGTTATATTATATAACCTATAACCTGCCCAGGAGTATGGACTACAATCGTACCAAATTTGGTTAAAATCCCTTCAGTAGTTTTTGACCCATGCGTGCACATACAGACAAACAGACAGACAGACAAAAAAAATTTTGATTGCATTTTGCCATTAGTATCGATCACCATTCATCCTCCAATATTAATTTTGAATATAATATATTTAATGTACAGAATTGACCTCTCTACAGTTTTAATAGATAATGAATGATGATGCTCGTACAGGCTCAAGCTGTCCCAATGTGGTGTCTGGGTGAGGAGTTGGGCTGATCAATGGCTCCCGGCAAGCTACGGACGTTTGGCAGTAATTTGCTGAGGAAACGAGTGTACCGGGATGAAGAGTTGGAGATCTCTAAGCTAAGAAGGTAACGTTGTAACTTCTTCATTAGATACAGAGGCATTTTACTGAGTAAACTTGTAAATTTAATTTTACTTCCATATTAACATCAGAGAAAAAGTTGAGACAACTTTGAAAAACTATTAGATATTGTTAGTTTTTTTTTTCATTTATTTTTATTGTGAATAAGGTAGGCCACAATTCATTTGAAGATACAACTTGCATGGAATGGGAACTGGCTTATAAGTGAGGCTTCCGGAACACACCGTTAGGTGCTCGGCGATAGATTTTCACCTTGAAGGTTGTTGCTTGCCAGCTGGTTCTTAGAAAGTGCTCTACCACCACGCTATGGTTTTCTCAGGATGTATTTCTCCACTGTCAGCTCAAGCTCATCGTTAAGGTTTGAACCTACGCCATCTGAACACACCAACCACTGAGTCATCAATGCTGTTTATTTCAGATGCCTGAACTCCTGGGACCTCACAGCGCTGGGTGTCGGCAGCACTCTGGGAATAGGAGTGTATCTCCTGACAGGCTCTGTTGCCCTCCAGATAGCTGGACCCTCGGTTGTACTGTCCTTCCTTATAGCTGCAATAGCCGCTTTATTCTCAGGTAATATTCGTGTAGAGAGGCATATAGTAGCTGTTAGAAATTTAAAATGTGTGTTGTTATTCACCGTAAGTTTAAGCTTTGTTTTTGAGTCTCAAAATCTACACTTTAACTCTTTTTAAGAGTAACGTAACATGAAACTATGTGAATTATTAAAAGACTTGTTTCTTAGGTAAATAGGTATGAATTTATATGTTCAAGCATGATGTGTTAAGGACTCTTCAGACCACAAGTACCTACAGTTTGGTGATTTTTAAGATTTGATCAAGATTGCTTTAGTTTAACTGAATGTTTAACTGTTATTTGTACAAGCAGTGCCTCACTCGTAATATTAAAATATACTGATCATCGTTCAAATGTCGATCTCCAGGCCTCTGTTACGCAGAGCTCGCGACAAGACTACCACGGGCCGGCTCAGTTTACACCTACACTTACGCCGTCATCGGGGAGTTTGTAGCCTTCCTTGTGGGATGGAACCTCATATTAGAAGCTCTGATGGGTAAGCGACATGATACATTCTAACTAAATTATATCAAAAATATTCACAAGGTTTTGTTGGGTCTCAACACATACCTACTTATTGAGATCAAATTTGGAATTTCCCTGAGAACTCTTAGTATCCGAATGAAAATATGCTGTCATTCAGAAATACTGTAAGCTAATCAAAAGAATTATTAGAATCCAATCGAATCAAATCCAAAATTAAATAAAAATAAATCTTTACAGTACCTATTGATGTGGTTAAATTAATTGTTAATTCAATCTGTTTCAGGCACAGCAAGCATAGCAAGGGGGCTCAGCATGTACGTAGACTCCATTGCCAACAACACCATCTCCAGTTGGTCTACTTCCATAGCGCCCATGCAACTCGCTAATCTATCACCCTACTTCGACTTTTTCTCATTTGGAGTTGTCATCGCTTTCGGTGGTTCGTACTACCTACTAAATTTAAAATTTTAACAACATTTTCTTCAAAATTCCTTAGCTTATTTGTACAATTTAGGCATTAAATTGTTCGTTATCGTTTATAACCAAACCATCGTAAATAAAGTTAAAATCAAAAATCTTTCTTAGTGTAGCCCTTTTTGAGGTCAATAATTTAAACTGCAATCTTAAAATTACAATACTCCGTAGTTAGTACCTATCCACAAAATGCTTTAATTTTTTTTTGCTGCATTTGATATACATAGATATATGTTTTTTTATGATTTTCTATGTAAGAGCAAAATTCCATAACTGTTATAATTCGAGTATGATTATTGTCTGCTGACGATGCCACATAAGATTTGACTCTTGATGCTGCCCAAACTACAATTAGCATTATAAGCAAACAAATCTACTAAACAACTAAACAATAACAATAATATCAGAATTTTAAGTATGTGTGATTCACACATTTGTTTGTTCCAGCAATGATGGCAATCGGAGTGCGGGAGTCGACTATTGTTAACAACGTGCTTGTTGTTTTTAACATCATTGTAATCGCGTTTGTCATCGTCGGAGGATCTATCAACGGTAAGATTATATCCATCTAATAGGTACTACTACATAATATTTAGACATAGATAAGCAATAGTGTGTTAACCCACACTGGAGAAATTTTGAGTAAATCGTGTTTTAAAATTATAGCGCCATTTTGTTCCAACATTTTTATGTTCAATATTTATTTAGTTACATAATTAAGCAATGTAATAAGGTAAACACATAATTAAAAAACGTTCTCTAACTCTCAATACAGCGTTCTGTATTATTGCTTATCTGCGTCCATTTATCATTCGATTCAGCTTATTCATATTAAAATTTAGTTTCCCAGCAAAACAGAAACCCCAAATTTACGTAGACCAGTAAAAAATTATGATCGTTGAGAAACTTTGATTGATAATTTTAACCTTAACTTATAACCGAGTCACTATTGAAAACAGGATTAATTGGATATTCTCCAGGGTATGAAAATCAAAATTCTAATTAGTCCGTCAGTTAGAAAATTAAAAATAATAGACACGTATATTTTTTTGCTTTTTCAAATTAATGAAAATGAACATAGATAAAGCGCATTAAAGTTTAGGGGGGGGGACTCGTGACGTCAATATTCAGTATAAGCCCCATACACACTGCACCGGGTTGTGACGTCACGCGAAATTTGAACTTAATGTATCGCCGTAATTTTTTGATAACGTAAAAAAAGAAAAAATACGTGTCCTATATTTGTTACTAATCTACACGACAGACTAAAAAAAATGTCAAGTAGCCAATTGTAAAATTTTACAGAAGCCGTGTTAGTAAGTCTTAACTGTAGTTGTTTTTTCTCACCAGCGGATATAAACAATTGGTACATCCCTAGTACAGAAGTCCCCGGTAGCAACAACGGCTCTGGAGGCTTCTTTCCGTACGGCGTTTGGGGAACTCTCAGGGGAGCCGCTGTGTGTTACTATGGGTTCGTTGGATTCGACATCGTCAGTTTTACTGGCGAAGAGGTGAGACCGCTTCCATGATTATAAAGTAACAACAGATTTTAACTTAGCGAAGACATTGTGATCGACTGTGTTTTCAAATCAGTGACCCCTGGAAGGCATGGTGACGGTAAATTATATGAAGTTACTAGTTGTGCCCCGCGGTTTCACCCGCGTTAATTTCAAAGTTCCCGCGGGAATTTCGGGATAAAAAGTACCCTATGTGTTAATCTGATATGTAAGCTATATTATTGTACAGTTTCATTTAAATCCATTCATTAGTTTTTGCGTGAAAAAGTAACAAACATCCATCCATCCATCCATTTATCCATACATACTTACTTACAAACTTTCGCGTTTATAATATTAGTAGGATCTAACTATTATAAATTTTTATTAGACACGCATTTTTTGATTTTATTAAATCAATGAAAAAATCATCATCGATCATCAATTTCGAGTTTCGACTCAATGTATGTACCGTTATTTTTTTAATAATGTAAAAACGTGTCCCATATTTTTTATCATTCTTCAAGACGGACTGAACATTTCGTCACCTAGCATACATGATGCACTAAGGTTGATTCTATGAAATATTCCTACCTAGTATCACCAATTTTCTCCTTTCTCTCATTACAGGTTCGAGAGCCAAGGCGAGTTGTGCCGTTCACAATACTAGCCGTCTTGGCTGTATTGTTTCTGGCTTATGTCAGTGTCGCTATTGTGCTTACTATGATGATGCCGTATTATCTACAGGTTTGTTTCGCTCAGTTTCTTTTATAATTTCATCTCTATAGCATAAATGATGTTATCTTGAAAACGATTATGTAGGAAGGGACAAACAAAGAAATAATTTATCAGATTTGATGATGAAGTCACTTCTATATTATCGACAGATAATTTCAAAGGTGGCAGAAGGAAAAATCAATTGATACTTTATCGACTAACAAAAAGAGAGAGACATTTTTCGAAAGATATATAAAACTGTATTGATCGAATCCATTAATTCATTTCTAGGAGAGAGTTGTATCTGTAGCAGTAGCTTTCACTTACGTGGGATGGGACTGGGCTCAATGGATTGTTTCTGCTGGTGCCATTCTTGGTATTTCGAGCTGGTAAGCATAATTTATACAATAGATTTTGTCGCCATTCGATTATCTTAAACTATGGGTTTTATATTCAAGACTATGACTTAAAACCAGTGATCATTGATGGAGAGCTGTTTTTAGTTACAAAACCCACATGTTTACTGCAAACTGTCATCACTAATCACGTACAAGCAATCCCATCTTCACTGTTTATAATATCATTGATCTCCATTAAGTCAACACTGAATCGCATAGGTATTCAACGATAGTGACGTCGATAAAATCAATGGTAAAAAAGAAATTAGTAATATTTTTCTTTATGATTTTGCTTATTTATTTATAATTCACTAGCAGCATTATTTGTATACACCCGTAAATTATCCAAGAATGCAAATTAACATCCAGTATATTATGCATTTGTATTTTTCAGTCTTTTCGGTGCACTGTATCCCCTACCGCGTCTCTTATACGCGATGGCATCTGACGGTTTGTTCATTCGGGGCTTTGACAAAGTCACGTCTTGCCGCAAGTCTCCAGCTATTGCAGTAATAGCTTCGTCTACTGCTATAGGTACGTCCACTGTTATCCAACCAAAAATAATAATATTATTTTTATCATTAGATTTATGAGGCTCAATATTATTATTATTATTTTAAGAAACAATTATCGTTAATTCAAATACAAGTTTTTTTATTACTTACAACAACTTATAATCGTCAGCAAGTTCTTAGAACTAAATTGAAATAATTGACACTAGAGGATTCAGTATTGACAATATTTTTCATTGCAGCTACTCTGTCAGCAATTTTGGAGCTCGAACAGCTGCTGATGATGGTCTGCGTAGGAACTCTTCTCTCGTACACTGTTGTAGCCATAACTGTTATATTAATAAGGCAAGTATTTATATTTACTTTTATGTTGTAACAGTAAGAGAATAGGCTTTTTTTAATAGGTACTTGTAAAATAGGTGTAATCATAATGAAACTTTTAAAAGCGTATGATAGTATTATTATGTAGCTTTTACAATCAATATAAAGATTAGGTCACTTATTATTGCACGTACGTACAACATAACGTGTTATGGTTTTAGATATCACTCGGACTACACACCTCCACGGATACCGAGTTACATACGACAGATGTTCGGACGTGGTGCTAAGGCGCCGTCCACTGCTACAGCACGTGTCATTCATGTAACTTTGACATTATTCGGTGAGAAAATTAATACGCTGATCACTGAGAATAATTTGTCATCGGATCGTACGTCTCTTAGCTTGGAGTCAGGGTGTTTAGTCAACTACTTTTACCAAAGAAGGCGACTTCCGCTGTTGGCAGAATTGAAGTCAAACCTGTTAAAGAGAGCACCTCTCCCTTCGCATTAGCCTCCCTTATCTTTCTATTTTACTTACAAAGTTATAAACATAAACCAAAAATGACTGAAGACGTGTTTGAACAGATAACATTAGCAATTAGAATGAGTACTAAAGAGTATTTCTCTGACGTTTCAGTTTGTACATGTCTAGTATCGGCGTTAGTAGAAAATAATTTCATCGCAACACCCGTCCTTCATGTGGTCGCTTTCCTGTTGCTCCTTATAATGACATTACAACCAAAAGTGAAAGAAGATATATATTACAAAGTAAGTATAAAATAACGTTGACATTCAATCTCGTTTAAGAATTTCGAATTAAAATTTATTTTATTGAGGGTATTGAAATTTCCTGTTCCAGACCCCGATCGTGCCTTTTATTCCATGTCTTAGTATCTACATCAATATACACTTCATGGTTCTCATCAGCTGGCAGACTTGGATACGCATTTTGATTTGGATCACCATGGGTACTTTTATTTCAGTAAATAATCTTAAAATCCTAATCTTTCTGACTATGTTTTTATTTGATATAAATCTTCATTAACGCACCAGCACAATAAAATATTTAGACCATAGATAAAATAAAAATAAATGTTTAAATATGGTGACTATATTTCAGGTGTTCTAGTATACTTCATATTCATATTTTGCTGCAAACGAAAAGAGGATAAAAATTTTCAAAATAATTTACAACCGTTTGCTCACACAATTGAAAATGGAAAAACTCCAATGCAAGTCATCGTAGAGCAGCCAGCACTTCCTAATATTATAAAAGAATTTAGTAGCAATATAGATGATTATATTATCGAAGAAGTAGAAGAAGAAGAAGAAGAAGAAGATGAAAATAAAATCGTAAAAACGACAATAGAAGATGAAATCAAAGAAAATGTGCCAATAAAAACTGAATTAGTACTCCAGCAAGCGATAATAGAAAATAACGAAGAGAAAGAAGCTACAATTATAGATTTGCTCGATCAAGTTTTACAAGCTGAAGAAGACAGTTACGGTGAAGTAATTAGTCTAAAAGATCACACAGAGGAGCAAGAAGTTTCCACCTCACGTGAAATCTTACCACATCGGCCATCATTCAGCGAGCTATCAGATGCAGGCTCAGACGCATCGTTGGGTAATCAAGTATTATCTAAATACGATGTGATTGCGCAAGTACACCGAGAGGATTTGCCTAAAGTTGATGAAGACGAAACTGAAGAAATCTATGAAATAGATCAAAGTGAACAAGTAGAGGAACATGAACTAATAACTGCGTTTAATGAAAGCGATTCCAATTCCCGGACAGATGAATCTGGATACTCAGATACTATCGTAAATACATTACAAAACGATTCCATAGAGGATATTAAGGAAGAAGCTCCTTACATTCCCGCACCTCCGCCAATGGATGAAAACTTTTTTTCGAGTCCCAATTTTAAAAAATCTTATACTATTTCAGTGAGAGCACCAAAAAGTCCCGAAGAAAATAAACCTAGGGAGAGCGTTAAATCTAATACTTCATTTGAAGACGGGCCTATGATTTTCGGTAGTGATAGACAAGTTAATTTTATGTCAAAACTAAACAATATATTTAAGGGTCAAGTGTCTAAAAAAAATGAAAAAGAAGAACAACCAAAAAAACGATCTCATTCCTTTGGATATGTTGCAGAAAACACAGTAAACGAAAATCAACCAGACTTCGGAGGTCTAAGAAACGAATTAATATTGAAGGTTTCAAACTTAAAACCTGTAGAAGTAGCAGTTGAAGAGTTCTCCGAACCGAATGAAGACGAAGAAGAAACGAGTATGACTAGAGAAGATTTGAAATCTAAATTAGAGAATATATTTGCCAATGGTGGTCCAACTCTTTTGAAACCGAGGCTTATGAAGTCGAACCCACCGACTCCCGAGGAAGCGTATCATACAGACATTTCGAGCACGGAAAGTATACCGAAACAGCAGAAAATCGATAAAAATGACACTTTAAAACGACAAAAGGATAAATTTGGTGAAGTTTTGAATTCTTTGAATCGATTGAGTTTAAATAAAGATGAGCAGGCCTCGACTTTTTGATAGATAGTTTTATGGAAAAAGAACCAATCAGTAATAATAGCTGTTTTCAGTTTGAGAGTTTTAATATTCACCTCGGGTATATGACCTAGTCTTAAAAATATATATATTGTTATTACGTTAAGTGCCTTAATTAACGTGTATAGGTATTTTTTACCATTTTGTCTTCTCTATTTTAGTAAAATAAATATTTAATTTCAAATATTAGTTTCTAGACAAAATATAGTTAGTTTAGGATAGTACCTATCATAACTATAGTAATTAAAATACTCCGATATTATAATATATTACTTCAAAACAAAACGGGCTTGCTTGTAATCACATGTAAAGTTTGTCTATTTTCAATGTTTTCTTGAAATAATCATTGACTATTCATAAATTTTTACCTCTATTGTAAAGACTGATCCCATCGTCCATAATGCATATTATATAAATTATAATAACTAATTGAAATAAATGCCGTCAAATGATACAAATCATTTTGTTTTTTTATTAAAAAGAAAAATATTTCTTTAAAAATACAGTAGGATCGAAAATCAACGCGTCTCACTCTTATACAACTCCTGTATTACTTCCTGAAGCTCCATCTCTTTCACACATCCCAAGAGGATCTCGTCTATGAGTTGTTCTGAGACACTGAAAAAGAAAATGGTCGTAAGATAACAGATCAAACTCAAGAAATAAAAAATCTGAGAACCAAGTTTTGACAGGTTTGTAGTCTTTTGGACCGACTATTGCTAATTATAATGGGACTTATTTTCTCAAAACATTTTTGTATAGCCAGCATAAAAAGTAGCTAATCAATTCAGGACTCAGGTGTCCACATGCTGCTAAAACTTCAAAGTGACTATAATCGCGGGTGAAACCGCGGGGAGCAGCTACTTTGAATATATTGTTATGCAGATGTCAATGGTTTTTTTTTTGGAGTATATAACTATTTGAATACACAGTGCACTCCTTTAAGATTGTAAAACAAATTGACTGCAAAGCAAATTGGGATAATTTAGTTGGGGTAGAAGAGTTATCAAAAGGCAACCATGCACTGAACTTCCTCAAGATGACTGGTGAAGTTTCAGGAATCAGCTGGATGAGGGTAGTGCTTATATCTTTATTCAATGTCGGCCATAAGTGTAGTTCTTTTTGACGTCAATAAGAACTACAATCTTTAAATTACAATATCATATTATGACAGCAATTTAAAAAAGGAAGCCGCAATGATTGTTTTCTACGAATAGTTTTACAATTTCCGGTCTGCTTCCAGCCAGGCACTCGTAAAGGCTTAGCGGAAGTACGTGCAGAAGTTCCGCCATTTTGAACCGTTAACTACCTACTCAGCATTCACATAAATAAAATAAAAATAAAAAAGCCTTTTATTTCTTGCACAATTTCTTGAATAGACCCTCCAGAGCATCCACATAAACGCCCCCTTTTCACAGCTCACAGCACTGAATTTTATCGGCTGAAAACGTTAAAGGCAGTCGTAGAACATACCTCCCAATCATCTCCCAAGGTTTTATTACAGCGCTGTTGGCGTACATCGAACTGGACAGCATGTGCTGGACGAACTTGGTGCGGTATTGGAACAGGCTGTCTGCAGTCTTCTGGGGTATGTGGAACGTGAGACGGAGCCTGTCGATGTCCTTGTCCGTCGGACTTGGGTAGTGATGGGGTCGCGGGGCTTTCTTTTGGATCGTTTCTTCTAATATCTGCCAAAAAACCAAAATAAATTAACGTTATTTAGTAGATCTTAATTAGTCTTTACAAATGTAGTATCTGAGAGTAGGTATAAATAAATTATTGGAATGGAAATTACTTTATTCGTGAAGAATTTTGATTAAACTTAGGTAAGTTCATTTTTACAATAAGTATTATTATTTCCTCGCCCCTATTTTAGGGTTTAGGGTTTAGGGTTGCGTACCCAAAGGGTAAAACGTGACCCTATTACTAAGACTTCGCTGTGCGTCCGTCTGTCCGTCCGCCCGTCTGTACGTCTGTCACCACGCTGTGTCTCATCAACCGTGATAGTTAAACAGTTAAAATTTTCACAGATTATGTATTTCTGTTGCCGCTATAACAAAAAAATACTAAAAGACAGAATAAAATAAATATTTAAGGGGGCTCCCATACAAACAACGTGATTTTTTTGCTCTTTTTTGCTCGATATTGATAACGGCAACAGGTAGACGCTTGAATTATTCACAGAATATGCAGTTAATGTATTCACTTTAAAAATAAATAACTAAATGAAAATAAAACAAAAATTTAAGAGGGGCTCCCATACAACAGACATGATTATTTGCCGTACGGAACCCTTCGTACGCGAATCCAGATCGTAATTGGCCGGTGCTATCATACAAAAGACTATAGCTTTACGGTGCAATGTAATTTAGATATTTTTGTCAGCACGCAGAAGAAATGTCCCTTTTAAAGTGATAGAAGATTATCTTTTGAACAATCATTAACAGTGTGTGCTGTTGCTATATTCAGGGCCCTTATTCACTATGACCATAACACGCCGCGCTAAGATGCCGCAGAAACTGTCTTTCCCTCGGGATCAAAGAAGTTTTACTGCAAAAAAAGTACATTTACAACGTTTCTTATCGCATAAAGAATAATAATTTCTAATATCTTGGCATCTAGAACGTTTGGAAATGCGTTTTTGGGACGCGCGAATGTTGTTGGTCAGGTCATAGTGAATAGGTTGTTTTTCTGTTAAAATTCCATAGAGTAGGTAAAGTAGGAATAGCGATTAATTCAATGGTCTTTAGTCTTTACTAACCCTCAACAGCTGCGGAGTGCTGGGCTGCCTCGGACTGCCTCCACTGACGCAGTACAGTTGCGCGTTCTTAGCACCGGACACGCGTTCGTTTCTGCCTCTAATGTGAGCGTGAAACCAAAAAGTTTTTAGGTACCTATTCATTACTAGCTGTGCCCCGCGGTTTCGGGATCAGGAACCCGTGCGGACGCAGGCAGAACAACCCGCCAAAGTTTCATCACAATCGGACCAATGTTGTAACTATCCATGTGCTGTGTCAAATAAAGTTCTTTCAATTTCAATTTCAATGGTTTCGAAACGCATAGAGGACAGACAAACAAACATACATTTTTATTTTTAACTAGCTGTTCCCCGCGGTTTCACCCGCGTTAATTTTGGAGTTCCCACAGGAATTCCGAATTACAATATAGCCTATGTTACTCAAGGATAATGTAGCTTTCTAATGGTTAGAGAATTTTTGAAATCGGTCCAGTAGTTTTTGAGTTAAATCGTAACAAACAAATAATCAGATCTTTCTTCTTTATAATATTAGTATAGAAGAAGGAGATAAAGAAGAAGAAGATTATATATATACTCGGTAATAAATAATTTTTTAATATAATACAATATATAAGGTATTATATATTTTTTATAGCTGTTACCCACGATAAGTTGGGAGTTCCCGCGGGAATTCCGGGATAAAAAGTACCCTATGTCCTTTTCTGTACCCCTGACAACGTTCACGCATAATTTTATGATGATCAGTTGAGCCGTTGAGGCGTGAAAGCGTAACAGACAGACAGACAGAGTTACTTTTGCATTTATAATATTAGTAGGGATGGTTGGAGGCAATAAGGCATTATACTATTTTATGGGATATGGTATAGCTAATATCATTATGATATTCGAGGGTGCGACCCCCTATGGGATAGTCGTCTAGACAGCGTACATAAAAACGACTTTTCTCCTCTGAACAGCAAGTTTGTGGAGTCGAGCTGAATCATTTGAAATATCGTTCGACAGATTCGAGCAGATACCGCCTTGTCGCGACGCGACGTCGCGACTACAGCCGGACCCCCCCACCCTGTTCCCACTTATCGGGTTTCGGGTCCGGATTTTAATCGGATGCTGCAGTGGCAAAACATTTTACATGAAGCTATTCACACATGTCGGAAACAGATTTTGTGTCGTCGCCGATAAGAAATGGCGGCTGTTTTGCGAGGAAAAAAATCGTGTCGGATCTCGCTCGCCTATCAGTTAGTATGGCGCTGTTCACATATTTTGTCGGATGTCGGGGCTGACAACCCTCTCCGCGCCACCCCTTGTTCCGCCCGGCGGCGCCCGTGCGTGCGTCGCGTCACTGCGAGATCGCGGCGTGGAAGCAGGGCCCTTATTCACTATGACCAACAACATTCCTTGCCCATAACGCGCGTCCCAAAAACGAATTTCCAAACGATCTAGATGCCAATATATTAGAAAATAATTAATCTTTATGCCATAAGAAACGTTATAAATGTATTTTTTTGCAGTAAAAACTTCTTTTATTACGAGGGAAAGACAGTTTTTGTGGCGTCTTATCGTAGCACGGCGTGTTATGGTCATTTATTTATTTATTTATTTATTTAAATGAAGAAAAAACAGATACAAATTTACACTAAATAATAATAACAAGAAATATTTTACCTATAATACAACAATTTGCATCCTCAACATTCTCTCTGAGTAATCGAGCGAAATAACTCTGCTATTTAATGCTATGTGTTGTGTTGTGTTTCTTCTTGCTTAAATAAATCTTTCTTTATCTTTATCTTTATCTATTTAATGTTTACACTTTAGTATAATAAGTGAATAGTAAATAGTGAATAAGGGCCCACTTCGACCGTGTCCGACAACCGACAAGTGTGAACAGAGGCGCCGACATCCAATTAAAATTCGGATCCGACATCCGACAAGTGGCAACGAGCTGGCCCGAGTTGACAATCTACAATAAGGATGTGGACTACTTTTGAAAATCAAAATTCTAATTAGTCCGTCAGTTAGAAAATAAAAAAACAATAGACACGTATTTTTTGCTTTTTCAAATAAATTCAAATATACAGAGATAAAGCGCATTAAAGTTTAGGGTGAGGGAGTCGTGACGTCACTAACCGCTAAAACTGCCATACAAACTGTCCGAATAGTGACGTCACGCGAAATTTCAACTCAATATATCGCCGTTATTTTTTGCTTACGTAAAAAAAGAAAAAATACGTGTCCAATATTTTTGAATAATCTACAAGACGGACTAAAAAATAAAAATTAGTCAACATGCCCATTGTTGACGCGTAGAAAACTAAGGAACGGCATGGTTATGTCACGTGGTCGCCTAGAGTTTAGGATAGTTCATTAAAAAGAAATCGATAGTAGAATAATGTATTGTACAATACTAGCTTTCCCGCGCGGTTTCACCTGCGGTAATTTCGGAGCGCCTCTTGAATCACTCTATCTATTGGTCCGGTAAAATTTGTTCAGTAGTTTTTGAGTTTATCGCGAACAGACAGACAGACAGACGCGGCGGAAGACTTTGGTTTTATAATATGTAGTGAGTGATTCGTCCGTGGCTGTCAACATATTCAGTTAACTGTTACACTGTACACAGTATACATTATAAAGTAAGTTTGATTCAATATACCTACCCAACCCAAGATTGGATCGAAGTTCGAACCCAAAATTTGATTTATACGTGTTATCTGCGACTAGACTGCGATACGTTATCCTAGGAATTAAATTTTTAAATTGTTTGTCTGATATGAAGAAATAACCCAAAATTTATTTGACGCTAGCTGGCTGCGCAAATTCAACGGGCATCTCCCATGCTTTTCGGATAAGACCCGACCAGAAGCGATGGTGGTAATGGGTAAGGAAGATACCCAAAAGGTAGAGAAGATATGGAAGGTTTACTACCAAAAAACCCTTTAGTACCTACGTGTTCCATTTCTTTAAAATAAGAGTTACGTTTAAAAACTTTCAGGTATGTTTTAACAGAAGAAGGGCAGAATTTCTAAAACACGTTTCATGGATTTGCCTGATACCTTACAGAAAGAAGCCTTGTGTCAAATTTTATGTTTTTATAGATACAGTTGAAAGCTTATATTTTAATTTAGGTACAATATGTAATATAGATTATCCTATATTATAAATTCAAATGTATGTTTGTTTGTCAAGCTTTCACGCCTTACCTTCTCAATCGATAATCATGAAATTTCGCTTACACGTTGTAAGGGTAGGCACAGAAAAGAATAATATAATTTCATCCAGAAAAAAATACTTCTAAGTTCTCGGGGGACACGAGAATCGATTGACAAAATCTATAGGCGAGCGAAGACGCGTGCACCAGCTAGTAATCTATTAATAGATTTTGAACCAGAAACATCCACGAGCATTTAAAACCTGTAAAAACAGAGTGATATAATAACTGGGGTTGCTACCCGTACTGTATTATATAGTATCGTACTATATTTCAGTCAATTGTATTATATATTGTAGAAAAATAATATAGTACGAAAAATATTATAATTTTATCTCTAATTCAACTGTCGAACTTTTTTATATTAACTGAATGAAATGAAGTTTATTCGTAACGACTACAAATAAATAAAATGAGTTAACAAAACGCAGCACAAACTTTCGCAACAACAACTGTGACTGGTCTAGAACGCACCCGTAGCGCAGCACGGGGAAGTTCAGAACGATACGCATACGCGGCCACAAAGTGTCAACTGTCAAACTAGCAATAATTTGAAGATGAAAAAAAAAAAGAAGAAGAATGCTGCCGGACACATAATGATTAAAAATAAATATGTACATTTAGCAAAAGTACTATATTTTTGCACATTTTTTCGGAAAAATACTACCTATAATTTTTCCAAAAAAAAAGGTAGCAATCCTAACAATAAATGTCTGTAATATGCCAGTACGGTTCATAAGGTCACCTAGTTTAGTAGATTTATTGCAATTGCAAAGTCAACAATATATTTCTTAGACGGCATTCTAGACTGTTTACACGATAAGATAATCGGTCGGGTTCGTTTGTGTTATGCATTTTAGATGGATGTGACCTTCCGGTGATCTTGGTTGATGTCACTTCTTAGGCTACTCTTCATATGTATCAATCTATTAATAGAAGTTTATGACTTTAATGCCGCAAGTGTAAATAGGTACCTACTTATAGAAAAGCTTTAAATTGTTTCAATTGAACCTATGTAATTGCATGTTTGCATTCGTTTAAAAACATACATACAGCCGAATGCAGAACCTCCTCCTTTTTGGAAGTCTGTTAAAAAATCATTCAAACCACCATAGTTCAAAAATTAAAGATTAGTTTAATGTTTTACGGCTGCACTCAGAGTCGTTTTAATGATTATACTTAATTAAATTTAAGTAAAGATTTTTAACAAAAAACTGCCGCACTCGGAGACGTTCGTTAAATTAATATTGATTGGCATTTAACTAATGAAGTAGAACTTGATAAGTACTCGTAATCATTAAAACGACTCTGAGTGCGGCCGTTAGCATAGCACCTTTAAGATCTATGTATAACGATACCCCATAGTTAATTTGATACTTAGGCTTATGTGCACTAAATTTAATTATGCATAGTGGTAAATAGAACGCATTTTCCTTTCAAATCATTCATCTGTATATAGTCTACGAGTAAAATGACTGTGACATACAGACCGACAAACAGACAGACATGAGGACATAAGGATTGGAGTTAGGACCGTTTTTTGGATTTTTTTTTCTATTTGTGTAGATATTTTAAGCATCAAGAGCACTGCCGAATAACAAAAGGTATACAGTTAGTGACAAAAACAAGTCTGTTAAAAAGTCGAAGGATACTAACTTATTGCTTCCATCCAAAATTAGCTTAAAGAAGTAATTTCTAAAGATGCATTAGTTGATAAGGTCATCGGGGAACAGTTTCGAGTTGTGTAAACTGGCGTTAGTCACGAATATACAAATATGGTCACGAAGAATCGATACACGACCTTGACACTGTAATAGTGCAAAGGGGAATCATAATATTATTGCTACTATCATTATTGTTTTTCGGCTCCATCTATCTTTAAGTTTAAAGAAATCAACAAAAGAAAATTTATAACAAAATACAACCTGTTAATGAATTAACTGAAAACTAGAAAATAGTTTTCTCAGAACCAACTAGCGAATCGATCGTACTGTGTTTTAATATTGGTTATTTTTTTTTCATTTTTACTAGCCCATGTCTAAATTATTTATAATACATTATTAGGCGCGTACGCCGCCCGCAGCAAAAAATTCGAACCGGTAGGCGCGGGCGTAGCGCTTGGAATTTCGTAGGTAGGTCACCTCCAAACTAATGTTGAATAACTTTTAAAGTATAAATTTTTTTGACATAAAATATATTTTAATCATATTATTGTTTATTTTTTTAAATGGGGTGAATCAGGTTTTCAGTTAATTCATTAACACTTTGTATAAGTTGACTAAATTCCAGAGAACTTTAAATTTTATTATTATACCTTACTAGCTGCTCCCCGCGGTTTCACCCGCGTTAATTGCGGAGATCCCGCGGGAATTCCGGGATAAAAAGTACCATATTATCACGTGTTATTCTGGTGTATAAGCTATATTATTGGAAAGTTTCATTAAAATCCATTCAGTAGTTTTTGCGTGAAAGAGTAACAAACATCCATATTATATCCATTATAGTCAATACAAAAACACTTTCGCGTTTATAATATTAGTAATGATTATAGATAACAGTGGATTTTATCAGAACCTAGTGCATAATAACGTGTCTTAATAAAATAAATGGTCACAAGTTATTTTAGTGCCCACCATGGGTTCCGAAAAACATAGTAAGAGAACATGTCAAGTAGTCTACTCTATCTGCTACTAAGCGTATTTTATCTCAAGACGTAGTCAGAATTTATTTTAAATATCTTCAACGTACAGAGTACCTCGTCTCTAGTTATTTTATGTATAGATTTTAGGCGCGCCGCTTCCTCAGTGGCGATGGTACGAGGTAGTACTGGATGATCGTGAGTGCATACTTTCCATGGTGGTTAGGTACGTATAAAATCATATTATGCTTTATTCAGTGCTAATATAAAAAATCACTTTTCCACTATAACTTATTTAATTTCCTGCCATAGACTTCCATATCTTATAGGTATACTAATATTATACCTAGGTAACTACGTATAAAGAGAAAAGAATGGATGTTTTGTATGTTTGTTGTTTTTTGTAATGGATAAAAAAACTATAAGTGAAAGAATTGTTATCCACTATAACAATTCTTTCACTTATAGAAATAAGAAATAGAAAGAAATAATAATGATCCACTTCACAACACACAGATCTACTTGATCCCACAGTAAGCTATTATTAGCTTGTGTCGTGGAAACCAAGCAAACGTGGTATATACTGCACATATTATTACATAAATATTATACTATAGATATATATATACACACCTAGACTGGAAAATGGAACCCTGTGTTCATCACACAAAGTCCACCCCCACCGGGAATCGAACCCGGAACTTCTTGATTAGCGGGTAGGCGTGGTGACCATTGCGCCAATCGGGTCGTAGAGCTACAGTGTTCCTAGAGTTATTTTATCCCGGAATTCCCACGAGTAGATACTACGAAAATGAAGCGAGTGAAACAGGGGGATCGACTAGTCCTACTAATATTATAAACGCGAAAGTTTGTAAGAATGTATGGATGGATGGATGGATGTTTGTTACTCTTTCACGCAAAAACTACTGAATGGATTTAAACGAAACTTTACAATAATATAGCTTATACATCAGATTTACACATAGGGTACTTTTTATCCCGGAATTCCCGCGGGAACTCTAAAATTAACGCGGGTGAAACCGCGGGGCGCAACTGGTGCATAATAAAATAAACAATGTTGACACAAACTTTCTATGCCAACGATGATGGCCTCAGCTTACGTGAGACCTAGAGCGTTACAGCAATGTGTCCGAATATGAAACAATGGTGCAGGAGCGTCCATGGAGCATCGTTTCGGGATGGCGAGAATACGTGACATTGGATGTACATAATATATTGTAGGTACATATATACCTATTCTCTTGAGAAAATATATTATAGTAATCATAAGAAAAGTTGCTACCTATCTATCATTTCAATTTACTAGCTGTGCCCCGCAGTTTCACCCGCGGTAATTTCAGAGTTCCCGCGGGAATCCCTGGATAAAAAGTACCCTATGCCCTTTTCTGTACCTCTGACAACGTGCATGCCAAATTTCATCCAAATCCGTTCAGCCGTTTTTGCATACAATCCAAACATCCAAACGTCTAAACATCCACACTTTCACATTTATAATATTAGTAAAATAATTAATCAATTTTGATGAATAAAACATTATTGTAGGTTAGTACGAAGTGCGATGGCAAATCACACAAAAATTACAGGACATATTTATCTATAAAGGTGGGCCGGTCAGTTTTTTCTATCAGTCTGTATGTAATCCAAATGGTTTTAAGCGAACTAGATTTCCCCACTCGCTGGCGGCTCACTTCGGCTTTTCAGCTTACGCGGTAGCCAAAGATTACGGCAGCCGCGGAAAATTTCCGGACGCGTCGGTCACTGTGAACCTAGCATATTAAATATTGACATGTCAAAAAATCATCAGATTTACTTGCATCCAGCATAGTTCTGCAGTTCTTGATAGATTTCAACAATAGTTCTGTTGATTAACCAATTTAAACGCAATTAAAGAATGAGATGCCAACTTCACAAATGACATTCCAGCATCTCATTAAATTTGAAGTATTTTAGCATCGAGGAGTTATGTCTAGCATAGTTCTGTACCTTCTGTTTGATTTTTAGCATAGTTCCGTTAAATTGGCATTAAAATAGAAATGACGCGTCGTCAGTTAAAACTATGGAGTGATGCTTCGGCACTCACGATCAAATTGTGGAAGGACGTCGAGGTTCAACTGATGAGAAACACTGATCGTCAATGCCCAGCTTTATATCTATACATCTACACATAATAAATAAAATTGAAGTGTCTGTTGGTAATTCCAAATTAATAGCTTTTCACTAAATGCATATGAAAGTATATACGGTAAAAAAAAAAACAAATTTCTCTGTCTGTCTGTTTTTTTCCGGCTAATCTGTGAAACGGCTGGACCGATTTGAACGAAACTTTCACTAGCTGATGTTATAAGGAGTAACTTAGGCTACTTTTATTTTAGACTAGCTGTCTCGCACGGTTTCACCCGCGAGAATTCGATATGCGATATGCGATAATTTAATATCGCGTGACGTCACGCCGTGCTACACTTTATAACACGTTACGACGTCAAGAGCGCCCACCCCTAAACTTTAATGCGTTTTATCTTGGTATTCTTTCAATAATTTGAAAAAGTAAAAAATGTCTCTATTATTTTTGTATAATCTAACTGACGGACTAAATAGAATTTTTATTTTCATACCCCGGAAATTACCCTATTGATCAACTACTTTTGATGCCGGCTGTACCTACTTAATCGTCGATTAATTTAAGTAATCAATTAAAAATATAATTACGTATTTCGATATTAACATAATATGTGTGGGTGTGTTTTTCTGGAAAGGACATAATAATCATACATATTTCAAAGAAAATGACGCGAATACGATAGGTACCTATTTAGGTTTAACAATGTAGTCGCGTCGGTTGTTATCTGTCTTTGGTTGATAAATTATTATTGTTTTATTGATAACTGTTGTATCAAAGTTTTTAATGTTAACAGTATATCAAAGTACAGGATGTTACAGTTGCATAAAATCAGTAAACAGACGGTTCACTGTTGGACTAAAGTCTCCTCCCCCATCAGGGTCTCCACGACGGCCACTCCTGTTCTACTCTTATCTAGCCCTATTTTTTACCAGCTCATAGGAGAACCTCCTTCTTTGCTAAAACATGTATACTCATAAATGGACATAAGTAGTTGCGTGAAGGTGTAAATCCGGATCCACACAAATCCAGATAAAACTGATTCGTACAACAATACGCGTAGGCGCTTTAGTGGAGTTTTTGTCGCACAGCAGAGTGCAGTAGTTTTGCCAGTGTCGTGTTGATATTGTATTTAAACTAAGCAACATGGTCCGATGAGGTTTGCTCCTGGAGCTAAAATACTTTTTCTCACAATTTGCTCTTGTATACCGTTTGCTCAGGGTACACAAAATGGCAGATGGAATGGCAGATGGACGCGATCATTTGGCGTTATCACTACCTCTCACTTACTTTCTTTGTTAGAAAGAGACAACGCGAATTTCAGCGCCATCATGATTAGCGTGGCGCGGCGGCGCGTTTTCTTGCCTCTCTTGTAAATCTACTGTTGAGTTTTAGCGTAGGTAGGTAGAATTAATACTTTAATCAGGCCAATATAGATCTTCATTGATTATACAAGAATGTACAAAACTATAATGTTTCGTTATCGTAGGTTATAGTGGAATTTGCCATAGTTTCAATCTAATCTAGGGATTACAAAGTGATACAATAAAAAGACTAGATATGTACATCGTTTTTCTTTCCAAGAAATAAACAGAACCACCAATGCCGTACCAAGGACAGTCGCGGTCGAAATATTCCCGCATGGACTTTGATAACCAGTTCTATACAGGGTGTTTCCGTAAACGTTTCTTAACGAGAGGAGAACAAACGTCACGGCTGCGTTTAGTGGAGTCGAGTAGAGTCGAAATAATTTACTGACGTCTGAGCCACACTCTTCGTTTCATTCAATGGGGATGTTGACTACTTTTGAAAATCAAAATTCGAATTAGTCCGTCAGTTAGAAAATAAAAAAACAATAGACACGTATTTTTTGCTTTTTTAAATAAATTAAAATATACAGAGATATTAAAGCGCATTAAAGTTTAGGGTGAGGGGGTCGTGACGTCACTAACCGCTAAAACCGCCATACAAATAGTGACGTCACGCGGAATTACAACTCAATAGTATATCGCCGTTATTTTTTGATTACGTAAAAAAAGAAAAAATACGTGTCCAATATTTTTTAATAATCTACAAGACGGACTAAAAAATAAAAATTAGTCCACATGCCCATTATGGCGCTAATGACAACGTCGTACCACAATTGGCTACTTGACAAAAAAATTTTTTTTTGTCCGTCGTGTAGATTAGTAAAAAATATTGAACACGTATTTTTTCTTTTTTTACGTACTCAAAAAATAACAGAGATACATTGAGTTGAAATTTCGCGTGACGTCACAATTCAATGCGGTTTGTATGGCGCTTATAATGAATATTGACGTCACGAGCCCCCCACCCTAAACTTTAATGCGCTTTATCTATGTTCATTTTCATTAAATTGAAATAGCAAAAAATACGTGTCTATTATTTTTTTATTTTCTAACTGACGGACTAATTAGAATTTTGATATTCAAACCTTGGAGAATACCCAATTATTCGTTATGCATCCCACTCATTGCGCTAACGCGAATATTCATAGAGTTTAATTCAAAGTTGACCCTTTGTGTTGGGCTCTTTCTGAGGTCAATAAAATTAGAATCACCCATAAAACGTCCGCCCTTCACAGCTTCCTAGCGCTAGGGCTGAAGAGAAGAAGCTGCGCAACAAAAACCAAGGGAGTATCTACACCAAAACCAGTTTTCATTTCTGTTAAACTTACGACAGAAATGTTGATATTATGATATATCCTTTTCTCCAGAGACTTAGCTAAAGCTGTGAATTTTAATGTATGCTTCATATCACAGAGAAAAAGAAGTATGAGCAATTTGAGGGTTAAGGTACGGCGTTCAGCTACCTATACGGATGACCACATATTTACCTGTCAGAGTAGGTATAATTCTTACTATCTATCTATACATATAAAATGCTTTGTCCTGAATGACTAACGGATCAACGCACAGCCTAAACCGCTGATTGTAGACACCTGAAACTTGGAGGGTGTATTCTTTGTATGACGTAGGCATCCGATATTGAAAGGATTTTTTGAAAATTCAACCCCTGAGGGGATGAAAAGGGGTTGCAAAGTTTGTATGGATAAACTCTGGGGGAACTTCGAAGCTATCGCGGGTGAAACCGCGCGGGACAGCTAGTAACATTATAAATGCAAAAGTGTGTTTGTTTGTGTGTGTTTTTGCGGGGAGCAGCTAATTATAAAATAAGTATAGATTTATCACCGTCAAATTGGGCGTGACAGTTACAGTGGCGTTAGGCAACTTTCTAATCCAGCAATGCGTCTCACCCGGAAGCATCTCCTCCGCACAGGATCCTCAGGAGTGTCGACACTTGACACCTCGGCGATCCGTCGCCGTGACGATCCGACGAGCTCTGAAAAAGTTTCGCTGTTAGACCCAGGTCTTCCTTCAGGGGGGCAGCAAGAGAAACCTCAATGGGGTAGGTAGGTAGATAGCAAACGTCTAGCTTTCCCAAAACTTCCTTTTCTGGCATCCTAAGTATACATTCTTTACAGTATTCCCGAAACCGTGTTTTTGAACAGATCTAACTAAACGGCGGTGTTTGGACTAGAGATCGGGATGGAAAAGCGGGTTACCTACACGAACAATGTGCGCTGGTTTCCTCTCGCACACGTCACTGCCCGGTGGGCTGGATGTTGGTCTACTCCTTGCATCCGTTGATGTGCTGATTTTCCTTGATTATCACAGACCGTCGCGAGGACGTGCTAAGTTTTTGGGACTTTGATGAAAGTCGACCGATCCCGAGCGCAGCGGAGTCGTAGCAACCTAGTTGACAGATTTTTTTCTTCTCACCCGCTTTTGTGGGAGGTAGGTAGGGAAAAAGAGGAATCTATGAGGAAGATGCATCGTTTACAATGACAAGCGGTGGATACAAGCCCTTTTGCCACTTACTATTATTCCAAACCGAGCAGGCGGTTAAAACATTTCGTTACTTTAATGAATGTTTTTGTACGTGACGATTAGTTTTGTACATTAATGATCCGGAGACAATCGTTTTGATTTGTTTTAATACTAAACTGAGTTGATGCCTCCTTACCTAGGGTAAAACCCGGATAGTTGCCACACTTTTCGAAATCGTTTTATATCTCCCGGTACATAAATCAAAATATTTTATTTTTTAAACTGGCAAGTACTTTGGTTCTTTATCTACAAATTTATTAAATGTAAAAGACATTATCTTTGAAATTTCCAGAGTATTAGCGATTTCTACGGACCTCTACTTTTTGTGACATCTATCCCATATATGGGATAGTTGCCTAGTCCATATAAATTACATTTAGGATAGACGACCCGCCAGGAAACAAGGCATCTATCCCGAAAAATCTTTGATCGCACCTTGCGTTCCCGTGCAATCGCACAGAGACATGAGTCGCGGTCCACTTAATAGTAGTTGGAAAGTCTTTTGATAGATAAATAAAATAGCACGCGATTCATCTGCGAAACTAGAGTAATTACGATCGGGGCAACTATACCCCCAGGGCAACTATCCTGGTTTTACCCTATAATGTGCTCTGTGTTATGCACAACTCGCTACTTAGTTGCACATAATGTTGCACATGCTACGACTAGTATTTAGTGGAGTTAATTACGTTTCCTTATGTTATTGAAGGTTTTGTGCGTGATGTACCCACGTTTACGAAAGTTTCGTTTACGAAAATCGCCCGGCGCCACTAGATTTCATTCTGTACTATACTGTGTTAATGCCCCTTCTATTCTGTTCTATGGTGTCCATCTGGTAAGTCCTCGCGTCCAACTTGGACACCGTGGTTCGTCGATTAGGTATCGTTCGGTTACAGTCGCCTGGCGTCAACCGTACAAACGCCGACGTCTCGTGTGCGATCCCCATAAATGCAACGGTTACGTCACCGCGTAGCGATAACAAGCCGCTTGGTATTTTCGCCACGGGAGTCAGTCTTCGCCGACACCGCACCGAGCGAGCGCGCACGCCACAGCTAATCGTACAACTTCCACAAACAAACCCCGACGGCAATGGTGAGTGTTAGTAAACTAAACGCTCGCTTCTTCATCGTCGAAAGTAATGTTTTAATAACAATTAAAACTCCACTTGCAAAAGATAGTGTTCTTACTGTGATAGTTCTTTAAGATAATCGCGATACTTGTATCAAATTGTAATAGAAAATTAACAACACTAAAGTTATACCTACGTTATAAAAACGTCTAAATTAGAATTAATTTCATAATTAGTTTTTGGAGTGTACTTTTATGCTTATTAGCATTTTTTAAAATTTCTCTTTAATTCATTTCAAATCTGTACATAAACATGCGATATGAATATAAACTCGAAATGTATGACAAGGCTACGAAAAAAAGTAATTGAATGCATTTTGGTCGTTTTGAAAATTTTGTTTGAATTTCTTGGATAGAATTTGCTGTGTCCTGAACTTATGTCCTGCCTTAACATTTAGTAAACTTTTCGTTTCTGAGGAAATCTCAAAACACGCACGCAACTGAAACACCGGTCATGTGTGTTTAGACCAGAATTACTTTTTCTTGGTTGAGATTTTCATGGATGGAAAAACAAAACAAGGAAGAAAATGATAACACTACCCATTAATATATTCAAAGCAGTTTAATTACTGGTAATCATTAGCAATGGTCCGACATGTGAGATAAAAAATATTATACAGCTGTTAATCCTTCAAGAAAAACAATATACATACCTATACAACTGTTTACCCTTCATCGAAGAATAAAACAATAATTGATAATAACATTATCAATGACAGTGGATGATTATGCAGATGATCGATGCGATTCCTTTGTTTTATCGAAAGAAATCCAAGGACAAAAATACCTATTACTGCATATAAAATTTTTTCAACGAAAGCTTCATCGATATAGTTCATTTTCAGGATGTGTCAACTAGAGCTTATAATTATTATCAAAAATGAATTGGCTATAAAATTAAGACAGTCGTAAATAGTACTAAACGACCTACCTACCTAGGTACGTATATAGATTGAATCTGAAGTATTTAAACTAAAAAAAAACTTTTTACAATATCCCATTTTCATAACTAGGTACATTGTATTTTCACCCTAGACGTTTTATTGGACGCGACTAGAGTGTTGTTCCGAATTACGAAAATAAAATACATACCTACCTATTAAATTTTGCTCTGGACGTAAAGAGGTCAAGTGTGATCACGAAATTTAGGTTGACAATGTATACTTGGAAAGAATGGAATGTTTTTATTGATAGGGTATACTAGTTTCGTCGAAGTCTTGTACGCATTTGCAAATTCCCGAAGGACGTAGGTAATTTTCAAAAAATCGCTTCCTGTTTCCGCGGGAATGGGCAATGGGCATGTTGACTAATTTTTATTTTTTAGTCCGTCTTGTAGATTATTAAAAAATATTGGACACGTATTTTTTCTTTTTTTACTTAATCAAAAAATAACGGCGATATATTGTGTTGAAATTTCGCGTGACGTCACTATTCTGACAGTTTGTATGGCGGTTTTAGCGGTTAGTGACGTCACGACCCCCTCACCCTAAACTTTAATGCGCTTTATCTCTGTATATTTTAATTTATTTAAAAAAGCAAAAAATACGTGTCTATTGTTTTTGAAAACTGACGGACCAATTAGAATTTTGATTTTCAAAAGTAGTCCACATCCCTATTCCGGGATACGATGCCGGACACCTAAGCACAACATGTTTGTTGAATTAGTCTTACTTAAACATTATTCATCATTCTTCATGTCAACAGTTTTATTTTCTACAGATAAGACGCGTTCACTGTTCATTCTACATGTTGATAGTTTTTTTTTACGTACACTGATTAAACTTTTCGGACAAGTTCAAATGATAAAAATAAGAAATACGGTAGACATAATAATAATAATAATAACAAATGTTTATTTGTTTCTTCGCTACATCTAAATAGTACAAGGTTGAGACACTACATATAAATGAACCGATTCAAGTACCTACTTTCCCACAAGTAAAGACGGCCGGCTTGTACACGTGTATACACGTATTGTGCGTGTGTGCGTATCGTTAGGTTAAAAGCGAGCTGACATAACTGTCAGTAAATAATAATTGTAGAATGTAGAATCTACATGTGAAAAAGCTTTCCTCAGAATTTACCAAGAAAATTTTGCGGCATGAAATTGGTGGGAGACGGAGAGTGTCGCTTCTTTATATTATAGTCTCTATTCTTTGGTTGAGGCGTCTCCTTTTAAATCGAACAGTACCTGCATCAGAAGACCTCAATCTTACATAACAAATATTTATCAGATCAAATAACAGAAATAACAATAAGTACAAACTGAGTTACTTGAGTGTGTTTTATGATGATATGTGAGTTTTCATCTTTTCGCACGTAGACCTTACCATACGCAGTCCAGCAAAATTTATATTCTCTCATTATCATTGTCACGGCGTTTTCTTTCAACGGCTTTCTATGTCTTTGAATCCTCGACTGATAAGATACCATTTCTTCGTTTTTTGCCACTATTAACTATCATACGGCCAAGACATTATACGTGTTATTTGGCAAAGGATAATCGTGAGAAATTGTCTTGAGTTGAATAATTTCGGTTCGCAAAAATAGTAAGCTAAAGTCATTCACCTGCCTATTGTTATTTAAGTCAAGTTATCCGGAAATGGAATCTTATGTCTTATTTTATTCATATATTTATTTTATAAATATATTTATTCATAACACTATTTTTCGTCATCGTTCGGTTGGAATTTAGATTCTCCATAATTAGAACTTAACACCATTCTTCAGTTTAGGTAATGGATTACGAAAAGTTGCAATATGCAACTTTTCTTGAAGTTTTTACTAACATTGTTATATAATAATGCATATACTCATAATATATTGCATGCATATTCTCTGTACTCAAAATATGAGGAAGAATATGAAAGAAGGTTGGAGTTCCTGTGGGAATTCCGAAACTCAAGAGGGTGAATCTCCGAAACGGTTGGACCGATTTTGACGGTACTTTCACTGCTAATTAACTGATGTTAAAAGGAGTAAATTAGGCTACTTACTTCACGCGGGTGAAACCGCGGGGCACAGCTAGTTTATAATAAATATTTTTCTGATCCACTGAACTAAGAAATTAAGAGAATTTAGTACCTATAATATGACCTTGATTTTAAGTTTTTGTTGATTAGTTTCTTCCTTTGATTTTCTAATTGGATCCGTTTTCGTAGTAGTATGTGAATGTACTCGCAGTCTCGCACATATTTTAAATATTAATAATAACAGAATCGCATCCACATCTGTCAAATATCGACTTGCAAGATAATACACTTCAGTCTTTCCCACAGTAGATATTTACAACTTCTTATCAGATTTTTTTGACAATCCACTTCTTATTTAGAATGTTGATGTCATAGATTATTTATTATTGCTAACAAATTTTTAGACTTACATTGCGCAGTTAAAATTAATTTTGTTTTCTATGTGTATCTACCTATTATAGTATATTTCAATTTGTGAATTATACTATAATTTTATTCAATGATTTTGGTACAATTCCTAAATTGAAATCTATAAGTGAGCAATACAAAGTGTACCTAATTCCTTGACTTTTCCATAAGTAATTTTCCAAACTTTATCTTTTCTATTTCCTTTTATTTTAAGTGAGATACCACGATCTTTTGCAATTAAAGTTGTAATGTAAGCCTGCACGTTTGCAACGTTACTTCAACACAAAACCTCGTGTTATGACCATAGTAATTCAATCCAACAAATGTCCTCAGTCGAACCAAGATCACGTTCAAGGATTTGAGGTGTTCCTCCAGGTGTACTCAATACTCATGCTATTTTCACCGGCTTGTGAGCACTCACTACTCGAGGGACGTTGTGACAGTTGGAGCCCGGAGGTCTGCTTTAGCTATATTAGAATTTTTTATGTTGTACCGTTTGTTTCCCGATTTTTTTTTCCTGAATGATATACCCAAGGAGGTTTATCATTATAATACAATCTAGCCAATCTAGTTATGACTAATAAGTATTTTAAATTTGACCTAAACTTCTAAACAAGACTATGCTAAGAATGTGTCCAATAACACTTTTCTTATTGTCTCTATTAGGGGGAAGACACTTTGTTCTTGTGTTCTTTGGATAAAAATAAATAAATATCTACCGGCACTCGACCAGGCACTACTAGAGAGACATTAAGCCATTAACGATATCTATTATTATGTATGCAAATCTATTTCCACGATACGTTCCAGTATACAGGGTGTCCCGTAAATCGACGTCAAGTCAGAACCGGGTGATACGCTAAGTCATAACTTAATAGAAAAAGTAAAAAAATCCTGCGACGTTTATTTAACTCCTGTTGCTACAAACCTTAACTTTTTTCAATTTTCTTCTTATTATGTAATCCTGAATAGTGTTTCTGGAAACTACTGCTTAAAATTTAAGTTTTTGCCAATTAAGTATTCAAAATTATTGCTTTCGTCAGTTTTTAATGACTGTCCTTTTTTTTTTAAATGGGCATAGCAAATATTTTTATATGTTTCTTTTAACAGCTGTTATGACGTAGCCTATCACCTGGTTCTGGCTTGACGTCGATTTACGGGACATCCTGTATAATCCCGAATCCACGCGGCGCGCGCTCGGGAGCGTGATTTAGTCCAAACAAATATATAAATACGCCTTCGCACGTTTCACACGAAACTAGAAAAGAAAAACGCGTTCGTGAATCGTGATATTAGTCACGGGCCGATATTACACATATTATGCTGGCAAAATGAGACACCTGACCGTTAATTTACTTATTTATAGAGAAAAATGTTGCCAACGTGCTATATAATATCTGGATTGAGATTGTAAAATTATTGATAACTAGCTGATCGTCGCGGTTTCGGTTCCATAAAACAATATAAATAAAGTCTCAATTAAATCAAAAAAGAAACGAAATCCTACTTATATTATAAATGTGAAAGTGTGGATGTTTGTTACTCAATCACGCAAAAACGGCTGAACGGATTTGGGGTGAAATTTGTCATGAACGTTTTCAGGGGTACAGAGAAGGATATAGGGTACTTTTTATCCCGGAATTCCCACGGGAACTCCGAAATTACCACGGGTGAAACCGCGGGGCTCAGCTAGTAGTATTATAAACGTGAAAGTGTGGATGTTTTACTCAATCACACAAAAACGGCTGAACGGATTTGGGGTGAAATTTGGCATGAACGTTTTCAGGGGTACAAAGAAGGATATAAAGTACTTTTTATCCCGGAATTCCCACGGGAACTCCGAAATTACCACGGGTGAAACCGCGGGGCTCAGCTAGTAGTATTATAAATGTGAAAGTGTGGATGTTTGGATGTGTGTTACTCAATCACGCAAAAACGGCTGAAACGGATTTGAATGAAATTTGGCGTGCACGTTGTCAGGGGTACAGAGGAGGACATAGGATACTTTTTATCCCGGAATTCCCGGAGGAAATCCGAAATTACCGCGGGTGAAACCGCGGGGCACAGCTAGTAATAAAATAAAAACAGAGAACACACTTTAACATCGCGAAGTTACTAACGGCCGCACTCAGAGTCGACTTTAATGATTACTTAGTTAAGTATAGATTTTTAAAACAAAACTGCCGCAATCAGACAAGTTTAGTAAATTAATGTTAATTGACATTTAACTAATTAATTTACATCTCATTAAATGCCAATTAACATTAATTCACTGAAAGTCCCTGATTGCGGCAGTTTTGTTTTAAAAATCTATACTTAACTAAGTAATCATTAAAGTCGACTCTGAGTGCGGCCGTAAAACATTTACTTATCAAGAGGTATATTAATATTATACATATTACTAGAGCCAGAATGTGTCTCAAATTATATTAATATTTTTTCTCTATTAACTAAAAATTAAATTAAATAGTTCAGCATCTAATCTTTGTTAGACTACAAAGAAAAATCGTAATCTAACATCAATGAAAAAGTGTTCATTCTACAAGTTAACTAAACACACAAATATTTGTCTAAGCATCTCTGGAAAACTTATAAGCAACTGTCAAATAAGTCCAGTTTGAAACAAGAAGCAAACGCGAAACCTGCTCATAATATAGGATGTGCGACGGGATTCTAGTGTTATAGCTATTAATTTTAAAGACAAAGGGTTAAAACCACAGAACAGAAAATAAGATAGAAGGGATCAACTTAAGTTTATTATGAAAACAGATGAAAACCAGTGTCGCCGGGTGATTTTTGCACACAAAACTATAATTGGATGCAGATAAGCAATAACATGTTAACCCACAACATTAAGTTATTGATTCAGAACCATTTATTGAGAGTTAGGGAACGTTTTTTAAATATGTGTTTACCATATTACATTGCTTAAATATGTAACTAAATATTGAACATAAAAAATGTTAACACAAAATGGCGCTCCTACTTTTAAAAAACGATTTACTCAAAATTTCTCCAGTGTGGGTTGACACACTATTGCTTATCTATGTCCAATTCATCCCATACTGAAAACATTAATTACGTAAAGAAATGTATTAAACGCTTTATGGTTATGTTTTTTATTTAGTCACTGTTTTCAAAATTCACAGTTTTGGGAATATTGCAGATAATGTAAATACTTGGGATACTAACCAAAGTAGTTTTGGGCAAATAAGAGCATTTGCTCCAACTTCCTTTGCAACCGCGGCGCGCCTGCCCCGCCTACGTGTCATCTCTAGTCAATTTATTTTCTCTCTGGTTAAAACATTCTTAATCGGGCGGTATAGTTATAATCGTACATTATTTATATTGTATACCAAATGTTAATGTCTATTTGTCTCATAATTATTTACTTGTATTTTTACTATAATTTATCTATTATATTTTTTTTATTTTATGTTGGTTTATTTACATATTTTATATATTTTATTCCAAACAAATATGATAGTATAATTATTTTTGCCTCTTCTTTTGTTACCCCCGTCCGTGCGTGACAGCGGGCTGCCAACTGAAAACCAGCGCTAGGTGTTCCCGCACCTAGCTAATGCTGAGTTGGTGTCCCTTTCGGCAGAGCATGCAAGAGATATTATAATATTATGTTTACACATTTTAGATTAGTTAGTTTATGTTTGTTTCTTTTTCTTGTGTGTTGTGCTAAAATAAAGGTATTTTCTTCTTCTTCTTCTTCTTAAATCGTAGTTAGTAGATGCGTTTGAATTGATTTGATATTCTGGAGTGGTGTGAGATCGGTCCACAATACCACATCGCGATACTCACAATGCCGCCCACCACATGATTATTTTCGACTCGTTCGCGGAGCGGAGAATCCGAAACGAAATGGATGCGATGCAGGGCTTGCATAGCCAAGGTCAATATTAGACTCCGCTGTTGTTTTACGATTGTTGGCAGAACGCTGGCCGGTTCGGATTTGTGTTTAACTCGCAAATTGTGCCTGCACTAAGAACGCCTCTAATAACAGAGAGAGCAAACGAACTCAAAATTCCAGAAATAGATACTTATTATATTATATAGCTATACAACGTGTTAATGAATTAACTGAAAACCTGATACACCCCATTTAAAAAAATAAACAATAATATGATTAAAATATATTTTATATCGAAAAAATTTATACTTTAAAAGTTATTCAACATTAGTTTGGAGGTGACCTATCTACGAAATTCCAAGCGCTACGCCCGCGCCTACCGGTTCGATTTTTTTTGCTGCGGACGCGACAAATACTGTATTGCAAATAATTTAGACATGGGCTAGTAAAAATGAAAAAATATAACCTATATTAAAACATAGTGCGATCGATTCGCTAGTCGATTCTGAGCAAACTACTTTCTAGTTTTCAGTTAATTCATTAACACGTTGTATAAGTTTAATTTTAATTATTAATAACTGCACACCCTTCTCTATTTATTTCTTTGTCAATGCCAATGAATAACTAACTGGTAGGAAATTCCGCAAGGGATTAAGTTCACCATTTGTACTTTTTGTCTTTTACTCCATGATAGTTTTAAAACGTGCCGTTTTTCAAGACCTTTTCTTTTTGGCACAAAATACGAACAGAACGAACGAAACAGCAACAAAATTATCAAAATGAAGGATCTGACATATTCAAGGTAAATTAAAATAAACCAAAACAAAACGTGTGACAAAATTAAAATGAGATCACAACAGTTAGTAGCATTGAAATGTTCAGTCTATACAGGAAAGTTAAAATTAGTTATGTTTGTCCAACGAGCAAACTATGTATTTCGCAAGCGTGACTCAAATGTAGGAGAACTGAACATTGATAAACGGTACATAAACTTCATATACCTATATATAGCAACGCTAGCTTAGGCTGTTAATTTGTAATAGGAATCATCACTTATAAGGCCCAAACTGAATACACTCTCAAGATATTATTCTCTGTCTAGCTCACTGCGCTAGGAAATTAAGAAGTCAAAGATATACTTTAGTGTGTATCAAGTTTGAATAGCTATTATAAGTATGGACCTAGGCTTCTTCTTCTTCTTTTTTCAATATGGCAACAGACGCCTTGGATAGGTAGGCCCACTCAGAGAGAAGGTAATCACTACGTGGCGCAGGGCGCACTATTCATGCCAATGTCAGTCAGAGAAAACAGTGGACAATTATTACAAAAAGCCTCAGGGTTGTTGAAGGGTGAAAGCAGTACCGAACACACGCGTGTCACGTGAAGTCTTCGTTATTTCAGTCACTTTTCAGCATCTATTTTGAACCCCGAGCAGGAAACTGGTTTTGAAGACAGCCATGTTTTAACTTGGGTCATTGGCGTTTCGCCATAATTGAAGAAGTAGATGAAGAAATTTTTATCACTAAGAAACGTTGTCATTAGCAAATTATAATTATAGACGCCATTATTAAAGAAGAAGAAGAAAAAACCTCAGCAAAAAGCAAATAAGTATTTGTTAGGACAGAATATGAACAGATTCAGAAAGACTGTTGTCATAATCCCTAAGAAGAGGGCTATACTATAAATATTATAAACTAAGTATTAATAAAGAATTAGTATAATGCAAATGAATAGGAGATGATTTGAATTTAGATTAGAGTTTAATGTTAGCATGCTCTATAAAATTACATAAAGCGATAATGGTGCGCCGATTGGGAAAGGACATGAGATAGTTTAAATTGATGGGGCGAGGGGTAGACAAAGAAACCATGTTATATAAAGAGGAATTAAGCTTAGGGCAGTTAAAAACAATGTGATCGAGGGAGCCAACTTACAAGCAAATAATGATTTACATGAGTGTCAGATTCAAAATTGAAAAGCAGTTCGTTTGCGACCATTCATCAAAGTTACTTTGATTCAAATGTATGTATCTTATTAATCATCTGATGATGACCGGCCATGATGTCTACGAAAATGTAGGCGGGACAATAAAAATAGTTAATTAATTCTCAACAAAGGATCCGCTCGCTTGAAGTCGGTAAACAAGTAAGTTTCCTTTCATAACTGATCTTTCCGTGGACCGACGACGACAAACCAAAACTAATGTTTTAAATTAAACTACGAGAAATGAAACTGTAAAGTGTAAAGATCTCATTTACCAATATAGAAGACGACAGATAAAAAATGGAAAAATCTCTGCCCTTGCTTAAACTCGTGTCTAGTGATTTAGAATAGAATAGAATAGAATAGAATAGAATAGAATAGAATAGAATAGAATAGAATAGAATAGAATAGAATAGAATAGAATAAAATTTATTTTTGCAAAACACACAAGAATAATAAACAAACACTAAAGAAGTAGGTACCTAATCTAAACCCAAAACCCAAGTTTTCTTGCATGCTCTGCCGATTTAAGACTCATTTCATTATTTTTATTATTATCTTTGATGTATCTTTGATGTAATGGCCGGTTTACACTTCCATAAGTAGGCAAGTAAGTAAGTAAAAACCACATGTGGACGCCGGCCGGCAAGGAAGTAAGTGATAAGGTACCAAATTGCCGTAGGATAGAAACCAATTCTATTTTTTGGACAGGACAGTAGCGCGTACACCCGCCCGCTTCGTCTCCCACTCCTCGCCAACTTATTACTTAGGTACTACTTGCCGCCGTGTGGACGGCTGCCCGCAAGTAAGCCGGGTTAATTAATTAATTAATTAATAGAAGGAATTTTAGGTTTTCTTACGGTATAATTTTTTTTTGGCAATAAATGGTTATTTATTTACTTATTTATTTATTTAGTATAGTATTATATTATCTGTGGTAGGGTTAAGAAATGTATCGTTGAACTTACTTACTTACTTACTACTTATGGAAGTGTAAACCGGCCATAAGTCTCTACTTACAATTTTATTACATGGATGGTAAGATGGTATGCGATGTTTTTGGTAAGGTAATAATAATAATAGGTGGGCGGCATTAGGTACATTTGAAGTCATTGAGATGATGATTGATTCTCTATGCCTATTTTGGTTAAACTCAAATCTAACATCTTTTATATTTTAGACAAAAAAACGGAGACAACTATTCTAGGTAAACTTGATCATTAATTTTTGCTGTCAAGTAATATAGGTAATAATAAAATAATAATATGTAATTTAAATTATTTCATTCCATTGATTTCTTAATGGAATATTTTAGTGTGATCAGATCGGCTTTTTTATGATTTTCCTACTTATCCTACTAATATTATAAATGTGAAAGTGTGGATGTTTGGATGTTTAGATGTTTGGATGTTTGTTACTCAATCACGCAAAAATGGCTGAACGGATTTGGATGAAATATGGCATGCACGTTGTCAGGGGTACAGAGAAGGACATAGGGTACTTTTTATCCCGGAATTCCCGCGGGAACTCCGAAATTACTGCGGGTGAAACCGCGGGGCACAGCTAGTGGTATAATAAATAAATAGATATTTATTAGATTGAGTTCCTTTACAATCTTCTTATACCCAAGGGAGAAATTATTGTACGTATATAATTCGATAAGACGCTGAACTAGTAGGGCCAATAGGTACCTAAATATGTACACATCCTTACTAATATTATAAATGTGAAAGTGAGTTTGTTTGTTTGTTACGCTTTCACGCCTTAACTGCTCAGCCGATCATCATGAAATGTTGCATGCACGTTGTCAGGGGTACAGACAAGGGCATATGGTACTTTTTATCACCAAATTCCCGCGGGAACTCCGAAATTCCCGCGGGTGACACCGCGGGCAACAGCCAGTATTGTCTATTATCGGAATCGTCGAAGTGACTACAAATATACTCGAATTAAAGATTTAGGATTAAGGGCAAACGAAGACCTTGGACTTTAGGAGGTAGCTGCATACATATTACAATACAAACAGCTTAAGTGATTATTATTAATTGACTTCTTGTCGCCGATGGTTTTGATCAGTCGGTACATAAACGCTAAAATAAACATACTTACTATAATATAATTTGTAATTTCATAATTGATATAGTGAAGTGTTGCCAATCTAATCTATACTGATAGCATTATGCATGTAGGTGTAAATATACCTACCATAATACAGGGCGTTAGAAAACCTCCGACATATCCGAAACTATGATATCTATATATACAGGATGCCAGAAAACCACCGACATATCTGAAAATATGATATTCCCTACACCAGTACGAACATTTTAGACGTGGAAATTCAGCTGGGAAATCAACGGTTTTCAAGATATTAATAATAATAATAATAATAATAAATTTATTTGGCTTAAAGAAAAACATTACATTAAAAGAGAAATTAAATTAAAACTAAAACACAGTTACAGAATATCTATCACTAAATCTAAAATTACTTGCTTAAGCCAAAATGGTGCCCAACTCAGCACATTGCTAGGCACGGAGCCGTAGCGCTGATTTCACAGCTGGGCCCAGATTTTTAAATTTAGCATCAATGTTTCGTAATTTTTTTTCTACTTATTGCATATTTTTGTAGTTTATCACGTGACCAATATTTTTTCTAAAGAACTTGCTAGTTATTGTGTTGGTAGTTATACTGCAGTGTAGATTTGCGAGTAGGTACATTGCGCGCTGTAATTTTTTTTTTTATCTAAAAATAAAATTTCATTTCCCAACAATATATTTTCACTGCAGAATTACTATTTTATATGTATTCCTAGCGGTTATATCGCCCGTCTTTTTACACTCTGTATATTTAACAATATAATAGATATTGTCACTAACAAAAACTGCTACCTACCTACCTACACTATTCATGAGCACCTATTGAAAATTCTTCCTTTCTTTCTTTCATCTTTCAATATTCTTTCTCCGTCAGTGATGATGTATCTTTATTTTTGGATGTTAGAGTGGTGTTACATTTACCATAAAAAATGTACCAAATATCTTTGTCCAATGAATGTTATCAATATTTGATCAAATGCACACATGTAGGTATGTACGTTGGATAAAGATCTTTGGTAAGTGTAATGCCACCCTTATCTGGACATAGATAAGCAATAGTGTGTTAACCCACACTGGAGAAATTTTGGGTAAATCGTGTTTTAAAAGTAGGAGTGCCAGATTTGTGTCAACATTTTTTATGTTCAATATTTAGTTACATATTTAAGCAATGTAATAAGGTAAACACATAATTAAAAAACGTTCCCTAACTCTCAATGAATCGTTCTGAATCGATAACTTAATTTTGTGGGTTAACATGTTATTGCTTATCTGCGTCCATATATGCTTTTAAATCCGTAGAATCCTTAGATCCAAGCAAAAGAGACAAATTTCAAAGCTATTTCAACAAAAAGAGTAAGCACAACCATCAAATCAATAGAGGCATAAGTACATACTAACAAGCCCATATATTATAAAACCAAACCAGCGCGCTCCAACCGCAGAATGATCTGTCAATTGACTTCCCACCAGCCCTCTTAGCCAAGTTGACAAACGAAAGAAAACTAAGGAGCGGAACCGTTTGTTACTTGGTCACATTATCTTATCTTATCTTAATATATATAAATCACTTGTCACGTTGTTTGTCCGCGATGGACTCCAAAACTGCTGAACGGATTTTGATAAAATTTTGTAACCGTTTATAATATGGTCCAACTTAAAAGATAGGATAGTTTTTATCTCGGAATTCCCGCGGGAACTCCGGAATTAATGCGGGGAACTGCTTATCACCGTAAACCACAGCACTTTTTTCCCGGAATTACCGCGGGAACTCCGAAATTACCGCGGATGAAATCGCGGGGGACAGCTAGTCTAATATATATAAATCACGTGTCACGTTGTTTGTCCGCGATGGACTCCGAAATTACTGAACGGATTTTAATAAAATTTTGTAAGCATTGATAATATGGTCCAACTTAAAAATAGAATAGGTTTTATCCCGGAATTCCCTCGGGAACTGAAGGACAAGAACACAAGGAGTACTTTTTTCCCGCAACCTCCGCGGGAACTCCGAAATTACTGCAGATGAAATCGCGGGGGACAGCTAGTCTAATTATATGTTTAAAGTGCCTAAATATTAATAACTCCCCACATATTTTTGCTTATGCTCATACTCAGTTTTAAGTCAGTTTGTCTCCTCTAACTTAGGGTAGCGTGGTAGAGATCACTTATTAGTAATAAGGTCGCCAATATTTATAAAATATTTATAAATTATTTATTATTATTTCGCACTATTGTGGGTATACAATAAAGTTATTTCATTTCATTTCATTTCTCGCAAAACTGTACTTTTGGTTGGAGGATTTTACGCGACGACGTGAGTCGTGACATGACCATTATTTCTATGCGGTAACGATTGTCAACTTGGCTACGAGGGCAGTGGCGTGCACAAGTCTTGTTGAGTCACCAAGCGGAAAATACCTGGTCGAAGCAAACCGAGCTCTCTGTGTCGGATCGTAGACATTATTAGGTAATTAATAACGTCAAGGACGTAAACAACAGTTCGGCCCATAGGGAAAAGTCCCAGCAATGACTTCACTAATTTAATTAATTAAAACAACAAATAACTAATTATATATAGTTATCAGTACGACATTGTTTTTGAATTATAAAATTTTAAAGCATTTTAATACTCAATGCATTGATAAACAGTGTAGATTAGGTAAAACACGTAGTACCTACCTATGATAAATTATTTTATTTAAGTACCTAATGAACTATAAACGTATAATATTTTATGGAGTGCAAGTTTGTCATTTTGTTTGAATTGTAGGTAATCTACAGAAGTAGTGAATCGATTCTAGAAATTCTTTCACTAATAGGAAAGAATTTCTAGAATCGTAGGCGTCGTGTCGTAGGATACTTTTAGAGTCACCGAGGGAGCCATGATATTCAGCTAGTTATAGTATAAATTGCACGGCAACGATATTATAATCATGCAAGCTGCGCTCCGCGGTTTCACCCTCGGTAATTTCAGAGTTTCCGCGGAAATTCCGGGGTAAAAAGTACCCTATCTCCTTCTCTGTACCTCTGACAACGTGCATGCCAAATTTCATCCAAATGCATTCAACCGTTTTTGCGTGATTGAGTAACAAGCATCCACACTTTCACATTTATAACATTAGTAGGACTAGTAGGATTTACGTATTATCCCAACAGATGTCCACAGCTGGACAAAGGTCCAACCGAGGATCTCCATGTATTTCACCATGATCTCGTCTACTAATGTCACTAAAACTATTTGTTATTAAATCATTTTTAATCTCCTTCAATTATTGCTATTATAAATGTGAATGTGAGTTTGTTTGTTACGTTTTCATGCCTAAACCGCTCAGTCGATCGTCACAAAACTTTGCATAAACGTGGTCAGGGGTACAGAAAAAGACATACTTTTTATCCCAGAATTCCCGCGGGAACTCCGAAATGAACGCGGGTGGAACAGCGGGGAACAGTTAGTGGTTATACATAATTGATTGATTGACAATGACAATATTTTCACAAAAGTGTTACAAAAGGCAACATAAAGTTCTGTTATATCCGCTCCCAAAACAGTTTCTAAAGTACTGACTACTTCCATCCGACAACTAGCTATAAAAAACCATCGCCATGGAGCTAAAAGCACTGAATTGACAGATGTTAACTAGATAACTAGTCAACAACTTCCAGAAATACCTCACAGCAAGTTTTTATGCCCTGACTGTTCAAATTGCGACAGAACCATCGTCAAAACAAACAGTGCATTTGGACAATTTAAAATAGCTCATTTGAAATCCACTTCCCATTCTAGACTAAGTGTGTTCACAAACTTCGATCACATAACTCTGTGGTCAAACGCTTATCTACCCTGTCAAACATACAAAAAAAATTGTAGATTTGCTATCCTGATCGGTGGTTTTGGTGCCCATGACAGGATGTGAAAATCAAAATGTGGATGTGGACTACTTTTAAAAATCAAAATTCTAATTAGTCCGTCAGTTAGAAAATAAAAAAAACAATAGAGACGTATTTTTTGCTTTTTCAAATAATTTAAAATATACAGAGATAAAGCGCATTAAAGTTTAGGGTGAGTGAGTCGTGACGTCACTAACCGCTAAAACCGCCATACAAACTGTCAGAATAGTGACGTCACGCGGAATTTCAACTCAATATATCGCCGTTATTTTTTGATAACGTAAAAAAAGAAAAAATACGTGTCCAATATTTTTTAATAATCTACAAGACGGACTAAAAAATAAAAATTAGTCAACATGCCCATAGTCTGCAAGTTCGAAAAGACAAATAAATAATAAAAGACACGTATTTTTTGCTTTTTCAAATTAAGAAAATAATAGGTACCTACTTAGATTAAGCGCATCAAAGTTTAGCAATTAAGGCTGGTGACATCACAAACCGGTATAAAGTGCACTAAAGAGTGACGTCACACGATTTCGACTCAAATGTATCGCCGTTATTTTTTTGATTACGTAAAAAAGAACAAAACTGTTTGTCCAATTAATAATTCAATCGACATAAAAATTTACTCAACTAGCCTATTTCTGTACACAATGTTTTCCGATATTACTGTCAATAGTAGGCATAATATAAACTCCACAAGTAGCACTCAATATAAGGAATAAGCACAAGCCACGTGACAACCATAGAAGCTTCGACCTAAAAATACCAAACAATTAACCGACGAGCCACCTCGACCTTGAGGATGCGGCCCACAGTCAGAATACAAAGCGAGCACCCAAGTCACAAGCTGAAGCGATATTCTTTGTAATTTGGTAATACTTTTTCTAACCTAACACAGCTGGCAAACGCTTAGGTATCTATCTTCATTCAGTGTGGCAGACTGTAAGACATGGTGGTTGGGAAACGATTTAGAGGACGGGGCTCCATAGAAAATACTGAGAGAGTGACAATTTTTGGTTATAGAAACAGAATTATTAGTATAGCTATAGTTCAACATTCATGCTTAGATGACCCGATTGGCGCAGAGGTCACCATGCGTACCCGCTAATCAAGGGGTTCCGGGTTCGATTCCCGGTGGGGGTGGACTTTGTGTGATGAACACAGGGTTCCATTTTTCAGTCTGGGTGTGCTTATATATCTATAGTATAATATATAAGTAATTCTATGTAGTATACACCACGTTTGCTTGGTTTCCACGACACAAGCTAATAATAGCGTACTGTGGGATCAAGTAGATCTGTGTGTTGTGATGTGGATTATTATTATTATTATTATTATATTATGCTGTTCGAGGCTCATTGTTGATTTAATATTTTTGAGAAATCGTGTCCTAATTTATCAAATGGTATTGAGCTGCGTCACAGTCCCAGTCTGCCTTTTCTTTCTTCCAAAGAAGAGATTCTTTCTAATCCACTATGATCATAACACGCAGCATTACGATATGAAGTTTATACTTCAAATAATATACATCGACATCACTGTCTTATTGCATACAGAATAGGTGCGTTTTTCGTTTAGTAATTTTGTAGCAGTCCAGAGTTTTTGCGATTGTGTCACTGCAGACACGCGCGTTGAAGGCACGGAATGTTATCGGATATGATAAATCAAGGTTCTGAAGTGACTGGCGGCTTGTCATTTGACTGATGCGTATTCAACTACCGTTGCTTAATTGTTAAAAATTAAAAACTGACCAAAACTTCGATGTTAAAAAGAAATATCTATCTAGTAATCTAGCTATCGCCTACTTTTCACGAGCATTCACTCATTGGGTGCTTACTGCTATCCTATGGACTACACACACACAGCGGTGTTGTCACACACACACACACACACTCTGGTCCACAAGTCATCGATGTATAGTGGATACATTCCCATTGAAGCCGGAGGAGTCATCGCCAAAAATATTAGCTCCTTTTTTGCTACAGAGACGAGTTTGGCCAAAGTCAAGTTCATTATATTATAGGTATGCACCTACTTAACATAATTATATGCTTTAGAATTATACACGTAATGTTTTTTCCGGCCAATTTAAGACAAAATTATAAAAGCCGGTTTAAACTTTTGACGACCGGCATGGAACAGAGATCATTGTGCGTCTCTTTTAAAATAGCTGCAAACAAGGGCTATCTACTCAAATTAGTGTAGAGATCTCAGTGAGGATAGGTGTGAGACTGTGGTGACAGTAACATAGTGCAGTGCCTGGCTTGCTGACTGCTTCAAATAAATTAAAATATACAGAGATAAAGCGCATTAAAGTTTAGGGTGAGGGGGTCGTGACGTCACTAACCGCTAAAACCACCATACAAACTGTCCGGATAGTGATGTCACGCGAAATATCAACTCAATATATCGCCGTTATTTTTTGATTACGTAATAAAAGAAAAAATACGTGTCCAATATTTTTTGATAATCTACAAGATGGACTAAAAAATAAAAATTAGTCAACATGTCCATTGTAGGTAAGTCTGCGGGCGCTCTTAGGGTCCGGAAAAGGACTAAGGAAGATATCCAACTTAAAACCGGTCTCTTAGGAATCGAATGCCAGCTGCTGTAATCGAATTGCTTCTTTGAATGACGGAATGACTCTGATGTGTGATAATATTATGGTATATATGTTTGGAGTAACTATAAGTTAAATGCACTATAGTTTTGAGTTTTAATCTTTTATGTGAACACTGAACATCGATATTTTTCCATAATTTTTACGTCCAAAACACTACTAAGTATACTACTTTTGAATTCTGTTTTAAAGATGCTGACGATACGTTCCTAAGTGTCCTAAACGGTTAACGATTCTAGATTGTCAACTTGGCTAAGGGGGCTGTGGTTAGATAACAGGATGTGTTCATTTAAAACGACACCGTTATAAAAAATGTCCGGATGCATTTTTCACGGTGGTCAACCGAAATTGGATGCCCACGCCCGACTTTGCATTAAGCACCTCCTGGGCACCCGCCTCTAACGGGCTCTTAACTCTGCAGGTTATGATGTCATCGTTTCCTTATCACTACATAGTATAAAACAAAATCGCTTCGCTCTGTCTGTCTGTCCCTATGTACAGTGGGCCACATAGACAAGTATACCACCTTGTAAAATTTATACTGTTTGTAAAACGTCTTTATGACGTTATAAGTTTCAGTTTTTGCAGCTCCGATATTCGTTTTTCGCTTATAATTGAATCTGGAGCTTGGAGCTGCAAAAACGGCAACTTCTAACGTCATACAGAAGTTTACAAACAGTATAAATTTTACAAGGTGGTATACTTGTCTATATGGCCCACTGTACCTATGCTTAGATCTTTAAAAATGATTTGGATTTTGATCCGGTTTTTTTGAATAAATAGAATGATTCAAGAGGAAGGTTTATATAGGTATAATTTATCCTGAAATTCCCGCGGGAACTCCGAAATTACCGCGGGGGAAATCGGGGGGGACTGCTAGTACCATTATAAAGGCTAAAGTTAGTAAAGTTAGTGAAGAATTTTTGCATGTTCGTAAATAGATACCTATACTGTTTGTGTATCAAGTTCGTTCACGCGGGCGGAACCGCGGGGGCACAGCTAGTAAACAATTATACCTACATAATCTTATCGCGCCGACCTTGGCTTTGAACACGGCCGAGTGCGATGAGATATCAAAAAGTAGATAAGTATTATATTGTATACACATTATATTATAATATTGTATAAAACTAGCGGTCCCACGCGGATTCACTCGCGTTATTTTCGGAGATCCCGCGGGAATACCGGCACAAAAGTACCTAGTCTAGATCCTTTTATGTGCCCCTGACAACGTGTAGCGTGCAAAATTATTAGAAAATTTTATAATGAAGTTTCACTCGCGTTTAGTTCATAGTCCCCGCGGGAATTCCGGGATAAAAGTACCCAATGTCCTTGTCCGTACCCCTGACATGCAAAATTTCATGATAATCGGTTGACCCGTTAAGGCGTGAAAGCCGTAACAGACAGACAGACAGAGTTACTTTTACATTTATAATATTAAAGTAGGGATTAGCTGTATTCTGCAACTGCTAGTAATTACTTACTTAATACGTTAAACGTTGTGTATTGTTGTTACAGTCTACCAAAGAGGAGCCGGTTGTGTGCAACAGCTGCAAACAAGTGATCCAAGGCAGAGTGAGTATTCAGAAAGAGAGAGAGAAAGAGATAGAAATATTTTATTGTAACTTGTAAATATTTGCCATAGTAAAGTGAACTTACCGCCGCACTCAGAGTCGACTTTAATGATTACTTAGTTAAATATAGATTTTTAAAACAAAACTGCCGCAATCGGAGACGTTCAGTAAATTAATGTTAAATGGCATTTAATGAGATGTAACTTAATTAGTTAAATGCCAGTTAAATTAGTTAAACGAAGAACACTTATAACGAATCAACTCCACAGTGGGCATTATGATAAGGTATAAAAATCAAAATTCTTTTTAGTCCGTCACGCGTCAGATATTAAAAAAACAAAAGACGCGTATTTTTTGCTTTTTAAAATTATTGAAAAAGTTACTTAGATAAAACGCATTAAAGTTTAGAAGTGGGAAGTCGCGACGTCACAACTAAGAATAAAGTATACCTACCTAGGTGTGACGTCACATGGAGTTTTAACTCAATGTATCGCCGTTATTTTATGATATTGTAAAAAAAGGAAAAATAAGTGTCCAATATTTTTTATTAATCTACAAGACGGACTAAAAATTAAAATTTACCACTATCGATGCTTACTATCAGGTTCGATTGTGGTCGAAAACTTGGCAAATCAATACACAATAGTTATATCTATCGATAAATTATAATAAATATGTATTATTAAAATCGCTGTCCGCGTTCGTTTGTCTGTACGTTTACTTCTATACCACGTAACGGATTTTAATTTTGTTTATATCATCAACGAAATTTATTTCAAAAGGTTCAAAACAGAAGCAAAGCCGTGGTCACAAGCTAGTAATTAAAAGTACTAAAACACTTACTAAGCGAGGTTATATTTCATTTAACACTAGCTGTCCCCCGCGGTAGGTACTGTCAGAGTTCCCGCGGGAATAGGCTAGTTTCCTGGGTAAAAAAATCAAAATTCTATTTAGTCCGTCAGTTAGATAATAAAAAAATAAAAGACACGTATTTTTTGCTTTTTTAAAATAATGGAAATATGCATAGATAAAGCGCATTAAAGTTTAGGGTGGGGGACTCGTGATGTCACAGCTCGCTATAACGTGCGAACAAATTGTAGCGAGGCGTGACGTCATGTGAAATTTCGACTTGATATATCTCCGTTATTTTTTGGTTACATAAAAAATAAAAAAATACGTGTCCAATATTTTTTAAATCTATAAAACGGACTAAAAAAGAAAATTTAAGAAACTAGCCTATTCTAAGATAAACTATAGATATAAACTTTCCTCATGAATCACTCTATATTTTTGTGAAAACCGCACGAAAATCCGTTCAGTAGTTTTTGAGTTTATCGCAAACAGACAGACAGACACGGCAGAGGACTATTTTTTATAATAATATGTAAGTATTTATATACATACGTAAGTTTAGCTTAGCGTTTATTTTTTTAATATATATATTATAAGATTAGGTACCGAAGTATCTATTATAATATTGTAAAGTAGGTATATACTTAGTTACTCACTCAAATGTGTACTTGTAATCTACATAGGTACAAGTTCTATTCATTTGAGGATAGGATAAAGCAACTCTGAGAAACACACTATACAACTGATACTATACTCAAAAAGTAAAAAAAAAAACAAATATTTATGGTACATATTAAACTGCACTCAGACAGATCAAAATCGGTTCAGTAATTTAGATATTGTGACTTGTAACCAAACGTGCATTTGTTTTTGTAATTTTTGAGCAGAGTAACATAGTACATGTCGCTCTACACATAATTCTCTACATTAATTTACTAGATATTGTTTTACTTGCAGCCAATTTTCGGATGACCGTAACCACCTTTTTTGGGGGCTAGATCCACGCTACGCCCATGCTCATCGTCTAAGGCTAAACGGTTTTGCTTAAACTTAAAGTGATCAACTGGACGTTCTCGCTTCCAGATAGTGACGGCGCTCAACAAGAAGTGGCACCCGGAGCACTTCGCGTGCAACACGTGCCGCCGGCCGATAGAGGGCGCCAAGTTCCACCAGCACGAGGGCGGCGTGCACTGCGTGCCCTGCTTCACGCAGCACCACAGCCCCAAGTGCCACGGCTGCGGATCACCCATCACCGACGTGAGTGTCCATCACCACCAATTCACAATAGGTCCAGTTCGCAATAGGTCTAGTTCGCAATAGGTCCAGTTACCAATAAGTCCGGTTCGCAATAGGTCCAGTTCGCAATAGGTCCGGTTTGCAATAGGTAGATTTTGGAATAAGTCCAGTCCGAAATAGGTTCAGTTCGCAATAGGTCCAATTCCCAATAAGTCCGGTTCGCAATAGGTCCGGTTTGCAATAGGTCCAGTTCGCAATAGGCCCAGTTCGCAATAGGTAGATTTTGGAATAAGTCCAGTCCGAAATAGGTCCATTTCGCAATAGTTCCAGTTTGCAATAGGTTCAGTTCGTAATACGTTCAGCCCCCGTAGCCAAGTTGACAATCTATACGTACATATTATAATCGTTAACGGATAGAAAATCAAAAAATCGCCATGTCAAGCGATCACGTAAAATCGTTTGATCAAAAGTTTGCGTGACCAAATCATATTTTGCGTGACTACGTGACATGGTGATTCCAATTTAGTTTACCTACTTTATCTTTCAAACTCTTTGATGCGTAATTGCGTATGAGTAGGTACAACTAGGTCCTTTTAAAATTCTACGAAAACCACCAATATACACAATCCATTAGTCAACGATATAATGTAACTAACACGGTTAAATATAGGTACATACAGTTACACAAATCACCATCCACATACTCATATGGATACCTACATTACCACTACAACGCTCATCATTAATAAAGATAGAAAAATAAACCCAATCATAACGCATGAGTCACTTAGATGAGCGAGGAAACGTCTTCCATATCTACATAATTAAGGACTTACTACAAAAATAAAAACCGCCAATAAAACATTAAACACTGAGCCAAATAATTCTCATGTAAGAAAATTTCAAGAAGTTAGAAATCATTTTGTATAGCATATTTACATTATACAATCGTGTTGAGATCATGCATTGGGTTTTCAAGTGTGCTCTTTCGGACCCAAAATTGTTAGTTTCCGATTTTTTATTTGAATCTACAGCCATTTCTGCCAGTTTATTGAAGCACTCTTTTAATTCTTACTGCCACAGACAGCATAAAATTTTGTAGGTTTCATTGCCAAAGTACATTTATGATCTTCCTTTAAAATATTTCCTTGAATACAATGTTTTTCTTGGCCGATATAAAGTCAACAGCACAAATGTAATCATCACATTTATAAGACCTTCATATTCCTATATCTAAACAAATTCTTCTGTTTCAAGTATTTTTGAATTTATTGTGAGATCTTTATTCTTCACTCTATATCCATCCACTACTAGATGTAGCGAATGTCATCGAATTTTCACTACCCCGACCTTGGCATTCAAGTCCTCTCGGCATAGGCTTTCTACATTCCTTATCCTGTCTTGGGTCTCCATTCCGTGGTGCTCAAGGAACAAAATAGTTTTGCAGTGCCACCTGCATCATCACAATCAACTTTTGGCACATTGTTAGAACTCATTTAATTTTTCCAAGGCCCCGCTGAGTCTGCCCACACATCGCACGCCGCCGGTACTTTCGCCGCGGTGCCAGCCGCTTCCCGTATAAGGTGTGAATGCGGAAACCGCGAGTGAGTCAGTCAGTGACGGCCTTTACCACTCACCTTACAAGTGTGGCGCGGTGACAGTGGCCACAATTTAGAACTTATTTGGGAATTATTACTCATAACTAGCTATCTTCTGTAGGTGTAAGCAAAATTACACCTGCTGCAATCTAAGTATATGAAACTCTTTCGGTTCATCTACATTCATAATTTTTTGGAGATCCATTTCCTATAGTTCATGTTTGCCTGTCTAAGAAGGTATTCATTTGACTGATGAAGTTAGATGACCTCTTTTGAGACATTATCTTACTTTTTCTCGATATATTATATTCGTTCATTACCTATTACATGATTACATGACTAAATTATTGATTGCTAAGTTTACGTACTTAACAGAAATCCACGATAATTCTGCAGTAATTTTATCAAACGCATCGAATATCAACCAATTTTTTAACGGACAGGCTAAATGGTACTTAAATAGGAAAGAATGGTTAGATATAAAAAAAAAACGTTTAGTAAGGAAGCGTAATGTTTTAAAGAGTCATTGTAAGCTATACAATAGACTACCTTACGAGGTAATAATGGTTAACGAGGTGGCGTATTCAGAACAATAAACAACATACTATTATTTACGTAGTTAACATTGTTGCGCGAAGATGCAATTTATGTTTATAATGCAGCTTTGAAAATATGTTGTCATCTGAAAGGATAAATAGTTTCTGACAAAGTAAAATCAGTTACAACCAAGATCACAGGAACGAATCACGAAGAACCTGGCCTAAAAGAACACTTGGGTAAAATAGGCAAGTAGAAGGAATAAAAATGACGTAATGAAGAAAAAAATTACGAATAAAAATGGCATAAAGCTAGGAAAAAGGAATAGTGATACAATATAGAATTTATAGATAAGACAATAAGAAACCATATTACCTGTAACGTGATACCAAATAATGTACTTATTGAAATAGCTAACAATAAAATTCATTTTTATGTCAAAATGTAACCAGCTATATTCTATGATAAAAATTTTGGTTTTCGAAAGCAAATGAACGATTTGCTAAAAAAAATACCCAAATCGCTAAAGGTGTGCCTACAATTTTTGAAGACTTCCCTCGATTTCTCCAAGATCCCATCATCAGATCCCGACTTGGTGGCAATGGGACCTAATTGGGAGTATACCCTTACAAACAAAAAAAAATATTTGAAATCGGTCCAACCGTCTTCGAGTAAGGAAACCGTAATCGGTGAACATACATAAAAAAAAAAACACATACAATCGAATGCATAACCTCCTTTTTGGAAGTCGCTTAAAAATAACATTTCTATCTGCAAACAAGAGAAGGGTAGTACCAAACAAGGACTGAAAGTGTCAAAATCCACAGAATTTTGAAAATAAACAACACAAACTGCGAAGTAATCCTCAGACTATAAAGCAACGATGTTATCTGCATTAATTGAGAAGATGTGATGTGAAATAAAATAAAACCGAGTAACAGATTATAAAAATTTGTCACTAGGAACACAGCATTAGTCAGAGCTACCAAAGAAAGGTCATATGTACCGTATACTGTACAGTCAGTAGCAGAAATATGTATACACTCTGATCAGTTTTTGAACCTTATTACTGTTGTAATAAGATTGTTGAAGTGTGAACACGCTATGACTCGAGATGGTTGGGAAGGCAATTCCGTATTAGTATAAGGACAGTGGCCATAACCTTGATGGCTGTCTTACCACCTGCGTCTAATATTGCGTTTATGGCGTGGATTTATGGCAATTTGTTATACTATACTTATGCTTCGAGCATTGATTTTATCAGATGGAAATATCATATTATTCCTTTTATCAGCGGATTTAAAATATAGTAGATTTTTAAGCGGTTGATTAAAATATCAAATTTACAGTAGAGAATAAACTTGCAGTAGAATCAGTGATGTAATGAATTTTTAATGTTTAAATCGCCTAGAAATGAAAATGCAAGATGGTTAGATTAAGGTGAACCAATTTTAAATTAAAATCTTAAAATAATGCTATATGGGGGTTAAACATTAGATTTTAACTGTGATTTTTATAATGCTCATCATATTTGGACATAGATAAGCAATAGTTAACCCACATTGGAGAAATTTTGATTAAATCGTGTTTCAAAATTATAGCGCCATTTGGTGACCACATTTTTTGATGTTTAAAAATTTGTTGTTATTTAGAAACATATAATTAAAAAACGTCGTGTAATTCTCAACTCTGAATTAATAACTTAATTTTACGGGTTAACATGTTATTGCTTATCGGCATCCATTTAAGTTTTGATTATGATTAATTTATGACACTCATATACTTAATATAATTATTATATATACACCATTAATGTAACATGTACAATACTTACACAATACCATTGTCTCACGGGAGTCATGGTAGAATAATATTGTGTAGTTTTTAGTAATGGGTGACATCATTAAATTGTCTTAACGATCTCTGTTCTAATCACAAGCAATATAATAGGTGAGGCATCGCATTTGAAATTTTGATATTTATCAAATGAGAATCGCGAAATAACATTTAGAAATAAAAAATAGGTGAATTGTTACGATATTATATCAAGGTAGTTGTGCATGATGCAAATACAACAGACGATCACACTCGAAGAAGGTGAGAAACTGCGCAGGTCAACATCGTAAAACGAGTCACCTGACTTGAATCATATTGTATATCGGTTGTTAGGTTAAAAATCTAGTATAATACTTAAGGTAACGACCCAATTAGTTTCGCTCTCGATTGACTTCGTTAAGGGTCTCCTTGTCGTATGCTCAAAGATGGTTCTTGTATAGTTTCTCTTCCTGAGAAGCCATATTATGATTTTTTTTTAAATTGTCATTTGTATATTTTCCAGCGCGTGATTCAAGCCCTGGGCGCGTCCTGGCACGCTCACCACTTCGTCTGCGGCGGGTGCAAGAAAGAATTGGGCGGTGGCGGCTTCATGGAACAAGTATGGACTTCTATTACTATTAGCTAGGCGTTTGACGGCCCACCTAACGTTAGTTAGTGGCAGTGTGATGGATGTTAATTAGTAATTACCAGCCTAGGGTGCCAGGGAAAGCTTTTCAAGTGCAATTGCCAGAACAAACTTTAAGGTGCTTGGCGACAGATGTTTTGTTACTGAATTTAATAATTTAGGCACATAACAAATTTTGAGTTTCTTCATGGACCAATAAAGTTTCTTTTAAATTTTTTTTTTCTCGATGCTTTAGTAAAAAAATAGCAGCGCAGGCAGTTTGAGGCTATTGTTATTGCCATACATGGCAAGAGGCGAGAAAATGATTTCCTCGTGAACACCATAAGGAGATTACGTCATGACTTTTTGCTCAATTAAAAACCTTAATTTTCCTTGACGTAGGTACTCCTCGCGGTTAGATTAATAATTTTTTCACTTCTCGTGCTCTGAAAGTGCTTGTTTGTGCAGGATATACGCTGCGCAAAATAAATTTTGTGCACTAGTGATTTAAAGTATCTACTCATAAATGTATCTATATTAAGGCAAAGAAATGAGCCATACAGCCAAACACAATAAGACATAGAATAATAGATAGAATTTTTTATTTTATAATATTTACTTTAATTTATTTGCCTGTGTTTTTTTAAGACAAACACCGTATATTGCCGGGAAAACCAATTTCCTTCAGTATTCAAAACTGTACTAATTTTACTTTGAATTTTAATTGTTATGTTATAATAGGTAGGTACCCACTGTTTGCAATCGAACTGAAAAGCAGAGTTTATAACTCGTCCACAAAACCATTTTAAAAATGGTTCGTTTTGTGCACTTGTTGTAAAATCTACTGTTAATTTGTAAAAGTACAGTGTCTTCAATTCTCTTCTTCTCTAAGCTTATGTAGGTAGGTACGTACGTTTTTTTTAACAGGATTGTTTTCGCGTGTTTGATGTTAAATGCTATTATTAATAATGTATTACACAAAGTTACAAATCAAACTAGTAAAATAACGATAATATTAGCAGGAATTTTTGTATCTAAATGTGGTCATAAACTATTCAAAGCAAACCCTTCAAATGCTCGTTAATTGTCCAATGACTGAAAGTTTACCTCATATCATTCTACTCGGTATCAGAAATGTTCTAACGAAGTTTCCTACCGTCACACAGGCGGGTCGGCCCTACTGCTCGGCGTGCTACGCTGACAAATTCGCCGCCCGCTGCAAGGGCTGCGGCCAGCCTATAGTCGACAAGGCGGTCATCGCGCTGGACGCTAAGTGGCATCGCGATTGCTTCACTTGCAAGGTGGGGACGCCACAAATACTGCATTTGACCATTTTCCGATGTTTGGAGAAAGCATTTCACTTTAAAATTTTCCACTTTTTTGATTTTAATACCCGAAATATTAATTAATCAAATAATTAATTAACTATCAATGAATCGAATTAATCAAATTAATTAAATTAATCAAATTAATTAAAATAAATTAATTATTAATTTAGTTAATTTTTATTGTATTTCCGGTAAAAATAGCCATTAAAGTTGGAGTATATGGCATTGATCACATGACAATCATGACGTCAAAGGCATTTGGCTTTTCAGTTGCGTGTTATGTGATGTCTTTAAACCAAACCGAATGTCAACAATATTTTATATTAGCATTTGAAATTTAGGACATTATAATAACATTTGTTACTCTCTTTTCATTCCCTGCTTACCTATTTGTGAAAATCGATATTGAATTATGTAAATCCCAGTTTCGTAGTCAAAAAACACATGTAATTTTCTTTGACGTTATATTTTTTTCGTTTCCAGAAATGCATGAATCCAGTCACCGACTCCACCTTCTCTGTATTGGACAACATGCCTCTCTGCGGGAAATGCGCCTAAGCAACCATACATGACAAACACGCACAAACATACACAAATAATTAGTTATTTATAACATCGCCCACCGAGCGATAACAATATTAAAATAATGTTACAAGACGTATTACTTTTAAACCAAGGATTAATAATAATATTTATTGAATAAATTACAAAGTGCACTCATTTAAAATGCATCAGCGGATGAATACGCAAGAATTCACTGTCATTCCAAAATAAAAAAAGTTACTTATTGTCAAAAACAAAATGGCAGATGTGAAACATGGCGTTCACCATATTACACGTATTTTAATTAAACCTATTTTATTTATTGTAAAAATTGTTTCCGATATGAAACAAAGACATTATTTCGTTGTAAATACTTACTTAATAATATTAAAAGAATGAGAATTATATACAAAACTTCCAGTATGGAAATGATTAGTGAGTTCATCAGTTACGACCTAGTATTCATGTGTCGGGCTATTAATTTATTGTTAAGCTTATTTTTTTATGCTTTTTGAAAAATGTTTTTCTTCTTTTTTATTAAATATAAAACAAATAATCATCGTTTATTTTGTTATTAAAATCTATCATCTGCTCTATTTAAATTGACTGTACTTTTGTCATTAAATAATAGTACCTATAAAATGAAGTCGCTTGCTCTGTCTGTTCGCGATAAACTAAAAAACTACTGAATGGATTTTCATGTGGTTTTCACCAATGGATAGAGTGATTCATGAAGGTTTATGTGTATATTTTATTCTGGAATTACCGCGGGAACTCCGAAATTACCGCAGGTGAAACCGCGGGGGACAGCTATTTATTAAATATACAAATAGGTAGAATTGTTGTAGATATAATAAAAATCACTGACCTTAGCTTTGTCTCTCTCGCTCTTCCGATCGCTGCGCGGTGGAGTGTTGTCGCTATCCCTTTCGTATCTCTCGAGTTCTCTACCAGCTCTATTTTGTATAGCAACCTCTTGCGTTCTTGGCGTTTTCTTCGGAGACTCCACAGCTTTGACGACTTCTTTCGTAACTTCCTTCTGTTCTTCTTTGATTTGACTACATTCCTCTTTCAAAGGGTTTTCCTTCTTCTCCGATTTCTTATCATCCTTTTTACCGATCTTCTTCGCTTCCTTCTTTTTGGCGTCCTTTTTGGATATCTTTCCTTTGACCAGCGGAGCGACGGGAGCCGGCGAGATCTGGATCGGCGATATTTGCACGTGCACCTCGTTCGTTTCGCTGGCTATGCTGCTCAGGGCTACTTTGATGCTCCTCTGATTGGGGCTTATCTTGGGACTGCTCCTTCGGTGTTTGGCTTTAGGGCTCTGCGGCCGTAGGCGGAGGTTTCTGGGGGTCGCTTTGGGGCTCTCTTTGTGGGGGGGATGTGCCGAGTGAGGGGTGCGGGGCGTCTGGTCGCGGCTGCGGCGGCGCGGGGTGCGCGGGGTGGCGAAGCGGGAGGACATCTGGGGGCTCTGTTCCCGACTGATGTGGCTCGATGTGCACTGCGCGGAGATTAAAAAAAAAAAGTTGGTAGATAGTTTAAAACTTTTTAATTGGCACCGAGTCCTACTTGATCTCACATTAAGCTGTAGGCTTGTATCGGGAAAACCAAGCAACACGTGTTATAATTATACTAAATTATTATTATTACATACACATTATATTACAGATATATAAACACGCCCATACTGAAAAGCCAGCTTTCATCGCGCACCTCTCACCGGGAATCGAACCCGGAACCTCTCGATTAGCGAGTAGGCATGGTAACCTACTGGAAGAAGAAAGAAAAAGAGTTTATTGGTCTCTATCAAAAAGGTACAAAAAACGATACGCGATCGTTGCATGGTGGTTGGGCTCTCTCTAGTGCCCGGCTGGCTAGCTACCTATACTACCACCTTCAAGTTATAAATCCGTCGCCAAGCCCCTGACGGTGTGTTCCGGCAGCCCCGCTTGAAAGCCAGTTCCCATCCCCATTGCAGGTCGGCAACGCACCTGCATGCCTTCTGGTGTTGCAGATGTCCATGGGCGGCGGTAATCACTTACCGTCAGGAGTGCCGTCTGCCCGTTTGTCCTCTGTGATCCTACTAATATTATAAATGTGAAAGTGTGGATGATTGGATCACGCAAAAACGGCCGAACGGATTTGGATGAAATTTAGCATGCGCCTTGTCAGGGGTACAGAGAGGGACATAGGATACTTTCTATGCCGGAATTCCCGCGGGAACTCCGAAATTACCGCGGGTAAAACCACGGGCACAGCTAGTCTAAAATCTAAAATGAATAAATAAAATAAAATAGTATAGGAAATAGGAATACACATCCGTGGGGGCTACGTACGGTGTCGACGGCGACCGCCTCCACCATGGTGTGTATGTCGGCGTCGCGCGGCGCCCGGCGGCGGCGGGCCGGGCCCTGCGGCGCGCGCATCAGCGGCCGCCGCGACCTGCGCACGCGCGTCACAATATCCCCATCGTCATACTTACTAGCCCATGGGAATGGGGATGTGGACTACTTTTGAAAATCAAAATTCTAATCAGTCCGTCAGTTAGAAAAAAAAAAAAACAATAGACACGTAGTTTTTGATTTTTGAAATAAATTAAAATATACAGAGATAAAGCGCATTAAAGTTTAGGGTGAGGGGGTCGTGACGTCACTAACCGCTAAAACCGCCATACAAACTGCCAGAATAGTGACGTCACGCGGAATTTCAACTCAATATATAGCCGTTATTTTTTGATTACGTAGGTATAAAAAGAAAAAATACGTGTCCAATATTTTTTAATAATCTACAAGACGGATTAAAATATAAAATTAGTCAACATGCCCATTTCAGGATAAAAAGTAACCTAAATTACTCTTTATAACATCAGATATCTGCCAGTGGAAGTTTCGTTAAAATCGGTCCAGCCGTTTCAGAGATTACCCGAAACAAACAGACAGAGAAAAAATTGATTTTCTGATTTTAGTACCGTATAATTATAATTTCGTATGAATTTAGTTTGAAATTACAAACAGACACGTCTTCAATTTTATTTATAATAATTTATGTCTAGATTAAACGCACACACGCAAGCATGCAATTACGCATGCACGCACGCACACACGCCAAAACAAACTTTTGTATTTGTAATATTAGTGAGAGAGTATAGTTTACACGTATGCCAATTGATTGCCCACTCACTCTACTCTTGAAGAGCTTCAAGTTCACGCTCGGGGAACACAAACTAGGTCATGGTATTGAGTTAGTGGAATATCAATTGCAAAGATCCTCTCAATTAGCTATTAGCTATTTCTTATGATCATCACCACATTTCGGTCCATTTCTATATTCCTTCTTCTATTTAGAGGTTGGTTATGATTGGTGCTAAAATATCTCCAGTTGTTTCTTACCTAGGTGACTTCCTATGGCTTTTAGGCTGCGGAGAAGATTTCCCGCTCGACGCCAAAACTTTTCCACGCTTTTTGGATGTGCCGCTGCCAAACAAATACAACAACATGTTAAAGAGTAGTATCAAATAAATCAGACAAAGTAGTTGACGGAGCTTCATGTCCACCTGGATTGGTATCCTTTAGAGCTGCAAGCCTTGGGCAGGTTGATGCGGAGTGTGTCCAATGAGTACATAGACAACCGGCCTTCGACCCCACCTGAGAATAAACGATAACATCTTGTAGTGTAGGCGGAAAACAGCTGGACAGATATCTCCCCTGAGGATATCCACAGTGACTAACTAGTCCTGATCTACCTTGATCTAGGTGTATCAAGTTCTTTTAAAGGCTCGCCTGAATCTAAGTCCGTTAAATCAATGTTTCTCTAGCTCTAAATACTTTGGCCAAGAAATAATAAGCTGTCCTAAAATTAACGATGTTTGCCATCATTAAGGGACCAGAAAAATCATTAGCTGGAGTGATACCTTACCGGCTTTGTTAGCAGACTTGGACAGTCCTTTCTTCTTTTTGCCTACACCTCTTTTGGATAACGCTGGACTCTGTATGAAAAAATAAAATCAACTAAACTCTATATACCTACTACTAAACTAAATATGCACCGACTTGGATGTGCTCTTAGGTTTTTCCCACATGCACTACTCTTTTTTGAAATGGACAAAAAAGTATAAGGGAAAGTGACTTGTCAAGAAAAGAAACAAAACAATCTTTAGAGCATAACCACTTATTGAGTTTCTTAAATAATTTCAGAGGTTTCAGAGGTAAGATCGGGAACTCTTTGTATCGAATCGAGATGAAAGTACCTTATGTCCATCCCAACACCTGAGTTATTATAAATCTTTATAAATAAAAATGAATATTTGTAGGTATGTCTGTCCTCAATGCGTTTCGAAACCATTGGTCCGATTGTGATGAAACTTTGGCGGGTTGTTCTGCCTGCGTCAGCAAAGGTTCCTGATCCCAAAACTCACGCGGGTGAGACTGCGGGGCACCGCTAGTACCTTATATATTTACCAATAATAGTTGTTCCTCGTGATACCAATTTAAAAGACCCCTCGGAAATTCTTTGTTCCAATATAAAAGTAATACAGCATCATATAAGTGAAATAATCTCTAGAATCAGTTCAAAATAATCCGTTACTCACGACGTTCTCACTAGTTTTTAGCAAGCTCGATATTTTCGTGGCGTAGTCGTCGATGGCCTTTTCTAATTTATCCGAAGTTGCTTCTATATCCTGTGAGATTAAGGTTACACGATTACATAGGTAAAATAATAAATTATAGTAATCCTGGAACATTGCCACAGATGTGAGGTACGAGGTTTGAGGCGTGAGGTATGAGGTGTGTCGAGTGAGGTATGAGGTGTGAGGTGCGTGGACTGAAGCATAAGGTATGAGGTACGAGGTGTGAAGCATGAGGTGTGTGGCACGTGAAGTGACGGCATAAGGTGTGAGGTGTGAGCCGTGAGGCTATGAGGTGTGAGGTGTGTCGAGTGAGGCATAGGGTGTGAGGTGCATGAAGTGAGGCATAAGGTGTGAGGTGCGAGGTGAGATGCATGAGGTGTGAGGTGCATGAAGCGACGGCATAAGGTATGAAGTGTAAGGCCATCAGGTGTGAGGTGTGTGGAGTGAAGCATAGGGTGTGAGGTGCGTGGAGTGAGGCATAAGGTGTGAGGTGCGAGGTGTGAGGCATGAGGTGTGAGGTATGTGGAGTAAGGCATGAGGTATGAAGTGTGTGGAGTGTGGCATGAGGTTCGAGGTGTGAGGTGTGCGGTACTGACATCGTTACAGAGGCCCCTGGCGGCGCCGAGCGCGGGCGGCGGCTGCGCGGCGCGCGCCACGCCGCCCGCGTCCCGCAGCGCCATGAGCAGCGCGCGCAGCGTCACCACGCTCTCGCGCAGCCACGCGCCGCGCTCCAGCGACTTGTGGAATACCTGCCGATTTCAACGAAGTTAACGTAATATTTTATTTGTGTCTTTGTTTTTTACGCTTTCACGCTTGAATTACTCAAAAAATCATCATTAAATTTTGCACACACGTTGTCAAGGGTACAGAGAAGGACATAGGGTACTTTTCGTCTCAGTACTCTCACGGAAACTCCGATATTAACGTGTCTGAAACCGTGGGAACAGTTGGTCTCATTTAGATACTGTGTGCTGAAATAATAATAATAATAATAATTTATTGTCAAATAAATGTATTTTTTTCCTTCTCTCTTTCTTTCTTTCTTCCAAATATGACAATGTTAGTGATATGGTACCTACCTGCAAAGCTTGCAGCAAGTTTTGATGCAGCGAGGTGATCCTCACCATCTGCGACTGGAAGTGCGTGTGCTTGGCGAACGGGAGGGCCACGTTGTGACGGTTCACGTCGTGCAGCTGACGAACAAATAATAATACTTGGACACAACGCCATCTAGTCCCAAACTGAGCAGAATCTACTTATAAAATTATTATTTTATTTTAGATTTATGACCTGACTAATAAAAACCCAGACTGAGGACAAACATACATCTTCACAAATAATAATGTGGGGATCGAACGCGCGACTCTTAGCGTAATAGTCAGGTTCACTTACCACTGTACCAGCGATACTGTCATAATAATAACAATGTCTCATTATGTCTAAATAAAGATAGATCCAACTTATATTATAAATGCGAAAGTTTGTAAGAATGTATGTATGGATGTATGGATAGATGTTTGTTACTCTTTCACGCAAAAACTACTAGATGGATTTAAATGAAACGTTACAATAATATAGCTTATACATCAGATTAACACATAGGGTACTTTTTATCCCGGAATTTCCGCGGGAACTCTGAAATTAACGCGGGTGAAACTGCGGGGCACAGGTAGTATAATATATTTCTTTCTTTCTATAAAAATAGATTTGGTTGACTATACTACTTGTCTCTGTAATATAGTCAAGCAGGTCACACCCACCTGTCTCTGCAGCTGGTACATCCGTATGCGGTTGAACCTCATGCAGAATTCGGTGGAGCGTTTCCTCGTCTTCTGCAACTCCTCAGGATCCATCGCCATCACGTTCTGACATTCTAATGACATTCTGTAAAAACAATATTCTAAAAGTAGGTAATGATGACAAATGACAGATGGTACTATAGACAACCCCATCTACGGGAAGTTATCACACTCGCGGCGGGTTCTCGCAGGAATTCCGGGGTTAAAATACCTTATGACCTTCACTGACGTGACGGCTGAATAGTTAAGGCGTGAATATTCACTCGCCCAGTTATTATCCTCACTAATATTACAAATGCGGAGGTGACTCTGTCTGTCTGTCTATCTGTTTACCTTTTCACGCCTTAACTACTCAACCGTCACTATGAAACTTAGCATACACGTTGGGTGGGGACAGAAAAGGACATTTATTGTACTCTTCATCTCGGAATTTCCGCGGGAATTCCGAAATTAACGCTGGTAAAACCATGGAAAGTCAAAAAAATATTGATTTCATTCTGTTGACTTTGAAGACTAAGTTCCAGAGTTTCATGAAGCACGATGTAGGTACTTACATGATGGCCAGCAGCTCGTCGTTAATCTTGATCCGCAGGTCATTCACTTTGGCGCAGTAGATGCTGTTCTCAATCATGCCGACCACGTTTTCGGACGATTTCGCTGAAACGAAAGTAAACAATGCCTTCAAGTCTGATGTTATTAAAAAAACAACCGGAATGTCCTTAGTATATTTTCACGATTAGTAGTTGTCAACACAAACAAAGTTCAATTACTTTGATTTTTTTAGATCAACACAGCTAGATGATAAAGCTGACAAGAACAATCGGGTCATTATTTCCAATATTTCCAACGAATCTATAAGTTAGGGAAATTGTTACTATAGCCCTTTGGGCTATTACAGAAATTATTATGGCTAAGTGTAGCAATGTTTTGGGCTGCTGCCGTGGGGGTAAAACAAAATCTCTAGTCACAACCATGTACCACGTGGTTAAGAACAGTGGCCTCGGATGGATAAGTGGTCGTGGTGGAGATAATCGAGGAAGGCCTTTGTACTGTTGTTGGAGTGGATGTCTATCAGCTGATGTGATGATAATGATGGTGGAAGTAGCTTCTCACCAGATTTCTCCGATTCCGGTGCATGCGGCACCGACACGGATGATAGTTCCCTCTCAGTGTCGTCGGCTCTCTCGCGGACGGTGACTGGACTCACAGATTCGTTCAGTACCTCCGCTTCAGGACCTAGAAGTAATAAAAGTAAGCATTAAAAAAGGGTTTTGGAAAATTAACTCCTAATTACTTTCCACTAAGAAAGTAAAAAGAAAATTGCTGAAATATTTCTAACCCACCAGAGACATCCTCGTCATCGAATATGTGGAACATGTCACATTCGTCCTGGTCTTCGCAGGCGAACACCACCGTGCGCTGGTTCTCAGTATCCAGCTGAGCCAGTTCGCTTGAGCCGAGATGATTCACATCCTGATGGGAATATAAAAACAATTAAATGGAGGTTTTTGGTTTCACCAATTTCCATATGATTTTAAAGTGGATAAGTTCAGTAATTTCTGAAACTACTGAACCAAATCTGAAAACCCTATTGCTGTTAGGAAGCTGCGACATCTTGGAGTAACATGGAATACTTTTAATCGAGAATTAAGAGTTCCCGAGGGAGACGCAGGGAGGAAACTATAGATATACTAATTATTATGTTCGTAAGTTTGTTTGGATGTAATCGGTAATCTCTGGAGTCCCAAACTGACTGAACACTGAACAGATTCTTTACAAAGTATTCCTGAAGGGATTCTGTAATTTACGCAAGTAAGACCGTAGAGGACCTCTTGATTTGCGAGTCAGCGTGGTGACCTACGTTAATTTACTCGCCATCACCGTTACTTCACTCATTCTAAGTATTAATGTCAAACGAAGCGACAATCTGGTTAAGTCAGCGTAACTACAAATACATCTTAACAACTGCTTTTAATCTATACCATAATAAAAGAGTAGAGTCCACGATTCTGTATAATATGATTGCATATTTTTGGCAAAAAATGGAGAGGTTTTAAATTCTGATTCTGATTATCTGTTCGCAATCATCTCCGAATCTACTGAACGGATTGTCATGCGGTAGATTAAGCTTAGCCTGGAGCTACATATAGGCTTCGTTTCATTTAAATCGAATGTCAGAAAAAAAAGTTGTTACATAAAATCGTTTCACGCGGGGTTACAGCTAGTCACGAATAAATAAAGTCCAAAATACTGATAACTTACACTGCTTTCATCGTCATAGTCTGGACTGGCTTTGCGCGTTTTCTTCAGTTCACTCTCAAGAAACTCCTCCAAACGGTCTTCGGGTATTTCGTTCACAAACTGGTATGGGTCGTCTAGAACAAGTTATGGTATATTTGTAGTGTTTCATCTGAATATAGTCAGGTTTACTATAATGTCTGGCTGTAAGCTTCAATGATAAGACTTTTTGGAAGGAAGGATCACCAATATCCTTGTCCAGCTTTTGGATTCCTCCTACCCTCAAAGATACTTTTGATATTTGTCTCCGTCCTTCTCGATTTGTGGAATCGATAAAGCATTGTGTCAAGACACATTTGGAGAGCGATTGATTTTAAAGTAGCTTAGCTAATAAAAGTTTTGATTCTACAATAGTTGTAGTGAACTGACCACAATGGAAAGCCGATTATCAATAGACTAATTCTCTCTCTCTCTCGCTCTCGAGACCTCATCCATCTTGAGTCTAGATTCTAGAGTTTAGATGCGTTCTAGATTCTAGATGAAGCTACTAGACGGAACTAGGTGTATTGACCCTTAAGGACAAAGACGAAAGCCCTGTATATGTCTAGTAGTAGATGCATATAGGTGGGTAACTAGGTACCTTTGCAAACGCTGGTGACTACGTCTTGTTCCTTCACGAACTCATCCCAGATCCTTTTCTCCTGTTGCTTTAGACGCTCCCGTCGCGAGCTCTTCCACGTGCGCTCCAGTTCCAACTCCTCAACATACTGCAACAAACAAAAAGTAATATTGGAAAAGTCAAAGGAGGCTACTACTTAAGTATTTATAAGTAGTTTGTGTACTTAACTAATTTGCAGTTACTTCAAGATGCGTTTCTTTCTCCCACCAGCAGATGGCGCTGCTATCGATATTGAGCGTAGCGTGAAATTTTAAAAGCTTTGGCCTATTAGCAGTTTCGTATCATGACGACAAGTGTCGTCTTACTATCCGTTAGAGGTTTTTGACTGAAATTTCTTATAATATAGGTAGGCATAATAATTATAGGACTTGTTATTTACATACATGGGACGTGAAAACTTTTAGGCTAGATGACAAAATATTAGTTTTTAGTCGCAATAATAATAAATTTCATTTAATTCGACCATCGACATGGATCAATTCTGTTAGTAACATCATTTCTTATTTCTTCAATGATTCAATATAGCTATAGTAAAACAAAATTGTGACAAAAAAAATTAAACCGATTTCAAAAAAACAAAAATGCTCTACACTAAAAAGCCAAAAATAACAGAAAATACCGATTTAAACGAAAGAAAAAAATACACGGTTTATTGGTACAAACTTAATTAAAAATACACCTTCATAGGTACAGCCGAACATAGTTATTAGTTATCTTCCTTTCTCAATGTCGGTTAAAAAATTTCACTTGTTGCGCGGGTAGACTGATAAACTTTTACCTGCCTGTTTTTTTAAGCCGCATTAATATCTTGTTTTGTGAATATTTAAATATATGCTAAAAACTAACCTGTAAAGATTTCTCTTCCACTTTGTCCTCGGGCATAAAACAGAATCCTCTGATACAGGTCTCCATTGTCTACTAATGCAGAAATATTGCAGTTTTCTATTAAAAATATTACAATACTATTTTTATTTTGATAATTTAAATGAATCGTACAAATTAAATGAGATTAATCCAAACGCCGAACGGACCAAAGAATAAAAGTCGGTTAAAAATTATAACAACTAACTTAACCTAACCTCAAAGAGTAATCACTAGATACCTACGTTTCAGAACCTGTCGTTTACCACTCTCAATTTATTGTTAATGTTTTTTATATATTTTGTAAGCACAAGAAATGCAAGTTTAATTTAGTAATAATATCGTTTATTATTTGCTTACCTAATATCAACTGTAAACAAACCTTTTATCAAAGAATATAACCACTATTTCTATGAGCCGTGTTGGATTGTTTGTTACATCGGTTGCTAGGCAACGACGCTGCTTTGATGGAGTTTTTTTTTTGGATCTGTGGCAAATCCGCTAAAGCCTAGGCTGGTTTAATATTGAACTTTTCATCGTAGATTTGATTACCTACGAGACATCCTACTTATGTATATTATAAATTTGAAAGTGTGGATGTTTGGATTTTTGTTACTAAATCACGCAAAAACAGCTGAACTGATTTGGATGAAATTCGGCATGCACGTTGTCAGGAGTACAGAGCAGGACATAGGGTACTTTTCATCCCGGGATTCTCGCGGGAACTCCGAAATTACCACGGGTGAAACCGCGGGGCACAGCTAATCTAAAATGTAGTGGTTATATTCTCTTTGATGATATTTAATATCATTGACCTCTGCCTAGAACTGAAAAACATACATACAATCGAACATAGAACCTCCTCCTTTTTGGAAGTCGGTTAAAAAGTTTGTGCACGATAGAATTACCAATAAAAGACAACAGCGAGACAACAGCGAATGTCTATGTTTATATTATAAGACGATTAAAATATCACTGGTTTAAGTCATATTTTAACACGTGTTTTGCACATTTTCTTTGTTTGTAAAAGTGAATTGTAACTGAGAAACTAAAATAGTTTAATTACACACAATCACAATTATTATGCTCTTCTTCGGTAGATACTTCTACTCCATCCAGTGACCAAAATATTCTATCATAGAATAAAACGAAGCGAAAATTATTGGGTTTTATGTAAATATTGTGCTCAGAATATTAATATTTATATAGAGCGTGACACATAAGCTAGGGTTTCAGAGAATCGAAGCCAGAATTAAAGTGAAGTGAAGGGTTTCGGAGTTACATACAAATTGTGATGCGACCACGGCCACCTGGCTGTAGCGAGTCAGGATCCAAAGAGCGAGGTTTACATCTTGAAATTACCAGTTAAATTTCTAAGGTCTGAATAAAATATCCACTTTAGTCGTCAAAGGAGACAATTGGACGCAGATAAGCAATAACATGTTAACCCACAAAATGAAGTTATTTATTCAGAGCGATTTATTGAGAGTTACAGAACGTTTTTTAATTATGTGTTTACCTTATTATACATTGTTTATATATGTAACTAAATATTGAACATAAAAAATTTGACACAAAATGGCGCTATAATTTTAAAACTTTAATTTAATCAAAATTTCTCCAGTGTGGGTTAACACACTATTGCTTATCTATGTCCAATTGCACGGTCCAATGCCTCCCCGTACAACCGCGCCTGGAACCAATAACCAACTTACGAAGTATTAAACCCATTTAGGTACATAACATTAACAATATGTTTATATTTGCGTAGACTACAATTCCGTTATTTTTCCACCTTTCATTATTGACTAGTTGTGCCCCGCGGTTTCACCTGCGTTAATTTCAGAGTTCCCGCGGCAATTCCAGAATAAAAAGTACCCTATGTGTTAATCTGATGTATAAGCTATAATTTAATTGAAATCCATCCAGTAGTTTTTGCGTGAAAGAGTAACAAACATCCATCCATCCATCCATCCATACATTCTTACAAACTTTCGCGTTTATGATATCAGTAGGACTAGCTGTCCCGCGCGGTTTCACCCGCGATAATTTCGAAGTTCCCGCGGAATTGTTCCATATAAACTTTACAACCCCTTTTCATCCCCTCGGGGGTTGAATTTTCAAAAATCCTTTCTTATCGGATGCCTACGTCATACAAACAACACGGTTCCAAGTCTCAGGTCTCTACGATTAGCGGTTTAGGCTGGCCGTTGATCCATCATCATTCAGGACAAAGCATTTTATATGTATAGATTGTCAACTTGGCTCTAGTGATGCGCCACGTGTGACAATATTAGTGGAATAAATACAGTGATGGTGAAGCGAGATATGTCTCCAGGAACGATGTTATAATCGGATTCGGATGACACGTCGTAAAGCCATCAGCACAGTTGGCATCACGCCACGGCTGTACCTATACCGGGGAAGTGAAAGAGGCCTTACCATGAGTAGTTGGTAATGTAAATTGAAAATACGTTTTTAGTTGACACCAGATTTGTAATGAATGACAGGGAATAGAAAACAAACTCCATCATTTGTTAAAGAGGTTGACAACATTACATAGCAGTTACTATACAGTCACTGATGTGCATACAATACATCTGCAAGTGCTTAAATACATATTGCCACATTATATATTTCTGAAGCTGCTACGTACCTAGGTATATTAGTGTTATAACTTAATTTTTTACTTTAAGTATTTCTATTTATTAATATTTGCTTGATTTACACGAAACAAGCTATTAATGGGATCAAGGAGATCTGTGTGTTGTGAAGTGGATTATTATTATTATTATTAAAATATATATCTGAATTATTGGTCTTCTATGTGGTTCTATTCGATGAATCTTTTGTGATTGTTGTGAAAAAAATAATTAATAATTGCGCATTCAGCATCGTGACGTGAATACAGAATTAGTTATAGCACCATCGAGCGACGAATACATATAAATAGCTGCATACCAATCAAACCATTACATAAAACACAAAATGTGACGTGCTTTACCATGCAAGTGTGTGAGTCAATCAAAGACTGGAAAGCAGGCTTTAGAACTAGTATAGTATTATATTATCTGTGCTTTAGATATACTGATATTATAAAGAGAAAAGATTCGTTTTTTGTATGTTTTTTGTTTGTTAAACTCAAAAATTATCAAAAATTGGCATAGGGATATTATCCCGAAATTCCCATGGGAGTTCCGAAATTAACGCGGGTGAAACCGAGTGGGATCGACTAGTCGTGTAATAATTAGAAAATTAAATTTGTCTTAATCACTTACATATGTCAATAAACCACAAATGATAGTGCGGCCTCGGTATACCCACTGTGAGTTTTGTCCTGTACTTGTGATAATGAACACGAGTCAATCTACCTAGTGTGTAAGTGTGAAAACTATAGGTATGCCACCTGAAGTAGGTGAGAAATGAATACCGAACATTTTCCTAGTGGAAATTCGACAAAGTATTATACCCATTCGTTTATGAATCTTTACTTAATTTGGTCACTAATACCTATAGGTACCTTACCTACCAAAAAAGAGTTGTATGTTTGGTAATTTGAATTTTTAGTTTTTACTCGTGTATTGATCTACATTATAAAGAAGAAAGTTTGTTTGTTCTTATAGGAGGTATAAACAAACAATCAAATGTAGTTTAAATTAACTGAAGCGATTATAAAAAAATACTATCACTGATAGGAAGCTAGAGCCACATAATCCATGAGTAAGCTAGAATATTTTTTATATCGAAATAAAGAGTTCCTAATTTAGTCTTGAAAATCCTTTGTTTCCCTTTTCACAATCCTTGTTCCTTTCAATATTTCTACTAAGTATATCATCTTATTATGTATCATCAATAGTTTTCTTTCTTTCTGTCTTGCTTAATTAGTAGCTTGCAGCTCGTGGTAAGGGCACCTAGCTGAAGCCCGTGAGTCAGCCGCGGAGGGCTCGCGCGCGTCGCGGCGGCTCGATCGATAGACACTGCACCTCGCCCCCCTCCCCCGCCCGCCCGCGCCCGGCGCCCAGCTCGATCCCCAACGATCGGGGGGAAAGCCAAAACAAAAAAGGCACCGACCACAACAACCAGTGCTCCCTCAAACGTCAATTTCGTACGAAAACCCGGTCCGGTTCAAGGTCGCCGTGGTCGTCTAACTGTTGTGTAAATTTAGGCGGACACTACCTCAACAACCAGTTGAAGCAGTGCTGAAGCGTCGGCCGCTCGCGCCCCGCCTAGCCGTGCCGTGACGTTTCTTTATTTTTAATTATTACGTGCAGCGGTTGGGGCAAGGACGCGTCGCCGTTCAGCCGAGTCGCGGCGCGGATGTGGTGGTGCTGTCATTGCGTGCGCGCGTGTCCGGGCCGAAGGTGGTCGCGCTGATCGACCCTGGGATTGAGTGATTAATTTCTCCGGTTCAGTGGCTCAGTGCACCTGGTGGCGGCGATGGCTTCGAAAGTGTTGGTACCGGCAGCGCCTTTCACCAAATTACAAGTGAGTACTGCAACTTGTCTAATTACATTCTGTATCCTTCATAATATTTGTTAAGTTTGTATTTTTTCCGTCTCTTATCTTTGTTTTTTTATGTGGGGACCAATAAACTCCTTCTTTCTTTCTTTCTAATTAAATATACCTATATAGTTACAATACAATATACCTAGTCACCTGGTTCATTGCACCTCAGGTTGTTTTTACGTGTATCTACCTATAACCTCCTTACTAATATTATAAATGCGAAATTGAGTTTGTTTGTTTGTTACGTTTTCACGGCTAAACCGATCACCACGAAATTTTGCATACACGTTGTCAGGGGTACAGAGAAGGACATAGGGTACTCTTCATCCCGGAATTATCGCAGAATTAGGTGAAAGAGCCAGTAATATCTATGTAAATACTAAAAGCAAAAGACAGCCTTATTGTTAGAAGAACCTTTTTCAAAGCAACATTTTGACTATGCCACTTCATTGCTTAGGATCTCTTCTATCCCCGTTCCGAGTTTAATATCTAACAGCTTACAAAACAAAGAGCAATATGATAATTCGTTCAGGTAAGTACCTACCTAAGTGTTAACAAACATACAGACCCACATACACGCGCATCCACTTATGTATATTTATAAAATAGGTAAAATTATAAAATTTATAAAATAGGTAAGTATATATAAAATGCTTTGTCCTGAATGACTGACTGACGGATCAACGCACAGCCTAAACCGCTGATCGTAGGGACCTGAAACTAGGAGGGTGTGTTCTTTGTATGACGCAAGCATACGATAAGAAAGGATGTTTAAAAATTCAACCCCTATTGAGATGAAAAACGGTTGCAAAGTTTGTATGGAACAATTCCGCGGCAATTTCGAAATTATCGCGGGTGAAACCGCGCGGGACAGCTAGCAAGGCAGCAAGCTCTTATAAGGCAGCTAGCAAGCTCTTATAAGACAAGGATTATGTGTTTATAATAAAACCCACTCTTATATAAATCCTTTGTTAGCATGTTCTAAATTCATAAAACCCTGAAACAAATGTAAATATTGCGTTTTATATGAGTCACGTTTTCCACTTGAAAATAATATAATCTAGGACTAGTAGATACATTACAACATGGAACGTACTGTCGTAGAATTCAAAACAGAGAATACTCTATGTATAGGTACAATGTGGAGCGACGAAAGATAAGTTAAAATAATTATACCAGACTAGCTGTCCCCGCGGTTTCACCCGCGGTAATTTCAGAGTCCCCGCGGGAATTCCACGATAAACTATACCTATAAACCTTCCTTTGAATTATTGTATCTATTGGTGAAAACCGCATGAAAATCCGTTCAGTAGTTTTTGAATTTATTGCGACCAGACAGACAGACAGACACAGCGGAAGACGTTTTTAATTTCTTCGACTTAAGGCAGACAGGGCGTATCTATAACAACCTCCTCCTTTTTGGAAGTCCAAAAAGGAGGAGGTTGTTATTTATAGTTTTTTAGTATACTTAGTGCATTTTCAAAGTGTACTTGAACCACTATAGGTGCTCTCCTCCCGCGGTGTCACTCGCGTCCATTTCGACATTTCCTTGGAAGAATTGGGATGAAAAGTAGATACTTACCTTATATCAGTCGGGAATATTCTAGTTTTCTATTAGTGGTTTTTTTTTTGGAATCGGTCCAGTAGTTTCAGAGATTAACCCTTACATCCAAACTTACAAACATTACCTACCTCTTTATCTTTATAATACATACATATAACATACATAATAGTTATCTATTAGCGTATATTTATTACTCTGACTTAGTATTGAAGTTTTATAAATGCGTAGATAGTATTTATATTATCTTTTTTACTCAAGAAATTACCTTTATATAACTTCTCTACAACAAATAAGTCAGTAAGGACAAAGGCTTTGTTGCTTATAAGGTTTTCGCATGGAAGTTTTGTAACTTTTTTATACCTACTTATTTAATTGCGAATTGCTCATTGTAGGTGAATGACACTTGGGAAAAGCCATTGTTATGTGTAGCGATGGGCATTCCCGATTGGATCGATTTTATCATGCAATAAGCGATTTCCTCGACGCAATCTATCATCTATAACATTTTATACGAGAGATAAAATAAATCAGTAGAATCCGCATGTCTGTCCATTGAATACATTAACCAAAAATTGCTATAGGGGGCGATACTTACAAGAAACGTAAAAGAACACAAACAATGTTTTGTTTCTTTACTAATCTCCGCAACTAAGTAGGTAGGTACCTAATACTGAACGCAGTTTCATGCGGTGTTTATGCTAGACAGGTAGATAAGCTTAGCTTGCAGTGACAATAAGGCTTTGTTTTATCAAAATCGGATGGTCGTTTAAATAAATAAATGTCGTCTAATTTTCTATAAAGGTCCTGTGGGTACGTTTATTTATTTTTTATTTTATTTATTTATTTATTAATTTGTTCTTACACGTTTGCTTAAAAACTAGTGGCAAGAGCTCCCAGTAGGCTTACGCCTGTGTTGGGAGTCACCGCTCTTCTAAACTTAGTAGTAATTAATAAAGCAAATTGATGGTGGAAAGACAGTTTTTAATTTCAAGGCGTTTTAGGATATTTTGTAAAAAAAAAATTACTGATAATACAATAGGCTTGTATAAAATCACTAGTTGCCCACGATTCTCTTGAGAACTAGAGATTTTTCAATAGGTAGATATGTCTTATTTGTAGGACCTAAATAAAATAATGGGTACCTACCTACCTACTGTATTTGATAAAATCTATTAAACAGTTTCGAGGGTGAGATGTAACAAATATATAGATGCACATCAGCCCATCCTTCCGAAGGTGAATAACACATAATAGTTAATACACATACCTACCTACCTACTTTCGCAATGAGCTAGGTACAATATATTTATTGCTTAGTACCTACTTTCCGTTTAGTTAATTTATGGTAAGAGCAAGGCGAGTTCAAGTGCCAAGCACGTTGCTGTGGAGGTTACCATTGAGGTTAATCACGTGTTGGTGACGAGTGGTGCCCTCTAGATTGTCCTTTAATTTATTGAGACTATAAAAAACTGGTTTCAGGGTTTAATCCCCGTAAGGAAAAAAAAACTGATACCAGGTCCCTTATTCACTACGGCCAACATGTCTTGCCCATAACGCGCGTCCAAAAAACGCATTCCCAAACGTTCTAGATGCCAAAATATTACAAATTAATTATTATTCTGTATGCCCTCAGAAACGTTGTACCTAAATTACCTATGTATTTTTTTGGAGTTAAACTTCTTTGATTACGAGGGAAAGACAATAGGGATGTGGACTACTTTTGAAAATCAAAATTCTAATTAGTCCGTCAGTTAGAAAATAAAAAAACAATAGACACGTATTTTTTGCTTTTTCATATAATTTAAAATATACAGAGATAAAGCGCATTAAAGTTTAGGGTAAGTGGGTCGTGACGTCACTAACCGCTAAAACCGCCATACAAACTGTCCGAATAGTGACGTCACGCTAAATTTCAACTCAATATATCGCCGTTAGTTTTTGATTACGTAAAAAAAGAAAAAATACGTGTCTAATATTTTTTCATAATCTACAAGACTTATAAAATGTCTTTGGCTGCGGGTATCACAACTCTATTACATTCATAACTATAGATGTCCCACGCTGTTCCACCCGCGGCAATTTCGGAGTTCCCGTGTGTTAGAAATGATACTCGATTAATACATTAAGCAACTGTTTTATTTACTGTATCACAAAGTAAATGCGCGCGTGCGTGCCCTCGCGCCAATTCCACAAACGATAATGCCGATCTCACTCACCGTTGACGGCTTCCACCCCAAATACGCGTCACATGACGTTTTATGTCACCTGTCAAGAGGGATGTGATGTGGCCATCACTCCTCTAGACTTTATACAAAATATGAATCGCTAACAGACGGCCATTCTGTTAATGGAATGTCCCCATTCCTAAAAAAAATGTCTCTCGGCCATTCTACAGTAAAGTATGACCCCATACAAAGAATTAAATTTATAACTAAACAATCAAATACCTTAATTTCTTTTAAACAACATCTCCAATAAGTAGTAATTTTATGAAGAACATTATTAGGAACATTGTAATGGTAACAAAATTACACAAATTTATCCGTTGACTAACACAATATCTAAATGTCAACATTATTAATTAAGTACATTAAATAGCCTTAAAGTATGTGTTAATACAAGATTTTATATTTTTTTGACTTAATTCATGATTTGAAGAAAAGAAAACAAAATATCTATCTAAAAAGAAAATAGAATATTTGCAAGTAAATATTTCTGGAAGCAAAATTAAAATTATCAATATAATAAATTTTCATTTTAAATAAAGTAATATTAATAACGGTACAAAAGTACAAATCAATTTGAAAATAAACATAATCCAAAACGAAATCTATACAAAATAAACATCAGAATAATACTTAACTGAAACATATTTTGTTGTTACATTCATAAACAATTTATTGATTTAAACTGTTCTAAGATCATCAAAGTAAGCATTTGTAGATTCTTCCATCATGTGAATACATCAGACTCGCCTCTTCACAAATTTGTTTGCCTGCAGAGGGACACAATCGGATTTAATTCAATATTACACAACACCACCGAGCCTCTCGTTTGCCCACCGAGGGACACGGTCTAACTCTCTAAGCCCAATCTGGCACCATCAAATTGTAGCCTACCGTTTGCCCACCGAGGGACACGGTCTGACTCTTTCAGCACAATCTTACACCACCGAGTTGTAGCCTGCCGTTTGCCCACCGAGGGACACGGTCTGACTCTTTCGGCACATTCTTGCACCACCAAGTTGTAGCCTGCCGTTTGCCCACCGAGGGACACGGTCTGACTCTTTCAGCACAATCTTGCACCACCAAGATGTAGCCTGCCGTTTGCCCACCGAGGGACCCGGTCTGACTCTTTCAGCACAATCTTGCACCACCAAGTCGTAACCTGCCGTTTGCCCACTCCAACGTCCTGTCATCACGATAGGTAGCGCGCTCGCTCCAATGCTGATCGATGGACGCACGCTCGCTCCGGGGTTTATTATTTCACATTCAGGCAGCACGCTCACTGCGGTGTCAGCAGGTAGCCATCGGCAGCACGCTCGCTCCATGGTCTGACCATAAACAACAAGAAAAATTCCAAAGCAATACCAGTTAGCTAAAGACTTAGGTATAATATTTGACGAAAAACTTACATTTAGATACCATAATGATCATGTAATTAATAGAAGCCTCAGTCTGTTGGGCTTCATCTCCAGATCCACCAAAGGTTTTAAAAAAAAGACCCGCTAGCATCATTTATCTCTACTGCACCCTCGTCAGAAGTACTCTCGAATACAACTCGGTTGTATGGTCTCCTTACTACACGGTGCACATTGACCGAATTGAAAGAGTTCAAAAACGCTGTCTAAAGTTAATTACTTTCAGGTATAAAAATTCCACAAGATCGCTTCAGACGTACGGGGACAGGTTGAACAGATTCGGTATGATCTCTTTAGAAACCCGTCGCAAGGGTAGAGACCAGATCCTGCTACATAAAATAATACACCACCAGATCGGTAGCCCTTACATCCTATCACTTTTAAATTTCAACACCAATTATCGCTCTCGACGTCCCAATACCTTCTCACTTCGGATATTCACTAACAACACATCTTTTTACAATCCAGTTGTACGGATGTGTCGCCAATATAATGAGCTCGTCGCTAAAGGTGCAGATGTGGACGTTTTAATTGTAATTTTAGGGTATACTTAAAAAATATCAACGACTACCTCCGTCGCACTTGCTAATTGTGGTTCTATTTTTCTGAGATCCATAAATATCAAAATAAATTTAAATATTACTTTGTACTTCGCTCGATATTTTTAGTCTTTCTAGGTATGCATATCTCTGGTTTGTGGTCGGAACATATAATAATACACTACAATAAGTAAAAATCGTAATGACTACAATCTGTTTTGTGTACTTAAACAAATAAACAAATAAATAAACCAGTTCATTGGCTCGTTGCCTCAATTTACGCTATCAGTAAATTAAATAACTTAAATAGTTCTACTTGTGAAAAGTACCTACTTCAAGAATCTGTTCACAACAAACTCTTCAATTTTATTACTGTTACTACTGCTCCAACAATTTTTATGAAATTTAGTATGCCGGGGGTTTCGGGGGCGATTAATCAATCTAGCTAGGTTTCATTTTTGAAAGCGTCGCTTCATCCGTGTTTTCAGGCAATGAAATATGAGTGTTTGTTTTCTACTTAAAAACAGATGGCGCTATACACAACGAGCGAAGCTCGGTGACCCAGATATTAAGGGATTATTATTGCAATTCAATAACTCGACAGAGTTGTTAAATTCTGACCGCAAACCTTTTACCACAGAATAGATAGAAGAGGCAACAACTCAGTTTAGGATGAAAACTAGTATCGCCGGGTGACTCCCGTGCACAAGACCATAGTGCACAAATACATTTACTGGCATAATGAATGTAGGTAGAACGCCGCCGTTCGGTCACTTTTCTACCCAGTCACTGTTTCAAAATTTCAGTTTTGGAAATATTGTGGGAAATACATTCGAGGTGCCAGCAAGGGGAGTTTCGGGAAAGTTAGAGTAATTGCTTCGTTGCGACCGTAATGCGCCTACACCGCCTACATGGTCGCTAGTTATCATACTATTTTCTCTGTGTCTTATGAGACTGAATAATGAAGACGTATTTTCTTTTTACTAAAATTCACCATTACGAAGAAAATAGGTCCAAAGTTACCCGTTTGCTTAAGTCTACTTTTCTACGCTTCTTTGTAAGTACTATTAGTTTCTACTAATGTTACATAACATGACTATGTTCGCGTTCTGCTAAGCGGAATGCGTTTTAGCCGTAAAACAGCTATACAAAATATCTTTGATAGTCAAGATAGATCTAACGATACTACGATTTTCGATTTTCTACGAAATCCAGTGACATGATTTATCCAAAGAGGCATCGTAGATTATGTAGTCGTTCATGTCTATAAATTTTTCACTAAGGGAGGCCCTTACAAGATACAGGGTGCTCAACAGGGCAACTACGTTATTTTGCTAGTAAATCGTAAACACACAAGGTATCATACTGATGCAATTAAGCCCTGATCAACTCTTATATTTTATATTTGGTATTATCTATTACATTATTACAAGGCTTTGTCTCATTCAGTTTATTTAACATATCTTAATGTCACTTACTGGTGTGATGTGTATCTATCTATCTTGGATAATTAACACTTTGCGAAGATAAGTTTTACTAGGGTAAGCTCAAAGTCCTTTGAATTTATTTTAGTATTGTTTACTGTCTTAAATAGTTTCTCTAAAACATTATCCCTAATATCTATGCCATGATATTCTATAAAGTTGTGGAATATGGTCGAAGATTGCTAAAGCCGATAACTTATTTTGTCATATTTCAAGGATAGGTACCTAGTTTACTAAATATTGGTTAGGACTCTCTTCGTTCTGTTTGTAATTTATTGAACACCATACTAATACCATACCATTCTTCATGATAAACAAATATTCTTCACCTTAGCGCAATACTCTAACAGAGCTGTAGTCGAAGAAGAATAGCATGGATATTAAAAGGGTGATTATTAGACAGGGGGTCTACTTGGTCCTCCACAATATTCATATTATGGGTAATTGAAGTATACGATATATATTATCAATTTACTGTTAGTTCTTGTCACTATGAGAATATACTTGGATTTATTCTGGAAATTACTGTTATAATGATTGACAAATTAATTGTTTATAAGAGTGTGCCTTCCATTGCCGACTCGGCAAAGTGATACTAACATGATATCTTTTGCATCAACACAACATTCTAATACCTTTATCACATTGAGTGAAAACGGAACACTGGGCGATTTTTAAAAAAAAAAAAAAACTGAGAGAGTTCAGACTACTCTATTAGGGAATCCACTATTATGTAGGTCCTTTTTGGTTTAAGTAATCCTCGTTGTGAATCTAAGTGGTGTACTGAAGTTATACTATATCATTATTAATATTATTACTATTTAATCCTTTATTGCACATAAAATGACAATATTTTCTTCTTTTTCTTCAATTCTGGCGAAACGCCAACGATAATACTACACTGATCCCTACTCAAACATGGTTACGGTTAATTATCTACAAAACCACCAGCTCGGAGTACAAAATAGATGAGTTCAAAATACATAGGTGACTGAAATAACGAAGATTAACTCGACACGCGTTTTTCGGTACCTACCTGCGGCTTTCAATAATCTATACTAGTACATGTACGATTATTGTAAGTTTACATTCTAAACCTCGATATTGACGTTTGGTCAATGCATTAAAACAACGAATGGATATATCATAACCTTTATTGAATGTTAGTCAATCAACGACTACATTGGTGATGACGCCCTATTCAGATCATATGAATTATAAAGGTTAAGAAACCCTGGTAGTATCTCTATTTTATACTTTATTTTAGAGATTTTTTTTTTTTCACGGGACTTATTTAGTCTTCTATGTCGTGTTTTAGTGTACTTATTCAATTTTAAACTATACCTTTCTTTAGTATTAGGTATTGTATTATTTCTCTGATTTACTAAACCATCGATTCAGTAATCACTATAAAATTACTTTCCTGCGTTATTAATTTTCTGTTTTACCTACATTTTTGCAGTTAAATAATATTGAAGTGTCTGTTTGTAATCTATCGACACTAATTAGAATCTAATTATTATCTAGATTAGAATCTGCGTGTCCGTACATGCTAATCTTCGAAACTAATGAACGGATTAACATGCGGTTTTCGCAGGTAAATCAAGCTTAGCTTGAAGCAACATAAAGGCAACACAATAAAAGAGTAGAATCTACGTGTTCGTTCACGCTAACCTTCGAAACTAATGAACGGCTTACCATGCGGTCTTCACGGGTAAATCAAGCTCAGCTTGAAGCAACATAAAGGCAACACAATAAAAGAGTAGAATCTGCGTGTCCGTTCACGCTAACCTTCGAAACTAATGAACGGATTACCACGCGGTTTCCGCAGGTAAATCAAGCTTAGCTTGAAGTAACATAAGGGATTTAATCCATTTAAATGGGCGTCAAGAAAAGGAATCTTTTTACAAAACGAGTTTCGCACAAGTGAAACCGGACACAGTTAGTGTCAAACAGCTTTCTACCAGATGCATGATGTATTATGGTCATTACGTTTTAATAGAAGATGATTTTTAAATCTTTGTGCTCCGAATAATCTTTGAGGCAGGTACACCGAAGCAAGTTCAAACATTTGTTACAGGTGGATAGCTGATGTTATAAGGTAACTTTATGTTACAATTGGCCCACGATAACCAACACAATTAAGTTATTGATACAAGACGCTTTATCAAGAGTTATAGAATGTTTTTCAATTATGTGTTTACCTTATTACATTGTTCAAATACCATCAAAATATTAAACACAAAAGAATTGCTACAAAAAAATGCTACAATTTTAAGATACAATTTACTCAAACTTTCGCCAGTTTAGGTAACGCACCATTGCTTATCTATGGCCTATACTTATTGTAACTGTTATAATATTTTGTATTCTAATGTAATTATTTTTATAAATTTCAAACTGTATATTCTGATTTGTATTTTCATTATGGTTTTGACGGACTTCTATTCTAGATTTAGAACCATACACATCAAAACTGTCGTCCCTAAATAAATATATTTTGTAGGGTTTTCCTCAAATTAACGTGGGTGAAACCGCGGAGTATCTCAAAGCTTTGATGATTTTCTTTTGAATTTACCTAGTTTTGCTTGCTAGTCTCATTTTTTTTACTGCTATTTTTGAAAGTCTTGCTACATCTCCTAGGGATAAAACTCAAGCCCCTACTACGGTGTTACAACCCTAGTCACTAAGCGATATTTGCTACTGATTGACTCTTTACTAAGCTGTTTAGGTAGCTGCACGTTTTCAAAATTTGGCTAGTTTTGAAGTTGAAAGAATTACCAAATTTCTTTTTCTAATTAAGGTTAACCACAGCTAAAGTTAGATCTCGACTTCAGATAGAAGCAATCCCCTCATACAAGAAACTTAGGAAAGGCACTGTAATAAATTATGAGTGAATACTTCGGTCACAAAATTGATGTTCTATTTTTTTTTTTTTTTATTTGAAGGTAGTCACTAATATTAGTCTTTTATCATAAGAAAAATCATAAGAGATTATTTCTAAAGCACAGGTAGGTACAATATTATTACCCACTAGACTGTAAGATTAGATAATTCTTTAATCAAAATAACATTACTGCATCCACAGATTTATACTAAATGATTCAATGAAGCTTTGTCTGTTTGCATGATTATTAGATACTTCATTCAAATAGTAGGTAGGCATGCTAACTAACTTGATATCAGAGCTGGGAACTATTAACTTGCATAGGAGATCCTATGAGACAAAAGAAAAACTATGCAACTCAGCTAACTTTCGTGTTGTTCATGGATCAATTGAACTAATTAATTAATTGGTCCATGGTGTTGTTACACCTTTCGTGATAAACATTAGTTACTTTTTTTTTCTTTTTTACACACCTACCTAGGTGGGTAAACTTGCACCATGGCTTTCAGAAAAGGGAAAATTACAACCTTTATATCAGTAAACACTGCTATGTGGGTAGATATAAATTTTAACTATATAATGTCTGAAACTTATTTTGTATGACAACTAAAAGAAGAAATAAACCAGCCTTTACGTATTCTGTAAATACCGTTATATGTATATCAATATATTAAACTATGCATAATGTTGCGTGTTGTATGCTAAACAAAGACTCATCCAGCGTTCACATATTCAGTAGATACCGCTGTATCTTCTCGCTTTCAGCATTAAACGAAGACACTAGGTAAGTACATACCAGATTGAACTTGGTTTTCTGGTCTTATGTTTCGTCGTCAGGCCGCACCTTGAGAATATGCACAGGGCAGCACCGTCGCTTACCCGGTCTGCGCCTGGCGCCTGGTGTGATGCACCGGAGCGCCTTAGTCCTGGCCATGGGTGTTTGGTTTCTTTACCGCACTTCTGAACTGTTAGAAATGATACTCGATTAATACATTAAGCAACTGTTTTATTTACTGTATCACAAAGTAAATGCGCGCGTGCGTGCCCTCGCGCCAATTCCACAAACGATAATGCCGATCTCACTCACCGTTGACGGCTTCCACCCCAAATACGCGTCACATGACGTTTTATGTCACCTGTCAAGAGGGATGTGATGTGGCCATCACTCCTCTAGACTTTATACAAAATATGAATCGCTAACACGTGGGAATTTCATTTAAATTCATTTTACTCAGGATTACCGTAGCTTCCTATAAGTGAAAGAATTTTCAAAATCGATTCAGTAGATCCAAAGATTAGGAAGGTACTAGGTACCCCTCGTCATAAACTCACACACTTTACCTCTTTATATTATTAGTTTTGATCTCAACCTAATTATTTATTATTAGGTACTCACTCACAACTACAAAACCGTCATACTTGAGAAGAATACGATTCGATATCGTTTCTCATGTTTAATTTTACTGTTTTTTTTCCATATTTTTGTCGTTTGTGTTGTAACTTCCTTTTCGCTGTTGTCTAAATACCTATTTCTTTTTTCCATTCTTTCATTAATTATTTCTGCTGTTATTGATATTTCTTTATGTATAAAATAGCACTGGCCACTGTGTGATAACGTCCAAGGATTACCATTATCATGACATAATATGTCATCATAACGTCACGTCGTTTCCAGGTCAAGAAATCTCCACCCGAGCCGTTGGGCGGCGGCTTCGCGGCCGGCGGCGGCGACCCGGCCGCGCGGGTGGCGCACCTGGAGCACAGCGTGCGCTTCCTGCAGGAGCAGCACCGCCTCATGCTGGGCGGCCTCCACGCGGAGATAGAGGCGCTGCGCGAGCGGAACCGGGGTGAGTCGTCTACATACATACAGACCTACTTCCCTAACGTTATATCGGTCTACGTGCGAAAGTAACTTTTATTTTGTTTGTTTGTTATGTTTTATACTCAATCAAGCGTCAGATAATTTTGCATACCTACACGTTGTCAGGGCCCTTATTCACTATGACCATAACACGTACGCCGCGCTAAGATAAGACGCCGCAAAAAATTTCTTTCCCTTGTTATCAAAGAAGTTTCACTGCAAAAAATACATTTATACAACGTTTATTGTGGCATAAAGAATAATAACTTCTTGGCATCTAGAACGTTTGGAAATGCGTTTTTGGGACGCGCGTTATGGCCAAGGAATGTCGCTGGTCATAGTGAATAAGGGCCCAGGACTTTCATCGCAGACATCGACAGATCGCGGCAACTCCGGAAGCAACGCGGATGATACGACGCTTTAAAGCAGTTATTACTTAACTGATCATCATGAAATTTTGCACACACCTCGTCAAGGATACAGATAAGGACATAGTAGGACCTACTTTTGTCCAGGAATTCCTGTGGGAACTTTGATATTAACATCGGTAAAACTGCGTGGAACAACAAGTAGAAATGCTTATAAAATATACCTACTAGCCTGGCGTGAAAGCGTAACAAACAAACTTACATTCGCATTTATAAATAGCCAAATACGTAAATAATCAATAGTAAGGATTATTTTAATACAAGGCATTCATTGCTGCTGGTGTCTGAAATAATAGTTTCTACTAGTGCAGGTGCTAGAGTTGAGAATCAATATTATTATCTAGGTACCATAAATTGTGCTTAAATACGTTATTTATTTATTTTGCAGATCTACAATTTCAATTGATATTCAACAAGGAATCGCCGCCGAAAGCGAGCGTTGCGTCACAAGATGAAGCTATCGAAAGCAACGAGGTATGTGATATGTGTTGCTTAGGTACTCGACTCTTTATAATTGCCTAAATCTATTCAACACATTGAGAAACGACTTTGTAATATATATTCATGTAATATTGTAATTTATGTACGAATTAATTAGTTGAAAATATTTACGCAAAACGTGGTCCGTGAAAATACCCAAGTGTAGAAATTGCATGGCATGAAGCTGAAAACATAGTATGTATAGGTACTTTGCCTTACAGATATGAAACAGACTACGCAATTTGTCTTTCCAAGCGTGCCGTAAGTCGTAACTGAATTCTGTTGCATAAATTATGCATCTACGCGCGGCATTCAAATGTATTATATGTATGCCCAAAGTGAGCCGTCAGTCGTAAGAAAACAAAGCCGAACATTTAGGTACCTAGTTTCATAGTTTAAATATGGACTATACTAGTCGATCCCCACAGTTTCACTCGCGTTGATTTCATAACTCCCCTGGGAATCCCGGGATAGGTACCCAATGTCACTCAAGAACACCAGCTTCCATCGTCATACGAGTGAAATAATTTTTATAATCGCTTCAGCAGTTTTTTAGGTAGTTTATCTTTAAAAAACGAACAGAAAATCAAATATTTTTTTCTTTTAAATATTATTAGCTCTTCTGGCGGTTTCACCCGCGTTGATTTCGGAGCTCTCGCGGGAATTCCGGGATAAAAGTACCTACCATATTATGTTCTCCTCTGTACCCCTAACAACGTGTATCTATGCAAAATATGGTGATCGGTTGAGCCGTTATAAGGCGTGAAAGCGTAAACAAACAAACACACAAGTAAACTCACGTTCGCATTTACAGGGTTGTTACAGAAAGATGTAGTCATATTTCAAGATCGTGGTCTGGTAACCTCATACAATATCCCTGGTATTTAGACCAAAAACCTTACTTCACAACTTTTAAAATTAAGGTTCACTAAACTAACAACACATATTAATAATACGTGTTAATTTTCAGTTTGTTGAACCTCGAGGTTTTTTTAAAATATTATAAATCACTTAGAAAACCTCCATACAAGCTGCACATAGTGCCACAATAACAGAATCCACATTATGAAATGATCCAATTTAAGATCGGGTCACGATATAATGTATTTCCAATCAGAGTGGACATGGAGGTTGACTTTACAAGCGTTCAACCTCCACAGTCCTACTGACTAACAGCCCGCGCTACACAACTCGTGTTGCAGGAGTCCCAGCTGCAGCGCGAGACAGCGCGGCTGGAGCGCGAGGCGGCGGCGGCGCGGGGCGAGGCGCGCGCGGCGGAGGCGCGCGCTCTGCAGCTGCAGCGGCTGCTCGACGCGCAGACTGAGTGAGAGACTAGCTAACGCAGCAATATATTTTCCGTGGTGTCTTCTTACGTGGTCCATATACCATAGTGAGCGATCACGTCTCAATTCCGTAAATCATCGCACACACACTCGTCGAAGACTTTCGTCTTGAAACACTGATATTATATTATACCTAAAAAAAAAATTACGAAGCATCTATATAACTTTGTATGTAAGCACTTATTTTATTTTTTTATTTTATTTTATTTTGGAGGAAAACCTTACGGCTAATGTAACAAAAATAATATATAAAATAGCAGACAACAGCCATTCGCGGAATTCACAAATAGATAAAAAGTGTAAAATGAATAAAGAGTTTTGGACAAAAGTAGTTACAAATATGATTTTTAATTTTGGTTATATGATTTGAGAAGCTCAGTCGACAGTATGCGTCTTAATCCTGCAATGTTAGTGTTGAACAGATCGATATTAGCGTCGTCACTTATTGAGTTGAACAGATTACATGTGCGGATAAGGTAGCTATTCTGCCTGTAATTGGTGCGTGCTAAGGGAATATGCAGTCGTAATTTACTCCTAGCATTGACACCGCGCGGTACGAGAAGTCCAACGGATTCCAGGAGCTCGCTCGAATCCACAATGCCATTCAAAATCTTATACAAATTACAGAGTATTAATTACAAATAGCATAAAATTTTATATAATTTACTATTCGCAGAAAACTACGTGAACTAGAAATGAAAACGTGTTCGAATTGCGCCGGCGGCCCGCCCGCGGCGGGTACCTCTGACGCGGTCACGCCGACCGCGGCCACGGTCACGGCCGCACCCGTGACCGCCCCCGAGGCGGACGAGAGCCGCGCTGAGCTGCGCGCTCGGCTCGCGGAAGCGGAGCGGCTGGTGCGGCGGCTGCGCGGCGACGCCGAGCGGCAGCGCAGAGAGGTACTCGCGGCGGCGGCCGGCGGCGCGGTCACTAACCTCTTGTTTGACGACGCGGCCGCGCGACACGCACACGTAGGTCACGCGACGCGCCCGCGATGCGCGCGCGCTCCGCTCACTGTGTACACGCGGGTTTAGCTAACATCAAAACTCTTGCGCGACATAATTTTTTTCATCCTCGTCGATCTTTAGGTCCCTACTACTCTCTACTAGTCTTCGCCGCCGAGGTCTATAGGGAGTAGAGAGATGATCACAGGATTGTGATGGTACAAAAAAGTGGTTTTATTTATTACAAAGAAACATACAAAAAATCACATAATATTATTATGTATATATCGATTAATTTTGTTTTATCCATTGATATAATACACATAGGAAAAGTAAAAAAAAATGTTTAGTTTCGGCTAAACATATACTGTCTTGAGCGAAGTATATTAAATTAAGGTCACAGTTGGACAGTGAAATGTTGCAAAAATTATGAATTAAAACAGTTCTGTCATTGTTAATTTATACGTAACATTGCGTAAAGGTGACGAACCACTGAATTAGAGCGAAGCGAAGATAGTATAGATTTGTAGAAATTACCTAAACTGACTCGACGGTCTGGATTTCTTTTTGGAAAATATTAAGGTTTTTACATTATAGGCTTATTTTAAATATGTATATGTAGGTACCTTCATAATTTAATAAATATATCGGTGAGCGCTGCGCGGTTGCGTTTTTCGGGTGGTCAATAGCCGCAATATGACGTCAGCGCGGACGGGGCGGCGTGTCGTAAAACCAGGACCCTTATTCATTATGACCAACAACATTCCTTGCCCATAACGCGCGTCCCAAAAACGCATTTCGAAACGTTCTAGATGCCAAGATATTATTATTATGAATTATTATTCTTTATGCCATAATAAACGTTGTAAATGTATTTTTTTGCAGTCAAACTTCTTTGATTACGAGGGAAAGACAGGTTTTGCAGCATCTTATCTTAGCGCGGCGTGTTATGGTCATATAGGTACAGTGAATAAGGGCCCAGACATCGAAATAAATCAAACTTGTTACAAGCGAGACACACATTACCCGCGGTTGCGTCTTTACCCTGCAGGTATATAGCATTACGTAGAAGTGTGTACACTGTAAGTAATAAAACGCAGACGTGACCTTAAGCACTCAGACCTCTGATGTGAATCTGACCATTCTGCTATCGATATGCGACATTACCAAAATAAAACCATCCTAATGACACTATGTTAATTAAAATAATATTTTAAGCACATTTTGAGTCACATTGATTATGTTAAAGATGATGATTCAACCTTTATTTAGAAGATAACCTTTGATCGAACTTATCTAATTGAGCGTCATCGAGCAATATCGGAATAAAACAGATTATATTATGATATGTGTGTGACAGATAACCTAAAACCAACTGATAAATCACGGTTTTATTTTGTTAATATCGTCCAAAATAGCGCAATCGCTCTCCTATTGGCTGCGATCATAAGTCGCGTTTTATACTGTGTTTCTCGCTTAAATCCCGCACCGGTATTGAGCTTGTCTTCTCTCCTTTTCTGTTACCTCTAATTAGTATGTGTAAATATAGATCACAACAATATATACCGTGCCCGTCCCGCTACGCATTTTGTGTACGGTCTGCAGCAGAAATATGTAATCACTTTTGACAGCCGCTGTATCATAATGCAAGAGTAATAAAGTTCAACGACTGGCGAAAGTGTTCACATATTTTTGATGCTGACTATATTTTTATGCATGCCTATAGGAAATAAAAATGATAATATAGAAAAAATCTTAAAGATTTTGTGCATGTTATTCCTATACTGATAATTTTATATTTTCTTTGGTGGAGATGTTCTAAAAGAATAAGTTCTCAGTTTGCAGTTACAATTGATTACAAATACAAAAACCCAAATTAGTGCAATTGTTGAAGGATCACAAAAGCCGACCATGAAAACACAAATTTGTTTTTAATAGACTTTTTTCACGGGCAGTAATTAACGTTCAATTTCAATGCATCCTATCCTATATTAAGGATATTTTGCATCGTTGATTGTGTAGGTATTTTGGGTTTTTAGTAATTAACATAAAATAAAAGTGATTAGTACTTAGTCGTCCACCACATCATTTACTGCAGTCTGCAATACATTAATTAGTATTCATTCTAACCATAACTTATTACTTTTGTTAGAATTTTTATTGTGCAATATCTTTCGCTTATCTCATTTATAACTCTTTTGCTTTTCCACTGTCCATCGGTTGGTCCTCCAACTATAGTTCTTTCTCTATGTTTTAATCTTGTTGGATTAACCGACCCCGTCGTGAATTAGTTACAGTGTATGAAGAACTCTTTGCACGCTAGCCTCCGAGCCAGCGGGCTGGACCCCGGACCCTACGGGTACCACAACAACTATCACTTCCCGCCTGTGCACACGCCCGAGTTCTGGAGAGAGCCGATCAGAGAGTGAGTCATAAGTTAAGAACGGAATGCTATATTTTTTCAAAGACCTACTACCATAATAGTTCTCGAGTGACGACACGAATCACCACCTGCCTGGCTACCAGGTGAACTGACAACTTGGTGAGGATCGCGAGACGCCATAGATTGCGCGAAACGCAGGATCGGTCGTTGTGACGATCCTTGGGGGAGGTCTATGTCTAGCAGTGGAAGTCTGTAGACTAATATGATGATGCTGTCACAATACAACTTCTGCGTCTGCATGAAATACATAGTACAACAAAGAAGAAATCTGACAGAGCCAAGAAGGTTATACTGATCCAGACCTTTAGCGATTTCACAGCTGTATCAATGTTTTGCTGACAGCATTTTATTATCCTTACAGGGATTACGGTTTGATGGGTTCAAGAGGGCGTAGCACGAGGCGACCGCTGACCCTTCCAGAGCTGTCGGCGACGGGCCAACAGATCCACCGCTCCACCGTCTATGCTAATAGTGAGTTTACACTAATGCACCATCTCTATAGTAGCCATGGAGTCACGCTTTTCATCGACACTTGACGGTCATTAAATGTTGTTGCGATAATATAAAGTTCAACAACTGATCAACGTGTCTACTTATGCACAGTGTTTGTAGTTCTGTACATAAAAAAATATATACAGGAGTTGCAAAATAACAATTCCATCTATTGTGAACCTGTAAACTATGTAGGTATGTGTAAAACCAAAATTCCAATGAACGAAATTCCAATGTTAGGTTATGATAAGACTGTCGACGAGATAATGATAGAGCCCTTGGATAACTAAAGGCAATATAATAATTTTTAGAATTAACTGTGTCCGTCTTAAATTAACTCATAAGTCAGGACAAAAGTCACTAAGAGTTCCAGAGCGAATACCGAAATAAGCGCGAGTTGTACAGCAGACATAATTTGTTTTCAATTTCCAGATCATACACGACCCCGAGCGAACGGATACGAGAACAAAAACAAAAAGATGCACGCCATGAACCCAGATGGTGTCAACGGGAAGAGTCCCGAAGAATCACAAGGCAAGTGAGCCACGGTTTACCTAGTTTGTATTTTGTTATATCAAGTTCTAGCCTTCTAGAATATCGATTATAGATAATTCATAGTGTAGGTGAATACTTGTTGAATCTTCTTGTAAGTTTTATGCTTAGTGTAAGAAATACGTGCAAAACATAACTGTTATAGGTATGTACACGTATTTATAACCACGATGGTGCTTATCATCATAGGATAAAAAATGTGTATAATAAATAAATTATAATTAATATTATTAGCTCCGCTTTCGATGTCATGGTGGATTTATGATTTAGTTTCAACTGTTTTAGCTATACATGAAATTTTGTTCTTACATGATTAGTGGATAGATATGTCATAGATATTGTTGAGGTGAATTTAGAAGAGAATTGTTTTTATATTTTTATTTTTGTTTCTTTTTAATTTGGTTCGATTTCAGCGGGTCCACGTTTATTATGTACGACAGACTTATCGGTTGACGAGGAAAGAATGATTATGAACCCTATAACCACGTACCCAGAGTTGAAAATCGTGGTAACTAAAATAATACCACACGAAAAGGGTGAGAGGTTTAAAATTTGATGGCGATTTGTGTTTTGTTTCAATATAGTTTATTTATTTATTTATTTTTTATTTTGTTGTGCATGTCAGGGGAAAGGTATAAAATAAAATAACTGTTAATAATATCTGTTAATTTGAATCTACTTAAGTATGTGTTTATTAATTTGACCTTTTTTTAAACTGAAATTAAATTTTCTTACTTACTAATGAAATATATATTTTAACAATGGAAATTAATATTACTCTGTTACTAATTAAAAAAATATGATTATTTACATTTTAATCGTGTGGACTAACAAGATTTTGAAGTAATATTACCTACGTATAATTTGACACTTTTTTAATTTACCATCACATTAGTTCACAATTATCACAAGATGCAAGTTAATCTATAAAATCATTACTTATTTCACAAATTACAGAAAACTAAAGCGATTCGTAAAATTTAAAAACACTAACCTTCATAATAACATACTTATACTCTAGTAAATACCTATACAAAAACCACAAAATTACAGTCGTACAATAAATATTATGTGCGATAACTTAACCATAACTTATTCAGTGGTTTCAAACTTTTTACAAAAACAAATAACTTTTTCACTAACGCCAACTTTAAAGTTCGGCCACACGAATAAGTCTATCATGCCAATTCACACGAGACTTGTCGAATAGTTGATGAGACTTAGCAGTTGATCCGCGTTCGTTCTCAAAATGTGATAAATGCGTTAAGAATGATCAATTTTTCACGTTAACTTTGCTGTGTTACTGGTTATTCCATCAATAAGATGCAGACTCAAAACGCTTCAGGAGAAGTTCTAGGTTAATATACTTAAAACTACTTTTATAACAAGGTCGACGTAGCTCGCCAAGCAGCGAGCAAGTTCCTATTTCTTTGTGAACCATTTGTCTTTGGCCAAATCTCACCTACCTATCACGTCGGGGTGCTTTTGCATCTCAGTTATGGAGTTGACCAGCAAAATTAATCAATTTCATTGCATTTATCACAATGACCGTAATGAGTTGGATTTTAATTACTGTTACACAACCGCCAATTCTAAAAGTTGGCAATCAATCGATATCGCTATAAAAAACTAAGGAATTTTTCCTCATGTCACGTGGTCACGAAAAATTGATTACAAATTTTGTAGTCAAATTTTTAGTGATCATTTTTTTTTACTAATGCGCTTATTACACTTTGCAATTTCAGAGCACCAATTTAGGGCTCTAAATCGGATACAATTTAGGGTCGGTGAGTGAGAGAGAGAGAGCGAGTGATCACACAATTAAATTGTACCCTAAATCGACTACTCTAGGTTACATTTTAATGTAGTGTGATCACTCGCTCTCTCTCTCTCTCTCACTCACCGACCCTAAATTGTATCCGATTTAGAGCCCTAAATTGGTGTCTTGAAATTGCAAGGTGTAATAAACGCTTAAGGCCGCTGGCTCTAAGCCTTGTGCAAATTGGATAGGAAACTTCATCGTGTACCTATGTATGTACCTTATAACCCACATATTAACACAGGTGTTTCTTTTAACAGTGAGCAACGGCCAGACCGCAGAAGCGGCGATGCGCGCGCGCCCCCGACGCCACAACCACCGCAAGCACACGACCGAGCACACATAACTGGATGTACCTATCGCTTCCTTACTATAGTTTATTGTATTAAATACATTATTGCAATTATAAACAACAAAAAAAAAAAAAAAACAAACAAAAATTCAACTCGCTACGCTCCTACAGTTAGATGTAAACGAAACAAATGTTATTGAGCTTCGACCAACGATCATACTACGTCATGAAACAGAACGAAAATATTGCTCAATGGACAATGAATGTTTAATGAAAGTTTTGGGATTAAAAAATAAGCTTTATAAATAATTTAACTAATTTAGTTACTTCGGTGAAATATGTGAGAATTTTTTAGAACAAAAAGAAAAAAAGAAAAATTCTGTTACAAAAAAAACCTTACATACAGCCGAACACAGAACCGCCTCTTTTTTAAGGCGATTAGAAATCATATAAGTGATTTTAAGATTCGATAAGTTCGCTCTTGTACTGGATGGACACCCTTAGGGCAAGTTTGTGTCTTTAATATGGAATAAGGGTTTCAAGTGATAATTTTCATTCCATAATTATGTAGATATTAATTAGTTAGTTAATTGACAAGAGCATTGAAAAGTATTCAAAAGAAGTTTTTAAAGGAATTACCTAGTTGCCAAAAATCTCGCAAAAACAAAAATACATTACTTAATAGTTTAAGAAAGATAAGTGGTTTGAATTCGTATTTACACATTTTGAAATTGAACAGGTGTAAGGCTATTTTAAGATTGACCAGGTTAAGAGACCCTGTAAATTAGAAAAAAAAATTGATTTGCCAATAGATTGGTCGTTCTTTAAATTGAATTGTGCAGATCGATCAAAAATATGTAATGTGTGGGGATTCTTAATTGAATATAATAAAGAGCAACCACTAATGACTGTAACATTATTTTGGTGTACAATAAAGTGTATTCTATTCTATTCTATTCTAATGAGGCATAAATCGTCATAAAATTTAAGATCAAGAGATTTAGTTATTGTTGCAAACCATACTTTATATGACATAAGAATAATTTACTGCCATTAAATTATTATCTTAGTCGAACTATAATTGCGGGAGCGTAGCGTTTTTTTTTAAAGAACGCTATAATTGTAGCCTTATCCATTATTATTATAATCTAAATAATAAAATTAATACCGATGATTATATTACTATTATCATTATTAGATATTATAATGATTATTATATTATATTTATTGTAACTACGCCGTGCCTTTTATTTTTCATTGAACGAAGAAAACATGGAAAGCTGATTACGCGGCATTTTGAAAAAGAACAAAAGATTTAGTGCTATTTTGATTGTGCGTACGGTATACGCACAATTAAAATTGGACTTTATTTCTTTAGCCTTGAGTTCGATATACTAAGTTACTCTTTTGTCTTACGTTGGGTCATTTTCTAGCGCGTAGTGCGAGTTCCATGTTTTCCGTAAACGAAAGGTTTTTAAATTTGTTTTACTTCGATGGGATTTCTGAGTCACGTGAAACTTTATTGCATAAAGCTAGAACCCACGACTGTCTAATCACAGGCAGAGTAATGCAACGGGTTGCATTATAAGAAATTTTCTTGTGTCTTATTAGACATCCAGTCGCTTTGGTTGTTATATGGGACCGTACATTACAAGAAATGTCGGATAAGACACGCGCATGGTAATTTTTGTCGGATGCATGTAAGAGACAAGAAAATTTCTCATAATGTGCAAAAGGCCTTTGGTACCTACAGTTACGTCGGTTATGATTTGTCGTGACCTGTCATTGCCAGAAGCAAATCGTAATTCAACTTTATATAATATGTATAAGGTCGTAAATTAAATGGACAAAGTTTCGTAAGGCTGTTCTTGGTAGATACGCCTTGTCAGTGGTTAATATGAATTACACGTGCGGAAACGAAACAGATATACGCATGCTCCATCACTCAGACGCTCTTTTAAAAGTAAAAGAATATTCACAGTAGAAATCGTTTTCGCCCAAATAAAAAAGTATTACCTATCAGATTCATTCAAAAATATAGACTACATAAAATCACGCCTTTCGATAATTTTCATTTGATTGTGAAATAACTGGTGTTTCACCAGTATATAAAAACATTGTATACAATAATCAGAACACGATCCTTAAATACGACTACACCGTGCTGTAAACACCCTGTATATCTACAATCCTACTAATATTATAGAGTGAAAGTGTGGATGTTTGTTACTCAATCACGCAAAAACGGCTGAACGGATTTGGATGAAATTTGGCGTGCACGTCGTCAGGGGTACCTTTTATCCCGGAATTCCCGCGGGAACTCCGAAATTACCGCGGGTGAAACCGCGGGGCACAGCTACAACAATATGAACAAAACACTTACACATACTCCTGTAACGCCGGATCGAAGTCGACGCTGTCGTGTATCTCGACGATATCGGCCATGCAACTCCTGGACAGCTTGCTGAAAAACGGATGCACGTTGGGCGTGTCGTGGTCGAACATGTTGCCCAGCAGCCAATATATCAGGGTCCTCAGGCTGCCGCCGCAGCGGATCAGCTCGTCCATCAACACACTCGTCTCCGTGAAGAAGTCCAACACCGTGGTGTAGTAGTCGTCGGTGATGATGTTGTTGGATAAAGTCCTGAACAGGTAGTGTATGTCGCAGCAGATGCCCGTCCTCGCCCGGCAAAAGGTGATGTGGTCCGGGATGGATTTGTGCCGCAGGTGGGCGAGCATCGCCGCCGTGTACGCGGCCGAGATGACGAAGTCGTCGTGGCAAGACAGGATGAAGAGGAAACGCGTCGACTTCAGAGTGAAGCCGATGGCCATTGTGGAGTCCAGTAGCGGCCCTAGCAGTTCCGGGCTGTAATACACACAATATCTTAATATCTATACATATAAAATGCTTTGTCCTGAATGACTGACGGATCAACGCACAGCCTAAACCGCTGATCGTAGAGACCTGAAACTTGGAGGGTGTGTTCTTTGTATGACGTAGGCATCCGATAAGAAAGGATTTTTGAAATTTCAACCGCTAGGGGGATGAAAAGGGGTTGCAAAGTTTGTATGGAACAATTCCGCGGGAACTCCGAAATTATCGCGGGTGAAACCGCTCGGGACAGCTAGTTATATTATAAACTAGCTGTCCCCCGCAGTTTCACCTGCAGTAATTACGGGGTTCCTTCCTCTTTTATCACCCTATCTGTTGGTGAAAACCGCATGAAAATTCATTCAGTAGTTTTTGAGTTTATCGCGAACAGACAGAAAGACGCGGCAGAGGATTTTGTTTTAAGGATGTGAAAGTTTGGATGGATGGATGAATGTTTGTTACTCAATCACGCCGGACCGGCAGAACGGGATTGGATGGAATATGGTACAAAGATAGATCATAATCTGGAATAGGACATAAATAAATAAAATTTTGAGAAAAAATAAATAAAAACCGACTTCTAAAAAACACAAAACTAAAAAGCTAAAAATAACAAAATACCAATTTAATCCAAAAGACAAAAATACACGTAATATTATTGTTGGTTTGTGCTACAATTGATCGGTATGAAGTCGTTAATAAGCCATATATGGAGTAGATGTGTAGATGGGCCCACTGGAGAGTCCACTCTCGCCACGAGCTCGTCGTGAGAAGAGCAACCCAAGTGGGCAGACACAAGCAGGCTTGTCACCGACTTCAAACCGATCAGTAGTAGCACAAACCAATAATAATATTACGTGTATTTTTGCATTTTGGATTAAATCGGTATTTTGTTATTTTTAGCTTTAGTTTTGTGTTTTTGGAAGTCGATTGTTTTTTTTTTGTTAAAATTTTGTTTATTTCTCGCTTTTCAGTGGGTTGGTTTGTAATTTATCTAAGTTACAATAGCCTAATGTCAACTGCGCATCACCTTTTACAAAATATTGCTTTTCCCGATGCAGGGACGTTAATTGTTGAGGAGTTTTCCTGGTACATCACCATCGGTTCCACATAACCATATACATTGTGACAAGCATAAATTGTTAAGAAAACACATTAAAGTTAACGAATCGGAACCTGTGAAATACTTATTATTGAGTAGTTAAAAGTTTAAAGTTTTGCTTTAAAAAACACCCAAATCGCTATAGGTGTGCCTATAATTTTTGAAGAGTTCCCTCGATTTCTCCAAGATTCCACCATCAGATCTCGGTGGCAATGGGACTTAAGTTGGAGTATAATCCTAACCCTTTCAAACAAAAAAATAATTTTCCAAATCGGTTTATCCGTCTTCGAGTAATCGCGTAACAAACAAAAAAAAACAAAAAGAAAAAAAAACATTCATTCCTTTTTGGGAAGTCGGTTAATAATATAAAACTGGCCAGCCTCACCGCAGCTCGTCGCCCAGCTGGTTGGCGAGGTGCGTGAGCCCGTACAGCGCGGCGTCGCGCTCGTCCCCCGCCGGCCCGGCCAGGCGCCGCGCCAGCGCCGCGGCCGCGCCCTGCGCCTGCAGCAGCGCGGCCGCCGCGCGCCCCGCCGCCGCCAGGTTGCCGAGCGCCCACGCGCTGATCGACTGCAACCCCGACCCCGAGCACCGAGCCCCCCCACCACCGATACAACGTGTTCATGAATTAACTCAATACTTGATACACCCCATTAAAAAAATAAACAATAACGTCATTAAAATACATTTTATGTCGAAAAAATTTATACTTTAAAAGTTATTCAACATTAGTTTGGAGGTGACCTATCTACGAAATTCCAAGCGCTACGCCCGCGCCTACCGGTTCGAATTTTTTGCTGCGGGCGGCGTACGCGCCAAATATTGTATTATAAATAATTTAGACATGGGCTAGTAAAAATGAAAAAATATAACCTATATTAAAACATAGTGCGATCGATTCGCTAGTCGATTCTGAGCAACCTACTTTCTAGTTTTCAGTTAATTCATTAACACTTTGTATAATAAATAGGCAATTTGACTAAATTTTTGTTTTTTAGCCAGTCTTGTAGATTCATAAAAAATAGTACATTGTTATCCTAGGGGTGAAAGTAAGTAGTAGTCTTTCTCCCGAGGATAACACTGTGCTTTTCATTACGAATGCAAGGAAAGTCAAGATAAAAGAAAATAGGAATTAGCTAAAGAAAAAAATGAGTGAATTTTATTTTACATAAATCAACCATTAGGTGTGCTACTGGCCAGTAAGTATGCCCCCTATGACATAAAAAAAAAAAAACTTGAGTTTCTGCAGTATCCAGCTGTCAGTTGAAAGCGATTCTCCCTAGGGCTGAAAAGTGTTACTTTCAACCCGCTTCTCAGGCAACTTCAGACCTACTTTCCGAGTATGAGTAATGAAATAGTACATTGTTATCCTAGGGGTGAAAGTATGCACCTGGATGGACTCCGAAACTACGCGGTGGAAATATCCACCCTTCACAGCTTCCTAGTGTTATGGCTGAAGAGAAGAAGCTGCGCAACAAAGTCTCCAGTAGCACGCTGTCTGTTTAAAATTCTAATATGTTTAATATTAGTGGTAACTCAACTTTAATTATGGGAGAACAATAAGCTGTAACCAGCAATAAACTACGTACGATAGACTATAGAGACATTAGGAGTTAAACTAGAATTAAGAATAGAATAGAATAGAATAGAATAAAATTTATTTCTGCAAAACACACAAGAATAATAAACAAACACTAAAGAAGTACTTAATCTAAAACCAAAACCCAAGTTTTCTTGCATGCTCTGCCGAAAGGGTCACCAACTCAGCATTAGCTAGGTGCGGGTACACCTAGCGCTGGTTTTCAGTTGGCAGCCCGTTGTCACGCACGGACGGGAGTAACAGCAGAAGAGGAAAACACAATCATATAAAAAACAAAAATAAAAAACAAATAGCTTAAAAAATAAAAACATTACATATAAAATATAACATAAATATTAAATACTTGTGACAAACAATTATAAATAAACTGAAATAAATAAATAAATGCATATCATAATAATAAAACACAGACAGAATAATAAATAATATAATATTTCCGTATTATTTCCGTATAATAACATATAATATAAAATAAAAAGACTGTCATCGACTACTTCGCCATCATCAGCACATTCAGCACAATGCGGCTGACGCCATTTTAATTTCTCCGCCGCGCGACTGTAAGACGGGCACATTTTCAAAATAATAGTTTTGGGGGTTCGCATGAAATTACGAGATATTGCGATTACAAAATATTGCGTGGGTTATGAAATTGTACACAATAGTGTAGATATAAGAGATACACTTTAATACTTAGACCTATTCTGAGAAAAATAATGCAGGTAAGTAATATTTTTCCAATAAAAAATTAATAATGATTAATTGGGCTTAAATAAATGACATATTGATATTAATAGCCTCGAAGAAAATTTGTTTAGAGATAAGAAATTGTTTTAATTTTATACTAAAACCATTAATACTTTTCAGTTCTTTGAATGGTGGTGGAATATTGTTCCAAATCTTCGAAGCCGCATACCTAAAGCTTCCACGAAATGAAGCCGATCGGTGCGAGGGGGTAGCCAGCCGCTGCGCGCACCGCCTACCCTCACGCTGGCTGCTTACCCACGAGATCTTCGAGTACAGGTATGGGGGACACTTATTGGTGATCACTCCAAATAGAAGGCAAGCAAGATGCAGCTTACGACGTAATTTCATTTTAAGTATAAAATGCTTATTCAGAAATGGTGTGACGTGACTTCTAGGAGGAATATTAAAACAAAATCTGGCACACGCATTCTGTACCCTCTGTAACAGCTTCTCGGTGCGAGCTAGTAGTCTAGGGCCGTATACCACGTCACCATAATTTAATTTCGACAAGATTATTGAGTCTACAAGCTGAATGCGCAGCTGTTGATTTAGGTAAGGGCGCATCTTATACAGTACTTTTAGTCTATAAAAGCAGTTCTGAACACAATTCGCAACGTGATTTTCAAATCTTAGAGACTGATCCATTATCAAACCTAAGTTGCGCGCCTCACACACACGCTCAATACTTTCTCCTGATACGGTTATAGTAACAACAGAGGAGGACGCTGCAGTTTGTGCCTTATCCAGTTGTACACTAGTACCGAAAATCATGTATTTAGTTTTGCTAGGATTGAGGATGAGGGAGTTTCGCTTTGCCCATCCCACAATCTTTTCAAGGTCTGCATTGATGACTTTTACTGCAGTTTCATAGTCTTGAGGTCTAAAAGACAGATATATCTGCAAGTCATCAGCATATACATGGTATTGACAATTTTCTATGACTTTGACCATATCAGCGCTGTACAGTGTGAATAAAGATGGACCCAAAATAGAGCCCTGTGGGACGCCTTTGTTTACAAGAGCTATATTAGAGGCCAAAGTTGATCCACTTGCATCATAGACTTCCACATATTGGGCTCTGTTACTGAGATAACTGTCGAACCATTTTATCGTTGCAGGATCATCGTTATGCATCGTTATGATCGTTAAGCATCTATTATAATTTTAATAATACTAACCACCAATTCAGTGCAGAAATAGCTCAAAGCCATAACGAGGTAAGGTCCCGCTGCTGTAGCCACCACCAAGTTGGTCTTCTCTTCACCAGTGAAAGCCAGGTTGCCGCAGCAGCTGGCCGCCACACACTGCTTGGACACATCATTGCCTGAAGCATATAGACTGATTGATATTAATCCAGTCACTTGCACATTTTAGCTGTAGGTTAGGAATTTTTGTGTTTTTTTTTCTTTTTTAATAATCAGTTTATTTATGAAATAGCTTGGTGTGTGATATTGTGCTTGTGGTTTAATAAAGTCAATGAAGCTGCACTTCTATTTTTGTTTGTATGGCTACAGGACACAAAACAACATACATGTTTAGATAATTTGTATAGAGTTCTTATTATCTTAGAATTATTAAACAATCCAATTTAGAGAATTACTCTGACATTATCCTAACTAATATTAGAAATGTGAATGTCTTCGTATGATTATCAAATCTAACTACTCAACCAATCATCATGAAATAATGTACAGGTATTGTCAGGGGCACAAAAAACGGCATAGAGTAATTTTGGTCCAGGAACTTTAAAATTAATGCAGATGAAAATGCATGAGAACAGCTAATCCTACTATTCTACTAATATTAAAAATGTGAAAGTGTGGATGTTTGGATGTTTGTTAGTCAGTCATGCAAAAACGGCTGAACGGATTTGTATGAAATTTTGCAAGCACGTTATCTGGGGTACAGAGAAGGACAAAGGCTACTTTTTTATCCTAGAATTCCTGCGGCAACTCTGAAATAAGCGCGAGTGAAACCGCGGGGCACAGCTTGTAATTATATAATTTCATTATACCTGATAACTCCCGAACAAGTCCTCGCAATGCTCCTTGGACACTTAAAAATTCTTTGATATTTCTCATATCATCCATTAGACCACATTGTAGTATTTTCAACTCAACTGCTGTGATTGCAGATTGAGTTTTAAGTTTATTGGCCACTTCCAAGACTTCATCTTTTGAGATTCTGTTCACAAAATATTTAAAGATGGCAATTTAATGGAAGTCATATTTTCAACTACCTGCAGCTTAAAACATTTTTTTTTTAATAGGTTTAACTTTCATCAACCTAAGAGCTGATCCAAAGTACCTATCAACCAGCTTTAGAATAAGTTTAAAAAATGGAACAAGTTTTCTATGGGCTATCTATCCGAAAAGCAATATGACTTATAATTTGACAATTACAAAATCAGCCTTTCCTTTATTATTTAGGTAGTCCTCAGTGTTGCTTCTAGGGTAAATAAATAACTAAAGGATAGACCAGCAGTAAAGAAAACGAATCAGTATGACAGACAAGGGCCTAACTTCTTCTATGAAACATGACAAAAGAGGATGAGGTCTGAAAGTCTAAAGAAATACCTACCTACCCTGACATTAATCTTAAAAAAAAATTACTTCATAAACAAATTTGGTATCGGGTTTTTTATGTAGACTAACAGATTTGAAATCGAGTTCCTTATACACAAAATTAAGTAACAAACGAAAGCTCAATCTTACTGCAGAGATGGAAAATCACGTCGAAGATCCAGCTCTTCTTGTCTGTGTATCTCACGTATTCGACTTTGCGTGTAGCGACTGGAGGCACGTATATTATCCACAGGCGATTCTTCCATTGTTATAATAAATGTATTTTAATTTTTAATAAAACCAAGATAATCTAAGTCTAACGCAAAATTGAAAAATTATTAAAAGAATATCAAAACAAACGTACCAACTAGCCGGTTTGTCAGCTGTTGTCTTTTTTTTTATTTACCCCAATGGGAAATGCAAAGGAAGGTAAGTCGATACAGCCAATTCAGTTGTATTTTTCTTCTTCTGAAGTTAATTACATCGAAATGCATTGTTGAGATGCATTCTATTAAAGGTAGGTATTTTTTATTTTATCCATTTACAAAAAAACAAAAAAATATATAAAAAGATTTTCTCTTTATAATAGGTATTAAACAAATGATTAATTGGTTAGGTAATACTAAACACGTAGATTCTACGACTAAACAGATAGCTCAAAAGTACCTACCTAGTTTTGTCAATTTTTTTACGGCCGGACTTAACCCTTAATTTGATACTGTCCGCTACACCGAACACAAACTTTAATTTTGTTTATAACTAATCAGATGCAATATTATGCGATAATCTACGAGTACCTACTACTTATATTATATACATAATTATATACCTATAGATAAATAAAATTGAAGTGCCTGTAATTCCAAATTAACAGCTTTTTACTACATGCATTTAATGAAAGTAACGGTATCTACCTACTTACTTACATAATTTATAGGTACTGTTTGTCTGTCTTTTATTTTAGAAAAAACAAAACTAGTCCCTACGGGAATTCCGCAACTCACTCGGGTGAAACCGCGGGCCACAGCTAGGTTCCTAGTTAAGAAAAAAAAGAACACCTAACAAAGACACGGGAACATTATATTCGTTCGAGCAAATTGCAAAATGGCATCTCTCAACTAATTTCAGGTCTACCCTCGTCACAGGTTTACCAAAGCTACGCGTTTATTCTTGTTCAGTAGGTAGGCACGTTGATGAATTACACTCAATTTAGGAAAGGCTTTCTATAATGAACCAGTTACATCGGAGCCGCCCCATCTCTCTCCTGGCAATTTGGTAGGTAGTTATAAGGGTTCAGTTTAGAGATCCCGCGATTCATAACAAAATGGCGGCGGTGCCGGCAGGGCTTGCGTGAACTGCTCCCGGGACCACATTAATCAAATTCAACGCCTGTCTGTGTTAAATCTGAGATGAATTTATATCTGTTTGAATACGTTATATTTTTATTTCACCCAAATGGATTTTTGCTGCGAATATTTTTTTTTATACTTACCTAAGTACCACCCCCAGTTAACTACTAATATTATAAACTAGCTGTGCCCCGCGGTATCACCCGCGTAAGTTTCGGAATTCCCGCAGGAATTCACGTTTGCACAAAAAAACCCTGATTTCGTCCCTGACTCACTGATGATCATCAAAATTCTTAGGGTATTTCCTAATGTCCTAGAAAACTGAAATAAGTTAATATTAGTACCTACACAAATAACAAAAAAATTATTAAACTGGTACTTTTATCCTCAAACCCCTTAAACTGAGGGGAAAAAATTGTCACAAGCAGCTTAAAAACAGAAATGAAATCCCAGCAAAATATTTTCATGTAAAATGTTGCAAAGACGAGACCACATGACGCGCACTGTCAAAATGTTATCAGATATCATGTAGATCCAAGCTTCTAACTCTACACGCCCTAAGTCTACAAGACCTTTAAGTAGAACCATATACTTATAAGTAGAACTATGACGTACTTACCCACTGATTTTTCAGTGAAACGGATTTCTCACTTCTGTTATTTTAATTTTTTTCTGAGTCTATTCTCTGAAAAAACCAATAATAAACAGATAGAAAACACCATCAAACAAATGAGATAGATCGCTTGAATGACTTTTAATGCTTCGTATTTTAATTTTATTTAAGTAATCCGAAAATTACCTACCCATATTAAATAACGAAATCTCTTGGTTCGCGTCGTACGTAATAACAAATACCAGTTATTATATCATATACAAGACATTAAATTTATTCACGTGACTGAGCGAGCGTATCAACGTCAAAATGTGATGCAACCAAGTGACGATAAAGGTTCCGCAGACATTTGTCAACTTCCGGAAAATAAAAAAGGCCCTACTTATTTTATGTGGGTCGTTATTTCCAAACCGTCGTAAAATTTGGTGGATATGTACAGATTGTACAGTCAACATAATATTGTGAACACACCATATGTGTCCAATATGCTCTATACTCACCAAAAAACCAATAATACATCTGCAATACAATACCTAGATACCTAGTAATGAAGCTAGGTAGGTATTGTTAGTGTCATAATGCTTCAATAACATCTATTTCTCAAGTAGAAAAATGTTAACAAAGTATCTACGAGTTTTCACAGTTACCTACCTTATCAATTGAGGTCCTCAATGGGCGACATTTCAGTTTGCTACGAAATATTTGAAGCTCTGGGTGATTAAAACCAAAGAATACAGAATACCTATACGTAAAGAAGCGACACTCTCCGCCATGCCAAGTGAAAGTTTGGTGATAGTTTCAATGAAAAATTGTCACATGTTGGATCTAAATGTGACAATTTTCCTACTGACGGTTACTGTCGTACTCGTATCGTTGTCGACCTTACGATACGCACACACGCATAACACATGCACGTACAAGCCGGCTATCTTTAGATGTGGGAAAGTACTTGAATCAGTTCATTTGTATCGAGCGTCACCGCAGCCGACCTCACCGAGCTGATTACACTAATCAGAAAACTCTTTTTGTAAAGATGATGATAGTTACTTTGAATTTGTAGCATTAATTAGGTAAATTGTCGAATTAGATAATGCTACACAACCTGAATCGCTTTTGATGCTAACTGTACTTTTTCATCGTTTGATTTCAGAAATCAATTTGGAATAATATGCTCATGTATTTCGATTGAAGCACAGATATTAATATGATATTACGTGCGCGTATTTTTCTGGAAAGGACACACATAAGTAATCAATGTACAAAGAAAAAAACTACATAAGGTTACTCTGAATGTGTAGCACTACTGCTGTGAACTCTAAATTGTTAAGGCGCATCGACACTATGTTAAATGTGTCGGTAGACACGTTCAACTAGTCGATAGACATTTTGTCAAATCGAATGCAACCCGAATAAAGTTTTGTGTTTGCTAATTTAGTAATCGAAAAGACGTGTGGACGTGTCGAATAAACTACGCGGTTTTGTGGAAACCCACCAGTCTAACCGAAGCACTGAGATGTTCATGTGGCTTTACCAGCACGGTCATTAAAATGGCAGTAGCAGCACCTACAAGAGCATCTTTATCATCACTCATTTTGTTTATGCCACAGTGATCGGCGGCGCGTGCCCACACACACACTTCATAAGTTGTCTACCATTTGTTTTCGCCGCTCACCGCTTGGCGCGCCGTAATTCGCGCCCTAGTCGCCGCCACTCTTTACTGTGGTCAAGGCTTTATATTAGATACAGTCGACTGATGTCTAGATAGCAGCGGGGTTAGCCAAGTTGGTATTCTACAATCGTTAACGCATAGAAAACATAACAAAACTCTAGTTTTCAAGTGGTCACGTAAAGCTAGAGTTTTGATTGGCTGACCAAAGTTTTCTATTCTAGTTTTCTACGCGTTAACGATTGTAGAATGTCAACTTGGCTAACCCCGCAGAAATGTGTATGGACGAGGCAAATGTCGCCCATGTCGTTCGGCTTTATCAAAGTCAAATAATTTTATTCAAAGTTGGCTCATATACAGTGTACCTGTCATATCGATCGACATGGGCGACAATGTGGACGCGCCTTTAAGCAACTTATACTGCTGACTCTACAATAAAAAATAAAAGAATCCGTCAAACATTAACACCGTTTATTTTATTTAATGTTAATAGTAGGTAATATCAATAAAATTATGATAAATCTTGGTTACTATAGTTAATTTCGTAATATATTTTTTTAAATATATAAGAGGCAAGCAAAAGACGGTAGAGACATAAAAAACGAAGAATATAGTAGGTAGGTACAATTAATCTTATCTTATCTTAATATGTATATAAATCACGTGTCACGTTGTTTGTCCGCGATGGACTCCGAAACTACTGAAAATTTTGTAACCATCCATAACCCGGAATTCCCGCGGGAACTCCGGAATTATTGCGGGAACAGCTAATCACCGTATACTACTGGCAGGGGTACAAAGAAGGACATACTTAGTACTTACTTTTTTCCCGCAATTCCCGCGGGAACTCCGAAATTACCGCGGATGAAATAATATACGATTATCTATAATATAAGATTATCGTATGGCATCTACTTCTTAACTTTTTACTTTAGAAATATCGTAGATGGAATAGAAGAATATCCACTTAATAAACTAATTACCTAGATATGCATCTGAAAATCATGTCTTCCTTGGGTACCTACTTACCTAGGTCCTAGGTATGATATTGTATATAAATATGTCAAATGCCGATATATAACTAGGTATATCTACTGTAAGAGTGTTCCCATCATGAATGATAATTTTTTATGAATTTTTTCATGTATAATTTAGAATTTGGGGAAATGGTTGTAATTTATTTACTATATTCGTGGTGATATTGTTTGTATTGATTTTGTATACAACGTGTTAATGAATTAACTGAAAACCTGATACACACCATTTAGAAAAATAAACAATAATATGATTAAAATATATTTTATGTCGAAAAAATTTATACTTTAAAAGTTATTCAATATTAGTTTGGAGGTGACCTATCTACGAGATTCCAAGCGCTACGCCCGCGCCTACCGGGTCGATTTTTTTTTGCTGCGGGCGGCGTACGCGCCAAATATTGTATTATAAATAATTAGACATGGGCTAGTAAAAATGAAAAAATATAACCTATATTAAAACATAGTGCGATCGATTCGCTAGTTGATTCTGAGCAAACTACTTTCTAGTTATCAGTTAATTCATTAACACGTTGTATATATGTATACTTATATATGTATAGAATTGATGTAAATGTTATAACCGGTTCTGTGTCATGCCACTAAACTATCCCCTAGCCAAAAGGTTGATTGGTAGAGAATACCTTAGGCATTAAGTCCGCCTTTTGTACGTAAATGTGCAATAAAGATCTTTAAATAAAAAATAAAATAAATAAATGTCAACAATTAAGCACTAGTTAAATATAATAAACAATAAACCCTACAGGCCTACATGATTAAAAAGTCTAATTAAAATGATATGTTTGAGAAATAACTTAATAATAGATATAAATAAAATAAATTTTATTTTACTACTAAAACTTTGCCTCTACCGTCCTGGCTCATTACTTGCCTCAAATATATCATTATTCTCTTATACTTATTCTATACATATAAACTGCATAATTTTATAATGTTTATATAACACGTATATTGTAGGCGTCGTTTAGATATAGGTAGGTAAGTAGTTTTATATAATTTCTAATACATATCTAATAGTATATAAAATATTAAGTTAGAAGCTAAGTTAAAATATACTGTAATATACACTTTATATACAACAAACATCACTTTATCGTCTTGCAATTAGTATAGTTATATTTACAATTTATTTTTCTTATATTTACACAAGTACCTACTAGCATAATAAAAGGTCCTTAATCTTAATTATAGTAGCAACAGGTTACCTATAAGTTTCGTTTTCTTTTTACAATGACATTTGATAAAATATTATATCTTTACATAGGTACTATTTATCTACTTAAAAAACTTACTCTCAAAAATTACATACTCTTAAATTATTAAGTGCCTAGCTTACATTTATAAAAGCGTATATTTATCTTTATTATATATTTGATATAATCGTAAATAAGTATTTATGGTATATGTTCGTTCTCGCAAATACAGGTACAGATATTTCATTTCGATCAAAAGTTATACTATAATCTATTAAAGCTGTACAGAGATCAATTTCGTTTGTATTTCTATAGTTTTGTAGAGTTCACACGACGATGGGTTGCCTCCCCCTCATCTTGCAGGAGCAAGTTTTCTTTTTGCTAAAACTAATATGGTTGTCTCTAGTGAACGGAAAATCTTCGAGGGACCTTGACGATATGCGTTGCTATAACGTCACAGGCTTCTCATTCAGTAATTTAACATCATTGGCTATGTTATTTTCGTAAATATTTTCGTGTTTTTTATCATTAATACTATTCTCGTTGCATTTCATATTCACGTTGTTGTGTCGCAATCCGCCATCTTGTTTTTCTTCTTTTGTTTGTGGTTCAGATTTGGCGGCGAGGTCGCCATCTTTGGCTTTCTTTTGACAGCTCTGTCCGTTGATCAGTTTGATGAAGTCTGACGTCTCCGTTTGGGTTCCTTTGTTGGAAAATGTTACTTCTGCAAAAGTAATATTAGATTAATCGATGAGAATTGAAAAGTGGCAGACTGCATTATGGAAATATAAGTATCTCAAAAGTTTGGAGTTACCTCTTTAAGAATCGATTTTCATATGAAAATTTGTATGATGTCCGGGGTATGAAAATTTATGGGGAGTAGGTATTCTTTTAAAATTTAGTTCGAAATCGATGCACAAAAACAAATTGATGTTGCGTGTTCGTGAGACGTAAAGTGGTTCCATCACCCGTGAGATTGCATCACTCTGCGTGCGCTGAATTTTTATGCCTATTATTTCTACGGTCTGGATAGCGTTTATTAGTAAGGGCCGAAAACTCACTCTTGCTAGGCTGATGTGGCTGAGCGTTAGCAGAAGTAGGAGGCTTCCGACTGTACCGCACAGGCATTATGCTCTGCCGTATGTTCCTCTCGGGTCGGATCAGGATTATATACAACTAGGACATGGGAAAATATATACACATTAGAAAATTTACCTAACTAATGAGATAAGATAAACAACACAGACGAAAATGATTAAGTAAACGGTAATAAACTAAAACTAGACTTAAGAAATAATAACAATTTAAATATTATGACATTTGTGTGATATGTCTCCATGCACAAAATTGAACTAACCTATGACCTTTTTTGTACCCCTGCACACAACAAAATTTCACGATGATCGGTTCAGTACAGTCAAGCCGTGAAAAGAGATAGTTACTTTCACATTTATTATTTAACTAGCTGTGCCCCGCGGTTTCACCCGCGGTAATTTCGGAGATCCCGTGGGAATTCCGGGATAAAAAGTACCCTGTGTCCTTCTCTGTTCCCCTGACAACATGCATGCCAAATTTAATCCAAATCCGTTCAGCCGTTTTTGCGTGATTGAGTAACAAACATCCAAACATCCAAAGATCTTAACATACAAACATCCACACTTTCACATTTTTAATAGATATTAGTAGGATAAAAAAATGGATGTAAATGTACATAGTTTAACGCAGTAAAATGATATGAGTGTTCATTATTGGTTGGCTTGAGTTTAAACCTGATAAATGCCCGTAAAAGCCTGGACGTTTAAGGGAATTACCCGGTTTAAATTAGTTTTAAACATAAGCATTGGATTATCAGCCCATCTATAGTGTTAATATCTATAGCGGCTCAGTTACTCCTTTTACACACCTTGGGCGAGAAGAGGCAGACGAGCGTGACGCTGGCGCTGAGCGAGATGGTGACCGCCATGCTGGTGACGCGCAGCGGCACGTGGCTCGCGGTGCCGAAGTACAGCGGCACGAACGCCAGCCAGATCACGCACGTCGTGTACATCGTGAAACCTGACCGTCAACGTAATTAAGAGCTTGTCCAGATGAACCTTTATACACGCGAGTCGAGAACGCGCGAGTTGAGTCCGACGCGTTGCAAGCGTTTTACGCGCGAGAGCATCTGAGGGGCTATTATGTAACTTTTGTTTCTATCATTTTGCGGTTGCAATCAAAAACATAGTGGTTTTGCGATTACAATATGCACGTTTTAATATCTAGAATATCTAGCAATCGACCAAAATAAACATACTTCAAAAGTTGTAGCTGGCTAAACATGATTACACAATCGCTATTTTTCTGATTGAAACTGAAATATGATGGCAACAAAAGTTACATAATAGGGATGTTGGACGGGATCTATGTGGCTCTAGTATCTCGGGAACACGCGCGTTCTCAACTCGCGCGTAAAACGCCTCATCTGAGCTCAAACACAACGACAGGCGTCCAATGGACAAACACCTCACCTCCTTGACGTCAAAGATCATAGTGGTAGCACAAACCAATAATAATAATATTAGGTGTATTTTTGTCTTTTGGAATACACCGGTATTTTGTTATTTTTACCCTTTTTGTTATTTTACTATCGTAGCGCAGATAACCCTGACACGATTGTGGTCACGTGACTCTTCTCAAAAAAAAAATATCAATTTTTCTTAATTATTTATAATTAAGTAGATAGAGACGTACAATAGGGATGTTGACTACTATTGAAAATCAAAATTCTAATTAGTCCGTCAGTTAGAAAATAAAAAAACAATAGACACGTTTTTTTTTTTTTTTTTATTTATTTACTTCAGAAAAAAACAAATACATTAACAACATTATACAAGACACTTAAGCCCGAAAGGGCTTATTGGTGTCGCATCTGACTTTTTTTTTGCTTTTTTAAATAAATTAAAATATACAGAGATAAGGCGCATTAAAGTATGGGATGAGGAGGTCGTGACGTCACCAATCACTAAACCGCCATACAAACTGTCAGAATAGTGACGTCACGCGAAATTTTAACTCAATATATCGCCGTTATCTTTTGATTACGTAAAAAAAGAAAAAATACGTGTCCAATATTTTTTAATAATCTACAAGACGGACTAAAAAATAAAAATTAGTCCACATGCCCATTGTAAAATAATTAAAAAAAAATCCAAATCGGTTATCTATCATTATTTATTTTGCAATAAAATCTTTTGAAGAATTCAAAACACTGAAATTTGCAAAACTGTTGAACGCGATTTTGATATAAAGTTTTATGATACGGGTCGGTTATTTCAGAGTTAACAAATGAATTGCGATCGAGGCGCGACCAAAGTCAAACAAATTATACAAGTTGAGCAAAATTATTCCAGAAGAAGACGAGTAACAAAGTCAAGTACCTACCTATTTTGTGTAGAAAATTTAATTTAATCATCATTGAAGCTTCAATGAATCGGAATTTAATTTCGTTTAGCTAGAGCTGGCTAAACGATCAAACATGCAGGAAAGTCCTTTATCAGAAAATTACATAGAAACCTCCCAGACCTCGTGGAAGTTTATGTACCTAACTCCTTATTATTTATGACTAGTACTAGCGGTTCCCCGCGGTTCCACTTATGTGAATTTCAGGGATCCCGCGGGAATTAGGCGATAAAAGTACCTACCTACCCGACAGCATATTATACTGAGTCGGTGTTCAGTTTGGCATCGCAACAAATACTTGAGAATTCATTCCTACTGAAGATTTCTGCATTTTACGTAGGTATTTGTATTTTTTTTGTATTTTGATCAGAGATATTTTAGATATTTTGATGTTGATGCCAAATAAAGTATATGTCTATGTCTGCCCTATATCCTTTTTTTTATACCTACCCTGACAACGTGTAAGTAGTACCTAGGTATATGCAAAATTTGATGCAGATTCATCCCCGTTAATTTCGTAGTTCCCGCGGGAATTCCAGTGTAAGTACTCTATGTCTTTTTCTGTATCCCTGACAACGTGCATGAAAAATTTCATGATGATCGGTTGAGTCGTTAAGGCGTGAAAGCGTAACAGACAGACAGACAGACAGAGTTACTTTCGCATTCATAATAATAATAATAATTATAGTAGGGATATTTTTCCCTGCGGTTCAACCGCGTCATTTTCGGAATTCCCTGGGGAACGCTTTGCACCAAATTGAAATGTGGGTGTACGCTATTTCTTCCCCAAATACGAAATTACTCGATTAACTAAAAAAAGGTCATTAAAAATACTAAGCTTATTTTATGCAACCTGCTTGAATCTTGCGCATGGGAACATCTTACTCCAAAAATTGTATAAATTTTATGTATCTACTTATATGTAGCCGAAGAGAAAATGTAAGGACACTCTAGCTATCTTTTCCATTGTAAACAGAAGTATTAAATAATTTAATTTCGAATTATTATGTTTAAAAAACATATTATTATTTATTTCAATAATTTTATAGATTCCGTTTAGCAGAAAATAGTGTTTCCTATATTTGAAATAGTCTAATCACGTTACACACTAGATTCGGGACACAATTAATTTCACTTTACAATAGAAACCAACGTCGATACCTACTTAGGTATACAAGAGGACTCGAATAACTCTACACATTTTCCCGGAGACAATAAACCGCGAACAATACACTGTGGATACCCTTCGTTTGACCTAATTAACGAGAAATATACCTACATTTGTTTAATTATCTACAGCTAGTCGGGCCCCGCGGTTTCACCCGCGTTAATTTCAGAATTTCCGCGGGAACTCCGAAACTACCGCGGGGGAACAACGAGTAATTTATTAAGTGACAATTTACTGCGAAAAAGACCCAAATCGCTAGTAAGTAATGTCCAGGCATTATTATTTTCCACCGCATAAAGCGAGGAAAACAATTACTTGGGAGTGTATCAAGTTCGAAGACTGAAACAGCTTGGTCCTTTCTTGAATAAACTTTTGCAACGAAAAATAAAGGCCGACTTCCATTTCAATTTCTATAAGACTACTCCGGAGGAAAACCTTTTCAATAAATTGCTATATAATTGACGGAGATATCGCGTCACATACCTACACCACCTCTATGATAACATTTAGGTAGGTAGGTACCTATTAAAAAAACAGCCTTCTTGTGAAAAATGCTTTTATTATGTTTATTAAAATATGGTATTACTAGCTGTGCCCCACGGTTTGACCCACGGTAATTTCGTAGTTCCCGCGGAAATTCCGGGATAAAAATTACCCTATGTCCTTCTCTGTACCCCTGATAACGTGCATGTCAAATTTCATCCAAATCTGTTCAGCTGTGTTTGCGTGATTGAGTAGGTAACAAACATCCAAACATCCACACCTTCACATTTATAATATTAGTAGTGATTCTACGTAAGTAATAAGATGATAAGTGATACATGTGGGAATTATTAATAATCACCAACGAAGCCGGTGAAAGTGGTTAATTTTTCACGTCACCTTTGCTGCGATATCTACTGGTTGACTCCATAAATGAGATGCAGAGCATCCTGATACGTCAGAAGTTAGAGTACTGGACTGACTTTTATAACAACTGACTTTTATAGGTTGCCGAGCTGAACTCCTATTTCTGTGTAAACTATTTGTCTTCGGTGCATTTGTCGTGGTCAGCATGTAAAAACCTAGCCTTACCTAGCTGTCGGGGTGCTTTGCATCTCATCTACGGAGTCGATCAGTATACCATAGCAAAGTCAATGTGAAAAATTAATCACTTTCACTGCTTCGTTAGTGATTGTCAATAATAACCGGTGAATATCAATAATCCCTGCGTTTATCTCATTGTCTGTAACATATAGAACGTGTTAATGAATTAGCTGAAAACCTGATTAAAAACCCATTTAAAAAAATAAACAATATAATATGATTAAAATATATTTTATGTCGATAAAGTTTATACTTTAAAAGTTATTCGAGATCGATTCGCTAGTTGATTCTGAACAAACTACTTTCTGGTTTTCGTTAATTCATTAACACGTTGTAGGTATATTATACCAGAGATATACAAACACGCCTAGATTGGAAAAAAAATCTGTGCTTAAACAAAGTCCACCCCCTAGACGGAACAAGAAACCCCTCGATAAGCGAAGAGTCATGGTGACCACTGCGCAAATACAGTCGTCAATGTAACGAGTCGGACATCGCATTGATATAAGTTTAAAGAGTAATGTAAAGAAATTAACGTTACCGATGTGTTTGCTCTCATTGAAAGCCTCGGGTATCTTCCTGGTGAGCACGGCGTACACGGTGCACACGATGATCAGCACGATGGGGTAGAAGAACGCGATCATGTACGACGCGTCCACGTACGAGTCGCACACCAACATGTTGTCCTCTCGGGTGGGGTAGTGGAACATGGCGCGAGCCGGTGCCACTATCATCCACACCACCACAATTAGCACCTAGAGAACACAGAAATTTTTCATCCCATCTATTCGAAAACTGACCGTTTTATTCGCATATAAGTGCACCTAAAGTAGTACGTTTAGGTTCCCTTCAATAAGTGCGACTTGTTGTACTGAAGTCCATTTTAACCCGCTAAATAGCGGGTATTAATGAGTTGTGAATTTGGAATATGAAACTTGTAATGTCTATCGCCAGAGACGACCAAGGAGGTCGAACGTCAAATACTGCACAAATTGTATGAGTAAAGTACTGGCCGGTGAGACTCGCGCCTCAAACAAAAAAAAAACACAAAGGCGGCAACTGATATGCTGTGTATGTTTATTTATCTGATATTGCCATTTTATTGATTTCACAAAATGTATTCGTCAAGTAGTGAAGAGAGCACAATATTAACACCGGAATCTGTGAAAATGGACACAATAAATATTTAGGTTTGTATTATATTTAATAAAAAATACCGCATACCAATAAAAAATATAATATTACAGCGATTTCTTGTTTTTTTTTCTCATAGAGGGGGATGAAAAGTAGAGTGTACCACTCGGCATTAAAATGTTTTTTTCCTCGGGCGATTTCCCTTGAATCCCTCTCTCCGTTCAGGATTCTATACAAGAATCCTTCACTCCGGTCTGGATTCAAAATAACGCCCTCGCCCTAAAAATACAATTTTAATACCTTTTGATACAATCTACTATTTCATCACACATGTGAGAAAAAGTACCAGTACCTACATAAAAAGTGCTTACTCAGAGATATAGACCGATGTAAACCTTTATTTTCTGTAATTTTATTTGAAAAGTGCTAGGGCAGCAGAAGTATGCAAGAGATTGCTGCTAAAATAACATGCGGTATTATACAACCTCCTACTAACTTCTGTTACCCTAGTACTTTTGAGTAAAGTATATAGAAAGTGCCGACTCTTAAAACTGGATTTATAACAGAAGCATGACGCGGACCAATCAGGAAGGAGAAACTAGAAGTCCCATGGGGACAAATATCTATTTTGCCCCCGCCATCTCCTAAACTTTTTCCAACTGGTGTGATAAAAAATTGAATTTTCTAGCATTCAAGTACGTTCAACGGAGCAAGAGAGTTGACCGATGACTTCCAAGGTCGCGGGACGCCATTGGATGCGGGAAGCGCAGGGGTGGTCGTTGTGGCGATCCTTGGGGGAGGCCTACGTCCAGGGCCCTTATTCACTATGACCAAAAACATTCCTTGCCCATAACGCGCGTCCCAAAAACGCATTTCCAAACGTTCTAGATGCCAAGATATTAGAAATCATTATTCTATACTAGCTGTGCCCCGCGGTTTCACCCGCGGTAATTTCGGGGTTTCCGCGGGAATTCTGGCATAAAAAGTACCCTATATCCTTTTCTATACCCCTGAAAACGTGCATGCCAAATTTCATCCAAATTCGTTCAGTCGTTTTTGCGTGATTGAGTAACAAACATCCAAACATCCACACTTTCACATTTATAATATTAGTAGGATAGTAGGATGCCATAAGAAACATTTATTTATTTATTTATTTATTTATTTATTTAAGCTTATTGCACAATATGGTACAAAAGGCGCACTTAACGCCACAGTGGCATTCTCTACCAGTCAACCTTCACGGTGTTCAGAACATTGAAACATTGTAAATTTATTTTTTTGGCAGTAAAACTTCTTTGATTGAGGGAAGTTTTTGCGGCGTCTTATCTTAGCGCGGCGTGTTATGCTCGTAGTGAATAAGGGCCCAGATGTGAATGTCTTTCGGCTGATATAATGATTCAAGTAGGTGCGTATTGCTCAATAAGTGTGCTTAAAAGGGTCTTAAATGTCATTATAGGGGGCTTTAGACTCAGTTTCCTTTTACACTGTAAAGTTTACAGGTTTTGAATAACAATAATAAACTTTTAAGTGTCCTCATTCAAAACATGGTATTAAAATATCAATACCAGTGGGTTTCAAAACTTATTTAATAACTGGTTTTCAAACTATAATAAATACTATACCTAATAGGACTCTAGTAGTTAAAATACAAGGCGCCTGAATTAAATACATTTCAGTAAAATTATAGTATTAATTTATATCTCAAAAGTGTTTGTGTGGCAATGTCATATCTCTCTTAAATCTTCATAGAAATTAATAATTCATACATCATTTTGAAGCTTATTTTACCTGCTATTGACAAAACATAGATAAACACTTTAAAATTAATTCTTTCGTTATAAAAAATGGATAAGTTACCTGAATGGAAACCAAAGCTGTGCATATGGCCAGCTGGGAGCTGGGAGAGATGAGGATAGGCCGCTTCGCGGAGTGTTTGCTGGCGTTGAAGATGCGCGAGATTCTGTTGGTTTTGGTGAGGAGAGCGGCGTACACGACGGTGAAACAAAACCCGGTGCCAAACCTAAAGTGCAACAATAACGAAAACATTTAATACTAGCTTTTTCTGGCAGTTTCACCCGAGTTCCCGCTAGAATTCTGTGATAACTATATTATCATTTTAATATTAGTTAAGAATGTTAAGATTGACAAAATATTATGTTTTTTTTCTTTCTAGTTTTATATCGAGCAATTAGTATATATTATATAGATGTATGTACTATGTAATATGTACCTACGTATAAATGTTAATCAGATGACATTGGAGAGCTTGTAAGTATGAGAAAATCCATGAAAAGAGAAGAAAAAGAAGGATATTATCATTAATAAAGATTTGAAACATTTAAATATAACCGAACACGAAAATCCGCAGGTGAGGCCGTGGGTACAAAAGTACCTAAGTTTCCTGTAATCCTTTCCACCGGTAACTTTATCCATCAAATGCGGATTATCCACTCCAGCTCATGTTTGAGTTTGCAAGGAACCGGCGACGACTCACAAGTGCCACCTTGGCTGCCTTAGCTGTATTTACTTACCGTCTAATATAATGGATACTCGATATGATTCGAAGGCATGATTAGTTTTAGATGTTATGCAGGAAGATACGGCTCGTTACTAAAAGTTTCTAGTTCGAGTTCAGTGGTTGGTATCAAAACATGAGCACTCGAAAGTTCCACTAGAAGTCGGAATCTTCGCGTAAACTTTTGGTATCATAAGTTATCACTAGTTACCACATAGTATAGGCACAGATAATATAATAGGGATGTGGACTACTTTTGAAAATCAAAATTCTAATTAGTCCGTCATTCAGTTGGAAAATAAAAAAAACAATAGACAAGTATTTTTTGCTTTTTCAAATAATTTAAAATATACAGAGATAAAGTGCATTAAAGTTTCGGGTGAGTGGGTCGTGACGTCACTAACCGATAAAACCGCCATACAAACTGTCCGAATAGTGACGTCACGCGAAATTTCAACTCAATATATCGCCGTTATTTTTTGATTACGTAAAAAAAAAAAATACGTGTCCAATATTTTTTAATAATCTACAAGACGGACTTAAAAATAAAAATTAGTCCACATGCCCATTAGAAAGAAAGAAAGAAAAGGCATTTATTTGGACACAGAGACAACACAATTACAATTATTTTATACAAACGTGATTTAACAAAAAAAAAGGTATATAGTTATATATATGACAATATTATGAGAACAAATGGTGTTTGCGTGGTGCGTCCCCATGACCAAAATGGTCACTGCCTCAGCATGTTGCTACGAGTGCGGGCGCGGTCACTGCTAGCGCTGATTTTCAGTCAGGACCGGAGGTTCACAAATATAAGATTATACATAGTATGTCACAGTCTACACGTACACATTCCACTGTTTTTTTTGTTACTTACATAATAAACGTACATAATAAATATTCTAAATATATGTATATTCACAGTAGTCTAATATTAGAAACAGCAATGGTAAAGTTATATAATATGGGAAAGTATTTAATGTATTTAAGTGGTAAAGAAAATATAAACACGTAAGATATAATAAGTAATTTTATACAATAGATATCGAGAGAGGATTACAAAGGTTATCAAAAGTTATGAGAGCTGGTTGGTTAGTGATTTCTGTTGCTCATTAGATATACATATACTAGTATCTAGTGTAGGTATAGAATAAAGTCGCTTCCCGCTGTTTGTCCCTATGTACAGCGGGCCACATAGACAAGTATACCACCTTGTGTTTATACTTTTTGTAAAACGTCTGTATGACGTTGTAAGTGGCCCACTGTACTTATGCTTAGATCTTTAAAACTACGCAACGGACTTGCATGCGGTTTTCACCAATAGATAGAGTGATTCATGAGGAAGGTTTTGTATCTATGTTTAATCCTGGAATTCTCGCGGGAACTCCGAAATTACTGCGCGGGTGAAACCGCGGGGATAGCTAGTTGAAGGATATAGCGGCTTCCTAGCAGTAAAAGAATTTTTAGAATTAATGCAGTGGTTCCTCAAATTCTAGCTTTTATAAATGCGAATGTGAGTGTATTTGTATGTTTGTTACGCTTTTACTACTCAATCAATCATCATGTACACATCAGGGGTACAGAAAAGGATATAAGCAGGGTATTTTTTTACCGGGAATTACCGCGGGAACTCCGAAATTAAGGCGGGTAAAAGCGCGAGAAACGGCTAGTAAATAACTAAAATAAATAAACTCTAAAATTTACCTCTTTTAAATATTTAAGTATTAGTATTTAATATGCACATACCTCGATATTATTTTTTTAAATCTTTTACAGTTACCTACCTTGGTGCTTCTAAAGTCGTAAAAAGTGTGAAAAAAATTCAAAGTGGTTGAACTTAAAAATACTTTGTTAATAACTTGTAATTTTAATGGTGAACCTCATTATGGAACTCTTCACTGCATACGACAGGCCCTTGGCCGGTTTTTAAGATTATTCGGGTTGAGAGTGCTGGTTCAAACTTCAAAGTTTCTCTGAGAACTTTTTGTTTATAAAGTGGAATTTATTTCGCCCAATGAGAGTGAAACTTCCAGGTCGAATTTGAGTGTACCTAAGGCTAAGGTCACACTAAAAAAGCTTCACTTATTGCTAAGAGCTAACCTACTCACCGAGTGACTAGGAGCCTAGCTAGTCACCGTGCAATGCCAGTGTGGCCAGCTGCGGTAGTAGGTACCTATGCAATATGTCTGTTCACTAGGATTAGTCACTCGGTGAGTAGCTTAGCTCAATAAGGGAAACTCCTTGTAGTGCGGGCTTAGCCTAAAGTTTTATAGAAAACTGAAGATTATATATCTTGATAGATTTTTGATTAATTTTATGGTACCTACCTAGATCCAGTAACCTTATTTTTTAGTTATGTTAAATTAAAGTAGGAACCTATTACCTACATAAAAGTAATAATAATAATAACCCTAAACATCGGTAACTTGAGCTATAATAAAGCTCCGCTGTCGGTGGCACACTAGGCTTAGGTTTCTTTATAATACTTATTATTTTGTAAATTTATAGGCACGTACTGTAAAAAGCCTAAATTTAAGATAAATAAATAAATGAATAATAATAATAATTAAACCATAAAAATTTGAAATGTAAAAAAATAAGAAATAATCTCATGCACAGTGTCAAAAGTGTTCTGTCAGCATGGTCCTTATTCACTATGACCATAACACGCCGCGTTAAGATAAGCCTCCGCAAAAACTGTCTTTTCCTTGTAATCAAAAAAGTTTTACTCAAAAAAAAAAATACATTTACAACGTTTCTTATGGCATAAAGAATAATAATTTCTAATATTTTGGCATCTAGAATGTTTGGAAATGCGTTTTTGGGACGCGCGTTAGATATGGACAAGGAATGAAGGGCCCATGTGTTGCGTGAGTATCCAAAACTATCTTACCGTTGTATAGAACACAGCACGTCCGTGGGCCGGAATACGAGGGCGAACGTGACGAGGTAGCACATGAGTATGCCGGCGAGCAGCACGTAAGATAGCTCCCGGCCGCTCGCCCGCACCACCGGAGTGGAGCTGTGGCGCACCCACACTCCGCACACGAAGCTAGGGTGAGAGGAACGAAAGGTCTGGGTTCCTATACCACCACATCAAAGCACTAGTATCGACATTTCGATGGATAAATATAATATAATTAATCAAAGTAAGGTATTACTACAATAGGTAGAGTTGGAGATAAAAAAATTTAAAAATAAAATTTGCTGCACTATGCAAAGCATATGTTTTGACCACACTAGTAAGTTATTTCCTGTCTTCTTTAAATCTGTACACTTATAAGTTGCCTGGGAGAGATCGCTTTAAGCGAAAAGGCCGCATATTGTATACTTATTTTAAGTTACTTCTATGAAAATTTGTAATTTTTTTTTGGTGTTTAATAAAGAGTTAGTTATCTATCAACTACTAATGAAAAATAGTAGGTAAGTGAATAGAGATAGCTGATTTCCTTAATCAACGCATCTTCTTTGTTGTGTTTTGCTCAAGATGCAATAAGTATATGGAACTTACGCAGTAATAATAATTCCAACTGAAGAGAAAGACATGGCTCCAATGGCCCAGGCGGAGTCTGGCCTCAGATATGCTTCAGGGATGGGATGACAGTAGGTCCTGTTGAAGTCCGGCAGGGTGCCTCGCGGACACACCATGCACGCTGTCTCTACGTACGGTGACCGAATCTGGAAAATGAGGCCAGTTTAGGAGGAAGAAAAATGTTTTTTTGTATATTTGTTTGCAACTCTAACTTAGTAATTAACTCAAGATTGTAGAAATTCTTTAACTTGTTCCTGCGTGACATATAGAGTATTTTTATCCGGGATTCCGGCCGGAACTCCGAAATTAACGTCAGTGAAACCGCCAGTGTAAAGAAATATACATATTTTAACTGCCAGTAAAAAAAAAACTTATTTGCACACTAAATATAGGACATACATATAATATCTAAGCGTATAAATTATATGACCACGTTAAAACTAGCGCTGAATTCCGATTTGCGAGCACTCCAAAATACTAGGTTAGGTTAGGTTAGGTTTGAAAAGCGACCACAACGCGCGAGTCAAGTGAGCGGTGCGAGCGTTCCCGGGCAACGGTCAGAGATGCACCAAAGCTAGATAGATCTTTGGTTTGCACATTTTGATTTGATTTCAGACAGAATAGTCAAAAAAGGGCAGGGATTATCTGGTGTGTGATTAAGTACTATCCGTTAATAAATTTTAAATAATACCTACTAGCCCCAGGATGTCCCGTCTGTAAATCATATTATATACACCTTTTCTTGTTGTAAATACATACACCTAAAAATTAAAAAAAATCCTGTCTTTGCAGTAAGTAATTAATAAAATAGTTTGTATTAATCTTTTGTTATAAGTTCCTTATTGTTACTACTGCACTGTGACTAGTAGTACCTATAACATTCGAACGTTCAACTTCAAAGATTAGCAAAAGAATACGTATAATTACGGTTCAATACCGAATATGTTTCCTCTCAAAGAAACACTACGGGAATTAGGATTGTTTATTTATCTTAGGTACACGTGGATTTTCTGATCAATAGAGATGAAGAAATGTCTCGGTAATCGGCATTTCCGTGTCCGGAAATTAAAGATTCAAACCCTCAGGGACGCCCTTTGACCCCTGCGAAAGTTACCTTTTGACTGAGAATTCGGAATAAATTGCAATAGTTTTGTTATAATAATTTATCTATGCTGATATTATCATAAAAGTTTATATGCAGGGCATGCTAGTCTATAATAGGTATCAAGCCACAGTAATTTCTTGTGTATGATAACTGAGAAAATGTAGTAAAACTGTAGGGCCCTTATTCACTATGACAAATAACATATCTTGCCAAAAACGCAATCACGAACGTTCCAGGTACCCAAATATTAGAAATTATTATTCTATATGCCATTAGAAACGTTTTAAATGTGTTTTTTTTTGAAGTGCAACTTCTTTGAGAGCGAGGGAAACACAATTTTTGTGGCGCGTTATCTTAAAACGCTGTGTTATTGATCTTAGCGAATAAGGGCCCCGTTGTAAAAAGCACAAACCATAAAATAAATAACAAAACAAGAAAGTTTCGAGTGAAAAAAAAAATCCGAATTCACAGATTTCGCTGTCGAATAAAAAGAGACAGAGTCACGTGTAAAGGTAATTCCTTCGGGAGACTTCGATCAGTATTGAGTAAGGGAGTTGTCGGAACTGTGGAGGGATGTGATTCGATTCCAGATAAAACGACAACATGTCGTCTCCAGGGCATGCCGCCGCGGCGCTGGATACAAAAGTTTACAGCCATTGAAATAAATTGTGGCAGCCAAGTGAAAACTTCGCATGGCAAATTCAATTCGACGGGTCCAACGTATATTAATGCAACCCACAAATTGACTAAAATGAAAACAAACACCAATTAGGCAATTCTTAAAATAATTAAATATGAAAAATAATTACGCAGTCTCTTTTCTATAATGTTCAGGTTTAAATTGGATAAAATATAAGCAATGTGTGCTTTTTATATACACACCGGCAGAATTAGCGGAACATAAAAAGGCAGAGTATAGAAATAATTACGTATATATATTAAAACAAATAATAATTAGACGTGAAGTAATAAATTAATATACATCTTTTAACACTTTAAAAGTTTGTAATAAAATTATTAAATTTTATTTAAAATAATAATAAAAAAAACACTTTTTCTCTAATTTGTGGGCACACAAATAATGTTGCAAATTAAAGATTACTGTGATTTTAACACTAAATAAATGAACGATTAATAACGTGTGTTTCCCCTTCGTGATTTTACTTTTATTTGCAACATTGTCTGTGTTCTCACAAACTACAGATTTTTTTTATTTTTTTTAATTTTGATAATTTTTAATAAAATTTAACCAAAAACTTCTTAAAGTCGATGTTAAAAAATGTATATTAGTTTATTACTTCATGCCTGATAATAATTTGTTTTAATATATATACGTAATTATTTCTATACTCTGCCTTTTTATGTTCCGCTAATTCTGCCGGTGTGTATATTAACAAATAGCGAATGTTAAGCCAAATTTAAAAAAAAAAAAGCATTTTTCATATTAAACGGAGTCCGTTGTTATGTCTGATATGCGTGATAGGCAAAATATAAAAAAAACCCGACCAAGTGCGAGTCGGACTCGCGCACGAAGGGTTCCGTACCACTATATTATGAAAACTACAAAAAAATCAAATATTTATTGTTTTTATTCCGTTTTTTGTACTTGTTGTTATAACGGCCGTGCAGCAAAGGAAGTTTTAGAAAAGCATTGCTATTGCTCTCTAAGATCCTTTGCGACCGTGGCGCGCCGCCCCGCCTACATGGCCTCTCTAGTTAATATGTTATTTTCTCCGTAGCGGTTGTCTTACCTCGTACTGCGTGCAGTTGAAGCAGTGCCAGCAGCAGCTCTCGCCCTCCACGTACTGCTTGGCCTGCCCCAGCTCGCACTCGGCGCTGCACACCGACTCGGGCGGGCGGTGTTCGCCCCATTTGAACTGGATTTCTGTTTGGAACGCAATTGGCTACTTGACCAATTTTTGAGTAAAACTTCTCTAGTTACGAGGGAAAGACAACTTTTGTGGCGTGTTATCTTAACGGGCCGTGTTATTTTCATAGTGAATAAGGGCCCTGATGAGCTGAGTTAAATGTATGAAGATATGGTGGTCCATAGGGTCTGCGGCTAGGGTAAACTGATTACATACTTAACTTACTATGTAGCTAGTATTGATCAATAAGCAACTGTAAGCATCAGCTAACTATCAGCCATCAAATTAAAAGAAAGAAAGAAAGAAAAAGGAGTTTATTGGTCCCCACATAAAAATACAAAATAAGAGACGGAAAAAATACAAACTTAACAAATATTATGAAGGAGATAGAAGGGTGTGCTGTGTGGGGGCCAATCGGTCACTGCCTCAGCACAAATGCTTCATTATGTCTGTGGGGCAGAACATAATGAAGCGTTGGTCTTCCGACAGGGCCGCAACACAGGCGCGTCACAAAATGGCTTCACTGCTTTTTGTGACGTGACGTGACTGACACACACAAATTGGGCCTTTAAGAACAAGAAAATCTACACCATAAACAAGAACTGACCGTCCAAATCCAGTTGCAGCTCCCCATCGAAGTACTGTCCCACTTTCAGCCAGCGGTACACTCCTCGGGACACTTGTTTGAAGTGCAAGATGTTGTATCGGGCCGGGCCGTCGCCGTTGCCGTCGAAACGGAACTCGTCACCACTTAGACCTGTACCAACCAACGCAATAATAAAAAAAAAAAAAACTAGCTGTACCCCCGCAGTTTCACCCGCGGTAATTTCGGAGTTTCCGCGTGAATTCTGGGATAAGAAGTACCCTATATGAGACTCAAAAACACTGTAGCATTTTACTGGTAAAATAAGTTTCAAAATCGATTCAGAAGACCCAAACGGAGGGAAATCAATCAGACCGAAGAAGTTTCGGTCGCCCTTCGTTAACCGAAGGATATCTTAGCGACACAATATCAGTGACCAGCAGGCACAGTAACCGACCCCGCGCGGTGTCAGTAATGCGCCAACTACGGGAGAGTAGGTATACTGGTATACTGACCAAATATAGTGCCCGACCAAACACCGCTAGCAGAAATACTGTTGACCAATCTTCGATGGGAAACTTTTCGGCCGCGAACTTTACCGAACAAACCCCCTTTTTTTCTCTCAGGGCCTACAACCTCACAAACTCACAAACTTTACCTCTTTATTATATTAATATAGATTACGTCATCGTCACCTTTGTACGTCTACTGCTGAACTGTTTCTTTAAAGTCAGGTTATTGACGGGTGAAAGCCATGCCGAGTGCAAGCATGTCGTGTCACATATTCCGGTCACCCTTCAACATCCATTCTGAACCCTAAGCAGGAAGAATTTAAGAGAACCCTGTTTTAACTTGGAGACAATCTAACATTATTATTGGCGTTTCGGAATAATTAAAGAAGAAAGACAAGAGTTTTTTAATACTTAGAAATATTGTCATTAGCAGAAGTATATATAATATTATAATAAAGGCTATAATTATTGTAGAAGAAGAAGTTTTTCTTATAAAGGAAACCGCTTCCTTCAATTAGTTTAATTAGTTCAAGACTTGAAGTTTAATCTATCATAATTATAGCCTGTTAAATAATTATTATTGTTTAAAAGAGGTAGAATTGTTTAAAAGAGGGTGGAGAGATATTAGAGGTCGGTAAACACTTCACTATGAAACTTCGTTTTTTTGTTGTGACGTTAATTTGTTTGTTGTCGAATGAGAGTTAGCTATTTCGTTTTAACTTTAGTTCGAGCTCCAATTAGGTGCTAACGAATTTCTGTATCAGTTAACTGTATCATGAAATTCCAAGCCTCACCTGTAAAATTAACTTTTCTCAAGTACCGCAACAGATCAGATCCGCTGGCCGGTCGCATCGCGTCGCAAAGTCCCGCTTTTCCACCACACACGGCTTCGTGCATATCCCTGGAACAAAGATACGAGCTATAGACCAAAGAGAATACAATCACTGTGCAAGTAATGGCTTGTAGAGACAACAAAAATCTGTAATCACGTAGGTAGCTGAGAAGTCAAATCTGAAAGTTTCAACTCAATTTTTTTTCTATTAGTTTATTATTTTATTGTTTATGAAAGGTGGTATAGTAGAAAATCCTACTAATATTATAAACGCGAAAGTTTGTAAGTACCTATGTATGGATGGATGGATGGATGGATGTTTGTTACTCTTTCACGCAAAAACTACTGGATCGATTTAAATGAAACTTTACAATAATGTAGCTTATACATCAGATTAACACATAGGGTACTTTTTATCCCGGAGTTCCCGCGGGAACTCTGAAATTAACGCGCGTGAAACCGCGGGGCACAACTAGTATAAACATAATATTTTTAAGTAAAAGAAAAGGTATGTAAAGAAATATAAGTAGCGTATTTCATTGTCAATATAAGCAAAAACCTGCAAATCACGTATCTACCACTTCGGTGATTGTATGTAGGTATATGGATCGTCGATCTCCTTATAATAGTAGGTATTCTTATAAAAAATACGCTTAAGCAAATTCACTTAGGGAAAATTTAATCGGTGCCCGGCTTCCTTTCTCACTTTGAATAAATTGCTTCTCAGAAGAGAAAAAAAAACATTCCTGCTCTAATTTCGTTCACTATTCAAAAAAGGTTCGCACTTATCAAAAAAATATGTCTCTGTAAGAAAAATATAACGTAAAATCGTTCTCCCATCACTCGAATTTCCCGGCCCAGAAAACTCAGATTGATCTAGTTGAAAACAATATCTAAGAACAAAGAGAATAGACGAACAATTCAAACTTTTATTTTTGTGGGGGGATGATCAAAATAAAAACCAAACACATCGTTGCGACTCGATCGGTGGTTTGCAAGATTTCCTGTTTACAGAATCACCTATTATAATAGTTGTAAGTTTTTTCTTGAAATAACTAAACATTACGAACAAAATTTTAAACGCAACAGCATTAATTCACTGTAGAAAATATTAAGTATACCTAACACTTTAACAAACTCCTTATGTGCCTTGCTTCGAGTAAAACATTTTACTGGGATCATGCAAAAATTCCATTGCACTTCAAACTTAATACCCATAGCAAGAGAGCTTCTTGGCCAGGCTCTTCACTCTTGTCTACGGATAATGCAGCCTTTTGTACGGCCTTAAAAAAGCAAGTGCTATACTCGGGCTCCGGGCTCAATGGAGACCCAGACTGCACTTTATTTAGAATATTATGGACTCCAGGAGGAAAGTCAATGAAAACCCTCATTCATTCAAACTGAACTAATTTTAAAATATTAGCTATTATCCGCGGCTTAGCTCGCGTTACTGTAGATTTTGTCAATCAATTTGCTATCCCTCGGGAACGACCCTTTTTAGTGATTAGCCTGCATAGATAGACAGACATAAATATTTTAATTTTTTTTTTTTAAATAGCGACAGTTTTACAGTAGTAGGTATACTAGCTGTCCCCGCGGTTTCACCCGCGCGGCAATTTCGGAGTTCCCGTAGAAATTTCTGTATAAAAAGTACCCTATGTCACCCAAGACTATCGTAACTTTTTCAAAATCGGTTCAGTAGATTCAGAGACTACCCCTAACGTTACAATGTCACGAAAAATTCACAAACTCACAATTCAAAAGTCCACAAACTTTACCTACCTCTTTATAATATTCTCAATATTAGTTTACAACAATTTTTTAATCTAATCATCAAAAAATTAAATTGTTTTACTGTTGATTTCCAATACCAGTTAAATACATTTGGTCAAGGTTAACCGACGGGATCACAGTATAAAGTTAAACGCTTTGTTATTAGATTTAATATCGTTGAATAGAAACTGCATTAAACTGATTAAAATACGTACCTATTACGCTGCTTTCGACGGGCGCGTACGTAATTTATACTAATAGATTTGATTTTTTGTTTGTTTGTTACGATTTAACTCAAAAACTACAGGACCGATTACAAAAATTGTTTCACCATTACAAAGCTACATGATCCCTGAGTAACATACGGCTATATCGTAATCCGGGATTCCCGCGGGAACTCCGAAATTAACGCGGGTACAGCTAGTGGTTCATAAACCACTTCCGATACGTAAGTTGTTTATTGATTGGCAGAATCTTTTCAGCGTTCGTCGTACCATATACGAGCACATAGTTGAAGTGGTACTAGGTGTAGGTACCTGGTATATCAATATCCCTAGTAATTTCTCGACAGAAAATATTTAATCTGTAAACTAATATAATAAAGGGGAAAAATTCAATATATTGTTTGTTACGATTTAACTCCAAAAACTACTGGACCGATTTCAAAAATTCTGTCACCATTAGAATGCTACATTATCCTTCAGTAATATATGCTATATTATAACCTGAAATTCCCGCGGGTGAAACAAAAAAATTTAACACAAAATTGGTGAAAACCGCATGAAAACGAGTTGAGTAGTTTTTGAGTTTATTGCGAAAAGACAGACAAAAGGACAGTCGCGGAGGAGGTCAAATACTTACATAATAATAATATTATGTACATTGCACGTAAATTTAATATACTTACCTAATTTTACGAACTTTTGGTATTTTATCTCCATTTTACTATAGTTGATACTATATAAGTACCAACTATACAGGAATATTTTTTTAGCAATGCGCAAAAAAAATTTGGTGGTTCAGTATCAGTAATAGACCACCTTTCGATTATTTGTTCAAAACTTTTTTATATTTTTTTATCCGGCTTTAAATTAGCAAAATATGGACACTATCTATTCGGAACAACATCAATAGGCGCGCGCACCGTGCAGAGTACGCGGTGGTGTTGCAGCGGGGTCGAAAGACCTCGATCAGCTGTCGGTACATTGTAGCCCACGTAAATTCCTACTTGAACGAGCGCTAGCGTGCAGCGGTGGCGGCGGCAAATAGAGTAGCCAAAAAATCAAATTCAAAGTATACTTCTTTCGTTCACGATAACTTATTTTTTTGTATTAAGACTTGTTAAAATAAAAAAATCGGTGTTTAATAAAGCTCCTTTAAGTTTAATTTGTAAAAGTTTGCGCACTGAATAAAAAATATTCCTGTATATTATACCAAATATACCGAAAGAATTTTGGCAAAAAATACCTATCCACTCAAAAGGAAAACATCTTGTTCGAGATGAAAGAAACGATGAGTGCTCGAGAGAAATTGGAGCGAAAAGTAATCGGATCTACTCGTATTTAGTAAAAAAAAGTACAGATTCGGTAAGAACGAGGGCAAGTTAGCATTAGGGTGAGGTATACAATCATATACAATATATATTTACGGCCGCATTAACCGCCGCACTCAGAGTCGACTTTAATGATTACTTAGTTAAGTATAGATTTTTAAAACAAAACTGCCGCTATCAGACAAGTTTAATAAATTAATGTTAATTGGCATTAAACTAATTAAGTTACATCTCATTAAATGCCAATTAACATTAATTTACTGAACGTCTCTAATTGTGGCAGTTTTGTTTAAAAAATCTATACTTAAATAAGTAATCATTAAAGTTGACTCTGAGTGCGGCGGTAAGAGTCGTTTTAATGATTAGGTATACTTAATTTTAAGTAAAGATTGTGTTACTCGTACGTAATTTTATTTTGTGTATCTTTAAATGTTTCATTATGGCAGTTCCGGGATGGAAGGTCCCCTTTGTCCTTCTCTGTGTCCCTGAAAGCGTGCATGCAATATTCCATGATGATTGATTGATGAATTCAAATCTTTTAACCAAAAACTAAAAATATAATATTCAATAACAAAAATATGTTTCTACACACTGGACTAAATTTTTGAAACAAAAAATAATAAGCTAAGTATGACTTGTTGAGATAAATGGATTATTATTACTATTATTATAATTTTTTTTTATTTAATTTTTTTTTAATTTTTTTTTTAATTAATATTGCAATTTAAGATGTTTTTGATTAAATTATTTAATGCAATTATTATGTACTTGTATATTATACGGAAATAATACAATTTATAAATCAATTAGCTGTGCCTCGCGGTTTCACCCGCGTTAATTTCAGAGTTCCCGTGGGAATTCCGGGATAAAAAGTACCCTATGTGTTAATATATATATATATATAAGCTATATTATTGTAAAGTTTCAATTAAATCCATTCGGTAGTTTTTGCGTGAAAGAGTAACAAACATCCATCCATCCATCCATTCATTCATCCATTCTTACAAACTTTCGCGTTTATAATATTAGTAGGATAAATGCGTACCTAGTTAAAGTGAGACAAATTGAATTGTTAATATGATATATTGTGGATTGAGTAATAAGAAATATGTAAGTATGTAAAAAAATATAAGCTCCGGAAGTATTGCCATACCCGAAAAGGGTCACTAAGCTGGAAGCACAATATATGGTACCATTGAGCATTGAGTACCATGCTCAATGGTACCATTGAGTAGATCTGAAAAAAAAAATACTTTTTTTTGTACCTAAGTTGAACGATCGACGCGACGCGCGACGCTGCAATGGCACTTCGGGCGATATTCCATTCTCTTTGAGAGTATTTCATTTGTTTACTATGCAAACCCACGATCGGTCGTTTCACAGTGACTTCGGTCGTAGTTACCAAGCTCCTGACAAAAACTCCATTTCAACAGTAAATCTGAAGGAAAACTTGGATTCAGATTTTTTTTTCTCACAGACTATTTTTTGTTTGGCTCCAGATGTCGCAGCCCTGACTCTATTCATGTGTAATTGATCTAGATTCAAGAAGGTTGGCAATTTACTATTTACTTTGAGGTGATTTTTTTTTGGGTTTAGTGTGCGCTGGAATGACAGCGATTCGTAATGACAATTTGCATTTTTGAATAACCTAATTTTAATTATTCGAATAAGTTCTTAATAATATCACTTTTTCTTATTAGCTTTGCAAATCTGAATTATCCAAAAGTTAGATATGCACTGGTTCTCCATACGTAAGAAGTCCAGCAGCCCCACTTGAAAGCCAGTTCCCATCCCCATTCCAGGTTGACAACGCACCTGCATGCCTTCTGGCTTTGCAGATGTCCATGGGCGGCGGTAATCACTTACCATCAGGTGTACCACTTGCCCGTTTGCCCCCTATGACATATAAAAAAACTCTACCACTCACCGTATAGCATAAGCAAACGCCATGACAGCATCCGAGACGAACTGCAGTTGACCCTCGAACTCAGTGTCGGACGCCGTCAGCCTCTCCCGGCCGGAACAGGTCTTGGTGAGTTTTCCGTTGTATGGTGTCCTCAGGCTTCCAGGGTACCGGCATTGGAAGTGGTCTTCCCAGAACTCTGTGGAAATTGAGGAATTGAGGTCTCTGTCAGCACACAGACAACACCAACCTCTACTACCTCTAAAATCGCCGCTATGTTGTGGCAAGGCCGAGGGGAGGCACGAAGTTGGCATGGGGCGGAAAGTGTCGCTTCTTTACATGGTGATAGTATATTTTTACACTAATTTTATTGCGATGTTAGCTTAGTAGTTGGTGGGTTTAAGCCGCAACAAGCTTGATCCGTCAGTGTAGGAAAACATCGCGAAAAAACTTTAGGTTCGGTAGAGCACTTCCTATAGTCCGGCTGACTAGCAACCATGAAATCTATTTTACTAAATATGTAGAAATAAATTTGCCTATCTATATATATTTAAAAATGAGATCCTATTTCCCTTGGTCACGGCATCACGCGCGAACGGCTGGACCGATGTCGCTAGTTGATTTTTTGTGTTCGTTATTGTAAGGAGGAGAAGAACAAAAGAAGTTTGGAGTTCCTGCGGAAATTCCGTAACTCACGCGAGTGAATCTGCGAAACGCTTGGACTGCAGATTTTGACGGGAATTTCATTGCTAATTAGCTGAGGTTACAAGAAGTAATTAGGCTACTTTGTACTTCTTGCGGTAATTCCAAAACGCACGCGGGTGAAACCGCGTAAATCATAATAATACTGAAGTCAAAAAGACCAAAATTACCTATCGTTGAATATTTGACGTTGAAATTGAATGATACAGGATAGTCACAAAGAGAATATAATCACAGCGTTGTAGGTAACTGACAAACAACAATGCACCATTATCTATATAATGATATCGTATTTCAATTTTGAACGAGACCACAGAATCCTACCTCTATGAACGAGATGCTGGTAAAAGGCTATTTTCACCACTTGGTGACAGATTCCTATTGATCGCCGGGGAATTGAAAAAAAAAAAAACCAACAAATGGATTTTTGTTTTCAAACAATACGAGTATTAATTGGAAATCGTGTAATAACTCCGATGTGACAGCCGCAAGCGTGTCGAAAGCAGACCGATCTCGAAACGCAATTTATGTGTGAAGGTTCAATGGACACATTAATTAATTTGCGAGCGCGAATCGACCGCAAACTTATTTAAAAGTGATTACAAAGTCATTTACACATTCAAATACAACACTAGCTATTTCCCGCGGTTTGTTGTCGTACCTATACCTAATGGTATGGTATTTTTTGCGTGTGGTATCAAATAAAGGTTTTCCAATTCAATTCAAAATAGGCATATTTTTGCGAGCGATTTTGTTAAAATTTCAACGGGGTAAAAATGTAACAAATATTTTTTTTCTCGGTGGTAAAACTTCAAACTACGAATACGATGGAGCTTTCGGTCGTGATCCAGTTATCCGGTGATTAAATACGAACACATTTTTGGGAAAGGCTTTGCTTTTAATTAAAAAAATTTAACTGAAGTTTCGCTGCCATAAAAATTCAAAATAAAGGTCAAGCTTTAACACGCCACACCATTTTGTGTTGACAAAAAATTAAAAGTAAATCTTAATTATGTATTAAGATAATGTTTGGACACTTAAGTTTTACAGAGGCGATTTTAATAGTACCATAGAAGTATGTATTACTATTAATCTAGTTTTCAACTGAAGCATCAAAAAAATAATTAAAATTATAAAAGTTTTTAAAGATAATACTTAATAATCTATAGTACTATATAAGATGTGGCAAAATTACCTGCAAATATTTACAGGGCTGAAAGTATACGTCATAACAAACACCATAAGCAAATAAGTTCGGTAGTTTTTCAGAATATGAGAAAAAGAAATTCATTGAAAAAACATTACACAATACACCTAGCTCACTAATACAAGACATGCGCCATATACACAGCAAACAATGCATCAGCTGGTAAACTCGATCGAGCGACGATTGAGGTCATCGATTTTAAGACAGCGGCGCGCAGCGATGTGTGTGTAAATCAATTGAACGGCGAACGCCTTCACAGGTTGTATTCTTTTTTAATGTTTTTTTTTTTATGAACATGTTTATAACTGAGTATACTTTCAACTCTGTAAATATTTACAGCTAATTTTACCACACCTTAAATACTACAATTTCTATAACAACTACCGTTCAACGTGGCTAATAGTATATTTATTGTGAGATGCTACTATTGCACTATATTATGTGTATTAATCTTCAAAATGACTATTTGGTATAAAAACGTAATATTCAAAATATCCTTTCTTAGCGAGGCTTAACATTATAAAATTCTACGCCAGTCAATCCGTACTAATATTATAAATACGAAAGTAACTCAAGCGATCATCATGAAATTTTTCTTACATATTGTCAGGGGTACAGAGAACGATTTAAGTAAATATCATTGACTCCAGTAGTTTCGGCGGAGCATTAGTGTCAAATAAATAAATAGATAGAATAAAACTTACCGCCGGAAATGGCACAAAATCGCGAAGAGTGGCGTAAGAGTCTAAGAAGAGCTAACCCAAAGCAAACCCCTGGCTGCTTGATTGATGATGAACTTACCCACAAACCACGGGTTCCTCCTGTTGTTCTTCACGTTGAGCCCTAGGAAGTAGCGTTTGAATCCTCTGACGTCGTTGGCCTGCGGTTGGACGCTGATGGTTCCCTCCACCGCCCGCTCGTTGCCGTCCGACACGAGGGCCCGGGCGCTCCAGCCGTCCGAGCCCACCCAGGAGAATGCGCTGGTGGCGTTGATGCGTTCCACGGCCCGCATCACGCCAGCCACCTCCTGGTCCGATCCGAAGATTATGGCACCTTCGGAATAAATCGATATGAGATATAAGACTTTAGCAATAAAACAACGCAGCAAGTTTATCAGTAGTTTACAGGTTGCTTTTCAGAGAGTTTGTGCAGGAGTTCTTCAAGCTAGTCCCTTGATATATGAACATTGGCGAACTCCCATCCCTAAACAGTAAAATTCCGCCTACCCACACGAAATGATTGACTTCTTCTTTCATTATGTGTTCTGAAGAAACATCTCCTGCGTCAAAAAGCATATGTACCAAATAAAATAGATGTTTTGGATAACTTCAAAAGATCGAGAAACATAATAATTCCATTCCATTTAAAAAATGCCTATATAATAATACATAATGTACTATAATTGGACGCAGATAAGCAAAACATGTTAACCCACAAAACAAAGTTATTAATTCAGAACGATTTATTGAGAGTTAGAGAACGTTTTTTTAATTATACCTATGTCTACCTTATTACATTGTTTAAATATGTAACTAAATATTGAACATAAAAATGTTGAAACAAAATGGCGCTATAGTTTTAAAACTTTAATTTACTCTCCAGTGTGGGTTAACACACTTTTGCTTATCTATGTCCAATTGCATGTAATTGAGTTTCTTCTGTTTCTTCTTCTTTTCAATTATGGCAATCTATCTCGATTTATCGCATTTATTTTTTAGCAATTGAAGTAATTATGCCGAAATTCCAATGAACATGTTAGATTGTTCCCCGAGATACATATAAAACATATAGATTCTCTCTGGAAAACTTGGTTCTTTCTTGGAAAACAAAATGGCAGCTGAACGGTGGTGGAAATATCGAATAAATAACGTGACCGACGACCACCCGCTACGTCCTCCACCGGTCAACAACCGTTCCAGAGATTCACCCACGTGTTTCGGAATTCCTGCAGGAACTCCAAACTCCTTTCATTAGATCCTTCTTCTTACAATAACAAACACAACAAAAAAAGAATAAGTGAAATCGGTCCAGCCGGTCACCCGCGATGCCGTGACCACTGACCAAGGGAAATAGGGATCCATTTTTATATACGAGTAGATTAAAACCTACGCTGCGTGTAATAAAATTGGGTCTTCTTAATTCTCAGAGTAGCTTCCTCGATCTAAAACACGCCAATTTACATTACAAAACTTCCCTTTTAAATTGAATGTACTTAGGACTCTTCGTCCTTGGAGAAAATTGTTTATTATTTAACTTTTTATTTAACTTTGTTATTACAGATTCTGGGTTCGCTCGTTAAGTTTCCTCTGTGGATTTAAGTAAAGGACTTTATTCTAAAGTGAATCACGCCGTCGGTACTTGCTGGATAGAGCCTGTTTATATCTGAAGTGAGTGATTTTCGCTTGTTCCCCTTTTTTGATTGGGGATTTGTGAGTTTTTGTCACGTCACGGTGCTATGACGTGCTTCCGGAAAATGTGTAAAAAGATTTACTGCCTCTAAAGAAAATGAGTTTGAATTTACAATATTAAATAGACATTTGGCAGGATTTCAGCAGAAATTGACGTCAGTTTTTTTTTCTTTGTCTTACAAATTAGTTTATCGTGCTTTACATTGCGCAAATGTCATGAAATTTGCATAGAAATTTTGTAGAAACAGTGAAATAAGATGAAATGGAGCGTTTCTGGGAGGTTGGTCAACGTTTTTATACAACTTCTCACAAAGCGTCCTATTGCGATTCAACTATGACGAGTTGCTTCCAATAGTTCCGGTATAGCATCTAAATGCATCTCACCAATCACCAATGCACGTCAATAGAAATGAGTAAAGAAAATATGTATGACTTGGCTGTATGGACATAGATTCCTTTTCCTTCCCGAATGATGTGTGTGTAAACAAAAACGAAACCGCGTCCCATGGTTCTTTATTGATAAAAATCACCCGACCGAGTGTATCTAGAGTGGCGTGCTAACCGGTAATCATGGGTTACCAGCGGGCCCAATCGATTCAATTTGTACAAGCAGCACGGCGCGAAATTGTCTCCGTTGCACAGCTGGTTATCAGACGACACCAGCGCCCGCCCACGAGCTACACGCTGACAATTTATCCGAAGGCAACAACCACAGACCCGACCATAGATTACGGAAAGAAGTGGAGGTGTTATAAATCATTATATTGATCATAAAAACTTTTTGAATGGGTTCACTATATGGATGCCGATAAGCAATAACATGTTAACCCACAAAATGAAGTTGTTCATACAAAACGCTTTATTGACAGCTATAAAATGTTTTTTTTTTTTAATTATGTGTTTACCTTAATACATTGCTTAAATATGTAACTAAATATTGAATATAAAAAATGTTGACACAAAATGGCACTTCTACTTTTGAAACACGATTTACTCAAAATTTCTCCAGTGTGGGTTAACACACTATTGCTTATCTATGTCCAATTGTGATTTAAGGCTTATAAAACGCGCAGACCTCTCTCGTGTCATATCGTTCGTATTCCAACGGGCGGAGGTTCTAGCGCTATACCGTTGCTAAGATATCGATATGGCTCAAGATTACCTACCTACCATGTTTTATTTGAGCAATTTTCTTTTACGACACCCCCCAGGCCTAGTTTTAGGGTTCCGTACCTCAAAAGGAGAAAAGAAACCCTTATAAACCCTATAAGGATCACTTCGTTGTTCGTCTGTCTGTCAAGACCCCTTTTCTCAAGAACGCATGGAGATATTATCAAGTTGAAATTAGTATGTATAAAAAAAATCTAAAGATAAGGAGTTCGCGCAGGAACAATTTATTGTAACGTAAAAATAGTTAACCTAAGTTGCTCGTTATAACATCAGCTATCTGCCAGTGAAAGTCCCGTTAAAATCAATTCAGCCGTTTCAGTGATCAGCCAGAACAGAGAGTCAGACAAACAGAATGGAAAAAAAGGAGTTTTTTTTTTATGTATATAAGAACCGTGTATCTGGAGTTGCTGGCGGACACTTCAATTTTATTTATATGTATGTAAGTATAGACGAAATACAAAAATGATATCCGATTCTATAAAGTTAAAAGTTGTTTACTGCTTTTGTTCTTAAATTATAAAAAATATTGTAATTTGTCAAACCTCTAAATTTAATTTGCATAATTCTAAGCATGTTGTGTTTACCTATTACACGTAGCTTAGGACCTAAGCCGTATTGTTATTTAAAGTACTCGTGTATTAACTGCTGGTAAACTTAATAAATAACTAAATAAATCTCCAAAACTTCTCAACCAAAAGATACGGCCCGTTATGCCGCATATTCTGATACTCGCTAGATCAAAACCTATATGTTACTTCCTGTTAACCTAGTACCATGAAATTTGGCACGAAGCAATATCTAAACGGGCACAATTAAAGGCATAAATTCAAAAACTTGGTGATTACATCACAAGAATAAAAATAAAAAGTTTTTTTAATCTTCGAGACTACGATCTCGTGGCGGACGAACTATCTGCATAATATCAAGTTTGTACGGAACTCGATGCACGAATCAGACCCGCACTTGGCCGTTTTTTTTTTGTTTATGCCCCTTTGGGTACTAACACTATACGAGTGGTCATTATTTTAGTAACACGTTATGTTACTACGTGCTTCATACTTTTGTTAAAGGGTTTCGTAGTTTTTTTTAGATAGAAACGTAAATAAATAATTGATAAGTCAAAGTGGTACATATTCCTTATTTTTAAGTAACACTTTTTGATTATCTCGGCAAATATATTTGTACCTACTGGTATGTAAATATAAAAAAAACATACGCATTGAATTGAGAACCTCCTCCTTTTTTGAAGTGGGTAAAAAATTGAAAGACGGCGATAGAAGAAGAGTAAGTAACCAACCGCAAAGAAAAGTTTTTAAAATTCCTTTCTGTCTCAGTGTCTGTTCACGATAATCTGCGAATCTACTGAACAGATTGTCATGCAGTTTCCACAAGTAGATTAACTTTAGCCTGGAGCAAAATTAAGCTTTGTTTCGTATAATTCGTATATCGGGAAAAAATAATTGTTAAAAAGGTATATAAAAGCGTTTCACGCGGGTGAAACCGCGAGGCGCAGCCAGTATAGTCTGTAGTTGTATACCTAGTTTATTAAAATTTCTTTCTATATGCAAAGTAGTTCGGTGAGACAAGTATACTCCGGGAACGTGCATAATATGTTTTCTGCAAGACTGTTCTGCCACTACATTATGTATGTCGCACTCCAGTTCCTTAGCTAGGGAGCGAGTCTGGAAAACTAGATTTTATCTTGTATTGCGCTATATTGTGAATGTATTTATTATTTTATTTTCGGTTGTAAACTGTTTTGTGTACTAAATAAATAAATAAATAAATAAGCACTATCTCACATACCTACTAGTGTATTTTTAGCAATTTTTTTGTTACAGAGTTTTAGCAACGAATTTGTTTTAAACAGAAACTTAGGATTTGTTATATTAAATTTAATATTATACTATCCGTTCCCCGCGGTTTCACCCGCGTTAATTTCAGAGATTCCGCGGGAATTCCAGAATACAAAGTAGCCTTAGTTACTCCTTATAACATCAGCTATCTGCCAGTGAAAGTCCTGTTAAAATCGGTCCAGTCGTTTCAGAGATTATCCGGAACAAACAGACCAACGGACTGACAGAAAGACAGAAAGAGAAAAATTAAAAAAAAAAATTTTTTTAATGTTAGTACCGTATACTATTTCGCATGCATTTAGTGAAAAGCTGTTAATTTGAAATTACAAACAGACACTTCAATTTTATTTATATGTATAGATTAAATTTTTATCGTCATAATAAACAAGTTGATGCTGCGCAAAGATAATCCTTAGATATTATAAAACGAAATCCTCCGTCGCGTCTGTCTGTCTGTCTGTTCGCAATAAACTCAAAAACTACCAACAAATTTTTATGCGGTTTCCACCAATAGATAGAGTGATTAATAAGGAAGTTTTGGTATATAATTTGTCAAGGTTTTGTGAGAATTGGTTGAAATATAACGAAAATTTAAAAAAAAGTCGGAAAAACTTGTTACGCGACTCAACCGATCATCCACGAAATTTTGCATACCCGTTTTCAGGAATACAGAGAAGGATTCAATTTAATTCAATTTCATTTACCTATTTGCTTTAAACATGGTTATAATATATACAACGTGTTATTAAATTAAATGAAAACTAGAAAGTATTTTACTCAGAATCAACTAGTGAATCGATCGCACTATGTTTTAATATAGGTTATATTTTTTCATTTTTATTAGCCCATGTCTAATACAATATTTGGCGTGTACAGTGTACACCGCCCGCAGCAAAAAAATAGGCGGTAAAAAGAAACGGATTATTAACCGTCTGCCCCCACGAACGTCCCCCTGCCACTGAAGCTTAGGGCCACGGTGGCAGACGGTAACAATAGGCTAGTTTCCTGGGTAAAAAAATCAAAATTCTATTTAGTCCGTCAGTTAGATAATAAAAAAATAAAAGACACGTATTTTTTGCTTTTTTTAAATAATGGAAATATGCATAGATAAAGCGCATTAAAGTTTAGGGTGGGGGACTCGTGACGTCACCGCTCGCTATAACGTGCGAACAAACTGTAGCGAGGCGTGACGTCATGTGAAATTTCGACTTGATATATCTCCGTTATTTTTTGGTTACATAAAAAATAAAAAAATACGTGTCCAATATTTTTTAATAATCTACAAAACGGACTAAAAAAAAAATTAGGAAACTAGCCTATTATGGGCTATCCGCCCCCGTGAGGAATTTTATTAAATTATTAATTAATTATTAATTTTTATTTTATTAATTTTATTTATTAAACTGTGATATTACGGACAAATTATGGTTTTACACATCGCAGATATTATAGTTCAAATAAATCTTGTCTTTTAGTTTACGATAATCCTACACAAAAATCAATTTTATACAGTAATCGCTTAAAAATAGGGTAAGTAATTGACGGTCAACAATAAACAATAAAAATGTTTTTTTGCCAAATTTAATTTGTTTGAATTTAATATAAACAAGTAATTTCACGGTAGGCGCGGGCGTAGCGCTTGGAATTTCGTAGATAGGTCACCTCCAAACTAATGTTGAATAACTTTTAAAGTAGGTATAAATTTTTTCGACATAAAATATACTTTTCACACCACATGCTCGACAATGCCGAATTATATGTCATGTAAACCTTACCGAAAGCAAGACATTATATCTCTTGGCTTTAGCCGGGTTATAATGTTCTATTGAATTTCATTATAACCCGCTGGTCAATAATGTGATTTTCACTTTCATAATTCTTATTGCTATGTCCATAACGTCTCATTTCGCTAAACAGAATGTGTTCTCAGCGGGCGCGGCCAACTTGATTTTCGAAGACCGAAGCCGTGGCCCACTAGATTCGCAGTGAGACGAACTTCATTTGTTTGTCAAATCGAGTAGGCCACGCCAGCTGAAAGAAGTGGCTATATAGGATCTACTAAGCCTGGTTTTTTATTGTCTCGCATTATGTGAGAAAAGTAGAGTATACACCACAGGGATAAAACTGTTTTTTTCTTGGGCGCTTGAATCCCTCACTGCACTCAGGACTCAATCTTAATTCCCTCCCTTTGGTCGGGAATTAACTTATAACACCCTCGCTGCGCTCGGGAGTTAAATTTGGAGTCCTTCGTTATGTTCAGGATTCAATGTAGCGCCCGTGACATAAAACAGTGCTTTATCCCCTTGGTGTATAATCTACTATTAATCATATTTTATTTTTATTTTTTATATTATTGTGTATTTTTTTTTTGGGGTGTATTAGGTTTTCAGTTAATTCATTAACACGTTGTATGTGTACAGTTGTGTAATTACATTAGTCCAACATATTGTTTTGCCCTATTGGACGTGCAAATTTTAATGTTAATTTTATTTTTTATTACATTACTAACTTCCAAATTACCTCGCTACTGATATTAAATTATTCTAGAGTATGAAAGTATGAAGTTATTAAAATTATTAATTTATTTGTTATTCAACAGAAATACACCAATTTTAATTACAAAGTTAGTTAGTAGGCATTATTGTTATAAGAAGCAGGTGTTCTTCGCTAATTTGGGGAATAAATTGACAAACAAGTAGCCGTAAGATATAGATATAGCAAAACTTTTTACCTCGAAATACAACAATATATACATATTATTATATAATTCGTCCGTAATAGCCGCATATCACGGATATGTCACTTCCACATTGTCCTATGGTTTGCTTGTGTGGGGTAATTCGGTAGAATTAAATAGAGCGTTTAAAGTCCAGAAAAAGTGGATCAGGGCAATATGTGGTGCAGGGCAAATGGATACCTGTAAACCACTATTTAAGAAATACAAGGTATTACCACTTGCGTGCATGTACATCAGAGAAGAATTTTTATTTGTAAAAAGAAATCCTCAGTATTTTACCAAAAATAAAGAAATCCACATAAATTACCTATATATTCCGTTTTGTAGACTACAACTCTTAAAAAAAAAAACTCGTATTTCATGGCAATCGAAATTTATAACAAATTGTATGAAAGTTTCAACGGTGGAAGCCTCTTCTCTATCAGATTGCAAAAAATGCATGGCTTCTGGACAAATGTTACTATACAGTTAGTGACTTCTTAAATGATAAAACTAATATGATAATTCGTGGTAATTCTATTAATGTTTTCCTGACTTCAAATTATTGATCCTAGAGTTTTGACATTTTAATTGACATTAAATTTATTATTGTTTTATTTTTTACAAACAAATTGATGAATTTATTATTTTCCATAATATTGCTATTAATTTTAATGTTGATTCCGTAATATATAATGCATGGTAATTAATATAATTCTAATGATTGTAATAGTTCTGTAATAGTTATTTTTTGCTATAATGTTACTTGTTATAAATATAAATTATAAAATATATTGTATGCCCCCATAGGCAGAACATAGTCGTCCTACAGAACTATGCTCACAATAAAATTTCATTTCATTTAATTTCATTAATTACTATAGAGTTCCTCACCACCTTCAAGTTGCAAATCTGTCGCCGAGCACCTAACGGTGTGTCCCGGCAGCCCCGCTTGAAAGCCAATTCCCATCCCCATTCCAGGTCGGCAACGCACCTGCAAACCTCCTGGTGTTGCAGATGTGTATGGGTGGCGGTAATCACTTACCATCAGGTGTACCACCTGCCCGTTTGCCCCCTATGACATAAAAAAAAAAAACAAGTTCCTCACCCCTCGCTCGCGGTTTTGTCAACAGCTTCTGTACGATGTCGTCGTATTCCTTCTCATCAGCAACTCCCGAGTCTTTGACCAGCTTCTCCTTCACCGCTATGCATATACCTTTCCTCGCCAACAACGCTTCTAATTCTTCAAAAGCCTGGCAACAGACAAATGTTTGGACGACTTAATTCAAATATTTCTTTTTCGACCATTGCATTATGTGACGTAATAATTACCTATGTATATACGATGAGGCTGCGATGAGCTTTACTTGTACCTAGATATTTAGTGTAAACAGTATTTAATAGTGTATTTAAAAAAAATACGGACAAATAATAAATTGTTCCGAAAATGTTTAGGTTAAATAAGCCATTTTTGTAAAAAAAAAATATAAAAAAAAAAATTAAAAAATACACGAGTCAATGAACTAACTGAAACCTTGATACACCCCATTTAAAAAAATAAACAATAATATGACTAAAATATATTTTATGTCGAAAAAATTAATACTTTAAAAGTTATTCAACATTGGTACATTACATACGAAATTTCAAGCGCTACGCCCGCGCCTACCGGTTCCCGGTTATTATCCCGGAATTCCCGCGGGGACTCCGAAATTACCACGAATGAAATCGCGGGGTACAGCTAGTCACTTATAACCGTCAGCAAGCAGTTCTTAAAATTAAGTTGAATTACTGACAGTTCGGAACGCGCGCTTTACTGAGAAGAACTGACAAGACACTCAGCAGCGTTGTCTTGTTTATTATTGACTAGTTGTGCCCCGCGGTTTCACCCGCGTTAATTTAAGAGTTCCCGCAGGGATTCCGGGATAAAAAGTACCCTATGTGTTAATCTGACGTATAAGCTATATTAGTGTAAAGTTTTATTTAAATCCATCCAGTAGTTTTTGCGTGAAATAGTAACAAACATCCATCCATACTCACAAACTTTCGCGTTTATAATATTAGTAGGATACAATTAGTTAGCTTGGTGCTGCTTATAAAATAGGATTACAACATAAAAAAATATTTTTTCTATAGAGCAATCCATTTCTAAACGTTTGCATCATTCAAATAAAAATAATACCTATCAGACGTGGATCGGCCTCCATGTCGATCTATTTTAGTACTAGTTGTGCCCCACGGTTTCACCCGCGTTAATTTCAGAATTCCCGCGGGAATTCCGGGATAAAAAGTACCCTATATGTGTTAATCTGATGTATAAGCTATATTATTGTAAAGTTTTATTGAAATCCATCCAGTAGTTTTTGCGTGAATGAGTAACGAACATCCATCCATCCATCCATACTTACAAACTTTCGCGTTTATAATATTAGTAGGATTATTTCGTAATCCTATATCAAAATCTGAGGTAGATTTTATTGCAAACGTTATATATAAATGAAATTAGGTATACCTAACTACTATAATTATCCACATCATTACTGATCAATTAGTAATACATATTATTATAATGGATTCTACAAAACATGATAATAAATCCTTTGTAGCAAAAGCGGTGGGCCGAATTTCGATAGACGCGTTGAAATTGATTTTCATCGTATTATTTATCAAAATACTTGCTAACATGCTCATTATTCGAATAATAAAAGTGTTTTATTCGAAACTTGCTGTTCCCTGAGGTTTCACCCGTGTTAATTTCGGAGATCCCGCGGGAGTTCCAGGACAAAATGTACCCTATGTCCTTCTCAGTACTCCTGACAATGTATATGCAAAATTTCATGACAATCGGTTGAGCCGTCTAGGCGTGAAAGCGTAACAGACAGACATACAGACAGACAGAGTTACTTTCGCATTTATAATATTAGTAGGGAAGTAGAGATTAAATTTCAACATTACGCTCCAGTGAGAAGGGTCAAAAGCCGTGTGAGAGACAATGCATATTCATGTCCCAAAAGCCATGTATCTTCATATTATGTGGGTGTCCAAGCTAAAAGGTACCAGTTCTCCGCATTTAGTTTCCGAGATATACGAGGTTTTGAAAAGTTGTGTGGTGAAAAAATGGTGTCTGCGATTTTAATTCATCCCTACTAATATTATACATGCGAAATAAACTCTGTCTGTCTGTCTGCCTGTCTGTTACGCTTTCAAGCTTAGACGGCTCAACCGATCATCATGAAATTTTGCATATACGTTGTCAGGGGTACAGAGAAGGACATAGGGTACTTTATGTCCTGGAACTCCCGCAGGATCTCCGAAATTAACGCGGGTGAAAACGCGGGGAACAGCTAGTTATTCATAAATGCTCAATTTTCTACATTTTCAAATATTATCTTAATCTACAATCTATACATATAAAATGCTTTGTCCTGAATGACTGATGGATCAACGCACAGCCTAAACCGCTAATCGTAGAGACCTGCAACTTGGAGGGTGTGTTCTTTGTATGACGTTGGCATCCGATAAGAAAGGATTTTTGAAAATTCAACCCCTAAGGGGATGAAAAGGGGTTGCACAGTTTGTATGGAACTTCTAAATTATCGCGGGTGAAACCGCGCGGGACAGCTAGTAGTATATAAAAATCTATGTAACGAGCAAGTAGAAGTGTGTTTTTTTTATTTAACACAAACTTTTAACATGCTTTTTCTCCAGTCAAGCTTTTTCAGAGTTTCAACTTCAAATTTCTGTAAAAAAAACACTGTGCAGTTTTTGAGAATTTTCAATCCTTACTATCAATTGACTATTCTAGGAATCTAGTCTTAACTCACTACCCCACAACTGGTACCTTTTTACGTGGACGCCCACATACATATTATGTTCGTTTGTTCGCACCCTACTCCTAATTATCTATGACATGCGTGACTGGAAAACATAAGGTTATTGTTTGATATGCAAAGCCATGTCTGAAATTTCAGCGTTGTCTTTAAGAATTCCTGCAAACGGTCCGCTCGAGGGCGAAGGCTGGTGATTTATTAAATTGCCTGAATAAGCCGAGCATACAACATATCTCGCTTCAGATGCTCAAATTAAGAAACGACCACGCATCTGTCATAATATATCACGGGAAATGAATTAATTTGTCTCGGAGAGAGCGGCGCGTTGAAAGTCAAACCGAGCGAAATTCTGCTAGAATTCTTACAATGATCGTGTTGATTATTGAATTGAATTGAATTAAATTGAAAAAATTTATTTGACACTACTGCAATCAGCATACATTAATTAACAAATTACACGATAAATCTATATAATAAAAATGAATCGTCAAATGTGTTGGTAAGCGCCGATACTGGCGGGAAACCGATATTGGCGGGACTTTCACTGCTAATTAGCTGTTGTTATAAGGAGTAAATTACATTGGAGTTCCTGCGGGAATCCCGAAACTCACGCGGGTGAAACCGCGGGGCACAGCTAGTACAAAATATTTTTTTTTTTATACTAGCTTTTGCCCGCGACTATATACCCCCGAAAGTATGAAAATAAGTTATTTGTCAATATCTCGACTTCATCAAGATAAAACATGCACCAGTTAGTTAAGTTAGAACACCAGCAATACAACTGTGAAAACCGCTATCGATTCCGTGCACTAGTTTTTGCGTGATGCGCGAACAAACATACAGACAGACAGAAAGACAGACCGACAGACAGCAAAAAATTTTAAAATTAATTGTTTTGGCTTCTATAGATAACTCTCAAGAAGACCCTCCACATATTTTTTTCTTAAATATTTCCATCTAGCTGTTCCCCGCAGATTCACTAATTTCGGAGTTCCCGCGGGAATTCCGGATTACAATATAGCCTATGTTACTCAGGGATAATGTGATTTCTAATGGTGAAAGAATTTTTGAAATCGGTCCACGTAGTTTTTGAGTTAAATCGCAACAAACAAACAAAAAAAAAACCAAACCTTTCCTTTTTATAATATTAGTATAGATTATATTTAGGTACTGTTTTTATCTTTTTTATTCAAAGTTATGTTTAGACGTCGTTGACTAATCCATAAAAAGACTAAACGGACTTGAACGCAAGTTAGCACAAGAATATATTGTGCTGTTTTAAGACATAGTAACACGCGCCTAATAAAACTTTTTTAGGATTTTGGTGTCCTCATTCCGCAATCTATACATATAATAAAAATGAATTGTCAAATGTGTTGGTAAGCGCATAACTTACAAACGACTGCACCAAATTGGAAAATTGTTGTTTTTTTTGAGTTCGTTATTGTCAGGACAAGGTTTATATAAAATAATTTTGGAGTTCCTGCAGGAATTTCGAAACTCACGCGGGTGAATCTCCGAAACGGTTGGACCGATATTGACGGGATTCACTGCTAATTAGCTGTTGTTATAAGGAGTAAATTAGACTGCATTGGAGTTCCTGCGGGAATCCCGAAACTCACGCGGGTGAAACCGCGGGGCACAGCTAGTAGTCCATATTAATAAAAAAAACTATATTTTGCTATGAAGTAAAAAAACAAACACCATATGCATATTTTTCATTAGCTTCTCGTGTTTTGTATCTGTATCATACAATTTTAGGTTTAGAATATTACAAGCAGAGTCACCACCTTCTTCACCTACTATACCCACCTATTCCAGACCCCCTAAGACCATCTTTAATTATTACTCTGAGTACGTAGTATATTTATTACTTTGAGATAATACTATGATCTTACATTTGAGTTTGTCCAATGCAGTTAAATTTTTAACTTTACAAACAGTATGTAAGGTATCGACTATAATTCTTTCTGTAAGTACATATGTATTGTATTTAATGCCAGATGTGACACGAAATAAACCCTGCTGGGTTTTTGTGTCTGACGTTGTGAAAATTTTGTACTTTTTTCTGAGTAAATTAATTAAAAAAAAAATAATAATAATCGAATGGACAAATTGTCTGTGATCGAACCAACCTTAATACCATAGCTGGACTCCTCGTATATGATGGAGACGTATCTCCAGCCGAGCTTGAGGACGATCTCCACCATAGCCTTCACCTGGTGCAGGTCCGAGGGTATGGTCCGGGTGAAGTACTCGAAGCGCGCTTTGTTCGACAGCTCCGGTGATGTTGAGAAGAACGACACCTGATGACGGGAGGTAAAAAATTTGTTACATTTTATGTAAGTCTAATTATTGTAAGCCTATTTATTTATTTATTTATTTATTTATTTATAGAAATTACACTGTAAATACAGGTAAGTGCCCAAAGGATTACAGCGTTAGAAAGAAATAAAGATTATTATTATTATTACTAGCTGTCCCGCGCGGTTTCACCCGCGATAATTTCGAAGTTCCCGCGGAATTGTTCCATACAAACTTTTCAACCCCTTTTCATCCCCTTAGGGGTTTAATTTTCAAAAATCCTTTCTTATCGGATGCCTACGTCATACAAAGAACACACCCTCTAAGTTTCAGGTCTCTACAATCAGTGGTTTAGGCTGTGCGTTGATCCATTAGTCATTAGCATACGCTGAATGCACTCCTATTGCCAATTACCAATTTTTTGTTGATTTATTTGGATTTTGGTTGTGAATTGTATGAGTCAACTTTTAAAGTATTCTTTTAAAGTATTAAGTTTGTGTAAATGTAAAATTATGGCAATAAATATTTCATTATCATTATCATTATCATTCAGGACAAAGGATTTTATATATTATTACTTTTGTTTCAGGGGTACAGGAAAGGGTGTAGGGTATTTCCGCGGGAACTCCGAAAAAAAAAGCCGGGAACATAAACAAATAAACTCACATTCGTACTTATTAAATACGGATTACAGATATCTTAAATTAGTGTTAAACATTACCAGGAGATCAAAGGGGTCGGTCTATTGCAGTTTCTCCCAATTTTGTGCCTATTATTTATTAATACGCCCTAGTACTTTCATACTGCCTTTCTTGGTGGATATCAACGATACGCCCTAGTAATGCCCTGCTTTCTTACTTGTCATACGCCTTGGTAGTTTCCTACTATTTTACTTATTAGTCACCAGTGATACGTCCTGGTATTTTCCTACCGTCATACTTGGTGGTCATCACGGATACAGCTTGGTAGTTCCCTGCTGTCTTACTTGGCGGTCAGATGCTCCCCGTTACCTGCGGTATCTTGAAGAGCCGCAGCAGGTTGGCGACCTGCACGGAAGTGACGCTGGAGGCGGCGCCCACCACGCCCGAGATGACCTTCCGCAACGCCGTCGCATTGCACGCGTACTCCGCATCGTCGATGTTGCTGATCGAGCCTGCGCACGCGATTACCTTTTTTTACTGCCCAGTTGCTGGGGTATAAAAATCAAAATTCTATTTAGCCCGTCATGTTAGATATTAAAAAATAGTAGCGACGTATAAATCAAAGTCGGATCCTTTATTCAAATTTGGCCCATACTGTGGCTCTTTTTGACGTCAATATAATTACAGTTATTATGACAGCACCCATAAAATATCCACCCTTCACAGCTTCCTAGTGCTATGGCCGAAGAGAAGAAGCTACGCAACAAACTCTTCAGCAGCACGCTGTCAGTTTAAAGTTATAAGTATATCTATAATATAATTAGTGGTTATAATATTTTGCTTTTTCATAATAATGAAATGTAGTTAGGGTAAAGCGCATTGAAGTTTAGGATTTGGGGCTCGTGACGTCATAAACTGATATAAACTATACTGAGTCGTGATGTCACGTGACATTTCTACTAGATGTATGGTCGTTTTTTTTTTATTACATAAATTAAGAAAAAGTAAGTGTCCATATTTTTTTTATTAATCTTCACGACGCCACAGACTAAAAACTAAGATGTTATCTAATAGACAATTGGATAAGTTTTATTAAATTTATTGAAATAAGACGTGCTATTATGTTTTTATATACCTACTACCAAAGACATTCTATATTTCATTGTCTACTACAGTACTTCTTGCTAGTGCTTGCTATTGGATGTTTTTCCTTTTGAGGTTGAACTGGATAACTTAATACTCAAAAATGTTGGCAATGTGACTAAATTTCACGCTGAGCGAGACACGATCGCCTAAAAGCGTTATTGAAGTAGACATAAAATTCAGCCATCCTTATTCCTAAACCAAACTGAAATACCTAATCATTAAAGTCTATCCTTCTGAATCGTACTCATCTAATTTTACTGTAAATGATAATGTGGCAAACGAAAGAAAAGAGAAAAGTGTTTTTAATTATTCAAGAGAAATTATTAAACACGGCTTATATGGCAGACGTCAATTCAAATTCATAGAGTAAAATTTTAGATTTTCATCAGGTACGTACCCGTAGTATATGCAAAGAGAATTTCAGCTCACGGTTGACAATTCCATTATTACAAGTAAGGAATAATAAATAAAGGCGTAACTGACTGACGGCATTTTGAATTTATATGACAACGAACTCTTAGGTACGATAATATTTGCAAGTCAATTACTTATGAATACCATCACATCAATGAATTTTGACAGGTGACTCTAGACAGATTAATTAATAGTACATTGTTATCCTAGGGGTGAAAGTAACTTATTTAGTCCCGAGACGGGGTTTGGCGCCCGAGCGTAGCGAGGGCGCTAATAGATCGAGGGACTAAATAAGTCTTTCTCCCGAGGGTACTGTGCTTTTCATTACGAATGCAAGGAAAGTCAAAATAAAAATAGGAATTAGCTAAAGAAAAAATGAGTGAAGATCGGATAGTCGCTTGACACTTTCCCACCTATTTCTTTTTCTTTGGCCGGCTAGCTATTCAGCCAGTATTTTTTATTTACATTGTGGCAACCTAAAAAAAATATTATCTTTAATTATTAAGTATTAATTAAAGAAAATAAAAAAATATAAATAGGAATTAGCTTAAGAAAAAGTGAGTGAATTTTATTTTAATTAATACCGACTTAAACTTTACGTTATTTAAATTTTACACCGCGCTGGCTGTATAGAAAGTTGAAACATGGTTCAATAGAAATGTGAAAATAGACCTAGTTTTTTTTTTAATAATTTGACTGATGTCAGTTGAAAGCGATTCTCCCTAGGGCTGAAAAGGGTTACTTTCAACCCGCTTCTCAGGCAACTTCAGACCTACTTTCCGAGTATGAGTAATGAAAAGGTACATTTTGTGACTGGAGATTACTTTTCGATCTCTTTGATTTATTATTCTGAAACAGTGTGATATGATATGACTATGGAATTTTAATATAATCTATAATAATATCTGAAACTTATATTATAAAGGGGAAAGATTTGATTTTTTGTTTGTTTGTTTGTTAAGATTTAACTAAAAAACTACTGGACCGATTTCAAAAATTCTCTCACTGTTATAAAGCTACATTATCCCTGAGTAACATAGGCTATATTGCAATCCGGAATTCCCGCGGGAACTCCGAAATTAACGCGAGTGAAACCGCGGGGAACAGCTATATGGAATAAAATGAATTTAAAAAAGACTATAAATATTTCAAAATTTACGCAGTTGCAAAATATTTAGAATTTTTTCAGTTAATAAGTAAAAAAACTTGTTCCCCAAAGAAATTTTGACAGTTTTTAATGGGTTTTATATTATTTATATATTACGTACATTGGTGGTACTCTCTATCCGAGATATTACCTTCATATTGATTATGGACGCCATTTTGCTTTTAGAGACAAGCTTTATTAAGTTGATTTTCAATCACCTATCACTATGATAGTTCTGTAAATGAACAAGAATATTTGCTCAAATTAATACAAATAACGAAACAAAAAAATTTTAGATCAACAAATTATAAAATTGAATAAAAATGTGAGGCTAGCTAGAAAAAAACAAAATAAAAATTACTGTGTAAACATTTATATGATTAACCTATCCTCTATGTACTTACTATAAAGACGGTGAGAGATTTTAAACTAAATTAACAATAAACAATTTTTCACTGTTTTCCATAATAAATGTTGTTATATTATTATAACAATCATTGTGTTTAAAATTACCTTTAATGAAATCCACAGCCATTTCCAGTCCGTACGTATCTTTATCACAGTCGTCTAGTATGTGAGCACCAAGTGTGACTCCTGGTATCAGCTTCAGTTCATTGTTAATAATATCCAACGTGTACAGCATCGTTTCGAGGGCCTGCACGCCTCCCTGCGGCATGACAGGCCCACAAGTCATATTATCCGATCTCTCGTGCACCATCATCAGTCCACCGAGCACCAATTCTCCTTCAATAACTGCTTCCCTCTTTATAGGCCAATGAAGATGATGTTTCTTATCTTTGAACTCGCCAACTTGATCGTTTGACATATTCATCCAATCTCTATTATCAGTGAACACCACATTATCATAATTAACCAAATTAACATCGAAGATATGGTTTTCTTTTAATATTGTTGGGTTGAAGTTTACATTCATATCGTTGAGTTGGATTTGTTTGTCTGTGCGCTTGTGTTTGTGTCTGTGGTAGCGTCTGTTCGCTGGATTTTTGTGTTCTGCGTTTGGTGTGTGGTCGTCGAGCATCTTCGTGTCTGTTCGAGGCAGGTAGAGCAACAGTGTGATCGTCGCCAACCAGCGCCGATCGAAACGCATGTTAGTGACGCTAGGATCATGCCATGTTCGACAAATGCTTGGTCCATGTTGTTGAACGTTGAGCGTTCATCGTAATCTGGAACAAACGGATAACGTTTTCTTGTTTAAATATTTGGTACTGCTATTTTTAAGAACTGAGTTTTTATATATTTTTATTTTGGACGCTAAAAAGTGCTTTATATTTATTTAACTGGTAATGATGGGCAGAATTTTGGATAGTAAATTATAATATTATGATAATTTATTTCCTCCTAGAAGTAAAAAATGTCTTCAGAAATTAGCTATTACAATGTAAATGTAGCAAATCTTACAAACTTCACCTTTTCATAATACATAATTGCATAGAGAAGTAAAGTTTGTTTTGTAATTTTTGAAGTAGGTGGTAATTTCTACACCAATCTTAAAATTCTTTACAGGTTATCCTTGGGTGGCAGGTAAAATCACGGGGGATAGCTAGTGTATTATAAAAGGGTTATATTATTATAAATTTGCCTCATTACTATTTTACTAGTTGTTGCTCAAAATCAGAGCAAACACTCACAGACGTACACAATCAGAGCGGAAATCGATTTCGCGATACCTGGTGTATCAGGTGCACGAACAAATCGACAAAAATGCTCTAAATCAAATAGGTAGAAATAAAGCTGTTAATGGATTCTACTAGCCTGCACCGCAATCGTCAGTCAAATAATCCAACGCATGCAAATCCCCACATAAAAAAACGAGCTATCAACACAAAAAGCTTGGTCACGACAACCGACACGATCCAAAGCCTTCGACAACACGGTGACGTGTCAACAAAACAAACTTTTTTGCATACAATATATCGACGTCACGTCACTCCGATGGTAGATGACTGCAATTTCCGTTGTGGCCGGTGATAAAATGGGTTTCGGACAGTGAACGGTGACTGCAGCCAAACTATGGGTATATCCACTGTATGCAATCTAGACATATAAATAAAATTGAAGTTGTACTATTATTTAGTTCTGTGGTACTATTGGAAAATACTATTTTATTATTCTATTTATTTCTTAATTTAGTTTCACTGTATTAAAAGTATTGCATTATAATTATTGTATCATAAGTAGTATATTACAGATCTTACAGTATTTATATTGTTTAAGTACTTTGTATGTAATGTTTATTTCAGTAAGAACTATTTACTTGTATTTTTTATTTAATATTATTTATCTTTTATATTTTTATGTTTAGTTGGTGTACTTGTATTTATATGTATAGTATCAATTTTTTCTTTGCCTCTTCTTTTGTTACCCCCGTCCGTGCGCGACAGCGGGCTGCCAACTGAAAACCAGCGCTGCGTGTTCTCGCACCCAGCTAATGTTGAGTTGGTGACCCTTTCGGCAGAGCATGCAAGAGATATTATCTATGTCTCTTTAGATTAGGCACTGTTGATGTTTGTTTCTTTTTCTTGTGTGTTGTGCTGAAATAAATGTATTTTCTTCTTCTTCTTCTTCTTCAAGTGTCTATTTGTAATTTCAAAATAACAATTTTTCACTAAATGCATACGAAATTATATACCTACCGTACTAAACGAAATCAATATTTTAAATTTTTCTTTATCCGTCTGTATGTCGGTGTATCGGTGTTTGTTCTGGGTAATCTCTGAAACGGCTGAACCGATTTTAACGGGACTTTCACTGGCAGATAGCTGATGTTATAAGGAGTAACTTAGGGTACTTTTTATCCCGGAATTCCGCGGGATCTCTGAAATTAACGCGGGTGAAACTGCGGGGCACAGCTAGTATGATATAAATCAGTATACCTAGTGAACGGTAATTTACTTAATGATGTAGTATAATTGAACTGAAGTATATTTAATGTAGTCGTCTAGTATTTAACTACTACTACTATACTACTTAGTTATTAATTTTGTAACACCTGTAAAGGGTAACTAAGTTTTAAGCCCATTGTACGAGCATTAATATTTAAGACCCTGTTGTAGGTATTACACTTAGCGAGCAACAAATACTTAAATAATTAGAAATTTGAAATTGATACTTTTTCAGGTTAATTAAAAGCAATGATGATTTTGACACTAATTTCTCAAAATATAGAGTAAAATATCGATGCAAAATGGCAAGCCAAAAAGAGAGTGGGTAAGTGGACTAACTGGGCAGACACAAGCGGGCTTAGCACCGAATTCAAACCGATCAGTGGTAGCACAAACCAATATATTATGTGTATTTTTTTATTATATCGATATTTTGTTATTTTTAGCTATTTTTATTGTGCATTTTTGTGTTTTTGGAAGTCGATTTTAATTTTTCAAGTGATACTTCTTTGAGCATTGGGTAAAACCAATTTTTGTGGCGCGTTATCTTAACGTGGTCAGAGTGAAAAAGGGCCTTATTCAGCTGGGCAAGACAGGGTACGTCAACCCTTAAATCAAACTATAGTAAGCTTCAGAAATAAGTTGACAGTCGTTGAAGCTTATTTCTATTGTTATACCGTTCAAAGACTGCCAAATGTTTACTAATTTTTGATGTTGACTGTACATGAGTGCTGGAAAGTCACTGAGCTCTGCAAGTTTAGCAATTAACATATTATTGATGGTTGCATTGACAGACATACTGTAGAATAGAATACGCAAGACGTCAACCGCAGCGCGTCCGCACTGCATTGAAAATGAGCTCCGTATCACTAAAGGGCAGTAAGTATTTGTAGTTTAGCCAGACAGAGATTTTGATCATAGCTTGTGGTGCGTCATATTATTGTTATCTTTATATGTAGATATTTTGTGAAATCGTATTCTAATGTAGCTATGTACAAACTGTAATTTTGTTATAAGTCTGTTTTAAAAAAAATGCCTTTTCTTTCATAATTTTTTCCTAGATTCTTAATGATTGTTTTAGATTCTACCTTGTTTCGGTCTATTGTTACTTGTGTCTAGTTAAAATGTGCATGATGACTGAATTTTAGTTTTTAGTCCGTCTTGTAGATTAATAAAAAATATTGGACACGTATTTTTCCTTTTTTACGTAACCAATAAATAACGACAATATATTGAGTTGAAATTCCTTGTGACGTCACACCTAGGTACAATTTATACTTAGTTATGACGTCGTGACCTAAAATCCTAAAAATTAATGCATTTTATCTAAATATTTTTTCAATAATTCAAAAAAGCAAAAAATAAGTTAAGAATTTTGATTTTTATACCCCGTCATCATATCCATTTTATCATATCTATAAATATTAAGTCTGTGGCACAACTTTTACTTTTAGCTTTTAAAAACGCTGACTTTTGCTTGGAAAGTGTTAAGAATACAGCGCGTTTCAGCTAAAGCTTTTTAATTACGGTATTTGCGATTTTTAAGTGGACATAGATAAGCAATAGTGTGTTAACCCACAATGGAGAAATTTTGAGTAAATCGTGTTTTAAAATTATAGCACCATTTTCTGTCAACATTTTTTATGTTCAAAATTTAGTTACATACTTAAACAATGTAATAAGGTAAACAGATAATTAAAAAACGTTCCCTAACTCTTAATAAATCGTTCTGAATAGATAACTCAATTTTATGGGTTAACATGTTATTGCTTATCTGCGTCCAAATATGGAATGGGATATCTTTACGACCATTCACAGAGTGGTGATTCTTTTAAATGCCTACCCTGTTATTAATGGGTAAATTTATGCAAAGCATAAAACCTTCATAAGGAGACCTCAGACGTGCGAGTCGAGGATTTCAATGATTTTATTGGGCTGGTAAAAAACTATAGGGCTACGGCTACCACCCGTTTACGAATTTGATAGGAATTTTTCCAGTATGTACTGGGAAATTATTTACTAAACTTCGCCCCTTAATATCTTTTGAAAGAGGGCCCAGTTGAGCCTAAAATAATAAACCTAAATATATTATATAGATTAAAGATAAATATCCACTGTTTTTAATACGATACATGTCCAGCGCCCAGACTCAAAGTAAACACTAAAATGTTATCACATAGCTACGAGTAAATGTTTATACCCGGGAATAGTGTTTGTTCAGGTAGGTAAGTAATCAATAAAATATTTTCGTTCTCTAATGGGCATGTTGACTAATTTTTTTTTTAGTCCGTCTTGTAGATTATTAAAAAATATTGGACACGTATTTTTTCTTTTTTTACGTAATCAAAAAATAACGGCGATATATTGAGTTGAAATTTCGCGTGACGTCACTATTCTGACAGTTTGTATGGCGGTTTTTGCGGTTAGTGACGTCACGACCCCCTCACCCTAAACTTTAATGTGCTTTATCTCTGTATATTTTAATTTATTTGAAAAAGCAATAAATACGTGTCTATTGTTTTTTAATTTTCTAAAAGACGGACTAATTAAAATTTTGATTTTCAAAAGTTGTCAACATCCCTATATTATTATTTAAGCAATAAAGTTTAAAAATACAATCTGTTTGGCGAAATATACAGGTGTCCCGTGAATCGGCATCAAGCCAGAACCAGGTGATAGGCTAAGTTATTAACAGCTGTTAACAGAAAAATATAAAAATCTTTGCTATGTTTTTTTCATTGTTTTGTAGCTTTTCTTTCCGTATGTACTTAGGTAAATGAAAAGATATTTCCTTGATCGAAAAATTTCATAAAATCTTGTAAACGCTTTATTAGATGATACCTAACAGATTTTCTTTTAATTATATTAAACACAAAGCACTGTCTAATTTAAATAATATTTCCTAGATGTTATAATTATCTCCCCTTTATCCTTTCAATAAATTAACGAATTTCATATTCGTAGATAATCAAGTTTTATTAAATATGATATTCCGATAAAATTCCAATAAAATAAGATGAAGGACTGCCGTAGAAACTTAAAGTTAAATTAATTTTTTCGTCATTAAATTTTCTCGTGCGACCTATAATAAACTATGATGAAATTTTCGCAAAAATCCTTAAGGGAAATAAAATAACCAACATTTTGTAGGCATCTAATAAATAATTATCTGAATTGAAATATTCTCATGAGATATTTATTTTTTCTTATTCTTTAATTACCTGTTTCATCTATCGCGGTTTGTTGCAATAATGTTTTAAGGATATAGATAGTAAAATATAAAAAAAAAAATTAAAAACCGACTTCCAAAAACAGGGGGTGGGAAAATGGACTAAGTGGGCAGACACAAGCCGGCTTGGCACCGAATTCAAATCAATCAGTAGTAGCACAAACCAATAATAATATTACGTGTATTTTCGTCTTTTGGATTAAATTGGTATTTTGTTATTATTAGCTTTTTAGTTTTGTGTTTTTGGAAGTCGGTTTTTAATTTTTTTTTTTTAATTTTCGAATTTTCGACATCCGTCGAATGTCATAAAACTCATAATGTCACCCCAGTAACTACAAAAGGTTAACGACAGCTCCAACTGTCAACAATTGTCACGATACTTTTAGGATTGACAACAATTCTTCTGATCGTAATTTGTCAACAAACATTTGTTCTTTATAACTGTCCACTGTTTTCTCTGACTGACATTGGCATGAATAGTGCGCCTACCAATCCAAGGCGTCTGTTGCCATATTAAAAAAAAAGAAGAAGAAGAAGAACCATTTTGATCCGAGACCGATCATCGCATGATGTTCCTAACTAAGATTAACAGGCCAGCGACACTCTCAAAAGTTACTATTATTTATGCGCGAACTTCTATACCAACTTTGGAATATTTAACCAAATTTCTATAACCGCATGGTATGCAGGTTGGCACAAAATGCTTTCATAGATCGGTTCAGCGATTAGTATGGTAGTGCCTACTCTTAAAACGTAGTGATTATTTGCTCAGTGGTAAATTTACATAGTTTGGTAGATGACAACCCATGGTATCGATATTTATGTAGGTACTGTGTTCAAACATTAGATACTGTCCGTTGCGACCTCTGCCCGTCGGCTGGGTTGGGCGAGGTCGACGAAAGCCAAATATTTCCACAGGAGCGAGCCAAGTTCTGTGCAAATGACTCGCCTATTACTCAAGTGATTAACTTTATTTATAGTTCGACGAAAACTAACAGTCATTTAATTAATCAATCCGATCGTTGATGTATTTTCTGCTTCATTGTAATAGTTCTCTCGCATTTGGAAGGAGAAACAAATAGCTTTTAATGGGGATGTTGACGACTTTTGAAAATCGAAACTCTTAATTAGTCCGTCAGGTAGAAAATAAAAAAAAAACAATAGACACGTATTTTTTAGTTTATCAAATTACACAGAGATAAAGTACATTAAAGTTTAGGGTGGGGGCTCGTGACGTCACTAATCGCTATAAGCCACCATACATGATACAAACTGCACCGGCTAGTGACGTGACGCGTTTCAATTAAATGTATCGCCGTTATTTTTTGATTACCTACGTACCTAAAAAAAAGAAAATACGTGTCCAATATTTTTTATTAATCTACAAGACGTAATAAAAAAGAAATTTACGGCCGCACTCAGAGTCAACTTTAATTATTACTTAGTTAAGTAAAGATTTTTAAAACAAAACTGCCGCAATCAGACAAGTTTAATAAGTAAATTAATGTTAATTGGTGTTTAACTAATTAAGCTACATCTCGTTAAATGCCAATTAACATGAATTTATTAAACTTGTCTGATTGCGGCAGTTTTGTCTTAAAAATCTATACTTAACTAAGTAACATTAAAGTCGACTCTGAGTGCGGCGGTCAGTCTTAGATGTGGCCACGACATTGACCCAACACCGTTGTAAACAAACTTCAATAGACTTGCCGTTAGAATTTCAATGGCTGTTCAAACTTAAATCGTAAGCTTCAATCAAAACGTCTCAGGTAGTAAAATTTATCGTAGATACCAATGGCTTGAATTAACGACGTCGTTATAACGTTATCTCTAGAGCTGTGTTTGTGTTTACCTACTTTGGCATTGTCGACTTCTCTGTTATCCCAGGTGTTGGTATTCACCCCCCGTCATTCAAGTTTGGTTTATCAAGGCAGGACCCTTCACTACTAGCCGTGCCCTGCGGTTACACCCGCTTGAAAGGTTTTTTAACCACAACTTTTTTTCCCGACATCCGATTTCAATGAAACAAAGCCTATATGTAGCTCCAGGCGAAGCTTGATCGACCTGTGAAAACCGCATGACAATCCGTTCAGTAGATTCAGAGATTATCGCGAACAGACAGACAGACAGAAAAGATTTTTAGAAACCCTTTTTTTGTGTGGTTGGTTACTCTTCGTTTATCGTCCCCTGTCAATTTTGTTAAAAATATTCAATGTACAGAATCGCGGATTCTACTCTTTTATAATATTATATTTATATTCACTACACTATGACTATAATAAGCCGCGTGCGCCACAATAGTACATTGTTATCCTAGGGGTGAAAGTAATTTATTTAGTCCCGAGACGGGGTTAGATCGAGGGACTAAATAAGTCTTTCTCCCGAGGATAACACTGTGCTTTTCATTACGAATGCAAGGAAAGTCAAAATAAAAATAGGAATTAGCTAAAGAAAAAATGAGTGAATTTTATTTTACATAAATCAACCATTAGGTGTCCTACTGGCCAGTAAGTATGCGTAATGAAAAAACTGTTTCTCCCTTGTGCTCAAAGAAGTTTCACTTCTAAAAATACATTTACAACGTGTCTTATGGCATTCAGAATATTAATCCCTACCTACTAATATTATGAATGTGAAAGTAACTCTGTCTGTCTATCTGTCTGTCTGTCTTTCTATTACGCTTTCACGCCTTTACGGCTCAACCGATCATCATGAACTCCGCATCATCATCATCATGGTGAAACCGCAGGGAATAGCTAGTTTATAATATTTTTCGTAAAAGAAATGTACATGGGTACCATAATTATTATCACTGCTTCTCGTGTTAATAGAAAGTGATTAAATCAATCTTAATTAGTCTTCTAAGGAGGAAGCTCAATTAACATTATTGCAGTGCAATTAGAATATTCCACATCATTAATGTGAATTTTATAACCAACTTGACCTTCATGGAGACCTCTGCGACCCTCACTCACCGATAGCCGAACGTAATAGGTACAGGGCTTACTTTAGCGGAAGGCTGACAAAAAGAGATTTTTTTTTTTCTTGAAAAAACGATCTTTGGCCTTCTTATGTGTGGGATTCGACGGAATCGGAGACTCACCATGATTCGTTGGTGCGTCAATTTAGTTTTCGACTGTGGCGTGAATAGAATGAATGAAAAGATGCAAAATTACAGAACTCCAAAAATTATAGTACGTATTCTTCGAGCTGATCCCCGCGGTTTCACCCGTGTTAATTTCCGAGTTCCCGCGGGAATTCCGGCATAAAAAGTACCTAACTCCTAAATCTCAATAAATAGTTCTGAATAGATAACTTAATTTTGGGGGGTTAACATGTTATTGCTTATCCGCGTCCTATTATAGACATACAGCTAGTTCATACCACATGCAGGTATCTCTTTGAACCTTTTTGACAGTTTCATTTCTTGCATATTTATATTCATTTATTTGGTAATTAATTATTACATGTCAAAAATCTTACCTACATAGATTAAGTTGTTATAAAAATAACAAAAACCTTTGTATTACAAAAAAGAGTACAAACAAAAGCAACAATGTAAATAAAAGGAAAAAAAGTGTAAATAATTAACAAGTAAATATATATAAACATTGTAAATTTTAAAAACAAATTGTGTAAAAAAATAATTGATAGTTAAAAATTGTAAATTTTCAATAATATTTAAAAAAACCAATAAAATACTGTATCTAAGATTAAATATCACATAGGTCGATCAATCCATTTAAAATAATAAAAGATAATAAAAAAATAAAAAATACTTAAACTAATTCAACCTGCAAAAATTCATTAAATGAGTAGAATGTGTGCTTGAGAAGGTCTTGTTTTAAAATTTAAAACAAGCAAATGATGTGACTCGTACCTGTTTTTCTTAAATTTATAATAAATATTAATTCTAAAACGGAACTCCAACAGACCATTAGAGCACTTTTAAGTATCATTAATACCAAGGTATATCTAAATGATAAGCAAACTGATTGAATAATGAACGGCGAATATTTGCATAGATCTTAACTGCCAAGAAAACCATTTATAAAATGTAATCTCCTTGCAGATGGTTCTGAAATAGGAGCTTAGAATTTTTGTGAATAATCTGAATTGCTCGCGAGCAACGTATTGTAAGAAACCCGTGGTAAGCCCCGTCTAAGTACCTACGTTTTCTTCCACGTTCGAGACAAAAACAAAACGTGTAACCCGCCACACTTAGCGTAAAATCCGGTCACGATCTATGTAATTTCCCCGGCTTCTTTCGCGTTTCGCGATACTTATCTGAGTTATCCGCACCAGTGGGAATGGCCGGGTGGAATCCGGGACACCCGGCGATTTGCCCGAAAGCCGGATGGGGAACTGTGTTATTTCTTTTTCCAGCGCCGCGTAGGCGAACATCCGGATATATGCCATCCCTATTTTCAACACCCAATCTTGCGACCGTGTTTTGTTCAGGCAAAAATGAATTTGAGACTGAGAGATTGGGAAACGAAAAGATAATAGTTAGATATTTTTTGTTGTTTCATTTATTTAAATCTTTATTACACACTAGCTGGGCCCCTCGGTTTCATCCGCGTGAGTTTTGGAATCCCCGCAAGAACTCCAAAGTAGAATAATTTACTTCGCAAACTTCCCTGGACTAGGATGAAATTGAACATGTCAGAATACGTTATTATGTTCGGGCTTAACCCAGATAGGATATTTTTAATTTATAATTGTAAAAGAAAATTAATAAAAGACAAACAATAACAATATCTTTTGTCTACATACATTTTTGTGAATTCCAAAAATATCACTGATCCTTTTTACAAAGCAAAAAAATCACAGCAAGTATATCCACAAGTATTTCAATACAAAATATTATATTAAAATCGTTCGCATATCAGGTATGACAAAGATATCGCATAACATAGCCGTATAAAAATACAGATGTATCAAGAACCCCCTATCCTTCTTTATTAAAAGGTTAAAAACATACTGAAGAAATTACAAAACTCTGTAATATCTATGACACGGTTAAAAGCGGTAACGATTCCTATAATATAGGTACTTTTATCAAAAAAATATTCAAAGCTGAAGATGAAGACGAGACGAGGGCGTGTAAAATAAAATGATAGATATTCAAATGTATTCACGTAGGTATCGTGTCGACTCGTGACGTCTGAAAAGTGATCGTGTGAAAATATTATTATAATGTGAATACTTTGATATTGACGCTGATGAATGTTGACTAGTACGGCAGCCCACGCCTTGTTTTCTCAATGATTAAATAACAGGCTGATTGGTCACTGAGAAAACAAAGCGTGGGCTGCCGTATTATCTTATCTTCTTAATACGTGTCACGTTGTTTGTCCGCGATGGACTCCGAAAGTACTGAACGGATTTTGACAAAATTTTGTGACCATTTACAATATGGTCTAACTTAAAAGATAGGATAGTTTTTATCCCGAAATTTCCGCGGGAACTCCGGCACTAATGCGGGGAACAGCTAATCACCGTAAACTACTGTCAGGGTACAAAGAAGGACATAAGAGTACTTTTTCCTGCAACCTCCGCGGGAACTCCGAAATTACCGCGGATGAAATCGCGGGGGACAGCTTCTATAATATGAAAACATTCTACGTTGTTTGCTGTGGGTCTTTCTATAGTCTTCTTTATAAACAAAAATGAATGTTTATATGTTTTACCTCTATGCGTTTCTAAACCATTGGTCCAATTGTCATGAAACTTTGGCGGGTTGTTCTGCCCGCGTCCGCAAAGGTAGGTATAAAAAGATCCTGAATTCCAAAACTCACACAGGTGAATCTCCGAACCACGTTTGATGAGACTTTCACTGCTATCTGATGTCATAAGGAGTAAATTCGACTACTTTGGAGTTCCTACGGGAATTCAGAAACTTACGCAGGTGAAATCACGGGGCACAGCAAGTAATATTATAAAGATTTAAAGTTTTTAAGTTTGGATATAGGAAATATATCTCTGGAAATTCCTAACCAGTGTTAAAAATTCTGTCCGTGGTAAAAAGCTACAGTATTTCTGAGTGACAAAGGATAGGTACTTTTTATCATGATGATGGGAAATTTCCCGATAAAATGATTTCAGGAATAGGTGACATTGAGTGATCGCGTCGCAGTCCTGACTTCTTATCTGGCTTATCGGGTGGGGTTATCTGCAGAGCCTTTTTCTTCTTTCTTAACCTAGGTATATAAAATTGTTGTGATATTAATAACTTTTCTAGTAACATTCAGGTATACATTGCGACAAAAATAGGTTTCTTTATCCAAATCCATCAATAGATTTGTCTTCCTCTAACCTTTAGCTTATGTTGCGTCGGCATTGGGCCTTTCATTTCGCCCAAACGATCCTTTCATCCTGAAAATGCCTTTTATCAGGAGCACTTTGTTGGCCGCACTTTTGCCGGGTGCCTCCTGCCTTCAATTTATTGCGCAGCCGAAAGGGATGGGACAAAGGGAAGAAAGCATAATATTTAAACATTCCCTTCGTTTCTTTTATTTTCTGACTAGCTGTTGCCAGCGGTTCATATTTAACAGATTGCTCATTGACCTTACAGATTTGGTCTTTCTACTGATACTGCGTTTAAAAGATACACCACAAGCGTTGTGAAGCTGCTTCTCAGAGGTGCGCTACTGATTTTTAAATTATAAAATTTTTGTGATGAAATTTTTATGAGAAAAACTTGTGTTATTTGTTTTCATTTGACGACATTCTTTTTTCTTTTGGTCTAATATTCATACTTTTATCTTTTGAGCCGTTATATCCTTATTATAAATGCGAACGTGAGTTTGTTTGTTTGTTACGCTTTTACGCCTTAACGGCTCAACCGATCATCATGAAGTTTTGCATAGACGTTTTCAGGGGTACAGAGAAGGACATAGGGTACTTTTTGTTCTGATATTCCCGCGGGATCTCCTAAATTACCGTGGGCGAAACCGCGGGGCACAGCTAGTCCTTATTATAAATACGAAAGTGAGTTTTTTGTTTATTTGTTAGGCTTTCACACCTTAACAGCTCAACCAATCATCATTGTGTCTATTGTTTTTTAATTTTCTGACGGACTAATTAGAATTTTGATTTTCCAAAGTCGTCAACATCCCTATTAAAAGCGACTTAGTTTGAAAACGCGGTTTTTTAATTTAAATAGCTTCAATAATTACCTCGGTGACGTGTGTAACACCTCGTGTGTGTGTGTCTATAAATCATTTACAGTGAGTCAGGAGATTATGTTTGTTAACATTTTGTGTGGTAAATGACCGAGTTTTTGTTTTGTTTTTCTGCACAAATGGATCCTAATGGAGGCTGAGCTGTTTTATTCGGTTCATTTCAAAGGTCAACTAATGATGTTCCTCTATACTAATATTATAAAGAGGAAAGGTTTTATTGTTTGTTCGTTTGTTTATTTGTTTCGATTTAACTCAAAAACTACTGGACCGATTTCAAAAATTCTTACGCCATTAGAAAGCTACATTATCCCTGAGTACCACAGGCTATATTGTAATCCGGAATTCCCGCAGGAACTTCGAAATTAACGCGGGTGAAACCGCGGAGAACAGCTAGTTTGTTATAAACTGGTGATAGGCTCCATATCATACAATATGTAGATATAATTAAGGTATTTTATTTATAACAGTTTTGATCCACAATGTGAAACAGCAAATCAGAGAGAAGTAAAACAAATATGGTATTTTACAGACATAATATTAGGACCTAGGGACACGACAGAGATTAATCCTCGTGAATTTCAGGATTCCCTCGGGATCTCTTTGTCGTATCAGAATAAAAAGAGGTAGGTATTTATAGTTTAATTTATGTCATAAACTTCTTGCACGCAAAGTTTTAATTAAAACCATTCTGTATTTTTTATGTTTGCATAAATATAAAGGAGAAATCTGAGAGACCGAAACAGATGTTTCAATATTTTTTTAGCTCAATTTCAACACATTAAACAAACGAACGATCAAAAATATAAACACATTTTTTCAAGAACTAATTTTTTTTTGTTATATTTCTTAACATGTTGAAATCACTGACGGTTGTCATTTTAAACCGACTTCAAAAAAAAGGCGGCTCTCAGTTTGACATGTATGGATGTTTGCATGTTTGTATGTTTGTTCACGATTATCTCGTGTTTGGCTGAGCCGATTTTGATGCGGTTTTCAGGTAAAGTACCTATTTAAAAATAATAGTTAACAATATTATTCTTGTCGGAAGCAAAGTTATTTAAAAAAAAGAAAAGAAAAGAAAAGAAAAGAAAAGAAAAGAAAAGAAAAGAAAAGAAAAGAAAAGAAAAGAAAAGAAAAGAAAAGAAAAGAAAAGAAAAGAAAAGAAAAGAAAAGAAAGATTTATTCAAACGAAGGAGAAACACAACACAAATGAACACATACAGGACAACACAAATGAAAACAATTAAAGTAAAACAAAATAAATAATAAAGAAAAACAAAATAAAGAAAAACAAATTTAAATCCGTTTCGCTTTCAACTAGTCTCCGCCTAATATCTCGTCAGCGACTTACAAACTAGGCTAATTTTATATTCATTTTGCGCCACCCCGCGACCGAGCGGCCGCTGAGTAATTTGGAAAGTTTGAACGGTTTCATAATATCGCCAAGAAATTTGTTAAATAATTTATGAGAGTGGAAAGTTGCGGTCGCTAATCGTGTCTGATTTGGGCCGAACAAACTTTCGAACTTCGAATCTAACCTAACCTAACTAAGTTTGTGTAATGCTCTATGTATCATTCACCCGCAACTTTGTGTGGGAAAGTTGGAGCTTCGTGAAGAATCACGTCGGGACCACAAATTAATGTTGCTACATCAATATGTCTGTCTAAACTCCGGATCGTTAAAACAAAGGAGAAATGCCATATGAGCTGAGCGGGTGACGCTGTGATATGCGCATACTTATCATAATCATCATCATCATCATCATCATTTTCAGCCTGCAGCAGTCCACTGCTGGGCATAGGCCTCTCCAAGGGTTCGCCACCTATCCCGATCTTCAGTCACCCGCATCCAGTTACTACCAGCCACCCACCGCAGATCGTCGCTCCATCTGGCAGGGGGGCGCCCCACACTACGCTTGCCTACGCGTGGTCTCCACTCCAGGACTCGTCATAATAATCTTATCAGACTTATCATAATAATACGCGGTAATTTGCTCAACATCTATATTAATATTATAAAGAGGAAAGATTTGATTTTTTGTTTGTTACGGTGTTGTTACGGTTTTAACTCAAAAACTATTGGAACGTTTTAAAAAATTCTTCCACCATTAGAAAGATACATTATTCATGAGTAACAAAGGCTATATTGTAATTCGGAATTCCCGCAGGAACTTTGAAATTATCACGGGTGAAACCGCGCGGGACAGCTATCTATACTAATATTGCAAAAGTTTGTGAGTTTGTGACGTTGTAGGGGGTAATCTCTGGATCTGCTGAACCGATTTTGAAAATTCTTTCACTTATAGGAAGCTACAGTGATCCTGAGTGTCATAGGGTACTTTTTATTCTGGAATTCCCGCGGGAAATTCGGAGTTCCCGCGGTAATTCCGTAATAAAAAGTGAAAAACGATGGGGGAACAGCTTTATTTCTTGATCTACTGAACCGATTTTGAAAATTCTTTCACTTATTGGAAGCTACAGTGATCGATCCTAAGTGACATAGGGTACTTTTTATCCCAAAATTCCCGCGGGAACTCCGAAATTAACGCGGGTGAAATAATAAATAATCACAGAATCCTTGCATTTTTTTGTTGATGTTTTTTCAGTATTTAAGTAGGTACAATCTCCGGTGTGAATGATAATTTGTAAAGAGACAAAATTCTTCAGAAACCCAAAAACGTTGCTTTGTTATAATTGGAATAATAAGACAATTTAAACATAGTAGACAACTTATCCATTCCAGTGTAAATTAAATTGACGACATTTTATTTATGTTTCCAAGGATTTGCTTAGTTAATTCGGAGGCAATTAAGAAGGACCCTCGGGGCACCAACTTTTCAGTAATGACGCGGCGCTTCGCGTTTTATCTGTTGCTCAACCTAGCGCCTGCGGTTCCAACTGCGTTCCCAATTTAACAGTGTCAATTAAAAACGTACAATTTATGCGACACTCGCTCGGAGCAGATGGCATTTGTTCATTTCAATCGGTGTAGCGGGCGTGAGACACTTTTGACTGATATGTCGGTTGTTGAAGAGTGGAAGCCGTACCGAACACACGCGTGTCACGTGAAGTCTTCGTTATTTCAGTCACTTTTCAGCATCTATTTTGGACCCTGAGCAGGAAACTGGTTTTGAAGAGAGCCATGTTTTAACTTGGGGAACAATCTAACATTGTCATTGGCGTTTCGCCATAATTGAAGAAGTAGATGAAGAGATTTGTATCACTAAGAAACGTTTTCATTGGCAAATTATAATTATAGACGCCATTATTAAAGAAGAAGAAGAAGAAGACTGATATTATGTCAAGCAAATTTGGTTTACTGTTTAAGATTCAGCAGAGACTAGCTGTGCCCCACGATTTCGCCCGCGGTAATTTCGGAGTTCCCGCGGGAATTCCGAGATAAAAAGTACTCTTTGTCCTTCTCTGTACCCCTGACAACGTGCATGCCAAATTTCATCCAAAACCGTTTAGCCGTTTTTGCGTGATTGAGTAACAAACATCCACACTTTCACATTAATAATATTAGTAGGATGACCAGCATTTTTTTTTATACCTCGAGATCCAGATGGAATTTCGAAAAAATCGAAACATGAGTATCTAAGTTAGACCCTTAGCAATTCAACAAAAAAAACCGCCTTAAATTTGGTGCAGCAGTTTTTTCGTAGCACGAATACAAACATACAGACAGACAGACAAAAATTCTAAAAACGGTATTTTTAGCTTCTATATCACTCATAGAGTCGCCTAAATTTTTATTTTTTTCTTATTTATCTCCCATGTAAAGACATCAAACTATTACAATTTTATTATATGTATGTTCCCTTCTGGGATCACATTTCCTCCGTTTTTTTTTCGTCTTGATTATTTTTATGATACAAGTCAAGATTAGTGAATGTATTTTGAAAAATTCATTGAATTTTCGTCTTTGTCATGGATACGCACCATACACTAGGCACCTACATTTCTGTGATTATATTCTCATATTGTTATTAAACCTTTTTTTTTATTTAATTCTAATGTTTAATTATAGATAGACATAGATAAGCAATAGTGTGTTAACCCATACTGGAATTTTTTTGAGTAAATCGTGTTTTAAAATTATAGCGCCATTTTGTTTCAACATTTTTTATGTTCAAAATTTTGTTACATATTTAAATAATGTAATAAGGTAAACACATAATTAAAAAACGTTACGTAACTCTCAATAAAGCGTTATGTATCAGTAACTTTAATTTTATGGGTCAACATGTTATTGCTTATCTGCGTTCAGATAATCTGTAATGTGGTTTCTTTATAAGCTACTACATAAAATGCTTTTTTCTTTTTTGTTTCTTTCTTTCATCTTTTACTCTGCTAGGTATACGAACCTCATAAATAGACAAGTCTTTATTGTACTTACACCAAACTAACAAAAAACAGTGTTTACAAATATCCTTAAATTAACTTAAACCTCATATCTTCTGGTGAATTTCTATTTTCATAAATGTAGAACTCTGACGCTTTTGCTAGTGCTTGCAGTGTAAACATAGTAGCCGCGGCTCCTTTGTTTCAGAATATTGTTTATTTACACAAAATGTTTCACTTCTGAGCAAACAATGGCGTTGTGTACTGGGACAACGGAATCCTGCATTTAGGGTTCTGCCATATCCGCGACTACCACAAACTCACCATTATTTAAACTTATAACTTATAACTTATCACATAATACTCAATCTTCATTACGGTATTTAGAGGTTTAAGGAAAATATCTCAGATTAACAGTCTTAAAATTATAGTGAAGGTAACGACAGACTGATCTATATTTTACTGTAATCATATACCTTACTGTAACAAAAAATAATATCAACGCTTTCAGATTGATAATACAAGTTTGTTAAAAAATTTTGAACAATTTTTGAAATAATGATCCTCTTTCTTATGTGACTTATTCCAAATTCTACGGAACCTTTTTCGCGAGCTTGAAAAACCATTCCTTTTTCATTTTCTTCTTCCACTTTGTTTTGCTATGAACTATTAACGTAAAACAAATCGTATTTTGCTATTAAAAACAATATAATCACTTATTTGTTGAATAGAAACAGCGATAGGTTTGTTTCAAAAAATTACACGGACCAATGTCGGGAATAACTTATTTTTCCATGCAAATCAGAAACGTGATTCGTTTTATAAATGCTTAATATGTATTATGTATTTCGGCCATTAAAATTCTTTAGCGTATATACCCCAAGAGAGACAGAGAAACACCAAGCTACTCGAAGAATACTTAATTATATTTTAACGAAATTTTTTCCAGTTTTTCAGGCAGCAGATAAATTATAATAAAAGTTTAATTTGTATATCTACTCACTTATCGTAATAACGCTGAGCTGGGGAGTCTGTTCGCTGACACAATGCACGTTTAGCCATACTTAAACTTATTAAGTTTAATTTCTCAGAGTTTCTCTCTTTTCAGTTTACCACCCGTTTGAATCTGTGTCAATTTAAATTATACTAGCTATCTTTTCATCTCATCCAGTCAACTAAATAAGACGTGATGGACTTTTTCCTTCTTTAGAAATCAAATCTACTGCGACTAGTTATTAAAATACGAGTAGAGCTGGATAATAACTTACCTCCGAACAAACTACCTGAAGGTTCTTAGTCGGAACAATAGCACTAGATGTAAATAGACGCTTTCCATCAAAGCTATTTCACCGTTTGAAGTGTAGAGACCTATGCATAGCTTTTGTTCTAGAGCTGTCACCATCTGATCATTATTGCCCTGTTTCGTGTCTCACACATTCATAGGTCATCGGATGGATATAATTTACGTGACCGTTGCAGGTAAATGAGCCCTGTTTCGTGTCTCACTCATTCATAGGTCTTCGGACAGATATAATGACCGTTGCAGGTTTTGGCTTTGTGTGCTTTGATTCCGAAATTGCCTAGACGTTGAAAGTTATTAAAATTCCGGCATACGGCATTACGTTAAATATATACTTACATTTGAAATATCATCTATTAGCTATCGCTTTTAAAACTAAGTTTTCTCTAAAGTAGAATATCAGGAACCAACCCACATCTTTGCGAAGGAGGGATCGTTGGAAATAAAATAACTTAATGATGGTTTTGTCATAAAAAATGACATGAATTTATTATTATTGAAGAGCTTTTTCTACTTAGTGTCTATTGCGATCCCAGCCTATCGGATATAAAATAATACTGTATGGATTTTAACTCTACCGTTTTCATACGAAAGCCCGGCTTGCGAAGTAAACAATGTACCTACATACTTCTTGCAATATTAGGTTATGACTCACTTATTAATTCACGCCGTACCGCTTATGAGCGCTTGTGCTACCCTGCTGCGATCGTCATTAACGCGAATATGAAGCTAAAATTATATAATACTAGCTGTGCCCCGCGGTTTTACCAGCGTGAGTTTCGGAATTGCCAGGAACTATTTTTTTCCTAAAATGAAAGTAGCCTACGTTACTCCTTACAACATCAGCTATCTGCTAGTGAAAGTCCCGTCAAAATCGGCCCAGCCGTTTCAGAGATTAGCCGGAAAAACAGACAGACAGACAAAAATTTAAAAATGGTTTTCTTTATGTAAATACCTACCATATATTCTTTCATATGCATTTAGTGAAAGGCTGTTAATTTGGAATTACAAACAGACACTTCAATTATCTGTATAGACATGACGAAACTCAAGTACCTATAATAATATATTGTTACGTGCTAGGGTTCTTTATTCGGAGATTAACACTAACTTTACAAAAACACTAGGTCTAGGGTTCCTAGGTATAGGTATCGCAACACTGAAACACTAAACGACTGATCTCGAAGTCCAATAGTCTCGCCAAGGTCGCAGGTAGTCGCAGGTATCGCTCAAGATTCACTCGTAGTTATCGCTTCGAAAGCTCAAACTGAACTGCCCGTCCGGTTCGATTGCGCCGTTTATATACCCAACCGAACGGGGCTCTAGAATGTTCGAGTCCGATGTGTTTTACTAGCCACTCGGCCGAACGTTTCTAGAATAGAACTTCTATCGAATTCGCTACTCCAATGTGTTTGCTTTACATTGCGTGTTTTGTATGCATTGCGCGTTTTGCATACATTGCGCGCTATTAATCTAGCTCGACCGCGACACTGCCCCCTTCTTAGAGATGCTCGTCCCGAGCGTCATTATTGCTGCCTTGATAACGTGCTAAGCGGTCGATGTGTACTATTTTGAAAGCTCCCCTTGGTTGACGTTGAATCCGATACGTCACGTCATTCATCCGGGTAACAACCTTGTACGGGCCTTCCCATCGAGTCTGTAATTTCGGAGATTTTCCCTTTCGACGGATAGGATTGTGTAGCCATACAAGTGATCCCTCCTCAAAACCACTTGTATTCGCCCTCCGGTCATATCTCGTCTTCATGTTCTCGCTTGACTGCAAACCATGCTCTCGAACCAAAGCATAGACGTCCTGCATCTTCTCCCGTAGATCGGAGACGTAGTCCTGCATCGATTGGGGGTCATCTGGAGGTCCGCCTGTAAGTAAATCCACTGGTAGCCGTAGTTCTCTACCGAAATTCACATACGCTGGGGTCGCCTTCGTGCTCTCATGCTCAGATGTTCTGTAGGCGAGTAGGAACAGCGGTATGAATTTGTCCCAATCCCTCTGGTGTTTATCAACCAGTTTCGCCAAATTCCTCTCTAGCGTCTGGTTAAACCTCTCCACCATGCCGTCGGACTGAGGGTGATATGGCGTGGTCCTCGTCTTGTGCATTCCCAAGATTTTGCACATTTCCTGGAATAGCTGGGATTCGAAGTTCCTTCCTTGATCTGAGTGGATTTCCAAGGGTACACCGAATCGACATATCACTTCCTCAACCAACTTTGAGGCTACTGTCGCGGCTTCCTGATTAGGTATGGCGAACACTTCCGGCCACTTGGTGAAATAATCCATGACGACCAAGAAGTACTTGTTCCCTGACTCGGTCACCGGAAAAGGTCCAGCCACGTCAACAGCAATTCTTTCCCAGGGTGCACCAACATTATAGAGTTGGAGGTTTCCGCGGGTCCTAGTTGACGGACCTTTGACTGCAGCACAAGTGGTACATTTGCGGCACCATTCCTGCACATCCTCTCGGCAATGAAGCCAGTAGAACCTTTCCCTTACTTTTGTTAATGTTCTCTTCACGCCAAGATGTCCACCTGAAACCCCATCATGTATTTCACGAAGAACATCTTTCACCCTGGTCCTTGGAACAACTAACTGAAGATGGAACTCTCTGCCGTTAGGTTTCTCCCATTTTCGGTAAAGTATTCCATTCTGCAGAACAAAGCTGTCCCATTGGGCCCAATAGGCTTTAGTGATAGGGCTAGTGGGCGCGACCTCAACCCATTTTGGTTTGTCCGCACTACGTTTTTTCCAAGCCACGATGAGTCGAACGTCTTCATCATCTTCCTGAGCTTCTCTCATGGCCTCATCTTGCCACAGTCCCGGAGGGCTCGTTCTCGTAAGCTTAACAGTCAGTTCTTTCGACTCCTGTTTGACACAATGCTTACAATCTTCTGGGCATGGCCTTCTTGAGAGGGCGTCAGCGTTGCCATGGGCCTTCCCACTACGGTGTTCGGTGACGAAGTCAAACTCCTGGAGTTGTTCGATCCATCTGGCAACTTGACCTTCTGGATTCTTGAACTGAAGTAACCACTTCAAGGCAGCGTGATCAGTGCGAAGTGTAAACTGTCTGCCGATGAGGTATTTGTTGAAGTGTTGCAGTGTCTTTACCACTGCCAAGAGTTCCCTCCTTGTCACGCAGTAGTTCCGTTCAGGTTTCGACAATGATTTGCTAAAATAAGCAATCACGACTTCTTTATCGCCTTGTTTTTGAGACATAACACCACCGATCGCAGTGTTGCTAGCATCTGTGTCGACAATGAACTGACCGCAAGTCTGAGGGTAGCCTAAGATCGGTGTTTCACACAAACACTGCCTCAATTTCCGGAAGGATTCTTCGCAGCTCTCATCCCAACAGAATGGCTGTTTCTCTTCAGTCAGGCGATGCAATGGTTTGGCGATTTCGGAGAATCCTTGAACAAATCGCCTGTAGTACGAGCATAGTCCCAGGAAGGCTCGCACTTCCGTCTTATCTCTGGGAGTTGGCCACTTCTGTACTGCTTCAATTTTCTCCGGGTCAGTCTGGATTCCCTCGCTGGTAATTACGTGGCCAAGGTAATTGACTTTATTACTGAACAGATGGCACTTCTTCGGGTTCAGTTTTAAGTTGGCACCTCGTATTTTTCCGAATACTTGCTCCAAATTCCGCAGGTGATCTTCAAAGTCTCGACCCATGATGATGACGTCATCCAGATAGACTAGGCAGGCGTCTCCCACTAACCCTGCCAGTACACACTCCATGAGACGCTCAAAGGTAGCTGGCGCGTTGCACAATCCGAAAGGCATAACGTTAAACTGCCACAACCCTTTACCAGTTGTAAATGCTGTTTTCTCTTTGTCTTTCGGATGGATTTCCACCTGCCAATAGCCAGATTTCAGGTCCAAGGTCGAGAACCATTGCATACCACTCAGGGTATCCAAGGTATCGTCGATACGTGGTAGTGGATAGCTGTCCTTCTTTGTGACATCATTTAACCGTCGATAATCTACACAGAACCGCGTGCTACCATCTTTCTTCTTTACCAAGACCACAGGCGAACACCACGGGCTTGCGGATGGTTCTATAATCTTATTTCTTCTCATATTCTCTACCATGTCATGAACTTCTTTTTCCTTAGCAATCGGAATTCGCCTTGCTCGCTGCCGAATAGGTCTTTCATTCCCTGTGTCGATTCTGTGTTGAACTAACGACGTCCTTCCAAGATCTTCTTCCTGGGAGGAGAAGATATCTGCGTAGCGCAGCAGCATCTTCTTAGCTTTGAAGCTCTGCGAATAGGTCAGATTGTTCTTACAGCCGTCAAGAAGTTCGGTAATAGTAGACCCATTCTTGGTGTTGGACGCATCTGATTCTGCTATCGGCGTTGATTGACACTGCTTTACCCAGACAGCTTCCTCGCATTGTCCAATAACTTCACCCTTATTTAAGGTAACCTCGTGGTTCTCCAGATTCACGACTCTTATTACTGCAGTATTGGTTCCTCTAACAAGGGTTCTTGCTGTCAGGAGTCTCCGAGCCGATGTTTTGTTTGGTATATCTTCAATCAACACACATCTTGGCTTATTGTTTTTAGCCAATGGCAGTTTCACCTCCACTTGAGTTTCTGCTCGTCCAGGTATGACAACTTTGTTTAGGCAAGTCACTTTTCCAGTGGGACCTCCAAGTATCAATATCTCCTCGTTGCCGCACTTGAAAACACTGTTAGTGACGTCAATTCTGCAGTTGTGTTTCTTCATGAAGTCCAGGCCCAAAATGCACTCGTCGATAATTTCAGCCACGATGACGTTGTGAGTGTACGGTACTTCTCCCACATACATTGTGACTGATACTTCCCCCAGGACGGGTATTGGCTGACCGGAGGCGGAAAGAAGCCGACAATCGACATTCTTGCGTCCCAACGTACCTTCCACCATGTCCGGCTGAACTATCGTCCTAGAGGCTCCGGTGTCTATCGTCATTTTGCAGTCTTTCCCATTAACCGTGCCGCATATCGATAGACTATTCCCATTGCACGCCTGTGAGATGACCATTGCTGGGGCTTCTTTCACGCCAGCCAGTACCCGCCCCTTAGTCCTGGCTGTTACTCGTTTCCCTGACTCCCGATAGAGGACGGAGTCTCCTGCCTCTTTGTCAGTTCATCAAGTTGTTTCTGCAGCTTGATGATTTTTTCTGTCACCTCATCCTTCTTCGGGCAGGAAAACTGCAGGTGGCCTCGTTCACCGCATTTGTAGCACAAGGATCCATTCTTCTTTAGGGGTGCCTTAATTACCTTAATCTCTTCAGTGACTTCCCGCAGCTTATGCGCACGCACATCTCGCCGCACTGCTTCAACTTCCAGGGCATGTGCCAGGGCATCCTTCAGCGAGGCATGATGACGAAGCCCCACTGCAGCCCTTATCTCCATGTCCCGGATGCCATCGACGAAGGCTTGCAAAATGTTTGCGTCCACCATCTTGGTGTCAGCCGTCGGGTGCGCTTTGCGGACAAGCTTCTCAACCTCCAGTGCCCACTGTTGTAGTCCTTCTCCTGGATGCTGGACTCGATCTCGTAACTGGGCCCGGAACACGTGTTCAAGATGACGCTCCCCATATCTGGATTCAAGGGCCTCCATCAGTTCCTTGAAGCCACTTCCTGAGCTAGGCAGTGCCTCTAAGACAGACAAAGCCGAGCCCCTGAGCGCCACAGTGAGAGCTGTCAGGCTCTGCTCATCCGTCCACCCATTAGCAGTAGCGACGGTCTGGAACTGCTGCCGGTACGCGGGCCAAGACGTAGTTCCGTCGTAAGGTGGCACCTTCACTCTTGGTCCCTGGACTACGGTGACGGCTCCACTTGATGTGATTCCTACAGTTTTAAGTCGCAACACTTCTTTTTGTAGTCCAGAGAAGCCAGTCTCCAATCCCGTGACTCGCTCCTCTACTACATTTTTCAGTCCATTAAGACCGGTTTCCAACACTGTGACACGCCCTTCTACTGAATCTACGTCTTCACGGAGTTGCTTCACCACATTGCTGACCTTATCAACGGCAGTCAAAACTGATTGGAGATGTAGTTCAGCGCGCTTCATTTGATCTTCATGCATAACGCGTAGATTTCGTTGTTGTTCTTCACGCATGACGTGCAGATTTCGTTCTTGTTCTTTACGTATGAGGTTCAGATTTTCGGCGCGCTCCTTTTGCTCTTCACGCATCTGTTGCATTCCCTTATTAATGCTTGCCATCATTTCCACCAAGCTACATATATCTAAAGCGGGTGCATCCGCTGCTCGCATAGTTGTAGCCTGGACGTGGCTGGTGGGCGTGGCCAGGTGGGCGGAGCTAGTGGGCGGGGCTTCGACAGTGGGCGTAGTCTGGTGGGCGGGGCTAGTGGTAGGCGTGACCAAGTGGGCGGGGCCGAGGGGCGTGGCCTGTGACCCGGTGGGCGGAGCCTCAGTGATGGGCGGGGCCAAGTGGGCGTGGTCTGTGGGCGTGGTCAGGTTGGTGGGCGTGGCATCGGTAGTGGGCGGGGCCTGGTGGGTGGGGCCAGTAGGTGGAGCCCGATGGCCAGTCAGCGTGGCCTGGCGGGCTGCAGGCGTAGCCCCCGCAGTACGTTGTGCCCTCGTCCTGACACCTTCCTCAGCGATGTCTTCTCTCGGAGTTAGTGGCATCTCCAAATTTCACTTCCGACACCAAATTGTTACGTGCTAGGGTTCTTTATTCGGAGATTAACACTAACTTTACAAAAACACTAGGTCTAGGGTTCCTAGGTATAGGTATCGCAACACTGAAACACTAAACGACTGATCTCGAAGTCCAATAGTCTCGCCAAGGTCGCAGGTAGTCGCAGGTATCGCTCAAGATTCACTCGTAGTTATCGCTTCGAAAGCTCAAACTGAACTGCCCGTCCGGTTCGATTGCGCCGTTTATATACCCAACCGAACGGGGCTCTAGAATGTTCGAGTCCGATGTGTTTTACTAGCCACTCGGCCGAACGTTTCTAGAATAGAACTTCTATCGAATTCGCTACTCCAATGTGTTTGCTTTACATTGCGTGTTTTGTATGCATTGCGCGTTTTGCATACATTGCGCGCTATTAATCTAGCTCGACCGCGACAATATTAAGCTCATACCTGACTCCTCAAACTTAAGCTGACACCTTCTAAGCTTCTAAGCGGACAACATTTGAGAAAGTTTCGCATGTATAGAGACTTTTTCATGTTTTACTTGGACTGAAAATAATAAGGATCGAATGCATGACGATCTACTTAGGCGTTTTATCAACTCGAACATGTACAGTGAGTTTATAAAATACCTAGATACTACTTAGTCGATCAACCACGGTTTCACCCGCATTAACTTCGGAGTTCCTGTAGGAATTCCTGGATAAAAGTAAATAAAATTTTATTAATAAAATTTAAACGTATTCCGAACTGACGGTAATTTATAGTTCTAAGAACCTGCTGACGATTATAAGTGACTAGCTGTGCCAGCGGTTTTACCCGCGCGAAAGGTTTTTATACAACAACTTTTTTCCCGACATCCGATTTCAATAAAACAAAGCCTACATGTAGCTCCAGGCTAAGCTTAATCTACTTGTGAAAACCGCATGACAATCCGCTTAGTAAGTTCGGAGACAATCGTTAACAGACAGACGTACAGACAGAAAAGATTTTTAAAAACCCTTTTGTTGTGGTTGGTTACTCTTCGTTTATCGTCCCCTGTCAATTTTTGTCAAAAATATTCAATGTACAGAATCGTTGAAAAATATTCAATGTACAGAATCGTTGACTGGTAGAGAATGCCACTGTGGCATTAAGTCCGCCTTTTGTACCATGTTGTGCAATAAGCTTAAATAAATAAATAAATAAATAAATAAATCGCGGATTCTACTCTTTAATTATAGTATAGATTGTAACAACAAATTCTAAGTAATAAATAGCTTATGAATTTTGAATTTAATAATTTATGCATAATTTTGATAATTAACGAGTCCATTTAAATTGTCCACCCGATCTCTTTAGAGCCGTTAAAACAACATGTAGCTCGCCTCCACCCTCAACCCTCTGTATGATATTAATTACATAGTATTTACTATTTACCTACCCGTGTGTTATGAAACCGGTCCTTTGGAGCAACCGTTTGTGTAAGTAAACATTATATTTAACATCAAAAGAGGGACGCTATGGAGCAATGTGACACATCGTTAATGTTATTAGGCCACGCTTATATACTTTATGTACTTTAATATATCAGGTACTTATCTATAATCCTACTAATATTATAAATGTGAAAGTTTGGATGCTTGAATGTTTGTTACTCAATCACACAAAAACAGCCGAACGGATTTGGATGAATTTTGGCATGTACGTTGTCAGGGGTACAGAGAAGGACATAGCGTACTTTTTATCCCGGAATTCCCTAGGGAACTTAGAAATTACCGCGGGTGAAACCGCGGGGCACAGCTAGTAAATAATAATAAATAAATGCGCGCATTTTTTAAAGTTACAACGTTCATTTATTAATAACTGTGCTCCGCGGTTTCACACGCGTGAGTTGCGGGATTCCCGCAGGAACTCCAAAGTAGTCTAATGTATTCCTTATAACATCTGCTAATTAGCAGTGAAAGTCCCGTCAATATCAGTCCAACCGTTTCGGAGATTCACCCGCGTGAGTTTCGGATTTTCCGCAGGAACTTCAAACTACTTTTATATAGACCTTATCCTGATAATAACGAACACAAAAAATATATATTCAATTTGGTGCAGTCGTTTTGAAGTTATGCGCTTAGCAACACATTTGGCGATTCATTTTTATTATACATATTCATTGATATACCTACTATAGTGAGTATTTTAGCCAGGCAAGCCCGAGTTTTGGGCTTGCAATATAAAATACACATACATATTACATATATCACATATACAACGTGTTAATGAATTAACTGAAAACTAGAAACTAGTTTGTTCAGAATCAACTAGCTAATCGATCGCACTATGTTTTAATATAGGTTGTATTTTTTTATTTGTATTAGCCCATGTCTAAATTGTTTGTTATACAATATTTGGCGCGTACGCCGCCCGCAGCAAAAACATTCGAACCGGTAGCGCGGGCGTAGCGCTTGGAATTTCGTAGATATGTCACCTCCAAACAAATGTTCAATAACTTTTAAAGTATAAATTTTTCGACATAAAATTTATTTTAATCATATTATTGTTTATTTTTTTAAATGGGGTGTATCAGGTTTTTAGTTAATTCATTAACACGTTGTATACTTTATGTACTTTAAAATATTAGGTACTTAGCTAGAATAGGTAAAATGTCTAATATGTCTTTACAGTATTTACTCTCAATACATAATACAGTGTTTTCTAACTAGAATAAGTATCTAGTGTGGAATAATTAAAAATCATAAATGTATTTATGGTTCATATGAAGAACGTTTTTTCAGACGTAGTGATTACCTTCTCTCTGGTTTTTTCCACAGAGCAAATAAATTAACTAGAGAGGACATGTAGGCGGGGCAGGCGCGCTACCGTTGCAAAAGGAAGTTAGAGCAAATTCTCTATGTATATTCTCTATGCGAAATTAGGTGCCTACTACCCACAGCTAGTTGAGTGATGCGCCCATGTTTTGCGTTCAGAAAATGCACTTTTGTTTTTAATGCTACTGCTCCACCTGCGTTAACGTTAACGTTGATGTTAATGTCTAACGTCAACGTTGATGGTAATGTTAGTAAGTTAACCCGTTAAAATGTTGGCCACATCTACGTAATGCCTAAGTTAGCGGCCTTATTTACGCGTTAACACGCAGGTGGAGCAGTAGCATAAGAAATAAATGCGCGCAGTAAGTACTTTAGCTAGGCAAGCCAGGCTTTTAAGCTTGTATGGAAGTACCGCTACTGGTGTAAGTAGGTCCATACCATAAAATAAAATACACATACATATAATATGTACAAACACACACAAACACAAACATACATATATATACATTCATAATGATTGTATATATATGTACCTCTTTATAGTTCAGCTATAGTGTGAACGCGCGAGATCGTATCAAAATATGTATGCTGAGCGATATTGTTGTGCTATAATATACCTAATATTTGCTATATCTAATATATATAAATCACGTGTCACGTTGTTTGTCCGCGATGGACTCCGGAACTGCTGAACGGATTTTGATAAAATTTTGCAACCGTTTATAATATGGTCCAACTTAAAAGATAGGATAGTTTTTATCCCGGAATTCCCTCGGGAACTGAAGGACATAGAGTACTCTTTTCCCGCAACCTCCGCGGGAACTCCGAAATTACCGCGGATGAAATCGCGGGGGACAGCTAGTCTAATATATATAAATCACGTGTCACGTTGTTTGTCCGCGATGGACTCCGAAACTACTGAACGGATTTTGATAAAATTTTGCAACCGTTTATAATATGGTCCAACTTAAAAGATAGGATAGTTTTTATCCCGGAATTCCCTCGGGAATTGAAGGACATAGAGTACTCTTTTCCCGCAACCTCCGCGGGAACTCCGAAATTACCGCGGATGAAATCGCGGGGGACAGCTATTACATATAAATTGTAGCTCAGTCTGAAAACAGCTTAAAACTTAGATCCTTATATAAAATTTTAAATAGGTAGGTACATAAATCTAATAATATCCAATATAAAATAAGGATTAGCAACTGAGGCGTAACTTGTACTTGAAGACAATTAATGTGATTAAAATTTTCAACGGAGTTTATCAAATCCATTTTTCCCAGACAGAATCGGCACGACCGCGAGATTCTAAGAAAACAAAAACGAGTAGATGCCTACCGGCGGAGTTCGGCTAGGCTACACTGATTGTGGGCTCGGAGATTGTTTAATTTGCATTTTTATCAGATTAAAACTTCGATAGCCGGGAGTAATTGAGTTTTCCATTGAAAACCGAGAGCTGGTGACCCTGGCTAGGAGAAAGTATCGAGATCGGTAGCGATGGCCGATGATAAGAGACCTTTATTGGAAACTAAGCCTCGGCTGATTGCTTTTTTTTCTTTGCTCTTATCGCAGAGGAATTTTATTGTACTTTTGTGAACGCAATAGGCAATTTATTTTCCTATTTAGGCCGTCATTTAGATAATAATAAAATAATAATAAACACGTGTATATTTCTTTTTAAAATTAATGAAAAAATTACTTGGATATAGCGCATTGAAGTTTGAGAGTGGGGGCTCGTAACGTCATATGCAGGTAAAAACTGCATCTGCTTGTGACGCCATGCGACATTTCGACTCAACATATTTCTGTTATTTTATACTTAGGTACGTAAAAAAAGATAAAATACGTATCTAATATTTTGATGTACCTATACAGGATGGACTAAAAATAAAAATTTTGTCAAATAGCCTATTGTGACATTCCCTTGACAAGCATAGTTTTAGGCCTACTTAGGCCCGTATTAATAGTCAGTTAAGGGTCCCTAATGTACGTTTTTGGTAAACGATGCCTCCAGAATAAATCCTCGTACTGATGAATAACATCGTAGTGCTCAATATTTTTTAATATAATTTCAAAATCCATTTTGATTTGAAACAACGGTAATGGTAGCACAAACTCAAGATGATCTCAACTCCTAAGTCCGTGTTTTACTTGACTCAGTTGATTCAGACTTATCAAACGTCAAATGATCATCTTGAGTTTGGACGTACGTGCGGTACTCACTTGAAACCGTCTACTCAAGATGATGACCAGTTTTATAGTTACCGATGTTCTCAAGTGAGTAGGTACGTCAACTTGAGTAACGTTTATTAAGGCCCGTATTAATAGTCAATTCTCAAGTATAAGCTCAATAACATGACTACTTGATCCCGTCTTAAGACGGGAGAACATGTTCTAATTAATAAATCGTGGGGCGGTCTTATTTGATATTATCTTTCACCATCTCATGTGAAACCGACAAAGAAAACGTCAAAATAGACTGAATTCTTTCCGTTTTAGCTACTGACGTAGACGTAATGTAAAAAAACATATTCTGGTACAAATCGGTATTGCTTTTGAAATTTCTCCGGATGCACTGCAAAAGGATTGGAGGCGTCCCTAATGTACGTTTTTGGTAAACGATACGTCCAGAATAAATCCTCGTACTGATCAATAACATCGTAGTCGGTAGGGCTCAATATTATTTAAAATGATGATGACCACTTTTATACTTAAGTAATTTTTAAGTTAATTAATTAGAACACCATCTCACCGATGTTCTCAAGTGAGTACGTCAACTTGAGTAACGTTTATTTAAACGGGCCTAACTGTGCCTTTACAATATTTTATTTTAATGTTTAAGGGCATGTGTAGAATATGAAATTGCGAAAGCGATTCTTTTTTTAAATGTTTTAAACATGTTTCAAAATGAAAAGTCTACCTACCTAGTCTACCTATGAGCTATTTTTATATGTGACTAGCTGTCCCACACAGTTTCACCCGCGATAATTTCGGGTTTCCCGCGGAATTGTTCCATACAAACTTTGCTCCCCCTTTCGCCCCTCAGGGGTAGAATTTCGGATTCTTTCTTATCGGATGCCTACGTCATACAAAGAACACACCCTCCAAGTTTCAGGTCTCTACGATCAACGGTTTAAGCTGCGTTGATCCATCAGTGATTCAGGACAAAGCGTTTTATATGTATAGATTTAACAGTAATAGTAAAACGCGAAACGTGAAATCTTAAAATGGGACCAAAATGAAACCTACCTAATCTACTTTTTCAGCAACAAGGAATAAAATACTTGTCACTGCCATTGTCTAACTTAAAATACGTATTACTTACCTAACAAAATTTTCGTATGTAATGATAACCACAGACTGAAACGGAATTAGATATCTATTAATAGAATAATACTTGCAAGCATTTTACTGTGAAAGAAGTAAGAACTCTATAATCTTTTTCTCCACCACTGACAACGTGTACGCAAAATGTCATGTTTGGTTGAGTAGGTGCGCTGTGAAACAAACCCACATTCGTATTTGTAATCTCTTATCATACAATACTGAAACTGGTAGCACCGAACTATTTTTGTTGCGTTTTATCATGTCCCAAACATCAACCTACAATTATGCGACGACCCCAAAAAAAGGCGAGTGATCCTAAAAAAACAACCAACCCTAAAACAAAGCTGAAAAAAATTGGAAAACAACCGCAACCGCAAGATAATATTTTTCGTAGAAAACCTAGAAAAATATGACGGGATGTCCCCGACTATACAAAGAAAACACAAAGTAAATATTGGAAAAATAAATTAATTTCTCGGCACATTGTTGCTTTTGCACGACACATGTTTTCGTAGCGATGTTTACATGATGCCCTTTTTACAATAAGCTCCTCAAAATTGATCTTTATCTTCGTGAATTCACTGAGAAAAAAATTCTCAAATAATTCCACAACTTAAGATTATATCCTATTAGCTGTGCCCCGCGATTTCACCCGCGGTAATTTCGGAGTTCCTGCGGGAATTCCGGGATAAAAAGTACCCTATGTCCTTCTCTGTACCCCTGACAACGTGCATGCCAAATTTCATCCAAATCCGTTCAGCCGTTTTTGCGTGATTGAGTAACAAACATCCATACATCCACACTTTCACATTTATAATATTAGTAGGATTTACACCAAAATGGTTTCAGACAATTGGATCTATTATATAAAGAACTAATGTATTTTACCCGCGAGCCGTTCTTTTCGAGTTCGAAAACAAACTAATCCCAAGGATTCGGTGAACACTTTGAGTAAGCGGTTTAAGCCTATGAAAGAACAGAATCATGAAAACCGTTCTTTACAAAAACAAAAATAGAAGAAAAATAAACAATAAGTTCAAAGGTAGAGTTTTCCAATTTTCAATTTCTATTTTCATGGATATTTTTTATGGGTAATGAATTATGCCAAAAATAAAGTTGTTTTTTAGATATTTAAGACTAGCTGTGCCCCGCGGTTTCACCCGCATGAAAGGTTTTTATACAACAACTTTTTTCCCGACATCCGATTTCAATGAAACAAAGCCTATATGTAGCTCCAGGCTAAGCATAATCTACCTGTGAAAACCGCATGACAATCGGTTCAGTAGATGCGGAAATTATCGCGAACAGACAGACAGACAGAAAGGAATTACTCTTCTTTTATCACCCCTCTCAATTTTAGGTAAAAATATTCAATGTACAGAATCGCGGATTGTACTCTTTTATTATAGTATAGAAGTGTAGAATCCGAAAAGTGAAAATGGAATTCAATACGTTCCTGTATAATAAACTACGAGGCAATTTCAAACAAGCTTCACAAGATTGGTACTTTGGATTGCAATATTTTATTAAACAACAACAGCTTGTATGTCTGTTTGGGTACGTACCTATTCAGAATAAACGTGATCAAATACGTCATGACATGTAAGTGAAAATTGAATGGAAAATACGAAGTGAAATTCGGAATGAAACTGACGGAACAACATCGTCATTTATTGGTCCGGGACCGAAACTCACTGCCATAGATATATCTTATAGAACATACGTTAGAATAAGCAAGCTATTCCACCCAAGCGTGCCACGATTACGCTCAATCGTGCCAATTATATTTCACATTCAAATGTGACCCAAAAATATCTTTAAGTCATGGAAAAAGATCTTTTTATTAAGCTTTATGTCAGTAGGCACATGCCTATTGATATACCACCACATCAGCCATCGCATCGAAAGACATGTTGCTGAGGTATAAAATGCCTTCTGGTGCTGCAGATGTCTATGGACGGCGGTAATCACTTACCATCAGGTGTACCACTTGCCCGCTTGCCCCCTATGACATAAAAAAAAAAAATATATGAATTTGGTCCGTCAGTAAGGTAATAAAAGTAATATTAAATATATTTGCTTTTTAAAATTGACAAAAAGTTCTGAGACTAAAATCGTGACTCGTGACGTGGTAAACAAGTGTAGCAAGGCGTGACGTCACGTGACACTTCGACTCAATGTATCGCCTTTATTTTTTGATTAAGTAAGCGAAAAAGAAAAAAATACTTGTCCAATACTTTTTATTAATCTAAATGACGAGTTAAAAACTAAAAATTTTAGACATAAACAAAGAAAAAAAAATAACATAAAATATACAGGACAATACAAATGAACCAAATTAAAGGTAAAACAATAACAATTTTTGACATTTGCGCGGTATGTCTTGATGCCTTATCTAATCTAATGTAGGTCTGTAGTCCCTGCCATCCGGATATTGGTGTAGCCAACTGGATACTCAATGTTTGTTATTGCGATAGGTATATATTAGACATGGCGGACATTTTGCATCTGTTACACTTATTACACGATTCGGTAGGTAGGCACATAGAGGACGTCCTCAAAAGGCTAACATCAACCAATTACAACAGACACACATGCATACGAAGTATTGACTGGACGCAGATAAGCAATAACATGTTAACCCACAAACTTAAGTTATTGATTCAGCACGATTTATCGAGAGTTAGGGAACATTTTTTTAATGTGTTTACCTTATTACATTGCTTAAATATGTAACTACATATTTAACATAAAAAATGTTGACACAAAATGGCGTTAAACTATTAAAACACGATTTACTCAAAATTTCTCCAGTGTGGGTTAACACACTATTGCTTATCTATGTCCAACTATAACTAGCTGTCCCGCGCGGTTTCACCTGCTGTAATTTCGAAGTTCTCGCGGGAATTCAAGAATAAAATATAAATATAAACCTTCCTCATGAATCAATTTATTGGAGGCAACCGCATGAAAATACTTTGTGTAGTTTAAAAGATCTAAGCATACATAGGGACAGACAGACAGCGGGGAAGTAACTTTGTTTCATATGTAGTGATGACGATCGATATACATAGACACGAGGCAAAAGAGGTGTGTGAGGATCTTCAAGGTCTATATTTCATTAGATGGCATAAAATATCTCCAGCTTTATTCTATGAAATTTAATAAGCTTTGGAAAATCCTTCAATGACACGAATGAGCTTTTAATTGATACTTACTTTTCATTTTCATACAACATGTTGTCAGGGGTACAGAGAAGAACATAGGGTACCTTTCTCCCGGAATTCCCGCGGGAACTCAAAAATTAACGCGGGTGCGACCGCGGCGAACAGCTTCCGGCTAAACTTAATCTTAATATCTGTGAAAACCGCATGATAGTCTGTTCACTAGATTGGGACATTATTTTAAACAAACTAACAGAAGATAATATTTTTTTGTTGTTGGTTACTTTTTTCTCGCCCCTTGTGAATTGTGAGTTTGTGGGTTTGTGACGTTGTGTATACCCCCATTAATCCCGGGAATTACTGAACCGACTTGGAAATTCTTTTACCAATAGAATGCTACAGTATTCCTGAATGTCACAGGGTCTGGAATTACCGCGGGTGACAGCTAGTACTACAAATGAAAGAGAATGGGGCTAGTTTTAACTATGTAAGGTATCAAAGGTGCCCGGGAGGTTCGCTCTCTCTTCTACCAATAACGACATTTAATTAAAGTACCTACCTACATCTCCGTTACTATTTCTTCCTCAGCTAAGGGTCCCTGCATTATTCACCAAATATCGGAGAACACCTTAAATTGTGTTGCCTTTGATGTGATGCGACCCATTTCTACCCGAAGGCCATAATTGACAGCGAGGGCATGAGATCAGTGATTTCGAAATGTAGACAGTAAAGAAAGACTGTATGAGCGTGTTTTTTCAATTTAAACCTGTGGATGATTTAAACCTGTGGTAACAGACGTTAATCAATAAATCTCCAATTTTAATAAATGAGATTAGTTAAAAGCATAACGTAGAGAATTAAGAACTACGCTCATCAGACTTCTCAACTTTTTATTTATCAACATTTTATCCCTATTCAACATTTTTGTCTTTGGATAAAAGTTTTGACTTAAATAAGTGGACAAATTAACAATGATAGGCTACCTATTTGACTAAATTTGTGTTTTTAGTCCGTCTTGTAGATTCATAAAAAATTTTAGACGCGTATTTTTGGTTTTTTTAAAAGTTACGCTGGACCGAAATGTCGCGTGACGACACACGCAGGTCCAGTTTTAACCTGCATATGACGTTACGAGCCCCCACTCTCAAACTTCAATGCGCTTTATCCAAGTATATTTTCATTAATTTGAAAAAACAAAAAATACTGATCTATTATTTTTTTATTATCTAACGGACTAAATATATTTTGGAAAAAAAAAATTGTTAAATAGCCTATTATAGACGGGCAACCAACCTGATGCTTGGGTTTAAACCCGAAAACTGCAGGCTTATATCGGGTTTAATCTCAAGCACTGGGTTAATTGGCCATCAATAATAATAATCTTATATACTGTTCGTTTGTCTCGCTAAAACTCAAGAACCTGCACCGATTTTGCTTATTTAAAAAAACCGAAATTTTTCATTTGGAAATACATGTACAGGTAAAATACAGGTCCGTAGTGAAACTAATTACTGGAGAATTATGTTGTAATGAATAAAGTTTTACACACTGAAGAAAAAATAATTGAATTTTCGCTACAAGCACCAAGTTTTCATTTTAGACCTCAATTTTCATAAAAAAGCAACATTATTACATGCTCCAAATGTAAAACGGTTATAGAACACCACTTTACATGGGCACAGCGAAAACAAGAGGTACAAAATTTACATAGAAATGGGAACTGAGAGAAGGGGATCAACCAACCAGACGATTGTAACTAAGCAATTCACAATAAATACATGCGCGAATTGAACTGTACGGTCGTGTGTAGCTAGAGAATATGAGAGTTTATGCTATTTGAAAATAGTTTTCCAGTGACACTGTTATTTTGTGGTACCTATCTGGTCTGTTGGTGTAGGAGTTGAGTTAGCTAACGGCTACGCCAGGTGTCGCGGGTTCGAGCCCAGGTGTTTACCTGAACTAAACATTGATGTGATGAACATGGGTCTGGGTGTTTAGCAAGTACTTACTATGCAGTCCGTACCGTGTAGTCTATTGCTGGTTACGGCTTATTGTTCTGACATAATTAAGATAAGATAAGATAAACTTTATTCAGCAAGAACAAACACATACACCACGCAATATACACGTCTTTACAATACAAAGGTAAAAAAATTATAATATAATATGGTGCAGTGCCTTGCTAAAAGGGACTCCACTCAGCATGTGCTGCGACCGTAGTAACCACAGCGCTGGTTTTCAGTGGAGCCCCAGCGTTCCGCCTGCGAAATTATCGGAACTATCAAAATGACTTTTGATTTTAAACTTTAAAAAAATACTTATGATACTTTCGATATTTAAATATATATAAAACGTGTTAATGAATTAACTGAAAACTAGAAAGTAGTTTGCTCAGAATCGCCTTCCGAATCAATCGCACCATGTTTTAATATAGGTTATATTTTTTCATTTTTATCAGTCCATGTCTAAATTATTTATAACACAATATTTGGCGCGTACGTCGCCCGTAGCAAAAAAAATAGAACTGGTAGGCGCGGGCGAAGCGCTTGGAATTTCCTAGATAGGTCACCTCCAAACTAATGTTGAATAACTTTTAAAGTATTAATTTTTTCGACATAAAATATATTTTAATCATATTATTGTTTATTTTTTTAAATGGGGTGTATCAAGTTTTCAGTTAATTCATTAACACGTTGTATATCTATATATACATATAAGTAAGTATATAGATGGTGAATAAATATATAATGTCTATGCCGATACTTAAACACATACATAAATTTAATTGCAAATTGAGTTATCACTAATATTATATAATTTTAAACAGATCGCGTGCAACTGGAGAGTGTTGCGCAGCTTCTCTTCAGCCATAGCACTAGGATGCTGTGAAGGGTGGATATTTTATGGGTGCTGTCATGATAAATGTCGTGCAACACTTTGGTCGGAACGTAGTTTCTGCGCCTTGTAGTTTTCGAGATTAGCTAAAACTCTTTCATCCCAAAAACCACTAACCAATAAGCGCGCAACTTCTATGGCGCACCAATGACGCCGTGACGGAAAATGAATCTTTGCTCCCATCCGTACCATGTCATAAGGAACAAGATTGTAAGTGACAAACAAAATGTGAATTTCGATTGTTAGGTACTTACAAGTGAAAGTACTAAAGCGTGTTAAAAAAGCCTTAAGGCTCGTTGTTTTGCAAAGAACTTGAGTAGGTATAACTGACACACTTCTTTCTCGTTGTCATCAGTATGAGTGAGTAGCTTGCAAAATTTATGCGTGTCTCGGGTAAAAAAAGACTTTCTTTTTATGATGCGGCGTTGAATATCATGATGAAAGCGAACAACGTGACATCAATGTTAAAATTATGCTGATATTGAATTTCAACAAATAAAGTCGGGGAAAAAAGCCGTAGGTATACAAACTTTATGGATACAAAAAAAAATATGAAAATGTACCTACCTAGGTACGATGTTTTGTTTCTTTTTTAATTGACTAACTGTGAAATAACTACGATATTTTTAATGAAATAACCGACTTCAAACAAACTTGTATGGGACCATTTTAGGGTGAACCCTCTCAAATTTCTTTTGAGTTCCACCACGTTGATCTTTTTCAATATTTTACGTATTTTTTTTTAAAGTTTATCATTACGAATTTTTAAATGATATAATAATTATGTAAAATGTTGCCTATCAACTTTGGTTGCTAACTGTACATTGTACATTACCTAACTCCAACCTAACTCCTTCCAACACAAATGTCACGTATTCGAATATTACACTTCGTACCGCTTACGTTTTGTACAGGTACGTACGTACGTAATAATAGGTACCTACGTAATAATTTCAAAGTACACCGTTTTGAAGGCTTACAAAGTATATATTTTCTTCTATATTTTTTTAAGAGAAATACATAATACACAGGCCGGAAAAGTAATGTCTAAAAATAAAATTGAGGCGTTCAATGTGATCTTTTTCATATTATATTATAGTAGCTGTTCCCCGCGGTTTCACCCGCGGTAATTTCAGAGTTCCCGCGGGAATTCCGGGATAAAAAGTACCCTATGTCCTTCTCTGTACCCCTGACAACGTGCATGCCAAATTTCATCCAAATCCGTTCAGCCGTTTTTGCGTGATTAAGTAAACGTATGCGAGGATAAGAGCGTGAAAGCGCATTTTCATCCGACTTGCTTCAAATGTATCGTATAATAAATACATAATAAAAATAATAAGTATATGAAATAATTACTATAAATTAAACAAAAAGCTACCAAAACTTTAACAGGCGGCGGTGAGGCGAGCTAGTGTTACTGGCACCAACTTCAATCAGACTATTTCATAGAGAAATAGTCTACAAAATCGATTCCTGATACACCTACCTTCCAAACCTAGGGGCGGGTGTGTCTACAATAAATTTACATGGAACGATTTCGGCCGACCACACAGACCCAGAAAGAAACAGATAAATCAAGCTCTGCTTCGGCATGCTAGAGTCAAGTAATGGGCATGTTGACTAATTTTTAATTTTTAGTCCGTCTTGTAGATTATTAAAAAATATTGGACACCTATTTTTTCTTTTTTTACGTAATCAAAAAATAACGGCGATATATTGAGTTGAAATTTCGCGTGACGTCACTATTCTGACAGTTTCTATGGCGGTTTTAGCGGTTAGTGACGTCACGAGCCCCTCACCCTAAACTTTGTTGCGCTTTATCTCTGTATATTTTAATTTATTTGAAAAAGCAAAAGATACGTGTCTATTGTTTTTTTTATTTTCTAACTGACGGACTAATTAGAATTTTGATTTTCAAAAGTAGTCCACATCCCCATTGATTCATCGATTAAGAATACAACTATAGTTTTTTAGGGTATCTCAAGAGTAAAAAGAAATCCTTATAGGATCATTTCGTAGATCATCTGTCTCTTAATACCTCTTTCCTGAGGAACGCGTGGAACTATCAACTTAAACTATTCTTACTTAACTTATTTTGACACTTGTGAGGGAATCAAAACCTAAAGGGTACTTCCCGTCGACTTAGCATTACGACTTTCTTGTAGCACAAGTAAAGGTCAAAGCAGTAAAGTAGTTACATCATAAAAAATATTTTCGTCCTGCAGGTCTGTACGGTAACCTTGGGAATTCGACTCGCACTTGGCCAGTTTTTACTTCATTGGTTCACGATCCAATCAGGTTCTTTCAGTATTTTCAGCATCCACGTATATTCAACTCCGATCCCTTAATCCTTATGTAAGAGCCTCAACGTACTCAACTCAAGTATTTAATAATAATAATCCACATCACAACACACAGATCTACTTGATCGCATAGTAAGCTATAAGCTTGTGTCGTGGAAACCAAGCAAACGTGGTATATACTACACATATTATTACATATATATTATACTATAAATATATATACACACCCAGACTAGAAAATGGAACCCTGTGTTCATCACACAAAGTCCACCCCCACTGGGAATCGAACCCGGAACCTCTTGATTAGCGGGCAAGCATGGTGACCATTGCGCCAATCGGGTCGTCAAAGTATAAGTATTTGCTAGCGAAAACACGGATTTAACAGTCTCCTCTTGAAGATTTTTTAATCCACTTGCTTTATCCATTCAGTATTATATCTGTGGTGGGCCATCACTTCTAGTGCCAAGTAATTCTCGTAAATCAACATGGAATTCTGAACGCAAACACTCCACATTCACAAAATACCCACCTTTTCATTAAAGCCCGATTAAAAACCCAATTTGTTTGCTTCTATAATTTTTCTTTTTAATTAAGGCCGCTTGTTGCGAAATTCAACAGAACGGTTTTGTTTTGAAACTCTGGCGGGGAGTCCCCGAGACCGCAGACGCGTTTGTACCCCAACTCAGTACATATTTACCGTGTAAACGATGTTAATCTGTGTTCATTATAACGACCGTTTTATTTAAGTACGATCTCTACTTACTTTGGGTCCAATCTCATGTTATAAATTGTGTGAAAACATGGAGATAATAAAAAAATATCTTTTGTTTTTTTATTTTTCTAAATTTAGCAACCATTTTTTTTTTTGTTAAATTATATATCCCTTTGGGAAAAGGCAAAGGAATCTAAGTCCGTACAGCTAGTTCAGATGTCTTTCTTTTCTGAAGTTATTTACATTGAAATGCATCGGTGAGATAATTATTGACGACTGCTAATCCTATTTCTGTAATAATAGATTAATTTAAAATAAATTACAGAGAAAAACAGCCGTCTTAAAGGATAAAATTTTTGTAATCATTTTAAAACTGACATAATGTATAAAAGAACAAATTTTTTAAAAAAAGGAAACAATAAACAATAGAAAAAATATAAAAAGTTTCTATTAGTCGTCAACATGCTCCCCTTTTTTATAATAACACGATTTTTCTTAAGGGACGCCTTAAAACCCCCCCTTGGGTTCTGACATCTACTACCCGCACCACGCCATCACGCCCCGGGTACAGAGCCGCGATCACGCCTCGTGGCCAGGTCCCCCTCGGCAAATCTCCGTCGCCGATGAGCACCGGATCTCCGACCTTGACCGCAACGTCTGTTCCCGGAACGCGTCGCGGGGCTAAGGTCGGCAAATATTCAATGACCCAGCGGCGCCAAAAATGATCCGTGAGCCGTAGTGCCTTTCGCCAACTGCTCCTGCCAACCAATGCAGCATCCGTAAGCTCCTCAGAAAACGGTCGCCCCGAAGAACCGCCCAGCAAAAAATGGTTTGGCGTGAGTGCTTCGGGATCGTTTGAGTCGGGGGAAATATGGGTCAGTGGGCGTGCGTTTACAATAGCCTCGGCTTCGGCCAACAAGGTAGCAAGAATTTCTTCTTGCGGGAATCGCTCCTTCATCGTTACCTTTAAGGCCGTCTTCACAGTACGTACGAGCCTCTCCCATGCTCCGCCCATGAATGGCGCCGAAGGGGGAATAAAACGCCAGACAATTTTTTCCTCTGCAGCAAATTTTGGGACAGCTGCGTCATAAAGGGCTCTTAATTGTCGGTTGGCTCCCACAAACGCTGTCCCGTTGTCCGAAAACAGCTCTTTGGGCGTGCCACGTCGAGCGATGAAGCGACGAAGGCACATGATTGCAGAGTCCGACGACAAGCTGGCTACTATCTCGAGGTGAATAGCCCTGGTCACCATGCATGTAAATAAAGCCACCCATCGCTTTTCGTGCCTGCGTCCAACGGTGACTGATACAGGCCCAAAGTAATCCAGACCGGTGAAAGTGAAAGCGCGTGTATGATGAGCAAGTCTCACCTCAGGCAGGTCTGCCATGGGTGGTTGCAAAGTTGGGGCCTTTAGCAGTTTGCACAACTGACATCCACGTACCACTGACCGCACAGCATTCCTTAATCCGAGGATCCAATACTCTTGCCGCAACTCATTAACAACCGTCTCTGTATTAGCGTGAGCGAATTTGTTGTGATAGTAAGTAATCAGGAGACGTACTGCTGGCTCCTTCCCATCTAAGATTATTGGCTGTTTACTGGAGACAGCAGAAGTCCTTGCAGCCATATACAACAGTCCGTCTCTTACCACTGGAGTTAAACCGGTCAGACGGCTCTTCGTGGGTATCGCAATGGGCTTCACACGACTCAGACAGTAAAGTTCTTCTCCAAAGGCGTTGATCTGGCTCCGTCCCAAAATGTGCCGCTCTGCACGGATGATTTGTTTTGCGTCCAATGGCGCAGGAGCAGTGGCAGAGACGATAGCAGGCTGTGATTTGTGCCCAGGTGCATTTAAAGAAAAACAAATATCGCGAACCCAAAAATTTTTAAAGTTATGATCCCGATTTTTGAAAATGGAAGCTATGAATTGATGAGTTCTAGCAGTTGCCCTTACCAGTCTAATCCAAGAGCTAAAATGAGTGATATCTGCTACTACTGGCAAAGGTAGCTGATGTGAGTTGGTGAAGTTAATGACGCATGATAAATGTTTCGATAATTTAGAACGAAGTGATGGTTTCAGTTCCTCTTGTCCCAAACTTGTTGGCGATGCGACTTCAGGCTCTAAAGGCCACTCAGAGGTGGGAGTTCTAAGGAAATCTGGACCTGATATCCAGCGCGGCTCAATACTGCACTTTCCTCGGGTCGCATCGTCAGCCACGTTATGTTTAGTTGGAATCCAATGCCATTCAAATAAACTAGTATTTTCGAGTATCTCACCAACGCGATGCGCTACAAATGGTTTAAAATTCTTGGCATCGTTTCGCAACCACCCCAAAACGGTCATAGAGTCGCACCAAAAATAACGTTGACTCGGTTTGGAGCGGTGAACTTCGCAGATGTTGGTTGCGAGGCGAGTGGCTATTAGAGCGCCTTGCAATTCTAAGCGCGGGATCGAAACAGGCTTCAGCGGAGAAACACGTGCCTTGCTAGCTATGAGACCAAGTTTCACGTCGCCGTTGGGTAGCACAAATCTCCAATAGGCCACGGCGGCATGCGCTTGCTCGCTAGCGTCACAAAACACATGTAGCTGCAGATCTGAATAGCCGCCCATATTATAGCACCTTGGCACTCGTAATTTTGTAATTGGTTTAAGGCATTCATACCATTCGAGCCAAAGAACCTGATCTGCCTCTGATAGCCTCTCATCCCACTCAAGATTTTTTTTCCACAAATTTTGAAATAAAATCCGACCTCTCACTACAATGGGAGCTAGGATACCCAATGGATCGTAAATACGCATAACTTGAGCCAAAACTTCGCGTTTAGTGAAATGTCCTGGTGAAAGATCCTTTAGCCCTAAATTAAATCCTATGACATCATCAGAAGGTTGCCAAATTAGACCTAGTGTGCGAGTGAAGGTGGTTGATTGCAAACTACCCAAATCTACACTACGATCAATGATTGAGAGATCAGACAGCAACTCTCTGGGCAAATGACTAAGAGCGTTGGGCTCGTTTGAAATCCAACCGCGCATTTCAAAACCTCCGCGCTTATGGATTTTCACCATTTCTGCGGCCAAACGCGCTGCATGTTCTACAGGAACGTTCAGACTGCCAATATAATCGTCCATGTAAGTATCAGTCGTGATTGCGTGCACGGTTTCCGGAAACTCGCCTCGAAATTCTGATGCGTTTCGATTAACGATGTAAATAGCCGTAGAAGGACTGGAGCATGCTCCGAAAATCATAGAAGACATGCGATATATCTTTAATGGTCCCGCAGGATCATCGCGCCAAAGAAAGCGTTGCGCATCTCGGTCGCATTCTTGAATTTTCACCTGCGGAAACATTTCTTTTATATCGGCAGTCAGCGCGATCTTACCCTCCCTAAAACGCATCAAAATTCCGAGTAAAGGTTGTAAAAAATCAGGACCCGGCAGAAGCATAGAATTTAGTGATACTCCCCGTACTTTAGCAGCCGCGTCGTGGACAACGCGAAGTTTCCCGGGTTTGTTAGGATTTACCACCCCGAAATGTGGTAAATACCAACAAACTGATGTGGGTGATTGCCCTGTACATTCCTCAGCATAACCTTTATTAAGCATTTCCTGTATATTAAGTCGGTACCGTTTAGCGTACTCGACATCCCTTGACATCTTCAATTCGAGGTTCTTGTATCTAGAAAATGCCAAAGGAAAGCTATCGGGTACCGTGACGTCATCTTCCTTCCATAATAAACCGACCTGGAAGTGCCCATTTGGTAGACGTTGAGTTGTATGCTCCAGAATACGAAGAGCGCGCTGATCATCAGAGCTACGAGGTTCGTGTTTGGTGATACCGATTGCGTCCAAAGCATATTGCTCCTTGATGAGGACTTCCAGCTCACGGCGCGGATCATTACGCTCATGTAAAGACACGTGGCAAGCAATCTCAACTGGTTTTGTTTTGCTACTCGAAAACCCGAATAGAACCCATCCAAGAGGAGTTCGAATAGCAACAGGCTGTGACTTTGTGCCTTTTCGCATCTCTGACGCAGTGATTAAGTGCCAGTTATCTATACCTATGATAAGTGTCGGCTTAGCTTCGTCATAACACAATTCATCAACCAAGTCAGATAAGTACGTGTAAGGAAGTAGGCTAACACGACTAGCTGATTGTGTTAAAAGCCCCAAGTTTTTAATTGACCTGGCTTGTTCAATTAAAAACTTGTGTGAGGACGACCGACCCTTAATTTGGAAGTTTACGTATTGAAAGGCGCTATCCCTAGATAACCCCCCAACGCAATCTAGATGAAGAGTGCCTTCAGGGCCCTCGACTCCTATTTGTGAGGCGATGTCTGCATCTATGAATGTTGCTGTAGATCCATCGTCCAATAGAGCAAATGTGTCGAGGCTTCCAGCCGGACCGGAAACCGTAACAGCTACTATTTTTAATAAAGGGCGATGTGTAGAGTCAACGGGTGTGTTACTAGCTACAAGCACCTGTTCAGTATTGGTTGTAGTCGTGGGTTCTTTCTCCTCATTCACATGCACAGATGTCAAAAAATTTTCATTATGTAATAGTGTATGATGCTTACGATTGCAATCGGATATTGTGCAGTTACCTTTATTCTTTTTACAAAACTTAAAATTATGCGGGACTTTTTGCAGGCAACGATAGCAAATTTTATTTTCTTTTATAAAACGCCATTTGTCATCGATTGTCAAAGATTTAAATTTTTGACAAGTAGACAATGGATGTTCATATTTACAAAATAAACAAGAAGAAGAAGAAGAAGAACCCAAATTTTCATGAAATAATGATTGCTTCGCGGGTTTTGACTTAAATATAGCTTCCGCGCCCGACTTTTCCGAAACAGCATGTGCTCGATGGTGCTGTGAAGAAGCCGTCGATGTGCCTTCTGATACAGTGCCAAATTTTGTAATTAAGTCAACTTCACGATTTAGGAAATTAGACAACGATTCGACCTTAGCCTGGTTTACATCTTCATGATTAGAAGCAAAATCTAACCACCGTGTGCGCAATAGTGGAGACAGCTTATTAAGTAGCGCTCCAAATAGTTCCGGAGAACGCAAATAATCTGTGTGCTCTAGCAATTTGGCAACTTCTACACAATTGCGCACACGAGTAGCAAAAACATACATGTCTCTTACCTCCGGCCCGAGCTTGGGCAGAGCTCTGACAGCGTTCACTTCTTGAAGTACTATAAGCTCAGGTCTGCCGAAACGGCGGTCCAGAGCGTCTATGACGTCGCTGGTCCGTGGCGCCATCACCAGCAGCATACTGACTGCCTCGCGCGCGGCGCCTTTTAAGGCTTGGTTCAAACGCGCGCGATTTTCCGGATCTGTAAAGGTACCTACCGTATCCTGGAAAGCACGCTTAAACATAAGCCAATCTAATGGCGATTTGCCGTCAAAAACTGGAAGTTTTATTATGTTTTTATTATTAGGGCCGTTATTCTTAGTAAGTATCTGCAGGGCTTGCACCAGTTGCGTAACGCCAACTGAGCCGTCGTCTCTACGAGTATCAGTGGCAGTGACCCTGTCACCTCCGCCAATAATGTGCTGAGGCAACTGTGTAGGGTTCGGTACTGCGATATTCGATGAAACAACGACGTCGTTACCTAGTGGAAGTTCCTGTGAAGATAAAATAACTGTATTATTAGCCCCTACCTGACATCTATTATTGGATTGAAAGTCAATGACAGATGGCTCTCTCTCCTGATGTGTTGTAGTTATTTGGGCAGGGGGAGTTGTGCTGTGCAACCATTGTTCAACACTGTTGCGACTCCTCCCACTGCAAGAACCGTGATAGCTATTCTCTGCCTCAATCGCGGCAAGCTCGGCCTGAAAATCCGCTTCAGCAGTTTTGCGCTCTAATTCAGCTTGTTTAGCACGCATTGTCGCTTGCATTTCGGCAATTTCTAATTGTGCGAGATGACGAGTATGCTGCGCCTCCGCTGCGAGTTTTTTTGCAATGACCGTCCCTGAGGAGCGGCTTGTGCGTGTTGCGGTAGACTGTGCGCGTTCAAACTGAGTCGAATGTACCTGATGTGGTTCCCGGCTGGAGGTCTGTGCAGGAGGTGCTTGAGTGGCCTCGCTGCTCGACTGGGCTGGTATATTCGACGTGCTACGGGCGAGCCTTATTTGTGACCGCGTATTAACCATTTTTATTGTTTAAAATTTTCTGGAAAAAAATAGACTGAAACGAAGACAAAAGCTAGTTCGTCGGTAGAAGGACCACTTATTGACGACTGCTAATCCTATTTCTGTAATAATAGATTAATTTAAAATAAATTACAGAGAAAAACAGCCGTCTTAAAGGATAAAATTTTTGTAATCATTTTAAAACTGACATAATGTATAAAAGAACAAATTTTTTAAAAAAAGGAAACAATAAACAATAGAAAAAATATAAAAAGTTTCTATTAGTCGTCAACAATAATATTTAACAGCGATAATAGTATTTGTATTGGTATTATTTATTTAATAAATATTAAATGTATATGTAACGTTTTGATAACGATAATAGCTCAGTGGTTGGTGCGTTCGGATCAAACGCCGCAAGGCGTAGGTTCAAACCCTAACAATGAGCTCGAGCTGTCGGTGAAGGAAAACATCGTGAGGAAACCATAGCATGGTGGTAGGGCGCTCTTTACTGCCCGGCTGGCTAGCTACTATCTTCAAGTTCAAGCACCTAACGGTGTGTTCCGGCAGCCCCACTAAAAAGTCAGTTCCCATTCTCGCTCCAGGTCGGCAACGCACCTGCATGCCTTATGGAGTTGCAGATGTCTATGGGCGGCGCTAATCATTATCATCAGCGGAGCTAAGATGCGCAACACGATAAAATTTTATCGAGTCATTTTATCGATTCTCGTCGACATATATATCGTTTTGTCCACCACTGGTAACATGGCAGCAAAAAATGTTTAACCGAATTTAGTCTTAACTCAATACCTCATTAATGCACTTTTTTGCTTGGACGCCTACAAATATTTGTCGTATCGACAATTTTATCTTTCGTTCGATAAACGTATCGTGTTGCGCATCCTAGCTGCGCAGGTGTGCCACCTGCCCGTTTGCCCCCTAAGGCTTAAAAAAATGTACGCGAAAGTTCATGTATTATGGTTACAATATTTTTATCACAAACATAATCAAGGTACCTACCTACATCTTAAGATTTTTTTCAGTATTCAATGGTTCCTTCACTTTAAAACATAGAATTCCTTAAGCAGTCTGTGAGCTAAACTGAGGGTATCATGGAATTCCGTGAAGTCAAAGTGGGGACTTAATGCTTGGCCTACATTATCGCCGATGATCGTTGCTCGTGTGATCGTGATCGGCGATAATGTAGACACCTCGACGCGATCACAGGCGATTCCCTTTGATGCGTGCCCAAAAACCGACTGTGACGTCCTTGTCCAGGTTTATACAAAACTAGACTCAAACGCACTCTGGGTCAAATACACTTGATGGAATGAACACGGTAATGTATTCGCCGAATCTAAAGGTTAACGACGTTGACATCCAAGCACAGAGCAATACAATGCACACGTACCTCACTGGCGACGGCGGCTGCTGCTGCTGCACCGATGAACTCCTCAACCGGTTACTCGAAGAGCGCCTGATGATTGTCAATATTTTGTGTCTAATAAAGCCGGCCGGCAGAGCACAGGTGATAATTAGCACAAACACACAACAAAATTTATATTTCGCGGTTCCAACACTTGGACACGTTACGAGAAGTAAATAAAAACTTGCAGAGCTCCTGCCGCTTCCGCGATTGCGTTCGTTCTCTCTTTGTCTCAACGTTTTTCTCCGTACCCGCGCATGAGTTGATTAAAAAACCAACCGTTGCCACAGACTATGGATGTCAGTATCATTAACCACAGAATAATGAAATACGATAAAATTAGAATGAGGACGGAATACCGACAATTCACGGGTCACAGACGATGACCGGCGAGTACAGCCGAGTATGCCCTCTACATTATCGTAATCGCGAATAATCGTCTGTACTCGGCGATAATGTAGTGGAGCCATAACGTTGACTTGACGGAATCTCATTAAAGTGTCCTTGATTGAATTTCATGAGAGTTCATTATTTCATCGAACCGCCACGTCAACCTTAAGGATATCTCGTGCATTCCCCGAGCCACCGAACTTTGTCAAAGTACTCTAAGTTTCATCCTGTCGTTGCTCGCGATTCTTATCGTGAACTTCTGGGGTCTCGAGATCGGTCGCTATGGCAACCGCAATAATATGAGGTAAGTGCTTCGTGACCACGACTAACGAAGAATGGCGATATGCTATAAAAGTTTTTTTTTAATATGAAACAAAATGTCGCTCCCTTGCTGGAATTGTATTCAGAATTGCACCTAGTTTTAGGTACGATTGAAAAAGCTATTGTTACACTTGAATTATCTACTTGTATTATACGATACCCGCTATTTCTTGCGGTTCCACTCGCGTTAATTTCAGTGTTACCGCGGCGATTCCGGGATGAAATTACCCTATGTCCTTCTCTGTTCTACTGACAATATGTATGTTAAATTTTACGATCATCAGTTGAGTAGGTAGTTAAGGCATGAAAGCGTAACAAACAACAATCGCAATCATAATATTAGGAGAGGGATGGGCTAGTGTTTAATGGCTTGTCCCGCTGCCAATCGAAAAACACTCTTAATTATATTTGCAAAGGGCATCGATTATGCTGAAACCTCTATTTCAAATGAGTTCGGTAACTTTCAAATGTTTTTTTGGTTTTTCAATAGTACATAGTATCCTAGTTTTTCATAGTATCCTAGGGGTGAAAGTAACTCGCTACGCTCGGGCGCCAAACCCCGTCTCGGGACTAAATAAGTCTTTCTCCCGAGGGTAACACTGTGCTTTTCATTACGAATGCAAGGAAAGTCAAAATAAAAATAGGAATTAGCTAAAGAAAAAATGAGTGAAGATCGGATAGTCGCTTGACACTTTCCCACCTATTTCTTTTTCTTTGGCCGGCTAGCTATTCAGCCAGTATTTTTTATTTACATTGTGGCGACCTAAAAAAAATATTTTCTTTAATTATTAAGTATCAATTAAAGAAAATAAAAAAATATAAATAGGAATTAGCTTAAGAAAAAGTGAGTGAATTTTATTTTAATTAATACCTACTTAAACTTTACGTTATTTGAATTTTACATCGCGCTGGCTGTATAGAAAGTTGAAACATGGTTCAATAGAAATGTGAAAATAGACCTAGTTTTTTTTTAATAATTTGACAGTTGTCAGTTGAAAGCGATTCTCCCTAGGGCTGAAAAGGGTTACTTTCAACCCGCTTCTCAGGCAACTTCAGACCTACTTTCCGAGTATGAGTAATGAAAAATACTTTACTTAATTCCAACTCATAATATTTGTTTACTTAACTGATCATCACAAAATTTTGCATGCACGTTGTCAGGGGTACAAAAAAGGATATGGGGTACATTTTGTCGCCTAGCTCCCTCGCCACTCCGAAATTAATATGAATATAAACCGCAAAAATTACAACTACTGCAATGCAGTAAGATAATTTTGCACAAGTCGAAATATGTAATTCCCATGCCGCATCCATTTGCAATGTTTACGAAATCTCTATTTCGATACGTATCTTCTATCTAGTAATCTCCTAAGTTCATCTAATAAGACGCTATTGATTATGTTGGGCCCAGTATGATTAGAAGACCTTAGGGCCGTGGGCGTTTGATTAGGGACCTATGTATCTGTCTGTCACTTATGCTGTCTAATATGGTTGAGTGGACTTTTATAGGTACTAGAGAGTTCTAGACTTACGAAAAGGTAAAGTTTGTAAATACGGATGTAAAAAATAATCTTTGAAATAAAAAAAAAACTGATTCTAAAAAATGTGATTCATATAATATAGGGACATCATTTCGCGCGTTTTTGAACGTAGCCAAAAAAATAGTTTTTTGATCAACGATCTTTTAGTAAAAGGATGGCAGTATGATACTAAACTTTGTATCTTTGAAGAAAGAGGTCCCGTGGGAATATGAAAGTTAAAGTCAGATGTCATATCAAAAAAGCTCCACTTCTTTCATAAATAACGACTAAGTGTAAATATTTTTAAACTCTTAGATACAGGAGTGAAATTAGCGGAAATTTTTTAACAGCAAATACCTAAAATCGAAGGTAAAAAAAGGATAAATACAATTTTTTGATAATAATTCTGCAGGACTGCAACATAAGTTAATATAAAAAAAAAAACCGTTTTCAACACTTTCTATTTGAACTTTTCAATGTCGAGTTTAAATGGTGCAAAATAAAATAAAATAGTAGGTAAATATTTACATATCTTTTCATTACTCATACTCGGAAAGTAGGTCTGAAGTTGCCTGAGAAGCGGGTTGAAAGTAACCCTTTTCAGCCCTAGGGAGAATCGCTTTCAACTGACAACTGTCAAATTATTAAAAAAAAAACTAGGTCTATTTTCACATTTCTATTGAACCATGTTTCAACTTTCTATACAGCCAGCGCGATGTAAAATTGAAATGAAATGAAATGAAATGAAATGAAATAAACTTTATTTGTTACGACAACAGTTAATATGTGAAATAACATAAAGTTTAAGTAGGTATTAATTAAAATAAAATTCACTCACTTTTTCTTAAGCTAATTCCTATTTATATTTTTTTATTTTCTTTAATTAATACTTAATAATTAAAGATAATATTTTTTTTAGGTCGCCACAATGTAAATAAAAAATACTGGCTTAATAGCTAGCCGGCCAAAGAAAAAGAAATAGGTGGGAAAGTGTCAAGCGACTATCCGATCTTCACTCATTTTTTCTTTAGCTAATTCCTATTTTTATTTTGACTTTCCTTGCATTCGTAATGAAAAGCACAGTGTTATCCTCGGGAGAAAGACTTATTTAGTCCCTCGCTCTATTGGCGCCCTCACCCCTAGGATAACAATGTACTATTTCATTTATTTTTTATATCTTTTGTTTTTGTTTATCTCTCATATTCTATTTTGATCATTTTTGTATTTATCTTATTTTACTATTGAAATCATTTCAACGAAATATCTTAGAACATAATATTTTAACTCGGTATTATTTTTTTATACCGGGTGGTATCAGTTTCACTTCTAGAACCGTTAAATATATTTATTTTCTTCACAACCTGTCACAGCTTGCTTTGTGTTCGTTTAGTTGACTACTTGTACCGAGGTGGACCTTCCATACACTGTTTTGTCCTCAGGGACACCGTTAAGAGCAAAACAACTGGCAACTATTTATTGAATAAGCAATATTTGTCCATATTTTGCCAGTTAGTAGTTATTCCCCTGAGAGATGATTTGTTACTCGTAAGCCGTAGTCGACTTTGGTTTATCTATACTTATATACCAATATTACATGTAAAAAGAAAAGATTTGATTTTTTTAATGTTTATATTTGTAAAGATAAACTGAAAATTTTTTTCACTTATACGAAAGTGCAGTGTTCCTAAGTACTTTTGTTCCCGGAATTCCCACAGGGACTTAAAAATTAATGAAATCGGGGGGTATCGCCTATAAATGTTACAAGGTGTAATTGTTAAACAAGAGACATTCAATTTATGCTCACACGTAACTAATAAAAATATATACATAAACTAGCTGTTCCGTGCGGTTTCACACGCAATAATTTCGGAGTTCCCGTGGAAATATTCCATACAAACTTTGCAACCCCTTTTCACGCCCTTAAAGGTTGAATTTTTAAAAATATTCTCAGTGCACACCAACGTCACTTGAGGAATATTTGTGCAAAATTTCATGGTTATATTATTACTAGTTGTGCCCCGCAGTTTCACCTGCGTTGATTTCAGAGTTCCCGTGGGAATTCCGGGATAAAACGTACCTTATGTGTTAATCTTATGTATAAGCTATATTATTGTAAAGTTTCATTTAAATCCATCCAATAGTTTTTGCGTGAAAGAATAACAAACATCCATCCATCCATCCATACATAGAAACTTTCGCGTTTAAAATATTAGTAGGATAAGTAGGATATAGAAAACACCGATAAATCACAGACAACAAAGAGCATGGGTTTACGCGTGTGAATGACCTTTATTGAAAAAAACTAAAAATAAAAAGCTAAAAATAACAAAATACCGATTTAATCCAAAAGACAAAAACACACGTAATGTTATTATTGGTTTGTGCTACCACTGATCGGTTTGAATTCGGTCACAAGCCCGCTGGTGTCTGCCCACTTGGGTTGTTCTGCTCACGAAGAGCTGGTGGCGGGAGTCGACTTAGCCCATCTTCCCCCTCCATATTTGGCTTGTCACCGACTTCATACCGATCAGTGGCAGCACAAACCAATAATAATATTACGTGTGTTTTTGTCTTTTGGATTAAATCGGTATTTTGTTATTTTTAGCTTTTTATTTTTAGTTTTTTAGTTTTATGTTTTTGGAAGTCGGTTTTAATTTTTTTGTTAAAATTTTGTTTATTTCTCGCTTTTAAGTGACTTAGTTCGTAATTTCTCTAAGTTACAATAGCCTAATGTCAACTGCTCATCACCTTTTACAAAATATTGCTTTTCCCGACGCAGGGACGTTAATAGGGTACTTGCATGAAATTTATAATAAGAAATTGTGTCAATAATTCAAAAATAGAGCCTTAGAAAAGCGTTATCGTGAAAGATTTACTTAAAAAAATTCAATAGTTTCCGAAATATTCGACTTTTAATTTTGTGAAACGGAACGTTGCAACGAAACACCAATCACAGCCACGCTTAACACATGACGTCACTTTTATTTTTTTAGGAAAGATTTACCTCTTTCAGAGAAGGCAAAAGAAACTAAGTGCATACAGTCAACGCATATTTTCCATTTTCTGAAGTTTTTTACTTTAAAATGCACCAGTAAGATGCATTTAGATTCTTTACTTGAACTTTTGGAAGTAACTCGACACAGTTCAACCTTAATTTCGCTTTTGGACATTGAAGTTATCTGTCTGTCAGTGTCGCATGACCCTGTCAATGCGACAATGACATTTCTATCACAGATTAATAAGGCGTAATTTTGAACAAGTGACGTCATTCCGCGTTTCGGCGGTAAAGTCTAAAGTAGGAACTTTGAAACGCTCTATTTCATTAATTTATGCATATATATTTTTTCTTTTTCTTGCTTTGTCTAAGTAGGCCATATATCTTTAAAATAGACTGAAAAAAAAATTTCATGCAAGTACCCTATTGTTGAGGAGTTCTCCTAGTACATCACCATCAGTTCCAATTCACCATATACATTGTGACGGGCATAAATTGTTTAGAAACCATATTAAAGTTAACGATTCGGAACCCGTGAAATACTCATTATTGAGTAGTTCCGATGACCATCTGTGGTCTTCATCATCAATTCCTCTTCTTCAAATTTTGCTTTCCGAAAGCAAAGAAACGTTTTACTATAAAAAATACAAAAATCGCTATAAGTGTTCTCATAATTTTTGAAGAGTTCCCACGATTACTCCAAGATCCCATCATCAGATCTCGACTTGGTGACAATGGAATCAATTTGGGAGTATCCCCTTTCAAACGAAAAAACAATTTTCGAAATCGCTTCAATCGGAACCCGTGAAATACGTATTATTTGTGAGTTGTTCCGATGACCACCTGTGGTCTTCATCATCAGTTCCACTTCTTCAAATTTTGCTTTCCGAAAGCAAATGAACGATTTACTATGAAAAATACCCAAATCGCCATAGGTGTGCCTATAATTTTTGAAGAGTTCCCTCGATTTCTCCAAGATCCCATCATCAGATCCCGACTTGGTGGCAATGGGACCTAATTGGGAGTATACCCTTTCAAACAAAAAAAGAATTTTTCAAATCGGTCCAACCGTCTTCGAGTAATCGGTGAACATACATAAAAAAAAAAAAAAAAAAAAAACATACATACAATCGAACATAGAACCTCCTCCTTTTTGGAAGTCGGTTAAAAAAGTACAAAATAAAGGGGCATTGAATGACACAGAGTATCAGCGCGTCGGTAATTTTTAGTGAAGAATTTTATTATAGATAATTACGTACAAAAAATAGAGTCTTACCGCCGCACTCAGAGTCGACTTTAATGATTACTTAGTTAAGTATAGATTTTTAAAAAGAAATTGCCGCAATCAGAGATGTTCAGTAAATTAATGTTAATTGGCATTTGATGAGATGTAACTCAATTAGTTAAATGCCAATTAACATAAATTTACTGAACGTCTCTGATTGCGGCAATTTCGTTTTTGAAAATCTATACTTAACTAAGTAATCATTAAAGTCGACTCTGAGTGCGGCCGTTAAGTTTGTATCCCATCAAAAACAAACTTGTAAAAAATCCAAGTCTCGCAACTCAGTTCTTCTACATTAAAAAGTTGTGAGATCAATGTAATACCAAGTCGGTTAATTTATTCAGTGCCTACTTAAGGGTCCTTCTGTCTAAAGTTATCATGTTATAAGCTAATCTAATAACATTTTATAGTGACCATATCAAATTTAAAAATCTTTTATGTTTTAGATAGATTGATTGGCTTGGCGATCACGTGAAAACACAATATATCTCACATGTAATACATAATTATGGTTCTAAACAATCTAATTTAATTATAATATGTATTACTTGTGAGATACATTGTGTTTTCATGTGATCGCCAAGCCAATCAATCTATTTAAAACATAAAAGATTTTTAAATTTGATATGGTCACTATAAAATGTTATTAGATTAGCTTATAACATGATAACTTTAGACAGAAGGACCCTTAAGTAGGCACTGAATAAATTAACCGACTTGGTATTACATTGATCTCACAACTTTTTAATGTAGAAGAACTGAGTTGCGAGACTTGGATTTTTTACAAGTTTGTTTTTGATGGGATCTCATTTCTTTTTGTAAATGGTCTTCCTCCTTTGAGCAATTTAGTCTATTTTAATAACTTGAAAGATTTTTTCTTGCTTTTTCATTCCGTTGACCATTGTACCTTTGAACATAATTATGTCTAGGTAACTATGTATCTACACTTTATATCTAGGTAGGTAACTAGCTACACTTATTATTATTATTTATTAATATCTGGGCAACCGAGCTTCGCTCGGCTTAAATAGCTGTTCCCCGCGGTTTAACCCACGTTAATTTCGGAGATCCCGCGGGTATTCTGAGATAAAAGTACTTACTACCCTATGACCTTTCCTGTACCCTTGACAACGTGTAGTATGCAATAATTAATTCACCCGCGTTGATATCAGAGTTCGCGCGGGAATTCCAGAAATGAATCCTAGCTAGATCGATTTATGGCCCCCGAAATCCCCTGTATACAAAATTTCATGAAAATCGTTGGAGCATTCAGATTAGGGTAATTTTATCTCGGAATTCCCGAAGGATCTCCGAAATTAACGCTGGTGAAATCTCATGACATTTTGCATGCACGTTGTCAGGGGTAAAGAAAACCTAGGGATATAGAAATGAAATGAAATGAAATGAAATGAAATGAAATGAAATGAAATGAAATGAAATGAAATGAAATGAAATATAGTTTATTCGTTAATATAGGGTACTAACTACTTTGCATTTCTGAATTCCCGCGGGATCTCCGAAATTATCGCGGGTGAAACCGCAGGGAACAGCTAGTCTCATATATTTATATGGGATTACAAAGTTATTTGTGCAGTTGGTACATATAACTGCATATATAACTTTGTAATTCCATACATTTATATGGGATTACAAAGTTATTTGTGCAGTTGGTACATATAACTGCATATGTAACTTTGTAATTCCATACATTTATATGGGATTACAAAGTTATTTATGCAGTTGGTGTATCTAGAAAACTGTACCGAAATTGCAAAATATTTCAATTTTTCCTTGATTTATACAATAAACACTAATTGTATTCTAAATTTCAAACTTCTATGTCTGCTAGAAGTGCCTTAGAGTTTTGATGATCGGTCAGTGAGTGAGTGAGTGACCTACAAAATTAAGAAACTTTGACTAGTTATAATTCTTAAACTACTGGTTCAAATCGAATGAAATTTAAATTATACCGTCTTTATACAATACCTGCTTGTTTACTAAAAATTCAGGCTTCTAGTTTTATCCACAACGAAGTTATAGGGGGTCGAAAATGGCCTGAATTGCTTCGAGAAAAGGATAGTACGGCCGTGCCGCTTTTGTTGCTCGACTTGGCGGGGGCACTGCCGTGCCCCCAGATACATATTTGAGACGGGAACAGATTACTGAATAACCTCCTTCAATACATCCTACATTTACCCTTACAACCTGTATACAGGTACACCCTGTATACGGTATGACGTCGTTAATTGGACCCTTGTAATAAAGTTATCGATAGAACATAAGCCGCTGTTTGACATGTTTTATTTATTTAGGGGAAACTTGCCTAAATCGTACTTGTTCCTAAAACGTACCCTATCAATTTCTCTTATCCTGAAACTGCAGTGGCAACGCAAGTACTAGGAAATGGAACTACTAGTTCGCCATGTCACCTCACCCGAGTTACAAATCCACGCTTCCGCTTTGTTAAAAATTATTCAAAAAACAAATAATTTTGTTGTTTTCGAGTAATTTTTTTGGTTGATTCATAAGATTTTTAATTTTTTTCATGGTGAGTTGTATAAATTAGAAGTTTTATACTTAATTCTGTACTAATTCACATTTTAAATTATTAGACATACACAAACCTGCCTGGCAGCAATTTAGTTACGCGGCAATTTTGAAATCGTTAGTTATCTTGAGTCTAATTCGTACTCATCACTTTGTTTTATTTCATACCGGTACAAATTAGGAGTAATTGTTTATTTTTTTGTTTAATGTCAATATGACCAAACGACAAAATACAATACTTGGCCAAGTGACGATATAGAAAAACCCTCAGTGGGTATAAAAATGGAATTTTAAAATTTAATGAAGCTTCTCGTGTATTTAATTCCAAAACTCACATTTCGACGCCATTTAAGAGCATATCAGAATACAAAATTTTTCTACATTATAATGTAGTCATTGTAAAACAAAAAGGGTTATAAAAAATAAAACAACATCGCAAAAATCCAATGATTCAAAAAAGAAGACTAGAAATTTCGGTACAAAAAGTCATAAAAATGAAGAATCTCAAAGAAAAAATATAAAGAAAATTAAGAAGATAGCTAGTATTTCCCATTTTAGGCAGTAAAAAAGAAGACATGATACAGTGTGAAACCTGGATTCTGGAACTTGATTAAACTCTTAATTTTATTTGGGATGATTGCAAAGAATTAGAAAATACAGTTAGATATGCTACCCATAGCTAAAATGTTCGTTTCATTTCTGAGATGATTGCATATGAGTCGACAAATTAGTGACACAATAAATAATAATAATTACTATTACTCATAAAAGTCAATTGCTAATATTATGAAACTGATTTTAATTATAGTATCTCAAGTTGGACATAGGGATATACGAGTACGATATAGGAATATAAGGGTACGTTTTAGGAACAAATAAACCTAAATCGTACCTTTTCCACTTTTTTTTAAAACCTATTTTTCTCACAAGTTATTAAAGTTTAAGTTCATTTTGTTATTTTTTTTGATAAGTAAATAAATAAAGATTATTTTAACATCAATTGAATGTTCTTTCCTTATTTATATTTCCAGATAATTAGCATTTCTCTGAAGGGGTACGAATAAGGCAAGTTTCCCCTATTCAATCTGCGATATCGGGCCTGAAATGTCAGAGGTCTTGCGCCGACGACTCAACTTTTCCCTTTATTATTTGTTCACGATTAGGTTTGGGAATTCCCTCGAGGACAGTGGAGGGTAAATATTTTATAACCATAAAAGTCATATTTAATTACTAGTTGAGCCCCGCGGTTTCACCCGCGTTTATTTCAGAGTTCCCGCGGGGATTCCGGGATAAAAAGTACCCTATATGTTAATCTGATGTATAAGCTATGTTATTGTAAAGTTTCATTTAAATCCATCCAGTAGTTTTAGCGTGAAAGAGTAACAAACATCCGTCCATCCATCCATACATACTTACAAACTTTCGCGTTTATAATATTAGTAGGGTCGTAATTTTACTAACTTTAGATTAAATTATTTTACTGACATTGAATCCTTAAGGTCTTATGTTCTAGATAATATGGGATGTTGACGACTTTTGAAAATCAAAATTCTAGCCAGTCCGTCAGTTAGAAATAAAAAAATTCCCGCAGGACCTATTTTTTTCTAAAATAAAAGTAGCCTAAGTTACTCCTTATAACATCAGTTATCTGCCAGTGAAAGTCCCGTTACAATCGGTCCAGCCGTTTCAGAGATTAGCCGGAATGAACAGACACACAAACAGAGAAAAAATTTAAAAGTTGTTTTTTTATGTAAGTACCTACCGTATATAATTTCATATGCATTTAGTGAGGGGCTGTTAATTAAACAGACACTTCGATTTTATTTATATGTCTAGATTATGTAAGTACTTACCATTTTTTATCATGATGCGAGGGAGATATAGCCGTGTTTAAGCCGTTAACGTATTATTTGAAAACTCTCTTTACGATCAGTTATTTTTCAAGCAGAGCTCTACCCAAATAGAGTTGAGACTTGAGCTCTCGGGGATTCGGTGAGGAAAAATTTATGTCAGCGATAAAAGTACAGCGCCCGCGTTTGAGGTTCAATTTAGGTAAATATTGAGAGCTTTGGCCATTGAGATAGCGGGCGTGGGCGGCACGAAGAATTTATCAAAAAAGCTTCTTGTTATAAACCATTGGAGACCAAATAAACCGGGCCATCCGCAACTTTGTATGTACTAAAACCAATTTTTCTGAGAAACATATAATATTGTGCCTATCTACATTGTTAAACGTTAGTTAGAAAAAGAGATATTTAAAGTCATTTGAAATAAAATTTAACACATAGAATTTTTTATGTTGTAACAAACAAAAAATCATGTTTACTTCAAATCCTTTTGATTTTTCGCAATTTGTAAAAACTTCGTTTATGTTCAATACAATTCAAGTATAATAATAATAATAACAATAATAATAATAATAATAATTGCCTTTATTGATAATCTTAGCAAAACATAAGTATTACCCAATTGATTAGACTTTTAAAAGAAAGTAACTAATTAAAATTAATACACTAAATTTATTTGACACCGGTACTAAGATTATCTTGCGTTCCCGCAAAGGCCTCCCCTACAGCTTGCCACACTTTTCGATTATGAGTCATCCTCCTCCAAGTAACACCCGCTATTTTCCAGAAATCGTCCTCCCATCTAAGACACTGCCTCCCTTTCCTCCTCAACAACAATTCAAGTATACAAACAAACAAACAAATCAAATCCTTCCTCTTTTTAATATTAGTATAGATATAGATAGATTAGCAGAATATGTTAAATATGCATTTAAAGCATGGACCAATAAAATGGGCATGTTGACTAATTTTTATTTTTTAGTCCGTCTTGTAGATTATTAAAAAATATTGGACACGTATTTTTTCTTTTTTTACGTAATCAAAAAATAACGGCGATATATTGAGTTGAAATTTCGCGTGACGTCACTATTCTGACAGTTTGTATGGCGGTTTTGTGGTTAGTGACGTCACGACCTCCCCATCCTAAACTTTAATGCGCTTTATCTCTGTATATTTTAATTTATTTAAAAAAGCAAAAAATACGTGTCTATTGTTTTTTTATTTTCTAACTGACGGACTAATTAGAATTTTGGTTTTCAATAGTAGTCAACATCCCTATTGTTTAATTGGTACATGTATTAAAGTTAAAATACATAATATATCCGACCCGTGTCTTTATGATGACAGACCGCTCTCTGCCCGTCTGTCACGGTCGCGCCCTCTATAGGTAGAGTGCTTGAGTGAGGGACGAAGCAAAACCGACATTTAATTTATTAAAAGCGGCAACACATTCATTTTATGCAGACACGAGATAAGCACTTACTCCATTTTTGTTTTTCTTTATCCACTGATAAATAATGTTCGTTTTTATGAAATTATTTTTTCTCCAACTGGCTCGGATTTAACCCACACATACAACGTGTTAATGAATTAACTGAAAACTAGAAAGTAGTTTGCTCAGAATCAACTAGCGATTCGATCGCACTATGTTTAATATAGGTTATATTTTTTTTTTATCAGCCCATGTCTAAACTATTTATAATACAATATTGGCGCGTACGCCGCCCGCAGCAAAAAAATCAAACCGGTAGGCGCGGGCGTAGCGCTTGGAATTTCGTAGATAGGTCACCTCCAAACTAATGTTAAATAACTTTTAAGGTATAAATTTTTTCGACATAAAATATATTTGAATCATATTACGTTTATTTTTTTAAATGGGGTGTATCAGGTTTTCAGTTAAATCATTAACACGTTGTATATTTGAGTACCTATCTAATGGAGAAAGTAGGAAAAAACAGATATGTAGTAATAAAAAAAACGTAAAATAAATAATAAAGTCTACCTTATATTTTATTCTAACATACATACATATTCTTTCTGATGCTACTGCTCCGTCTGCGTGTTAACGCGTAAATTAGTGCGCTAATTAAGGTATTACGTAGATGTGGTTAACATTTTAACGGGTTAACTTACTAACGGCATTACTAATGACGTTAAACGTTAAGCGATAGCTCGGGTGTCGGTTTTTTGGACACATCAAAGGGTTTTAGCGCGTTATTCAGCGCACTGAGCGGTGTTGGCTACATTAACGCCTTCTCAAAACTAAATGTAGCTAACACGTATTTTAATGCCTTAACTAACGCGTAATTGGACATTAACATCAACGTTAACGTTAACGCAGGTGGAGCAGTAGCATGATACGATGTCGTCTGTCTATACCTAGGTTCATTGCAAACGGCTAATGGAAAGAGGAAATATGAAAATTTTAAACCATTTGGTTATTTGGCCATATTTTTATCTACACTAATCCTAATTCTTTAGTTAAATTATAAATGCGAAAGTGAGTTTGTTTGTTTGTTACGCTTTCACGGCTAAACGACTCAACCGATCACCACGAAATTTTGCATCCACGTTGTCAGGGGTACAGAGAAGGAGAAAGGCTACTTTTCGACTCCGAAATAAACGCAGGTAAAACCGCAGCAAAGTCAGAGATTTAATTTCAGAAAAATTTACTCTTATGTTCCAAAAGGGATCTAAAATTGATTGACAAAATCTACAGTAACGCAAACATAGTCCTACTAATATTATAAATGTGAAAGTGTGGATGTTTGTTACTCAATCACGCAAAAACGACTGAACTGATTTGGATTAAATTTGGCATGCACGTTGTCAGGGGTACAGAGAAGGACATAGGGTACTTTTTATCCCGAAATTCCTGCAGGAAGTCCGGAAAGGCGGGGGAGAAACTGCATTAAATTTTGTATACTACACGTTGTCAGGGCTACAGAAAAGCATATAGGTTTAGGTACTTTTATCCCGGAAATCCTGTGGGATCTCCGAAATTAACGCGGGTGAAACTGCAAGGAACAGCTAGTACCTACTATTTATTTTCACCAAAATTTGCATAATCATGCTCACTTTAAGTCTGTAAAGTTTCAAACGCTCATAATTTGACGCACTTCTCTGAAAGTGAGAGTTACGAACGAAATTTCTTCGAAAAAAACTGTTGTTCAAATCATTTTGGGGAAAACTTTGTAATTAATTATTTCCAACAACCACGTTTCTTCACGTTCTATTTAATTAAATTATTATCGAATTTCTTCACTAAAGTAAAAGAATTTTGAAAATCGGTTCGGTAGATCCAGAGATTATAACCTCACAAACTCTGGAGTTCCCGTGGGAATTCCGGGATGAAAAGTACCCTATATCATTTAGCTCACTGCAGCTTTTTAATTATGAAAGAATTTTTGGAATCAGTTTAGTAGATCCAGAGATTACCCACTACAATCTCACAAACTCACAAACTCCGGAGTCCCCGAGGGAATTCCGGGACAAAAAGTACCCTGTATCACTCTGGATCACTGTAACTCCCTATAAGTGAAAGAATTTTCAAAATCGGTTCAGTAGATCTAGAGATAGTTGCTCCCCCGTGATATTACGCGCGGGAAATTTGGAGTTCCAGTGGGAATTCCGTAATAAAAAGTACCCTATGACACTCAGGATCACTGCAGCTTCCTATAAGTGAAAAATTTTTCAAAATCGGTTCAGTAGATCCAGAGATTACCCCCTACAACGTCACAAACTCACAAACCCACAAACTCACAAACTTTTGCTCTTTATAATATTAGTATAGATAATAAAAAAAAACACTAAAATTACCTACCGCAGAGAAAACAGCTAGTACATAATATGAAAATCAATCAATTTTGATAACCGTGCACAGTAAATCCACTTGGTTTCAATCACGTCGAGGGCGGGCAGGCAATTGCCATCAATTTTGTTCCTGCAAAGCCTTAGTGTATAGACGATGTCTACCTACCTTTGTCTTTGGGATAAACGAAGACGTGAGTACACTATGTGCCAATGTCAATAGCGATATTACGTACCTAGGTATTTAACTAGTCGATATACATTTTATCCTACTAATATTATAAACGCGAAAGTTTGTAAGAATGTATGGCCGGATGGATGGATGGATGGATGTTTGTTACTCTTTCACGCAAAAACTACTGAATGGATTTAAATGAAACTATACAATAATATAGCTTATAAATCAGATTAACACATAGGGTACTTTTATCCCGGAATGCCTGCGGGAACTCCGAAATTGCCGCTGGTGAAACCGCGGGGCACATCTAGTACGAGTATAATATTAAGGGAGGGACGTATTTTAAACTTCGGTAATCCATGTTTACGTCTATACTAATATTATTAAGAAACAAACAAAAGATTTGATTTTTTGTTTGTTTGTTGGTTACAATTTAACTCAAAGACTACTGGACCGATTTCAAAAATTTTTTAACCATAAGAAAGCTGCATTATCCCTGAGTAACATAAGCTATATTGTAATCCGGTATTCCCGCGGGAACTCCGAAACTATCGCGGGTGAATCCGCGCGGGACACCTAGTTAATAATAAACATAATACCTATATCCCAAAAAAATGCAAATTTTCAAAATCTAGTGATAAATCTCTGAAGAAATCTTAAAAAACCTTTCGTCGCTGCGCGTGCGAATCCGCGTAAGAGCAATTTGTAAATACCGCGTAACATTAAAACGCGCAAAGTTCAAATAAGTGACTTTGTACAAAATCTAAGAAAACTACGGGTAAATTTACGTTATTTTCCAATAAAGAAAGTTGTACAGCACAATTTTTTAAGTTCAGTCGGCAATATGAATTGAAATCGCCGAGATATTTCCTCCTCGAGTTTTTTCTTCCTCCTGTCAAAAAGCAAATATGCGGACTTTACAAGTTGCTCTTACGCGGATTCGCACGCGCAGCGACGTTTTGTTTTCGGTGTCAACGACAATCTAAGGAAAAGCGCCTGCAACGCGACGGCTCTTGGGGAATAATTTTGTCAGCATGTCAGCAACTTGTCCTCTCATTTTTTGTAAAAAAAATTACTTTACGGATATGTTTTAAAAAAAATAAAGTTATTTTTTCTTTACTGAATATTCGAACATCGCTACAAAATATAACCACCCCTGTTTATCTCAAGCAAGAACGATCCTTTGCGATTTCAGAATTCCCTTGACCAATTCAACTAACCAAATTACTACCTCTTTCAATAGTATATTTTCCTAAAACGACGGGTAGCAGAATGTTATGTATTAATATAAATAGGTAGATGTATCTTATGGTTGGTTTGAGCAATTCTCTAACCTCTGAGTGTGCTTGAGGAGGTTCCGTAGACAAAGTGCTCATTGGAAGCCAAGAGATAATAGAGCCGTTATATGAAACTTTATTCAGAAACGATATATTATGGTGTCATCGGTTCCTTATCACTACATAGTATAAACCAAAGTCGCTTCCCGCTGTCTGTCTGTCCCTATGTACCTATGCTTAGATCTTTAAAACTACGCAACGGATTTTGATGCGGTTTCTTTTAATTGATAGAGTGATTCATGTGGAAGGTTTGTATAGGTATAATTTATCCTGGGATTCCCGCGGGAACTCTGCAATTACCGCGGGGAAATCGGGGACAGCTAGTCCTTACTTACTATAAATGCGAAAGTTTGTTTGTTTGTTACGCTATCACGCGTCAACGGCTCAACTGATCGTCATGAAATTTTGCATACACGTTGTCAGGCGTACAGAGAAGGAAATAGGGTACTTTTTATTCTGGGATTCCCGCGGGAACTCTGATATTACCGCGAGGAACAGCTAGTTAAATAATTTTATTAGAATAAAGTCAATATGCGACACAGAACCCTTCGTGTGTGAGTAGACTCGGCTGCTGTCGGTTTTTTTTGCTTTAGTATTATTTTTCCTATATGTTACCATTTATTTTTTTTTTGCCGTTCTTTCCATAATACGAGTATACCTAAACGTTTTATGAGATTCCAAGGTAAATAAATGCAGATTTCTTTATGGAATTTTACCGGTTAAACATTGCCCGCTGAAAGTAAACGTATAGATATTAAATAGGTATCTACCAGCTTTTGCCCGCGGTTTCACCCGCGGTTATTTAGGAGTTCCCGCGGGAATTCCCGGATAAAAAGCACCCTTTTTTATGTCATAGGGGGCAAACGGGCAGGTGGTACACCTGGTGGTAAGTGATTACCGCCGCCCATAGACATCTGCAACACCAGAATGCATGCAGGTGCGTTGCCGACCTGGCATGGGGATGGGAACTGGCTTTCAAGTGGGACTGCCGGAACACACCGTTAGGTGCTTGGCGACAGATTTGCAACTTGAAGGTGGTAGCTAGCCAGTCGGGCCCTAGAGAGCGCCCTACCACCATGCTATGGTTTCCTCACGATGTTTTCCTTCACCGACAGCTCGAGCTCATTGTTAGGGTTTGAACCTACGCCTTGCGGCGTTTGATCCGAACGCACCAGCCACTGAGCTATCATCGCTATAAAACCCTATGTCCTTTTCTGTATTATCCCTGACGGCGTGAAAGCGTAACAAACTAACAAACATACTTTCGCATTTATAATATGTATTAGTAAGGATTCATACATATCAATATTATCTTCCTGTTTCGAGGTTACTTCTTATTACATCAGCTATCAGCCAGTGAAGGTCTCGTTAAAATCGGTCCAGCCGTTTCAGAGATTAGCCGGAACAAACAAACAGACGTACCTACAGACAGAAAAAAAATTTTTTTTTTCATGTGATCACCGTACTTTCATATGAATTTAATGAAAAAAAAAAATTCTAAATTCACGCTGAAAATAGTTAGGTAGGTATAAAGAAAATTGCGTGAAAACCCATAGTCTTTTCATAGTATTCAGTTCGTTAGAGGACTATTCGAGTAATATCGGCTTGACGGTGGAACGAGGGAAAATAAGGTAAGGTGGGGTAAGAAGAACACAGGGGAAGGGGAACAGTTACCTTTTAATGGAAACTTATGGATTCGTAACGCCTTCTAAGTCAAAACGTTGGAACTAAGTCCTAGTTACTTTTTTATTGTCAGAGAGGCATAAAGCTACGCTTAAAGGCCCATTTATATCCACATACATTGAGCGTGCCAGACACGTTCCGTGCCAGACACGTGCCGAGACAAAATGTGGGAGAAAACCAACACACACCGTTTATTTAAAAAAGTCGTCTGCACGGTTTCGATGCTCTATTCACCCTGCTTGACCCGTGGTAATTTCGAGGATTGCGCAGGAATAGGGATGTTGACTACTATTGAAAATCAAAATTCTAATTAGTCCGTCAGTTAGAAAATAAAAAAAACAATAGACACGTGTTTTTTGCTTTTTTAAATAAATTAAAATATACAGAGATAAAGCGCTTTAAAGTTTAGGATGAGGAGGTCGTGACGTCACTAATCGCAAAACCGCCATACAAACTGTCAGAATAGTGACGTCACGCGAAATTTCAACTCAATATATTGCCGTTATTTATTGATTACGTAAAAAAGAAAAAATACGTGTCCAATATTTTTTAATAATCTACAAGACGGACTAAAAAATAAAAATTATTCAACATGCCCATTCCACAATAAAAGTATTCTATGTCACTCAGGATCACTGTAGCTTCCTATAAGTGAAATAATTTTCAGAATTGGTTCACTAGATCCAGAGATTAACCGCTACGTCCTCACAAACTCCGGAGTTCCTGCAGGGATTCCGGGATAAAAAATAACCTATGTCAAGGATCGCCGTAGCTTTCTATAAGTGAAAGAATTATCAAAATCGGTTCAGTAGATCCAGAGATTATCCCCTACAAATTCACAAACTCACAATTCACAAACTCAGCTACTCAACTACAGATTGTCAGCGCTCTTCTACTCTCGACAGAGGAGATCATCCGTCAATGGCGTCTTGTGTTGGTTAAATACTCTAAAGCTTACAAGCACGTGAAAGCAAATCCACAACAACAATCTGGTTCTGTCTCAACGGTTAACATTTCAAGCTAATTCTCCATTGTAAGTGCCGTCACAAAAGAACACGGGCAAAGCCTTAACGGAATAATGGAAGCACGAGCTATATTCAATTTAATAAAAATAACATTAAAAGAGAGAGGAAAAAAAATGACAATAACAGCCGCCCGTTTACCAAAGGAAGATAAACCTCTGATTTGGCGCGACATCTTGTTAGCTTTGATGTTTTATTCAACACTAATGGTGTCGCACGCCTTTGTTTGCGATCTACTTATTTATTCCTTTAGAAATGGAAACAAGTCGGCCCACGGTGCCACTGTATTGTGTAATTTCTCTTTGATTTTTGGCGCCAGCTGGTTTTTAGGAATTTTGTGATTTAGACGAAAGGAAAATTTAAAAATTAATTAGCGGCGATAGCTTAGTAGATACGTAGGGTCAAAACCTAGAATGAGCTTGAGATGTCGGTGTAGGAAAACATCGTGAGGAAACCATAGCACGGTGGTAGGGCACTTTCTACTGGCTGACTGGCTATAGCTACCACCTTCCAGTTGAAAATCTGTCGTCGAGCACCTAACGGTGTCTTCCGGCAGTCTCAATTGAAAGCCAGATTCCATTCCAAAGTATAATTGTATACAGTTTACACAATCGTCGACCACATCGTCACGCAATATCGGTTGAGCTGTGGTCAAATGCCTTGTCTGTTAAAAATAAAAATAAAGACTTCAAGCGCTAGTTCGGCTTTTGCAGGGAAATAGGCAGTTTCCAGTTATATATTTGGACCCTATGATAATATCTGTACGCCAGGCGTCACAGGTTCGTCTCCCGTATTAGGATAAACATATATTTTGTGTTTACTCTGAGTCTGTTTATATACCTACTAGTTGTTCTCTACGGTTACACCGACGGTAATTTCGGGGTTCCCGAAGGAATTCCGGGATAAAAGTACCCTATGTCCTTCTCTGTACCCCTGACAACGTGTATATCAAATTTCATGATGATACTTCCCCCCCCCCCCCCCCCCCCCCTAAATTGATACGGGTGAAACCGCGAGGAGCGGCAAGGTAGAAAAATAAAGTATGTTTTGAGAGTGAAAAGTAGAACATTATTATTATAACGTATATGTAGTAACTTTTTGTATCGCCTCGGCCTACCTCGGCGATACAAAAAGTAATATAGTTTTCCATAAGAATTTATACGAACCATTTTCTTGTGCCTCACAGAAAAAAAGTAGCGCAAGGTTGTATCGGAGGAAGCAGTCAAGTGTTTACGACGGGAAAAAAAGTCAACGGAAAATATCCTTTTCATTACTCATACTCGGAAAGTAGGTCTGAAGTTGCCTGAGAAGCGGGTTGAAAGTAACCCTTTTCAGCCCTAGGGAGAATCGCTTTCAACTGACAACTGTCAAATTATTAAAAAAAAACTAGGTCTATTTCACATTTCTATTGAACCATGTTTCAACTTTCTATACAGCCAGCGCGATGTAAAATTGAAATAACGTAAAGTTTAAGTAGGTATTAATTAAAATAAAATTCACTCACTTTTTCTTAAGCTAATTCCTATTTAAATTTTTTTATTTTCTTTAATTAATACTTAATAATTAAAGAAAATATTTTTTTTAGGTCGCCACAATGTAAATAAAAAATACTGGCTGAATAGCTAGCTGGCCAAAGAAAAAGAAATAGGTGGGAAAGTGTCAAGCGACTATCCGATCTTCACTCATTTTTTCTTTAGCTAATTCCTATTTTTATTTTGACTTTCCTTGCATTCGTAATGAAAAGCACAGTGTTACCCTCGGGAGAAAGACTTATTTAGTCCCTCGATCTCGATCGAAATAAGTTACTTTCACCCCTAGGATAACAATGTACTATTTCGTCCGATCGCGCTTTATCTATGAAATGTGTTTTGATCCGATAGTAATGTTCATTGCGAAGTCGCAAGTCGGGTGTATATAAAAAAATATTCTTATTCCAGTGACGTGTAACGCAATAAACAAAATTTTAACAAAAAAATAAAAACCGACTTCCAAAAACACAAAACTAAAAAGCTAAAAATAACAAAATACCGATTTAATTCAAAAGATATAAATACACGTAGTAAGTATTATTATTAGTTTGTGCTACCGCTGATCGGTTTGAATTCTGTACCAAGCCCGCTTGTGTCTGCCCACTTGGGTTGCTCTGCTCACGACGAGCTCGTGGCGGGAGTGGACTTAGCCCATCAACACATCTACTCCATATTTGGCTTGTCACCGACTACAAACCGATCAGTGGTAGCACAAACCAGTCAGAGACGTGTATTATAACAAAAAAAAACCAGGATGTGGTGTTCCAGAGGACATTTTCTGCATAAACGTGCCGTATAGAGTTTGAGATTGGGGTCATAAAACAAGATACAATCTTGTGGCTTAGCTTGGACTTATCAAAACGTTAGTGATTTTAATAAACTTTGTAATTTAAGTATTTTTCTTTCAGAGTGTATGTATATATTTGGTTTGCTGCAAATGACGTACCTACTCGTAGAGCTAGTGAAATACTAAAAAAGCTCTTCAAAGGAACATAATGTAACTCCTCTAAACAATGATCAGGCACCTATTTGTTCGTGAAGAGAAGTTGTCACAGGTTCAATTTAAATGTTTAGGTCAAATGCACTTATAATATACATATAGAGCAATTACATATAGTCTGATAGTTACACAACTATTCTAAATAAGATATCACCTTTTATTGCTCTAGTATTGGGGCCGATAGTCTCCAGACACAGGTCAGGTCTCGGTCTTCCAACAAAGTGTTTTGATCGTTTACAAACGAGTGTATCTTTTCAAATTCTACTCCGTTAGTTATTCCAGATCTTACCTGTAAAGAATAAAAACATCAATAAAAAATTGTAGGTAGGTATTTAAAATTGAATTTATTGTAATTGTGTTAAAATTTGTAATAAATTTTGTGTACCTAAAATATCTAACGTTGTTTCAGAAGCTTTTTCATTAATTTCTAATGTTAAGTAGTGATAGAATCGCTGGCAAAACTGGAAATTATTTACGAAATGACCTCAGTCTGGAGAAATTTAATTAGATATTCCATATTTTAGATACCTATGTATATCTTCTCATTTATTTCATTTTATTCAGGTTCGAAATCTTAAAAGTTGATTGAAAAATCTCGACGAGCACTAATGGTGGCTTATTGAGAACTATTGACAAGAACTTATTTGGATCCAACGGCACTATCTATAAATCCATAGATTTAATTAAACTATAGAAGCGAGTTTGAGCTGCGTTTATTATATACTAGCTGAGTCCCGCGGTTTTACCCTCCTGAGTTTTAGGATTAGGAACCTTTGCGGCCGCAGACAGAACAACCAAAGTTTCATCACAATCGGACCAATGGTTTCGAAACGCATAGAGGACAGACATACAAACATTATTTTTTATTTATAAAGAGGAAGATTATATTTATTTTTATATGTATATATAATAAAAAAATAAAAATAATAATAATATAATTGTTATATATATATAATATAGTAAAACAGCAGCATCCGCGTGTCTCTTCTATGTGTGTTACTCTTTCACGCAAAAACTACTGAATGAAATGGACTTTACAATAATACATCAGGATAACATATTGGGTACTTCTCATCCCGGAATCCCCACTGGATCTTCAAAATTAACGCGGGTGAAACCACGGGTAACAGCTAGTTAAATACAGGCTAAAGAAATTCATAGGAAAAAAAAATGGTCGCGGAACACAAAACAACCATTTTTTAAATTTTGTCTGTCTCTTTGTCAGTTCACAATAATCACCGAAAGTACAAAATGAGTTTTATTTATTTACTAGCTCTGCCCCGCGGTTTCACCCGCGTGAGTTTTGGGATCAGAAACCTTTGCGGAAGCAGGTAGAACGACCCGCCAAAGTTTCATCACAATCGGATCAATGGTTTCGAAACGCATACAGGACAGACATACAAACATTCATTTTTGTTTATATAGATCGGTAGGGAAACCAAAACCAATAGCATCAAAGAGAAAATATTATTGTACTTATACAAAAATAGCAGCTAATTAGGTCTCTGCTGATAGAAAAAAATATAGACATTAAGACAAAGTTTACAAATTTTATTTATGAGGTTATAATAATAATAATAATAATCCACTTCACAACACACAGACAGATCTACTTGATCCCACACTAAGCTATAAGCTTGTGTCGTGGAAACCAAGCAACACGTGGTATATACTACACATATTATTACATACATATTATACTATAGATATATATGTATATACACACCCAGACTGGAAAATGTAACACTGTGTTCATCACACAAAGTCCACCCCCACCGGGAGTCGAACCCGGAACCTCTTGATTAGCGGGCAGGCATGGTGACCATTGCGCCAATCGGGCCGTTATCTTAAATCAATGTTTGAGTAGGCTTTGTTTCATCAAAATTGGATGCTTGTTGCTCAAAAGATTATTGTCATCTAAAGGCGTTTCACACTAATGAAACCGTGGGCAAAGCTAGTGGCTACATAAATTATATGCTTTTCAGATTTATCGCAGCGGCAACAATGTGGAAAATATGCGATGCCATTTGTTTCCCAATTCCTTAGCATGATATGACAAACTGCGCTCATAAATCTTGGCAGCACAATTTATTGTGTTAATATGAAAAAAACCGCTCCAATTGAAGTGAAACATAAAGTGGGCACTTTATTTCGACTTCACATACCTACCTACGTATGCTTTTGTTAAAAAGTGGATGCATGCTGGGATCAGAACGGACGCGCTATGAATTGCATTGTAAAGCCAGAGGAATGACGCTGCGGTTGTCAGTTGAGTAATAGTACATTGTTATCCTAGGGGTGAAAGTAACTTATTTACCTCCCTCCCTACCCTCGATCTATTGGCGCCCTCGCTACGCTCGGGCGCCAAACCCCGTCTCGGGACTAAATAAGTCTTTCTCCCTAGGGTAACACTGTGCTTTTCATTACGAATGCAAGGAAAGTCAAAATAAAAATAGGAATTAGCTAAAGAAAAAATGAGTGAAGATCGGATAGTCGCTTGACACTTTCCCACCTATTTCTTTTTCTTTGGCCGGCTAGCTATTCAGCCAGTATTTTTTATTTACATTGTGGCGACCTAAAAAAAATATTATCTTTAATTATTAAGTATTAATTAAAGAAAATAAAAAAATATAAATAGGAATTAGCTTAAGAAAAAGTGAGTGAATTTTATTTTAATTAATACCTACTCAAACTTTACGTTATTTCAATTTTACATCGCGCTGGCTGTATAGAAAGTTGAAACATGGTTCAATAGAAATGTGAAAATAGACCTAGTTTTTTTTTAATAATTTGACAGTTGTCAGTTGAAAGCGATTCTCCCTAGGGCTGAAAAGGGTTACTTTCAACCCGCTTCTCAGGCAACTTCAGACCTACTTTCCGAGTATGAGTAATGAAAAGGTTCATTTTTCAATTCAATTTGTTGTTTTTAATGGCTCCACCGTTTTGACGATGATTCTGCCAATGTCACAGTTTGAAAAGTCACGGCATAGAATTGATTCTTTTTTTTTTTTTTGATTCTTTATATTTACAGACATTGAACGTGTCAGACACGTTCCGTCGCAGACAAAATAAAATTCTCTTATACAGTGCGTATTAACGTATTCATATCTGTCGTAACACGACCGCGCAGACGCGGACAGACACGGGCCAGTATTCGCGGAAAGAATATTTTGTCTCGCGGTTCATGTCGGTACGAGTCTGTCTGTAAGAGTATCGGAACCGTAAACAAAATCAAAATCAAAATATTTATTATTTTATAACAAGTCGTTACAAACGGTTGTTGGGACCTACTTTTAAGCATTTTTTATACTTGTGCCAGTAGGTCCCACTCTTCCATAGCCATCCAAAACATTTATATAACTAAAACCTTATAATTAATTAACTCATACAGATATATATTTATAGTATAAATATAATTGTATGTAACATTTTGAATTTTATTATTTTATTTTACTTTTTTTTTTCTCTTCTTCCTAACCCATGAAACCTTCATTTTCAGTAAGCTTGAATTTGTTTGTGTGTATGTGTTTGTGTGTGCGAATGTGTATTTGTGTATGTGTGTGAGTGTATGAGTGAATGTCCGCCACCGCCACACTTTACGAAACTCAATGTGTATGATGGTTTTTTTCCCACATTTTTTTCTTGGCTTTTCCTGCCAGACGCGTGTCTGGCACGGAATGTGTCTGGCACGCTCAATGTCTGTATAGATGGACCTTAATACGGTGAAGTTTTTCTTATATTACCCAAGTATAATACAATATTTTACTATTATAAATACGATTGTGGGTTTGTTTGTTTGTTATGCTTTCATGCCTTAAACTACTCAACCGATCATCATGGAAGGATTCTTTAGAAAATGCCGAAACTAATGTCTGTGATACTGGATTTATCCCGGAATTCCCGCGAGATCTCCGAAATTACGCGGGCAAAACTGCGGGGAACAGCTAGTATATATATGCTATAAATTGGATTACCTAATAACTTGTGTTAGACAGTGGAAAATTTTCTCAAGTACACCTTTTAAAGGTAATGTAAAGTAGAAAATACAGTTTGCTCCTAAATTTCCGTCATTACCGAACCATGAAGATTAGAGTAAGGTGCCACTAGTAAATTACCTTAATTTCGCCTTTTATCAAAAATGTTTCCAAACTACATGAGGTATTCCCATCAAATCTTCGGTCGGAACTCCCCGGAGCGGCGCAGAGACGTAAACTTCTCAACTCAATTTATTATCTCAACTAAAACGAGTGAACTTTTACAAAAGACTCGACGTGAAAGGGGAGTTGATTAACTGGACCGTTTAAAAGAAAACCAATTATTACAACGAGTGGCCAAAGGGTTTTGTGGGAAAAACGTCAAAAGATTGGAATAATAGCATCGGTGTTGGACGACAGCTGTTGAAGGTAAGTTTTTACCCATGCAAATCTGAGATTGCTCTGCAAACTATTTAAAGGACTGGTATTAAAAATCCTTTTAAACATTCACCCGGGACATAAAGCTCCTTAGTTTAATATTCATTTATTGTTTTCTTTTTAGTAAGCTTTTATTTACCTAACTTGTAATATTTTGTATACCAGATCATTGAATCAAGAGCAATTTCTTTGGCGTGTCGCAATCTTGCTGAAAATCGGAAATACCTACGCATTCATATGTTATTTTTATTATTATTCTATTTACTATCAATAAATCACTATAATATATTATGTATCTATATAATTTATATATATATATATATATTAGCTATGTAAGTAATGTGTATGTATTTGAATTGGCGGGCAGACACACGATCGGGTATCGCGCGGACGCATCCCCGCGCCGTATGGGCTCTGCTGAAAACCATTTTGGCATCACGGAAACTATATACGATTCATTTTAAATTTGATGCATGTATTACTTTTAGGAAATTTTTTGATGCCAAATAAAGTTATGTCTATGTCTATGTCATTTCTAATTTGATAAATGAAGAGTACACCTATGACGTTAGATAGCAAAATAGTTGTTTGAAGTCGGTGCCGAGCTGGCTCGTTGCCCCACATATTGTGTTGCTTTGTTCACGACGTGACGAAGTTAGTCCACCTGCCTATTACCTATTTGGCTAAGCACCGACTTCGAACCGATCAGTAGGTAGCACATACCAATAATAATATTACGTGCATTTTTGTCTTTCGTAATTATCAATCGTTATTTTGTTAATGTTAATTGTTTTGTGGTTTTTGAAGTCTGTTTAATTTTTTTTTGTTAAAATTTTGTTTATTAAATGGCAAAAAAGGCAAGACAAGATATAAATATATTTTTTATCCGTCTCTATAATATGTACGTACGTACGCCACAAAAATTGTCTTTCCCTCGTAATCAAATAAGTTTCACTTAAAAAAAAATATATTTACAATGTTATTTAGGGCATATAGAATAATAATTTCTAATATTTTGGCATCTAGAACGTTTGGGAATATTTTTTTTGGACGCACGTGACGGGCGAGGCATGTTGTTGGTCATAGTGAATAAGAGCCCTGTATTGCGCACGGAATGAAAAGATACTTTTACTATTCTAAAGTTAAGTGATGACAGAACACTTAAACGGTGATATTAAGATTTTTATCAGCCGTATAACCGCTCCCCTGTAATCTGCTAAGTGGTTAAGCGTTTAGTTAATTCGTTTTCACGATCATTCCCATCATTAAAAAGTACCAACGGCTATTATTTATTTGGTGGCAATAAATTCGGAGGAATTGTAAGCTGAGGGAGTGCCCAGAGACAAATGGCTGACAAGCAAAGCGAGGAGGCCTTTCGAGGTGCAGGGATCCCGGCATAGCAGCCATTAAATGATATTTTCATTACTCATACTCGGAAAGTAGGTCTGAAGTTGCCTGAGAAGCGGGTTGAAAGTAACACTTTTCAGCTCTAGGGAGAATCGCTTTCAACTGACAGCTGGATACGGCAGAAACTCAAGTTTTTTTTATGTCATAGGGGCATACTTACTGGCCAGTAGCACACGTAATGGTTGATTTATGTAAAATAAAATTCACTCATTTTTTTCTTTAGCTAATTCCTATTATTATTTTGACTTTCCTTGCATTCGTAATGAAAAGCACAGTGTTATCCTCGGGAAAAAGACTTATTTAGTCCCGAGTCGGGGTTTGGCGCCCGAGCGTAGCGAGGGACTAAATAAGTTACTTTCACCCCTAGGATAACAATGTACTATTTCACTACGCGCAGCTGCTCGGGGCTTCGCCCGCGTGAATTCCGGAATTTTAACCCTCAAGCAGCATACCTCAAGAGTAGCAAACCTCAAGTGGCAGTGGAACGCGAGTGAAACCGCGCAAGTCTGTTGTAACACTCAAGTATATAAAGAATAGAGTATTGAGTTAAAAGAAAACCTAGTCCATTAAACAGGAAACTAATTTATAATTGTGGGCGTCCAAGCAAAAAGCACCAGGGATGGGTGTTGAGTTAGATTTCGTATCTAGTCTATTGATAGTTTATTTTTTTTTTTTTTTTTTTTTTTATTAGATATTTGAAGTTGAAATTCTGAAAAAGCCTGATTTGAGAAAAAGCATTATCAAAGTTTGAGTGAAAAAAAAAACTACACGCTTGTTACATAGATTTTTTTATATAATTATTATAGATTAAAATATTTTATGAAATTATAGAAAATTGAGCATTTATCCTACTAATATTATAAACGCGAAAGTTTGTAAGAATGTATGGATGGATGGATGGATGGATGTTTGTTACTCTTTCACGCAAAAACTACTGGATGGATTTAAATGAAACTTTACAATAATATAGCTTATACATCAGATTAACACACAGGGTACTTTTTTATCCCAGAATTCCCGCGGGAACTCTGAAATTAACGCGGGTGAAACCGCGAGGCACAGCTATTAATAATAATCAATTGAAATCGCGGACGCAATTTTTTCGCCCAACTTTAAAAAACCTCGCAAACTAAATGCCGAGCTCTGGTACCTTTTAAAAAGAGACTCAACGAGAAGAAACCTTTGTACAATTTAATTAAAAAGTTGGATCTGGCTGCACACGAGAGCACACGCAAAGTTTATCACATTCCCTTTTTATGAAATAAGAAGTCTCATCGTGAAAATTGGCCCCCACACAGCACACCCTTCTATCTCCTTCATAATATTTGTTAAGTTTGTATTTTTTCCGTCTCTTATTTTTTTTATTTTTATGTGGGGACCAATAAACTCCTTTTTCTTTCTTTCTTTCTTTGAAAATTTATTTATTTATTTATTTCAAAAACCACTAAAAATGTGCATAATTTTACTATATAAACGAAGAGAGATTAGTGACACGGCAATTGCTGGTTAATTACTTAAACTAAAAAATAAGTATATACCTAAAGAGACTCTGTCGTTAAATTTTTTACTACCTCCATGGCTAAATACTGAGGTACCTACCTAGTAGAAGTGAAATGATTAGTTCGGCGAAGCGATCGTCAACGAAAACACTGCAAGTAGTAGGTATATTAAAACATATTATTTCGATTCTCGTTTTAAATCTAAAAAAAAAAAAAAAACAATTTTTTATTTAAAAAAAAAATATTCACGAAAATGACGGCTCAACCGATCATCATGAAATTTTTCACACACATTGTCAGGGGTGACAGAGAAGGACATGTGGTTCTTTTTATCTGGGATACATAAAAGGACATATGGTCTTTTAGTGTCGGGATCCCCGCGGGAACTCCGAAATTAACGCGGGTCAAACCGCAGGGGAACAGCTATTAATTTATAAATATACCCGCGCAAATTTCGGAGATCCCGCAGGAATTCCGGAATGCAAAGTACCTACCCTATGTCCTTCTCTGTACCCCTGACAATGCGTACCTAAGTATGCAAAGTTTCATGAGAATTCACCGATGTTAATTTCGGAGTACCTGCGGGAATTCCGGGATAAAAAGTATCCTATGTCCGTTTCCTGGTTCTAAGCTACCTCCCCACCAATTTTCAGCCAAATCGGTTTAGCCGTTCTTGAGTTATAAATAGTGTAGGTAACTAACACGACTTTCTTTTATATATGTCGGAAATAGAAAGGAAGAGTAGTAGCAGATAACGGCAGATAGTTATCTGCTATTGCAAAGATAGCCGACTAACTGATGATAATAACATAACACAATGTAACTGAAGGTAGGGGTAGGTATGACCGAGACTATTAGCGGAGTGACACATCTCGATCGAACTAGAAACTATTACAATTAATCGCACCAACAAAGTTAGAAGATGTACACCATACCAGATATCCGTAGGGAACACGGAGCAGTGCCTGGGACTTGCGACCCAGGTGTAGGTTTAATGGGGCCCCTTTACAATGCATGAACGCTCACCTCCACTGCCCGTGCTCCCGACTTAAGCAAACCTCTGGAAACAATTAGATGACACAGCACACGTAATCACTATAGCCACGTAATCACTTGATACGACACTGATACGACACTATAACTGCACTGAACCGAACACAAATTATCAATGAACCGTCGCTTACGCATACCCGCATTTTATATCAAGTTCTAACAAAGACGAGTCGGGCAATGGAGTGGAGTGGGGGAACGAACTTACTACCACCGCTATTCGACGGCGGGAAACAACAGTTATTTTTAATGAAACTACCCTCTCGCCGACATATATATAGATATAAATAAGTAAGAGTTATTGCACCACATATGGTATCCCTTTTTGTGGATTCAACTTTTTCCCTTAGGTTATATTTTAACGGTTAATCAATTTATTACATTCATAAGTATTTAATATTAGATTAGTGTTTTAAATATTCACCCGACACTCCGCTGTACGGGCGTATTCTTTAAATATTCACTCATTAATCATTCATGGAGCCCTTCGTTTGCCGTTCACTTGAGTTTTCCGCCGCGATTACTGTGGGTAGTACACGTGTCCGTTTCGGATGCGGGCAGTAATTGGATTTGGGTTTTTAATTTTCATAACCGTCTAATCTATCATATTATATGGTAACTGAGTTATATTATTTGTGCATATTATCCCTGAACCGAATAAGGTCGAAGAAAAATACCCCGTGATAGAATGACCAGTTCAATGTCCTTCGATTGATCACATCACGGCTGCCCAACGGAAAAACAAAGCATCGGTCTTTTTATAAATGACTTTCCTACATACTCATAACCATCAAAAAAGGTTTGATTTTAAAGAAATTATTAAGTACCTACGTTAAATACCTACCGTAGGTAACTGCAGGCATTTTTCCAGAAAATGCACCGAAAAACGAAGTAGAACACAATAGCAAAGCAAAAACAAAGCACGTCGATTTTTCTTTTTGTTACCAATATTTTTTTAAGTCAGTGACTTACTGACAAAACTGATCTTTAAACCGTTGTAAAAGTGAAAATTCTATCAATACCAACCTTCAACAATTCCTTGTAGACAAAAAAAGAACTTCAAAACAAGAGAACTCAACAGCAGTAAAAGCAATTTCACCTGAGCTGCACAACAAACATTCTTGGTCTGCATTGTCATTTTCAATGGTTAATTATGAAAACTTCACGTGAGCTACAAGTGAATACCAGAAAGTGTTAGTGTTCCGTTCGTAAAAAAAGATTAGAAATTTCCTCATGGGGACATAAAAAGACACAATTTGTTTTTATAAACAGACCTCAAATCTATATAAAAGCCAAAGATTACTCACTGACTAAAAACAAAATTTTGAAAACTACTTGACCCCTAAAGCTGAAATTTGGCAGGTGGATAGTTTATAAAAAGGAGACGATGACTAAGAACGGAACTCCCAAACCAACGCGAGTAAAATCGTAGAAAAAATTGATATCAAAATGGAATAAGAAAAATACAGAAATGTTAAAAATAAAGACGTAATAAAAATGAGGCAGGATATCATAATGAACGGCATAGCGCGTCTTGTTACACTGTTATAGCTGAAAAAATTGTTCTCAATCGTGTTGCGTATGGGAAATCTAACAGAGTGAAGTGAAAATGAAATAGCTTTAGCGAAAGATTTAACCGAATATGGCCGTGGAATTGCAAGCTGGCGGCAGAGCCTCGGTTGCGGTGCAATAGCGCTGGTGTAATGAGTCTGATGCTACCCACTCAATATACAACTTTGGTGCGCTCGGAGCTCGTTGGAAAGCACACAAATAGGTACCTACTCATTTTTCTCAAGGCTTGTGTGGGCTTAAAATGGTTTTCATTTATTGATTAATATAAGTATAATGAACGAAGCAGACTCTAATTAATTATAATAGGTACAAGGAGAAGAAAATTCTATTGTTAGACAACAAATCAGATCGTATTGCATGGACAATTTTACCGTTTGAAACGAAGGCGATATTAACGCGGTTTCTAAATTGGTTTTGTTAATTTAGTACTGTAGATTTCCAATTTTAATATCGATTTTTTAAATGTATATAATGTATATATATATATGTTTGAAATGTACAAATGCCTCTTCTACCAACAAACTTCCTCACACCGCCACCCGCTCAGTATCGATAAGAAATCGCTCTTTTGCTATTGCATGACCCTTGTACATGATTACTTTTATACTTTGTCTTTTTTGTGTTGTCCTTGTGTGCAATAATTGTTAAATAAATAAATAAATAAAATAAGAAATAATTAAAATAAGAAATAATTTGTGCTGCTTTTTGTTAACCCATTTTATTTAATTGTAGTCGTAACGAATAAACTTCATTTCATTTCATTTCATTTCAAGAAAGTAATTTTATTGTTAATATAGCTGTGCCCCGCGGTTTCACCCGCGCGAGTTTCGGGATTCCCGCAGGCACTAATTAATTCTATAGTAAAAGTAGCGTAAGTTACACCATAATTATGATATCAGCTATCTGCTGCTAGCTATCGCTGACGTCTCTAAACGATCATTAAAGCGATGTTAATTGGAATTTAACGAAATTTAACTTAATTAGTGAAATGCCAATTAACATTAATTTAACGAACGACTCTGAGTACGGCAGTTTTGTTTAACTTCTCTATCATGCTACCAGACATAAAGATAAGTATTTATTTGTAATGGAAAACGAAAGAGGCAAAATAATTTAATTCAGAAAAACTTCGTTTTCTTAAAATTACTTCGTTTTCATATATAGTTATTTACATTTCGGAATTCCCGTGGGAATTCCGGGATAAAAAGTACCCTATGTCCTTCTCTGTATCCCTGACAACGTGCACCCAGAATTTCATGACGATCCGTTGAGCCGTTGAGGCGTGAAAGCGTAATAAACAAACAAACTCACTTTCACATTTATAATATTAGTAAGGGCACAGATTTGGTATAATACTATAAGGGTTAGGTCTATCGAATCCGTGTATACTAAACAATGGCACGAAAAAAAATTGTTCTATGACTTGATAATAGTAAATCGTCCACATATATTTCCTTCAGTTTATCTTTATTACGAAATAAATAACAAATATCAAAACGAGTTCCGTATAAAATTCAACATCCGTTCCTTATCGTCCGTATGCCATTTGCTACACTATCTAAATAGCACAGTCAACGAAACAACTGTGGCCTTTTGGTGATATAGATACGAAAAGTGGAGAGAAACTTCGCCCCCAGACGACAGTAGATAGTTGCGGAAAGATGTGAAACTTCATGAAAATTTTACAAACGCAAACGTTGGGAATTCTATACGGCGAATGTGTTCGTTTAGTAAGCTTTCACGCCTTACCTACTTAACTGATCATTGTGGAATCGTGCATACACGTTGTCAGGGGTACAGAAAAGGACATAAGGTACTTTTTACCCCGGAATCCCCGGGGGAACGCCGAAATTAACGCCGAAATGAAATTAATATGGTACCAAAGTGGGTATCACTCAGTACCTATGTACCGTGAAATTAGTCCCACGACGCTAATTAGCCCTAAGCTAAAGCCGAGTTGGTGACCCTTTTAGCAGAGCATCCAAGAGATAGAGCAAGACTGCCTTTTATGTTTATCTTTCACTAGCTGTTCTCCGCGGTTTCACCCGTGGTAATTCCGGTGTTCCCGCGGGAATTCCGGATTACAATATAGCCTATGTCACTCAGGGGTAATGCAGCATTCTAATTTTTTTTACGTAGGTAATAAAAAATAACGGCAATACATTTCTTCTTCTTTTAAAAAAAAAAGAAGAAGAAATTTCGCGTGACGTCACAGCCCGGTGCAGTTTGTACGTGGCTTATACCGAATAATGACGTCACGAGTCCTCACTCTAAACTCTGATGCGCTTTATCTATGTTTATTTTCATTATTTTGAAAAAAAGCAAAAAATACATGTCTATTATTTTTTTTATTTTCAAACCGACGGACTAATTAGAATTTTGATTTTCATACCCCGGAAAATCTGTAGATCCAGAGACACAACATCATCAACATCTGTAGACTGACAACAAATACACAAACTTTTCTTCTTTATAATATTAGTAAGTACCTAGATAGCTTTTTAGCTATTTCTTTCTTTTTTCCTGTCGTCTAAAAACTGCTCCCGTTAATTGCTATCCAAAGACAAACGAAACTCTCATCTCTGTGTCGGTACTCCCGCATCTTAAGATAAATAAGTCTTGTAAAATAAGGGTAAAATAACACCAAAAACCTGAATGGAGAGGTTATTCTATCTGACATAATGAGCAATTTCAGAAAATTATTCTATTTTATTTAGAATATATTCAGTTCAATTGTTTTTTCATGTTTTCCTTATTTTATATAACGTGTTAATGAATTAACTGAAAACTAGAAAGTAGTTTGCTCAGAATCGACAAGCGAATCGATCGCACTATGTTTTAATATAGGTTATATTTTTTCATTTTTACTAGCCCATGTCTAAATTATTTATAACACAATATTTGGCGCGTACGCCGCCCGCAGCAAAAAAAATCGAACCGGTAGGCGCGGGCGTAGCGCTTGGAATTTCGTAGATAGGTCACCTCCAAACTAATGTTGAATAACTTTTAGAGTATAGATTTTTTCGACATAAAATATATTTTAATCATATCATTGTTAATTTTTTTAAATGGGGTGTATCAGGTTTTCAGTTAATTCATTGACACGTTGTATACTACTAGCTGTTCCCCGCGGTTTTACCCGCGTTAATTTTAAACATCCCGCGGGTATTCCGAGATAAAAATACTACCCTATATTTTTTACTGTACCTACCCTTAACAACGTGTAGTTTGCAAAATTTAATGTAGTTTCACCCGCGATAATTTCGGGAATAAAGTTCCGCTTTAAGTTCCCGTGGGAATTCCGTGAAAAAGGATTCTATGTACTTCTCTGTACCCCTGAAAAAGTGTATGCAAAATTTCATGATCTGTTGATCTGAGGAGCCGTTTAGGAGTGAAAGCGTAAAAAACATGTAACAAACAAACACTCTTTCGCATTAAAGATGAAAGTTTGAAATGTAGATAACGAATAAGAAATACTCAATGAGAAAAACATTTTTTGTCTGGAGTCTGAATTAAATTTTCCCTTGTATCATATAATAATATTTTTTTGTGTGCTATATGGAAAATAAACCTCAATAAATGCTCAAGTTTAAAAATGTCTCGTGGATCGAAGTATAGGAGACGGTAGAAACACCCATTCATAATTAATTCAAGGTTTAGTACGTGATGAATAGTTTTGTGTGCGAAAATCACCCGCGCGACCCTGGTTTTCACCTGTTTTCACATTAAACTAAGTTGATATCCCTTCTATCAGTTATTTTCGTACACTAACGGCAATTTTAATTTAATGTACTGTATATAAGTGACATAAATAATATTATGTACTACTATTAATTTCACGAAAAACTTATCAACGTAAAGGTTACGATTTATAGGCACATCAACCATTTTATCGTCCGGTTTTATCGGCAAATGCCAATTCCGAAAAAAGGCTATGGCTTTATTGCTATATTTAGTGGTTGCCTCGACTGTCTGTGATTGAGTGTGTTGTGCAGTAGGATGGCAATTTCCTGGAAGATCCTGTGATTTTCCATCTTGTACCTAAGTGTTTTATTATGGTTAGAGTCCTAAAGAAATCCCTTATAATGAAATATTAATTTATTAAAAGTCATATAAAATTAGGACTCTGGGGGACTCTTTGGGACGCCTGCGCTTCTAGTGTTGCATTTAACAATCGATACTTGAATTTATTTTTATACGCGTGGTTCTTTTTGAAATTTGATTTATCTTAATTAAAAACAGCTTTATGTCGTAGGTTTAAGAATGAATTTAAATTCATCAACACACATGTAAGAAGAAGAAGAATCTTCTTCTTAAATGTGTGTTGATGAAGAAGAATCTTCTTCTTCTTCTTCTTATATTATGGCAATCTATCCCGATTTCAGCAATTAAAGTAATTATGGCGAAACGCAAATGACCATGTTAGATTATTCCCCAACATAAAACACGTTTCTCTCTCGTAAACCAGCTTCTTTCTTGGAGAACAAAATGGCTGCTGAACGGTGGTGAAAATATCGAATAAATGACGCGACAGACGTCCACTTTACGACCTCCGCTGATCAACAACCACACATTTATCTTCTTCTTCTTCTTTAATAATGGCATCTATAATTATAATTTGCCAATGACAATGTTTCTTAATAATAAAAATCTCTTCATCTACTTCTTCTTCTTTTTTATTAAATGGCAACTTTTAAGTAATTGTGCCAATGACAATGTGTCACTTGATAGACAAAGCAACGCGATTGAATTAAAAAAAAAAAAAACCGATATATTTTGAAATCATGAGATTTCCAAAATAAAATAAAGAACTACAACTAAGCAATTAAAATATATTTACACACCTAACTACTATAATCAACAATATACAACCGACAACTTTATAAATTATACAAAAAACATAAGTAGGTATCTATACTAGTATTTGCCAAAAAATAACTAACTGAAAAACCACGTTAAAGTTTTATTTTACTATCGCACAAGAATCTTCCAAGTATCTTCAATTATGGCTTAATCCAATCAAAGATTGTGACAATCGGTTTTAATGTCATTTTTTGAAATGACATTTGGATAGAATTGTTGTGTTCGTTTTATTCCAGTCACCATTAACGGGCATTGTTTGCCTACACCGGTCCCGCTGCAAAAAAAATGTACTTGAGAGAGAACCGTGTTTTATCTTTGGGAGCAATCCAACACTGCCATTGGAGTTTCGCTATGATCGAGACGTTATTTTTATTACCTACTCAGAAACATTGTTTGGCTACCTTGTTTGATAAGATACCTCTTTCACGCCTTATCTACTTAACAGACCATCATGAAATTTTGCATGCATTTTGTTAGGAGCACAGAGAAGGACATAGGGTACTTTTAAGCTCGGAATTCTTGCGGGAACTCCTAATTTAATGCGACTGACATCACGCTGAACGGTCATTCAAATGTTACTACGGTTAAGTACAGTGAAGTTTCGCAGACAAAGTGACGTGTACCAACTTCTTCTTCAATTATGGCAATCTATCGCGATCTATCGCATTTAATTCTGCCAATGAACGTATTTTAAGCAAATTTTGGTTATTCTCAATCAGCCAGTCACCTGCGTCGAAGCTCCCCCGCTTCCACACGACACGTAACGGGTATCACGCTATTCAACGTAAGTACCAACATGAAGTCACCAACAAAGCGGCTGAACACTGTTGAGTTCGGAGAAGTTAAATTACATTTCGCATTGAAAACATAGCAGTGTTTATTGACTACAGAATAGGGTTCTTGCATAATTTTTTTTTTCAGTCTATTTTAAAGATATATGGCCTACTTAAACAAAGCAAGAAAAAGAAAAAAAATATATGCATAAATTAATGAAATGGAGCGTTTCAAAGTTCCTATTTTAGACCTTACCGCCGAAACGCGGAATGACGTCACTTGTTCAAAATTACGCCTTATTAATCTGTGATAGAAATGTCAATGTCGTATTGACAGGGTCATGTGACACTGACAGACAGATAACTTCAATATCCAAAAGCGAAATTAAGGTTGAACTGTGTCTATTTACTTCCAAAAGTTCCAGAATCTAAATCAAGAAGAATCTAAATGCATGTTACCGATGCATTTTAAAGTAAAAAACTTCAGAAAATGGAAAATATGCGTTGACTGTATGCGCTTAGTTTCTTTTGCATTCTCTGAAAGAGGTAAATGTTTCCTAAAAAAATAAAAGTGACGTCATGTCACGCTTTTCTGTGATTGGTGTTTCGTTGCAACGTTCCGTTTCACAAAATTAAAAGTTGAATATTTTGGAAACTATTGAATATTTTTTTAGTAAATCTTTCACGATAACGCTTTTCTAATGCCCTATTTTTGAAATATTGACACAATTTCTTATTATAAATTTCATGCAAGTACCCTATTATATAAGTATTCCTCTTGTATTGTATCACGGGTGATATTAACGCGGCGTCAGGCAATCGGTGGCAGATATTTTGTCCGAGAGAACAGAAGTTAATATAACAATAAATACCTACTACATCATATATGATTTAAATAGAAAATACTAGCTGTTCCCCGCGGTTTCACCCGCGTTAATTTCGGAGTTCCCGCGGGGATCCCGGTACAAAAAGTACCCTATGTAGAGAACTGCACCCTTGATAATATGTTTGCAAAATTTGAACATGATCGGTTGAGCTGTTTAGGTGTGAAAGCGTAACAGACAGTCCGACAGACAGACAGAGTTACTTTTGCATTTATAATATTAGTAGGGATTGTATTTGGATACAAATACTTAGGTATGATACATCCATTTCTTCTAGGGTCACTTCGTTGTCTCTCGTTTTCCGTCGGTAGCAGGAAGCACTTGTCAGGCTTTTTTACCTGTTTGTGTAAAGGGAAAAATCCGAAAACCGTTTAGTATCTAAGTAAATGTAATATCAATTTATTTAAAAGTTTTAGTTAGAAATTAGGTATCTACGTAAGCAAAATTTTAACTCAATGTATCAATGTAATTAAAAAAAAGAAAAAATACGGGTGCAATATTTTTTATTAATCTACAAGACGGACTAAAAAAAGGTCTAGTCAACATGCCCATTGTAGAAAGTTACAAAAGAATACAATTATAAGAAATAAACACAACAAGAATTCATTTCGACAAAAGATCTGATCAGGAAAAGTCATTCTTTTTTAATTACAAACGGGTCTGTTTGTAAATTTGAGAAAGTTGATAAAAAAAAAAGAAAATCAAAAGAAAATTGCTAGAATAACTTTTGATTGCGGGAATAACTTTGAAAACGAACCGAAAAGTGTTATATTAAAGGAGGGTGCGACCAACCGCGGCCCGAAGTGCTGTTTGATTGAAGTTGCCAAAGGAAGCGGTGAAGCTTGATTTACTCCCTCGAGGTGAAAACGCTTCTAATCTTTTTGCGTCTTTGCTAATATTATTATCTTGCCCATTTATTGATAACAAAATTAAAGGAAGTTTTATCTCAAATTGTGTTTTTTGTTCTTTTTTAAATGTCAATGGTATAAATGAGACGGAATGGGCATATTGACCAATTTTTATTTTTTAGTCCGTCTTGTAGATTATTAAAAAATATTGGACACGTATTTTTTCTTTTTTTACGTAACCAAAAAATAACGGCGATATATTGAGTTGAAATTTCGCGTGACGTCACTATTCTTACAGTTTGTATGGCGGTTTAGCGGTTAGTGACGTCACGACCCCCTCACCCTAAACTTTAATGCGCTTTATCTCTGTATATTTGAATTTATTTGAAAAAGCAAAAAATAAGTGTCTATTGTTTTTTTATTTTCTAACTGACGGACTAATTAGAATTTTGATTTTCAAAAGCAGTCCATATCCCAATTTTTGTGAATAGAGGCATTTATTTTCCAGCTTCCTCGGTGTAGACGAGATTTTTGGTCAGAGTTAACACAAGTACCTACCTAGTTGTAAAATAACATAGAATATCTACTTTTCCACTGGATTATTTAACCCCCCTGTTTGTAGAAATATAATAGAAGAAAGTTTGTAAATTTTACGTAGGTAATTTAACTATCGAAGCTTGATCGAAGCGATTCCTCAAATTATTTCACTATGGATAGGGAGCTATTTGTATTCTTGAGTAGGTTCTAAATTCAGGCTTTTGAACTACGGGACTCGAATATTTTTATTACTTTATATTTTAATATTTAAACTTTAGCAGCTGTGCCCCGTGGTTTCATCCGTGTGAGTTTTGGGATAGAACAACCCGCCAAAGTTTTATCACAATCGGACCAATAGTTTCGAAACGCATAGAGGACAGACCGATTCCTTTTTTATTTATAAAGAAGAAAACATCTTGTTAAATAACGCGAGGCGAATCGTGTTTGCTGTCATTTGTCTACATATAAATCAGTCTGTATATCCAACACCAACCAACTTAATTTAATTTGCCAAACTTCTAAGCGGGAATGCCTTTGCAATTTACACATAGCATATAACACTAACGGAAATTATCTCGGGCCGACCATAACAACTTGGTCCTTTCGAATCGTTACGAGGGAACCGTAATTTTTCCAATGAAGTTCTTCGGGAAAGCTCTAAACAAAATGGTAACGAGCAATAGATTAATTTCAGACATTATCAAGGATGATGGAGCAATTTCGTTTAAAAGCCTCGGTTTGCGCGGAGCTTCCGTTAAAGGGTTGCTGGTAGGGTCGACAATACAAATCGCTAGCGAGCCCTTTTACCCTGCGGTAAAGAGCAAAAAAAGCCACAGAGAAAATTATGTCAGCACTAGCTGTACCCCGCGGTTTCACCCGGAGTAATTTTGGAGTTTCCGCGGGAATTCCGGGATAAAAGTATACCTGGCAATGTGTAGGTATACCATAATATGTACCAATAATATGTGTCTCATAGTTTATACTATTTTAAAAGTGATATGATTGTTGTTTTTTTTTTTATTTTTTTTTGGTTTTTAAGTAACGCCCCATTTGAAGTGCACTAGGAATAGGAGGCAGCGTAATGAGTTTCATAAAAAATTTACTTTTACATTATTTACTTTTTTATTTTGCGATAATATGGGTTAATGTACTCGTATCTCCGTTATTTTTTGATTACGTAAAAAATGAAAAAAATACATATCCAATATTTTTTATCAACCCACAAGACGGACTAAAAACGGAAATTAAGGAAACTATAAGCCTATCGATTTTGCCAACCTTACACACTTTGTTAGCTGCGTAAGTAATTCAAGTCAACCGAGTCATGTGAGCTTTGTTTTTGTTATATCATAAAAAATAATTGGAAGGCTTTAAATGGAATACTTTGTTGTACTGCTGTTATCAGTCACCGGTCGATAGAACCCAGCCGAAACTGGGAATCTCAAAGTCAAAGCTTTAACCCTTTCTCCACCGCGTTTTTGCAGCCTTAATAAGTTAAGGCAGGGTTGCCAACGTCCTGTTTAGATTTTTAAGTAGAAGAAGAAGAAAATACTTTTGTTTCAGCACAACACACAAGAAAAAGAAACAAACATAGACCGGGACTAATCTAAATGTGTAGATATGTGATATCTCTTGCATGCTCTGCCGAAAGGGTCACCAACTCAGCATTAGCTAGGTGCGGGTACACGCAGCGCTGGTTTTCAGTTGGCAGCCCGCTGTCGCGCACGGACGGGGGTAACAAAAGAAGAGGCAAAATATAATGATACTATCGTACTTGTTTTAAATGAATATAAATGTAAATAAACCAACTTAATATAAAAAAATATATAATAGATAAATTACAGTAAAAATAAAATTAAATAATTATTAGACAAACAGACATTACATATAAAGTATACAATATAAATACTGTAACTTCTATAATACACTACTATAATTACTATAATACATTTTTAATACAAGGAAACTAAATTAAGAAATAAATGCAATAATAGAATAATTGAATAAAAAATAGTTTTGCATATCACTACTGACCTAAAAGTAGTGTCCCGGGTTTTTAAAAGCATCCTGGTATTAAAATTCACTCGTTTACTTCGTTCAAACGCCGCAAGGCTGAATCAGAAGTGATTTTTTTCATTTTTTAATCGAGTATAGAGTATGAGTAACCAGAGTGGCGATAGACATTAAAGAGCATGAAAAAAATAAAACAAAAAATTGCTTTACGAAGTAAATTTACGGCCGCACTCAGAGTCGTTTTAATGATTACTAATTTTAAATAAAGATTTTAAAACTAGAACTGCCGCACTCTGAATTAATAATGTCACTAACTAACGGCCGCACTCAGAGTTGACTTTAATGATTACTTAGTTAAGTATAGATTTTTAAAATAAAACTGCCGCAATCAGGGACGTTCAGTAAATTAATGTTAATTGGCATTTAATGAGATGTAACTTAATTAGTTAAATGCCAATTAACATTAATTTATTAACTTGTCTGATAGCGGCAGTTTTGTTTTAAAAATCTATACTTAAATAAGTAATCATTAAAGTCGACTCTGAGTGCGACGGTAAGTTAAATTTATTTAAATGCCAATTAACATTAATTTAACGATCTCTGAGCGCGGCAGTCTTGTTTTTAAAATCTATCGTAGATCGGGAAATTACGGCGGTGAAAGTGTTAACTAGAGTTGCATTGCCTTAAAAATAATATATAGCACATTTTTTGCTTTTTTCCCGAGAAATTCAATTCGAAAAACGCAGTGAAAAAAGAACACTTTTGAATAGGTATACGTAAGTAGTTGCTGCGCAAAAATAACACGAAAGAAAGGAAATCTTGCAAAAACTAGCAGAGTACCAACGTGCCTATACCGAATACAGGCAACTAAGCGAATAGTCGATCCGAATAGGCAGCCTTCAAAATAAATTGGGCGCGAATTTTGAGCTCTCGGCACGAATTTCCATTACAGGTAGGTCGACGACAGCCTGCAGCCGTTGGATTTTTAACTTTATCAGAAACTAGTCGATCCCCACGGTGTCACTCGCGTTAATTTCGGTGTTCCCGCAGAAATCCCGGCACAAAAAGTAACTTGCGTCCGTCTCTGTAACCCTGACAACGTGTATGCAAAATTTGATGATGATCGGTTGAATAGTTAAGGCGTGGAAGTGTAGCAAACAAGCAAGCAAACTCACATTCGCATTTGGACGCAGTTAAGCAACAACATGTTAAACCACAAAATTAAGTTATTGATACAAAACGATTTATTGAGAGTTAGAGAACGTTTTTTAATTATGTGTTTACTTTATTACTTTGTATAAATATGTAACAAAATGTTGAACATAAAAAATGTTGACACAAAATGGCGCCACAGTTTATAAAACGCGATTTACTCAAAATTTCACCAGTGTGGGTTAACACACTATTGCTTATCTATGTCCATTTATAATAATAGTAAATGATCACACTGTCTAAATAAATATAATTCATTTTTATACCTTTATGTTATTCTAAATTTGTGAATAAAATTTTCTTTACGAGTGTAGGTAAACGTACATCTTTTTCGCTTTTCCGCTGAAACAAGCTGACGAACTGAAAAGCATCAAATAGTACAAGCTAAGCATTTTATTACTATTGGTGTTGATTTATCAATCGCCATCAATACCGTGTCAAATGAAAGCTGAAGCTATGAAGCTTTGATGGACGGAATCATCTTTTGCGACGCGTCACGATTCGCTGTTAAGGCCTAGACAGGGATGAAAAGGAGTTTTTTGGCGGGAATCAAAGATGGTGGCAACCATCGGCCACTTTTGGCGGTGGTCAAATAAATGTTTTTTTTCCTATAATTTATAGAATAATCATTAAAAAATAATATTTATCATACTGTAGGTACCTACTGCTGATTTTATTTAAAATTTTATACTTATAGCGGGTGATTCCAGTTTTGCCCCTGTTAGGGCCTTAACAAGCAATTTGTTAACAAAAGAGGAATTTAATGTTGAAATAGCTGAATACCTGGAAATTTTGGTAATTTCGCGCCTTTGGGATTCCAATATGAACTCTTTTATGTACCTACTGAAATGTAAAAGTACCTAACCTACTTATTATTTGGTCGGTGTTCTAACTGGTCCACGCAATTCGCCGATTAGGTACATTATATAAAAAAAAATATATATAATTCAGAAAAAATATGTGAAATACGTGGAGTCAAAGCCTAATTTCTCAGACTTAAAAAAAAGTATTTAAGTATCATGTTTATATATCTATAGTAAAATATATATGTAAGTCTATCCTACTAATATTATAAACGCGAAAGTTTGTAAGAATGTACGGATGGATGGATGGATGGATGGATGAATGGATGGATGTTTGTTACTCTTTCAAGCAAAAACTACTGAATGGATTTTAATGAAATTTACAATAATATAGCTTATACATCAGATTAACACATAGGGTACTTTTTATCCCGGAATTCCCGCGGGAACTCCGAAATTAACGCGGGTGAAACCGCGGGGCACCACTAGTGAAGTATATACCACTTTTGCTTGGTTTCCACGACACAAGCTAATTTGTAGGGAATCTATCTCTCCCACCTTTTAGTTAGAACTAATTTACTTTCAATGTATGGAGTTTATAAAATGTGACGAATTTACTTTGTTACTAATTTAAAACAACCCATAATTATAGCTTAGTGTGGGATCAAGTAGATCTCTGTGTTGTGAAGTGGATTATTATTATTATTATCACAGATAACTATCTTTCTTTTGACACTTTAAATAAATCAAATCACGACAGAAGTAGTAACACAGTAAACGCACACTCCAACATCGCCCGTAATGTTATCTAATATGTTTTATTGTCAAACTTTAGGCCTGCAGGGCTTTTGCGAAAGCTCGCGCTAAGAAGTTGTCACAAATTGTTCGCACGTGGAACGTCGTTAGCTTAACGTCCTTTAACTCGGTCTCCATCTTTTGGGCGGCAAAAAAGAAAAAGATACTCTCATTCTATTTTGGGTAATTTATGTTTGTTGCTCGCCATGTATTTAGTTGCGAATTCTGTTCAAAGCTTTTTCTTTATTTGTTTTTTTTTTCCTTTTAAAACTTTTGATTGAGTATTTTCTTTCAATGAATAAAATTGTGTTTACGGAAGAAACTGAGAACTGTTTCAGTTAGCTCGGAAAGAATATAAATATTCAAATATATAAAAATTTGATATAATACGATTTGTATTAGATAACTACGTATAGGTATCAGAGATAATTATATGACCTGAATAACAAAATACCGATTTAATCCAAAAGACAAGAACACACGTAATATTATTATTGGTTTGTGCTACCACTGATCGGTATGAAGTCGGTGACAAGCCAAATATGGAGGGGGAAGATGGGCTAAGTAGACTCCCGCCACCAGCTCTTCGTGAGCAGAACAACCCAAGTGGGAAGACACCAGCGGGCTTGTCACCGAATTCAAACCGATCAGTGGTAGCACAAAGCAATAATAATATTACGTGTGTTTTTGTCTTTTGGATTAAATCGGTATTTTGTTATTTTTAGCTTTTCAGTTTTGTGTTTTTGGAAGTCGGTTTTAATTTTTTTGTTAATCATATGTAGACTCTACAATTATATGTGATCACCAAATTTTCGCGGGGCGTGAGGAGGCATAAAATCGGTGGGAGGCGGAGAGTGTCGCTCCTTTTCGTAGTACCATAATATTTGTATTCTTTGCCAAAGTTCATCATATCTATACATATAAAATGCTTTGTCCTAAATGACCCTAAACCGCTGATCGTAGAGACCTGAAACTTGGAGGATGTGTTCTTTGTATGACGTAGGCATCCGATAAGAAAGGATTTTCCGAAATTCAACGCCCAAGGGGATGAAAAATGGATGAAAAGTTTGTATGGAACAATTCCGCGGTAACTTCAAAATTATCACGGGGGAAATCGCGCGGGAAAGTTAGTCTAGTGTACAACGTGTTAATGAATTAACTGAAAACCTGATACAAATGAAAAAATAAACAACAATATGATTAAAATATATTTTATGTCGAAAAAATGTATACCTTAAATTCGACATTAGTTTGGAGGTGACCTATCTACGAAATTCCAAGCGCTACGCCCGCGCCTACCGGTTCGAGTTTTTTCGCTGCGGGCGGCGTACGTGCCAAATATTGTATTATAAATAATTTAGACATGGGCTGGTAAAAATGAAAAAATTAAACTATATTAAAACATAGTGCGATCGATTCGCTAGTTGATTCTGAGCAAACTACTTTCTAGTTTTCAGTTAATCCATTAACACGTTGTATATGAAAGTTTACTATGAAACGGAGGTAGAACTTGCGACACCCGGCTATACCCCAAAGGTGCTCTATTTTGATAAGTGGTTTACCACGTTATTTAGACTGCTAATTACACTAATTACAAGTAAACTACACCGATGCAAAGCTAGGGATATAAATAAACACAAAGAAGCTGTATACAGTAGGTGGATAAGTTTATAATTAAGTTCACAAAATGTTTTCAACTTGGTTGGAAATTGAGGTTATGAGCTCAGTATTGAGTTTGTTCAGCATTAATTACAAGTATAAAATTACTGGCTATTCCACGCGCGTTAATTTCGGAGATCCCGCGGAAATTCCGGCACAAAAAGTACTCTATGTCCTTTTCTGCACCCTTGACAACGTGTACGCGAAGTTTGTAATGATCGGTCGAGCCGTTAAGGCGTGAAAGCGTAACAAGCAAACAAACAAAAATTCACTTCCACGGATTAGTGTATTTCATTGCTTCTTTAGACTAAAAAATAAATAATAGAACTTCAACCAACTGAGGTTTTGACGCAGACAACTTTAATCTCGGTGAGTTCTTAAAACTACTTCAACAACAATAATACATTATAGCAACGTCATAACTAAGTCTACATTGCGCACAATACCCAGTTTAATACACGAAAGTACTTTTAATAGAGAGTTTTGTTGGAACAAATTACTGTAACTTCGCAAACATCAGTCAGTGAGGGCGCTAGTGTGCGCCGTCGGTAATTTAACTACGTTATCCATTTTCCACAAAATAATAACAAGGTTTCCACTTTCCACTAATTAAAGGAGTTTACGATATTTTTAATTTAAATGTAGTTATACTATAAAAATATATAAAACTGTAGGTGGTTTTGAATTTACCCATTAGAAACAAACATATCTATCTACATACAAAAAACTACTCTACAATATGAGTGTTGACAGGTTAGTTAAATACTATACCTTATTAATATTTTAATATTAATAAGGTATTAATAAGGGAAAGTGAATTTGTTTGTTTGTTACGCTTTCACGCCTTAACGACTCAGCCGATCATCGTGAAATTTTCCACGCAGGGATACAGAGAAGGACACAGGGTAATTTTTGTCTCGGAATTCCCGCGGGAACTCCGAAATTACCGAGGGCAAAACCGCGGGGAAGAGCTAGTATTGATGATGATTGCGCCGCAGTAAAATAAAAAAATTTAATTGAAAACCACCGAAACTGGTAATTTTTGACGCTTTTTATTACAAACTACTTTAATGCTGCTAAATAATTTTCTGTACTATCATCAATTATTATTACATAGTTTTATCTTAAAATAAATATTTTGCAGGCTTGGCTGTACCTAGTAAGTAAAAGTTTTATGAGGGTCTCATAGTATAAGGAAAACACCACACAAGCGTCAGCGTACCCCGGGGAAAATAAAATATACTTAAGCATAAATAAATTTCTAAAGCTCCGACTACATTTTTTTATTTAAGGCAAGTTGTTAGTTCCACAGTACACAATGACGCGGAGCTTTTTCCATGTAAAGGATGTTTATATCCTGCGGGGTTTTATAAAATATATATAAAGGAATTTTCCGGGGAAAATATCGTAATATTCTCCGTAATATTCTCATTAGTAGCAGACCACCGCACGCGCCGTCGTGTACCACTTCCATCATTATTCATAAATTCAATATAGATATTGGCTTCTCGGCGTCAGTGATGGCAACACGCGAGCATCAAACACTCAGTATCCATTGGATGGCAACATAAATAATAGTTCGGGTCCCTTTCGGCACAATCAAAGAGAAAAAGAAAAAGAAAATACTTCGGCGAAGACCAAAATAAAATAGTGGGTCACTGAGCTTCCCTTTTGAAGCAATAAATGAATAAAGATAGAAAATATATTATGTAAGATCTCTAGATGTAAATAAAATTGAAGTGTCTGTTTGTAATTTCAAATTAACAGCTTTTCACTAAATGTAGGTATATGTAGGTAAATCTATCTATCCATCTATCTATCAAAGTATAGTATATTCTACTCACATAAAAAATGTATTTTTAAAACATTACCCTGTCTGTCAGTTTGTTCCTGCTAATCCCTGAAATGGGTGGACCGATTTTAAGGGGACTTTCACTGGCAGATAGCTGTTATTATAAGAAGTCACTTAGTCTACTTTTATTTCAGAAAAAAATCATTCCTGCGGGAATCCCAAAACTCACGCGGGTGAAATCGCGGGGCACAGCTAGTGTGAAATAATTTTTTAAGGAAAAATTTGGAAATTTTGATGGAATTTTTTTTTTTTCATTATAAGAGTTCCTGCGGAAATTCTACATTGAATTCTGAAACCCACGCGGGTGAAACCTCTGTACTAGTTATTAATATTTATAAATTTTTGGTTATTTTTGCTATGAGTAGGTATTATTTTTTTATTCATCAGGCCGCTTATTCACTATGACCATAACACGCCGCGCCAAGATAAGACGCCGCAAAAACTGTCTTTCCCTCGTAATCAAAGAAGTTTTAGTGCAAAAAAATACATTTACAACATTTCTAATGGCATATAGGATAATAAATTCTAATATTTGGCCACCTGGAACGTTTGGGATTGCCTTTTTGGGAGACGCGTTATGGCCAAGAAATGTTGTTGGTCATAGTGAATAAGGGCCCTGATTTAGATTCATGTCATGTCTAAAGAAGTTTCACATAAAAAAGTGTACAGCAGATAGCAGAACGAAGTACGTGTCAAACGTTTAGGTACTGCAAAAGAAAGAAACTATATAATAGGTACTATACAACGTGTTGATGAATTAACTGAAAACCTGATACACCCCATTTAAAAAAATAAACAATAATATGATAAAAATATATTTTATGTCAAAAAAATTTATACTTCAAAAGTTATTCAACATTAGTTTGGAGGTAACCCATATACGATATTCCAAGGGCTACGCCCGCGCCTAAAGGTTCGATTTTTTTTGCTGCGGGCGGCGTACGCGCCATATATTGTATTATAAATAATTTAGACATGGGCTAGTAAAAATGAAAAAGTATAACCTATATTAAAACATAGTGCGATCGATTCGCTAGTTGATTCTGAGCAAACTACTTTTTGGTTTTCAGTTATTTCATTAACACGTTGTATAGACGTTATAGTGAACGTCACATTTTGTTCCCCCACTAACCCATTTCGGTATCCACAAATAACTGTTATATAAAAATATAATAATTCTCTTTTAGTTTTTCCTTGGGCGTCTCCCGCTAGCGCGTAACCCGAGCACGTACTCTTAATAAACAGCGGAAAGGTTCTATACTACTCTTAACAAGGGTTGCCAGATGCAAAATCAAAAAAGCCGGGTTTAGCGCCGACTGATTACCGACTAATACACCGACTAATTTGGCCGGATATTTTACCTTAGAATTCGGAAATATCTTTTTTAATAGCTAATCATAGCTTTTATAAAGACTTATGTCTAAAAGCCGGAAAATCCTACTAATATTATAAATGTGAAAGTGTGGATGTTTCGATGTTTGGATATTTGAATGTTTGTTCCTGAATCATGCAAAAACGTCTGAACAGATTTGGATGAAATTTGGCATGCACAATGTCAGGGGTACAGAAAAGACATAAGATACTTTTATAACGAAATTCCCGCGGGAACTCCGAAATTACCGCGGGTGAAACCGCGGGGCACAGCTAGCGTGTCATAATAAAGAATAACAATTAGGTATTCGTTTAAAAACAAAAATTGCAGCTTTACTCTCGACTCGCGCGGCGGCCGGAGTAAAAAAATCCGGACCGGCCGGATGAGGATATATTTGGCCGGAAACGTCCGTAAGAAGCCAAACATGTCCGGCTAACCTGACAACCCTACTCTTAACTTTTTCCAACGCGGTAAGAAGGATTTTTTAACCTCAAAAAGGGTCGTATTTAACATCCAAAATGTCGGAATCCGAAGTACGCGGGAAAACGTTTTTTGGCTTTTGACGACGTGTTAGAATAAACTGTTAAATTCCATTCAGCATTTTCGGGTGTTTGCATAAAATTTGCATAACAATACATATAAAGTGTAAGAAGCCGAAATATATAAGAAAAGAGAAAGGTATTTTTTTCCTTTCTCATATTTTGTCGTCACACGAAAATTCACGTTCCTACTTTTTTTTTTTTGGTTGGGCCAATCATGATTGGACAAGCACTTATCTACATACATACATGTAAATAAAAGTCTAGATATAGATATCTTGAAAGCTAACCAAAAAGAAAACTATAAAAACTGTTTTCCTGCGCAATATTTTCACCTCAACCGTCGTACGGAAGTTCTGACTAAATTATTCTTTAGTTCCATACGTAACGATCGATGTTTCTCGCAAGATTTATTGACCCTGATAATTCTAGGATCAGATTTCGCCTTAACGTTTATACCAGGTTACCATAAAACCGGTGTGCTACCATCGAACTGCCGAGCCACTGTTCGACACAGGTAAGGCGTAGCTGGATTTCGAGTCGTTTATAGCAGTTTAGTGAAAGGTAACGACCCAGCAAACGGATTCGTACGCAGTTTTTGTGAGAAATATTATTTATAGAAGCATAAAGTTGGAGTCCCACTAGCCCGGATAGTGAAAAAAGGCAGTGAGAAAAGCAATAAAAGTTATTACTGGCCTGAAAATAAAACAGTAGGTACTTAATGTTACTGTTATGGCCCACATACACCATAAACTTATTAAGATATTTCCTATAAAAAGAAATCAATAGAAGAATATCAGGTAAAATTGGGTAAATACTTTATTATAACATAAATAAAATATAAACATGATTTTTGGTTTGCTGTTTTGTTATTATTATTATTATTAAATGCTTTAAATAAATAAGATACAAAATATAAAACAATTCGATACCATTGCAACTTAAATAAAACATATTAATTATTAACCGCAGAAAATGCTATTTTTGGCACATGTCTTCTAAAAATTTGATATCAAGTTTAAATGCTGCAGAATTATTATCAAATGGTAATTAGATAGAGACTACAGAATAATTCGAAACCGATTTTCTTTGTTTATTTATAATACTTTCACCCCTAACGGCTCAACCGATCATTATGAAATTTTGCATAGGTACACATTGTTAAGGTTATAGAAAAGGACCGAAGGTAGGTACTTTTTATCCCGGAATTCTCTCGGGAACGCCAAAATCATACGCGGGTGAAACCGCGGGAAACAGTTATAAAATTGATACAAAATGTTACACGAATAAAAATTTTTTAACTAAAAATTGAGTATGAAATGCTCCAGTGTGTGTTCACCTTTAGAGAATCTTAATGACATCCAATATAAGCAATTAACCAAGAGTGTAGAGTTACACCACCAATTCAATTAACGTGGGAAGTGATAAAACGCATCCCCAAAATCAAATAATTAAACTAACACGCTCACAATGGGACCCTCCCTGAGCTGCGTGTGTGGGCAGTGGATACAGCCACGCCCACATTTTCCTTTCACAACCCCGTCTCCCCTTACACCCCGTCGGATCCCTTCAATAAGCGTTTTTAACAACCCCTTGGTAAGTGTTTAGAACCGCACTTTGTCTACGAAACAAAGGTTAATTGCATGTAAAGTTAGTTACCTTTATAATTTAGAATTGAAGAGACTAGACGTTCAATTCGATTCTAGTCTCAAATATCATTAAAAAAAAATTTTTTTTTGATGCACCCTGGCCACAATAAAGGATCATAATTATCCTTAAAGCTTCTTACTTTTGTACTGCTACTGACGTATCGATAAATTAAAATGTAAAGTCCGGTAATGTCGGAGTTCCCGCGGGAACTTTGGGATAAAAGTAACCTGTATCCTATTTCAGAATATTAATCTATCTCTATGCTGAATTCCATCCGATTCTGTTCAGTCGTTGTGGCGTGATTGAGTAACTAACGTCCATTCATCCATACAGACTTTCACTATTATAATATGCGTCATCAAAAACATAAATGTTCAAGTGGAAGCTAAGTTTTGTAAAGCAAATGCTTGGTTATCAACTTCGCCCACTAATGAATTGAGATCTAGATAGGTGATAAGTTCTTTAGATAATCCGGAAAATTTAAAGGAGCATACAACTTGGCTAGTTTTCACATTCAATCTTATATTTGGCTAAAAACTAGATATAATAAACTAGATACAATAAGTACTTGAATACATGAATCCATTATATCCGTTACAAACCAAGAAACAAACAAAATAAAATCTTTTCTCTTTATAATATTATGTAGGTAAATTATCATTCCATTGCCTATTTTTCGTCGACATCTAAAGAAGAACTTAAAAAAGAAAAAAGAAAAACATTTTTGCCAGTCAATGAAAAATGTGTGGGAAAAATACCACATCAGATGTTTCAAGTAATCACCCGTGCAGACGTCATTACGCGTTCATAATATATTGCGTTAACAAAGCCTTCTGAGTATAGCCTAAGAGACTATCAAGGTAGGTTCATAAAACAACAGTTTGGAGTAAAAACGCTTTGTACTTTTATAAAGGAGGCTTATATGTCTGTACATTGTTTCTTAATGGCGTGTTATGTTTTTGTATTAGATACGTTTAGAAATGAAAGGATTTTTTGTTAAGCTATTATTCGACTCAGCTGACTGATTGCGATTAGCACAAAGGGACGCTGATAAGCAATAAAATATTAAACCACATAACTAAGTTATTAATACAGAACGCTTTACTGTTATAGAAGGTTTTTTTAATTATATTGTGTTTACCTTATTACATCGTTTAAATAGCAACAGAATGTTAAATATAAAAAATGTTGACACAATATTATGTCGCTGTAATTTTAAAACACGTTTTACTAAAAATTTCTCCAGTGTGGGTTAAAATGCTTTTGCTTATCTACGTCCAAAAATAATCTTCGATCAATGGAGCTTCAACTGGACTCGATCCTGAATAAGAGTATATTTATCCGAGCTTTGATATGAAAGTAGATTTGAATATACCTAGTTAAATTTCACTAATTGTAAGGTAGTTTTAATGAAAGCCTTTTTAGGGGTGCATTCACAAAATTCACAGAGGGACGCTAATTGAAATGATGCAATAGTGAAACACAGACCCTGAACGGTGGAAATTGATTTGAATTTCTGATTGGGAAAAAACTACGTACCTAGGTACGAACTTGACCGAGTTCAATAACATTTTATACGTATATCTTTGTACGAACAAACTATGGGACGAAAATATAGCGTATTTTCACGATCGCTTTGCTTATAGTCTGAAATCCGTACTATTATAAATGCAAAAGTGAGTTTGTTTGTTTGTTACGCCTTAAAGGCTACCTTAAAGGCACAACCGATCATCATGACTGACATGATATGAATTTTGCAAACGCGTTGTCAGGGGTACAAAAAGGGACAAGAGTACTTTTTACGCACCCCTCATTATGATATGGCCAAACGTCGCACGATTCAACAAACGTCGGCGACAAAATTATACAACGTGTTAATGAATTGACCAAATCCTGATACACCCTATTTAAAAAAATAAACAATAATATTATTAAAATGTAAATTATGTCGAAAAAATTAATAGTCTAAAAGTTATTCAACATTAGTTTGGAGTTGACGAAATTTCAAGCGCTACGCCCGCGTCTACATGTCAATGACCGATTCGATTTTTTTGCTACGGGCGGCGTACGCGCAAAATATCTAATATATATAAATCACGTGTCACGTTGTTTGTCCGCGATGGACTCCGAAACTACTGAACGGATTTTGATAAAATTTTGCAACCGTTTATAATATGGTCCAACTTAAAAGATAGGATAGTTTTCATCCCGGAATTCCCGCGGAACTCCGGAATCACCATAAGCTACAGCAATTTTTTCTCGGAATTACCGCGGGAACTCCGAAATTACCGTGGATGAAATCGCGAGGGACAGCTAGTTGTATTATAAAAAATTTAGACATGGGCTAGTAAAAATGAAAAAATATAACCTATATTAAAACACGGTGCGATCGATTCGGAAGTCGATTCTGAACAAAACACTTTCTAGTTTTCAGTCAATCCATTAACGCGTTGTATACGGATTTTACGAAATCTGCATAACATAACTCACGAGTGAAACCCCGGATATCTGTTGGTATTAGAAAGAAGCAAATTAGTGTGGTGAATAAACCAAAATGTGCTCCATCACATTGGCTTTGGACTACATTAATCATGACTCGTCCCTTGTTAAAAACGGGGCCATTATCGCACATGACCCGCCCACCGGCGCTCCTTGCCGAGTCATTCGGCAACCCGTCACGGGTTAAAACGAACCGCAAAGACAAGTTGAATGGAGAGCTAATGTTTTTAGGTATTGGCGCTAGTTAAGCAATACTCACTAGCGATAAAAAATAACAAAACTTCATGACGATCAGTTGAGAAAAGGTGTGAAAAAGCATACCTAAAGAGAGACAGAGTTAGTTTCCCTTTTATAATATTAATAGCTGTGCCCCGCGTGAGTTTCGGAATTCCCGCAGGAACTCCAAAGTAGCCAAATTTACTCCTTAAAACATCAGCTAACCAGTGAAAGCCCCGTCAAAATTGGTCAACCGTTTCGGAAATTCACCCATGTAAGTTTCGGGATTCCCGCAGGAAATCTTTATCTGAAACCTTTGCGGACGCAGGCAGAACAACCCGCCAAATTTTTATCACAATTGGACCAACAGTTGAGAAACGCATAGAGGACAAACATAAAAACATTCATTTTTAATTATAAAGAAGATTAGTGTGGATATCCAACTGCTAATTACTAAATTAGTCGACACCTAATGGCCACCTGTCATTAATTGGGGAGGCGATGTCGCCCGCCGGCTGTCCTCGGCTACTAATGACGTCATGTCATGAACATGAAGCAGTATCTAACTACAAAGTAATTAATGTCACTCTAGCCACCGGAGTTTGAAACATTATAATTGAGACGTTAGTAATATGCCAACGTATTTTGCAAACGAAGCTTCTTTGGATGGTTTGGATGTGATAACCGTAAAAACTCAAGGTTGTATTATAAAAGTAAAGTTTTCAAATAAAACTATTTTCACCCAGAGAATGCTTCACAACTGTAACGCGTACAGAGTTGTAAGTAGGTAGGCTTTTCTGTTGTTTCAAAAAAGAAGAAAGTAGTTTTCAGTTTTTTATTGACATAAAATTAAAATGAACAATAATAGTCCGGCAGCCCACGGCTTGTTTTCTCAGTGAGTAGGCTCAGTTCGACGAGACGCCCAAGCTTTTCCCCTGAGAAAATTCTCGAAACTGGTAGCTAATGAAGTGAGCAGGTGACAAACATTTTAATTTGGTAGGGTGTCGAAATTTGAATGAGTAACAGTAAAATAAAGCTTAGTAAATGAAATGGCCACATAGTACTACATACATATTTAATGATGCGCTTTATTAGTTCTACGCTCGGAAATTTTTAGATTCCACGGAACATTTTCGGCTACCCGTTTCGAGAATTTTCACAGAGGGAAAGCTTGGTTTCGTCGAACTGAACCTACTCACGAAGATTCAGCCAGTTATTAGTCACTGAAAAAACAAGTACGGGGGCTGCCGTACGGTATGCGTAGATATAAATTAGAGTGCAAACGGCAAGTTCTTTTTATATTTCCTTCGCTGTATTTCCTAAAGAAAGATTATCTATTTTTCTAAAATAGATTATTTATCTTTACTGCATATCAATTAAACATTTTTTTACATCCTGAAGACGAATAACAATTCGCTCAGCTACATTAGAAAGCGAATTGATTGGCTAAAAGACTTGCGCAAATACCTTAACTAATTGCATATACTTTCGTATGCATTTAGTGAAAAGCTGTTAATTTGGAATTACAAACAGACACTTCAATTTTTTTTATGCATATGTATATAGATGTAGGTATAGATGATTGTCAACTTAGATGAGAGGGAAGTAAAACATTGCCGCTAGCAAAAAAGTCGCTTTTAGCGCTGTCCTTTCTTTTAATTTTACGTTTAGGCGCAAATGGTCCAATTCGCAAATGGTCCAGAGGGTTTAAAATGTCCAATTCGCAAACCGTCCAATTAGCAAATGGTCCAATTCGCAAATGGTCCAATTCTCAAATGGTCCAATTCGCAAATGGTCCAATTCTCAAATGGTCCAATTCGCAAATGGTCCAATTCGCAAATGGTCCAATTCGCAAATGGTCCAATTCTCAAATGGTCCAATTCGCAAATGGTCCAATTCGCAAATGGTCCAATTCTCAAATGGTCCAATTCGCAAATGGTCCAATTCTCAAATGGTCCAATTCGCAAATGGTCCAATTCTCAAATGGTCCAATTCGCAAATGGTCCAATTCGCAAATGGTCCAATTCGCAGTTGGTCCAACTTGTAATTGGTTAAATAAGTTTAGTTATTTTTATATTTGTCTAATTTTCACTGTTGAATTTCAATGCCTTTTTTATTCTTGTATTATGTCGGTGGTGTACGTATAAATATCAAGGTGACTGTAGTTTACATGCAGCCATTAATAAAGTTATTGGTACAACAGTCGCGTGTCCTCGGGACATATATCATATCAAGTGATGCATATTGCATGTTCAACAATATTTTTCCTGACGCAAATCCCCATTCAGTATGCAGTTTAATTAACGTTTTGACAAATTTATTCAAAAGTCCTTCACTTTGGCCGGCTATGCAACGGAAATGGCGGACTCGTGACTTCATTTCTAACTGACTTTTAAGGATGGGAGAAAAAAGGAAAAAAAAACTCTATTCAACTACGTACGGCACGTACATTTGAAAAAAATTTGTCCGTCTGTCTGTTTGGTTGTTCCGGCTAATCTCTGAAACGGCTGGAGTGATTTCAACGAGACTTTCAGAGGCAGATAGCTGATATTATAAAGAGTAACATAGGACACTTTTGTTTTTACAAAAAAATTGTCCCCGCAGGAATTCCGGAACTATATCGCACTGTATATATTACATATATATAGTATAATTATGTATAAAGTATATTATTGTACTTTGCGTCGAACTAGCTAATCCGTGCTCTTCTTCAATGTACGTATAGCGTCGTGTCGTAAACTCCAGCTTAATCTCGGCGTCGTAAAAGTCAAACTTGAGACAAGCTACAAAGTCGGTCCGACACATGTGCGAAGTCATAACGGAGCCACCTTAACCAAGTTGACATTTTACGATCGTTAACAATTTAGAAAACTAACGGTTGCACTCATAGTCGTTTTAATTTAACGAACGTCTCTGAGTGCGGCAGTTTTGTTTTGAAAATCTTTACTTAAAATTAAGTAATCATCAAAACGACTCTGAGTGGGGCCGTAACGAATTCAGAATAGAATAGAATATTTTTTATTGCGCAACAAACACACACAAAGTTTAAAGACAAATTTATGATTTGACAAACAAATTCATTGCAAACACTTGTTAACCTAAAAAAATAGAATAGGGATGTTGACAACTTTTGAAAATCAACATTCTAATTAGTCCTTCAGTTAAAAAATTAAAAATCATTGGACACGTATTTTTTTTATTTTTCAAATAAATGAAAATACACAGAGATAAAGCGCATTAAAGTTTAGGGTGGGGGCTCGTGACGTCACTTACCGCTACAAGCCGCCATACAAACTGCACCGGCTAGTGACGTCACGCGAAATTTCAACTCAATGTATCGCCGTTATTTTTTGATTACGTAAAAAAAGAAAAAATACGTGTCCAATATTTTTTATTAATCTTCACGACGGACTAGAAAAAAATTAGTCAAATAGCCTATTGGTCGCGTGGTGTGTCTGCTGCTGCGCTGTGCTGAGGATGGGAACCCTCAGCGCTGGTTTCCGGTCAGTATCAGTAAAACTAGCGCTGATTCTATCTACCTTGGATGTATCGTTCGTGTCACGTTGTCACGAAAAATTTGACGTAGGACGATTTCTCAAACGGGGTGAATAGAAATACGGAGGTGAATAGAGAAAGGGACAAGTTCCATACATAATTTCAATTGTGTACCGGTCTCCCCCCCCCCAAGTATTTCTATTCACTCCGTTTTACTGCACCTTAGTTTCGATAGCGTTCACAATTGCCAACTTGGCTAAGGGGGCTGGTATCCAAGCCACCATTCGCGTGTCCGAGGATATGCCTCTGGGTATTCACATATTAAAACTAGCTGTGACCCGCGGTTCCACCCGCGTGAGTTTCGGAATTCCCACAGAAATATTCTTTCTAAAATAAATGTAGCCTAAGTTACTTTTATAACGTCAGTTATCTGTCAGTTAAAGTCCCGTTAATATCGGTCTAGCCGTTTCAGAGAGTACCCGGAACAAATAGACAGACCGACAGACAGAAAGACAGATAATTGTTTTTTTTATGTAGGTATTTCGTGAAAACCTGTTAATTTGGAAATACAAATAGAGACTTCAATTAAAAAAAAAATACTGTCGAATTGAGAACCCCCTCTTGTTTTGGAAGTCGGTTAAAGAGGGCGTATCCCGCCTGAAAACCTTATAGATCACAACTAGCAAAGTTTAATTTAGAAGGCTAAAAATATTTAAATAATATTTGGACATATAGATAAGCAATGTAATAAGGTAAACACATAATTAAGACACGTCCCCTAACTCTCAATAAATGGTTCTGAATCAATAACTTAATTCTGTGGGTTAACATGTTATTGTTTATCTGCGTCCATTTTTAAAATTTAAGAAGTATATGACCCACATACCTAGAACGTAGAATCGTAATTTGAGGCAAATTAAATTTTCTCACCGCCTAGCGCCGACACTTTAATATGCTGTATGCAAGCACTTATTAAAAAAGCTAAACCCACCGCATAGAAACTCTATTTGTTACAAAACGGACCGACTTCCGCATTTTCAGCATATCTACGGAGTTAAAATTAGCTACAATTTTATATGGAAACGTGTTAAGTGGAGTAAGTAAAAATATAAACATAATAAAACATACATTGTAACTACTTATTATTTATTTATTGACTAGCTATTCTCCGCGGTTTCACCCGCAGTAATTTTCGAGTTCCCCCGGGAATTCCGGGATAAAAAGTATCCTATGTCCTTTTCTGTATCCTTGACAACGTGCACGCAAAATTTCATGATGATCGGTTTAGCCGTTAAGGCGTGAAAGCGTAACAGACAGACAGACGGACAGACAGACCGGAAAACAGACTGAGTTACTTTCGGATTTATAATATTAGTATGGAAGTATGGAACTACTAGCTGTTTCCCGCGATTTCACCCTTTATCTTTAGTAAAACGATTGCGACAGATGTGTTTTAAAAATCTTTACTTAAAATTAAATAGGTAATCTTCAAAACGACTCTGTTTGCGGCCGTAATCTAATATATGTATATAAATCTATCTAATATATATAAATCACGTGTCACGTTGTATGTCCGCCATGGACTCCTAAACTACTGAACGGATTTTGATAAAATTTTGTAACCATTTATAATATGGTCCAACTTGAAAGATAGGATAGTTTTTATCCCGGAATTCCCGCGGGAACTCCGGACTTAATACGGGGAACAGCTAATCACCGTAAACTACTGTCAAGTGTCAGGGCCGTCAGGGGTACAAAGAAGGACATATAGAGTCCTTTTTTCCCTGAATTCCCGCGGGAACTCCGAAATTACCGCGGGTGAAACCGCGGGGCTCAGCTAGTTAGCTTATAAAAATTATGGTAGATAATCTAATATATATAAATCACGTGTCACGTTGTTTGTCCGCGATGGACTCCGAAACTATACTGAACGGATTTTGATAAAATTTTGTAACCATTCATAATATGGGCAAACTTAAAAGATAGAATAGTTTTTATCCCGGAATTCCCGCGGGAACTCCAGAACTCAAGGGTACAGAGAAGGACGTAGAGTACTTTTTCCCGGAATTCCCGCGGGATCTCCGAAATTACCGCGGATGAAATCGCGGAGGAAAGCTAGTATATTATATGACGCTGAGATTATCATGTTTTATAAAATACGTCGTACTTAAAGTACGTACTTACCTACATAAATTAAAAGAATTTTCTTTTTTCTAATTCATTAGGTAAGTAGGTACAGTTTTATTAAAAGTTTTCTTTCGAAATTTTAAACAATTTTTTAATCTATGTAATATCTATTGTCAACTTACCTTTTGACTTTTCACGGCGCCTCACTCATTGTCTGCTAAAATCCACCAAATACTACCAAAAAAAAAAACAATAAAAATCCACTATCAACCCGTAACACTGGCACAATTTTTCTCAAAAAAGAAAACAATTACTAAAACTCATCATAAAATAATATGTAAACAATATTGTTCGTGAAATCTATCGGAAAAGTTGCGATGCCGTGATTCGCGTCGAGAAAATCCCACAGGTTATGACAGGACCGCGCAGCACGACGTCCCCACAAACACTGAGACCAAATCGGGTGTAGGCTTGCCGGCTGTATGGGGTTGGATGGTGCATCGAGATTCGAGGGTTAAGGGTGGTTTTACGCAATTTCACAATTTGGCACTTTTCACGAATCAACTGCAACTGATTGCTATTACTAATAGAAAATACTACGTCTTGTAATATAATAGTACCTATCTACTACCCTTTGTGAACTACTGGTAACGAAGTCTTTATTATAAATGCGAACGTAATTCTGTCTGGCAGTCTGTCTGTCTGTTACGCTTTCACGCCTTAACAGCTCAATCGATCGTCATGTAATTTTGCATACACATTATCAAGGGTACAGAGAAGGACATAGGATACTTTTTGTCCCGGGATTCCCGCGGAAACTCCGATTAACGCGGGTGAATCCGCGGGGAACCAGCCACTTATTTATTAACTTGTACTTATAATATCATTGATTACTTTCAATCATAAAAGGTTTTTCTGTGATTCAACATTTAAAACGATATAAAGGAGGTGAAAAGTATTGTACAGTACAATATAAGGCTTACGAAAAACCGGCATTAAAAAAAAAAATTAATTAGGGGTGGAGGAACTACAAAAAATCTTGAAATAGGTACGTCTTTATTCGTGTAGACAGAGCTCAAATACAGACTTTCAATAACTTAAAAATAAATGAGATTAGTATAAATAAATTAAATAACTTATCAGCTTTTTGAATTATTATTATTTTAATTAGTTTTATTTAAGTTTGCTTTACAAATCCAATCATGCACGAGGCATTGAATGTAGACCCGGTCTCGGTTGGAAGCCGAAGTTTGACGCGGACCCAGAAAGTTAAGTCATTAATGTGAATCAACATGGAAAATATCACATTTTTAATTAATGTAAACCTTATTTCAAATCATCATTTACCATGTTGTTTTCGCCCAGAAGGTGTAAAGGCTTTTTGTGCATCAAAGCGTTCCGTCACACTGGGTGTTAATTTGGTACGCTTTGAGACATGGGTATTTTTCATAAAATTTACGTACACGTAAATAAAACTAAGGAAAATAAATATAATTTAAAAAACGCTTTATTGAGGGTTATAGAACGTTTTTTAATAATACCAACAAAATGTAAAAAATACTTAAAAAAAAATGGCGCTATGATTTTGACCGCCGCACTCAGAGTCGACTTTAATGATTACTTAGTTAAGTATAGATTAAAAAAAAAACTGCCGCAATTATAGACGTTCAGTAAATTAATGTTAATTGGCATTTAATGAGATGTAACTTAATTAGTTAAATGCCAATTAACATTAATTTATTAAACCTGTCTGATTGCGGCAGTTTTGTTTTAAAAATCTATACTTAACTAAGTAGTCATTAAAGTCGACTCTGAGTGCGGCGGTAAAACACGATTTGCTCAAAATTTCTCCAGTGTGGGTTAACACGCTATTGCTTATCTATGTCCTTTTATAAGATCACGTCAATATTATGTTCAAGTATCATTCTTTTTATCACTACATATTTTTACTAAGTCTAGTACTTTTTATAACTAAATCCTGTGCTGTCTGTCTGTCTGTCTGTTCGCGATAAACTCAAGAGCTACTGAACGGATTTTCATACGATGTTTAGTACTAGAGTGATTCATAAGAAAGGTATTAAGGTTTCAGTTGTCAGGGGCACAGAGAAGGACATAGGGTACTTCTTGTCTTGGAATTCCCGCGGAAACTCCTAAATTACCGCGGGGGAAACTGCGGGGCACAACTAGTATCCTACTAATATTATAAATGTGAAAGTGTGGATGTTTGGATGTTTAGGTGTTTGGAGGTTGGATGTTTGCTACTCAATCACGCAAAAACGGCAGAACGGATTTGGATGAAATTTCGCGTGCACGTTGTCAGGGCTACAGAGAAGGACATAGGGTACTTTTATCTCGGAATTCTCGCGGGTACTCCAAAATTACCGCGGGTAAAACCGCGGGGCACAGCTAGTATAATAATAAAAACAACAATACACACAGACAGGTAAATTAGAAGCTATAAATAGTGCAAACAACATTTTCCTGTTCACAAAATATAGAGTCACAACCGTGATCGTAGGTATAACAAAGGAAGCACCACATTTTTTCAGATCCAACCACGTAATGCGAGAACACAAGGTAAATGGAGGCTGGCAGGCTGACCACAGAGCAAATAAATTAACTAGAGAGGACATATAGGCGGGACAGGCGCGCCACCGTTGCAAAGGAATTGCCCAAAACTTCTTTTGCCGCCATCCCAAGTATATTTACCACAATATTCCCAAAAACGTGAATTTTGAAAAACAGTTACCAAGTAAAAACATAACGTTTTGTGTGCGAAAATCACCCGGCGACACTGGTTTTCATCTGTTTTCATATTAAACTAAGTTGGTGTCGCTTCTATCTGTTATTTTCTGTTTTGTGACGCAGACAGACTGACCTAGCCGCACTTACTGTATTCATTATTCACGCCCCACTTGATTTGTAGCTCTTTTCCCACAGACATAGAGAATACTAGAGTACTCTCTCTGTCCACCAGGAGGACTCAACGCCTCGGATTCGAATGCATTTTCAAACAATAGATAGAGTGCATGTCGATTCGATCCTACTAATATTTTTGTAGGAATGTATGGATGGATGGATGGATGGATGGATGTTTGTTACTCTTTCACGCAAAAACTACTGAATGGATTTAAATGAAACTTTACAATAATATAGCTTATACATCAGATTAACACATAGGGTACTTTTTTTCCCGGAATTCCTGGGAGAACTCCGAAATTTTCGCGGGTGAAACCGCGGGGCACAGCTAGTAAGTAATTCTAGAATTGTGGACATTACAATTAAATAATTTTAAAACCTTTCCTAATTGGATTTAAAACAGTTACACAAACTTGCGGTGTGTATTGCTCTATAAGTCTGATTTCTTTCACCTGCGAGCTGTTTAGTAACCGAAAATGGCATAACATGTTTTCAGTGTTAGAAACGATGAAGATATATTGTTCCGGAGCTAGGTATTTGGTTTATTTGTGAGCAACTTGTTTTATATATTTGTTCGTATCTGCAGATGTTATCTGATCTTGGAACGTATCAAAACGCAGTTGCCACAGACGATACGGTGAATGAAAACGTCGTGAGGTAACCAGAACACGTATTGGAACACATCCTGATTCACTATGATCATTAAAACTCTTTGCAATAACGCGCGATGTTGTATCGTGCCTGTGACACAAAATACAATCTTGAACGCTTTTTCTTCTTCTTTTTTTTAATATGTCAACAGGCGCCTCGGTTAAGTAGGTGCACTTTTCATGCCAGTATCAGAAAAATAGACAAAAGTAAATAGACAATTACAAAGTATGATGTTTTAGGTAAGACCTAATCGCTGAGTTAAAGACACACTGAACTCACAAAACATAAAAACTTTATACACGTTTATTATTTATGTATATTACACTAGCTGAATCACCGCAGGAACTATTTTTTTCTAAATTAAAATTAGCCTAGTTACTCCTTATAACATCAATCAATCAATCAATCAATCAAATATACTTTATTGCACACACAGCAGAAGATACAATAGGGATGTTGACAACTTTTGAAAATCAAAATTCTAATTAGTCCGTCATTTAGATAATCAAAAATCATTAGACACGAATTTTTTTATTTTTCGAATAAATTAAAATACACAGAGATACAATGCATTAAAGTTTAGGGTGGGGGCTCGTGACGTCACTTACCGCTACAAGCCGCCATACAAACTGCACTAGTTAGTGACGTCATGCGAAATTTCAACTCAATGTATCGCCGTTATTTTTTAATTACGTAAAAAAAGAAAAAATACGTGTCCAATATTTTTTATTAATCTACAAGACGGACTAATAAAAAAAAATTAGTCAAATAGCCTATAACAAATTATAACCATCAGCTATCTGCCAGTAAAAGTCCTGTTGAAATCGGTCCAGTCGTTTTAGAGATTAGCTGGAACAAACAGACAGACGAACAGACAGACAGACAAAAAAAATTTGGAAAAAATGATTTTTTATATTATGTACCTATATACTGTATATACTTTCATATGCACTAAGTGAAAATCAAATTACAAACAGACACTTCAATCTTATTTATATTGTGTATTTAGTATATAATATTATGTATACTAAACCCCTAAAACCCAATGTAAGCCCAGTTAATATTCATTGGATAAATATTTACATTGATGCGGCAATCGGACCCGCGTCACCGCACAGCAGTCAGACGAAAAGTGCTGACATACAATTTTTTGTGAAGCGTTTCGTGGAGTTATGTAATGCGCCGTTGTTTGGCCGTAGTGAATCAGGACCTTGGATGGTGGATTATCGCCCACACATCCTTAGTGCTAGAGTAAGGTGGTATTTCAGCAGTGGCACGTTAAACAGACTGACAAGCTTAGGTATGCTTTTTTGTTATTATTTATTTTGCATATCTTGTCTTTGATATGAAACCTATAACGTCCTTATATCCTAACAAACATTTAAAACTAGCTGATCCTCGCGGTTTCACCCGCGTTGAAGTCGGAAATCCTGCGGTTCTCGGACATTTTAACGGTTGGACTCATTTTGATGGGACTTGCATTGACAAATAGCTAACGTTATGCGGAAAAACTTAGGCTACTTTTATCAGAGTATCGAAGTAAATTCCGAAGCTCATATGGTTAAAACCGTGGGGCACAGCTGGTATTAAATTATATTCAGAGCATTTTCATATAAAAGCTCATATTCTATGTTATGACTGTACGTCCAGGACGGTTAAAGGACATTTCTTTTTTAATTAGCAGTAGGTAAATAATTTTCCCTCCGACAAATCCTACTTTATTAATTATTATTATTATAAACGCGAAAGTTTGTAAGAATGTATAGATGGATGGATGGATGGATGTTTGTTACTCTTTCACGCAAAAACTACTGAATGGATTTGAATGAAACTTTACAATAATATAGCTTATACATCAGATTAACAAATAGGGTACTTTTTATCCCGGAATTCCCGCGGGGACTCTGAAATTGACGCGGGTGAAACCGCGGGGCACAACTAGTACGTTTCATATAATTTCATTACGGAACAAATCAACTCCACCAGAACGATTTCAGTTTGATAGATATTCTAATTCAATTTACCAGAGCCTTTCGGGTACCATAACATAGGCCCTCGAAGCAAATATCGGCACACGACGTTAATATCGTCATTCGAACAAAATGGATACCATTCATTGATTCTCTTCCCCTCGCAAAGATCACATTTGCTACCACGAAACATCACAAACGATATAAACACAGGTTATTTGAACTAAATTCAACTTACATTGCGCGGCGAATAAAATTCGAAATGGATCCACAGTTCACAAAACAGACGATGTATTGCGTTCTAATAAAAGAATAAGGCGAGGAGTGGCTCGGTAAAGGGTCGGTTCGACATATGGCGTTTCGGGTGACGAGGCAGTCCTTAGGTCGTTGATATATTTTTATTGTCTCACTCGATCGGTTAGCGGGGCCCGATCGATACAAATCGGCTGAGAACGTGACGAAAAACGTTTTCGTCACGTAATAGTTATTGTAACTCACTATAGCATCTGCTATTCGGCGCTCGATGTAAAAATGTAACGGGTGGAACTTTTTTTATTTGTTACCATAACCTCAAAACTGGCCAACTGGGAGCGAAATGAAATGTGTTGGATTGAATTTTAAGTGAGCGTTTAACCTTTTCTTTGGTGATACGTATTATGGAAACTCGCCAGCTTTTGGTACATGTTTTATTATATTATAGAACTGGGGAAGCAGTATTTTGTCGAACTCTTTAAAGTTGTTGTTGTAGATGTAGAAGTATGGTTCGGTTAGACTTTTAAGTCTAGAAAAATATGTTCGAAGCGATTAAATAATTTAATCAAAGGCTTATCAAATTATACAGGGTGTAAGGTAAAGAAGTACGCAATGAAAACCTCGATAAATCATGTTTAATGTAGGTAACTATGTAACTAATAAAAATATGAATAACAAAAAAAAGCACTGATAATTATAATTATCTTTGTCTCTTTAGATTAGGCACTGTTGATGTTTGTTTCTTTTTCTTGTGTGTTGTGCTGAAATAAATGTATTTTCTTCTTCTTCTTCTTCATAGACGATAAGATGTTAACAGTACACAAATTGCGCTGCCCAAGGGCTACGGCTAAATGAGAAAAACAATCAGAAACAAAAGAATAAAACGTCTCGTGTTAAGAACAATGGCGCAATAACGCGCCGACCGCTGTCCTGTGGGAATGCCCGTTATTAAAACACGGACGGCGCGCATAAAAAAAGGAAAAAAAAATGGAAAAAAACACAAGTGCTAGAATTACCTACATATCGACGACGGTTCCATATAAAATTGTGTGGAGCGAAACTTCGTTGAGCACTGTATCTCTGAAAGAATGTGAATATTAGTATGAAAGAATCTTTAATATACCATCAAATATTACACCAGTCAACAAAAAAAAATATTTTTTTTTTTTGCGCATGGGTTTTACTTAATATATTCTGATTACATATATGTATAAGCACATATAGTATATAAAAAAAAATGTGATTACAAAACAAAAATATTTGCTTTGAACTTTGAACAATTTGACCAATGGTCAAATTTTTTCATGTATTTTAATTGATTTTAATTTTCCCATTTTTCTGGTGTAAAAGCAAATTCACAACTATTTTTGGTTCCTATTCTTATTTCTAGATATAAAAGCAATAAAAATAAACTATGTATAATAACCCGTGAGCAAAAATGCTGTAGACCAGTGTTTTAAACCGAAACTATTGTAAGGTGTAGAATATCTTAAAAACAGGATCTGGGCCGGCAGTCTCGACAACGTTTTGACAACGTTATCGTATCGATCGTTAACTAGCGACCCAAAAATCACAACGACAAACATCAAAACAGTGACCAACATTACATTCAACGCAAGCCTATTATTAATGCGAAAGTGAGATTTTTGTTTGTTTGTTACGATTTCACGCCTAAACGGCTCAACCGATCATTATGAAATTTTGCACACACGTTTTCAGGGGCATAGAGAAGGACATAGGGTACTTTTTATCTTGGACTTCATACGGGAACTCCATAATTAACTCGGGTGGAACTACATAAAATTTTGCATAGCACGTTTGTGAGGTTCGTGGTTATAGAAGCCCTCGGCTAGCTCAAAAATAAAAGATTTTTATAAATTAGAGCTTTATGTATTTTCAAAATGTGTCTAGTTCTAATCAAAAGTCAAAAAAAGTCAAAATTCAAATATAAAAAGAACAGATTAAAAATAAATAATAAATATTAGAAATGAGGCGGGATATCATAACGAGTGGCATACGGCCGCCTCGTTACAATACCCCGCTCGCCCTGGAAGGAAAAACTTAAGGTTTTTCCTAAGAAAAAAAATATATTGCAGAATTAAACTAATTAAAATTAATAACAAATAAAACTTAAATCAAGATAGTAAGTAAAATATGAGTGAGGTGATAAAAATTTAGATCCCGCATGATATATACAATGGGTATATTACAAGAGAAGCAGTTTCAAAAAATAATAATAATAGTCAGTCAGGTCGTAACAGTCATAGTCTAGGTCTTAGGGTAGAAAAAAATGTAACGAAGAACTTAACGCGGGCGATACCTCGAAAAACAGCTATAGTTTTATTATTATCACAAGCACGATATAATTAATGGCGTGTATTCAACATAATTAGGTGAGTACTATAAAAGGTTTCCATGTGCTTTTTTTTCCACTTTAATTTCGATCGCGTGTAAGAACTTGCATAAATAATTGCTTGCGTCATTTTTCAAAACAAATGTGCATAAAATTATCGTGTAACAAGTAACAAAGAACTAGCGCAAGTAGCTACGCCTCAGGAAAAATAATGATAATAACACCTATTATTATTTTGCAACACACAGATCCACTTCCCACACTAAGCAATAAGCTTGTGTCGCAGAAACTAAGCAACACGTGGTGTTTACCTACTACATATTATTACATATAAGCTACGTGTTAATGAACTGAAAACTAACTGAAGTTAGAATAGTACATTGTTAACTAAATAAGTCTTTCTCCCGAGGATAACACTGTGCTTTTCATTACGAATGCAAGGAAAGTCAAAATAAAAATAGGAATTAGCTAAAGAAAAAAATGAGTGAATTTTATTTTACATAAATCAACCATTAGGTATGCTACTAAGTAAGTATGCCATAAAAAAAACTTGAGTTTCTGCAGTATCCAGCTATCAGTTAAAAGCGATTCTCCCTAGGGCTGAAAAGTGTTACTTTCAACCCGTTTCTCAGGCAACTTCAGACCTACTTTCCAAGTATGAGTAATGAAAAATAGGTTACCTACTGAGAATCGACTTCCGAATCGATCGCTACATGTTTTAAAATAGGTTATTATTTTTACAGCCCATGTCTAAATCCTAATACTAATATGTATTATAAACGCGAAAGTGTGGAAGTATGTATGGATAGATGGATAGATGGATGGATGGATGGATGGATGGATGGATGGATGTTTGTTAATCTTTCACGCAAAACTACTGAATGAATTTAAATGAAACTGTGTGTGTGTCACTATTCTGACAGTTTGTATGGCGGTTTTAGCAATTAGTGACGTCACCACCCCCTCACCATAAACTTAAATGCGCTTTGTCTCTGTGTATTTTAATTTAATTGAAAAAGCAAAAAATACGTGTCTATTGTTTTTTTATTTTCTAACTGACGGACTAATCAGAATTTTGATTTTCAAAAGTAGTCAACATCCCCATTGGCCTATTGGTCGTACAATATGCATGGTAAAATTTTGAACACAAATTGGAACAACCAACTATTAAAAAGAAATGAAAAGCTAAGCGACGTGAGCACAGGAACATTGTGCACGGGTGGAAGCGACTAGCCACCGACACTTGGCCCATCTGCATGCGTTTTGCATGATAATCGAGCTTTGAGCTTTGGATAGCTTTGTAAATAGTTATGCTTCTGTTCTCTTGTACATCAGTTTTAATATTTCACGTGGTTTAAATTTTACAAAACTCCTGAAACACGAAAAAGCTTTCATATTCCATTAGTAGTGTAAAGACAGGCAAAACGCATTCTGTCAATTTAACAGAAGAAATATTTTAAATGCACATTAGAAAAACTTTTATGCACGCTGTGTGGTGAAATGCATCAAAAATTTTAGTCTCATAGATAATAGAGACTCACGTGCAAGTATTGCCACGTATCAAACCGACTGAAATTATCAAATATCAGAAGAAAGTCGCCACTACCTACTCTACAAATTTCTCCCCGAAGGCGGGACATGCTTTTCTGCATTAGAATTAAAATAGCAGGAACCGAAGGATCTAGAATTTTTTATCATGATACGTCACAAGGATTTCACTGTTACACTCCGACCTCCGACTATGGATAAAATACACTTGGATGTAAAATAATTTTGAGTTTGTTAACTGTTTATGAAAGATAGATTTGACAACTTTCCAACGCTTATTATATACCTGCGTTGATAGAAAAGATTAATTATAAAATACTAGCAGCTCCTCGTGGTTTCACCCGCGTTAATTTTGGAGATCCCGCGGGTATTCCGAGATAAAATTACTTACTAACCTATATTTTTTTCTGTATCTACCCGTAACAACGTGTAGGTAGTATGAATAATTTTACATAATTTCTTCCGCGTTAATTTCGGAATTCCCGTAGGAATTCCGGGTTAAAAAGTACTGTATTTCCTTCTTTGTACCACTGAAAACGTCTATGCAAAATTGAATGTTGATCGGTTGAGCCGTTAAGGCGGGAAAACGTAACAAACAAACTCACTTTCGCGTTTATAATATTATAGAAAAGGATGATACAGTAATAATTGCAACTTCATAAAAAAACTTGCTTTCATACTAATATTTAAAATCAAGCTGCAGTGTCATATTGTGTTGTAAATAAACCTATTGTCTCTTCTTAAACTTCCACTTCTTCGATGTGAAAATAAAAGAGAAAACGGTCCACTCAGTCACCATAACGACAGTGTAAAATAAAGAAACGTGAAAAGCAAGCAAAACATCCTGAGATAAAATAGAATGATGTAAAATATTAAAAACAGATGTCTCCACTGCCGCTGAAATTTTATCACGACAAATCTAATAAACGGCGAGCAACGAACATTAACTGAGGACTATTCCTCCCCTGCCCACCCATTTCAGGCAACCCTCTCCATCCACCCCCGACTCAGTTCTGTTTTTTGTATTTTTTGAAAAATTCGAACTTAAAGTGGAGCTTTCTCGATGACAAACATTGTACAGCTCTTAAAGTATCCCAGTAGCTTCCGCGAAATGCTATGGTTTATTTTTTAACACAAATATTTGAGAGACCATGTCGTCAGCACTGTATTTATGTACACAGTGCTAGATGCTTGTAATCGGACGAAATATGCAATTTGCCTGCGACACGTCAAAGATTTTTAGTATTCGTGAAATTTTTGTGATGAAACTACATATTGCGTAAATTTTTTGGATTATTTTTGTTTGTTTTTTTTAATACATATATAGTAAACTTATAGATGTTATATTATGCAGGAGAATGATTTATTTATTTTTTCGAAAAAACCAAAAAAATAATTACCTACACAAAAGTACAGAGGAATTTGTTAGTACAATTAACACAATATTTTTAAAAGTGAACTGCGCAGTTTTTGAATTTTTTTATAAATATACCTACTAACTTGATTTCCGATTATCTTATTTATTTATTGTTAACACATACGGTATAGGACCAATTACAATGGTTAACAAATACTAGTAGGGCTTTATATTATGTAAAATTACGCGGGACTTGAACGCCAAGTTTTTTATTACCTTTTTTGCCTGACGTTTCGGCTGAGTTGCATCACGCCGTGGTCACAAAAAAAAAGGCAAAAAGATAATAAAAAACTTCGCGTTCAAGTCCCGCGTAATTTTACATAATACAATGTGCTCAAAACGCGAAAATCTAAAAACTAGTAGGGCTTGCATACAACTCCTCACAAATCTTCAGACACACAGACAGGAGTTCCATCCACTCATCGGCAAACAAATCAGACCCAGGAGAGCATTTAGTGGTTAAACAACCAACAAAATGCTTGTAATAATTAAAACACAAGCTTCAGAGATAGCGAAAAACCGTTGATCCACGATATATTTTATTTTACTTATCTAATACCTATAATATCGCAAAAAATGTCGCTTAGATTAATTATAGCCTTTCAACCGTCGCGCGTCAATAATAAATAATTGTTTCTTTAGGTTTTGTGTGCCAATAAATAATGAAAAAAAAGGAAAGAAAACACATAGGTAGGTACATAAGCATTGTGTGGCAAATGGGTCCTCACGATCGTTTCTGAATTTCATGCGCTAGTAATTGGGCGATTGGCCAGACGTGGTCGAGCCAAATTGGGGTTAGAGAAGGTCACACATTAAAATCGGTCTCATTCTAGACCAATAATTGCTGAATATTTTTTGCGATTCGGTTGGAGCACTGTGGTATTGCAGAGGTTGAACGCTTATGGAGTCAACCTTCCAATCTGATTACGTATTATAGGAATTAGTCGTTCCCACGCGGTTTTACTTGCATAAATTTCGGATTTACCGCGCGAATTCCGAAACAAAAGTACACCCATGCTACTCAGGAATATTGCAGTTTTGTATCGGTGTAGTAATTTTTAAAATCGGTTCAATAGCTTTTGAGTTTTTTCAACATAACAACAAAAAAACACAATAAAAAATATACAAAAATCAAATGTTTTCTCTCTATATTACTATAAAAAAAGGATTTTTTAAATGTCACGTAAAAAAAGAATACTGTCTAGAAATATACTACAGTTGCGAAAAAAATACGAAAGCAAATGTGAGTGTGTTTGTTACACTTTCACGTCTTAACTACTCTAACGATCATAACTAAATTTTGCATGCACATCGGCAGCAGTACTAATTTTATACTGAAATTTTCATGGAAACTCTGAAATCAACGCAGATAAAACCGCGGGGATCGGCTAGTAAGTAGGTAAACAAGGTGTTATGGAAGGGTGTAGTCATATTTACATCTGGAAATTCTGTACAATAATTTTACCGTAGTTTTCAGCTCAAAAACCTTACTTCATGAACCTCATGAACAAAATAAAAAAATACTTTTATCCACCTCTTCCACAACAAAATAAACATTTCATATCACCGGGTAGGTCATGAACTGGTCACAACTTCACAAGTGACGGGTTCAAGATCATTCGATGCAATTTATCACCGTTGGGATGCAGAGACAAGTTAATTACAGTAAACCTAGCTTTGATAAAAGTTTTTTTCATGATACCGGTTCAGTTACCAGTGTCAAATCATTGCAGATGATAACGTGAACACGATTGTCAAAAATGACTACACCTTTCTGTAACACTCTGTAGGTATACAATAATGCTTTCTTCCTTCTTTCCTTAATATTCTGACAGATAATCCATGTCCGAGCGGATTACGCACCTTAATAACGGCATTAACGTTGGACCTTAATAAAAAAAGACAAAGGCTCCTTAATTAAGTACTCACTTAGATCATCCCCAAGTTTTCCCCGAGGACTTACTTACTTTGGGGGTATCATTACTCGTAGGCTAATTACTTTAATTAAATTGAACTAACTGGAAGGTATATTGCTTGATGAGTTGATTCGCCACGCACCTTTCGAAACCCGAGTAGGATCGAACCAAGGGATACATAAAATACTTTTTGCTGTGGTATTGTTATATTGTATTTAAATTTTATGAAACACTAGCCGTGCCCCGCGGTTTCGCCCGCGTGAGTTTCGGGATTCCCACAGGAACTCCAATGTAATCTAATTTACTCCTTATAACAACAGCTAATTAGCAGTGAAAGTCCCGTCAATATCGGTCCAACCGTTTCGGAGATTCACCCGCGTGAGTTTCGGAATTCCCGCAGGAACTCCAAACTTCTTTTACATAAACCTTGTCCTGACAATAAAGAATACAAAAAAAAAACAATTATCCAAATTGGTGCAGTCGTTTGGAAATTATGCGCTTAACAACACATTTGACGATTCATTTTTATTATATAGATAAAAAGATAACAAAGAATTCCAATATCACAAATGTGAATGTGAGTTTGTTACGTTTTCGCGCCTTAGTATTCAACCGATCGTCATGAAATTTTGAATACATCTTGTCAGGGGTACAGTTCTCTGTACCCCTGACAAGACATAGGGTACTTTTTATCCCGGAATTCCCGCGGGAATTTGATGCGGAAACAGCTTTTTCTTTATTATCAGGGGTATAAGGTACCTTTCATCGAGACAGAAGAACTGTTCCTATGAAATAGAAAGAAAAAATGATTGATAAAACGCGACTGAAACCAATCGCATTCCCCAGTATATCATATACTAGCTGTCCCCCGCGGTTTCACCCGCGGTAATTTCGGAGTTCCCGTGGGAATTTCGGGATAAAAAGTAGGTACCCTGTGTATCACAAACTTTACCTGTTTATAATCTTAATACATATAAATCACGTGTCACGTTGTTTATCCGCGATGGACTCCGAAACTACTGAACGGATTTTGATAAAATTTTGTAAACATTTATAATATGGTCCAACTTAAAAGATAGGATAGTTTTTATCCCGGAATTCCCTCGGGAACTGAAGGCCATAGAGTACTTTTTTCCTGCAACCTCCGCGGGAACTCCGAAATTACCGCGGATAAATCGCGGGGGACAGCTAGTATTAGTATAGATTATTAACGTAATGAGGGGTCTAGAATCAAAGGTAGCTATGTGCACAATCTGGAATTTTTCACAAAATGAAAAACAGCTTTTTTCTAGCTTAAACTTTTTTAGCTGATTTTTGATTCCAATCCTAGTTTTCTGCAGTTATTATTTTTTATGACTATCAGCTGTTTTTGATAACAAGTAGTAAGCGGAATCCGTAGATAATCATGAGATGAATTTAACGACATTCATAGTCCAAAATTGAAAAAAAAAAAATGCAACTAGCTGCCTTTGATATAATACCCCTCGCATCTTGGTCGTGGCTGTCGCAAATCACCGCAAAGTAATCTTTCAGGTCAATACATTAGTTAATCCGGAAGTAATTTTAACTCCGGTGTCGCCATAGTTACTCGCGGCAAATCTCGCGGGGAATCTCACTAATGTATCCGTGTTCCATTCGGCCCAATAGCTATCAGTTTAACTGTACGTACTACGTAAGTAGTATTAAAGCGGACAATTTTAAGGTTCTGTACCTACCTGAAAATAAATAAGGAACCGTTATAGGACCTTTTGCTGTCCACATGTCTCTCTGTTTGTCGAGGAACTCTCAGGAATGCATGGAGGTATTAAGATGAAACTACAGCTCGGGGCTGTGGGAAAAATCCGACTCCTATGTCAACGCAGTCAAAAGATACGGTCGTTTATACCACACATTAGGGATGTGGACTACTTGAAAATCAAAATTCTAATTAGTCCGTCAGTTAGAAAAGAAAAAAAACAATAAACACGTATTTTTTGCTTTTTCATATAAATTAAAATATACAGTGAGAAAACGCATTAAAGTTTAGGGTGAGGGGGTCGTGACGTCATTAACCGCTAAAACCGCCATACAAACTGTCAGAATAGTGACGTCACGCGGAATTTCAACTCAATATATCGCCGTTATTTTTTGATTACTTAAAAAAAGAAAAAATACGTGTCCAATATTTTTTAATAATCTACAAGACGGACTAAAAAATAAAAATTAGTCCACATGCCCATTCGAAACTCGCAAGGGAATCAAAACAGCCGGCTTACTCTTGACGCTATCGAGTAAGGTTCCTACTCGTGACGTAATCGTGTTAGGATCAAATTCGAAATGAAATAAATTAATTAATGTGGGTAAATTAAGTTACTTCTAGGTACTTCATAGCTATGGAACGATACGAATTTCAGTGTAATTAATATCAATTATGTGGAATATAAACAATTGGCTACTTGACCATTTTTTTTTAATCCGTCATGTAGATTAGTCAAAAAATAACGACAATACATTGAGTTGAAATTTCGCGTGACGTCACAACCCGGTGCAGTTTGTATGGGGCTTATACTGAATATTGACCTCACGAGTACCCCATTCTAAACTTTAATGCGCTTTATCTGAGTTTATTTTCATTAATTTGAAAAAAGCAAAAAATACGTGTCTATTATTTTTTTTATTTTCTAACTGACGGCCTAATTAGAATTTTGATTTCATACCCTGGAGAATATCTATTGTTGTAGGCTGGATGTGGTAAGGAAAAAACAGGAAGTCCTATCGTATGAGATATTAATCAAAAAGTTTGAACTTTTCCAACTTCAAAGCTTACGTCTACGTGCTACGCCACTTCGTAGCTCACTTCGCTAACTGCGTAGAAGCGCTACGCGAACACAATTTTATATTCAAACTAGCTGTCCTCCGCGGTTTCACTCGCGGTAATTTCGAAGTTCCCGCGGGAATTCCAGGATATAATATATATATAAACCTTCCTCATATCCCATGTGCCCGTACCCTTGTGAATTTCGGAAGTTCTTCGTGAACTCTACAGAATATCCTATGACACTCGGGCATATTGTTGTTTTTTTACCTTACATCCAAACAAACTTAAAAACTTTAGCTGTTTATATTATTTTTAGTATAGATAAAATAAAACAATATTATATTGTTTGCTTATCTTACATATAAGGGACTAGCTGTTCTCCCGCGGTTTCAGCCGCGGTAAATTCGAAGTTCCCACAGGTTTTTGAAGTTCCTACGGGAATTTCAGGATAGAAAGTACCCTATGTCACTTAGAACTACCGTGGCATCCTACAAGTGAAAGAATTTTCAAAATCGGTTCAGTAGATCCAGAGATACCCCCTGCAACGTCTCAAACTCACAATTCACAAACTCACAAACTTTACTCTTTATGATACGAGTCTTCGTGTTTGTATGTCTGTCGTCTATGCGTTTCGAAACCATTGGTCCGATTGTGATGAAACTTTGGCGGGTTGTTCTGCCTGCGTCCGCAAAGGTCCGCAAAGGTATGGATGACATAGGAAATTGTTATCCTACTAATATTATAAACGCGAAAGTTTGTAAGTATGTATGGATGGATGGATGGATGGATGGATGTTTGTTACTCTTTCACGCAAAAACTACTGGATGGATTTAAATAAAACTTTACAAAAATATAGCTTATAGCTTACATAGAGTAGTTTTTATCCCGGAATTCCCGCGGGAACTCTGAAATTAACGCGGGTGAAACCGCGGGGCACAACTAGTGTTCTCCGATCTCTCTTTTTATAAATTAACTTCCAATTTGACAAGTTACGCAAACTTGTACCCATTTGTACCATACAAGCGCAAAAGTTTACGACGACGCGTCGTAGGCAAAACAAATACGAATCTTTGAACTCGTGTATTACTTTTGTGAGTCTTTCGCTTGGTTTCACTCCATTTTACTTTGTCGTTGAAGTCACGTGCTACCGTCACCTGTGAATTCTGACTTTTTGGTAGTCGATATTCTCAACTAGCTGTTCCTCGCGGTTTCACCCGCGGTAATTTCAGAGTTCCCTCGGGAATCCTACCATAAAAATTAGGTACGAATAATGCTCAAAAGAGCCTTGGGGCTATTTTGATGAAAATATAAAATTTATTCAAAGACAAACAAGTCTCACTTTAGACAGGAACCAAACATTTAAAGTGATCTTTGCTAACTTTACAATATTACAAGTTCGGGCTAATTTTTGAGTTTCCGGGAGATTTCCGGGATAAAAATTAGAAAACGTAACGAACAGACAATAACTCACATTCGCATTTACAACACACAATAATCTATACATATAAAATGCTTTGTCCTGAATGACTGATGGATCAACGCACAGCCTGAACCGCTGATCGTGGAGACCTGAAACTTGGAGGGTGTGTTCTTTGTATGACGTAGGCATCCGATAAGAAAGGATTTTTGAAAATTCAACCCCTAAGGGGGTGAAAAGGGGTTGCTAAGTTTGTATTTAACTTCGAAATTATCGCGGGTGAAACCGCGCGGGACAGCTAGTATATAATATTAAGTAAGGATTATATCAAGCATGTTTTCAAAGATTTAAACCTTCATACACTTTGTTTGTATTTGTAAAGAGATTATGGGGGAAAAGTTGAAAAAAACATCGAAAATAGCTGATGCCAGGATAGGATCAGACGCGGCGCGCTGTAATCCTCACATCGAATTATTCCTGGATTAGAAGTCCGATGAGGGCTCAGGGCTCAATTGCACCGAAGTACTGTGTTCGCTTGTCTTCCTAAACATAATGATATTACAAATGCGAACGTGAGTTTGTTTGTTACGCTTTAACACCTTAACCACTCAACCGATCATCATGAAGTTTTGCATGCACGTTGTCAGGGGTACAGAGAAGGTCATAAAGTACTTTTTATCTCGGAATTCCCGCGGGAACTCCGAAATTACCGTGGGTGAAACTGCGAGGCACAGCTAGTTTAAAATAATTCTTTCAAGCTACCCTTTTGATACGTTCTCGATACTGTTTTCTCTATCATTCGGTTTATTGAACAAAACAAACAATAATGTCTTGAGAGATTTTCGTGTTTAACAACCAGTAAAAATGACGTCTCAGTAGACACCTATTCTTGCTTTACTAAAATGGGAATGTGATTTTATTTGTTTGTTATGCTTTCACGCTTCAACTAGGTACTCAACCGATCAAGATGAAGTTTTTCAAACACGTTGTTAGGGGTACAGAGAAGGTTAGATGATACTTTTATCCCGGGAATCCCGCAGGAACTCTGAAATTAACGTGGGTGGGACAGAACGTAGAATCAGTTTATAGAAGTATAGATGGAAGTCTACAATTTTTACAAAATGTAAGTAAAAAGATAAACGTCTTGGATTGGTGAGAATGGCTAGGTACTTGACTAAATTTTTTCTTTAGTCCTTCATGTATAGATTAATAAAAAATATTGGACACGTGCTTTTTCTTTTTTTACGTTACCAAAAAATAAAGGCGATACATTGAGTTGAAATTTCGCGTGACTTCACAACCCGGTGCAGTTTGTATGGGGCTTATACTGAGTATTGACGTCACGAGTCCCCCACCCTAAACTTTCCATTATTTTTTTATTGTCTAACTGACGGACTAATTAGAATTTTGATTTTCACACCCCGAAAAATACGCAATTAGACAAAATATTTTCAGTAGGCTTTAACACCGAGCTTTACTCGACAAAAATCTCAATTTGTAACGCGTTCTTTTCGCTGTTGGGGATTTATTTTTTTTTACATTTTCCGCTACAAATTTAAACTCTTTTGAAAATTCAAACCAAACATTTGTTTTCAGGCAATTTGTTAAATGGAAACCACTTTTCCTGTCATGTGTTTTGCTTTTAAAAAGTGCACATTTTTGATCCTATATAAAACTTGCCTGTAATTTGTTTTATCATCACAATTATTTTCCGTTACATAACTGTACCGAATCAATGAGAAAGAACATTTTAGACAGACATACAGACTTTTGAAAATTTCAACCAAAGTCTCTTTTTAAGTTAAAAAAACATAATATTTTAATTTATTAATAGTAAAACATCCCTATAAGTAGGTACATAGTTTAATATTAACTTACAAATTCTCATACGAACTGGTTTTATAGTTCCTGTTGAGACATATTCATATACTTACGTACATATATATAACAACTTGCTGTTTGTGAATTTGAGGCTCCGCTCCTATTGGTGGTAGCGTGATGTTATATAGCCTATAGCCTTTCTCGATAAATGGACTATCCAACACAATATTTTCTTTAATTTGCACCACGGCTCAACCGATCATTATGAAACTTTGTATACACGTCAGTTTTATTGCGGACTTCCTGCGGGAACTTCGAAATTATTGGGGGAAAAATGGCATAAAATTTTCATAATAGGTACACGTTGTCATGGATACAAGAAAGGATATAAGGCAGGTACCTACTTTATTCCCGCGGGATCTCCAAAATTGACGTGGGTAACGGAGAACAGTTAGAAATTCGAATTCTCCGTATATTTGACTGATACAGCTATGAGACCAGCAGATTATTTAGGGATTTTTCGTGTAACAGAGCCCACGTATGTGCAAAATAAATATTTGATTCTTTGTGACACATCGTGAAAGAGACGTTAAAAAAGCGGGTGAAGAAATAAGTAAATACAATGAAATTGGAGAAACTCCGGTGGGATTATTACTGAAGCATGACATCACAAAAAGTACCTATTGATTGGCAAAATCCCCATCGGCAAGAACAAACAAGCGGACTCCGATCTAATGGGACATGACGTTTCATGTCGTTATAATAAATACCTACATACCAGGAGATCGATTTTTGAATCGAATAGCACACGGAATCGAAAGATTTGCATGCGAATGCGTGAAATTGTATTTTTTAAATGTCATTGCACGTGAATTCTGCAACGAGTGGGTCGGACCCTCAGAAGAATAACTCGGACCACTCTTATTCTTCTTCTTCTTCTTTTTTATTAAATGGCAATTTCAAGTAATTGTGCCAATGACAATGTGTGACTTGATAGACAAAGCAATGCGATTGAATAAAAAAAAACCGATATATTTTGAAATCATGAGATTTCCAAAATAAAATAAAGAACTAAGCAATTAAATAGTACATTGTTATCTTGTTATCCTAGGGGTGAAAGTAGTAGACCGAGGGACTAAATAAGTCTTTCTCCCGAGGATAACACTGTGCTTTTCATTACGAATGCAAGGAAAGTCAAAATAAAAATAGGAATTAGCTAAAGAAAAAAATGAGTGAATTTTATTTTACATAAATCAACCATTAGGTGTGCTACTGGCCAGTAAGTATGCCCCCTATGACATAAAAAAAAACTTGAGTTTCTGCAGTATCCAGCTGTCAGTTGAAAGCGGTTCTCCCTAGGGCTGAAAAGGGTTACTTTCAACCCGCTTTTCAGGCAACTTCAGACCTACTTTCCGAGTATGAGTAATGAAAAGTTTTATTTTATTATCACACAAGAATTTTCCAAGTATATTTACAAATGGAGTGTTAACAAGCATTAGTAATGTTTTTAAGTTTTAATGTTTTTATGTTTTTATGTTGTCGGGAAATTTCAGGTGGTAGGATATCGTAAAGAGAGTAATTAAGGTTTTTACAGCTGAAAAAATATGATCCACGGTTCCTTCATGAATTCATCGATCAAAAGTTTGACGTTTAATGGCATAATGTCATTTTCATAATTTGACATGATTGATAGTTCGACAACATCAAGAACGTTTCGTTTTAAGTCCAATTAAGTACCGTTTTATGAAAATCTATGAAATTTACCTTCCGGTTTTTAAATGCGTCAAATGAAACCAATCTAAAGGAGTTTCAGAAAACATCAACACCGCATTCGAATGATTCAAAAATATGACAAAATGGGATTCAGTGATTTGAAATTCACATGTGAATTGAGATATTCGAGCGATTCAAAAATCGATCTCCTGTACTATTGCCTACGGTTACTTCCTAACGACATAGTCCATACTATTAGGTATATTATAATATCTGGGTCACCAAGCTTCGCTCGTTGTGTATAGCGCCATCTGTTCTTACGTAAAAAAACAAACACTCATTTTTCATTGCCTGAAAACACGGGTAAAACGACGTTTTGTAAAAATGAAACCGAGCTAGATCGATTAATCGCCCCCGAAACTCTTTGCATACCAAATTTCATTAAAATCGTTGGAGCCGTTTCCGAGATTCAGATTATATCCTACTAATATTATAAATGGAAAGTGTTTGGATGTTTGTTCGGCTCAACGGATTTGGATGAAATTTGGCACGCACGTTGTCAGGGGTACAGAGAAGGACAAAAGGTACTTTTTATCCCGGAATTCCCGCGGTAACTCCGAATTACCGCGGGTGAAACCACGGGGCACAGCTAGTCAATAATAAAAGAACTTCATACTCATACAATTTTACAGCTATATTTTTTTCTGATATGAGCTTGAAGACGGTTTTATATTAAATTAAAATAAGATTATAATCACTTTCGCAACAACAGGTAAATATCGTTTGACGAGCTTACACCACCCACATCAAAGTGAGGCAAAGTTCATAAAAGATAATACCAGCATAGAGCAACAAACATATAGGAGAGGGAGCGATACTCGCCTAACTTAAGTTTTGTACGCACTACGTACTTAATGTTTACTTACAATTAGTAATTTCTACGCTTTAGACAATCAACGTTAAGGTCCGTTTACATCTACAGACATTGAGCGTGCCAGACACGTTCAGTGGCAGACAAAAATAAATTGTGTATGCTTCGTATATATGTAGATATGCGTGTAATTATGCATGAGTGTATTTATGTATATATGTATGTTTGTATGTATATGTGTATATATGTATGTATGTATGTATGTTTGTATGTATGTATGTATGTATGTGTCTGTGTATGTATGTGTGTATGTATATGAGTATCTATATCTATGTGAGTTTTTATCTAAATATATATCGTAAATGCACCGCCAAGTGAGCTCTCTGTACTACCTGAAGGTTGACTGGCAGAGAATGCCACTGTGGCATTAAGTCCGCCTTTTGTACCATGATGTGCATAAAGTTTAAATAAATAAATAAAAACTATACCTAATATTCTCCTATGCAGTGCGTCGTAACATGGCCTGGCCGATGCCGACAGCCAGTATTCGCGAAAAGAATATTTTGTCTGCGCGGTTCATTTCTGTATACATGTATGTGGGCTACATGTCGAGCAGTGTGAATAGAGCAGACGTCTTTTTAAATAACGGTATCGATCGGATACTGCCCTGGCACGTGTCTGGCATGCTCAGATGTAAATAAACGGTGATGGTCGGTGTCTGCCACGGAACGTGTCTGGCACGCCCAATGTTTATAGATATAAACTGACCTTTACATCGTCATTTTGCGTTATCGTCATCACGCTAACAATCCGTATACTCTTTGGTTTTCAATCGTTGATTTTAATGATTTTATTTTAATACTAGCTGTACCCCACGGTTTCATTCGCGTTAATTTTGAAGTCTCGCAAAAACTCTAAGATAAAAGTACGTGTATGCAGACTTTCATGATTATTGAGTAATTAGGGCGTGAAAGGCGAAAGCGTAACAAACAAACAAACAAATAAACTCACATTCGCATACAGTAACTACTAACTACAAAGCATTATAGTATTGTATTATATGTCGCAGGTTCGATTCTCGCGTTACGGTAAACATATATCCTGTTTGGATGTTTGTTACTCAATCACGCAAAAACGGCTGAACGGATTTGGATGATATTTGGCATGCACGTTGTCAGAGGTACAGAGAAGGACATAGGGTTTTTTTATCACGGAATTCCCGCGGGTACTCCTAAATTACCGCGGGTGAATCCGCGGGGCACAGCTAGTATTTTGAATAATGGTAGGAAGGAAGGTACTTTGGATCTGGGTATTGAATATGTATCTCAAGTTTAATATGTATTTACAAAAAAAGTGTTCAAGTGTTTCAGTTGTCTGCTATTATAGTAGGTACAAGCTCTGCTTAGTTGAGGACCAGGCGCTGTGTGGTAATGTTCAAGCCTTATCTTAAAAATTCCAGTGGTGCTCTGTCTGTTTTCCACGCTAGTCTAGGTCGGGATGTGAATTCATTTGATTTTGATTTTATAATATGAATTTCCGAGCCGTAACCTCAACTATTCGTATGTTTGACCAGACAAAGAGACCGACAACGTCTGACGGCGGCTTAAACTCTTGATGGTAATAATGACCGACGTATACTTAGACATTTTCAGAACTTTGTCATTTCAGTTAGGTAACAGCCTCCTTAGCCAAGTTGACAATCTATAATAATCTATATCTACTTATAATAAAACTGTAGAGAGGTCAATTCTGTACATTGAATATATATTCAAAATTAATATTGGAGGATGAATGGTGATCGATATACCTACTGATGCCAAAAATGCAATCAGTAAATTTTTTGTCTGTCTGTCTGTCTGTTTGTCTGTTTGTATGTGCACGCATAGGTCAAGAACTACTGAAGGGATTTTAACCAAACTTGGTACGATTGTAGTCCATAACACATAACGCTAACACACAGGAACTGAGCAGTGACGATCAATTTGAAGCAAGTCTGATGAAAATGCTCTTTCGAGCTCTTATCCTCGCATACGTTTACTCAATCACGCAAAAACAGCTCAACGGATTTGGATGAAATTTGGAATGCACGTAGTCAGGGGTACAGAGAAGGACATAGGATACTTTTTATTCCGAAATTACCGCGGGTGAAACCGCGGGGCACAGCTAGTTAGTTATAGAATAAAAAAATGCTTAAGGTACATTCTTATTTCTCATTTCTATCCGAAAGAAACTCGAAACACAAGCGAGTGAAACCGCCAGCATCAGATAGTATGTAATAAATTGTAATATCAAATGACATAAATACATTATACTCGTAATGATTAAGTATCACAGAGAAGAATAAACAGAGTCTAGATACGATGAGAATGAGTACTTAGTTATAAGTATGGCGATAAAAGTTATACAATGGAAAATGCTAGCCAACTATTTCAAACAGCTGATATCCGCGGTTTTACTCGCGAACATCAGGATTTCTAAATAAGGACTTATTAAGAACTATTTCGCCTCTTTGGGATGACAACGTGACATATCACAAAAATCGATAATATTTTTATTTGAAATTCAAAACCGCCATTTCAAGATCTATTTTCTCCAAAAACGTGGTATTTTTTAAGCCAATGGCTGCTGAGTAATGAGCGAAAGTGACAACAAATCCGTGTCAAATCACGTTAACACATTTTAATAAAAGCTAATGTCAAACATTCAAATCTGATGCCCGTTCAAATAAGCGGACGTACCTTCAGGTGATCGGATCGGATCAAATCCACCACACTTTCAGTTTACATAATTTGCATTTGTTTGTTGTAGGTATATTTTTTTAATTCATTTGAAGATTTTGTAACAGAACCTGCCGGTAGATGGCGCTAGTAGTCGTAAACAAACACCGTCGTGTCTTTTAAAATCGATGAGCAAAAATGTCTAAAATACAATTTCCGAATTGAATTAAATATAACAAGAATAAATCCACAAGCTACAATCACTAACTGTTCAAGGATCCGTAAAACTGTATCCTTACAAATATTTATTATAAATGCGAATGTGTTTGATAATTTTACTTGTAACGCTTTCACGACTCAATTGATCACCCTGAAATCTTGTACAAATTTGCCCACCGACCTGATGTAACACAAAAATACAAGCCCCCCTAGCCAGATTGACACTCTACAATCGTTAACGCATATGGAAAACTATCTAAGTAACGAATCATGTCACTTGATCAGCCAATCAAAACTTTAATTTTGCGTGGCCACGTGAAAATTAGAGTTTTGATTGACTGACCACTTGAAGGCAGGGATACTTTTATCACGAAATTCCCAAGGGAACTCCAAAATTAACCCGAGGACACTATGAAGAACCGAGAGTAAAAAAAATAAGGAAATATGCATTCATTAAAGAAAGAAAAAACAAATAGACAGACAAACATACTTTTGCATCAACATTTACTGTACCTACCTAGTAGGGAGGGTTAAGTTTAGTTCGTAATGATTTACACACAAGATAAAAAACGGAGGTTATTAATTAAGTTCATATCAAACAAACGTTAGAACGATTCCAGTGTTTAGTTATTAGTAGCTATGTTTATAACCAAAGACATTTTAATAGAATAGACGAATAATACAAACTGTTACTATGCGATCCACGTCAACCAATTTTTGCGGGGGGAATGATCAAAATAAAAACCAATCACATCGTTGCGACGCAGTCAAATACCAGTCACCACAAAGCACATTTCAAATAGCCTATCACATCGCTTTCCGTCAAGTGGTATCTATAGACAATATTCTCTGCTAGCCAACGGCATTTTGTTAGCATGAGATCATTAGGCCGCTGCTGGTTCAAGGAAAAAGCTTAGCGGCCGAGCGTATTGTCAATCTATTCTCTTTGAATATCTTTGTTTATAACATTAAAATATATACGTTATTATATTAAATGGATTGTAAATCAAGAAGATAATAATATCTTGTTCATTTGTGAAAGTCAAGTAATTGTGTGTGGTTGGCAATTCAAAAATAAACATGGTTCAAGAGACGAAAGAGAAAGGAGCTGAGATGGAAGAGATACCAGTTCAGTATCAGACCAAGGAGAAAGAAAATGGAATTGTAAACAGTTTAGTAAATTTAATATTTATTTTTGTGTAAATATAAAACTGCAGACTTAATTGTAAATGGATACAAGCAATAACATGTTTACCCACAAAATTAATTAATTGATACAGTACGCTTATCTGGAGTTATAGAAGGTTTTTAAACACGTGTTCACCTTATTACATTGCAAATACAAACAAAACGTTGAACATAAAAAAATGTTGACAAAAAATGGCGCTATAATTTTAAAACACGATTTACTGAATATTTCTCCCGTGTAGGTTAACACACTATTGCTTATCTATGTCCAAATAAGTAAAAAAAATATATTTATCTTTCTATGTCAGTTTGTTTGAACGCCACACGTAAAACTTGAAGAATTTGAACGAAAATTGGCATAGGTAGGTATATCTAACTCATGTCCAGTACAACAAAGAGTTGGTAAGGAGTCTCGAATTATATGCGAGTGAATCCACGAGCATCGGTTATTCGGAATATCTGTATAATGTTTGCTGTTTCCATCGTTAAAATCGGGGTTCCCGCGAGAATTCCAGGATAAACAGTACTTTCGACATAAACCCACTGGGTTTTTGTGTCTAGACTAAAAACAAAGACTATGTACTTTTCTTGTGAATGAAAAATCAAATAAAAAAGTCATGTAATTTGGTAATAACTGGTGAAAGTAGAGTGACTGACAAAGTAGCTATATACGGTAATGTCAGCCGAGCTGGATGTAGTTTCCTATACTGATGAGGAAGAGATGTGATGATGAGGAAATTATTTGGATTCTAACGAAATATACTTTATTTATGCCTCATTGCAAGACAAATTTGTTCGCAACTACATATCTACCTGCCAGAGCTGTTCCACGCAGTTACCCTCATCAGGACTCCATTGGGGAAGTTTTTCCAGGAGTTCGGCGTTCAAGTTGATATAATACTTAGCATTCTTTGTTACAGTTGTATAGTTTTCTTTAGTCTTTTTTTTAAACGTGGGTCCTTATACCTATTTCCAGGCTATGGTATCGGAATACGTCACGTGCAAATGGTTTGCATGTTCATCTGTGTCGTCGCCATGTATGTGGGGCGGAGTTGCATGTCGGTGGCTGTGCTGGCTATGACCGACGAAAATCGTCGGAATGACACCGATATAGTTGTGAGTTACGATACTGAGGTAATTGTCGGTGCTAGAGCATGGACTATCGGATCATTTTTGTAATACCGGTATTGTTACGATATTTATTTTTAAAATATCGGAAAACCGGTATTTCGATATTTTTTCGATATTTGGATGTAAAAGAAAAAAAAACTGGTAAAAAAAGCCGACATGGACTTAAAACACTTAAAATAATTGAAAAAAACTGAAAAACAAAATATTGAGTACAAAATAAAACTAATCCAGCTACACAAATTTGATCTCCGTACTAACTGCTTCCTCAGTTGTTCATGTTTGTAAACCAAATATACTCTGCTCTGTTGAGCGTACTCTGGCAGGTCCTTAAAAAATTTAGGAATGTAACTTTATTATCAAAGATTAGTACAAATAATTTTTTTTATAAAAATTAAAACCAAATCAACTTTTTTTGCTATGTACTAAACAATCGTCTCAGTAAAACATAATGTTGGTTTGGCCTATGGTAATCTCTTAAGACTTCGATGTGGACGGCAACTGCAACTGATGAGATTGATTGTTAGTAACTAGTATTATCTTTTAAAGACGATCTTATGTTATTGCAGCGGCAGAAAAAGCTCTTTCCGATTCTACACGGGTGGGTGGTAACTGGTATCGTCAATAAATATCTGTAGAGTGTAGAACTTGTCTAAATGAATGCCTTGATCATCCCCGTTTTCATAAAGTGCCATTTCAATCCTAATTAGTTTAAGCTTATCGTTTTCATCATGACCACCGCCACTACCAGCTTCATTTTCTTTCACATTCCTAGGGCTAGGTTTCGAAATTTTCTCTTTCAAAGACTTCTTTATTAAATTTATTACTGTTCTTTCTCAAAACTACCTGATGATCTTCATCTTGATCATCATGGTCTTCATCATCACTGCCATTAATGCTAGTGTTAGTGTTATCTAAATCAACATTTTGAGCAGAAGGGACTTCAAAACGTCGATAGAGCGAACAAATAGCCTCCACCATTTCAAAGTTGGTTAATTTGTAAAAGTATTCCATAGCTACTTCAAAGAAGTAGTTTTCTTCTTCTTCTTCAATTATGGCAATCTATCGCGAGTTCTCGCATTTAATTTTGCCAATGTACGCATTTTTAGCAATTAAAGTAATTATGGCGTAACGCCAATGACAGTATTAGTTTGTTCCCCAAGATAAAACACGATTCCCTCTCGAAAACCAGCTTCTTTCTTGGAAAACAAAATGGCTGCTGAACGGTGGAGAAAATATCGAATAATTAACGCGACAGGCATCCACTCGCTACGACCTCCACCGGTCAACAATCGAAGTGGGTAGTTTTCTGGATTGTGTAAATATTGCAAAAGTGTGGTGACAGAAGTCTTTGGGAAATACAACTAATAGATACCTACAATGAAACGTTGTTTGAATGAAATTTAATAGAATTTATTGTCTTAACTGACGTTTTGACTTTTGACACTACAATATCGTAAAACCGGTATTACTGGAATTCGGTATCGGTATTTCAATATCGGATTTTTGCTCCGATATTCCGGTTTTTCGATATTATCGAAAACCGGTATCCATGCTCTAGTCGGTGCGTCTAGTCGCCGCGACTTCACCGCGAACGAACGAGCGCGCTCCGACTCCCTTAGCTTGTCGTTGCTACTCTGAACCAATTTCGCTAAGCGCCAATCCACACGATGCGGCGCGGCGCCGCGCCGCACGCCATTTCGCTGCATTGGCGACCACACGGGCAGCGTGACGCGGCGACAAAATGAGTAGGTATGCCCAACGCTACGTGACAGAACAGGAAAAACGATAGCGAGCCGCTTACTCCCCTCCCCGCCTCGTCTCCGATGCGAGCGCGGCGCGGCACCGGAGCGCGCCGCAAGGCGCCGTTTGGCCACAACGCATTTTTGTATGTAACGCTCAGGCGCCATACCTGAGCCGCGCCGTACCGTGTGGGTTGGCTCTAATTCTTTTGTGTTATCTTTGTTAATGTAAGAGGAAGAAAAATTAAAAAGTTTGGAGTTCCTGCGAGAATTCCGAAGCTCACGTGGTTGAATCTTCGACACGGTTGGATCGATTTCGACGGGACTTTCGCTAATAATTAATTAGCTGATTTTCTAAGATGTAAATTAGGCTACTTTCAAGTTCCTGCGGGAATTCCGAAAATCACGCGGGTGAAACCGCGGGGCACAGCTGGTCTACAATAATTCATTTGAATAAGAGTGAAATATTTCAGATCTACAGTTGGGACAAAAAGACTCAGGGTCTGATACTTTCATCTTTCTTCTGGGGCTACACAGTGATGCAGATCCCTGGAGGAATACTCGCCAAGAAGTTTGGTGGGAAGCCAGTGGTTTTGTTTGGCTTATTGGCAAACGGAGTGTTGAGCTTGATTTTACCTTCACTAGCGCAGTGGGTAAGTTAGCCTTTTCACTGAATTCTTTTCTTAATCTCGATTTTCATCATGTCAACCGAAAGAGGTGGTAGATCTAGAAGTTCACCACTTGTGGGTTTTTCTATCCCGAAGGTCATTGCGATACGTGCGATTTGCCAATTAAAAGCTATACCTACAGGAGTGAAGCTAGCGCGCCACTTGCTACAAAAATTCTTATCTTCAAAGATATTTCATAAATTTTAAAATTTTTTTTTTTTTTTTTCACAACACACAGAATAAATCTACTTGATTCCACACTAAGCTATAAGCTTGTGTCGTGGAAACCAAGCAAACGTGGTATATACTACACATATTATTACATATATATTATACTATAGATATATATATACACACCCAGACTGGAAAATGGAACCCTGTGTTCATCACACAAAGTCCACCCCCACCGGGAATCGAACCCGGAACCTCTTGATTAGCGGGCAGGCATGATGACCATTGCGCCAATCGGGTCGCCAAATACTTTTGGAATACTGAAAAAATACTTTTTGATAATACAGTATTGCATTATAATATCTAATATATAAAATTCTCGTGTCACAATATTCGGTCCCATACTCCTCCGAAACAGCTTGACCGATTCTCATGAATTTTTTATGCATATTCAGTAAGCCTGAGAATCGGCTACTATCTATTTTTCATCCAAAGGGAGTTCCTGCGGGAATTCCGAAACTCATGCGGGTGAAACCGCAGGGCACAGCTAGTTATATATAAACCAGAACCGCTAAAGTGGCCGATTTTAACCCATCTTGTCTTAACTTTTTTGAAATCATGAAATCAGGTTTAAAATTTAGAGAGTTAGGTGAAGTCAAAAGTTTTGAGTATTGTTCTTCTATTAAATTTTTTATGGTAAAATATATTTATTTTATTTTATTTATTGAAAAGAACGACCAACAAAGCATACACCGTAACATTGGTAGTGATACAAAATAGGAAGATCTTGGAAGATATGCTATATTGTTACTTTTAACCATTGATAGATCTAGTGATTTCTGATTGGATCACGAAGTTACCTAAGCTTTGCTCTCTCTTGCCTCTTTGAGAGCTTTTGAGTTTTGGAGGTCCGTAGAAAGAGGATTAATTTTCAGGGTGACTGGCCAATGGTGTGTGCTGCACGGGTAGCCATGGGTCTCACGCAGGCCTGCCTGTTTCCATCCACCCACACCATAATCGGTCGATGGATCCCCATGCACGAGCGGGCCTCAATCACCGGATTCGTTTATGGAGGTACATAAAATATACTAGCTGCCCCCCGCGATTTCATCCGCGGTAATTCCGGAGTTCCCGCGGGAATTCCGGGAAAAGTACTCTACGGCCTCTTTGTACTGTAGTGTGTGAACAGTTGCACACACACAGTGAATTAGGTTTGCTGACATAGAATTAATTAGCCTATAAATTGTTGTACATTTTAAATAAACGTGGACTTTTATTATTATCACCGGCCGAGATGGTTTTATTTGTCTCCTCGTCGCACCAGCCATTACATGGCGACCCTGCCGAAAACCCAACACTTTAAAGAAGACTACTTAAGAAAAACGAAAAAGTTATGAAGAACAACAATAAAAAATACTGCAAAAAAAAATAATAATGAAGAACATAATTTATAACTTTTGAAGACAAGAAATGGCCATAACATCAGAAGACAAGAAGATAGTATAATTCATTGAAATAAATGCCAAAATAAATCGCGGCGCATCTTTCAAGAATTCACGTCACGTCAGCGCGTCAAGAATTGAAGGAGCGGTGTCCAGTGGCGCTAGGATGCGTGCCACGATATATTTATCACACGAAAGATAAAATTGTCGATACGACAAATATTTGTGGGCGTCCAAGCAAAAAGGTTCAATAGTGAGGTATTGAGTTAAGACTAGATTCGGTATCTAGAATAATCAATTAATAGAAAAAATTGAAAAAATATTCAAAAACTGGCACATATTTTTTTATTAGGCATGTGATTCTGGAATAAGCTTTATTTTTATATATTATTGTAGATTAAGGTATTTTATGAAATTGTAAATAATTGAGCATTTATTAATATAATCAATTAAAATCGCGGAAGTATTTTTTTCACTCAACTTTACAAAAGTCTTATATCTCGGAAGAAGGAGCCTTTTTGCTTGTACGCCCACGTTTATCACCGTGACAAGAAATGACAAAAAATTTAGTTTTTGGCAGGAACCATAGATGGCGGTTTTATCATTTATTTTCGTGGCGATTAAAACAATTTTAAAAGTAGATTCTGTTGTGCTTATGAACAATAATTTTCGCAGTGCGGGTTATTTCTTAAAAGTTAATAGTTCCTAACCAATTTTAGAAAAGTTCTTAAATCCTTTTCTAACCGCGATAGACGCCATAAGGCAGTCGCAAGTAGGTAAATAAATAAAAAATACCTATACATATACAAAAAATTTACACTAAAGTTTGATTGCTTTAGCAGATAAGATAAATGGGAAGAATTTATAAACTACCTACTTTGATGGTCCCCCTGTTATATTACACGAATCAATTTCGGGGTTCCCGCAGGAACTCTTCGTGTCAGGAGGAAAATCCTATTTCCTATTCTAACGGCCGTACTCAGAGTCGTTTCAATGATTACTTGATTTTAAGTAAAGATTTTAAAAACAAATCTACCGCACTCTTTCAGAGACGTTCATTAAATTAATGTTAATTGAAATTCAAATAATTAAATTTAATATAATATATTAGTAGATATTATATATCAGTTTAATATTACTCAGGGATAATTGGAAATTTATAGATTTTAAGAATATCAATTTGAAGATTTTACTTTTTGAATTTAATTTATTTAATATAATTTATTTATTTAATTTAATTTATTTCATATAATTTATTTATTTAATTTTATTTATTTAATATATTTTATTTATTTAATATAATTTATTTATTTTATTTTATTTGTTTAATATAATTTATTTATTTTATTTTATTTATTTGATGCAATTTATTTATTTAATTTAATTTATTTAATCTAATTTAATTTGTTTAATCTAATTTAATTTACTGAATTTAATTTATTTAATTTACTTTTTGTTAAATTGTATGGGTTATTTTCCTGATATAAATGAATTTTAATTTAATTTAATACTACTACTTTGCATTTTTTTCGCCTTTCATTCCTCGTATTTCTAATATTTTCGTATTATTAATATTATATATATTACTAATATTGAATTCTGATTGAATTATAATAAAGTAATACCATGTTATTCGCAATTAAGAACGAATTTTCATTTTATCGCGCTCACCAATCGTCGACGATAAAAATGTGAGAAAACAACGACAAAGTAGACAAAAATACATTCAAAAGTGCCGCATGTTAGGGATTGTCGACAATTTTATCATATATCGTTTTCTGCCATACAAACATTTTTTGCTGCCATGTTACCACTGGTAGACAAAACGATATAAGTACGAGTTTGTCGACGAGAATCGATAAAAGGGCTCGATAAAATTTTGTCATGTGCCGCATCTTAGCTCCGCAGGGTAATCCCGGCCCACGGAGTCCAGGGTATAGCCCGGCCCACAGTCAGCGGACGGCCCACAGTCAGCTGCTACAGCATCTACAGCTGCCACGTGCGAGGTTCCTGCCCAGCAACAGCGAGACCACGGCGTCCGGCGAGCGTACATAATGGCGTTGCGAAATTTTCTACCGTAATGTAAGTCGTAATTTAATACTAGTTTAAATTTGTTGTTTATTGTACTACAGTGTGTTTTGTGTTAGGTATTAGGTATTGTTTTATTTGGCTAGCAAAGATGTTGGATAACTTCTTGTAATAATAAATCGATATGATAGATGAATTAAATAAGATATATTTAGAGTTACAGCAATTAAAAACTTATCTAAGTAAAATAGGTCCATCTCGTAGAAACACAGAGATCGGTCACAAAAAACTTGAAGAAGCTCGAATTGTGTATAGCCAATTAGATGTGTTATTACTAGGTATCCAATCTAAGATAACGAGATCAGAATTAAATGTTAGTGATACCTTATTAATTAATCGACTAGTGGACGACATTCATAGTTTATATAGAAAAATTAATTCCTTAGTACATTGCAGTGAGTCGATAGAAAGTAAAATGGCTACCGATAATTTTGATTTAAAAACGGCTCTTGCCTTATTGCCCATTATGACAGGAGTAGAGAATATTACGAAACAATTAATCGATGGGATCAAGTTATACGATTCTATGATTAATATTGCATCTAAGCCTCTATTAATTGAATTTGTTCTAAAAACGCGACTTTCAGCCAGTGCGAAACTTCGTTTAAAGTCCAAGTATAGTTCAGTTGATTGCCTGATCGGGGATATGAAAAAATATCTTGTCCCGAGAAAATCAGATGTCGCAATCCAGGCACAGTTGCAACGAGCAACTCAGGGGCACAAAAGTGTGCAATCATTTGGATCAGAATTAGAGGAACTTTTTGTTAATCTAACTATAGCCCAAAGTAACGATGATGAAAATAAGTACGAAATATTGCGTCCAATTAATGAGAGGATAGCAATAAAACGGTTTGCTGATGGATTGTCCGATCAGAGATTAAGCACAATAATCGCTTCCAGACAATTCTCATCCTTACCAGAAGCTATCTCAACAGCTTTGGATGAGCAATCTATGTCTGCAACCCATCAGGTTATGAAAGTAACATACAGACAAAATCAAAATAATTCATATAGATATAATTCGCAATTTCGTAACAGTAATTTTAATAAACGATTTCAACATAGTAACTACTTAAACAATAACAATCGTAGTAATTGGAAGCCTAGGTATGCTAACCCAGCACCGACGAATCGAGGCCGCATGCGCTCACGTGCAGTGGAGTCGCGTGCCCACTTTCCGCGAGTTCATCACATTCAGCGCGATGATACCTTAGCTCAAGCGAAGTCGTCAGAATTTTTTCGTCGCCAAAGTAATTGATAATTTTGTTTATAATTTTAATAACAGCAGTATAATTACATGTAGTTTAGGAATAAACTTTAATATTAAATTATTAGTAGACAGCGGAGCAAACTTATGTGTTGTCAAACACGAGTGGATAGAAAGTAATAAGAATTATTTTAATAATATTAAAATTTATAAAGAATTAATATCGATAAAAGGTGTGTGTGGACAATTAGAATCCGAAGGGTACACATACTTTGATTTAGAGATAGGTGGAATAGTTTTTAGGCAAAAATTTTATATATTTAAAAACTTATCTTGTATGGCTGACGGGATATTAGGCCAAAATTTTCTAAGTAAATATAAAGCTATTATTGATTATAAAATGAACACTATAGTTTTGAGAAACAATGATCTATCGGTGACGATTAATATTAACGATATGAATAGGTATAGACACATTATACCACCGCGTTGCGAAGTTATTAAACGTATACCTACAAAACATTACGATGATTGCGTAGTTTTAGCAAAAGAGATTTGTAAAGGTGTTTTCATAGCGGGAATTATCGCAAAACCAGAAAAGGGGTTAATTCCAGTACGAATATTGAACACTACTGATGAAGAATTTAAGTTAGATTTTTCAGACTTAGAAACATATAGTTTAAATAGTTTTGAATCATGCGATTTTAGCGAACAAAAAATAAATGCTGATCGCGTTAAGTTATTATTTGACTTACTTGAATTAGATTATTTAAACAGGGAAGAAAGGTTATGCATTGAAAAAATATGTGCAAAATACGCAGATGTTTTTCAACTTCCCGGCGATAAGTTATCTGTCACTAATTTATTACAACATTCTATTAAATTGAAGGACAATGCTACTCCAGTGTATATTAAGCCTTATAGAACTCCACATGCTTTAAAAAATGAAGTTCAACGACAGATTCAGGAAATGTTAGATAATGACATCATAGAAGAGACCACTTCCGAATGGTCTAGTCCTGTTCTTCTCGTACCAAAGAAAACAAATAAATCTGGCGAGAAAAAATGGAGATTAGTTATAGATTACAGACAGCTAAATAATAAAATACAGGATGATAAGTTTCCTCTACCGAATATTTCAGAAATATTAGACTCATTGTCAGGTAGTGTATATTTTTCAAAATTAGACTTATCACAGAGCTACTATCAGTTGTCTTTAGAACCAGAATCCCGAAAATACACGGCATTTAACGTAGATAAAAGTTATCAAATTTCTATAGATAAAAAATCTCGTAAATTAACTGCTTTTACAACGGATAAAATGTATCAAATGAAAAGATGCCCTATGGGATTAAAAACAAGTCCCAGTGTGTTTTCAAGGTTAATGACAATCGCTATGTCTGGATTAAATTACAAACAATGTTTTATTTACTTAGATGATTGTATTGTAATAGGAAATTCACTAGTTTCTCACAATAGAAATCTTATTAAAGTTTTAGAAAAATTAAGAAAAGTAAATCTTAAATTAAATCCGATGAAATGCGAATTTTTAAGAACTGAAATAATGTATTTAGGTCATAAAATTACTTCCAACGGTATATTGCCCGACCCAGCGAAAATAGAAACTTTAAATCATTACCCCAGGCCAACGAACACTGATGAAGTCAAACGATTCGTTGCCTTTGCAAACTATTATAGAAGGTTTATAAAAAACTTTGCTAATATTGCCTACCCCTTAAACCAACTGTGTAAGAAAAATTTAACTTTTGTTTGGTCGCAACAGTGTGAATTAGCATTTCAGGATCTGAAAAACGCTTTAGTGAGCCCACCTGTTTTACAGTATCCAGATTTTTCAGAAAATAATACATTCAGGTTACAGACTGACGCATCAAAAGTAGGCTTAGGCGCCATACTATCTAATAACAATGGACAAGTTGTAGCGTACGCCAGCCGCAACTTGAAACCAGCAGAAACAAGATATCCTATTATTGACTTGGAATTATTAGCGATAGTATGGGCGACAAGACATTTTAGACCTTATTTGTATGGTCGTAAATTTAAAATTGTTACTGACCATAAGCCACTTATCTATCTTTTTAACATGACAGATCCTTCGAGTAGATTGACAAAATTTAGACTATATTTAGAAGAATTCGATTTTGAAATAGAATATGTCCCGGGTCGAAATAATGCTGCTGCAGACGCATTAAGTCGAATCCCGATAACTTGTTCAAAGTTGAAAGAAATGAGAGAAAATGTAGTATCGGTCATTACACGAGCTCAGAAAAAGAGATTAGAAGCTGACGCTCTCAACTCGACATCGTCCTCAGAGAATCCTGCATCTTCTAGGCCTGATCAACCTAAAGTTGTAGAAATTCTCAAAAAACCAGCAGATACAATTGAATTAGTTATTTGTAAAAGGCAACCACATTTAAAAAATGTAGTAATAAACGCTAGCGATACAGGTAACTGTATATTTATGCCTTCGAGATCTACTATTTATCTGATATCTCGATCGTTATCGACTGTACCAGTGTTAGCGAGAGAATTAGAAGCTATGTGTAGAAAAAATAATATTAACGAATTGATAATTTCTCGAAATAAAGAAAATATTTATTGCATAAAGAATTTGGTGAAGGAAATGAAAAACATACCAAATTCACCGAGATTACTTGTTATTAATAATATGATTCGAATCGACGATAAAGACGAGAAAACTGTTATTTTAAATGATTTCCATCTATTACCGACCAGCGGTCATGCGGGAGTTAATAGGATGTTGAATAATATAAAAAAGTATTACTTCTGGCCAGGAATAAGTAATGACGTCATTGAATATGTAAATAAATGCAAACAGTGTCAAATACAGAAATTTCCAAATAGGAATATAAAGCAGCCAATGGTTATAACAACCACTGCAAATACAGCTTTTGATAGACTTAGTTTAGATTTAATGGGACCCTTAGAACAAGATGATTATAATTTTAAGTATATTTTAACGCTTCAGTGCGATTTAACTAAATACGTTGAAGCTTATCCTTTAAGAACTAAGGAAACGGAAATAGTTGCTAGAGAGTTAGTTAGAAATTTTATTTTAAGGTATGGGATTCCAAGAGAAATAATAACCGATAATGGAACAGAATTTATGTCCTCTACCATGTCTGAAGTTTGCAAATTATTGAATATAACGAAATTAAACTCTACAGCGTATCATCATGAAACATTAGGATCTTTGGAAAATACACACAAAAGTTTAGGTGCATATTTAAGAATTCAGTGTTCAAATAACAAAAACGATTGGAGTAATTGGTTACCCTACTGGTGCTTTTCTTATAATACATCAGTTCATTCAAGTACGAAATATACACCATTTGAACTTGTATTTGGAAAACTTTGTAATTTGCCAAGTAATCTTAAGTCTCAAGTAGATCCTATGTATAATTTTGACGATTATCCATTTGAATTAAAATATAGGTTACAGAAAGCCCAAACGGATGCTCATAAAAATCTTTTAGAAAATAAGCAATTAAGGAAATATATGTATGATAAGAATATTAACCCTGTCACATACAAAAAAGGTGACTTATTGTTATTGAAAAACCAAACTGGTGACAAATTGGATAAAAATTTTAATGGACCATTTAAGGTAATTGAAGATTTGTGTTGTAACGTGAAAATATTAACAAATAACAAAGAATACATTGTTCATAAAAATAATACCAAATTATTTCATGTTTAATATTAATATATAACTATAAGTAATTTACATTAAATAATTAAGATATAAAGAAAATGTATTAGTTTAAACGTCAACATTCCTTAATGCAATTCCTTTTAAAGGGGAGGGGTGTAACGGCAACTTTTTGAGGGGAGGTGTAGTGTGTGAACAGTTGCACACACACAGTGAATTAGGTTTGCTGACATAGAATTAATTAGCCTATAAATTGTTGTACATTTTAAATAAACGTGGACTTTTATTATTATCACCGGCCGAGATGGTTTTATTTGTCTCCTCGTCGCACCAGCCATTACAGTACCCCTGCACTGACAGTAGTAGTTTACGGTGATTAGCTGTTCCCTACATTAATTCCGGAGTTCCCACGGGAATTCCGGGATAAAAACTACCCATCTTTTAAGTTGGGCCAACTACAAGTAATACAACATAGTGACGAAATTTCATCACGATCGATTCAGTAGTTTCGGAGTCCATCGCTAACAAACAACGGGACACGTGATTTATATATATTAGATAGATAGGCGTTTATCCGGTAGGTATATACCCAAGCACCGTGATTAAACCGGGTCGATTGCCCATTTATATACCTACTCCGATGCAAGAAATTTACGATTAGGTTCTACAGGAGTTGTTCAGGTAAAACGTGAACACACGGTGGTAACACTGATTGTTTTTGGTAATTTTAAGTTCTGCCTACTGGCAACTTTTGCTTGTTCCATAAGATGGCGGTTTTTTTTGGCGGGAAAGAAAAAAAAGGCGGTCGCTTTGAATTGTTTCAAAAGATATTTATTTTATTTTCCTGTTTAAAGTGTAAAATAAATACTAAAAACTAGTGTAGTTAACGGTTAAAATGGATGGCGATCCGGGCCCGGGGCCAGACCCCGAGTCCGTGGCCAAGAAAAGAAAGGCGTCTGAACTGGCAGACGGCGGTAGAGGTAAAGACTATTTAGGAGGTGAGTACGCGCCGTTCAACAAACCAGGGTACAAGCGGCTTTATCCTGAGCACTCCAGTACCAGCATATTTAAAGTTTTCGTCCAAAACATCAATGATAAAGACAAGTTGGGTAACAAGAGTCCAATATATTTAAACCACATATTCTCTACTGAGGTTAAGGGCGTAGTAGGGATACAAAGAGTGAATGCTAACAAAATTGCAGTGATATTTAAACAGTATAATTACGCAAATAACTTTCTAGTTAATACAAACTTTTTAGATAAATATGAAATGAAAGCTTATATACCAGCAGCCCAGATCGAAAAAACTGGTATCATTCGATACGTGCCAGCTAATGTTTCTAATAAAGATCTATTCAACAAACTGTCCTCACAATATGAAATTATCTCAGTGCGCAGGTTCACAAAAAAAGTAGGGAAGGAAATTATTCCTTTACAAACGATTAGCATTACTTTCCTATCAGATATTTTGCCGGAATCTGTACAATATGATTTATTTTCTTATAGAGTATTTGAATATGTTCGACCTTTACTACAATGTTTCAAATGTTTCAAGTTCAATCATTCAGCAAAAATATGTAATGGTAAGCAGCGTTGTTCGATTTGCTCTGGTGATCACTATTATAAAGACTGCGATAAACCGAACGAAATTAATTGTACGAATTGCGGTGGTCCTCACTTAGCAATTTCCAGGGAGTGCCCAATTAAAATAAAAAAAATTCTTGAGAAAAAACAAAAAATTTCTTACGCAAGTGTCACCAGCACCAAATCAATTGACCTGAACAAAGATTTCCCACCCTTGACTTCAAACAAAAATGTACATAATATTGTAAGTAACAAAAAAGAACCAACAAATGTAAATAAACCTAGTGATGTAAGATATAAATATGATTTAAAAAGTAATGATGAAATTATAAATATTCTTGTAAAAACCTTAGTGGATCTAGGAAATAAAAATGATAATATTCCAGTTACATTTCAACTTGTTAAAGACTTTCTTCACAAAAATTTAAATTAAAATGGCTACTACAGCAGCTAATTCAATTCGTATAAGTCAGTTCAATATTCAAAGCGTAAATAATAAAAAAGCATTGCTCCTAAACTTTCTGGAAAACTATAATATTGATTTATGCTTATTAAATGAGACTTTTTTAAAAGATGGACATAATTTTAAAATAAATAATTATAATTTCATAGGCCAGAATGGTACTAATGGACATGGTGGGGTAGGTATCTTAATTAAAAATACATTTAAATATCAAGTACTTCATACACCTTTCTATGAAAATCTACAATCTGTTGCGATTATTTTGAAAACTGACATGGGCAACTTATCTGTATTATGCGTTTATAATCCTCCTGGTAACAATAGATTCAGTAAAAATAACTTAAAAAATATCATTGATGACCTACCTAAACCAATAATGTTAAGTGGAGATTTGAATGCACATCATGTTGCATTTGGATGTCTGACCACTATGTCCAGAGGCACTCAACTGTACGACCTCCTTGAAGAAGTAGATTTATGTATTTTAAACACTGGTGAACCAACTACAGTAGGATCTGCCTATCATAATCAGTCTGCAATAGACATAACTTGCATTAGCCCTGCAATAGCACCATTATGCTCGTGGTTTGTTCATGACGACCCCATGGGCAGCTATCATTATCCCACCATAACAGAAATCCAAATTTCAGTTCAAAGATACCAAACCGGCCTTGATTTTGAGAAGTTTGTTTACAAGAGAGCTGACTGGCGTAGATTTCACACTGTAACAAAAGAAACATTTAAAAATTTTAAGGTGGATATAGAAAATCCATTAGAAACATATAACGCCTTTTATGAATTATTATGCCAAGCCAGAAACCAATGTATCCCTAAATTTAAAATCACATCTAATAAAATTTCGAGGAAACCTGTGCCATGGTGGGATGATGAATGCCTACAAGCTGTTAAAAATAGTAAACAAGCTCTTAATTTATATAGAACCCAGCCCTCATTAGAAAATTATATTGAGTATAAAAAAATTGATGCACTTAAAAAAAGAACCATAAGTAATAAGAAAAAAGATGGCTGGAAATCACTGTGTGAATCTTTTAACAGATATACCCCTGTTAGTACTATCTGGAATTATATAAGAAAGTTTAAAAATGTTCATACCACTAAAATCTCCAAGAATGATGAATGGATCCCCTCCTTTTTAGATAAATATGCACCTGCTTCCACACCTGAAAAATATGTTAATATGGATTCTTTAGAAACCTTCTTCTGTAAAAATGGCAGTACCAATGCTACATTTATAACAAATCCATTTACTATGGATGAGCTCTCAGTTGCAATGACATCTAGAAAAGATTCTACTCCTGGCCTAGATGAAATTCCTTATAGTCTATTAAAAAACTTACCACCCGAAGTTCTTGAAATATTATTGCAAATATATAACTTGCTTTGGAGTACACTTGCAATCCCTTCCTCTTGGAAAACTCAATGTGTTATACCAATATTAAAACCAGGTAAACTAGACAATGATCACAATTCCTATAGACCTATCTCTCTATCATCCTGTATTGGTAAAATTTTTGAATGCATGCTTAAGTTTAGACTAGATTATTATGTGGAGTCAAACCTTATCTTACCAGTAGAACAATTTGGTTTCCGAAAGGGCAGAAGCGCAGCAGAAAGCTTTGCTTCTCTCATTGTAGATATTAAAACTTCTTTTCTCAGTCATTCTTATACAGTTTGTGCTTTTTTGGATGTCCAAGGGGCATTTGATAATGTAAACCCTGCTGTACTGGTTCAGATTTTGAGTGAGCTGGGTATTCCAGGTCACACCTGCAAATGGATATTTAATTTCTTGTATGATCGTATAATGTATGTCAAGTATAATAATTTGCTTCATGGCCCTAGAGCAGTATATAAGGGCACAATGCAGGGAGCCACTATTTCTCCATTATTGTATAATCTTTACACTTGTCAACTAAATACTTACTTGGACAAGATTAATGTAAAATATCTACAGTTTGCTGATGACTTAATTGTATATACTGTGAATAAGAACCTAGATCTAGCTGTAAATTCTTTAAATTCTGCTTTAGAACAAGTACAAGTATTTTACTCTAACAAATTACAACTGAGCATTAGTCCACATAAAAGTGCAAGCATGATTTTCTCAAAGAAAATTATAGATAATAATATACTAAATAATGATATTATCTATGACAATGCTCCCCTACCAATATTAAATGAAAAAAAGTTCTTAGGAGTCATCTTAGATAAAAAACTTAATTTTCAACAGCACATAGATTACATTATCAACAATGCCAGTAAAGGTTTAAATATATTAAGATCTCTAACAGGTGTACATTGGGGTGCAGACCCAAACATACTTTCAATGTTATACAAAAGTATAGTACGTAGTCATTTTGACTACAGTTCCTTAGCTTATATGAATTCTAATGTATCTGTTCTCCGAAAATTAGACTTAATCCAAAATAAAGCTCTGAGAATAATAACTGGTGCCATGTGTTCGACCCCCATTAATGCAATGGAAGCCGAAGCATGTATTCCTCCACTATCATTAAGACGTCTGCAGATAGCAGAAAAGTTCTGCTTGAAAATCCTATCATCTAACAATAAATGCACTATGGATTCAATCATGCCCAATCAATTTATGACTAATTCAGTTCAAAATGCAAATTATATTAACTATAAAGATATTTTGTCAGAAACACTGCCACCACTTCAACGTATAATCTTACATATAAAAAGTTTAAGCAGTCATATTAAAATAAGTTATCCATGGCCTATATATAAGACAAACTATAACTCATTAGTAACAAAAATTAATTTCCAATGTATTTTTAGTCAAGCGGAACTTTTAAGCTACATTGCAGATAATAGTAACTCTTACAGATTGTACACTGATGGCTCAAAATCAGAAAAAGGAGTAACCTCTGCTTTTTATGATCCACAATTAAAACTATCGAAATCCTTTAAAATTCAGGATCAATGTAGCATTTTTACTGCTGAGTGTTTTGCCATTCTGAGGGCTCTTATATATTTTGAAAATGTAAATAGTACAAATTTTATTATTTTCTCAGACTCAAAGAGTGCCCTTAGCTCATTAGCTAATAACAATTGTAAATATAATTTAAACTACTTAGTGTATAGCATAAAAGAAAGATATTTAGATTTATATATGAAAGGTAAATTACTAAAATTTGTATGGGTACCTGCGCATTGTGGAATTTCTGGGAATGAGGAGGCGGATAGGGCAGCCAAGAACGGATATGATGAAGACCACTCGTCAACACTGGAAGTACCATTCACTGATTACTATGCCCTGCTCAATAAAACCTCACGAGAATTATGGGAACTATGCTGGAAACATACCTCAGAAACAAAAGGAGCGTGGTATGCCGAGGTACAGAAAGCCCTACCCGCCAGACCTTGGTATCACAAACATAAACAGGTAGATCATCGGAATTTTATCAGTGTTATCAACAGAATGAGATTCGGACATTGCAAAACTCCTACTCACCTCCATAGACTTAAAATTGTGCGTGATTCAAAATGTGACTATTGTAATTTTCCTACCGCCGATCTGGACCACGTGGTATTTAAGTGTCAAAGTTTCGGAATTGACAGATTGATACTTGTCAGTGAAATAAGTGACATTGTGAACATTTCTAAGAAGAAGAATAATAAACCAACACAACCCGATAAGCTCTCAGAACTTCTAAGTGATCCAAATTTTTTCAAACCGTTATATAAATTCATAAGAAATACAGTGAATAATATTTAACATTATAATTATCAAATTCTAAATATCTACGTACTACAGGCTCCAAAGGGCGAGTACCCAGGGCCGTAAAATTATTAAAAAAAAAAAAAAAACCATAAGATGGCGCTCACGCAGCGTTTATTGTAAATTACTAAAAATTATATTCATGGAATAAACCAATTAAATTTAACAACTGCATCTTTTATTATACATGCAGTTTAGTGGTCCTTCGATTTAAGTGAAAGTCTGCGGTTTAGTGCGGTTTTTGTGAACTCATAACCTCAGTGCAAAAACGTGGTCTCATTTTTCGCGTTGTGAATCGCGTTGCTATAACCACCACGTATCGTAATCGTGCACGCCCGGCGTGGTAAAAGTGTCGGAAGGTCTTTATTTTCCGAGATCACCGAGAAAATCGCACATTTCACGACCTCGTCATCAATTTGGTGCCGGGCACCGCGAGGCTATTGCTCGCCCTTGGAGCCCCATTGCAGTTTTCATGAGACCTTTGTCTCTGAAAGCATCACCAAAACGAAGGGAGTCTGCAGTCTTCACCGATCCAGCGCATGGGTGTGGCTATCTGACCATACCTACCCACTTTAATTTTCTTTTCATTCCACTTGGTTTGGACGGCCATTTTTCCTCTTCCTACGTTGCTGCTGTCACTGTCACTGCCGATGACAGTCTGTCACCGATCTACTTCGAGTTTCGACAAGAGTAAACAAACAAACTTTCCAAGATCGGTTCTATTCCCTCTAAATAGTGCGACAAAAGTGTGAAAAGTGCTAAATATAAGTGCCTCTTTAAGTCGAAAAGTGCGTTCTAAGGCAATAGTGGTTCGCCAAAAGGTTTAGTGATTACGTTACAAAATGGAAAGCTTAAAAAAGCTAAGGACTCAACGCGGACTTCTTAAAGGTATTGTGACTCGTATTGAAAACTTTATTAATGACCCTATAAACCTGACATCTTCATCTTTGGAGATGCTTCAAGCTAGAAAGGAAAAGTTAATTAGTACTATGGGTGAATATGAAAAGGTACAATTGGACATTTTATCCCTCGACCCTGATGACAAGGAGAATGTAGAAACTTTAGAAGAAAAGTATTTTCTTATTGTTTCAAAGCTAGATGCTAGGTTAAAGACCTTGTCAGAAACAGAGGTTTCAAAGTGTCCAAGTGTAGCAAATTCCAAATTGCCTAATATTGACATTCCGGTTTTTTCTGGCAGAGATTTCACTAAATACATTCCATTTATGGATCTTTTCACTGCTATTTTTCACAATAATAAGTCACTGTCAGATGTCCAAAAACTATTTTACTTAAGAAAATATTTGTCAGAGGAGGCTTTAGCAGTTATTATAAATTTACCACTTGTCAATGAGTCATACAAGGAAGCTCTCAGTTTGTTGAAGAAGAGGTTTGATAATGAGACCCGCTTAATTTGTAATCACATAAATCATATTTTAGACATGCCTTCTATGCAAAGGGGTACTGCACTCTCTATAAGATCATTTATTTCGGAAGTCCAACAACAAGTCTATGCTATAAAAAATTTAAAGCAACCCATCGAACAATGGGATATGTTACTTATTTGCATTTTAACCAAAAAACTGGATCATTATACCAATCGAGCTTTTCAACTTGATAGGAATCCAGAAACTTTGCCAACTTTAGAAGGGTTCATAACCTTTTTAGAAAAACGTGCTTTAGCATTTGAAGAAATTGGGGAAAAAGATGCTCCTCAGAGCTCACCCAAAAAACAGTTAAAAGTTTCTAACTTAGTTTCTAAAGCTACTTCTAACAAAACATGTAAGTTTTGTAATGGGGTTGGTCACTTACTGTTTGAATGTCCAAAGTTTAAGACAGCAACGGAAGGTGAAAGAATCAAGTTCATTGACAATCACAAATTGTGTACAATTTGTCTCAATGATCACAAAGGACGTTGCAGATTTCATTTTAAATGTAAGATTTGTAAAAAAGACCACAATACCCTGCTGCATATAACTAGCAATCCAGATTCAGAACAATCGGTTGTTCTGCACACAAATAGCCTCGAGACTCAGGTACTATTACCTACAGTAAAAGTCAAAGTGTTTGATGTTAGGGGACGTCAACTATTTGTTAGGGCATTGCTTGATAGCGGCAGCCAAGCCTCATTTATAACAACTTCTTTAGCAAAAGAGTTGTCCTTGAAGCCTATGACTCAAGAAACCAATATTATTGGTATTACAAACAAGAATAGCTTTATCAATAAATATGTTAATTTGTCTATTCACTCTCCAGTGCAAAACATTCAATTAAACTTAAAATGTCATGTTGTAGACACAATAACTGCACTATTACCTCAGCAACAGTTTGATATTAGTAACTTCCAATTGCCAAATGGTATTAAATTGTCTGATGATTGTTTTAATGTGCCTAACAATATCTCTCTTTTGCTAGGAGCTGACACATATTTTAATATTTTATTAGATGGACATATAAAATTATTCAATGGTCCTACTCTTCAAAATACTCTTTTTGGATATGTTGTTGGAGGTACTGTTCAAAGTTCATCAGTTTCAAGTGTGAATATTGTGTCTAATATTGCTATTTCTAATTGTCAAAAGCTTGAAAATGTTATGGAGCAATTTTGGTTAAGTGAGAAGGTCCCTGAGGTGTCTTCTAAAAATTCTACAGAATTTCAGTTGGCTGAAAAATCATTCTTAGAGTCAGTCAATATTCAAGAAAACAAGTTTTTTGTAGATATGCCTTTTATTACAACTTTAGACCAATTAAATCTGGGTGACTCCTTCTCACTTGCACTTCAAAGATTTTTGTCACTGGAGAAAAAATTTAACAAAGATCCTATGTATCTTCAATCTTATAAAAAATTCATTGATGAGTATATTGCTCTGGGACATGCCAAGATAGTCGACATAGCATCATATGACATTCACAAAGACCCGGTATATTTCTTATCGCATCATGCAGTTCTGAATGAAAATAGTAAGACCACAAAGCTTCGCGTTGTTTTCAATGGTAGTATGAAATCAAAAAACAAAATTTCACTTAATGACGTTATGCTGAATGGCCCCATAGTTCAAAATGAGCTCTTTGATATTCTTGTCCTATTTCGAAGCTACAAATATACTCTCATTTGTGATATAACTAAAATGTTCCGATGTATCCACATAAATAAACATCAAACTTCTCTTCAAAACATTTTATGGAGGGATGAGCCTTGGAATAAATTCATTTCCAATTTACAAATCATGGGAACCATCTCTGTGCCAAGATGTCGTGTAACAGGCAATGGCTTTGAGTCCATAGAATTGGTGGGATTTGCAGATGCTTCACTAAAGGCTTTTGGGGCATGTTTATATCTCAGAGTTTTCACCAAAAAAGGAACAGTCTCTGTTAACTTGTTATGTTCAAAATCACGCATTGCGCCCTTAAGAAAGTCTTTAACGATTCCCCGATTGGAGCTCAACAGTGCCTTGCTCCTGGCTCAGCTCTCAAATAGAGTTTTTATTGATTTAAAGGAGAGATTTCCTCTCTCAGTTCATTTGTATAGTGATTCACAGATCGTTTTGGCCTGGTTAAAATCTTCTAAAGAAATTCGTGACAACTATGTCGCCAGAAGAGTCAATCAAATCAACAAATTGACTCAAGATGCTGAATGGTGTTATGTGAAGTCTGCTCATAATCCAGCAGACCTCTTGTCAAGGGGATGTGATCCTCAGAAACTGAGTTCCAATGAGCTGTGGTGGCAAGGGTTTCCCGCCTTGTCAAATGCGAACTTCACTCACTATTCTCCTCCAGATTTTCCAAAACCGATTATTGACAGTGAACCTGTTGATAGTGAGGAACTAGCAGCCAATGCCTGCACAGAATTAGATTTTTCTTTCTTTGAGAGACACTCAAATATTAATAGATTACAGAGACTAATAGCTCTACTTCTCAGATTTAAAAATAATTGCCTTCATAAAAGTCATAATCCCAATAATAAATTTACTGGGTCATTGACCCCAACTGAATTAAAAAATTCTTTAAATATTATTATTCGTGCTTTTCAACAGAAGCACCTGTCATGTGAAATAAATTTACTTTCACAAGGCAAACCTATAAAATCCAGCTTAGTCAATTTGCATCCCTTCTTAGATGAGAATGGAATCCTTAGAGTGGGGGGTCGCCTGCAAAATGCCACAAATATTCAATATGAAAAAAGGCACCCTGCAATCATCCCTAAGTCTTCTCATATTTCTTCCCTACTGATAGAAAATGAACATTTGCGCCTTTTACACGCAGGACCAAAACTGGTCTTAAGCTCACTTTCACAAAGGTTCTATTTGATCAGTGGTATCAGAGAAGTCAAAAAGGTAGTCCACAAGTGCATCAAGTGTCATCGTGTCAAAGCTGCGGCCGCCAAACAGCTCATGGGTTCCCTTCCCAAGGAACGTCTCACTGCACAAAGGCCCTTTCATAGTACAGGTGTAGACTTCTGTGGTCCATTCAGCATAAAGGTCGCAAGGATACGCAAGCCTATAATCATGAAAGCTTATGTAGCACTTTTTGTTTGCTTCATCACAAAAGCCATACATGTAGAACTTGTTAGTGACATGACTACTGACGCTTTCTTGGCATGCCTCAGACGCTTCATCTCTAGACGTGGACTCCCCTCGCAAATATTTTGTGATAATGCTAAGACGTTCAAGGGTGCTGCTAATACTTTAAAAGAATTGTATGATTTGTTCAGTTCAGAAAATCACAAAAATTCCATTTCTAATTTTTGCACAAAAAACTTTATAAAGTTTAAATTCATTCCTAGCTATTCCCCAGAGTTTGGCGGATTGTGGGAGGCAGGGGTAAAGAGTTTAAAGTTTCATTTAAAGAGAGTAGTGGGAGCTCAGGCTCTTACCTTTGAAGGTCTTTATACTGTGCTTACAGAGATTGAAGCCATTTTGAACTCTCGACCACTGCTTCCCATGTCTGCTGATGTCTCTGATATGAGCTACTTAACTCCTGGCCATTTTCTTATTGGCACAGCCATGACAAGTTATCCAGAAATAGATTATACAATTAAAAATGTCAATTACTTGAAGTTTTGGAACACTTTAAATAAAATAAAACAAGATTTCTGGAAGGCTTGGTCAAGAGATTATCTCACACAGCTTCAGAGTAGACCAAAATGGTTGATTGATCAACCCAATTTAAAAGTAGGAGACCTTGTTATCGTCAGATGTGATAATACTGCTCCTCTAGAGTGGCCTATGGCACGCATCGTTAAAGTTTTTCCTGGCCCTGATGGGAAAGTAAGGGTAGCTGATGTAAAAATAGGTAATAAAGTCTATACTAGGTCTTACAGGAAGTTGAGTCCATTGCCTATGAATCAAGAATAGTAAATTAAGTTTTAATTAATAAGGTAATTTAATTTATATATACCCTTCCCATCAGGACTAGCTGAAAAACTCAAAGCATTTAATTTAAATGTTAATAATGCTTTTCCTTACTCATGTACTCATTGTAGTGATCCCAAGATTGTATCGTAGGGCTGGGTAAGGGGCTCTTTTTTATTTTTCATTTTTTAAATATAGTTATGTCATACATACAGACATATTGTTGTTGTTGTAAACATTTTTCTATAATAAGTTTAGTATTTCCCTCATGCTGAAAATTTACAGTGAGCTAAGTTTAATTACTCAATTAAGTAAACTATTAATGTATTACTTTATGCACTACAATGCAGTACTCACTCTATCTTACTAATTATTATAATATTTAGTAATAATTAAAACTACTTAGTAGTATTAGTACTTGTTAGTATTGTTAATGATTTCTTATAAGCATAATAATTTTCCACATGTTTTCATTTTCCACATGTTTTCATTTTCCACATGTTGCCATGTTTTCAAGTTCTGTATTTTTTGTTTACTGGGCCGCCCCCCCAACTATGTTCAGGTAAAACGTGAACACACGGTGGTAACACTGATTGTTTTTGGTAATTTTAAGTTCTGCCTACTGGCAACTTTTGCTTGTTCCACAAGATGGCGCTCACGCAGCGTTTATTGTAAATTACTAAAAATTATATTCATGGAATAAACCAATCATATTAAACAACTGCATCTTTTATTATACAGGAGTACTTTTATCTCTCTAATCAACAATTAAATTTTTGCAAAAGTTAGGTTTATTGCAGTGTGTAATAACGTTACCCTTTAAGGTCCGTTTATATCTACCTACAGACAATGAGCGTGCCAGACACGTTATGTGCCAGACACCGACAGACGCCATTTATTTAGATCTGAATGGGCAAGACACGTGCCAGGGCAGAAACCAACAGATACCGTTTATTTACATAAGACGTCTGCACGGTGCCGATGCTCTATTCACACTGCTCGGCATGTAGCCACAGACACGTACAGACATGAACTGCGCTGACAAAATATTCTTTCCGCGAATACTAGCCGGGCACGGCCGGTGTCTGTCAGCGTCTGCACAGCCGTGTTACAATAGATATAAATACGTTAATACGCACTGTATAGGAGAATATTATTTTGTCTGCCACGGAACGTATCTGGCACCCTCAATGTCTGTAGATAGATATAAACGGACCTTTCTTTTTCAGTTTTGCAAAATATTTACGTTGTCTTAAGCTATAAGTTATAAATTTTGATAACATAATATCTCTTGATCAAATTACAACGGAAATTAGTGTTATCATAATTTTGGCGATAAAAAATTTCCATAGATTTTATAAATTAACTCAGGAACAAAGATGCGCAAACCAAACGCGTCACAGAAACTTAAAGTATAAATACGTGTAGTAAAAGAAAACAACACTTATTTATTCAAGGAAATATTCTGCCAACACAGCCATGCGAACCGTGAGTTATGTAAGGAGTCAGGAGATTCGTAAAATATATGTTTGTTTTTTTGTTTGTATACTTTATTGAACATTAACAAAGATTTTACAAATTGCTAAAATTAAAATAAGCAGGTAATTTTTACTCAAAGGCGGACTTATCCCGCGAGGGGAATTCTTCCAGTCAACCTTTGAATCGAAAGGATTTGAAGTGAATATTAGCGGGAGAAGAGATAAAGAGAAATGAGGTTGTTGATTAAGTATAAACATAAAAATAATGGTTCGATAGAGTCAAAACTAGAGATAAAATAAAGGAAATTAAAGAAAAGTTGTAAAATAAATAGATAAGAAAAAATAAGGAATACTTAATATTTAACGATATAAATAAAATACAAATCTGCTTAAACAGTAATACAATTATATGAGCATATTTTATGAGTATAGAAACTCAACGCAGGCTGAGAAAATGCTTCCCCAACTTTACTTTGAAGGATGACAGAGATAGAGCTAAATTTGAGAGCATAATATAAAAAATAATTATTTCAGGCGTACAGTTGGGTGTAATTTTAGCTATGCCGCTATCTGGAGTGCTCGCTAGCACTGCAATGGGCTGGAAACTCATATATTATGCTATTTCCGGTGTAATGCTCGCGGCGGCATTGATTTGGTTCGCATTGTCTGCGAGCACACCCGGGGACCACCGCATGATCAGTGCTGAAGAAAGGGAATACATAGAATCTGGAATGAATCTATCAAAAAAAGAGGTGAGAATTATGAACGTTAACTATGACACGTCCTGTTAAAAATTTAGATACGAATGGATTATGTAAAACTATTTGAATTACTGCAATTTTATATAGGTACCTACGTCAAAAGGAGCAATTAATAAAGGCTTCAGTTTTACTAAAAGACTAAATAAATGTTTGATTGAACTGATGTAAAACAAATTCTTGTTTATAATTGTATGTTCCATTGTAATTAGAAAACCTTCAACTATTATAATACCACACTTTTGTGTTGATGTTATTGTTTTTACGATCAGGTACAGAGTACAAACCATCATTGACATTCTCATGGGACAATAATAATAATAATCCACTTCACAACACACAGATCTACTTGATCGCACACTAAGCTATAAGCTTGTGTTGTGGAAACCAAGCAAATGTTTACACACCCAGACTGGAAAATGGAACCCTGTGTTCATCACACAAAGTCCACCCACAATGTGTATAATATATAACAACATTTGTTTTAAATTCCTAATAGAACTACCTTTATTAAACTATTTAACATCAGACGTCTCATTTATTCGTTCAGATTAATTCAAGGGTCACAATGCGGGCTGTGATCCTTATACAGACAGAGATTTACAACTCGGTGTCAACCCAATCTCTCAGTAAGGACTAAGGACGCTTGTTTGTCATGGACGTTATAAATGTTATATTTAAGCCAAGTTATAACTGTTGGTAGTTAACTAGTAAAAGATTTTAGTAGCCCAAATTTTTAATAATCATGACTGTCGATGATGTAGCTAAACAAAACTTTTGCTAAAGCTTTTAACGGCCCGGTTCCACTTTCCAGTCTGGGTGTGTATATAATTATATCTATAATATAATACATAATATGTTATTCTATGTAGTATATACCACGTTTGTTTGGTTTCCACGACACAAGCTAATAATAGCTTACTGTGGGATCAAGTAGATCTGTGTGTTGTGAAGTGAATTATTATAAAAAAAAAACTCGAAGGAGAGCAAAGTACTTGTAGAATACGGTTGAATACTATTTTAGTTACGATAATTCTGCAGTAGTTACGTAAAAAGTTGCCGTTTTCTTAATACCAAATTGACGGCTGTAAAATCACAATTTATATTTACCTTATTTTACACAAAAGGTACTTTACCCAGTTTTTTTATTACTTAACTTTATAACAACACAACTGGTCACAATTTTTATTTTGCGAACTAAATCCTTAATGACTACTGACATTTTCTAATTTTAATGTTTTTCATTCAAATTATAATTTTGTCAATAAGAACTAACTCCATAGACTTATCATGTATTTAAATTTTGCCCCTAGAGCCGAAATTTTCATCACATTTATATTGATATGCTGCTGTCAATGCTACTGCTGATGCTGAGTCAAGGACCATTTCGAGCGTGGAGACACACCACACAAATGGCAAAATATGTTATTGTTTCTTGTTTAGTTTTATTTCGTTTTTCTTTATTTTGTTTTGCTTTATATCGCATTTTTTTTTTGTTATATTTTAATTGTTTTCATTTGTGTTGTCCTGTATGTGTTCATTTGTGTTGTGTTTCTCCTTCGTTTGAATAAATCTTTCTTTTCTTTTCTTTTTGACAGGGCAGGAATTAGTTTTTAGTTTTTGCTGTTAATGGCACACTTCTGTTTTTGAAATATTGTTGACGTTTACAGGCATGTAAAAAAAAGGTTTTTTAAGAATTGTTGGTGTATTAATTTGATCCCATTTTTATTAACCGACTTCCAAAAAGGAGGAGGTTCTATGTTCGATTATATGTATGTTTTTTTTTTTTCAGGGTATCCTTCGCACTCCCTGGCGGCAAATATTAAGAACAAAGGAGATGTGGGCGTGCTTGGTTGCCCACGTCGCAGGCACAATTGGTTTTACAATGTTCTTTATCGACATGCCCACATATTTGGAGCACGGTCTACAGATATCTTTAAGGAATGTGAGTATTTCTCCTTAAATTTATACTATTAAATAATTGGTTTGTTATGCTTTCACACATTAACTACTTAATCGATCATCATGAACTTTGCATACACGTTGTACAAAAAAAAATTGTTTTTTTGAAGTTTTGCTTCTTTCATATCATAAATAAGGAGTTTAAATTTTGTATGGCAAAACCGATTGTTTAGACTTTAGAATATAGATACATGTGCAGTGGTTTCACTGAAGGCTTTTCATTTTAAATAATGATTTATCCCTTTAACTAATATTCCATTTGGGACAGAATCAAACAAATATTTTTGCTCCCAGAGTGCAGCACTATCAGCTCTACCATTTATTGGCATGTGGATCGGTGGTGTGGTATCGTCTTGGCTATCCGAAGCACTCTCCAATAGAAACTTACTGTCTGTGATAACTTGCAGGAAGATATTTAACTCCACTAGTAGGTATTTCCAGATTTTTTTGCGTCCCTCATTGCTTGATGCTTATGATGGTGTGGTGTGGTGGCCTATATTGCTAAAGCAATCCTTCTTCTTCTTCAATATAATTCTGCAAATGTACGTATTTTTAGCAAATAAAGTAATTATGGCAAAACGCCAATGACAGTGTTAAATTGTTCCCCAAGATAAAACACGATTTTCTCTTGAAAACCAGCTTCTTTCTTGGAAAACAAAATGGCTGCTGAACGGTGGTGAAAATATCGAATAAATAACGGGACAGGCATCCACTCACTACGACCTCCACCGGTCAACAACCCTAAAATCAATCATCGTTAAATCACCCGACAAACGTCTATTGCTTGACAAATAATAAACATCAGTCTTGATGACTGCCAGAAGCTGCCACCTTAAAATAGAACGTCGATCAGGTCAAGACCGCTTGAACATATCAGAAGGTTAGTGCTACTCATAAATACAATACAACCGCATCGCTCCTATGTCAATGAGGGTCTCCTAAGATAAACCCTCATCACGATAGCTAACGAGGATATGGAGGATAAGTTCGGTTTTGTATTTTGTATAGGCAGAATTTTCTTTCTGACTCATGCAAGTGATTTTTACCTCATCGACGTCCTCTTTTAACCTTTGAGAGTGCTGGTTAGGATCTTTTCTTCACCAAATACCTTCAGATCTTCGGGTGTTGTGTCTAGCATACTGGCACTTAAACTTTGCAGCTCAACTCTAAAGGAATATTTTTTTCAGGTTTGTTTGGGTCGGCGGCCAGTCTGATTGTCCTGTCGTTCGTTGATCGAGACAGTCGGAAACTGGCCATCGTAACTCTTTTCATCGCTCTGTTGCTGTTGGGGAGTGGGATTGCTGGATACATGGTAATTACTTTCATTGCTTTTAACAGCTGATCTCTCAGATAGTAGTGTAGATAGTTTTTGAATTTTATTGCTGCAATTTAGCACAAAGGTGTGAGTAATTAAAACTGAAAGCAAAATTTAAAATAAATTTTTAGAGAAGTCTTCTGTTACTCATAATAGAAATTTGCATAATGGAGGTTTGTAATTTTAAAATGCACCTTAAATTTCCAGGTTAATTTACTAGACTTGTCTCCAAACTTCGCTGGTGTGTTGTTGTCTATGACCAACACAGCCAGCAACCTGGGCTCAGTCGTCACACCTATAGTCACAAGTTTCATTTTAAATAACGATCCAGTAAGTACTTAAACAGAAGAATTTATAGGAGTACTAGATAAAAATTACTATGCTTCCCAAAACTATAGTAATTTTTAAATAAAAGACACATATGGAGACAAGGGACTATCCATAAAGTATACGTCACACGTTAACGGCGAGGGAGGAGGTCAATGAAATGTGATATTGTGTGACAAGGGGCGGGAGGGGTCCTGATTTTCGTGACGTCACATTTTAAAATCTTATACATCGAAGTGCTAAATGCCAAGTTTGAAATATGAACGAAAATCTTAAAAATATTTCCACCTCTTATCTGTAACTATATTGTTGGCGAACTAAGGTTTTAATTGTTTTGTCTGAAATACTGTTTTAATGTAATAATTTATAAATGTAAAAATTGCAAAATGTGTGACGTCACACTAGGGGCAGGGGGGGTGGCTCACAATTTTGACCAACGGTGACAAGGAGGGGGAGGGGTAGTGTGACGTACCTACGCTACGTTATGGATGACCCCCAACTACGGTGTACGTATTCAAAATAATTTTATTCGACTTGAACCATAAGGCTGTTCGTTTAGTGCGTCCCTATGATGAAAACGGTTCTTGTCTCAGCATTTTGCATGAACTATACGCTGTAATATTTTGCTTGATGTTTGATTAAAACTGTTTGCGAAATAAATACAGTTGATAGCTTTTATTTCACAAACGTGTTACGGGCCATTAAAGGAAACACGAATACGCTATGTCAACTGCAATTTCATAATAGTCTATGATATAGAAAAAGAATTTATTATTAAACACCAAAATCCCAAATGTAACAAGATACACTTAAGGTGGGTCTAAAGGTCTAGTTTTCATACAAACTGCCGTAGCTATATTAAAGGCATTCCGCCTGTTTTTATTTATTAGACTTCATTTAATAAAATACTACTACTTGTTACGATAACGCACAGCCCAAAATCTTTGCATATAGTGAAGAAATAACATAATTACAATCATTTCAAAATGAATTAAATTTCGGTCGAACCTTTGCTTGTGTGAGAGAACGAATACACTATAAGTGTACGAAAATGGCGGCCCGGTCTATAAACAGCTGTAGTTTGGCTGTAGACTGACAAGTCCTCCGAATGCAGTAGTTTGTAGTGAATTCCAAAAAGATCACAAGGTGGCGCGGCGTTGAGCCGTGAGTTTTGACAATTTTACCTACCAAGATAATTTAGAATTGTATTTGAAAATATACCTATTACTGATGTAGTAGGTAGTAGGTACCTATTTATAGTAGCCGAAGCGAATATAAATAACTTGTGGAAAGTTGGAAAAGACGTTTTGGTTCTGCGAATCATGGAATGAAAAAAATATTTTTATTGTTTCTTATGTGACCACGTGATGCAATTTTTTCATACCTTCAATTTTTTTTTTGTAAAGCTTATATCTCGGAACTACAAGTTACAGACCCATCGTGTGGATACTCAAACGTCATGTTTTCGTGATATCTATGTGATCACGTGGTCAAATTTCCGATAGCCTATATCTCGGAAACTACAAGTTACAGACCCATCGTGTTGGTACTCAAACTTCATGTTTCGTGATATCTATGTGATCACGTGGTCAAATTTTCGATAGCCTATATCTCGGAAACTACAAGGTACAGACCCATCGTGTTGGTACTCAAACTTCATGTTTTCGTGATATCTATGTGGTCACGTAGTCAAATTTTCAACAGCCGATATCTCGGAAACTACAAGTTACAGACCCATCGTGTTGGTACTCAAACTTCATGTTTTGGTGATATCTATGTGATGACGTGGTCAAATTTTCAACAGCCTATATCTCGGAAACTACAAGTTACAGACCCATCGTGTTGGTACTCAAACTTCATGTTTTCGTGATATCTATGTGATGACGTGGTCAAATTTTCAACAAGCTTTATCTCGGAAACTACAAGTTACAGACCCATCGTGTTGGTACTCAAACTTCATGTTTTCGTGATATCTATGTGATCACGTGGTCAAATTTTCGATAGCCTATATCTCGGAAACTACAAGGTACAGACCCATCGTGTTGGTACTCAAACTTCATGTTTTCGTGATATCTATGTGATCACGTAGTCAAATTTTCAACAGCCTATATCTCAGAAACTACAAGTTACAGACCCATCGTGTTGGTACTCAAACTTCATGTTTTCGTGATATCTATGTGATGACGTGGTAAAATTTTCGGAAGTTTATTTTTTCAGACAAGAATCGAATACTAAATGCCATTTTACAAAAAAATACCCTCCGTTACACCCTGTATAAGATAGATTTTACTATTGTAATTTTTTCCAAATGATGTAATAGTTCACTCATTATTATTTACTAGCTGACCCCCGCGGTTTCATCTGCGGTAATTTCGGAGCACTCGCTGGAATTCCGGGATAAAAAATAGGTACCCGTTGTCACTCAGGATCACTTTAGCTTCCTATAAGTAAAAGAATTTTGAAAATTGGTTCAGTAGATCCAGAGATTATAACCTCACAAACTCACCCGCGTTAATTTCGGAATTCCCGCAGGAACTCCAAAGTAGCCTAATTTATTCCTAATAACATTAGCTAATTAGCAGTGAGAGTCTCGTCAAAATTGCTCCAACCATTTCGGAGATTCACCCGCGTTAATTTCGGAACTCCCGCAGGAACTCCAAAGTAGCCCAATGTACACCTTATAACATTAGTTAATTAGCAGTGAAAGTCCCGTCCAAATCGGTTCAACCCTTTCGGAGATTCACACGCGTGAGTTCCGGAACTCCCGCAGGAACTCCACACTTTTTTATATAAACCTGGTCCTGACAATAACGAACACAAAGGAAATAATTTCCCAGTTTGGTGCAGTCGTTTGGAAGTTACGCGCTTAGCAGTACATTGAGTGATTCAATTTTTTTTATATAGATTTCAGAGTTCCCGCGGGAATTCCGGGTAAAAATATAGCCTATGTTACTCAGAGATAGCGTAGCATTCTAATGGTGAAAGGATTTTTGAAATCCATCCTGTTGTTTTTGAGTAAAATCGTAACAAACAAACAACAAAACAAAAAATCAAATTTTCCCTTTTTATAATAATAATATTATTGTCAACTTCCCAACGCACTGACGAACTAAATAAAAGAAGATCAATATGAAATAGAATGACGCACGACGGCTGAATCTATAGAAGTTTTTCGACAGAATGATCTATGCGATAATGGTTTAGTTGCTAGAACAACGGGTTGCGAAGACGTCGTAGTAGTTTTGTAAGGCCCCTGTTCAAATCTCAGCCCCCACTGTTATACTATGATGTTTTTTTTTTGTTATCTGTCATTTTTTATTGCAATGTTTACGATTTGAAATCTATACTGTTTTTTCTGTAGATTATTATTCACACTTCTAGACAAACCTATTATTAGAAATGTGAGTTTGTTTGTTTGTTTGTTACGCTTTCACGGATTGATTACCTAACCGATTATTAACAAACTTTGCATACACGTTATTAGGGTCACAGAGAAGAACACAGGGTAGTTTTAATCCAGGAACTCCCGCAGGAACTCCGAAAAACCCGCGCTATAATTTCTATATTGTATAGCTAATAATATTATGAAGTAGTAAAGAACCAGTTGTAAAAAATATTTTACTCATAGGAAACTACAGTATCCCTGAGTGATATAATAGATAACAACTTGACAAAGTATCCCATGTTAGTAGTCGCAAAACTCGAAAACGATCTATCGCGATGGATTGACTTGAAATTTTGACTGGACTTGAAGTTTTGATTAGACGGGACCGGGTTTTTTTTTCCAATACCTGTATATTTTTATAGCTGTTCCCCGCGGTTTCACCAGTAATAAGATAGAAGTTCCCGTGGGAATTTCGGGATAAAAGTACCCTTTGTCCTTCTCTGTATCTCTGACAACGTGTGTGCAAAGTTTCATGATGATGAGGCGTGAAAGCGTAACAAACAAACAAACTTACTTTCACATTTATAGTGAGGTTATCCTACTAATATTATAAACTAGCTGTGCCCCGCGGTTTCACCCGCGTGAGTTTCGGGATTCCCGCAGGAACTCCAATGCAGTCTAATTTACTCCTTATAACAACAGCTAATTAGCAGTGAATCCCGTCAATATCGGTCCAACCGTTTCGGAGATTCACCCGCGTGAGTTTCGGAATTCCCGCAGGAACTCCAAAATTCTTTTATATAAACCTTGTCCTGACAATAACGAAACGAGAACTCCGAAATTACTGCGGGTGAAACCACGGGGCATAGCTAGTATTGCTATAAATGGTAAGGATATACCTACTCCCCTAATAATTGCCAAAACCCACAGTCAAGCCTTATTTTGAGCAAATCTATACTAATAGCTGTGCCCCGCGGTGTCAACCGCGTGAGTTTCGGAATTCCCGCAGGAACTCCAAACTTTTTTCATAAGAACCTTCTCCTTAGAATAACAAATACAACAAAATAAGAATTAGCGAAAATGGTCTAGCCTTTCACGCGTGATGCCGTGACCAAGAGAAATAAGGATTCATTTTTATATATACATACCTATAGATATAGATAAGAGCTGAATCCTCGATTCTGTACAATGTATGTATCTATACATAAACAATAAAATTGTAACAGGTCGATGTCTGTACATGGGAGATAAATAAGAAAAAATAAATTTAGGCGACTCTAAGAGTGATATAGAAGCCAAAAATACCGTTTTTAGAATTTTTGTCTGTCTGTCTGTGTGTGTTTGTATTCGTGCTACGCAGAAACTGCTGCACCGAATTGAATGCGGTTTTTTTGTTGTATTGCTAAGGGTCTAACTTAGATATTCATGTTTCGACTTTTTCGAAATTTCATCTGGAACTCGAGATATAAAAAAAAAATCTGGTCATCCTAATCCTACTTTCCTACTAATATTATAAATGTGAAAGTGTGGATGTTTGGATGTTTAGATGTTTGGATGTTTGTTACTCAATCACGCAAAAACGCTGAACGGATTTGGATGAAATTTGGCATGCACGTTGTCAGGGGTACAGAGAAGGACATAGGGTACTTTTTATCCCAGAATTCCCGCGGGAACTCCAAAATTACCGCGGGTGAAACCGCGGGGCACAGCTAGTATTAAATATTTTTACCAAAATAAAAGAAGAGTAACCAACTAAAAAACAGTTTAAAATAATTTTAAGTCTTTTTATCTGTTCACGATAATCTCTATAATCTCTGGATCTACTAAATAGATTGTCATGCGGTTTTTACAGGTAGATGAGCTTAGCCTGGAGGCTTTATTTAATTTAAATCGGATGGCAGGAAAAACTTATTACATAAGTATGTATAGGTACATATAACAATTTTTCACGCGGGTGTAACCGCGGGGCACAGCTAGTACTTAGAATATAAAATACTTTACAAATCCAACGTACTGATGAAACTCATAAATATGAAAAACTAGTAATTTCGGAGTTCCCGCGGGAATTCCAGGATAAAATATAGATATGAACCTTCCCCATAAATCTATCTATTGGTGAAAACCGCATGAAAATCCGCATCTACTGAACCGATTGTCATGCGGTTTTCACAGATAGATTAAGCTTAGCCTGGAGCTACATATGTATGTATATATAGGCTTTGTTTCATTGAAATCGGATGTCGGAAAAAAAGTTGTTGTATAAAAACCTTTCGCGCGGGTGACGCAGGGCGCGGTGGACCTGTACCTCAGCCCGAACGACAGCTCGTTCGTGGTGTCCGTGAACGGCAGCGACGGGTCGCACGCGGTGACGCTGGACCCGCGGCACGCCGCCGCCGCCGCCGCCGCCGCGCCCGCGTGGCCCGAGCCCGCGCCGCCGATGGCGCTGTACGAGGCGCGCGACCTCGTCACCTACGTGACGGTGGCGCGGCGGCACGCGCTCGTGCACGTGCGCGACGTGCGCGCGCGCCTCGTGCTCATCCTGCCGCACGCGGTGCACGACCTCATGCACACCAAGTTCTACACGATCGTGCGCGCGCGCCACACCGACGACGGCGCCGCCAGCTTCGGGCTCGTGTTCTTCCGCCAGGACCAACTCCACATCGACCATCGGGGAAACCGCGGGGCACAGCGTCTTAAATATTGTTGTTCTATACCCTAGAATTTTTTTTTATTACAGTTTAAAATCCTAGAAAGAACGAAAAATAAATCGTTTATAAATAAGTGTGTATAAATAAGTTTGACAAAATAGTTACAAAAAGTGGAATCGAAATCTAAGGTTTGAACACAAGATTTTCACGATTCATAGTTTACAAAAGAGACGCATTACACCACAGCGCCACCGAGACTCTTGTTGAAATAGCCAAATTACGAATCTTATTCGTCTAGTATTAATCGATTTGCATGTGTGTGTGACTACGTTTCGGCCGGTTATTCGACATTTTCGTGTAGTTAAAGGATAATAATGCGCCTAAAGCCATATAAAAATTTTAAATCAAAGATGTATTAAACACTCATCCTCTCGCACCCATCATCAAAATCTATTTTTTAACCTTGTGATCCTCTGTAAATTGAGAAAACTCTTTTATGGCGCCGTCCGCGGCCTCTATCGGAAGGGAGCTGCATAATATGGTAGAGCGCACCCTTAACATTATTATTTTTAAACTTAAGTATCCGTTAAAATAAATTATTCATGAAAACTGAGAGAACAAGAAACAGGCGAACTGACGCGTGCCGATACCTAAGGGAAATTCGCCGATAAAATATTTGTTAAGATCATTCTCCATTGTAAACCCTTTTTAGTTAGTGTTCGGTCCGTGATTAATGAATGTTTTTGTCTATGTAATTTTTTAATCACATCTATACCTACATATAAATAAAATTGAAGTGTCTGTTCGTAATTTCAAATTAACATCTTTTCACTAAATGCATATACGAAAGTGTATACGGTACTAAAATCAAAAAATCAATTTTTAAAGGTTTTCTCTGTCTGTTTGTTTGTTCCGGGTCATCTCTGAAGCGGCTGGACCAATTATTTTAAAGGGATTTTCACTGGCAATGTTGATGATGATGATGATGTTATAAGGAGTAACGTAGGTTACTTTTTATCTCGGAATCTTCGCGGCATCTCTGAAATTAACGCCGGTGAAACCGCGGGGAATAGCTAGTTATATAGTTTATCTTTATTCAAGCTCTCGATAGTCACATCTCTACAATTATAAAGAGGTAAAGTTTGTGAGTCTGTGAATTGGGAGTTTGTGACGTTGTATGGGAACCCAAAAATTACCGCGAGGAACAGCTAGTTATATACAACGTGTTAATGAATTGACCAAAGACCTGATACACCCCATTTTAAAAAATAAACAATAATATGATTAAAATATAAATTATGTCGAAAAAATTAATAATCTAGAAGTTATTCAACAGTTTGGAGCTAACCTATCTACGAAATTTCAAGCGTTACGCCTGCGCCTACGTGTCAATGACCGATTCGATTCTTTTGCTGCGGGCGGCGTACGCGCCAAACATTGTATTATAATTTAGAGATGGGCTAGTAAAAATAAAGAAATATAACCTATATTAAAACATGGTGCGATCGATTCGGAAGTCGAACAAACTACTTTCTAATTTTCAGTAAATTTATTAACACGTTGTATAAAGAATAATAGTTTCTCCTTAAAAGCATGTTTGTAACAAACAAATAAACAAACTCACTTTCGCATTTATAATATTAGTGAAGATATGCGTTCGGTTTTTTAACTTTTGTAGACAGATGTGACTCGGTGGCGCATTGCTTTCCTGATGGTGGCAGCGATTAGCGTGATATTTAACTGCGCTTACCTGCTCTTCGCTGGCTCTGACCGCAAAGATTGGGATGACCCTAATTACCTCGATAAGACGAAAGCTGATCCGGGTAAGATTTTGATGCTGACCAGCTAAACGTTTGACCGCCAACCTGCGCCCTTGTTCACTATATGACCATAACACGCCGCGTTAAGATAACGCGCCACAAAAATTGCTTTTCCCTCATGCTCAAAGAAGTTTCACTATTTTTACAATACAACGTGTGTTATGGGCATACAGATTATTAATTTCTAATATTTTGGCATCTGGAGCGTTTGAGATTGTGTTTTTAGGACGCGCGTTATGGGCAAGGAATGTTGTTGGTCATAGTGAAGGAAGGCCCTGATGAACGCACCTAGCCTGGAATGGAACTGACTTTCGAGTGAGTCAGCCAGAATACACCGATAGGTGCTCGGCGACAGATTTTTAAATAGAAAAAGATAGTAAGCTACAATCGTACATGTATATATTTATATATTAGTGGGAATGTTTTGGACACAAGTGATTTTTTCTAACTTAATTTTTGCAATGTTAATTGTATTCCGATTTGTGTCTGTTTTTTCTCCAATAAAATAAATAAATTAAATGTATTTAAAAATTAATTCGTTATTATTTCATTTTACAGAAGACGTCAAATTTGTGTTGATTAAACCAAATGTGGATGACGTGACAAATTCTTAGGCCCGTATTCCAAAAAGTTACTCAAGTCATGAATCTAGTTTTAAAACTAATTTCAAGTAAAGCTTTAATTTTAGAACCTTACTTGAAACGAGATTCATCAATCAACAATCAACTGAGTATGTCCTTATTCTAGAATGATACTTGAGTATTAAACTACACTGAAGCAAAGATTTGATCTTTGATTACGTAAGTCCTGTCAAGACCACTCTTGAGAATAGATCTAACGAGATTGTTTTGAATTTTTGGAAACATGGGCATTTTCCAGGATATGAAAATTTATTTGATATGAGCAGCGAAAGGCTGTAATTGTCATTTTTCGATAATCTAATTTTACATTTCTAGTGAGAGCAATACGCAATAAAAAATATTTAAATAAAATTAAAATTGATTTTGTTTTAATCATAGAAGTAAAATTAACTAACAAAGATAATATTATAATCATTATCGTCTTCAATGATCTAATTCGGTTGACTATATTTACTTACTTACGTTATAACCACAATTATATTCTTCCATCCCGTTTTAGGTAGGTACGTAAAATTGGTTAAAATCACTAAACACTATTACTCCGGCGGTTGAAACTGCGTGGAACGGATTATTATATTATCTGTGATTGTGTCAACCAATCAGAGGTCAAAATCTCTACTCAACATTGGTTTCAAGTAATAAGAACCAATCAGAGTTCAGAATCTCTACTCAAGACTAGTTTCAAGTGATTAGAACCTAAAACGCATTCTATAATAAGATATACGCTTGAGTTATGATCTGTGCTCAAAACTAATCTCAAGTGAAATGTGATCTGAGTCACCTTTTGGAATACGGACCTTAATGTAGCCGCTTAGTATTATTTTGATAATGTGCGTTTAAAATATTAGTAGATTACTAATTTTAATTAATAGGAAATATTATTTTACTGTCTTCAATCTAGACTCTAGTCAACTTTGTACGTTTTTTTTTGTGTTACTTGTATTGTATGTCTCTTACCTAAATAAACACTATGGCTTCTTTTTTTGTGTTTTCTATATCAGAAGTTGGTTGACCTGTTTCCTATTACCTCTTTAGTAACTACGCTCTACGATTCAATTCGAGTATTTTTGGGGAAAGCGCTCACATTTACATACCTATACGTATATAAGATGTGGAAAAATTAGCTGCAAATATTTACAGGGCAAAAAGTTAACGTTATAAAAAACGGGATAAGCGAAAAAATAATATTATAAATTCGGTACTTTTTCGTAATATAAGGAATATAAATTCATTGAAAAAATATTACAATTACGTTCACAAGGTACCAACATATGCGTAGCTCACTAATACGTATACAAGGTATACGCCACGCACACAGAGAGCGATGCACCAGCTGGTCAGCTCGATTAAGTTCATTGAACTTAAGGTACCGGTACGCAGCGATGTGTGTGTAAAGCGATTGAGCGGCGAGCGCCTTCACAAGTTTTCATTTTGATTGATTTATTTTGTTTGAAAAAAAAAAAAAACTTTTTTAATTGTATGAACATGTTCATAACGGTGTTTACTTTTAACCCTGTAAATATTTGCAGCATTACAATTTTACCACATGTCATATATATTGACAGACAAATAGAAATTATTAAAAGTCCTTGCTCACAAAGCACTCCTCACTCCTGACTAGATAAGGGTCTATTCACATCCACTTTCCATCCACTGTCCATCATCGAACGTAAAAAATCGCAGTATTTTATTAGATGAAAACTTTGATCGTATCCGTCAAGGATTTTTGTACCAGAAGTAAATTCCCAAAAAAATGGTGGTATCATTTATACACTAGTGCCATCTAGTGTTAAATTAGGTAACAAAAGTTGTGAAAAGAGAATTTCTTAACCTATTAAAGATTCAATTTGGCTGCGAACAATAATTAACTACCTACCTTAATTGTTCAACTGAAAGGTTTTGGGTTTCCCTAAATTTAATTTGGACGCAGATAAGCAATAACGTGTTAACCCACAAAATGAAGTTATTGATTCAGAACGATTTATTGAGAGATAGAGAACGTTTTTTAATTATCAGTTTACCTTGTTACATTGTACATTGTTTAAATATGTAACTAAATATTGCGCATAAAAAATGTTGACACAAAATGGCGCTATAATTTTAAAACTATAATTTACTCAAAATTTCTCCGGTGTGGGTTAACACACTATTGTTTATCTATGTCCATTTGTTTACCTCTTTAGCCTACAATAATTCTACGTACGTACGTCTACGTTTTTAATTTTCAAAATTTTTTTTATCTCACGACAATTACACTTTCAAGTATTTCACCTGAGTTAATATACCTAGTTAAATTATAATAATTGATTGGCATCGTTTTCAATCTTTGCATAATTTGGAATAGTTTTTAGCGTTTTTGTGACATTAACAAAACAAATTTCGTTTGCACCGACATTAACAATGATAGGAGAGAAAAACAAATGTTTAAGCACAAATCTTAACGTACATATTTTAAAATTATTTGCTCTGCAAAAGCGGCAGGTATATGCATATTATGATAGCGAGTCTTTAGATACGGTAAGTATTGCTCTTATCACATCTAGACGTGTTTGCTTTGATCAAAGTGACGATTCAAATTCCATTCGAGTCGGTGGTGTAACTGATAATAACATAAAACAATACAATAATTTCGAAGAAGATGTACATGAATGGAAAACTGGAGACATGGACGTCGAATTCCTGAGATATCAGTTCGAAGAAGGTTATGAAGATGTTGCTGTTAAAAGAAGTAAGAATTTATGTTCTTCTTTTCAACTAAAAGGTAAAAAAAACAAGTTATACTGTAGTAGAACCTTCCACTGTGCGAACCTCGATGACCGAACCCTCAATGAAGATGTGGACTACTTTTGAAAATCAAAATTCTAATTAGTCCGTCAGTTAGATAATAAAAAAACACTAGAATGTCTTTTTTGCTTTTTTAAAATAAATTAAAATATACAGAGATAAAGCGCAATAAAGTTTAGGGTGAGGGGGTCGTCACTAACCGCTAAAACCGCCATAAAAGCTGTCAGAATAGTGACGTCACGCGAAATTTCAACTCAATATATCGCCGTTATTTTTTGATTACGTAAAAAAAAAATCCAATATTTTTTAATATTTTACAAGATGGACTAAAAAATAAAAATTAGTCAACATGCCCATTATCCGAAGGCTGGCTTAGTTTATCGGAACGTTGGTGCGAATTTGTATTTTACATTATTATTATGTAGGTAATTTTTATAAATTGGAAATGTGTGCAATCCAATCTGTCTATAATCATATTTTGTAAAATTCTATTATTATAAACTAGCTGTGCACCGCGGTTTGACCCGCGTGAGTTTCGGAATTTCCGCAGGAACTTTTTTTTTCTAAAATAAAAATTAGCCTAAGTTACTCCTTGTAACATCAGCTATCTGTCAGTGAAAGTCCCGTTAAAATCAGTCCAGCCGTTTCAGAGATTAGCCGGAACAGACAGACAGACAGACAGAGGAAAATTTTAAAATTTGTTTTTTTATGTAAGTGCCGTATATACTTTCAAATGCATTAAATGAAAAGCTGTGAATATGGAATTACAAGCAGACACTTCAATTTTATTTATGTGTATAGAGAATGATGAAATGAAGAGATTTTGTTGGTTGTTTTCTTAAATACGTACCTACTGATTTAAAATAGTTGATAATTTTTTCCTTTTATTTTCTCTTTATTTTAGTATTATTTCATTTTTAACTTATCTAAAGTATTTCAAAAATCAAATTCAAAGCTTTCCTCGCAACAGAAGCCGCTCACTACGTACTCTATGTGGCTAAGCTGGCACAAAATTTATTCATAGAAAGGATGACGCTTCGTCTTGAAGTGAAATTGTTTGACCATGAAGCCTTTTTGGTTGGTTTCGTCATCTAATATAATATATCTATACAAATAAATAAAATTGAAGTGTCTGTTTGTAATTCCAGATTAACAGCTTTTCACTAAATGCATATCACTACATACATAACTATGCAATGTAAAACAAGTCGGTTCCCGCTGTCTGTCTGTCCCTATGTATGCTTAGATCTTTAAAACTACTCAACGGATTTTCATGTGGTTTTCACCGATAGATAGGTAGTGATTTATTAGGAAGGTTTACATCTATATTTTATCCAAGAATTCCCGCGGGAACTCCGAAATTACCGCGATTGAAACCGCGTAAACTCGGTACTTACATAATAAAAAATCTTTTTTTTTGTCTCTGTGTGTCTGTTTTTTCCGGCTAATCTCTGAAACTGCTGTACCATTTTTAACGGTACTTGCACTGACAAGTAGCTGACGTTATAAGGAGTAATGAAGCTGTGGCTGCTTTTATTTTAGAAAAAAAAAGTTCCTGCAGGAATTCCGAAACTCTTGCGGGTAAAACCGGGGGGCACATCTATTACAGATATTACAGATATTGTTTTCTTTGTGGATGCAATGCTCTACATAGACAATTTTCTAATACTCGTTTCAAAGAAAAAAAATAAACCATAAAAAATTATTGAACTTGTTAACATCATCACATCACAGTGTTACATCACAACATTTGAATTCAGTCAAAATAACACAGTAAATGTTTACATTTGTGTTCGTTTGGAAGGCAGATGTCTTAAGAGAAGAGACGAGCGAAACACTCTTGGGTTGCTCTTTTAGTTAAGTTGTTGGTATCAGCCCAGCGACACTCCGTTAAAACAAAAGTTACTATGGATCTATGCGCGAACTTCCTTATCAACTTTGGAATACTTAACCGGATCTCTATGACCAGACCACGCCGTACATTAAGGTTGGCACAAAATGCTTTCACAGATCGGTTCAGCGATTAGTATGAAAGTGCCCACTCTTAAAACGTAGTGGTTGGAATTAGGTAAGTTACCTTTTAATGGGCATGTTGACTAATTTTTATTTTTTAGTCCGTCTTGTAGATTATTAAAAAATATTGGACACGTATTTTTTTCTTTTTTTACGTAATCAAAAAATAACGGCGATATATTGAGTTGAAATTTCGCGTGACGTCACTATTCTGACAGTTTGTATGGCTGTTTTGCGGTTAGTGACGTCACGACCTCCTCATTCTAAACTTTAATGCGCTTTATCTCTGAATATTTTAATTTATTTAAAAAAGCAAAAAATACGTGTCTATTGTTTTTTATTTTCTAACTGACGGACTAATTAGAATTTTGATTTTCAAAAGTAATAATAATAATAATAATAATAATAAATCCTTTATTGACATGCATTTACAAACAAAAAATAAAAACAAAAAATACAAAAAAAGTAGGTACTCATACATGCCAAAAGGGCTCTTTCAGCATGTGTTGCCTATTGAGAATAACAGACAACGCTGGTTTTCAAAGAGCCCCTTTTACACAAGACCACATAAGTAAAAAGTAGTTGCGGGCGCACGCTCCAACCATTGCAACCAATCAATAATAAATAATATCAAGTATGTGTATTAAAAAGAGTGACTATAATATTTTAAAGAGTTATGTCAACATTAATAATTTAATAGTATTGAGTTAAGATGTGATGCGAAATATGGAAATTAGTAAATATTAAAAATCATTGAAATTTTCTAAAATAAAATAAAATAAAATGAAATAAACGAAAAATAAAAATAAATAATTGTTCACTGTGCATGCTGTTGGTAGCTACATCATCCCAAAATGTCACTATTTTTATAGGCACTGATTTTTTAGTAGCAGATTTTTTAAGCTGATTTTAAAAGTCCTCTCCGACATACCGTTTCGGAGGGGAGGAGGGAGGTCGTTCCATATCTTTGCGGCCGAATGCCTAAAACTACCCCTAAAGCTCCCGTTTGTATATTTACTGACCGGCACAGCCAGTTTATTCCGGTGTTGGTAACGAGCTCCCCTCTCCCGACTTTCTTCCTTCCATTTCAGTTTGTCCCTCAGATATTTAGGTCTACCATTTAAAATAATTTTATTAATTAGACACGCCGTGTGAAGTTCTCGTCTGAAATGCATTTTTAAAATATGTTTATTGTTAAGATAAGGCGTGATATGATCTCGTTTGGGGATCTGAAAACAAAAACGCGCACATGCATTCTGGACACGCTGTATAGCCCGTGCCGTTTTCTCGTATAATCTCGGTCCATATACAGTGTCACAATGATTAAACAACGCAAGAACAAGCGAATCTGTTAGTGTAACTTTGATTTTTTCAGTTAGATAACTCTTTATCCCATACAACACCCGCAATCTATAAAATGCCAATTTAATTTTTGCGTTTATATGGTCTATGTACCGTAGTTCGGGATCTATCGTCAGTCCTAGGCTTTTAGCCGTATTCACCCTTTGTATCAATTCACTATTTATTCTTATTTGTGGATTTTGGTGTATTATTTTATTGATTTGTGGTTTCGTTCCCAAAACCATGAACACTGTTTTAATCGGATTAAGAGCTAGGCAATTCTTTTCAGACCATTCGTAGACTGCCTCAAGATCTCCATTCACCTTCCTCACCGCCTCCTCCGTATCTTCTGGCTTAAAAGAGAAATAGATCTGGCTATCGTCCGCGTACAAATGTACTGAGCAGTCCTTTATCTTTTCAACTATATCCGCTGTGAACAGAATAAACAAAATAGGAGACAAAATGGACCCCTGTGGACAGCCTCTCGGAATATGTTTTATATCACTGTGCACCGGATCACCCCGACTGTCCTCTACTTCCACGTACTGTCTCCTATGTGTTAGAAATGATGAGAACCATCGAAGCGAGCTATCTGTGACGCCATAATACGTTAGTTTGGCTAGGAGGAGGTCCCTGTGCAAACAGTCAAAGGCCCTAGAATAGTCCAGTAATACCAAGATGCTACCCATGCCCTGGGCAGATGCGTTGAGGATATCGTCTGTCACATTAGCCATAGCAGTGTCCGTGCCGTGACGACTTCGAAATCCGGATTGTACCAGTAGTCCACATCCCCATTAGATTTTATGTATAACACGAATAGTCAACTGATTGACGCCCGCAGCTTCTCTTGACCTTCGTTTGTGGTACTTCAGGCACGCAGGTTTGTGAAATTTCTTTGATTCGTTAGCAAGGTTAAAAGAAGTATTATTTGAGAGTACAACAAATATAACAATATAACACGCCACAAGTACTTAATTATAGTGTTTATGTACTTTTAAACCATTTGCAAATATTTTAACGCCGGTAAACAAGGATAATTTATGCAAGGGTGCGTCTACCCGATTCTAAATTCGTGGACTCACCTAAAAGCGTTGTGGAATAGGCTTTACTTATATCATTAAATTTTTAATGACACCCCGTAATGGATTAACAACTTGGCAACGTATGGAGGAATTAAAATGTGTTTTATCAAGAGTTAATCCTATCTAGGTATGTGTATATAAACGCAAATATGAATTTATTTGTTGTTTCGTTGCGCTTTCACGCCTTATCTACTCAACTAAGCATCATGAAATTTTGCATACACGCTTTCAAGAGTGCAGAGAAGGAAACAGAGTACTTTTTATTCTGGAATCTCCGCGGGAACTTCGAAATTAAAGCCGGTGAAATCTCCGGAAATTTCTCATGATACTCGTCAGGGGTACACAAAAGGACATAGCTGTACTTTTTTGCTGGAATTTCTGCGGAAATTCCGTAATTACCGCGGGCTACTCGTATTTATGGTTTCTATGAAGAGTCAAATCGACGCCCCCAGGGAGTAAACTGGTAAAAGGTTATTACGGGGTTCTTCAGACTTCATGTTATTCCAGATTCGGTATCTAGAGCTTGGAATACACTTATTAAATTTTTTCTAGAATTTTCCTATTGAAATTGCGAAAGATACGGAATAAAATGTCTCATTTTTTTAAAACCATAATTAGGTAAGAATTTCATTTAACCATATTATCCGTTATATTATTATATATTGTTATAGTATTCATCTCAAAAATGGGGCTTAACCCCCTAAATTTGCTTTGAGGAAAGTTATGAATAAATTTTCTTTTTTCCTCTAAAATTTTAATTTTGACATTACCTACCGGTTTATTCCATGGGGCCGTCGAAAAGGTCTATGATAAAATTTTGCACATTACACTAGATTTCATGATGTTGTGGCGTCTCCTTCAAACTTGTACCTACTAGCTGTACCCCGCGGTTACACCCGCGATTAATTTCGGAGTTCCAAGTTTCGGTATAAAAATTACGCTATGTAGGTACTTTTATGTAAGTACCTCTAACAACGGGTAGGTATGCAAAATTTCATTATGATCGGTTGAGTTGAAATATTATACAACGTGTAAATGAATTAACTGAAAATTAGAAAGTAGTTTGCTCAGAATCAACTAGCGAATCGATCGCACTATGTTTATATAGGTTATGTTTATATAGGTTATATTTTTTCATTTTTACTAACCCATGTCTAAATTATTTATAATACAATATTTGGCGCGTACGCCGCCCGCAGCGAAAAAATTCGAACCGGTAGGCGCGGGCGTAGCGCTTGGAATTTCGTAGATAGGTCACCTTAAAGCTAATGTTGAATAACTTTTAAAGTATAAATTTTTTCGACATAAAATATATTTTAATCATATTATTGGTTATTTTTTGAAATGGGGCGTATCATATTTTCATTTAATTTATTAACACGTTGTATATAATGTACATACAGACATTTAGAGTAAATAGCTAACTAGCTAAATAGCTAACTGTTAATATAAATATGTACATAATTATATAAGGCAAGTTTGTGAATGGAAACAAGCCTGTTATAAATTATTTTTAATGGAACGCAAATAAAACCTATTGTTGTTGTGTGTTATTGTTATTTACTCAACAAAAAAATATCATAATTTTAAAGATTAGTTGATATCAACTTAAAGGGTAAACAAATAAGTACTCATTTTGTTTACTGACGAAGATTTGTAGCGGCCATTTTCGATAGTTAAGCAAGATAAGCAATAACATGTTAACCCACAATATAAAGTTATTGATTCAGAAAGATTTATTGAGAGTTAGGGAACATTTTTTAATTGTGTGCTTACCTTATTACATTGCTTAAATATGTAACTAAACATTGAACATAAAAAATGTTGACACAAAATGGCGCTCCTACTTTTAAAACACGATTTACTCAAAATTTCTCCAGTGTGGGTTGACATACTATTGCTTATCTATGTCCAATTGTAGCATGTTTGGCAGGGCAACTAACGTAGTCTGTTCTATGTATACCTTGTCTGTGTCATTTAGCATTTTTCAACTCAACCAGCATTTCTCCACTAAAATGTAGAAATGTATTAGGAAGCGATCCGGGAATGAGGGTGGTCAAATTCTTAAAAAAAACTTTATTCAGATTTTCTATCCTATTTTATAAAACTCAAAGAGAAACTCGACGCTACTCCACAACCTTACAGACTGTTTTCATATGGAAGGTTTTGAAAGCGATAAATCTACTTTTGATACTATTTTCGGCTGTGGTTTTGTTTTATTACAGTCTTCAGCGCGACAGTCTGTCAGCCTATCACTGTTTATTTGGGGACCGTTGAGTTATTGTAGTTCTGTTTCATGACTTTTATTTGCACATAATTTTATCACGGTTGTATATATTATGGTACAGGTACCTATAATACGTGTTTAATATCTATACAAACATATATTAACAAAGAATAGGGATTATAAAAAGAAGTGACACTCTATCTCCCACCAATTTCATGCCCCGTGGATATCTACAATAGTTATTCACTGACAGCTGACAATTACTGTCAACTCACTTTCAACTTTACACACACACACATAACACGTGTTATACAAATACAATACAAGCCGGTCGTCTTTACTTGTGGGAAAGTACTTGAGTAGTCAGTTCATTCGTATGGAGTGTCAAGACGTGTCAACGGGCTGATGATATATTTCATACCACTTGCTCGACAATGTACAATTACCTACATATCACGCAATCTCAACGTAAGCAAGGCATCACATCCCACCTAAGGGCAGGGAGGTAATGTTGTATGAAACTCCCAAGGGAGTAAACTGATTTGAGTTTGGAACGTTAAAATTTGTAGGAAAACTTAGCATTTTATTATTTTTATGTGATCTGCTTGTGGTGGCCAGGTCGATTTTCGAATAAACCCTCTTTACAATGCCCGTTTAAAGAGGGTTTATGTCTCGCAGTGGGTATGAAAAGTAGAGTATGCACCTCGAGGATCAAGCCTGTCTTTGTCACGGCCAACTTAAACCCCTCGCTTCATTCAGGACTCTACATTAATTTTTCAATTCCCCTCGCTATGCTCGGGGATTAACTCTAGAGTTCCTCCTTATGCTCAGGGTTCAATATACCACTCGTGACGTAAGACACTGCTTTACTCCCTTGGTGCATAATCTACTATTATACTTATAAAACTATCAGTTTCGCTGACTGTTCAAATGTAGTTATAGAAACTTTGAACACATAGCTTCTTTTTCTAATGTAAGCTAAGAACTAAATTGAAGCTGTATTACTAAATTGTGGAATATATACACACCGGCAGAATTAGCGGAACATAAAAAGGCAGAGTATAGAAATAATTACGTATATATATTAAAACAAATAATAATTAGACGTGAAGTAATAAATTAATATACATCTTTTAACACTTTAAAAGTTTGTAATTAAATTATTAAATTTTATTTAAAATAATAATAAAAAAAACACTTTTTCTCTAATTTGTGGGCACACAAATAATGTTGAAAATTAAAGATTACTGTGATTTTAACACTAAATAAATGAACGATTAATAACGTGTGTTTCCCCTTCGTGATTTAACTTTTATTTGCAACATTGTCTGTGTTCTCACAAACTACAGATTTTTTTTATTTTTTTTTATTTTGATTACTTTTAATAAAATTTAACTAAAATCTTCTTAAAGTCGATGTTAAAAGATGTATATTAGTTTATTACTTCATGCCTGATAATAATTTGTTTTAATATATATACGTAATTATTTCTATACTCTGCCTTTTTATGTTCCGCTAATTCTGCCGGTGTGTATATATTAATGAATTCATAATATAATTTAAGTTTATTTGTTGGTTTCTTTGAAAGAATATTACTTACGCAAAAACCACTCGATATTATAATGTGAATTAAATGGCACGGTATCCTTATGTCCTTTTTTACTATTACTACTGTCGCCTTTATCAGATTCGTACTTAAGGAGCGTTCGTAAAGTGACGTTCAAAAGTGAGGCATAATGATCAACTGTTCGATATCCCCACTGTTGGAACAGAGGCCTACCCTAAGTTTAAAGGCGTGTGGTTGGTATTCACCCACGCCCAACCACCAGGAATTGTACTAATACGTGTAGTCATACCTGCTAAACTTTATACCAGCAAACTAATTAAACTCATGACCTGGCTGAGAGACACATTCAAGTTGCTTTTCCGACACACAGTAGTGCCAACACATACCTACTTCCATCACCTCTAAGCTTGCAGCCAGGTCGAGGCAGGATGTGAAAAGGCACTCACCCTTTGACCACAGTCTCGGCGGCAGCGGTGGCGGCAGCGGCAGCAGCAACAACAAATGGTACACAACATAAGAAGTAGGCCACAGCTCAACAGCACGAGCTGTGGTCTACTTCTTATGTGGTCTACCATTTATTTTTGCCGCTGCCGCCTCGAGCTGCGAGCTGGCGAGGGGCGAAGAGTGTCGCTTCTTTACATAGTAATTATATTAATTTATTAAAGTAGTTAGTCTATCACCAGGATTCAGGATCGGTGTGCGTCACCTGCAAATCCTCTACATGCTGGTATGCTCCACTGTCATGGGCACCATGAGGAGCACCACCGGTGTCGCAGTCCTGGCCATGACTGACGCGACGCGCCGCAACGACACTTATATACAGGTGACCATTCAAACACTACAGATTTCAGATGAACATAATTTTCTTCGTTTTCTATCACTGTCTCTTTCTCTCTTCAAAAACTACCATAGGCTAGAAAGCAACAAAACTATTTGCTAATAATTAACATAATGGTTCTTTTGCTTTCCAGACAGCGGAACTTTTCACTCCTAACTTTTATTTCAAACTAGCTGTGCCCCGCGATTTCATCCACGTGAATTTCGGAATTCCTGTAGGAACTCCAAAGTAGCCTAATTTACTCCCTGTAACATCAGCTAATTAGCAGTTTTGGAATCCCCGCAGGAACTACAAAGTAGCCTTATTCCGTATAACATCAACTAATAAGCAGTGAAAGCTGCGTCAAATTTGTCCAACCGTTTCGGAGATTCACCCGCACGAGTTTCGAAATTCGCAGGATCTCTTTATATCAGGAACCTTTGCGGACGCAGGCAGAACAACCTGGCAAAGTTCCATTGTAATCAGACCAATTTGACCAATTTGACGACCCGATTGGCGCAATGGTCACCATCTAATCAAGATCCGCTAATCAAGGGGTTCCGGATTCGATTCCCGGTGGGGGTGGACTTTGTGTGATGAACACAGGGTTCCATTTTCCAGTCTGGGCGTGTATATATATATATCTATAGTATAATATATATGTAATAATATGTGTAGTATATACCACGTTTGCTTGGTTTCCACGACACAAGCTTATAGCTTAGTGTGGGATCAAGTAGATTTGTGTGTTGTGATGTGGATTATTATTAATATTAATGGTTTAGAAATGCATAGAGGACAAGCATACAAACATCCATTTTTGTTTCTAAAGACATAAAAATGGATGTTTGTATGCTTGATGAAGACAAAGCACATATCCCGATAGAGTTTTACTCGTGTCGTTTATTTGTCAAATTTCGATTTCGGTCGAAAATCAAACAAATGGATTGAGATAATAAAACGGGGGTTTGGCCGAGGTAAAAGCAAGACGTATCTACGAGGGCTGATATTTATCAGTAACAAATCAGCTAGTGCTAGCACAGCTAGTGTATAGTCATAAGTTTCTGACCAGCAGAATCAAAATACTAAACTTCTTTCTATTTTAATGGAAATATTAATTTTAATCATACATGAAAATCAATTCCAGATACATGATTGGGACAGAAGGATTCAAGGGATGGTCCTGTCTTCGTTTTTCTTCGGATACGCGCTAATGCTGGTGCCAGCCGAGCTGTTTCTGAATAAGTTTGGCGGGAAATGGACGCTGACAGCATCACTTTTAGTCAATGGCGCTTTGTGTGCCGCAATGCCTACTATAGCTAATAAGGTAAGTTACTATAAATATAAATGTTGACTATCTATATTTTTTTTACTCCGTCGTGTAGATTAATAAAAAATATTGGACACGTATTTTTTTTTTGTACGTAATCAAAAAATAACGGCGATACTTTGATTTGAAATTTCGCGTGACGTCACTAACAGGACAGTTTGTATTGCGGCTTTTAGCGGTTAGTGACGTCACGATCCCCTCACCCTAAACTTTAATGCGCTTTATCTCTGTATATTTTAATTTATTTGAAAAAGCAAAAAATACGTGTCTATTGTTTTTTATTTCCTAACTGACTGACTAATTAGAATTTGATTTTCAAAAGTAGTCAACCTTTCTTTTCCGGAGCAAAATAATATAGCTTTGGCTATAATATAATAGTAATAATAGTAATAATATAATATATATAATTTTGGCTTCAAAGTGCCTGTTTGTTTTTAAGAGCAGCGATAATAGCGGGGTCGGGTGTTTCTAGATAAATTTTATCTTCATGTACATTTTGCAAAATTAAAATACAGCCACATGTTGATGGTTTTATATAATTGGACCTTGAAATCTTTTGAGCGTGTCAGACGATTAGGTTAGGTACCCTGAGAGAAAAATAGGTGTTTTGTTCGGTAATATTCGCGATCGAAAAGTTCCCCACCGAAGATTGGTCAACAGTATTTCTGCTACCGGTGTTTGGTTGGGCGCCATATTTGGCCAGTATACTCTTCCGTAGTTTGCACATTACGGTCGGTCACTGTGTCTGCTGGTCACTGATATTATGTCGCCAACATATCCTTCGGGCAACGAAGGGCGACCGAAACCTCTTCGGTCTGATTGATTTCTCTCTATGTAATCTTCAAAAGTACGACCAATATTTCATTGTTTCAGGGTGGTTGGATCGCAGTGTGTAACGCTCAGTTGTTAATGGGTATGACGCAATCGTGTTTAGCTCCCGCAAATCAATCCCTCTTAGCTAATTGGTTGCCTCCGAATGAACGGAAGTTCTTTGGACCTTTGATATTTGGGGGTGAGTTGAGTATTACTTCGTCTATTCTTTGATCAATCATCAAATACCAAGCACTTGATTTATTTCTCTTCTTCTTTTTTTGTACCTATTGCATTGTAAACATAATTACTGATACTTTTTATTTCCACAAGAGATGGTGCTGGTCTATTTATATTGAAGATTTAACTAGAAACAATTATTGCGATTTTGTACAGTTTTTACAATAAATCCTTCCTCAACAGGTAATCTATTAGGCATAGTTATAGCTCTGCCTATATCAGGATTATTATCAGAAGCCGCACTGGGTTGGGAGCTAATATTCTATGCACAAGCCATGCAAATGTTGTCGATGGCGGCTGTATGGGGTTTGCTCACCGCCAGCTCGCCAGAGAGGCATCAGGCCATCGGGGATGCGGAGAAGGAATACATTGAAGAAACTTTGAAAGCTCATCATAAAGTAAGTTTGAAAATTGTAACAGTAAGAGACTTTTGAAAAATGTGTATGACGGTAGCTTTACCTGGAAACCAGGTTCTATTCCCGTTCCAAGTCGGCGAATTTACCTGGACGTCTTCTGGTGTTGCAGATGTCCATGGGCAGCCGTAATCACTTACCATCCGGTATGCCACCTGTCCGTTTGCCCCCTATGTCATAAAAAAACTCGATGAATAAACAATGAAACAGAAATGTTTCAACTTTACAGAAATCAGTGCAGAGACCATGGCGTGCTATAATGAAATCGTCACATTTCTGGGCGGTGATGAGCGCTCACGCTGCTAGTAATGCTGTCTTCACTTTCTTTCTGGTGGAAGTTCCTGCCTACCTTCAGAGCTTCAGGATATCTTTGAGAGATGTAAGAAGAAACATTAAAACTATGTTGATTTAGAAGTCACAGAGGCCAGTTATACTGTTAGTAGGGTAATCGAAGAGTGCTTGCTATACGACGAGGTTTAATATCAACGTTCCCCCGGGGTTTTACCCGCGGTAATTTCGGAGTTCCCGCGGGAATTCCGGGTTACAATATAGTCTATGACACTTACAAATAACGTGACTTTCCCCCTACAACGTCACAAACTCACAAACTCACAAACTCACAAATCGTTAGTATAGATAAATCTTGGGCATTCTTAATATTTAATATACATATATGGTAAGTGTGAATGTAAGTTTGTTTGTTCGTATGTGACGCTTTCACGTCATAACTACTCCACCGTAGCAAGATGGTCGTGAGTCAGATAAATTCACATTCAGAAATCACATGATACACTAAATAAATAAATAGTTATTTATAGAAATTGTTCCACAAAACCCCACTCCTTCGTATCAAGCAAATATAACTTACGTTATTTCTACTGGGATTACATATACAAACAAGAGATTATCTCACAAAGGTATACTATGTACCTATAGAGCTCGCGGTTCCGAGGATTCAGAGCAAAAGCTTTTAAATCCTTCACTAGCTATCACCACAGGGTTCTCTTGCCACCCCAGAGCGCGAGACTTGCTTGCGTATTCACTAATCTTATATATAAAATTCTCGTGTCACAATGTTCGTTCCCATACTCATCCGAAACGGCTTGACCGATTCTCATGAAATTTTATATGCATATTCAGTAGGTCTGAGAATCGGCTACTATCTATTTTTCATCCCGGAATTCCCGAGGGAACTCCGAAACTCACGCGGGTGACACCGCGGGGCACAGCTAGTTTCCTCTATTTTCGATTGTAAATCTATGCTTTTATTCTGTCACTAGCTGTCCCGCGCGGTTTCACCCGCGATAATATCGGATTACAATATAGCCTCTGTTACTCACGGATAATGTAGCTTTCTAATGATGAAAGAATTTTTGAGATCGGTCCAGTAGTTTTTGAGTTAAATCGTAACAAACAAACAAAAACACAAACAAACAAAAAATCAAATCTTTCCTCTTTATAATTAGTATAGATATCAAACAAACCTAAATTTTCGTCCATTCAAGTCATAATATCTAATATAAAATTTAATTATTATGGAATTGTAGGTTTTGTAATGTTGTTCTTTACGTTTCATATTGTATATTTTATATCTTCGTTAAACAAAAAGATTAGATTATTTTCTCATCGTACTTTACATTGAAAGCAAAACAATTCACGTGCAGATGAAACTAATTCTTTAGATTTCGACATTAATGGTTAAATTATGTGAATTTTAGGTTATTTTTATTTTATAAAATTATACGTGCCCACATACTTGATATCTCTGTTTGTTTACTTATGGGAGACTAGCTGTGCCCGAAAAGCTGTGTCGAAATTCCCGCAGGAGCTTTTTTTTTTTTCCAAAAAAAAGTGGCCTTAGTTACTCCTTATAACATAAGCTATCTGCCGATTGAAGTCCCGTTAAAAGCTGTCCAGCCGTTTCAGAGATTAGCCGGAACAAACAGACAGACAGACAGACGTACCTACAAAAATGAAAAATAAAAATTCATATAACATTCCTATGCATTTATTTAATTCTTTATTGCACATAAAATAACAATATTACAGTACCTAAAGAGAAGGAAAAAGCAAATGGCGGTCTTATCGCATAGTTGCGATCTCTTCCAGACAACCAATTATGCGAAAGGACAAACAAAAATACATAGAAAGGACAAACAAAAATGCATTTAGTGAAAAACATGTCAATTTGGAATTGCAAACAGACACTTTAATTTTATTTATCTAATATATAAAATTCTCGTGTCACAATGTTCGTTCCCATACTCCTCCGAAACGGCTTGACCGATTTTTATGAAATTTTGTATGCCTATTCAGTATGTCTGAGAATCGGACAACATCTATTTTTTATCCCCCTAAAGGGAGTTCCTGCGGGAATTCCGAAACCCACGCGGGTGAAACCGCGGGGCACAGCTAGTATGTATGTAAATATGTAGATATGTAATTAGTTAGCAATTTATAATGATTATTATACAGAGTTCCTGGCAGTCTCTGTTGCCATTCGCCGTCATGTGGCTGGTGCATGTATCCACCGCGCCCATCGTAGCCTGGCTGCATGAGACCGGCTGCATATCATATGTCATGAGTTTGACACACTTTAGGAAACTCATTAACGCTTTGGGTGAGTAATTAATATCTTCTGAGCAATTCCAATAAACAACTTGCATAACTGGTTTCCTTCATACCTTACTAATATTATAAATGCAACAGCGAGTTTGTTTGTTTGTTTGTTTGTTACGCTTTCATGGTTAAACGGCTCAACCGATCACCACGAAATTTATATTTTAGAAGGACCCAGGCTACTTTTTGTCCCGGGATTCCCACGGGAACTCCGAAATTAACGCGGAAGAAACTACATTTTTCAATCGTTTGTTTGGTCAGTAAATATCACCGATTCGAGCGTAAAAACTAAGACTGATTGTTCTATTATGATAATAAAACAAAATTTCTTTTGAATTGGTTCTTCTTCTTCTTCTTTAATAATGGCGTCTATAATTATAATTTACCAATGACAATGTTTCATAATAATAAAAATCTCTTCACCTACTTCTTCAATTATGGCGAAACGCCAATGACAATGTTAGATTGTTCCCCAAGTTAAAACGTGGCTCTCTTGAAAGCCAGTTTCCTGCTCAGGGTCCAAAAAGGACGCTGAAAAGTGACTGAAATAACGAAGACAACGTGACACGCGTGTTTTCGGTACGGCTTTCACTCATCAACAACCTTTGAATTGGTTTCAGGAGCGTTTGGGATGGCAACCGGATTGACAATGTTGTCATATTTGTCACCAGATTCCGGCCATTTAGCACTTACTGTGTTAATAGGCATTTTGGGTTTACTGGGTTTCCAGTATTCAGGTTTCTTAGTGAGTTTTTTAATGTTCAATTTTTCATTTAACTACTGTCACTAACCAACTTAAGACCCAGTATCCACCAAAGCGGAGAAATGAGAGGAGAGGAGATGTGTTTGGAATAACGGATCAGATTTCGTTATTTCCACATCTCTCCGCTTAGCTTCAGTGGAAATGGATCAAACAGAGAGGAGAAGAGATGTCTCATTTTTAACCGACTTACAAAAAGCAAGAGGTTCTATGTTCTTCTATGTACCTATGTTATTTTTTTTTCTTTTTTTATGTATGTTCACCGATTACTCGAAGGCGGTTGGACTGATTTGGAAAATTGATTTTTTGTTTGAAATGGTACCTACTTTCAAGTTGATCCCAATGTCACCAAGTCGCTATGTGATGATGGGATCTTGGAGAAATCGAGGGAACTCTTCAAATATTATAGGCACGCTTATAGCAGTCTGGGTACCCTATTTTTATAGTAAATCGTTCATTTGCTTTTGGAAAGCCGAATTCGAAGAAGTGGAACTGATGACGAAGACCACAGCTGATGGTCTTCGGAACTAGTCAATACTACGTATTTCACGGGTTCTGATTCGATTACTTTAATCTGGTTTCTAACCAATTTGGGTTCGTCACAATTCATGTGGTGAAGTGAAACTGATGGTGATGTACCAGGACAACTCCTTAGTAATCAATGTTCCTGTATCGTGAAAAGCAATATTTTGTAAACGGTGATGAACAATTGACATTAGGCCAAGGTAACTTATATAAATTACAAACCGACTTACTTAAACAGCGAGATATAAACAAAATATTAACAAAAAAAAAATTAAAACCGATTTCCAAAACCCACAAAAATGCACTAAACTAAAAAGCGGAATGTAACAAAATACCGTTTTGATTTTTTGTTATTATATTAAATTTTATGCCGTGTGTGGCGCCTCTTCCCACTGCCTTTTCCGCACGCCTCGCACACCAGCAAGTTCTCACAGCTCACATCTGCTCTCCGCTTCGCATCTCTTCTCCGCTTTGGTGGAAACCGGGCCTAATGGTAGAATAAGCGCCGTCATCGTAAAGCTTAGAAAAACCATCGTCCAAGAGAGAATTTCTCTCAGCTGATGATAATTTGGAGACGATGAAATTAAAGTTTTTAGATTTTCGCGTTTTGAGAACAAAAACATCGCGTTCAAGTCCCGCGTAGTTTACAAAATATGACGATGAAATTTTTTTAGGGTAACCACGGCGACATGTCTCCAGACCACTCTGGGACTACGCTGATGATGACAAATGTGTTTGGTGGACTGGTGGGGTCAGCAGTACCGTACATATCTGGTCTCATCATCAGTGATAACTTGGTGAGTAGGTATTAGAGTATAACCTATAGGTTCTACCATACTTGGACGCAGATAAGCAATAACATGTTAACCCACAAAACAAAGTTATTGATTCAGAACGATTTATTGAGAGTTAGAGAACGTTTTTAATTATGTGTTTACCTTATTACATTGTATATGTAACTAAATATTGAACATAAAAATGTGCGAATAAAATGGCGATATAATTTTAAAACTTTAATTTACTCAAAATTTCTCCAGTGTGGGTTAACACACTATTGCTTATCTATGTCCACTTATTGTATTATTTTCCTCTCACTTTTCCGTTTTTTTCCCGTTATGATCATTAAAATATTATCATACCTCTGCCATAATAATAAAATATTATAATATAACTTTCCCTACCGATTGGTTCTCTGGAAGAGATCGCTGTTTTAGCGATAAGGCACCTATCAGTATCACATATAGGTCTATATAGAATTTAAGGCTGCATTTTAACTGTAACACATTGTCATATCTGGACGCAGATAAGCAATAACATGTTAACCCACAAAATTAAGTTATTGATACAGAATGATTTATTGAAAGTTAGAGAACGTTTTTTAATTATATGTTTTTTAATTATTTGTTATTATATTATTATATTATTTTTTTTTAATTATATGTTTTTTAATTATTGTATAAATATGTAACAATATGTTGAACATAATAAAATGTTGACACAAAATGGCGCTATAATTTTAAAACACGATTTACTCAAAATTTCTCCAGTGTGGGTTAACACACTATTGCTTATCTATGTCCATCTATCCAATAAAGATTTCATTCGTTCGTTCATTCGTACTATCCTTGCTATAATGAGTTTGTTTTGTTTGTCACGCTTTGTTGGCATAATATTTTACAGAAATCTATACTATAATAAAAGAGTAGAATTCGCGATTCTGTACATTGAATATTTTTACCTAAAATTGAGAGGGGTGATAAAAGAAGAAGTCCAAAAAAAATGTTTTTGGAATTATTTTCTGTCTATCTGTCTGTCTGTCCGTTGGCGATAATCTCCGTACGGATTGTCATGCGGTTTTCACAGGTAGATTAAGCTTAGCCTGGAGCTACATATAGGCTTTGTTTCATTGAAATCGGATGTCGGAAAAAAAAGTTGTTGTATAAAAACCTATCGCGCGGGTGAAACCGCGGGGCACAGCTAGTACTATAATAAAAGAGTAGAATTCGCGATTCTGTACATTGCATATTTTTAACAAAAGCTGACAGGGGACGATAGACGAAGAGTAACTAACCAAAAAACAGGATTTTTAAAAATATTTTCGGTCTGTCTGTCTGTTTGCGACAATCTCTGAATCTACTGAACGGATTGTCATGCGGTTTTCACAGGTAGATTAAGTTTAGCCTGGAACTACATATAGGCTTTGTTTCATTGAAATCGGATGTCGGAAAAAAAATGTTGTTGTATAAAAACCTTTCGCGCGGGTGAAACCGTGGGGCGCAGCTAGTATTAAAGTAATTTTGTTTCGTATCTAGAATATTGGAAGTGTATATAATATTATGTCATAATACGAATACGCCCCTATTGTTTACAAAAATAATAAACTCAGTTCATATATTTACAGTTTTGTTATAAACCAGCTGACCCGCCTGGTCTTCAAAGACACTATACCTTCCTATCAGTGCCGGATCTGTGGAATCCAAACATCCAAACGTACAGATTTCATCTCTTTATAATGTTATAATTAATTTTTGGACGTAATCACACTGTCAGGGCTAGCTAGAGCTTGAGCTAGAGCTTTTATAATATAGATAATACGTAAAAGTTCAACACATGGCATGAACCACAAAGGAAGCGGTTTTTGAGCCCGCAACGCCCAGCGTAGCAGTAGGGTTGCCACTGCACCAATGATGCTGTCAAATGGACGCAGATAAGCAATAACATGTTAACCCACAAAATTAAGTTACCTATTCAGAACGATTTATTGAGAGTTAGGGAACGTTTTTTAATTATGTGTTTACCTTCTTACATTGTTAAAGTATGTAACAAAATATTGAACATAAAAAATGTTGACACGAAATGGCGCTATAACCTTAAAACACGATTTACCTACTCGAAATTTCTGCAGTGTGGGTTAACACACTATTGCTTATCTATGTCCAAATAATAGAATTACTTTTAGTCCAAACCTTACTTTTTCAGGCGGACCAGTCGCGATGGAGGATCGTTTTGCTATCACTGGCCAGTGTGTGCATCGTGTGCAACATTATATATACAGTACTCGGCACCAGCGAGCACCAGGACTGGAGCTACAGAGGCGTCAAACAAAAATTCGGCTATCACAATGGTATAATAATAATAATAATAACAATAATGATCAACATCTCGAGAGACTCTCGCTAGGTCGTTGGCTTAAGGGTCAGATGCAGAAGGCGGTAATTCTCGACACGACACGTATTGTACGGAGGTTCCTGTCGCTATGACCTTAACCACCGGTAGTTTGAGCTCCGCTGCCGGCAGTACACTAGCGTTTAGGTTTTTTATAATATTTATTATTTTGTAAATTTATATCTACTGTAAAAAACCTAAATTTAAGAACAATAAATGAATAATAATAATAATAATAATCCACTTCACAATACACAGATCTACTTGAGCCCACACTAAGCTATTACTAGCTTGTGTCGTGGAAACCAAGCAAACGTGGTATATACTACTTAGAATTACTTATATATAATACTATAGATATATAAACACACCCGGACTGGAAAATGGAACCGTGTGTTCATCACACAAAGCCCACCCCCACCGGGAATCGAACCCGGAACCTCTTGATTAGCGGGCATGCATGGTGACCTCTGCGCCAATCGGGTCGGTCGGGTATGGACATCGACCACATGGATAAATTATTTTTGGACGCAGATAAGCAATAACATGTTAACCCACAAAATTAAGCTCTTGATACAGAACGATTTATTGAGAGTAAGGGAACGTTTTTTTAATTATTTGTTTACCTTATTACATTGCTTAAATATGTAACTAAATATTGAACATTAAAAATGTTGATATAAAATGGGGTTCCTACTTTTAAAATACGATTTACTCAAAATTTCTCCAGTGTGGGTTAACACCCTATTGCTGATCTATGTCCTTTTAATACTTACAAAAATTATAAATGCGAAAGTGAGTTTGTTTGTTTGCTTGTCACGCTTTTGCGTGAAGTGTGTGTACACACTTCTTTTATTTGGCTTTTTGTATGAAAATTTGCAGCCTAACAATCGTCTTAACGGCTTAACCGATCATCATGAAATTTTACATGCTCATTGTCAGAGGTACCTACAGAAAAGAATATAGGGTACTTTTTATCCTGGAATTCTTTCGGGAACTCCGAATTACCGCGGGTGTAGCTAGTAATAACATCAGAAACTGCAGTTTTGAATAGTATCGTAATTTAATTTTTAACCGACTCCCAAAAAGTAGGAGGTTATTATCAATGTTCTTGGTGTGATATAATATCTCTATGATTTTTATGTTTTCAGAGTTAGAACTGGAGGAGTTGAAAGATTCCATACTATTTAGAACAAAGGACCACACTGATGTCTAGTGGAAATGTAAATAATAAATATTAATTAAGTATTTTTTTCTTACTTACCTACTATTATAGAAATTATAAAGTGTCAATTAAAATATAAATACATTTATCCAGTTGTTTTTTTTATATTGCTCTGTTATGTTATGATAACATGTATATGTGTAAAGCCTGGCTTTGCCATAGTAAAATGCGTCCATAGTAAATTTCAATAGAAAAACTTCACCATGTTGCATTAGTATGTGTCTATTGCGGGCTCCGGCTTATTGTTATCACACAATTAATTGCAAATTGAGTTATTACTAATATTAATAATAATAATCCACTTCACAACACACAGATCTACTTGATTCCACACTAAGCTATAAGCTTGTGTCGTGGAAACCAAGCAAACGTGATATATACTACACATATTATTACATATATACATATTATATTATAACTTTAAACTGACAGCGTGCTACTGGAGAGTTTGTTGCGCAGCTTCTTCTGTTCAGCCATAGCACTAGAATGCTGTGAAGGGTGGATATTTTATGGGTTCTGTCATACTAAATGTAACTTTATCGACGTCAAAAAGAGCCACAATATGGGCTAAATTTGAATGAATGATTTTGACTTTGTAAATAAAATTGATCTGCGCTTCATCGCCTAAGTAACAGAGCATCAAGATCAGCAGCTTTATCAGCTTATCATGAGTTAGTTTTATTTAAGCTCCGACATGGATTAGTACTGTGGGATATTTCACTTGATATTTTTTTGGCTCAGTGTAAAAAGACAATAAGTATTTGAGTAACTACGAATACTACCAAAGACATTCTATTATTATCATTGCAATACTAACGTTACTATGCCAATATACATAGAACCTACTTGAAGTCTTTTTGTTTGTAAAAAAGTATTGAGACATTTATTCCCAACGCATAACGAAGTTCTAAATGAATAACATATAGCAGAGATCCACTTACCGCCGCACTCAGAGTCGACTTTAATGATTACTTAGTTAAGTATAGATTTTTAAAACAAAACTGCCGCAATCAGACGTTCAGTAAATTAATGTTAGTTGGCATTTAATGAGATGTAACTTAATTAGTTAAATGCCAATTAAGATATTAACTTATTAAACTTGTCTGATTGCAGCAGTTTTGTTTTAAAAATCTATACTTAACTAAGTAATCATTAAAGTCGACTCTGAGTGCGGCGGTTAGACTGTGTATAGGTGCACAAAGACTGTTATTATGAAGCACGACCCGTAGACTCCCCGGCTTTGTAGTATGTCCAGAACAAAAATGTAGGTATTTGCTATGACAAGATTTATTACAGTCTTCCGAACCACTTCAAGAACTTGTAGTTTTACCAGATTAAAAACAAGGTTTTGTGGTGGTTTTATTGGTTATTGAACAGAGTCAATGAGTTATTTGAATCCGTTAGTAATAATATAAGATTGGGTTTGATTTATAAAGCTGATTGAATTAAAATTGTTATTTCCAAATTTTAAACTTTATATTGTTTTTAATTTTAGTTCTCTTTATTTTTCTTGACTCAACTGTGTATAATGTATACATCGATAATACGTGTAGATATTATTGCAGTTTTGAAATTTAAGTTATATTTTACTTTATTTTTAATGCTACTGCTCCACCTGCGTGTTAACGCGTAAATTAGTGCGCTAATTTAGGCATTACGTAGATGTGGCCACCATTTTAACGGTTTTTTTTTTATTAAAAACCAATAAGTACAAAAAACAAAAATTCGCATATTTACAGTGCAACAAAAACCAAATTTGGTTTGTCTGTGCACTGCGACGGTTTGAGCGTACATTTCCGTTATTCTCTGTGTTAAACAGTTAATTTTCACTTAACTTTAGGTTAACTTCCTAATTTACCATAAAGTATATTAACATCAACGTTAACGTTAACGCAGGTGGAGCTACTCAGCATAACAACTCAAAATATTATAATCTTTGTTCAGATGACGTTTGCACGAAAGAATTGGCAAAATATGTTGAATCGATTTTAATGTAACACCATTTTATGTACCTAACATATATTTGCAAATAAACAAATTGAATTAAATGAATTGAATACCTACCTAGAAATACTTCCATGACACTTTCTCAGACCAAGTCCTTAAACTATGTTAAAAGGTAAGAATAATCTATATATAAATCACGTGTCACGTTGTTTGTCCGCGATGGACTCCGAAACTACTGAACGGATTTTGATAAAATTTTGTAACCATTGATAATATGGTCCAACTTAAAAGATAGGATAGTTTTTATCCTGGAATTCCCGCGGGAACTCCGGAATTAATGCGGGGAACTGCTTATCACCGTAAACTGCAGCACTTTTTTCCCGGAATTACCGCGGGAACTCCGAAAATATTGCGGATGAAATCGCGGGGGACAGCTAGTAAGCGTATAATTCTTGAATCCCATGTACGGTGGTGAATGGTTGTCCTTGTATTATAAATGCGGTTGTGTACACAACTGATGTTCATCAAATTGGGCATGTGTATTGTGTACATTTTCAGAGGTAAATTTAAGGACATAAAGTACATTTTATGGTAGAATTCTCGCGGGAGCTATGAAATTAACGCGGGTGAAACTGAGGACAAAACGTATTATGATACGTTCATAAATATTTACCATTACCTACGACTAGTGTGAAATACTGATACAAACGACGGTAAATTTATGTATCAGCAACATAAGAGAATAGAAATGGTAGATAATAAAGATTGCTAAAGTAATAAAAATATAATAATTGCTACATAGTCAGTTAATATGCATATACGTATGTATTACTCACTCCTACGTATATGCATATATGGTACTTAGGAGTAAAACCAGCTCCATTCGCTATGAAAAATTAATATCTTTGAAGGTAATTATTATTTCATTTAAAAAGAAATCAGTAGTCGAATATAAATAAAGTAAATAAATACTCGTGAATGGCGAAATCGTACTCGTGACGAAACAATGTTGACACATGACATACATATAAAATATGAAAAATACTTTTATTTTTGATGATCTTAAGAAAACACTAGATAAATCTCTATAAGTAGCCAAAAAAAATAGATAAATCAATTTATTTTTGTTTTTGTAACTTCTCCAACATCATGTAGGGTAAAACCAGGATAGTTGCCCTGGGGGTATAGTTGCCCCGATCGTAATTACTCTAGTTTCGCAGATGAATCGCGTGCTATTTTATTTATCTATCAAAAGACTTTCCAACTACTATTAAGTGGACCGCGTCTCATGTCTCTGTGCGATTGCACGGGAACGCAAGGTGCGATCAAAGATTTTTCGGGATAGATGCCTTGTTTCCTGGCGGGTCGTCTATCCTAAATGTAATTTATATGGACTAGGCAACTATCCCATATATGGGATAGATGTCACAAAAAGTAGAGGTCCGTAGAAATCGCTAATACTCTCTAAATTTCAAAGATAATGTCTTTTACATTTAATAAATTTATAGATAAAGAACCAAAGTACTTGCCAGTTTAAAAAATAAAATATTTTGATTTATGTACTGGGAGATATAAAATGATTTCGAAAAGTGTGGCAACTATCCGGGTTTTACCCTAGGTATGTCATCAGTATGTGGTTACAGAACGCACCTAGATATTGACGATTCATTTCGCGTATGAAATGACTTAGTACCTATTCAAAGACTATAAATATTCACGTTATTCTGAATAATTTAACTCGATTAGTATGTAGTTGTAGGTATCAAATCGACTACTGTGTTGATTTATAATGTATTCAATTCTTGTCGTAAAAAATAATTATGTAGGTTCATAGTAAGTATAAGCTTTTCGTTCGATTTCGTACAAATCAACCTAACATATCAATATACCTATAGTTTATTTTGGGACATGAAATATAAAAATCACGTCCAGCTCCTATAGAAATAACGTATAAGTTTAAACAAAAGTGCAATATTGGAAACAACAAAAAAATTAAACAGTAAAAATTTTAATTTTCGACATTTTAAACTCGACATTCGACCAGCACACTCACTCGACAGAAACCAACACGCTCACTCAACACTCGACCAAGACACTCACTCGTCATTCGACCAACACACATTCGACACTCGACCAACAAAGTCATCCGACACTCAACCAATACACTCACTCGACACTCGACCAACACACTCACTCGACCAACACTCTCACAAAAGTATCCTATATCCTTCTCTGTACTGCTGACAAAGTGTATGCCAAATTTCATGGTGATTGGTGGACCCGTTAAGGCGGTAAAATGTAACAGACAGACAGAGTTACTTTCACATTTATAATATTAGTAGCCTAGTAGGGATTGTCCACTGACACGACTAGAATCGAACCTATAAACACGGTCGCCGTGTGAAGGTCGCATGCATATATTATACTTAACTACCTGCCTATATCTACACTATAATAAAAGAGTAGAATCCGCGATTCTGTACATTGAATATTTTGACAATTTTGACAGGGAGTCAAATAAAAAAAGAGTAACCAACCACAAAAAAAGAGTTTTAAAAATTCTTTTCCGTCTGTCTGTCTGTCTGTTCGCGATAATCTCTGAATCTACTGAACGGATTTTCATGCGGTTTTCACAGGTAATAGGTATCCCGTATCCATAATGGGGGGAGGCGCCAGTTTCTGGAATAAACAAAAAAAATAGTGTGAGTATCTCAGACCTATATTAAAAGAGTAGGATCCGCGATTCTGTACATTGAATATTTTTACCTAAAATTGAGAGAGGTGATAAAAGAAGAGTAACCAACCACAAAAAAAGAGTTTTTAAAATTCTTTTCTGTCTTTCTGTCTGTTCACGATTATCTCCGAACCTACTGAACGGATTTTCATGCGGTTTTCACAGGTAGATTAAGCTAAACCTGGAGCTACATATAGGCTTTGTTTCATTTAAATTGGATGTTGGGAAAAAAAGTTGTCATACAAAAACGTTTCATGCGGGTGAAACCGCGGGGCACAGCTAGTTTGAAATAAATAAACCGACACATAAATTTCATTATGACATATTACAATGTTTGTCATAAAATTTCACGAAATATGACAAAATTATTCAATTAATACCTATAATATTTACACAAATAATAAAAAGGTGAATAAATAAAATAAAATCAGTAGGTAAGTATAAACACTTATGTAGGTAGGTACCTACAAATATAAAGATGATTTTACAAATTTCGACATTGTTGTTATCGTTTATTATACTCATATCATCACTGCATAGGTATCATAAAACAATTTTGATGGGACTTTCACTGCTAATTAGCTAATGTTATAGGGAGTAAATTAGACTCAGATAGAATTTCGAAACTCGCGTGGCTGAAACCGCAGAGCACAGCTAGTACCTATTGTATAATATTTCTATACTGTGCAATAATAAAAAACCTATTCAACCTATTTTAATTAAAATCCCATAAACATTTTATCTCAAAAAATTACTCTTTCCCTCAGAACAATAAGCCCAGAAGAATAACTAAAGCATATTCTTCTGAGAATAAGCTCAGAAGAATAATTCTTCTGAGACAATAAGTTATTCTTCTGAGCTCTGTCCCTTTCATTATAGGTACTGTAGAGGTTGAACGCTGTTCACCTCCATGTCAACACTGGTTGGAAACAAATTTAGAAGAAGTAAGTAATATTTCGAATTTGAATGTAATGTCATAAATATGGATTCTACATATAAAAAGAAGAGATTCGATTTGTTGTATCTTAACAAAATGGTTTTGCTTTAAAATAAAAATATCATTAATTAAAATAATTTGAAAATCTTTATATTTAATTGCTTAATTGTTAACGTTCCCGCCTTCGGGACTTTACAGTACCTACCTTCTGTAGCATTCTGCTACAATATCAACCTTTTTTATTATTTTTTATTTTGGAATGTCATTTTTTTTTTTTTTTGAAAACGGAGAGAGAGGATGTCAAAAAGGGACAGGTGGGAGAAATTGACTGGTTGAGGACTAAAATAAGATCTTGATATTCATAACTATGATAACATTATTATAAGTTATTATTGAAGAACTATATTTTATTCCAATTGCTTCTCCTGGCGAGTGTAATGTGAAAATAGTAAAATAACGAAAGCGTTCGGTCTGGCTTGTTATTGCTGACCCAAATCTAGAGACGGCCAGATTCTGATTGATGCTGTAGCGTCGGCGTGGCAGCTACCTGATCCCGAGTGCGAAGCTAGAAAGTCATTCGCTACACTACGCAATATGGACGATTTACGGATGATGATCAACATAATATTATTTCTATTATCTTGTTAGCTCAGTGGTTAGTGCGTTCGGATTAAACGCCGCAAGGTGTAGGTTCAAACCCTAACAATGAGCTTGAGCTGTCGGTGAAGGAAAACATCGTGAGGAAACCATAGCATGGTGGTAGGGCGCTCTCTAGTGCCCGACTGGCTAGCTACCACCTTCAAGTTGCAAATCCGTCGCCAAGCACCTAACGGTGTGTTCCGGCAGCCCCACTTGAAAGCCAGTTCCCATCCCCGTTCCAGGTCGGCAACGCACCTGCCTGCCTTTTGCTGTTGCAGATGTCTATGGGCGGCCGTAATCACTTACCATCAGGTGTACGACTTGCCCGTTTGCCCCCTATTACATAAAAAAAATATTATATTATGTAAATTACGCGGGACTTGAACGCGATGTTTTTTATTACCTTTTTTTTTGCCTGACGTTTCGGCTGAGTTGCATCACGCCGTGGTCACAGGCTGACTAAAGCATTGCGGCGTCGATAGCGAGCCGCGCGAGCAGATTCCACATCTACCCTCACTGGATGTTCTTTTTTATTAGATGCACTTTTAAGGTCCCTGCACACTACACTCATCATATTAAAACAGTATACAAACCTGCCAACAAAATGTTTTCACTTTTACGGTCCCCAAAGGATAAAACACCGTTTCAATCTCCGGGAGTATACAAGATAGATTGCAGTTGTGGTAGCTCATACATAGGACAGACAAAGCGACCAATTACAGATCGTCTTAAAGAGCACATAACAGCAATTAAAAAACAACAGACTCACAAATCGGCCGTCGCGGAACACATCTTGCAACCGGATCTGAACCACTGGATTGAGTTCCATCGTTTGAAGGTTCTCTCAACTGAACGTCACTACTACGCAAGGATAGTGCGTGAAGCGGTTGAAATAAAGAAACACAAAACTTTCAATCGAGATGACGGATATAGGTTGCCTACGACATGGGATCCTATAATTCAAAAAACAAAAAATCGTTGCGGCCGTCCGGAACCGGTGAATGCGGACCGAGTCAGTGTAGTGTGCAGGGACCTTAAAAGTGCATCTAATAAAAAAGAACATCCAGTGAGGGTAGATGTGGAATCTGCTCGCGCGGGTCGCTATCGACGCCGCAATGCTTCAGTCAGCCTGTGACCACGGCGTGATGCAACTCAGCCGAAACGTCAGGCAAAAAAGGTAATAAAAAACATCGCGTTCAAGTCCCGCGTAATTTACATAATATAATGTGCTCAAAACGCGAAAATCTAAAAACTTTAAAAAAAATATTGTTCTCTACCACCCCCGATGCCGACTCCGACTCCGATTCCGACTCTAACAAATCAAATTTAAAAACTCCCACTCCGAATCCGGTTCCGATAAACTACCTCTGTAACATCCCTAGAATGCACATAGAAAAAGAAAAATACAGTACAATTCTCAGTTACAGGCAACTCGTAAAATTCCTCTATCGAGTTTCAGAACGTGTGTTCTAAGAGCTACTGGCGCAATCTGAAGTTAAATATATAGATATACTTTATGTTATCACCAGCTCGTAGCAGTCCACTGCAGGCCTCTCCAATTGTCCACCACTTATCATCCTCCCGCATCCAGCCACCACCAGCCATTCTGCAAAGATCGTCACTCCACCTAGCCTGTGGGTGTTTGTCTATTCTCCACTCCAGAATCCGACGACCTCAAAGGTTCTGCGGATAATAATATGTAGGATTGAAAAAAATATAGCTCAGTTTTTTTTACAGATATTTAAAGTTGAAATTTAGAAAAAGCTTGATTTGAGAAAAAACATTTTAAAAGTTTGTGTGAAATAAAATAACACTTCTGCTTGCTTGTTACATAGATTTTTATAGTATGTATATTATTGTTGATTAAGATATTATGTAAAATTGAACAAAATTGAGCATTTATTAATAACTAGCTGTGCCCCACGATTTCACCCTCGGTAATGTCGGAGTTCCCGCGAGAATTCCGGGATAAAAGTATCCTATGTCCCCTTGACACTTACTCTGTACCCTTGACAACGTGTATGCAAAATATCGTGATGATCGGTTGAGCCGTTAAAGCGTGAAAGCGTAACAGACAGACAGAGTTACTTTCTAATTTATAACATTAGTAGGGATTTAATCAATTAAAATCACAGATACAATTTTTTTACAGAACTTTACAAAACTGCTTATACAGGAATATTTTTTATTCAGTGCGCAAACTTTTACAAATTGAACTTAAAGGAGTTTTAATAAACACCTTTTTTTATTTTGATACGTCTAAGTACAAAAAACTAAAGTTATCAGGAACGAAAGATGTATACTTTGCAATTGATTTATTGGCTACTCTAGTCGCCGCCGCCACCGCTGCGCGCGAAGCGCTCGTTCGGCTAGGTATTTACGTGGGCTACAATGTACCGACAGCTGATCAAGGTCGTTCACCCCCGCTGCAACACCGCGTACGCCGCACGGCGCGCGCGCCCATTGATATTATTACGAATAGATAGTGTCCATATTTTGCTAATTTAAAACCGGATAAAAAAATATAAAAAAGTTTTGAACAAATAATGGAAATGTGTTCTATTACTGATACTCAACCACCAAATTTTTTTTTGCGCATTGCTTAAAAAATATTCCTGTATATAGGTATCTCGGAAACTAAATGCCGATAACTGGTATCTTTTAGCATGGACGCCCACATATGGCCAGCCCATTGCCACATCGACTTAGTAATTCTGTAGACTATGTCGATAACTTTGGTTCTCTGCTGAATCACCTCGTCTCTAATCGATATCTCAGAGAGACTCCGAGCATAGCCCTTTCAATAGCACGTTGAGCAACTTTAAATTTGTAGACCAGCCGTGCCGTGAGCGTCCACGTCACGGTTCCGCCGCCGGTTTGCCGCCAGTCATCTCAGCCGTACAATGCACTCAGCTGGTGCAGCCGCGGAATCGGCAGCCGGCATAAAAAGATCTAAATACGCGGCTCTGGGGGGCAATTATTACTTTGTCCCGCTGGCGTTTGAGACAACGGGTTGCTGGGGGTCAGAGGCATTGACGTTTGTCTCCGAAATCGGTCGCAGACTCAGAGAGAGAGGTTTTGACGCCCGCTCCGGCTCCTACCTGGCGCAAAGGTTGTCCATTGCCATTCAACGCGGTAATGCAGCGAGTGTCATGGGCACCTTTGCTGCTGGTATGACCCGGGGCGGTATTTTTGAGTGACTTTTTTTTGTCGTAAATTAAAATTGATAAATTATTATTTGTAAATTTGTATTTGTAATTATATTTTGTAATAATATGATTAAAATATATATTAGGTCGAAAATATTTATACTTTAAAAGTTATTCAACATTAGTTAGTTCAACATTAGGTGACCTATCTACGAAATTCTAAGCGCTACGGTCGCGCCTACCGGTTTGAATTTTTTTTGCTGCGGGCGGCGTACGCGCCCAATATTGTATTATAAATAATTTAGACATGGACTAGTAAAAATGAAAAAATATAACCTATATTAAAACATAGTGCGATCGATTCGCTAGTTGATTCTGAGCAAACTACTTTCTAGTTTTCAGTTAATTCATTAACACGTTGTATAGTTGTTACATACTGGCCGCGCTCTCTGGCCCCTCTCGCCTCTGCTATACTCGCTGCGCGTGCACCGAGTGAACAGTCACTAACTTTCCTCCACCGACCACGCTTCTATTCTAGTAACTAAGTTGCTTTTAATTTTCTATGAATAAAATAAAGTTTATTAACTTTTCGATCGTTTGAGAAAACTCTACGATAAAAAGCTTCGATGTGACCCCGAGTTAGAACTTTTGAGTTTAAATTAGGTATATTTCACCGAACGAATACAATGGAAAAAGTGAAAAAAGATTTGTTTAGGAAATATCAGATTGTGAAAGATACTGACAAGTCAGATGAAGTTGGTAAGCCAAAAGAACAGATAGCCCAATTATTGTATAATTACTTACTTACTCTATATAGAGAGAAATCGAGCAAACGCAAATCTTTTATATTGTCTTTTGAGAGCAATATTAGAGTTAACAAGCAAAACTTAAAGTATCAATTGCAAAATATATATATTTATTTTGTGTAAGTAGGTATATCATAAGCTTCTCTAACTATTTATTAGCTTGACTGACATTTGCTTTATTTTAATTATTTGACTGTTCTGACATATCAAATGAATAATTATTGTAAAATTGTTGAATATTTATAATTTGAATTGTATTAATTTTCTAATGTTTCAATTATTATTATTATTTTTTTTTTTTTTGTAATTAATGTTTTTATTTTTTTTAACCTTTTTACAGTTTTGTTGAAGTTTTGACATTTTAAACTATATTGTCGACATTTTATATAATTTTCTTTTTTTTTACAATTTAAAATTTTTCTATCATAGATATAAGAATATAAGATGACATTTGCACGCCGGAATCGGTAGAATATGTTGAATGAATTTTTTAATATAACACCTCTTATGTACCATATTCTTGCAAATAAAAGAATTATTATTATTATTAAAAATATGCAACAATTAAAGTTTTTAAAAGATTTTCGAAAAAACTCAACTTTACAAAAAAAAAAGATGAAAACCAAGACCGAATAAAACTTAGTTTTTCAGAAAGAAAATAAGCGAACTCCTAATATTTATTACCTATATGTCTCTGCAAGAGATTAAGCTTTTAAAAAACATCACCAAAAAAATCTTAGATAAATGTGAAAGGATGTGATGTATTATATAGGTGTCTATTATTGGGTAAATAACCATATATTCACTGCATTTACTGGCTATAAAAATACGTGGAATTGCTAGTATTACGTTTAGACTGCAGTTTGAAAGCCTATGATATTATATTACTAACAAAACAATTTTTGTATAGCGAGAATTAGACCCGAAACCAAACAAACAAAAAAAAAATGAATTGTGTAGAAGCATGGCGACGACATGTGCCAAACATGAAATATTCACTAAAAACATTAATATCACTATGGAATTCTCATTTTGAAAGTCTTTTTAATTATGTTTTAAAGGGTGAATTATAAATGGACATAGATAAGCAATAGTGTGTTAACCCACACTGGAGAAATTTTGAGTAAATCGTGTTTAAAAGTAGGAGCGCCATTTGTGTCAACATTTTTATGTTCAATATTTAGTTACATATTTAAGCAATGTAATAAGGTAAACACATAATTAATAGTACATTGTTATCCTAAATGTCTTTCTCCCGAGGATATCACTGTGCTTTTCATTACGAATGCAAGGAAAGTAAAAAAAAAATAGGAATTAGCTAAAGAAAAAAATGAGTGAATTTTATTTTACATAAATCAACCATTAGGTGTGCTACTGGCCAGTAAGTATGCCCCCTATGACATAAAAAAAACTTGAGTTTCTGCAGTATCCAGCTGTCAGTTGAAAGCGATTCGCCCTAGGGCTGAAAAGTGTTACTTTCAACCCGCTTCTCAGGCAACTTCAGACCTACTTTCCGAGTATGAGTAATGAAAAAAACATTCCCTAACTCTCAATAAATCGTTCTGAATTAATAACTTAATTGTGTGGGTTAACATGTTATTGCTTATCTGCGTCCAAATCTATCTTTCTATTTCTGTCTATATTATAATTTAATTGCAGGATTAAAAATCCGGTCAGAAAAAAATGTGAGTATTTAATTTCCAGGAGTGCCCGCCCAATATGGATATGGAGTTCGTCACTTGCAGATATCACTTCTATTACTATGTTTGATCGTAGAATTCACATCAAAATCTCATTTAGGAGTTACCATAGTCGCCATGACCAGTGGTGACAACAGAAGTTCCAAAAGTGATGTGTTACTGAGTAATAACAGTTTAAGTAATGACAAAGAAGGAATACTGAAAAATTATACACAAAGCACTGTGAATGAGACCATTTTTTCAGAAGAGGACAAATCGTGGAATGTGTATAGAGTAAGTTTTTAAAGAATACTTATCGTTATAAATACGAAACTGAGTTAATTTGTACACTTTCACGCCTTAACGGCTCGACCAATCATCGTGAAATTTTGCATACACGTCGTCAAGAGTACAGAAAAAGACATAGAATACGTTTTGTCTCGAAATTCCCGCGGAAACTCCGAAATTAATGGACGTAAAACCACGGCGAATTTATAAGACAGCGCGTATTTTTGTCACTATTTTAACACTTCGAACACACACATAGAATCCGCTTTTGTTTTCGGATTACTCCATATTTGAGTAAAGCAAGCCTATTAAACATGGAAGCGCGTAGGAAGCTCCACCTTGGCTACTTTGCTGTTCGGCTTAGTGCGGTCGAAGGAAAGAGCCTACCTATTCTCCGAGTTAAGATGGTCATCTAGAGAGTATAAACACAAGGCCATGGCTATCCTTCCGTCTCACAGAACCGCAGCGTTTCGAGGAAGTTTTAAGTTTGCGGCATCGAAGTGCTGGAACGATCTCCCACCTCCTGTCAGGCATGCAGCTAGTAGATTCACCTTTCAGCGCAAGCTCAAGGGTATCCTGCTAGAGCAGCAGAAAACACAAACCAACCAGCTCTTCTAACTTTTGCTAACCTTTGTTATCCTCTCTCGATATCTATTGTATCAAATTACTTATTATATCTTACGTATTTATATTTTCTTTACCACTTACATTAAATACTTTCCCATATTATATAACTTTACCATTGCTGTTTCTAATATACTACTTCTAGACTACTGTGGATATACATATGTTTAGAATAGTTATTATGTACGTTTATTATGTAAGTAACAAAAAAAAATCAGTGGAATGTGTGCGTGTAGACTGTGACATAATGTATATGTATAATCTTATATTTATGAATCTCCAGTCTTGACTGAAAACCAGCGCTATGAGTTCCCCCACTAATAGCAACATGCTGAGGCGGTGACCGTTTTGGTCATGGGGACGCACCACGCAAACACCATTTGTTCTCTTAATATATGGACATAGATAAGCAATAGTGTGTTAACCCATACTGGAGAAATTTTGAGTAAATCGTGTTTTAAAAGTAGGAGCGCCATTTTGTGTCAACATTTTTTATGTTCAATATTTAGTTACATATTTAAGCAATGTAATAAGGTAAACACACAATTAAAAAACGTTCTCTAAAGCTCAATAAATCGTTCTGAATCAATAACTTAATTTTGTGGGTTAACATGTTATTGCTTATCTGCGTCCATATTGTCTCATATATAACTACTAGCTGTTCCGCGCGCTTTCATCCGCGGTAATTTCGGAGTTCCCGCGGAAATTCCGGAAAAAAGTACTCTCTTTGTACCCCTGACGGCCCTCACAGTAGTTTACGGTAATTAGCTGTACTCAGCATTAATTCCGGAGTTTCCACGGGAATTCCGGGATAAAAACTATCCTATCTTTTAAGTTGGACCATATTATAAATGGTTGCAAAATTTTATCAAAATCCGTTCAGTAGTCTCGGAGTCCATCGCGGACAAACAACGGACACGTGATTTATATATATTAGACTAGCTGTCCCCCGCGATTTCATCCGCGGTAATTTCGAAGTTCCCGTGGAGGTTGCGGGAAAAAGTACTCTATGTCCTCCAGTTCCCGCGGGAATTCCGGGATAAAAACTATCCTATCTTTTAAGTTGGACCATATCATAAATGGTTGCAAAATTTTATCAAAATCCGTTCAGCAGTTTCGGAGTCCATCGCGGACAAACAACGTGACACGTGATTTATATATATTAAACTAGCTGTCCCCCGCGATTTCATCCGCGGTAATTTCGGAGTTCCCGCTGAGGTTGCGGGAAAAAAGTACTCTATGTCCTTCAGTTCCCGCGGGAATTCCGGGATAAAAACTATCCTATCTTTTAAGTTGGACCATATCATAAATGGTTGCAAAATTTTATCAAAATCCGTTCAGTAGTTTCGGAGTCCATCGCGGATAAACAACGTGACACGTGATTTATATATATGATTTATTTATATATATATATATATTAGAACTGAAGAACATAGAGTACTTTTTTCCCGCAACCTCCGCGGGAACTCCGAAATTACCGCGGATGAAATCGCGGGGGACAGCTAGTGTATATGTATAACATTCTATCTATTATACTAATTTTACAGTGATCATTACACAGAATCACACAACAGTAGGGAAAGAAAGGATGCTTAAATATGCTTTTCCAGACGTACCCCTGGCCAAAATCGGTTCAAGAGATGGCGCTGAGTTCCTTCACCCTCGGGTATGTTGTCATGATGTTCCCCATGGGCGCCGTCGTCCAGCGATGGGGAGGCAAGGTGGCTTTGCAGATTGCACTGCTTATGAACGGGGTTGCTTCCATCCCTATACCTTGGCTGACAGTCTGGGTAAGTCGTTTACATACAAATGACAATTTTTATTGGAATTTAACAAATCTAGCCAGAATTAAACTTCAAATCCACCCCTAGCACAAAATCGTTGATTGATATGATACCGTTGATAATCTTAGAAACCGATGATTATTGTAATTCAATATCACATTCAGTTACTAGATCAAATTGATCACTTTCGAATTCGACTAAAGACTAACTGCCGCACTCAGAGTCGACTTTAATGATTACTTAGTTAAATATAGATTTTTAAAACAAAACTGCCGCAATCAGAGACGTTCAGTAAATTAATGTTAATTGGCATTTAATGTGATGTATCTTAATTAGTTAAATGCCAATTAACATTATTTTATTACATTTGTCTGATTGCGGCAGTTTTGTTTTAAAAATCTATACATAACTAAGTAATCATTAAAGTCGACTCTGAGTGCGGCGGATAGATTCAAAAGCAATAAATTAAAGCGATGTGAGTGATGAATTTTAGTACACACTCAGGTGTACTTTATTGGAAGGAAAGTATTCTAAATATTGAAGACACTAAAGACAAAACATTATTATTATTTCAGGGAGGCTGGAAGGCTCTATGCGTTTGTCGTATTTTACAAGGATTCTCACAATCCGGTTTATCTGCTGCTGTCCATACAATCATAGCCAACTGGGTTCCGCTAAGCGAGCGGTGCAGGGCAGTCGGCTATATCTATGTAGGTATGACATCTAATTACTCACGACTTGGATATTAAAAAAGCATAATTTCAAAGCGACGATAAAGAGTGACTGTCATTTAACGAGTGAAGGTCGATCGAGTAAGGCGATAGCAAAGTAGTTTAAGCGGCTACACACGGCCCTAAAATCCGAATCCAAAATGTGGGGTGTCCGACCTTTTTGCTGGCTGGTCTGCCCGGCTATTAGGTTTTGCGACCTGGCAAACCCTACTCCCGATATTACCTCCGATTTTAGGGCCGTGTGTAGGCTTTTAGACTGATTATTGATTTCAAAACCTCTAAAAAAGGAGACGATTTTACATTCATCTATGCTTTACACGATACCTCTGTGTCTCCTGACTTTACACAATATTCTTTCTGAAAGAAACAAGTAAACGGGCACACAGCAGTGACACTAGAGCCACACACTAAAAATCATATCTTCAACGACGTTTTAATTTAAAAAGAAATCTATGGTACAATATTTATTTTAAACTATACTAAATACTATTATAACTTATGATTATTCTGCAACATTCAAACTTGATATCAAAAATCTTAACAAAAAAATTCCTAAAGTTCCTTATTGTTCCAATAAGATGTTGGACTATTTTTTTAATTTTAGGTCGTCCTGTAGATTCATTAAAAATATTAGACATGTATTTTTTCTTTTTTTACGTAATCAAAAAGTAACAGAGTTGCGTTGAGTCGAAATGTCGCGTGAGGTCAAAAGCAGGTGCAGTTTTTACCCGCATATGAACCTACTCCCAAAATTTAACGCGCTTTATCCAAGAAAATTTTAATTAATTTGAAAAAGCAAAATATGCGTCGTGTCTATTATTTTTTTATTATCTAACTGACGGACTAATTAGAATTCAGAAAAAAAAAAATTAGGCAAATAGCCTATTATCTTCAAAAAATAGTAAGTAGCTGTTTATCTTTTTCGTACACTCCCATTGATTTATTTTATAATCTATTGAAATGAATTGAATTTAATTAAAAAAACTTTATTTGGCACAACACAAAGATTTACAGCATACGTATACAACAACTAAACATATTATAACAAGTCCCCGAAAACATGGATAATGGGTATGTCGATTAATTTTTATTTTTTAGTCCGTCTTGTAGATTATTAAAAAAATATTAGACACGTATTTTTTCTTTTTTTACGTAATCAAAAAATAACGGCGATATATTGAGTTGAAATTACGCGTGACGTCACTATTCTGACAGTTTGTATGGCGGTTTTAGCGGTTAGTGACGCCACGAGCCCCTCACCCTAAACTTTAACGCGCTTTATCTGTGTATATTTCAATTTATTTAAAAAAGCAAAAAATACGTGTCTATTGTTTTTTTATTTTCTAACTGACGGACTAATTAGAATTTTGATTTCCAAAAGTAGTCCACATCCCTATTTTATGGAGTGTCACTAATGGAACCTTAGTGTGGGCCTTAGTAATATTTAAGTAAGGGTATGCTTTCAGGACCGCCTGTCGGAATCGTCGTAGCTTTCCAACTGAGTGGACTCCTGAGTAGCAGCAGCTGGGGTTGGCCCTCCATCTACTGGCTCACCGGAATAATGAACCTTGGGTTGTTCGCGGCTGTCTCTCTGTTCCTGGCAGCCACTCCATCACAGCACAAGTTCATATCGACCGCGGAAAAGAATTTCATCATAGCAAGAGTCAACACTGGGTTAAAGCCGGTAATGAAAAGCTAAGTTACTATAGTTTTAGGGTGGTTTCAACCAGATCAGTTTCGGAATTCTCTCGGGGAGCCGTCGTCAAAGTCAAAGTCAAATAATTTATTCAAATTTGGCCAAAATGTGGCTCTTTTTGACGTCAATAAAGTTACATTTGGACATAGATAAGCAATAGTGTGTTAACCCACACTGGAGAAATTTTGAGTAAATCGTGTGTTAGCGCCATTTTCTGTCAACATTTTTTATGTTAAATATTTAGTTACATATTTAAGCAATGTAAAAAGGTAAACATAATAAAAAAAAAATTCCTAAATCTCAATAAATCGTTCTGAATCAATAACTTAAGTTTGTGGGTTAATTTAACAATGTTATTGCTTATCTGCGTCCATTTATTATGACAGCATCCATAAAATATCCACCCTTCACAGCTTCCTAGTGAATATAATAGTGGCTGAAGAGAAAAAGCTGCGCAACAAACTCTCCAGTAGCACGCTGTCAGTTTATAGTTATAATATAACATTAGTGATCTCAATTTGTAAATTAATTATGTGAGAACAATAAGCCGCAACCAGCAATAGACTATATGGTACAGACTACAGATACATTACAAGTTAAACTAGTTTATCTATAATAGTAGACAAGATATGACGATTAGCGACAGCACCCGTTCACCGCTCAACCATATTAGAGGGAACCGAGCGACCCGACTCACACACCACCGCCAGCGGTACATTTGAGTGAGCATGACATATGCATCACTATCGCGTCAATGAAATTTATTCATAATTAAAATTAATTTAATAATTATAATTACGTATCGCGTTGGAAAAAAAATTGCTATACAATTATGAGTAATTTAGGACTTGAAATAGGGTATAGGAATGAACTGATCTTGACATATAAATATTATACAACATTAATAATTCTAGATGCTATTAAAAATACTGATTATTGATTGTGAAACTAACAAAATGAAAGTTAGGAAATTTGGCACCAAAATAGCTCTTCTGGATTATTAATATAATATATTCTAAACTCAAGAAGGCTAAGCAAAAAAAAACAGCTACTATGTTTCATGATTATCAATCACAGAGACAGACTGAAAAAAAATACCTATGTATCAGATTTGGAAATTTTCTAACGTTGGGTATAAAAGATGAGAGAAAGAGAGAGAGAAAGAGAAAAAAAAACGGATAGATCTCAAATTCACAGACTGCAGGTAGGTATGTAAATTTATCCCTGTTAGAATTTGTGTTGCAGAAACAAAAGATACCCTGGAAGGCGTTGGTGTCATCGAAGCCTCTATGGGCGGTGCTGGTGAGCGACGTCTGCTGTGTCGTGGCCCTCACATTCTTCTACCAGCAACTGCCGACATACTTCCACCATGTTCTTGGAGTCAGCATACAGAGTGTGAGGCCTTATCTTGTGAAACAAAATTTAGCTGTACGCCAGCGCCAAACATCTAGATCCTCGATTAGATTAGTAGACTATTTAAATGATACAGACGTTTGGGAATGAATTGCTCTATCCAATTACTATTTTTTGTTCTCCAAGTTTATAAGTATGATCATTAAAAGACAGCGCTGCTGAGTTTCTTGTCAGTTCTTCTCAGCAGAGGACGTATTCCGAACTGACGGTAATTTATAGTTCTAAGAACCTGCTGACGATTACAAGTGATTGTGACCAATCCTAAGTAATAAATAGCTTTTGAATTTTGAAAGACGTAACGTACCACTGATAATAATCCTACTTAATATTATAAATGTGAAAGTGTGGATGTTTGGATGTTTGTTACTCAATCACGCAAAAACGGCTGAACGGATTTGGATGAAATTTGGTATGCACGTTGTCAGGGGTACTGAGAAGAACATAGGGTACTTTTTATCCCGGAATTCCCGCCCGGAATTCCCGCGGGAACTCTGAAATTACCGTGGGTGAAACCGCAGGGCACAGCTAGTAGTTATACAATACAAGGTGTCTCAAAAGAAAGTCTATATTTAGCGTATCGATTAAAAAAAAATGTAAGCTGTGTATCGAAAAAAATGTTTATTAATGATCATTAAAGTACATAACTTGGGAATTTATTTCTTAAAAATAATATCGTCCAAAGATAGACCCTCATGTTCGCGGCACTCATTTAATCGAACAATGATCAGTTGATCCGTTAAGGCGTATGCGAGGATAAGAGCTCTAAAACGCATTTCATCCGACTTGCTTCAAATTTATCGACACTGCTCAGCTCCTATGTGTCTTAGCGTTACGTTATATAGCCTATAACCTACCCGGGAGTATGGACTACAATCGTACCAAGTTTGGTTAAAATCCCTTCAGTAGTTTTTGACCCATGCGTGCACATACAGACAGACAGACAGACAGACGAAAAATTGACTGATTGCATTTTTGGTATCAGTATCGATCACCATTCATCATCCAATATTAATTTTGAATATATATTCAATGTACAGAATTGACCTCTCTACAGTTTTATTATAAGTACCTATAGATCTTACGATTAAACAAATTGAAAATTTCTTATAGCCTTTTGTGTTATCAATTCATTTCTCTATTCCCAGAGTGGACTCTTATCATCTTTGCCGTTCATAGTGTCGTGCTTCGCTAGCATGCTCTATGGAACAATATCAGATTTTTTGACAAACCGGAATATAATCAGCGTGAGGACAGCAAGAATTATTTTTAACTCGATAGGTAAGATAAAGTAGTTTTTATTAAGCTAAATCTACCTATAAACATAATTATAGAATATACCTATAACATATTATATCTGTATACAGGAATATTTTTTAAGCATTGCGCAAAAAAATTTTGGTGGTTCAGTATCAGTAATAGACCACATTTCCATTATTTGTTCAAAACTTTTTTATATTTTTTTATATAATATCTATTCGTAATAATATCAAAGGGCGCGTGCGCCATGCGGCGTACGCGGGGATGTTGCAGCGGGGGTGAACGAACATCCGGCTTTAAATTATCAAAAGATGGATAATATCTATTCGTAATAATATCAATGAGAGCGCGCGCCGTGCGGCGTACGCGGGGGTATTGCAGCGGGGGTGAACGACCTCGATCAGCTGTCGGTACATTGTAACCCACGTAAATACCTAGCCGAACGAGCGCTTCGCGCGCAGCGGTGGCGGCGGCGAATAGAGTAGCCAATAAATCAATTGCAAAGTATACATCTTTCGTTCACGATAACTTTACTTTTTTGTACTAAGACTTATCAAAAAAAAAGGTGTTTATTAAAACTCCTTTAAGTTTGTTTAATTTTTAAAAGTTTGCGCACTGAATAAAAAATATTCCTGTATACAAGGTGTAAGCTTTAATGAGCGACGTATCTATCCTGAGGGAAAAATAGGGGCTGTTCAGTAGATAAAGTTCGCGACTGAATGTTCCCCACCGAATATTGATCATGAGCAGTTCTGGATTTGGTCAGTAACCTCTTCTTTTGTTTGCACTTATGTAACAGACACCGCACGGGGTCAGTCACTGTGCTTCCTGCTCACTGATATTGTGTCGCCAACACATCTTTCAGGCAACGATTTGGTTCGCCCTCCAATCCTTTTCGGTCTGATTGAATGCCTTCCATATCATTAAAGTCTCAAATAGGGAAAAAAAAACGAAAATTCATTGCGCAAGTAACCGACGTGCTAACGGCCCAATGATCATATACCCTTACCTTTTTCTTCGTTTTCTTGCTGACGCGCCAAAACATAATATGCAAAGGCTTAACTGACGTAAACTCAAGTGTTTATTTTTTCATTCATCATGATTTAGGAGTGTTTTTTTGATTTTAATTTTATTTTTATTAGTTGTATATTCTCACGATACAACGAGGGTTTAACTAAGCCGTTTAAAATCACTCAATGTATAAAAATTTTTTTTTCATTACACTTTTAGCAGTTTTTAAGTATAATATTTATCCTTGTTTAATCTTACACACCTTACACCCTGTATAGTCTTTCACTAATTCGATCAGTTAAAATAACCAATATGGCCGTGGTTTTTTCAGGTGAATTTGGTATCGCGCTATGTCTGACCCTGTCTTCGTTCGCCACCAGCACAACGCTAGCTACGGCTTGTATTACAACGACTGTGACACTGTTCGCCGCAGTCCACGCCGGGGGTATGGTACGCATCTTTGAATTTCATCGGTGGTGGAACCAGCTTACTTCGTCTGTCGCTGCAACATTAGACGCAAAGCTAATAGTTTTTGTGCTTCAGTTTCTCTAGGAATTTTGAATTAAATTAACCCTTCGTGTGTGATATTTTTATGAAACGAATTATCGATTATTTGCAGTTAGTTTTTCACATAACCTCAAAAGATACGACTATACGTCAAATTATTTTTCTTTTATTATAATATCTACTTTAGTTAGCGATAACTTACACTACTTTAACTTACGTTTTCTATTATTGCACTATTTGAAATTGCAGTTTATGATGCTTCTAGATGTTTCTCGCGGTTTCACCCGCGATAATTTCGGAGTTCCCGCAGGAATTCAGGAAAAAAGTAACCTATGTCCTTCCCAGTACACCTGACCACATATATTCAACATTTAGTGATGACCGGTTGAGTTGAAGGTTGAAAAGCGTAAAAAACAAACAAACTTACATTCACGTTCATTTACAATGAGTAGGGTGGGTTTCGGATCTGTATTCGAGAACTTCAAAGTATTTCTCGAAGCTCTTAGTAGAGACAAAAGGAACTAACTTGAGTTATTTTAAATACTTATAAGTGCAATAAGTGCATCCTAATAAGTTTGTTCGTAACGCATTCACGTCAACTCATATTCAACCGATTGTCTGCATACCTTATACGTGGTCAGGGAAAATATATATCTACTAGCTGCGCCCCGCGGTTTCACCCGCGGTAATTTCGGAGTTCCCGCGGAGGTTGCGGGAAAAAAGTAGGTAGGTACTCTGCGTCCTTCTCTGTACCCCTTACAGTAGTTTACGGTGATTAGCTGTTCCCCGCATTAATTCCGGAGTTCCCGCGGGAATTCCGGGATGAAAAATAGATAGTAGCCGATTCTCAGACCTACTGAATATGCATATAAATTTCATGAAAATCGGTCAAGCCGTTTCGGAGGAGTATGGGAAGGAACATTGTGACACTAGAATTTTATATATTAGATCTAGAGGATACAGTAAAGGACATAGGGCCCTTCTTATTTCGAAATTCCCGCGAGAACTTTAAAAGTTATTGCAGTTGAATGGCTAGTTATAAAAACATTTCGTTTTTTCCAGCTGGGCTACATGGATTTAGCTCCGAATTATATAGGCCCCATAATGGCGATAGGCAATACAGTCGGGTATGCTATGCAGCTCCTGACTCCAGTGCTCGTCTCGCATGTCGTGGTCGATATGGTAAATATACTTTTCATTACTCATACAAGGAAAGTAGGTCTGAAGTTGCCTGAGAAGCGGGTTGAAAGTAACCCTTTTCAGCCCTAGGGAGAATCGCTTTCAACTGACAACTGTCAAATTATTAAAAAAAAACTAGGTCTATTTTCACATTTCTATTGAACCATGTTTCAACTTTCTATACAGCCAGCGCGATGTAAAATTGAAATAACGTAAAGTTTAAGTAGGTATTAATTAAAATAAAATTCACTCACTTTTTCTTAAGCTAATTCCTATTTATATTTTTTTATTTTCTTTAATTAATACTTAATAATTAAAGATAATATTTTTTTTAGGTCGCCACAATGTAAATAAAAAATACTGGCTGAATAGCTAGCCGGCCAAAGAAAAAGAAATAGGTGGGAAAGTGTCAAGCGACTATCCGATCTTCACTCATTTTTTCTTTAGCTAATTCCTATTTTTATTTTGACTTTCCTTGCATTCGTAATGAAAAGCACAGTGTTATCCTCGGGAGAAAGACTTATTTAGTCCCTCGATCTATTTCCCTCGATCAGTTACTTTCACCCCTAGGATAACAATGTACTATTTCATTACTCATACTCGGAAAGTAAGTCTGAAGTTGCCTGAGAAGCGGGTTGAAAGTAACCCTTTTCAGCCCTAGGGAGAATCGCTTTCAACTGACAACTGTCAAATTATTAAAAAAAAACTAGGTCTATTTTCACATTTCTATTGAACCATGTTCCAACTTTCTATACAGCCAGCGCGATGTAAAATTGAAATAACGTAAAGTTTAAGTAGGTATTAATTAAAATAAAATTCACTCATTTTTTCTTTAACTAATTCCTAATTTTATTTTGACTTTCCTTGCATTCGTAATGAAAAGCACAGTGTTAGCCTCGGGAGAAAGACTTATTCAGTCCCTCGATCTATTGGCGCCCGAGCGTAGCGAGCAATAACCCCGTCTCGGGACTAAATAAGTTACTTTCACCCCTAGGATAACAATGTACTATTACTCTCTATTAGGGATGTTGACGACTTTTGAAAATCAAAATTCTAATTTGTCCGGTTTGTAGATTAGTAAAAAATATTGGACACGTATTTTTTGCTTTTTCAAATTAATGAAAATAAACCTTTAGGTCGAGTAGGACCACTTTCCTAAATAGCGCATTAAAGTTTAGCGTGGGGGCTCGTGACGCGGACGTCACTAACCGCTATAAGCCGCCATACAAACTGCACCGGTTAGTGACGTCACGCGAAATTTCAACTCAATGTATCGCCGTTAGTTTTTGTTTTATAAACAACTAGCTGGGCCCGCGGTTTCACCCGCGGTAATTTCGGAGTTCCCACAGGAATTCCGGGATAGAAAGTATCCTATGTCCTTCTCTGTACAACTGACAACGTGCATGCCAAATTTCATCCAAATCTGTTTAGTCGTTTTTGCGTGATTGAGTAACAAACATCCAAACATCCACACTTTCACATTTATAATATTAGTAGGATTTATTATCTGTGGTAGCGTCATTTTTAAATAACGCTGACCGTCAACTCACCGTTTCATGTTTGCAAACATTGACAAAACTTTATTATACTACTAGCTCTTCACCGTGGCTTCATTCGCTTCAATTTGGAAGTTTCTGTGAGAACTCCGGAATACAAGTGCCCTTTGTACCATCACAACGTGTATTTGAATTCATGCATGAAAGCGTAACAAACAAACAAACAAATATAATCGCATTCGCATTTGTAATAGTAAGGATAAGCAGCATACTCTCTCCTCTTTTCCCGAGATGAATCGAGGATCTAGATGTTCGGCGCTGGCGTACAGCTAAATTTTGTTTCACAAGATAAGGCCTCACACTCTGTATGCTGACCCCAAGAATTTATATTATATATTATATTTTCAACCCAGCAAATATTTGCAAGTAATTTCACCACATGTTACATACACGCCCGTGGAGCCCTTTGTTCATCAATAATCGGTTCTTGAGATGAGAATCGATTAGTGAATTTCTTCCTTCAATAACTCCTTGGTTTACTGTACACCCAGTACTCCCTTGAAATCAGCCCTCTTACGACATAAGTAATTGATGGTTAGTCGGAAATAATGTTGATTTAAACCATATTTTGTCCTATCCAGTTAATTGCATAAGACAAATATCTTTTGCTATTTCCAGACAAACCAACTACAGTGGCGGACAGTTCTCTTAGTAATTTCTGGGATGGCGTTTGCTGGAAATGTTTTCTATATAATCTTTATATCTGCTGACACGCAACCGTGGAACGACTGTCACTACGCAACCAAAGGTATGATATAAATTTAAAATTTATAACAATCCTCGTAATTACTATCTCTAGTATAATTTGTATGTATGTAGACAAAAGGACACCGATAAGCATGACATGTTAACCAAGTTATTGATACAGAACGCTTTTTTGAGAGTCATAGAACGTGTTTTAATTATATTATTGTTTGTCTTTATTATATTATTTAAATACCAAAAAAAATATTTAGCATAAAAGAACTAACTCTAACTCAAAATTGCGTTATAATTTTAAAACACTATTTACCTGCTCATTTTTTATTGATTTGTCTGCAGTCTGAGTGTGGGTCAACACACGAATGCTTATCTATATCTTATCTATAAATGATTGATGTAATGTACAAAAAACGCATAACATGTAACAACAACAAAATGTAATATCTTACATGGAAGGGATTAAAAAAAAAAAATATCTTTTCTCTACTTCAGAGCTCATCTTTTTAGTTAAAGAAGGTTTTTTTTAAATCTAAAAACAGAGGAAAAAGTACCGATTTATTTAATGATTTCATACATAAATTTGAGTGTCTTTTTATAGTTTATTTAAATAGATTAAAGTTTCACTTCTTACAGATGAACGCAACAGCTTGTTTTCACATAAGCTCACTTTATTTTTTCCAGAAAAGGAGGAAACAAAATCTTTAAATGGAGAAATCGAACGGGTTCTTACAAAAAAATAGTAGCGGCCATTTTATTTTAATTTGAAATCAAATAATGTAACGAAGACAATCGAAGTTATTTATTAGTTTACAATAATAAGAAATAAATGATTTTTATTTGAAATACAAAGATTTAATGTTTCTTTCTGGGCGTTTGTCCCTTCTTTAATTTGCTGTCTCTATACAAGGTTACAGGTTAAGTCGACTTAGATCCTTTAAGAGGTTGTAGTTTGCATAATTTCTGACTGATTTGACTATGAAACATCGTACCTTAAACTTAACCGTTTTCAAGATATTGGACATTAAAGATTTTTTTTTAAATTGCTGATCTATCGGTAGGCGGTAGCTAGCTAGCCGGGCACTAGAAAGCGCCCTATCACCATGCTATGGTTTCCTCACGATGTTTCCCTTCACCGACAGCTCAAGCTCATTGTTAGGGTTCGAACCTACGCCTTGCGGCGTTTGATCCGAACGCACCAACCACTGAGCTATCATCGCTATCACAGCTGATGTTATAAGATGTTAATCAGGCTACTTTGGAGTTCCCGCGGGAATCCAGAAACTCCAGGCAGAGCTCATGCTATAAATTAATGCGATTAGAAGTCATATAACCTGTCCATTTTTAAGGCAGTTAAATTGCTTATTTGCTTATTTGTCGGTTTACAAACGCTCGTTATTTATGTTTTAATGATAAAATTAAATAAAACAATGACGTTTAGCTATCACACTGAATTTGTAATTAGATCCTAATTGGCGTAGGTAATTTAAAAGAATTGCGTTATGCATAAACTCTGCCGTAAACACTGCTATAGCATACTTATATAGGTAGGTATTCCTACTTTAAAAATGCAAGTTTTTTATAATCTTTTGTTTTTACTCACTTACTATGTATGTATATTAATAGCTGTTCCCCGCGGTTTCACCCGCGTTAATTTCGGAGTTCCCGCGGGGATTCCTGTGCAAAAAGTACCCTATGTCCTTCTCTATACCTACCTCTGACATCACAATATGTAGTAATGAACTTTTTCCGATACTTTATCGTCTACGTACGTAATACTTACCGCCGCACTCAGAGTCGACTTTAATGATTACTTAGTTAAGTATAGATTTTTAAAACAAAACTGCCGCAATCAGACAAGTTTAATAAATTAATGTTAATTGACATTTAACTAATTAAGTTACATCTCATGAAATTCCAATTAACATTAATTTACTGAACGCCTCTGATTGCGGCAATTTCGTTTTAAAAATCTATACTTAACTAAGTAATCATTAAAGTCGACTCTGAGTGCGGCTGTTAATCGTCTACGTACGTAATACTTAATTGTCGATCCAACAACTATTGTCATATTGCAACCAATTTATATATAACCTTGACAAATATTATATCAAAACTTTCCCCATAAATCATTTTATCTATTGGTGAAAACCGCATGAAAATCCGTTCGGCAGTTTTTGAGTTTACTGTGAATAGACAGACGCGGTGGAGGATTTTGTTTTATAATACTTGTTACTTGGGTAGCAGAGTAATATAAAAGTCAGGTGAAAAAGGTAAGATAAATATATTATAGTTTCAAAAGGAATGACATACAACAATGATCAAACAAAAGAATGTGTATAAAAATATTTAAATATCAAATTGACAGTGTTCTCAGTATAAACATAAAAGAGTTTTAACACCCCCCCGTAATGAGAACACCCTGTATATACACATTATAATACAAGTAAAAAGACAGTATCAAAATTCACTATACACTTATCACTAGCACTGAAATAATAAAAACAACATCCTGTACATATAAACACATCACTAAACTATACACACCCTATATACATACAATATGATCTAAAGACATACAAAACCTAGAACTAGCCTAAACCTAAAGAATTTGTACATTTAAAATGTTTCAGTTTCGGCAAGGGTTTTGTCAAAATGTCTGCGACCATGTCATTTGTGGGTATGTATTTGACTTGTATGTCGTGGTGTGATAGTGAGTCTCTAATGAAGTGATGTTTGATGTCAATGTGTTTAGTACGTGCGTGATAGGTGTTATTATGAGCTAGTTTGAGTGAACTTTGATTGTCGGTATGAATGATTATGGGATGAGTGACCGAGAATACTTCACTGATGAGCGTCTTTAAATATATGGCCTCTTTACAAGCTTCAGCCAAAGCCATATATTCAGCTTCTGTTGTGGAAAGTGCAACTGTTCGCTGTTTGCGAGCTTCCCACGACACAGGTGCACCGCTCATCAGGAAGGTGAATCCAGTGAATGATCGACGGTCCACAAGATTGCTTCCATAATCGGCGTTAGCGTAACCTACTGGGTAAGAGTGGTCACCGTGTTTGAAGTGAAGTCTGAGTTCCTTCGTACCCTTAAGGTATCTAAGGACTCGCTTAGCGGCCTTCCAGTGTACCCCCCCGTAATGTGCATTGAACTGAGATAGGTACGAGACCGTGTGGGCAATATCAGGTCTTGTACATATAGAAATGTACATTAATGAGCCGATAAGCTCCTGATATGGGACTTCTAGATTTTCTTCTTCCTTTTCCGGAACAGTGAGTTTTAACCCAAGTTCCATTGGCGTAGTGACCGAGATCGCGTCGCTCATACCGAACTTGTCTAGTAATTTTTCGATATATTTTGTCTGATCGAGGGTTATACTGCCTTCACTTTGTACGACTCTCATACCGAGGCAGTCTTTGACAGGACCGAGATCTTTAATTGTAAACGTCTTTTTGAGTTCGCTTACAAAATTATCTTTTAAATCACTATTGGTTGTCATAAAAAAGAAATCGTCGACGAACACTGCGATAACGATAAAATCATTAGGTCCGTCTCTTTTATAGTAAAGACAGTGTTCTGATGCGGCTTGAGTCAGCGACAGAGCAGCCATCGCTTGGCATACTTTTTTGTTCCATTGACGCGGAGCTTGTTTAAGCCCATATAGGGATTTTTTAAGTAAGCATACTTTCCCCTTTGGATCAGTAGCAAAACCTTCTGGTTGTTCCATATAAATTTCCTCTTCCAGGTCACCGTTTAAAAAGGCAGTTTCTACATCAAGGTGATGTACTTGTAGCCGATATTGCACAGCAAATGCAAACAAAAGCCTTACTGAAGATAGCCTAGCAACTGGTGAAAAAGTTTCACCATAGTCTACTCCAGCTATTTGGGTGAACCCTTTGGCTACTAGTCTGGCTTTGTATTTTGTAATGTTCCCACTTGTGTCCTTTTTTATTTTGTATACCCATTTACATTTTGTTGTCTTCCTGCCGGATGGTCTATCAACTAGAATCCAGGTTCCATGCTGAATCAATGAATTGTATTCTGCTTTCATCGCTTCTAGCCACTTGTCTTTTTGCGGATGCTCTGTAACTTCTTTGTAAGTTTCTGGTTCCTGATCTGATGTCATGTAGAGATTCTCCTGATATCTCTCAGGAGGACGCCTGTCTCGGAGAGGGTATCGTCTTTCAGTTGATGTCTCTACAATGGGTTCAGGTTCAGAAATAATTGGGGAAACTTCATGAGTAAGAGGTTCATCCGGTATAGTCAGCTGTTCTAAAGATGGTGACATCTCGGGTTGAGTGTCTTCACTGTCTGACTGTACTTGATGTTGTGGCTGTGAAACTGGTTCTTCATCATTTTGAATGGGTACAAAGATTACAGATGGTTGTGGTTGGGGTGACTCTTCGTTATGTGAGGAATTTGGATTAGACTCTTCATGCGTTTTATCTTCAATAAACGCTACATCTCTAGCAATAATAATCTGCCGAGGATTATTAGGGTCTATTAAGCGATAACCTTTGCTTTCTATAGAATAGCCAACAAAGATACAAACTTTAGTTTTGGATTCCAGTTTTGAACGCTTTTCTTTGGGTACGAGGACGTGAGCTTCGCAGCCAAAGATTCGCAAGTGAGAAAGGTCGACTTTATTGCCGGTCCATACTTCTTCTGGAATCTTGTTATTTAAAGCTTGCGTGGGTGAACGATTTTTTAAATAAATTGCCGTATTTACCGCTTCTCCCCAGTACGCTAAAGGTAAATTCGAGTCTTTTAGCATAGATCTTGCTTTTTCAATGATCGTTCTATTTACACGTTCTGAAACTCCGTTTTGTTGAGGAGTGTACGGCACCGTGGTTTGGTGCACTATACCATTCTCCCTCATAAACGTTATCATGTCGCTATTTACATATTCCCGACCATTATCTGAACGGAGAATTTTAATTTTTTCTCCCGTTTGATTTTCGACTAAATGCTTAAATTCGACAAACTTTGTGTAAACTTCGGCTTTTGTTTTCAAAAGATATCCAAAAGTTTTACGAGAGTAGTCGTCGGTAAATGTTAATAAATATAGGGCTCCGCCCCACGAGTGCGTACTCATCGGTCCGCATAAGTCCGAATGAATAAGTTGTAGGACTTTACTCGATCTACTTTTTGAGCTCTTAAACGGTTTCTTTGAAAATTTACCTTGTAGACACGGAATACATGTTCCGTGGTAACTTCCAATATAGTCTAGGCCGATACATTTATTTTTTAATATATCCATGCTCTTTGTATTAAGATGGCCAAGACGTCTATGCCAAAGTAGTGCAGACTCTTTGGTGGAAGTATACAAGGAAAGCAATTTATTTACATTTAATCTAAACATACCGTTGTGATTCGACCCTGTGGCAATGACGGGATTTGTCACATGACAGCCACCGCTTTGAAATATTGTTGCGCCTTTCGGCGTAAACAATACATCGAATCCTTTCTTAACTAAACTACTTACAGATAAAAGATTTGTAGCGAGACCAGGAACATATAATACATTACTAATTTTATTTACACCATCGGAAATATTTATATTTACAGTGCCCTTACCATGACTCAATAAAGTCTCCTTATTTGCCACAGTGATAGGAGTTACGTGAGGGGACAAGAACTCGAACCACTCTCTCCTGTTACTCATGTGGGAGCTTGCGCCGGAATCAAGAAACCAATCTTGTGAACCTGTGGGTGAACGATTAGTGAAACAAGATGAAAGTGTAAATTCGGAAGTATAATTTGTACAAACATTTGACGAAACCGAAACATTCTTGTTTTTCTTATTTTTTAGAATCCTACATTCACTCACTATATGCCCTAATTTTTTACAATAGGAACAAAATTTCTTCTTTGTTTGTTTCTTGGTGCATAGCGCTGTATCTGGAGATCTGCTGGTATCTGCTGAGGACTGTACAGCTCGTGATTCTTCTTTTAGAAGAGCTGTCACTACATTTTCCGTGGTGATCTTCATATTAGAGTGTTCGATGGCCATAACTAAGGGATGATATTTTTCTGGAAGTCCAGTGAGCATTATAATAGCTAAGAATTCATCATCCACTTGTGCTCCAATTCCTTGTAGTTCTTGTTGGATAGCTAGTGACTCATTCACATACTGTTGAATCTTTCCTTTGAACGAATTTGTTAAGAGTTTTTTCATCAGTGCAAGCCTCCTTGTGAGTCCACCATCAGCATAAGCTTTTCGTAAACAACTGAATGTTTCAAATGCGGTTTTTGCTGACCTTATAACGGGATAGATGGATTCTTCACAAGATAAACATATTTTCGCACGAGCCTTCTGATCTTTCCGTTTTTGATCAGGGTTGGAGAGGTCAGCGGGTTTTACAACGACTTCCCACAACTCTAGGTCAGTGAGCATGCATTCTATGGCAAATGCCCATGTGCTGAAGTTAGCTGATCCTTTTAGCTTTGATATGCTTATATTTGTTGAGTTCTGCGCTGTCTGAAAATCTTTTGAAGAATGTGCCGACTGTGAAGTCGATGGAGTATCCATTGCACTTTTCTTAACCTTTTTTAAAAGACTTATTTGAGACCTATAACCACTTATCAGTTATTTCCTGGGCCCATAACCACTTGTTACTTGGGTAGCAGAGTAATATAAAAGTCAGGTGAAAAAGGTAAGATAAATATATTATAGTTTCAAAAGGAATGACATACAACAATGATCAAACAAAAGAATGTGTATAAAAATATTTAAATATCAAATTGACAGTGTTCTCAGTATAAACATAAAAGAGTTTTAACAATAATATTATTAGCTTTGGCCCGCGGTTTCACCCGCGTGAGTTTCGGAATTCCCGCAGGGACTTCAAACTTCTTTTATATAAACATGATAATAACGAACACAAAAAAACACAATTATCCATTTTGGTGCAGTCGTTTGGAAGTTATGCGCTTAGCAACACATTTGGCGACTCATTTTTATTATATAGATCTATCTATCTACTATCTTTAAAGGAGCAATTCCCCGGAAACGGCTTTAACGATTTTCATGAAATTTAGATGCAGGGGGTTTAGGAAGCGATTAATCGATCTAGCTAGGTTTCATTTTTCGAAAACTTCGTTTTATCCGTGTTTTCAGGCAATGAAAAATGAGTGTTTGTTTTTCTACTTAACAACAGATGGCGCTATACACAACGAGCAAAACTCGGTGACCCAGATATTGTAGTGACAAATTGTGTAATTCTATACATTTGAATAGTAAAAATGAATAAACCTATAATATACGTATAAAAGCCTGAAATATGATCGTCGATCTAGCTTTTGCTAGCTAAGACAGAATGATAAGAATTGCATATTCGACGGTTTAAAAAAGGCCCATTGTTTTGCATTAAACTTGTGATAAGTTTAAATAGTGAAAACAAAACATTCAAACGGCACTGAGGTACTGATATCCGATGAGGGAGCACTCGAATTCAAAAATTTCATCCCGGAATTCCCGCGGGAACTCCAATATTACCGCTGGGTAAACAGGGAACATCTAGTATACGTATAAACGTTCATCTCGATGGATGGTGGATCGAGCCTCGCAGCGTCTGGCGTAGCACCTGGCGTAGCACCTGGCGTAGCACCTGGCGTAGCAGTCAGATTTACTTACCGCTACACCCATGATGCTGTCGAATATATTAAAAAGGTAATTAAATTTTGAAATTAGTGCATTTTATACATACTGACACGACTGGAATCGAATCCACGAATGACGGCTGTGGGAACTACACTAAGCAGGTGTCGTGCGACGGCCACGTGCATTAACTTACCTATTTAAAATAAATAAGCACTTAAACATGTAATATTATGACATAATTTATGTTTAAATATTTAAATCATATTATTTATGACTAAAAAAATAAATTTATTGTGACATTTTGACCAGTTTGACCACATATTTGTTGGTGTAGGGTTTTGGTCCTTTTCATGTTATAATCACAGAAGTAGTAATTTTTGTACGTAAGCAAATCAAATCTATTTAGTCCGTCACTAATCCTTATTATAAATGCGAAAGTGAGTTTGTTTATTTGTTTAATTGTTACTCTTTCACGACTTAACGGCTTAACCGATCACCATGAAATTTTGCATTTAAACGTGTTAATATACAAAAGTACATTAAACTTGTGATAAGTTTAAATAGTGAAAACAAAACATTCAAACGGCACTGAGGTACTGATATCCGATGAGGGAGCACTCGAATTCAAAAATTTCATCCCGGAATTCCCGCGGGAACTCCAATATTACCGCTGGATAAACCGGGAACATCTAGTATACGTATAAACGTTCATCTCGACAGTGGATCGAGCCTCGCAGCGTCTGGCGTAGCACCTGGCGTAGCACCTGGCGTTGCACCTGGCGTAGCACCTGGCGTAGCACCTGGCGTAGCAGGCAGATTTATGAAATCGCGGATTATTATTCAGTAGTTCCGTTGGCAGTCTATGGTCTATGATTAGCTCCACTTCACCAAATAGTGCTAAATAAAATCAGTGGAATGTGTGCGTGTAGACTGTGACATAATGTATAATCTTATATTTGTGAATCTCCGGTCCTGACTGAAAATCAGCGCTAGGAGTGCCCGGCGCCCGCACTCATAGCAACATGCTGAGGCAGTGACCGTTTTGGTCATGGGGACGCTTTTTTATGTCATAGGGGGCAAACGGGCAATTGGTACCTGATGGTAAGTGATTACCGCCGCCCATAGACATCTGCAACATCAGAAGGCGTGCAGGTGCGTTGCCGACCTGGAATGGGGATGGGAACTGGCTTTCAAGTGGGGCTGCCGGAACACACCGTTAGGTGCTCGGCGACAGATTTGCAACTTGAAGGTGGTAGCTAGCCAGCCGGGCACTAGAGAGCGCCCTACCACCATGCTATGGTTTCCTCACGATGTTTTCCTTCGCCAACAGCTCAAGCTCATTGTTAGGGTTTGAACCTACACCTTGCGGCGTTTAATCCGAACGCACTAACCACTGAGCTATCACGCACCACGCAAACACCTCTAGCTGTCATTTGTTGTCATAATATTGTTACATATATGTATTGAAATTTTTTGTTCTTGTTATATTATCATGTTTGTATAAAATAATTGTAATTGTGTTGTGTCTTTGTTTCCAAATAAATGCTTTTTCTTTCTTTTTTTCTTTCTTTTAAAAAATACTTAAATTTGTATACTTGTGCCTATAATATTTGAAGCTTTTCTTCGATTTCTCCAAGATTCTATCATAAGATCCTGACTTTATGATAATGGGACCAATTTGGAAGTAAAGGTACCCTTTCAAACAAAAAAAATCCAAATCGGTCCGGCTGGTTTTTTATGAGAATGTCAATATTGACATACGTGAGGAGAGCCTTTCGATACAATAAATAAAATATATATACAATACAAAGTAGTATTTTTGTTTTAATTTATGTTTGATATTTTATAATCGTCTATCTGTTATGTGGATAAATAAATTATTATAAATTTGAAACAAGTTTGGAACCATTAAAAAAAAATAGAGATAATAATAATAATCCACATCACAACACACAGATCTACTTGATCCCACAGTAAGCTATTATTAGCTTGTGTCGTGGAAACCAAGCAAACGTGGTATATACTACACATATTATTACATTACACACCCAGACTGGAAAATGGAACCCTGTGTTCATCACAAAGTCCACCCCCACCGGGAATCGAACACGGAACCTCTTGATTAGCGGGCAGGCATGGTGACCATTGCGCCAATACAGGTAAAAATAACAAATAGACAGGTATCGAGGTCATATGTTATGTAAAATAACAATAATTTGTGATAGCCCGAAACATGATAGCCCGAAACTCTATGAGTGAAGACACCTACAGAAGTGTTTCAAAGATTCAGAAGTGTTTCAAAGATAATGCTTCAAAACAAGTGTAGTTCTCATATCTATGTGGACAATCAGAACTGACCCAGCAGAGTAATGGTAGAACAAGTAAATTCCACTTGTGAAACCCTCAGGATTGTTGATAAAGGGTTGCTAATAACGAGTATCTCTTAGATATTAGAAACCCCATTGCTGGAAAAGGAAAACGAAAAACAAAGTGAAACAACAAGGCTTCCAAACTTTAAAAAATAGCTGAATAACCTCATATAGCTATCAAAGATAAAAAATAGTAATTTCCACGGTGATTCGATGACTACTCAACTTTTTCAACTGACAAATGACCGCTCAACATCCTCCTACCTGCTGTGAAAAGCCACAAAAAATTTAAAAAGAGAAAATTTACTCGAGCCTCACCCATAAATTAGAAAACGGTCATTGAGCAATAACGCTCACTAACAAAATTAAAACTCCAAATTCAGTTCTGATAAACTACCTACATCCGTAATGTATAATAATACAATCATAATACCCATATACAATCACACACACCCACGCACTCACCCACTCGACACACTCACCCTTCCGCACGACACACACACATACACACCCACCCTCACACACCCATATACACTCCCACCTCGTCTTCCAATTCCCCCCATCCCCTTCTTCCCTCCTCGTCTACTTGTTCTGTACTCCTAAATAAATAAATTAATTAAAAAAAAATAAGTAACATCCCTTGTGACCATGCACATAGAAAATGAAGTTCATATGTTGTAGTGAAGACAAATTCCACTATACTGGCCGGCGGCCGCGCTCCTCGGCCCCTCTCGCCTCTGCTATGCCTAGTAGATGCGCACGCGCGAAGCCAACAGTTAAAAATTATCCTCCACCAACCACACTTCCGTGTAGTATCTAGTTTCGTTTTAATTTTGTACGAATAAAAAAAGCTTTGAAATTTTTCGATCTTGTGAGAAAATTCTACGATAAAAAGTTTGCAGTTAGAGTTTTGATTTAGTCACCGAACGAGGACAATGGAAAAAGGCGAAAAGGATTTGTTCAAGAACTATCAGATTGTGAATCATATTGACAAGTCAGATGAAACTGGTAAACCACAACAGATAGTTCAGTTATTTAGTTGATTAGTTATTGGTAAATTATACAACGTGTTAATGAATTAACTGGAAACTAGAAAGTAGTTTTCTCAGAATCAACTAGCGAATAGATTGCACTATGTTTTAATATAGGTTATATTGTTTCATTTTTACTAGTCCATGTCTAAATTATTTTTAGTACAATATTTGGCGCGTACGCCGCCCGCAGCAAAAAAACTCGAATCGGTAGGCGCGGGCGTAGCGCTTGGAATTTCGTAGATAGGTCACCTCCAAACTAAATAATGTTAAATAACATTTAAAGTATAAATTTTTTTGACATAAAATATATTTTAATCATGTTATATTTTATTTTTTTAAATGGGGTGTATCAGGTTTTCAGTTAATTCATTACGTGTCGTATTAATAAGCTATGAAATGGGAAATCGAAAAAATGCAAATTGAATCCATAACCTTCAGTAAGTAACTATGATCTTGTATGCTATCAGCGTCATGACAGACGAAAGACATCCACTGCTGGACATAGGCCTCCACTAAGGACCTCACCAACAACCGGTCCTGCGCTTCCCGCATCCAATGGCATGCAATACTTTTGTAAATGTAAAACTTTAGGCGCCAGTTGCGAAATTTATATTCACTCCTCAGTTCCAACACTTAATTTCGGAATTCCCACAAAATAAATATATTTGAGTAAGTACCTATTACGAAGGAAGAAGAAAGAATGGCTTGGGAAGAAAAAAGTTACCTCATGTACTTTTCTGTACCTCTGACGACGTGTATGCAAAATTTAATGATAATCGGTTGAGTAGTTAAGGCATGAAAGCGTAACAATTAAACAAAGTCACAATCGAATCCTAACTATTATAAATGCGAAGTGAGTTAGTTTGTATTTTTTTACATTATCACGCTTTAACGGCTCAACCGATCATCATGAAATTTTGCGTGTACACGTTGTGAAGAGTAGATTACTTCTATATCTATATTTAATATTATAAAGAGCAAAAGTTTGCGAGTTTGTGACGTTGTAGGGGGTAATCTCTGGATCTTCTAAACCGATTTTGAAAATTCTATCACTTATAGGAAGCTACAGTGATCTTGAGTGTCATCGGGTTCTTTTTATCCCGGAATTCCCGCGGGAACTCCGGAGTTTGTGAGTTTGTGAGATTGTAGGGGGTAATCTCCAGATCTATTGAACCTATTTTAAAAATTCTTTCACTTATCGGAAGTTACAGTAATGCTGATTGATGTAAGGTAATTTTTTCCCGGAATTCCCGCGGGAACTCCGGAGTTTGTGAGGTTGTAATCTTTGGACCCTGCTAAACCAATTTTTAAAATTCTTTCACATATAGGAATTTAAAGTGATCCTGAGTGACATAGGGCACTTTTTATTCCGGAATTCCTGCGGGAACTCCGAAATTACCATGGGTGAAACCGCGGGGGTCAGCTAGTATATTATAACATTAAACTGACAGCGCGCTACTGGCGAGTATGTTGCGCAACTTCTTACATTTATACCTATTAGGAAGCTGTGAAGTGCGGATGAATTTAAGGGTGCTTATAGAATAGAATAGAATAGAATAGAATAGAATAGAATAGAATCATTTATTTCACATTATCAATTTCATAGTTATATTACTTATAAAAATGTCAGAGGATAATATGATCGTCAATAATAAAATAATAATAATAAAAGTATCATAATAAGAATGTCAATAATTATAAAAATAATAAAAATGTCATTTAAATCAAAAAATGAACATGTCAAAAATGTAAAAATAAAGATTATAAATCGATCAATCGATTGTGTGCAAATATTCATTTAAACAATAAAATTCGCTATCCAACAAAAGATTCTTCAGCTGGCGGTAGAAAGTTTCGTCAGATGTATTTTTTAAACTAGCGGGTAGTTTCTCATAAAGAATTGGGCCAATCACACGCGGGTTTCTAGTGGCCAGTTTAGTCCGGTGGGGGACACTCGCTAGTCTTCCCGCATTATGCAAAGATCACCCTCCACACTCTCGAAGACTGAAATTTGCTATATTTTTACGGACATAGGAAATGATCTCGAATAGGTACAGACTTGTCATTGTCATTACGCGGTGTTTAGTGAAGAGTGTCCTACAGGTTTGCCTTTGTTTTATACCTGCGATAATGCGAAGCGCGCGCTTTTGTAGAACAAAAACGCGATTGGAGTCTGTCGAGTTTCCCCACAACAATATACCGTATGACATCAGTGAGTGAAAATGTGCATAGTAAGTCTGTCTTAGTACGGCACTGGAGACGAGTGGGCGCAATTTTCGCAGAGCGTAAGCTGCACTACTAAGTTTGTCACAGAGTGACTGTATGTGGTTTTTCCAGTTAATATGTGACATCTATATCTTCTATACTTATAATAAAACTATAGAGAGGTCAATTCTGTACATTGAATATATATTCAAAATTGATATTGGAGGATGAATGGTGATACTGATGCCAAAAATGCAATCAGTAAATTTTTTGTCTGTCTGTCTGTCTGTCTGTATGTGCACGCATGGGTCAAAACCTAGTGAAGGAATTTTAACCAAAATTGGTACGATTGTAGTCCATACTCCTGGGCAGGTTATAGGCTATAGGAATATCATAACGCTAAGACACATAGGAGCTGAGCAGTCACTATAAATTTGAAGCAAATCGGATGAAAATGCGCTTTTGGGCTCTTATCCTCAACCACGCAAAAACGGCTGAACGGATTTGAATGAAATTTGGCATGCACGTTGTCAGGGGTACAAAGAAGGACATAGGGTACTTTTTATCCCGGAATTCCAGCCGGAACTCCGAAATTACCGCGGGTTTCTAATTAATAAAAAAAGTAAATCTAGTTTTTAGAGAGCGAATAAAATATAAAAAAACTCTGTGAGAAATAAATATTTGTATTAATTTTTCAGAAACGCCAGCTAATTACGGATATGGAGTCCGTCACTTGCAGATATTGCTCCTATTCTTATGTTTGACCGTAGAGTTCATTGCCAAATCTCATTTAGGAGTTACCATAGTCGCTATGACCAGTGGTGACAACACAAGCTCCACAAGTGATGTATTACTGAGTAATAACAGTTTAGATTTTGATAACAAAGGAGGAATATATGAAAATTATACGCAAAGTGATATCAATGAAACCATTTCTCCAGAAGAGGACCAATCTTGGCATGTATATAGAGTAAGTTGTTTTAAAATCTCATCAATAAGATTACAGCGTATTGTTGTAACTATTGTAACACTTTTGAACACAGAGATCTACATCATCCCACACTAAGCTGTATGCTTGTGTAGACTTAGACGTATACGTAGACGTAGACGTAGACGTAGACGTAGACGTAGACGTAGACGTAGACGTAGACGTAGACGTAGACGTAGACGTAGACGTAGACGTAGACGTAGACGTAGACGTAGACGTAGACGTAGACGTAGTCGTAGACGTAGACGTAGACGTGGACGTGGACGTGGACGTGGACGTGGACGTGGACGTGGACGTGGACGTGGACGTGGACGTGGACGTGGACTTGGACGTGGACGTGGACGTGGACGTGGACGTGGACGTGGACGTGGACGTGGACGTGGACGTGGACGTGGACGTAGACGTAGACGTAGACGTGGACGTGGACGTGGACGTGGACGTGGACGTAGACGTAGACGTAGACGTAGACGTAGACGTAGACGTAGACGTAGACGTAGACGTAGACGTAGACGTAGACGTAGACGTAGACGTAGACGTAGACGTAGACGTAGACGTAGACGTAGACGTAGACGTAGACGTAGACGTAGACGTAGACGTAGACGTAGACGTAGACGTAGACGTAGACGTAGACGTAGACGTAGACGTAGACGTAGACGTAGACGTAGACGTAGACGTAGACGTAGACGTAGACGTAGACATAGACATACTTACATACATACATGTACTTAATACTAGTTGTCATTGTACTCGTCGCTAGATGATTGACAGATTTAAAAAGAACTGACTGCGGTAACTTAATACTGCATAATTATGTATACTCGAACCTCCCCCTACTTTATAAACTTTGGTATTGTCCCCCGCCCCCGCTGCACGTCGCACCCCACCGTTCGCCCTCTGCAGCATGTACGCACAAGCCTGTAGAAATAAGTAATAGAACATACTAAATATAATAGAAATGGTTTTCCAGACGTACCCCTGGCCAAAATCGGTTCAAGAGATGGCACTAAGCTCTTTCACCCTAGGATATGTTGTCATGATGTTCCCTATGGGTGCTGTCGTCCAACGGTGGGGAGGCAAGGTGGCTTTGCAGATTGCACTGCTTATGAACGGGGTTGCTTCCATCCCTATACCTTGGTTGACAGTCTGGGTAAGTTGGTTACAACATTTTTAGTAGACTTTAACTAATCAGCTCAGATAATAATGGAATATGTTTTGCTTTCTTAAATATTTATTTATTTTCCCTCCAACCGTTGCCTGATTATTCCATCTTATATTATGTCGTTTTACTTTGATACACGTACTTTTATCCTGGTAGGTACTACACCCCAACTTAAATTGCGTGCAACTGCGGACATCAGCTAGTCAATAATTGCTGACCCATATAGATGAAAAAATCGGTACTGGATTCTTCTAGGATTAGCGGCTTGATAACCTGTGACCTTCAATATTTCAGGGAGGCTGGAAGGCGCTATGCGTTTGTCGTATTTTGCAAGGATTTTCACAATCGGGTCTAACTGCTGGTGTTCATACCATTATAGCCAACTGGGTTCCGCTAAGCGAGCGATGCAGGGCAGTCGGCTATATCTTTGTAGGTATGGTATCTACTTGGATATTAAAAAGCAGTTTCAACAACTACGATAGTACGTGACAGTAATTTGGCAAGTCAGGGTCGAGTGTTGCAAGCCGAAAGCAAAATACATAATTATTTCGAGCTGGATTTCTAATTTTAAGACATTATGAAAGGAGATGATTCTCCATTCATTTAAGCTTTACACGATATCTCCTTACCGTGTGGACCAAAAATGGACCAAATGGAGAATGAAAAATAACGGAGTCGTTGGCAACGCCAGCAACTCTTCGATAAATAATAGTGGACTGTATGCGGACGGCCTGGATGTCTCTTTTACACTCGTCGGTTAAATAAAATAACTAACGAAGCTTGTTACCTCGCAATCCCGGGGTAATACTCCTTCCTGGCTTTCCTCCCACGGGCACTGCGAGAGGTCCTTCAGGAACCACGGCACGGTAAATGTCCACAAAAAAACACACGCGGAGCAGCTGCTGTATTGTTTAAATATTCAGAAAGGTAATGAAGAAAAATAATATAATAAAATAAAAATCGCTCCATAAATGGAGGGCGAGGTTCTTCACCAAAACCACAGAACAGAATACAGACAAAATCAATAATTTTTCACACGCGTTCCAAACAAATTTAAACCAATCTTGACAAATAATAAAAAGGCTTTCTAATGTGCCAGTAACTCTGTCCTCTGAGCCGTGGTTCACACATAGAGGAAGGAAAGCGCCGAATTAAGGTACATATTGACCCTCAAAATATACGACGAAACAAACATCGGTTTTATTATAATAGTCAACCGACGAGTGTTTTAAAATAAAAAACACAAATAAACGTTTACTGTCGCTACCACCATGAATATTAAAGTTTATGAGAAAGCTATTATCATATTATCTGTCACATACCTACGATGTAAAATTCAAAAGTTATTTATTACGTAGGATTGGTTGTTACAATTATTTATAATCGTCATCAAGTTCTTATACTGTTTTATTAACTATGTCTTATTAACTATAAATTACTGTCAGTTCGGAATACGTCCTCTACTGAAGAGAACTGAAAAGAAACTCAGCAGGGCTGTTTTTTTTCTATTGTGAATAAAGATTATGATAATAATTATAAATTAGGAGAACAAAAAATAATAATTGAATAGAGCAATTCATTCCTACACGTTTGTATCATTTAAATAGTCTACTACACTATAATATGCCTTAACGCATAATATATGTTTAATAAGGGTCTTGAATTTATTAACTTACAAAAATTACTACATCTTCTCATACACGATTTAAGTAAAAGCAAATAAAAGAATTTCATTTTTAAAACAAGCTAAATTCTATCAACTTTAGAAAATAAACAAATTAAGCGTCACATAGATGTGAAATTTGCGCTGTATAATGTAAAATTTCATATAAGTATTCTGTTATTTCATTTAAAAAGAAATCGATGGTAAAATATGTAAAATAGGGCAATATTCTGACTGATTTGAATTTGATTTATAATTTTTTACAAAAAAATGCCTTTCCGCACTTTAAAATTAGCATTTTTTTTATTTACAATACTACAGAATTTTCATTGAAATTTTTTGTTATTTATAGTTTTCCATTGATTTCTTTTGTGTACCATCTATTCCCAAAGTTATCGTTATAGTGTAAGATAGCTGGGACCTTAATCTAAGCCTTGATAAATAGAATTTCAATAAGGGTATGCTTTCAGGACCACCGGTCGGTATCGTCATAGCTTTCCAACTGAGCGGACTCCTGAGTAGCAGCAGTTGGGGTTGGCCTTCCGTCTACTGGCTCACCGGCATTATGAACCTTGGCTTGTTCGCCGCTGTCTCCGTGTTCCTGGCAGCCACTCCATCACAACACAAGTTCATATCGACCGCGGAAAAGAATTTCATCATGAAAAGAATCAATACTGGTTTAAAACCGGTAATAAAAAGCTCGCATCCAATAGCATCTCACGACCTTCATCAATCATCGGTCCACCCTCTAGCCGGCCAACCAACTTTTTAACTGTTCTCTCCTTGGTTTTACTCATAATAGTTCAGGAATTCTTTTGGAAAATCCTTGTATTTCTCAAGGGTACCATAAGTTCCTATGAATAAAAGAATTTTTCGAAATAGCCTAGTAATTTTAGATATTATCTTGTGTAGGGATATAAGTCTTATACTGCACACAGCACACCCATCTATCTCCTTCATAATATTTGTTAAGTTTGTATTTTTTCCGTCTCTTATTTTTTATTTTTATGTGGGGACCAGTAAACTCCTTTTTCTTTCTTTTCTTTCTTTCTTACTGTTAAGAATAGTAAGAACACAGTGACGGTACCCTTGAACTACGTAGGATACCTACTATCTATATTGAAAAAATAAGATCTCAAGACAGTCCTGAAAGTCATGAAGGTGGAACTGCAAGGAACGGGTATTTGGTATTAAGGACTTGAAATCAAGCATAGGACTGACCGAATATAATATGACGTAAAACCATGAAACATCAATAAGTCCAGGTGCTGATAGAAATAAATTATTGACTCTGTTTGATGTTCTTAAGCATTTTTCTAGCAAGTTAGAAAGTTTTGCATCTTATTTCATATTAACACAATACAAATGACGTATTTGAAATAAACTGGGGTCAAGCAAAGGAAGCGGGTATTATGATTTATGACTATTAATTACAGAATGACAACTGAAAAAAATAATTATTCTGACATGACATTTGGAAATGTTCTGATGAAAGTTGAAGAATTTTTTTAAAAATAGACTCGTAAATTTATCTCTGTTAACATTTGTTTTGCAGAAACAAAAGATACCCTGGAAGGCGTTGGTGTCATCGAAGCCTCTATGGGCGGTGCTGGTGAGCGACGTTTGCTGTATCGTGATCATCACATTCTTCTACCAGCAGCTGCCGACTTACTTCCATCATGTTCTTGGAGCCAACATTAAGAGTGTGAGGCGTTATATTTATCTTTTAAAGGTTCATTTTATATCTACAGAAATTGAGCATGTTAGATACGTTCCGTCGCAGACAAAATAATATTCTCCTAAACCTACAGTGCGTATTCACATCTATCGTAACCCGGCCGCGCAGACGCCGACAGACACGGACCAGTATTCGCGGAAAGAATATTTTGTCTCGCGGTTCAGTTCTGTACGTGTCTGTGGCTATATGTCGAGCAGTATGAAATGTGAATAGACCATCGTAATCGTGCAGACGTATTTTGTAAATAAATGCTATAATATGATGGTTTTTTTCCACATTTTTTTCTTGGCACGTGTCTGGCGCGGAACGTGTCTGGCACGCTCAATGTCTGTAGATATATATGAACCTTAAATATATATTTGTATCTAGTATCTGTCCAACTTCAGCGATACAATGATCTACAAAGTATAGTTATATAATATATTTCACGCCAACTTTTACTGTAAAACATAATATATCTATTTTTATAGTTTTTAAATCATAGAACAATAAAAATATATACACACCGGCAGAATTAGCGGAACATAAAAAGGCAGAGTATTGAAATAATTACGTATATATATATATTAAAACAAATAATAATTAGACGTGAAGTAATAAATTAATATACATCTTTTAACACTTTAAGAGTTTGTAATTAAATTATTAAATTTTATTTAAAATAATAATAAAAAAAACACATTTTCTCTAATTTGTGGGCACACAAATAATGTTGCAAATTAAAGATTACTGTGATTTTAACACTAAATAAATGAACGATTAATAACGTGTGTTTCCCCTTCGTGATTCAACTTTTATTTGCAACATTGTCTGTGTTCTCACAAACTAGATTTTTTTTTTAATTTTGATTACTTTTAACAAAATTTAACTAAAAACTTCTTAAAGTCGATGTTAAAAGATGTATATTAATTTATTACTTCATGCCGATAGTAATTTGTTTTATTATATACATATACGTAATTATTTCTATACTCTGCCTTTTTATGTTCCGCTAATTCTGCCGGTGTGTATATTAAGGTGATACTGTATTATTTTGGGATCGATCTTTTTTCGAAGTCGATTATAAAGTAACTGAGATTCTAAGACAAATTTACAAATATCACGTACTTTTTATTGTGGTTTTTAATTTAAATTACATAATATAAGCAATTAGCATTATAGCATTTACTTTTGAAGTAAAATCATAATGTCGATAAACTATACAAAAAGTCGAGACACTCGAACATTACTTATTTGTAATGTATTTATTGATTAAAAGTTTCCAGGATCGTTTCATTTGTGCTATTTATTTTCTCTATTTCCAGAGTGGTCTCTTGTCGTCTCTGCCGTTTATGGTGTCGTCTTTCGCAAGTATGCTCTATGGAACAATATCAGATTTTTTGACAAACAGGAATATAATTAGCGTTAGAACAGCAAGAATTATCTTTAACTCGATAGGTAACTTAATTTTTTTTTTACTATGTATAATATACTAGCTGACCCCCGCGGTTTCACCCGCGGTTATTTCAGTGTTCCTGCGGAAATCCCGGGACAAAAAGTACCCTTTGTCACTCAGGATTACTATAGCTATAAGTGAATGGATTTTTAAAATCGGTTCAGTAGATCCAGAGGTTACCCTCTACAACCTCACAAACTCACAATCTCCGGAGTTCCCACGGGAATTCCGGGTTAGAAAGTACCCTATGTCACTCAAGATCACTGTAGCTTCCTATAAGTGAAAGAATTTCCAAAATTGGTTCAGTAGATCCAGAGATAGCTGTTCCCCGTGGTTTTACCCGCGAGAAATTCAGAGTGTTCAGAGCAACTGTTCGGATTAATCCCGGCTGCTGAGTTTCGTCACAGGACATCACACCAAAAATACCACGCATACTATCTTGATGTCTGGAAATCCACAACTGCGCGATTTCTCAGACACTTTCTACCCCGCACAACCACTCTGTGGAATCAGCTTACGCCGGCAGTTTTTCCGAACGGATACGACCTGGGAACCTTCAAAAAATGAGCCTTCTCCTTTCTTAAAGGCCGGCACCGCACCTGCTTGCCTTCTGGTGTTGCAGATGTCTATGGGCGGCGGTAATCACTTATCATCAGGTGTGCCACCTGCCCGTTTGCATTCCATTCCATTAAAAAAAAAATCAGAGTTCCCGCGAGTATTCCGGAATAAAAAGTACCCTATGGCACTCAAGATTACTGTAGCTTCCTATAAGTGAAAGAATTTAAAATCGGTTCAGTAGATCCAGAGATTACCCCTTAAATGTCACAAATTCACAAACTTTTGCTCTTTATAATATATAATGCTGAAGAATAACCAACCACCACCACAGGAATTTTCATTAATAATAATCACTGGTCTTGCGGGTGTTATCAGGGTGTAATGCAAGCCTAAAACAAAGTATCGACTGTTCAGTAATATTTAATGAAAGGATTACTACGTTAAAAATGATAAAGTTACAAATTATATCCAGTTAACGAGTTCGTGACACCTAACTAATTTAGCTAAGCAAAACTCTCGCAATGATCCTCCTCCATCCCACACAATTACTCATAAAATACTCTCATGGCAACCGTTACGATGGCGCCCGACTCCGCTCGAGGCCAGCCCCCTCGTATAGTAAAGTAGTATATTAAAAGAATGGTACGATTTTACACAATGGCAAAGTACAATACAACACAATCGAAATCGGCCTAGTAGTTTTTGGGTTAAACCGTAACACAGGCCAGCGACCCGCCCTTGAACCAAAAGTTACTATAGATTTATGCGCGAACTTCTTCACCAACTTTGGAATACTTACGTCCGCACTCAGAGTCGACTTTAATGATTACTTAGTTAAGTATAGATTTTTTAAACAAAACTGCCGCAATCAGACAGGTATAATAAATTAATGTTAATTGGCATTTAACGAGATGTAACTTAATTAGTTAAATGCGAATTAACATTAATTTATTAAACTTGTCTGATTGCGGCAGTTTTGTTTAAAAAATCTAAGTAATCATTAAAGTCGACTCTGAGTGCGGCCGTAAACCAAATTTCTATGACCGCGTCATACATTGCATTTGGTATGGTTGGCACAAAATGCTTTCGTAGATCGGATCAGCGATTGGTATGGAAGTGTCTACTCTTAAAACGTAGTGATTATTTGCTCAGTGCCATAGCAAATAAACAAAAAATCACGTCTTACCCCTATATAATATTAGTTTAGATAATGACTCAATATATTTTTCAGGTGAATTTGGTATCGCACTATGTCTAACTCTGTCTTCGTTCGTAACCAGCACAGCGTTGGCCACGGCCTGTATTACGATGTCTGTGACACTGTTCACCGCAATATACGCGGGGGGCATGGTAAGAATCACGGGTGGGGGAGCCAGCATTCTACTTATCTCACAAGTACATTTTTTATGCTTCGATTCCAAACGAAACTTTCAATTTTTTGTAATATTATAACACAAGAAACGAATTAGTTGCAATTAGGATTTTCATTTAGGCAACCTGAAAACATATTATACCTAAATGGCTGCCACTCAGCATAATTATGCCGTGGAACTAGTCCCGCGTCGGTGATTTTCAGTGGCAGATGGCTAAAATGTCACTGTCACTAAGATCTCGGTCACAATCTGCATTTTTCAGCGAATCTTCAGGTCATATTTACTTAGCTTGCTAATGTTATAGGAGTACCTAAATTAGGTTTCCTTTGAGTTCCTGCAGGAATCCCGAAACTCACACAGGTGAAACAGCGGGGCACAGCTAGTTTTTCATAAATATGACCTGAACTGATACTGACACTTCAGATCTGACACTGTAAGACATGCAGATTATGGACAACGTCTTGTCGACAGTGACATTTTAGCCATCTCTCTTCTTACGCTCGCCACTGAAAATTAGTGTCGTGGGACTTAGATCCACGGCATATTACGCTGAGTGGCAGCCATTTCGATACCAGATATTCTTCGTTAGTTTAAGACACAAGTTCTTTTTTGTATTCATTTTTTTTTCCAGCTGGGCTACATGGATTTAGCTCCGAATTATATAGGCCCCATAATGGCGATAGGCAATACCTTTGGATATGGTATGCAGCTCCTGATTCCAGTACTTGTCTCGTATGTCGTGGTCGATATGGTAAGTATATATTATACTATCTGAGGTTTCAACCTCGTTAATTTTGGAGTTCTGACAGGGATTCCGGGATTAGCTGTACCCAACGAGTGTGAAAAAATTTCACGACGAACAGTTGCATCGTTGAGGCGTGAAAGCCTTACAAATAACAGTAGATTTTGCACCAAGGGAGTAAAGCAGTATCTTACGTCACCCTCATATTGAACCCTGAGCGTAAGGAGGGACTCTAGAGTTAATTAAAAATTTTACCCCTGACCGACGCGAGGGAGTTATATAGAGTCCTGAGTGAAGGGAGGGGTTTAAGCTGCCCGTGACGAAGACAAGCTTTATCCTCGAGGTGCATACTCTACTTTTCATACCTACTGCGAGACATAAACCCTCTTTAAACGGGCATTGTAAAGAGGGTTTATTCGAAAATCTAACTGGCCATCAAAGGCAGATCACATAAAAATAATGAAATGCTAAGAGTTTTCCTACAAATTTTAACGTTCCAAACTCGAATCACTTTACTCCCTTGGGAGTTTCATACAACATTGCCTCCCTGCCCTTGGGTTGGGATGTAATGCCTTGCTTTACGTTGAGATTGCGTGATATGTAATTGGAAATTGTCGAGCAGGTAGTATGAAAACAAACTTACAATCGCATTAAGTTAGGAGACCGGATGTGATTTAAAACGAAGGATATACATTATACGTGTTAATAAATGAACTGAAAACCTGATACACCCCACCAAAAAAAAACCAATAATATGATTATAATATATTTTATTTCAAAAAAATTTATACTTTAAAAGTTATTTTGTTTTTCTTTATTTCGTATTATTTATTTTGTATTACTTTATTTAATTGTTTTCATTTATGTTGTCCTGTATGTGTTCATTTGTGTTGTGTTTCTCCTTCTTTGAATAAATCTTTCTTTTCTTTTCTTTTTTATTCAACATTAGTTTGGAGGTGAACTATCTACGAAATTCCAAGCGCTACGCCCGCGCCTTTTTTGAATACAATCGGAAATAACCTTTCGACTTATTACCATCTGTTCCCTTCCTTCAGTTGATTGGATAAAAGAGTTTATATTGCTTTTTCCAGACGAGCCAAATACAATGGCGGACAGTTCTATTAATAATTTCTGGCATGGCATTTGCTGGCAATGTTTTCTATATAGTCTTTATATCTGCTGACCCGCAACCGTGGAACGACTATCGCTACGCAACCAAAGGTATGGTATTGAATTATGGTGATAGACTCTTGTATAATTTGTATGTCAATGCGAAAGTAAATGATGGAGTGTACAAGGAACGCATAACATTAACCGATAAAAACCGGTAGTACAGGCTTCGATATAAAATAAAAATCTTTGAAAAACACTTTTAAGATCACCTGATATGTGAAATAGTCTACGAAGTTTTCTTACATAAAACAAATCAAAGGCACCGATTTCATTGAAATTATTGTGTTGATTTTTATGTCGGTTGTTATTGTCTTTTTCCTTACAGTTTATTAAAAGTTTCACGTCTTTACACGTTGCACACTGATACACGCAACGGTTTGTTATCACATATACTTACCTATTTAACTTTATTTTTCAGAAACAGAGGAAACTAAATCCTTGAATGGAGGCACCGAACGGGTTTTCATGAAGAATTAGTTTTTTTTTTATAATTTATTTACTCAGAAAAAAGTACAAAATTTTTACGTCAGACACAAAAAGTTGTGGTCATTTTTAATTTTTTTATTTTTTATTTATTTGTTTTTTTTTGGTAAGCTACACCTATTGTAACTTATTGCGTTGTTCCGATTAGTTGAAAAAGGTGTGTAAAGATTACATTATTACAAAAACTAAGAAAAAAAATAATTGTGTAAAATACGATATTGCAAATATACTATTTTTTTTTTCAGCTGCGTAGTAATGTTTTTATTTATTTATTTATTTAGACATTATTATAATACCATAACAGCTGTTCACTAAAGCGATGCTATAATAATAATAATAATTACTTAATCAATAATCACCACAAAACCGAGCACAAAGGACTCTCTTTTCGCTTAGAACCAAAACAGTGAAGAAATTTAATGTTGTATGAAATCTCATTATGGCGCAGTTTTTCATTAATGCACTGTTTCTTTTTTTTTGATATTACAATTTAACACAGAGGTTTAATGTAATCCGGATATTGTAATCCGGAATAGGCTAGTTTCCTGGGTAAAAAAATCAAAATTCTATTTAGTCCGTCAGTTAGATAATAAAAAAATAAAAGACACGTATTTTTTGCTTTTTTAAACTAATGGAAATATGCATAGATAAAGCGCATTAAATTTTAGGGTGGGGGACTCGTGATGTCACAGCTCGCTATAACGTGCGAACAAACTGTAGCGAGGCGTGACGTCATGTGAAATTTCGACTTGATATATCTCCGTTATTTTTTGGTTACATAAAAAATAAAAAAATACGTCTCCAATATTTTTTAATAATCTACAAAACGGACTAAAAAAGAAAATTTAGGAAACTAGCCTATTCCCGCGGGAACTCCGAAATTATCGCAGGTAAAACCGCGGGTCAGCTAGTGGGATATAAACTTTGCGGGACTTATTATTATTACATACTAGTTCTGCCCCGCGGTTTCACCCGCGTTAATTTCAGAGTTCCCGCGGGAATTCTGGGATAAAAAGTTATAAACTCTATGTGTTGTTCTGATGTATAAGCTATGTTATTGTAAAGTTTCATTTTAATCCATCCAGTAGTTTTGGCGTGAAAGAGTAACAAACATCCATCCATCCATCCATCCATCCATCCATCCATCCACACATACTTACAAACTTTCGCGTTTAAAATATTAGTAGGACTAAGGCGAGTGTGAGTTCATTTGTTAGGAAATTTTGCATATAGGTTTTCTAGCTTATATTATGCAATAGCTACGACTGTATAGTCCAAGAGCAACTGGAACACTCGTACAGAATAATAAGATCTCTCTATAAAAATACGTTGTGTACAAAATAAATGTTTTTTTAATTTGTTTTAATACTCTTGTTTTACATAAAAAAAAAAAAACTGCATTTTTATTCGCAACAAATGAATATTCGTATTGACCATCCGGGGGCAGAATATTAAATCATCGTTCGATTGATATTCCAACTGAGTGGCATTCCCTATTGTGATACTCACAGAGCAAATAAGCAGATAAGTTAACTAGAGAGGACACGTAGGCGCTACCGTTGCAAAGGAAGTTAGGGCAAATGCTCTAACTTGCCCAAAACTTCTTTTGCTGCCATCCCAAGTATATTTAACAAATTTTGAAAACAGTGACTAAGTGAAAACGTAACCTTAAAGCGTTTAATACATTTCTTTGCGTTAATGTATGTTTTAGTGCATTGATGAATAGTTTTGTGTGCAACAATCACCCGGCGACAGTAGTTTTCATATGTTTTCATACTAGACTAAGTTGATGTCCCTTCTATCTGTTATTTTCTGATCTTTGGCTATGCTAAAAGTGAATAAAGAAAAATTTTACTGTCTGTTTATAATATTATAACAGCTTTTTAAATGCTTGACATGATTTAAATGACATTTTGATTATTTTTATTATTATTATTATTGACATATTTAGCACCTACGGCATTTATATTATTATTATTTTGTTCTTCGTCTTCTTCTTTAATAATGGCGTCTATAATTTTAATTTGCCAATGACAATGTTTCTCAATAATAAAGATCACTTCACCTACTTCTTCAATTATGGCGAAACGCCAATGACAATGTTAGATGGTTCCCCAAGTTAAGACATGGCTCTCTTGAAAGCCAGTTTCCTGCTCAGGGTCCAAAATAGATGCTCAAAAGTGACTGAAATAACGAAGACAAACGTGACACGCGTGTTTTTGGTACGGCTTTCACTCGTCAACAACCATTAGTACTGATGTTATAAGGAGTAACTGAGGCAACACTTCTTAGAGTTCCTGCGGGAATACCACAGCTACGCGGGGCGCAGCTACGTGTAATGTGTATACTTAGTGTTGTAATGTGTATATTAATGAGTTTGGCAAGTCGTACAACCTGTCCATTAAAGGCAGGAAAATCTCATATCCGTCGGTTTAAAAACGCTCGTTGTTAGTGATAAGACTAATCTATTCATCTATACATGTATATCTAATACATGTAAATAAAATTTAAGTGTCTGTTTGCAATTAAAAATTAACAGTTTTTCACGAAATGCATATGAAAGTACATATATGTATTATTATGATACTTACATATAAAAAAAAAACAAATTTTAAATTTAATTCTGTCTGTCTGTTCCGGCTAATCTCTGAAACGGCTGGACTGATTTTATTGAGACTTTCACTGGCACTGATGTTATAAGGAGTAACTTAGGCTACTTTTGTTTCGAAAAAAATAGCTTCTGTGGGAGTTCCGAAACTCACGTGGGTGAAAGCGCGAGGCATAGTTAATTACCTAATTAAAACAATGAAATATTTATTTATCACTCTGTTTTTATTAGATACTAGCTGTGCCCCGCGGTTTCACCCGCGTGAAAGGTTTTTATATACGACAACTTTTTTTCCCGACATCCGATTACAATGAAACAAAGCCAGGCTAAGCTTAATCTACCTGTGAAAACCGCATGACAATCCGTTCAGTAGATTCAGAGATTATCACGAACAGACAGACAGACAGACAGACAGACAAAAGATTTTTAAAAACCCTTTTTTTGTGGTTGGTCTCTCTTCGTTTATCGTCCCTGTTAATTTTTGTTAAAAATATTCACTGTACAGAATCGCGGATTCTACTCTTTTATTATAGTATAGATAGATATTGGAGGATGAATGGTGATCGATACTGATGCTGAAAATGCAGTCAGTAAATTTGTCTGTCTGTCTGTGTCTGGATGTGCACGCATGGGACAAAAACTACTGAAGGGATTTTAACCAAACTTGGTACGATTGTAGTCCATACTCCTGGGCAGTGGAGCTAGGATGCGTAACATGATAAAATTTTATCGAGCCATTTTATCGATTCTCGTCGACAAATTATATCGTTTTGTCTACCAGTGGTAAAAAATGTTTAACCGAATCTAGTCTTAATTCAATACCCCAATACTGCACTTTTTTGCTTGGACGCCCAGAAATATTTGTCGTGTCGACAATTTTATCTTTCGTTCGATAAACATATCATGTTGCGCATCCTAGCTCCGCTGGTTATAGGCTATATAACATAATGCTAAGACACTTAGGAGCTGAGCAGTGACGATAAAGTTGAAGCAAGTCGGATGAAAATGCGCTTTCGAGCTCTTATCCTCGCATTCGTTTACTCAATCACGCAAAAACGGCTAAACGGATTTGGATGAAATTTAGCATGCACGTTATCAGGAGTACAGAGAAGGACAAAGGGTACTTTTTATCCCGGAATTCCCGCGGGAACTCCGAGATTACCGCTGGTGAAACCGCGGGGCACAGCTGGTTGAAAAATAACAAAATACATTACAGTAGGTACATTAAGGAAAATTAATATTTTTCCCCCAATGCTTAGTATGGTATATTTACTCTGAGGTATGGTTTGTGCAAGGAGGTAGGTATGGGGATCAATTTCAATGACGTTTGCCGCACTAGGTATAAGTATAGCTAGATAAAATTACTGCGAAACTATATTGCGAAATATACCTTCCAGTACACATGACGTTGGTGTTAAGTTCGGTTCTATAACTAAATATAGGTAGCTCTCAAAATTTTATTTGTTTATAAAATTTAATACCTACTTGTCATATTTTTGTGAAGAACAATGTATTGTAACAACGTGTTTTCTTATATAGATATTTGAGTGTTGTCAAATATGACATGACACGTGTTTTTTATTCGTTTGAACCGGTTTCTCCAATACATAAAATTGTAAGTATGCATTAAATTATAAGTAGGCCAAAATCAAATTTTCGACTAATTTATGTAGGTATAATATTTAACATTTGTTTATTCACGACTGGATTGTCTCGAGGCTTCTAGTGGTCGCCATTTCACCATACTCTGTTCCAATAATCAAGAGGTCCTGTGTTCGATTTCCGGTGCGGAAGCGTTTCCTTTTATCACTCAAACTTTTAAAATGCTTTTTCTCAAATCAAACTTTTTCCAGAATTACAACTTAAAATTTCTGATAAAAAAAGAACTGTGCTAATTTTTTAATACTTTTTCAATCCTTACTATCAATTGGACGCAGATAAGCACATGTTAACCCACAAAATGAAGTTATTGGTTTATTGAGAGTTAGAGAACGTTTTTTAATTATGTATTTACCTTATTACTTTGTTAAAATATGTAAGTAAATATTAAACATAAAAAGTGTTGACACAAAATGGCGCTATAATTTTAAAACTTTAATTTACTCTAAATTTCTCCAGTGTGGGTTAACACACTATTGCTTATCTATGTCCAATTGATGTTTGTAGATGCCGAATCTAGTATTAACTCAATACCCCACTACTGGTACTTACCTTTTTGCTTGGACGCTTACATATTATATTAAAAAAAGTTGCAAACTATCTAAAACCTGACCAACGGTCGCACTCAGAGTCGTTTTAATTATTACTTAATTTTAAGTAAAGATTTTAAAAACAAAACTGCCGCAATCAGAGACGTTCATTTAATTATTAATGATAAATTGGTATTTAATTAAATTTTAATTTAATTAAAAAACATATCTCTTAGCCCTGGAAAAATTGAGAACATTGTACAAAAATTAAAAACGCATTAGGGAAACTTTGAACCTTCCCTTTTTTAAGACGGTAACAACTTGTTGCATACAGGATGCACAATACTGAGCTCAGAATTCTATTAGCTTTTTTGATTGTTATTTTTTTTTTTCTATTTGTTAGTAAGTGTTTGAACATGCATATTTCTGAACCACGGACTTTTTATCTCGACTCTTTTAATCACAGTAAAACAAAGAGTTCATAAAATAGGTGTGATGTTGGTATAAGAGCAGTTTTCCTAATAATGATGTTAATTAACAAACAAATAATACGGATTTCAAAACACTAAAAAGTTAAAAATAACCTACGTATGTCCGGTGCCAAGCCAAATAGATTTGTAAAGATAGACAAACTAAGTCCGCTCCCACCACATTGCTGACACGAGCAGGCATGGCACCGACTTGGAAACGATCAGTAGGTAGCAAATACGTAGGTTATTTTTCACTTTTCAGTGTAGTGCATTTTTGTATGTTTAGAAGTCAGTTTTAATTTTTTGTAAATTTTTTTTTTAGGACCTTTAAGTAGGTTGGTTTTCTAATTTACAAAGTGACAATTTATGTACCCAAATCGCTATAGGTGTGCCTGTAACATTTGAAGAATTTCCTCGATTTCACCACCATCCCATCAGCAGATCCTGACTTCTTTACAAAGAGACCAACTTGAAAGTATACCCTATCATACAAAAAAATAATTTTCCAAATTGATCTAGCCATCTTCGAGTAATCGCGTAACAAAGATACAAAAAATATATAAATTAAAACATACAGTTGAAATGAGAACCTCCCCCTTTTTTTGGAAGTCAGTTAAAAAATTATAAAGAAATTATGAAATTGAAGCGTATTTTGTGTTTAAAAAAAAGATCTTTTTTTCTCATAAACAATTTTTAATGACTTTTACATAGCTTTAGATCTACTTAAAGACATTCGTTGTTGACTGTACCTACCTTCGCTTTCAAGATGTTGATTTATTATGCCGAAATAATCGAGTGTATAGTGTCCTTCTCTTTTTACCAACGACGAAGTCAATTTTACTTTAAAGAAACGACATTTTGCTCGCTCCTTGGCTTCATTATAAGACGGACAGGTACTATACAAGATGTTACGAAAAGTTGTAGTCATATTTGAACACTGTGATCTGACAATTTTATACAATAACTAGCTACTCCCCGTGGTTTCACCAGCGGTAATTTTGCAGCTTCCTCAGAATTCCGGAATCAACAGTAGTAGTTGTCCTTTTTGGTACCTCTAAGAACATGTATGTACAATTTCACAATGATCCGTTCAGCCGTCGAGACGTGAAAGCGTAACAAAAAAACAAACTAACTCACTTTCACATTCATAATATTAGTGAAGATTTGATCGTGATATTTAGCTCAGAAACCAGACTTCAAAATTTCTTAACCAAAAATAAAAAATATTTTTACCGACTACCTACTTCTGCAAAATAATAAATATATCACATCACTAGGTAGCTCATGAACTCGTTTACAGCTTATGGGTTCAAGACGATTTGATGCAATTTACCACCATTGGGGTGCAGAGACGAACACATCTAGCAAATCTTAGAAAAGTTAGGTTAGTCGAATATCGTCAAATATGACTATGAATACGACTACACCTTTCTGTAACACCCCGTAGAGATTGAACGTTGCGGAGTTAAGTTGAACGCTGTTAACCTCCATGTCCATAGAGGATGGAAATAGGTACATTCTTCTTTCTTTCATTAAAATTTTACTTACGTACAGGAAAGAATATAGGGTATTTTTATCCTGGAATTACCGAGGGATCTCCGAAATTCCACTGCGGGGAACAGCTGGTATAACATGAACTAAACACGCACATCTTTTATGGAGAGTCTGACGCGAAACCGGTTCTTGGTTGTAGATTTTATGAATTTATGGAGTAGATTGTACATAATTAAGTGGATATTCAAGAACTTGTGCAACAGGTAAGTAACATTGGGATACTTACGGACATCGGAATTGAGACACCTTTGGGTTTAAAGTCGCAGTCGAGTCGCAGGAGAGATCCCGCAAGTAGACATATTTGTAGATAGTATTAGTAAATTAATATTTATATTAAGATTGTATATGCCATAGCGTATAGATGTTTATTCTCGACAACACTGCACTGTAGCAAGAGAGGCGATTTGGCGAACACTGTAAGCCTATCTTGTTTTGAATAAATAAACAAATAAATAAATAAATAAAAGTTTGAAAAGAATAATAATATAACGAAACTAGCTCCCTCGGTAATTTCGGAGTTCCCGCGGGAGTTCCGAATTACAATAAAGCCTATGTGTTATTCTGATTTATAAGCTACTAGCCGTGCCCCGCGGTTTCACCCGCGTTAGTTTCGGAATTCCAGCAGGAACTATTTTTTTCTAAAATAAAAGTAAAAAAAAAGGTCCACACACACACACACACTTGGCGCGCGAGTTTCGGGATGCCCGCAGGAACTCCAATGTAATTTACTCCTTATAACAACAGCTAATTAGCAGTGAAAGTCCCGCCGATATCGGTCCAACCGTTTCAGAGATTCACCCGCGTGAGTTTCGGAATTCCCGCAGGAACTCCAAAATTCTTTTATATAAACCTTGTCCCGACAATAACGAACTCAAAAAAAAATCAATTTTTCAATTTGGTGCAGTCGTTTGTAAGTTATGCGCTTGCCAACACATTTGACGATTCATTTTTATTATATAAGATGAATTCGCCATGAAAATAAAAGAATCTATGATTAAACTGGTTTTAAATGCTCTTGTGAAATTAATAACTTGTCTTGTGCTTGTGAGTATGAGGTGGATGTAGTTGTAGATTATGCCCTAGTGAATGTTGCTTAATGTCAACTGCAGGATATACAGTTGCCGCACCGTTAGAACCTCACATATTTTGTAGAGTTCTGATGTAGGGAAGCGAAAATGCTCAAATTTAATTACTTACCGCCGCACTCAGAGTCGGCTTTAATGATTACTTAGTTAAGTATAGATTTTTAAAACAAAACTGCCGCAATCAGACAAGTTTAATAAATTGATGTTAATTGTCATTTAACTAATTAAGTTACATCTCATTAAATGCCAATTAACGTTAATTTACTGAACGTCTCTGATTGCGGCAGTTTTGTTTTAAAAATCTATACTTAACTAAGTAATCATTAAAGTCGAATCTGAGTGCGGCGGTTAGTTAAGTAATTACTAAGTTAGCGGTGGACAAACTTTCTTCATGAAAGGCCAGAAAGTTTATGAAATTCCGGATGAGGGCCATAATTAAATAGAAAAAAATGCATTTTTTTAACTTTCTACTTTAAACGACCCGATTGGCGCAATGGTCACCATGCCTGTCCGCTAATCAAGAGGTTCCGGGTTCGATTCCCGGTGGGGGTGGACTTTGTGTGATGAACACAGGGTTCCATTTTCCAGTCTGGGTGTGTATATAATATATCGATAGTATAATATTTATGTAATAATATGTGTAGTATATACCACGTTTGCTTGGTTTCCACGACACAAGCTAATAATAGCTTAGTGTGGGATCAAGTAGATCTGTGTGTTGTGAAGTGGATTATTATTATTATTATCATTATTTTGTTTTGAAATCTACGTGACTTAACTGACTACTTACCGATGCAATGACCGTCAAAATTTTTTTTTTCACATTTCGAAGGATCGCCGCGGGTCGTATTTTTCCTACCACTGTACTTACTATATACTGCAGAACACAAGCTCTCAATCTATTAACGAAGCTTAACGTGGGTGTACGAGAAACAATTTCAATAAAATAAATTTATAAACGAACGACTTTAGCGGTGTTATCTGTCGTACACGGACATAACTTGTTTTTTGTTTTCGTACCAAAAATGATGAAAAAAAAAACCAAAAGATAATTTGAACAGACATTAATGAAATTTTTTCCTTGTCCAAACTTTAAAGGTAAGTTATATTGAAATCTCTTATAAACGATTACTTGCAATCAGTGTAATTACCGCGTCAAATATTTAAACCGAAAGAGTTTTCTCGGTAAAAAAATTGAGTCTGCCGGACCGTCAGTCTGTTCATTTGTGCAAAATGATTAAAATTCAAAAAGTACAAAATTAAATGCTACTGAATTGAAACTTAGATGGTTTTCAACCATTGCTACTAAAACGTTACGTACTACGTTAACAAAGTTAAAAAACGTGACTGTTGAACACTAAAATATTCCTGCGAAACAGTGAGTAGATATTAAAATGTAATTTGTATTGTAAAAAATTAGTTTTTTCCTTCAATCGTACTGTAGTTAGTAAAATATTAAACTACGCATTATAGATTTACCTATCGAAGACAACTTGAATACGATGGAGAGAGGAAAGAACTGGTGTGAGAATTATCAGATCGTGAATACTGCTCAGGAGTTTAAGGAAGTTGGTGAGTGCACATAATGTAATTTAATAATAATATTTACGAATTAAAAAAATAATGTGATTCAGTTTAAATGCGATGAATATGTGTAAAATGTATGTATGATGTGGTATTCCCCAAAACGGTATTTATATTACTGAATAGGCTATTTGACTATTTTTTTTTTCTTAGTCCGTCTTGTAGATTAATAAAAAATATTGGACACGTATTTTTTCTTTTTTTACGTAATCAAAAAATAACAGAGATACATTGAGTTGAAATTTCGCGTGACGTCACTAACTAGTGCAGTTTGTATGGCGGCTTGTAGCGGTAAGTGACGTCACGAGCCCCCACCCTAAACTTTAATGCCTTTTATCTCTGTGTATTTTCATTTATTTGAAAAATAAAAAAATACGTGTCTAATGATTTTTAATTTTCTAAAAGACGGACTAATTAAAATTTTGATTTTCAAAAGTTGTCAACATCCCTATTGGATTGGTTAAAATGTTAAAATACAAAAAATCTTTTTATTACGATTTTTTTTTTAATGAAATTAACCAAACGAAAAATTAAAACGGAATTCTTCAACTGTTATGATCGCTTTATGTTACTTAGATTATTACATACATAAGGACATAAGACGTGAGCCTACACTTGCTAAATTTAAAAGATTATTAAAACAACAATTGTTAAGCACGTTGTAACCATTTACTTACGTAAATTAACTGTTTTAAGATAACCTAGTTTAATAATTTATAAGCTATGTTTATATAAAGCGAGTTACCTGCAGTCAAACTGCGTAAGCAGCTTTGCGGGGCATGGTCTAAATGAAAGTGTGAAAACCTTTTGTGAATAAATATATTACATACATACATACATTCAATGTACAGAATCGCGGATTCTACTCTTTTAGTATAGATTTGAGATACTTACAGTTTTTTTTTATTTGTTTATTCCAGAAACCTGCGCCTCCCCCCATTATGGATACGGGATACGACACATACAAATGTTACTTTTGTTCTTATGTTTAGTAGCAGATTACATGACTAGTTTTCATTTAGGAGTAACGATAGTAGCTATGACTACCAGAGATGGAAGTGATACGAATGCAGAAACATTACTCAACAATACTTCTGTAGATTCTGCGTATAATTACACAGTAATGTCGATGTCAAACGAATCTTTACACAATTTGAACGAAAATAATTATACATATGGAAACTCCAGCGAGTCTTGGAATATATACAGGGTGAGTTTTATTGGTTCTTTGTTTTTTTTTAAACGTGTCAATATTGATAGCACCTGGTTGCAGCGCCAAGTTTTGCAGGTTCGAGCCCCGTGTCAGGGTCAGCTCGGTTTGTTCATTCTACGAGGAGGCCGTATGCCACTCGTTACGATATCCTGCTTCATTTGTATTACGTTTTATTTTAAAAAATATTTCCTTTTTATAATCTATTGATATTCTTTTTATAAATTTCAAATTTATACAAGTAGTACAAGTATAGTACAAATGAGAGATGGCACATAGGTCGTTGTCACGAACTGATACATTTCTTATTACTTACATACAATTATGTACTTATTATTATAAATTTTGTCTATTCACTTTTACATTATTAAGTTTTATGAAGTTCCTGTGGGAATTCCGGGATAAAAAGTAGCATATTATATCCTTCTATGTACCCCTGGCAACGTGTATGCAAAATTTAATGTTGGTCGGTTGAGCCGTTTAGCCGTGAAAGCGTAACAAACAAACAAACTCACTTTCGCATTTGGACGCAGATAAGCAATAACATGTTAACCCACAAAATGAAGTTATAGATTCAGAACAATTTATTGAGAGTTAGGGAACGTTTTTTAATTATGTGTTTACCTCATTACATTGTTTAAATATGTAACTGAATATTGAACATAAAAAATTTGACACAAAATGGCGTTATAGTTATAAAACTTTAATTTAACCAAAATTTCTCCACTGTGGGTTAACACACTATTGCTTATCTATGTCCATTTATAGTATTAGTAAGGGTTGTGTTATGGCGACAATGATACGGCATTTCAGATATATCCGTGGCCGAAAACGATTCAAGAAATGGTACTGAGCTCCGCAAGCCTCGGCCGGATGATCATGATGTTTCCAATTGGTTTTATTTGTCAGCGATGGGGCGGCAAGGTGATCCTGCAAACTACACTGGCAATCAATTGTGTTACTTCCATCCCCATTCCATGGTTGACGGTCTGGGTAAGTCAGAAACACGAAAATTCTTCTTTTTCTTCTTTAATTATGGCGTCCATTATTAGTATAATTCTGCCAATGATATTATAAACTAACTGTGCCCCGCGGTTTCACCCGCACGAAAGGTTTTTATTCAACAACTTCTTTTCCCGACATCTGATTTTAATGAAACAAAGCCTATATGTAGCTCCAGGCTAAGCTTAATCTACCAGTGAAAACCGCATACAATCGGTTCAGTAGATGCGGAGATTATCGCGAACAGACAGACAGCCAGAAAATAATTTTAAAAACTTTTTTTTTTGGCTTGGTTACTCTTCTTTTATCACCCCTCTCAATTTTAGGTAAAAATATTCAATGTACAGAATCGCGGATTCTACTCTTTTATTATAGTATAGATAGATGTGAAAGTGTGGATGTTTGGATGTTTGTTACTCGATCACGCAAACACGGCTGAACGGATTTGGATGAAATTTGGCATACACGTTGTTAAGGGTACACGGAAGGACATAGAGTATTTTTTATGCCGGAATTCCCGCGGGAACTCCGAAATTGGGGTGAAACCGCGGGGCACAGCTAGTAAATAAATAAATAAAATAACATGAACATGAAGTATTGCTACTTAATCAAAACTTATATGAGGATACAATGGGCGACCTTACCACTAATAAGTGATATCTACCACTATACTCTCGGTTAGAGTAGACAAAACTTAAGACCTCAGACTTAAGACTAAGTGGGTGGCATGATCAAATATATTTTTGAGGTAGGTAAGTATTAATATAATCTAATACTTTAAACATAATGTATATAACACAAACGTACGTACATACATACATCTATACTTATAATAAAACTCTAGAGAGGTCAATTCTGTACATTGAATATACATATATTTAAAATTAATAATATAGGAGGATGAATGGTGATCGATACTGATGCCAAAAATGCAATCAATAAAGAAGGATGGCCAAATTGTACTCGATACGAAACAATGGTGTCCATATATGATTTATATATGAAAAAAATCCTTATTTTTTAAGATCTTAAAAAACACAAAAAATGTCTCTATAAGTAGCCACAAAAAAAAGATATCAATTTATTTTTGTTTTTGTAACTTCTACGACATCATGTATGTGGTTTCAGAATGCATTTCGCGTATGACATGACTTAGTATTCAAAGACTATAATTATTCACGTTTTTCTGAATAGTTTTACTAGATAATTATGTAGGCATCAAATCAACAACTGTGTGTGCATTCTTGTCATAAAAAAAATTATGTAGGTTCATAGTAAGTATAGGCATTTTGTTCAATTGCGTACATCGAAACGTCTTTGACAAGTTACTAAATCTGTGGTCATCGAACATGACACCCGGCAATTATCACTTACTGTTCTATTTTGAATTTCCTTTGTCGTTTTGACCTAGGCATTTTTTACGGACTGATAACTATCACTTGTGACTACATTATTTCTATGCTAACTACACTTTTAGGTCGGGTAAAAGTTAGTTGTTGATTCCAACCTCAAATGTATTGTGGATTTTACGATGTTATTTTAAAAAAATTGTGGCTATTTAGATATGATTTTTAAACGGGATGGTATTTACAACATAAAAACAAATCAATTCAACTATAGTTTATTTTGGGACATGAAAAATAAACGTCAAGTCCAGCTCCTATAGAAATTTGGCCATTGTTCTTTCTGTCTGTCTGTCTGTCTGCCTGTATGTGCACGCATGGGTCTAAAACTACTGAAAGGATTTTAACCAAACTTGGTACGATTGTAGTCTATAATCCTGGGCAGGTTATAGGCTATATAACATAACGCTAAGACACATAGGAGCTGAGCAGTGACGATAAATTTGAAGTAAGTCGGATGAAAATGCGCTTTCGAGCTCTTATCCTCGCATACGTTTACTCAATGGAACGGATTTGGATACAGAGAAGCGCATAAGGTACCTTTCGTCCCGGAATTTCCGCGGGAACTCCGAAGTTACCGCGGGTGAAACCGCGGGGCACAGTTAGTATACAATATACATACTTCGCAGATACATTATTATGTATCCAATGTTTCGGGCATATACGTAAGTGATAACAGATAAATATGTACCTACTACCTAGTGGTAATTGGACGCAGATAAGCAATAACATGTTAACCCGCAAAATTAAGTTATTGATTCAGAACAATTTATTGAGAGTTAGGGAACGTTTTTTAATTATGTGTTTACCTTATTACATTGCTTAAATATTTAACTAAATATTTAACATAGAAAATGTTGACACAAAATGGCGCTATACTTTTAAAACACGATTTACTCAAAATTTCTCCAGTGTGGGTTAACACACTATTGCTTATCTATGTCCAATTTCCGTAGGGTGGTTGGAAGGCGCTTTGCTTTTGCTGCATCTTGCAAGGATTAGCAGAATCAGGTGCGGTCGTCGCTATACATCCCATCATCACAAACTGGGTGCCTATGAGTGAGCGATGCACTGCAGTTGGATTTGTCTATACAGGTATCGTAATTCTTAATTATTGTAAACTCTTCATCGATTGATTACTCACAATTCACATGATGAACACAATCCACATTTTAAGTTTCTTAGGTATTCGAAATTACTTTATTCATCAGTTTTACATCGTACACACACAAACACACAAACACACTTACACACACACACACACACACACACACACACACACACACACACACTCACACGAAACTGCATCATAATAATAATATGAGAGCGTTTTTACCTAATACCTATCTTAAATAAATGTAAATTAATTATTGATAATTCGAATCACTTATGTTAATGTACTAAATTCATATTTATAATTTTTGATTATTTTTGAATTGCCATAATATTTAAAAATGTATAAATATTTCTCCAAAATGGCTTTATAATACTGTGTGTTATAAGGGAAGACACTGATGTCTATAATACAGGCTAGACCTAGTTTAGGCATTAGAGGTATCTATCTATATGTAGCATTTGCCATGAACTTGTTGAAATGTAAATCAAAACTATTTTATTGATGTATGATTTTGGCATCAATAAACTTATTACTATATTATTATTATTATAGTTTTCTTCAAACTTTGATATCAATACTTACAGGAATATTTATTGGTAATGTCATAGCTTACCAACTGAGTGGTTTGCTCTCCAGCAACAGTAACTTGGGCTGGCCTTCCGTCTACTGGGTCATCGGTGCTTTGAACTTGGTCTTGTTTGCTGTCATATCAATATTTCTCGAAGTTACGCCTTCCAATCACAAATATATATCAATCGGGGAAAAGAATTTTATTTTGGGTCAGGTCAACGCTGGATTCAAGCCTGTACAGGTATATATTGTTTTGAATTGTTTCTGCTTATAAGATCATGTTTCGAATTAAATAAAAAAAAAATGCCAATCTTTCATTTTCGCTCATTATTGTAAATAGACAGCTCAAACCAAAAATAAATAGAGATTAGTGGGATATTTTTAGATCAGCGAACTTACAGCCATTTCAAAAGTAAGTCACATCGTTTTTTTGTTTGCCTGTATGTTTTTCATTGATGATGATTACAATTAAAATTTTATTTTGCAGAAGCGAAAGATACCATGGAAGTCTTTGTTTTCCTCTATACCTTTGTGGTCAGTTTGGATTAACCAAATCACTGCTTTTGTGGTCGCAATGTTTTGCAATCAACAAGTGCCGTCGTACATCCACCATATTCTCAAAGTCAACATTAAGAGTGTAAGTCATTGGCTTAGCAATTTTATCGTATTTTCACATGGAAATTTAAACTAATAGGAATGGAAGTGGCGTCCCGGGTGTGCGTTCCGTGGATTTGGGCGCAGTTTTTCGGTTAAAATTTCACTCGTTGGAGTTGCAACCAAGCCATAGAACGATCGAGTTGTTTTTATAACCTCAAAATATTTGAAATTTCAGGCGCCATTTGTTTTCTCTCAATACACATTGCAAATAAGACTGTTTTACATCCAATTATAAACTTTTTGTGACTACGACACTTGCCCTTTGTTCGTAAGAACTCCGATTGATTTCTTTTTCGAAGAATCCGGTTTTTGGCGCAAACTTTGACACTTCTTAAACAATACATAGCTGTCAGAGTGAAAATTAACCTGCTTCGGAGCTGGTTGTTTGGTTGCTGTACTCTGAGCCATGGAACGGGTGAAACTACGCTCTCACAGTTATCACAGTAAAATTTAACCAATCCACAGAAAGGGTATCGAGCGCGCTCGATTTTTTACAATTTCAAAATTATTTATAAAAAAAATCAGAGTCAGCTGAGCTCGCCACCTATTTTTTCTAGTTAATATAAGTCCAGACTACATTGCTTTTTGGTAACAATCACGATGAAATCATATATCTAAATTGCCACCAGCTCCCTAGCTATAACAAAAGATGCATTTATTAAAGAAGAAGAGAAGCAATTATTTTACGGTTTGGCAGCCTAGGAGCCACTATCGACGAGAATCTTTGAAGGGTCTATATTCACCAATAGTCGATTCGCTTATAAATCTAGATGTTCGACTTACTAATTATCTTTCTGTTGCCTGCGGCTCCACACTTATTCAATCGCACTCTTTTTGGGTGCGTTAAATTTAAATTTCCACTAAAAATTATTGGACTTTTTTCGAACCGGTCACGATAAAAAACCCTACAACCTCACAAACTCACAAACTTAGGTAAAGTTTGTTTGTTTGCTGTTGTTTGTTTGTTCTCTTATTTTTTTTTATGTTTATAGTATTAAGTAATATAGATATATTATGTAGTTTATGACATCTGACAGCTATCACGGCATACGAGTCGGTTTTATAGAGGTCCTACAAATATTTAACATCAAAAACAACTGTGTATAAATGAAATGTTTTTTTTTTTTATTTATATTATAACTTTCAGAATGGTCTCCTGTCGTCGTTGCCGTACATAGTATCAACGTTCGCTTGTTTGATCTATGGATCTCTATCTGATTTTTTAACGAACCGAAAAATAGTCAAAGTTAGGACAGCAAGAATTATCTTTAATTCAATAGGTACTACCAATTATAATGATTGTACTATGAATCTATTCGCAAAAAAAATACAGTTTCTACAACGTGTTAATGAATTAACTGAAAACTAGAAAGTAGTTTGCTCAGAATCGACTAGCGAATCGATCGCGCTATGTTTTAATATAGGTTATATTTTTTTCATTTTTACTAGCCCATGTCTAAATTATCTGTAGTACAATATTTGGCAAGTACGCCGCCCGCCGCAAAAAAATTCGAACCGGTAGGCGAGGGCGTAGCGCTTGGAATTTCGTAGATAGGTCACCTCCAAGCTAATGTTGAATAACTTTTAAAGTATACATTTTTTCGACATAAAATATATTTTAATCATATTATTGTTTATTTTTTTAAATGGGGTGCATCAGGTTTTCAGTTAATTCATTAACACGTTTTATAAGTTTCATGACGTGTGCTCACTAAGAATCATTTTTATGACAGAGTTATTTTGTTTTTCAGGTAAATTCGGTGTCGGTTTGTGTCTGGCGATGATTCCATTCACCACCAACGTAGCTTTAGCCACGACTTACTTTATAATGGCGATGACACTTTTTTCTGCTTGCCACGCCGCCGGAGTATTGGTAATCGCATGAACAATGAAAACTTAAAAATAGATAATATTGTAATCTTAACTAACTAAAGATGTATAGGGAAAGAAAAGTTTAAAATAATATCTGTTACCTGAAAAACCTTGCAGTTAAATTATAATAATAATAATAATAATAATAATTGTTACTCAATCGCGCAAAAACGGCTGAACGGATTTGGATGAAATTTGTCATGCACGTTGTCAGTGGTACAGAGAAGGACATAGGGTACTTTTTATCCCTAAATTCCCGCGGGAACTCCGAAATTACCGCGGGTGAAACCGCGGGGCACAGCTAGTATATAATAAATGCAATTTGAAACGATGAACAGCCGGCTTACTCTTGACGCAATCGAGTAAGGGTCATACTCTTGCCGCAACCAAAACGAGATCGCAGGATCAAGTTTTGACATTTGAAGCTGAACAAAACTGAAGCAATCAGACAAGTTTAATAAATTAATGTTAATTGACATTTAACTAATTAAGTTACATCTCATTAAATGCCAATCAACATTAATTTACTGAACGTCTCTGATTGCGGCAATATTGTTTTAAAAATCTATACTTAACTAAGTAATCATTAAGTCGACTCTGAGTGCGGCCGTTAATGTGTTCATCATTTTGCAGCTAGGCTTCATGGATTTGGCTCCAAATTACATAGGAATTATAATGGCGATCGGCAATACCATGTCGTGTGCTCTGCAGCTATTATGTTCATTCTTGATCACGCGTATCTTAGTTGACTTGGTGAGTACACTAGTGGGAAAACATGCCAAATCACCGAGCACGGACATCAATCAGGCCGACGAGGTTTCGGTCGCCGTTCGTTGCCCGAAGGATATGTTGGCGACACAATATCAGTGACCAGCGGAGCTAGGATGCGCAACATGATAAAATTTTATCGAGCCATTTTATCGATTCTCGTCGACATATTATATCGTTTTGTCCACCGACAGCACAAAATGTTTAACCGAATCTAGTCTTATCTCAATACCCCACTGCTGCACTTCTTTGCTTGGACGCCCACAAATATTTGTCGTGTCGACAATTTTATCTTTCGTTCGATAAACATATCGTGGCGCACATCTTAGCTATGCAGCAGGCACAGTGGCCGAGCCCGCGCGGTGTCGATAGTGTGCAAACTGCGGGAGAGTATACTGACCAAATATGGCGCCTAACCGAACACCGGTAGCAGAAATACTGTTGACCAATCTTCGGTGGGGAACTTTACCGATCAAGCCCCTATTTTTCTCTCAGAGAGCACCTAACGGTGTGTTCCAACAAAACCTATAGAAGGGAAATCAACTGAGTTTAGTATGGAAACAAATGAAAACCAGTGTCGCCTGGTGATTTTCGTATAGCACGTTTCACAGTTGAACAATGGGGATGTGGACTACTTTTGAAAATCAAAATTCTAAAAAGTCCGTCAGTTTGAAAATAAAAAAAACAATAGACACGTATTTTTTGCTGTTTCAAATAAATGAAAATGTACAGAGATAAAGCGCGTTAAAGTTTATGGTGAGGGGGTCGTGACGTCACTCACCACTAAAACCACCATACAAACTGTCAGAATAGTGACGTCACGCGAAATTTCAACTCAATACATCGCCATTATTTTTTGATTACGTAAAAAAAATAAAAAATACGTGTCCAATATTTTTTAATAATCTACAAGACGGACTTAAAAAATAAAAATTAGTCCACATGCCTATTTTATTTCAGTCGAATCAAATACAGTGGCGTATAATTTTCCTGATGATTGCTGTTCTGCCAATAGCTGGCAATGTAATTTATATTTTATACATATCTGTGGAGAAGGAACCGTGGAATGATCGTCACACAGTAACCGCAGGTACTTAATAGTAAAAATAAGAAAACTTCATTATTATCTAACAGAAGCATCAGTGGGTCATCTATATTAATATTACAAAGAGCAAAAGTTTGTTAGTTCGTGAGTTTGTGACGTTGATTTTCTGAACCTATTGTGAAAATTATTTCACATATAGGAAGATACAATGATCCTGAGTACCCTATGACAATAGGGTACTTTTAACTCGGAATTCTCGCGGGAACTCCAAATTTTCCTCGGGTAGAACCACGGGAGAACAGCTTTCTCTGGATCTACTAAACCGATTTTGAAAATTCTTTCACTTATAGGAAGCTACAGTGATCCTGAGTGACATAGGGTATTTTTTATTTTAGGTAATCCTTAATATGGAAAACTGTTTATTTGTTTGTTACTCGAGATTCACTGAGAACTAAATTCAGCGAGTTTAAAATAATGACTGGACATTCTCAGTACATATACGAGAATTTATTATATGTTCACAAAAATTTAGGAAACTTTAAGAAAAACAGTGATTTACATAATCTAAACTTAAGAAATAAAGATAAACTCGCTGTGCCTAAGACTAGGCTCCGTAAAATTTCTAAGTCATTTAAAGGACAACGTATACGCTTTTACAACAAACTCCCAAACGATGTAATTAATTTGTCAATTAATAAATTCAAGACACTTATTAAACACAGATTATGCTATAAAGTATATTATAGTGTAGTAGACTATTTAAATGATACAGACGTTTGGGAATGAATTGCTCTATCCAATTACTATTTTTTGTTTTCCTAGTTTATAAGTATGATCATTAAAAGACAGCGCTGCTGAGTTTCTTGTCAGTTCTTCTCAGCAGAGGACGTATTCGGAACTGACGGTAATTTAATTTATAATTCTAAGAACCTGCTGACGATTACAAGTACCCTTTGTCATTCAGGATCACTGTAGCCTCCCATATGTGAAAGAATTTTCAAAATCAGTTCGGTTCAGTAGATCTAGAGGTTACAACCTAACAAAATCACAATCTCCGGACTTCCCGCGGGATTTCCGAGACAAAGTACCCTATGTTATTCAGAATCACTGTAGCTTATTAAAAGTGAAAGAAATATCTAAATCGGTTCAGTAGATCCAGAAATTATCCCTTATAGGCCTACAAACTCACAAACTCACCAACTCAAAAACGCCGGAGTTCCCGCGGGAATTCCGGAAAAAAGTACCCTATGTCACTCAAGATCACTATAGCTTCTTATAAGTGAAACAATTTCAAAATTGGTTTATTGTAGGTGTAGAGATTACCCCCTACACTCTTACGAACTCACAATTCACAAACACTAGCTCAGCTCATTTCTCACACTAACGTGTTTCTTGTTTTCAGTTGTAGAAGAAATTGAACCAATTAATGAAGAACAACCATTATAATATTGAGACTTACGTGATAAATAGGGGATACCTTAAAAGAAAGAAAAACAGTGTGAGCCTAAGTTTCCACCCAACGCACTGAACACGGTGGAAATTCAAGCAAATTTTTGCTTATCTGCGTGAATTCAGTTGTAATGAATTTAAAAATAAATCATTGTTCTTTTCTGTTCTGTTACTTTCACTCAGATTTGAATTTGATTTGTTTTAATTTATTTTACGTTATTTAACTTTTCTACATATTCTAATACAGCTGGGACTTTCGGGTTTTTTTCGGGAACTCTTTGTAATACCGAGTTAAAACTTATCCTCTTTGGGAACAAAAAATATTGATATGTTTAAAAAAGTATAAAATAAAATAAGTTATAGAGGAATGAATGAGATACGGATTAATAAACAAAAAACTTCGGTCATTGCAGAGAATAAATGAATGCTACAATGGGCATGATGACTAAATTTCTTTTTAGTCCGTCTTGTCGATAAATAAAAAATATTGGACACAATTTTTTTTTACGTACTTAATCAAAAAATAACGGCTATACATTGCGTTGAAATTTTGGGTGACGCGGACGTCACTATCCGGTACGGTTTGTATGACGGCTTATAACGGTCAGTGACGATACGAGCCCTCACCTTAAACTTTAGAGCGCTTTATCTCTGTATATTTTCATTTATTTGAAAAAGCAAAAAATACGTGTCCATTATTTTTTTAATTTTCTAACTGACGGACTAATTCGAATTTTTATTTTCAAAAGTCGTCAACATCCCTTTGCATGAGAAATATAAGAGATTGTTTTTCCATGACGTTTTTCCTGGGTGATCAAATGACGTGAAATCTAACTTAAAACTCTTTAGATAATTAACTTACTGACGAAAAATACCTAGCTAATAAAATAATACTAATAGGCTAATAAAAATACCTAGGCATATTGCTAAGTAGCATTGATTTGCAAAGAAGATAATTTCATTTTTCAACAACTGGAGAACGATATACGTCATAGGGGCTCATGACTTAATATAGAACTTCGATAAAACTTCGATGAAACAGCCAGGCAGACAGATCTTTTTCAATTTTAAACTTATAATCTTTTTTGAACTTTGAAGTAACTAAAAATAGTTACTGCCGCAAATGTTCAGTGCTATTTAAAAAAATTATTCGAATAAAAATAAAATTAAAAGATCACTTTAGTAAAAGAAATAAAACAACCTTTTGACTTCAAGACATCCTTCCAAATCTTTTAACTATAACCAAAAATGGACCAAATGGAGAATGAAAAATAACGGAGTCGTTGGCAACGCCAGCAACTCTTCGATAAATAATAGTGGACTGTATGCGGACGGCCTGGATGTCTCTTTTACACTCGTCGGTTAAATAAAATAATTAACGAAGCTTGTTACCTCGCAATCCCGGGGTAATACTCCTTCCTGGCTTCCTCCCACGGACACTTCGAGAGGTCCTTCAGGAACCACGGCACGATAGGTAAATTTCCACAAAAAAAAAACACGCGGAGCAGCTGCTGTATTGTTTAAATATTCAGAAAGATGATGAAAGAAAATAACATAATAAATAAAAATCGCTCCTTATCCGGAGGGCGAGGTTCTTCAATCAAAACCACAGAACAGAATAGATTACAGACAAAAATCAATAATTTTTCACACGCGTTCCAAACAAATTTAAACCAATCTTGACAAATAATAAAAAGGCTTTCTAATGTGCCAGTAACTCTGTCCTCTGAGCCGTGGTTCACACATAGAGGAAGGAAAGCGCCGAATTAAGGTACATATTGACCCTCAAAATATACAACGAAACAAACATCGGTTTTATTATAATAGTCAACCGACGAGTGTTTGAAAATAATAAATAAAAGCACAAATAAATGTTTACTGGCGCCACCACCACTCTAGTAGTAAATCAATGTATAAAGGTGATAGATTTTTTCACTATGGAGTGAAGGCCATATCATTGTACGCAATAACACAAAACTTATTTTATTTTACTACTTAATTTGACTTTTCATTTCCTCCATGAAATTAATGTTAGCTAAAGGCAAAATGGTACCTGCAACACGCCATTAAGTCAGTTATTGACAGTTGTCATGTCAGTTTGACTTTGACGTTTCATTACATTACGTTTGTAAGGTTACTCAGAGTAACTTACTCTATTAAATCTGTGATTTTGAACGTACCTATGAAACAATGTTGCAGGTTCTCAATATATTAATTTATCAACCACAATTAGAAAATCAAATTAGATTAAATTAAAAATCAATATTTTTATTTAAAATGTTGAATTTTTAGCTATTTTTGTGACCTGTATACAATGTGGTGGCCGAAAAATAACATCTCCTTTGGGTTTGCTCCAAATGTATAATTTGTCTTACCAATAAAATTCTTTATTTGTACACATCCCTAATTTAGGTTTATCAAACTATCGAATGACTACCACTTAATAGTAAAGTATAGTAATTGATGTTTTTAACTAATTCACACAACTATTCACTTTATGTACAACGAGATTTATAAAAAATATTAATTTGGTAAAGAAATATGTATAGGGAGACAACTTTCAAAACCTAACTGATGCGCATTCAAAGCGTTGCTATGGCGATCACACGTTGTTATTTAGATATAATGAAAATGGATAGCCGCGAGAAATACTTTTAATAGAAATTATATACATAACGGCTCATACATAAAGTACGTCATACTAATTTCGTGATTTTACGATCCGTCCCCCTCCTTATTAAATTCGTGAGACCCCCCCCCCCGTGTTTTTACATTTACAAAATTTACAAATTATTAAATTAAATCAGCAGTTCCGACAAAACACTTAAAACCTTAGTTCGCCAGCAAGAGGTGGAAATATTTTTCAGAGGTGGAAATGTTTTTCATCTACCGTTAATCTCGGAAACTACGAGGTGCAAAAACTAAACTCTAAAGTTCCCACCGAGTGTTTCACGACACTCACGTTTTTATTTTTTAACCGACTTCCCAAAAAGGAGGAGGTTCTCAATTCGATGCGTATGTTTATTTTTATTTTATTTTTTATGTTTGTTACCTCATTACTTTCGACTGGGTGAACTGATTTTGATTATTCTTTTTTTATTCGAAAGCTGGTGCTTTCCGTTGGGTCCCATTGTAATGAAATCAGGATCTGATGATGGGATCTTGGAGAAATCGAGGAAACTCTTTAAAATTATTAGGCACACCTATGGCGCTTTGGGTATTTTTTATAGTAAATCGTTTATTTGCTTTCGGAAAGCAAAATATGAAGAAGTGGAAGACCACAGATGGTCATCGGAACTACTAATAATAGATATTTCACAGGTTCCGACCGATTCGTTAAACAATTTGTGCTCGTCACAATGTATATGATGAACATCACCATCAGAACTCCTCAACAATTAACGTCCCTGCATCGGGAAAAGCAATATATTGTAAAAGGTGATAAACAGTTAATATTAGGCTATTGTAACTTAGATAAATTACAAACCAACCCACTTAAAAGCGAGAAATAAACAAAATATTAACAAAAAAATTAAAACCGACTTCCAAAAACACAAAACTAAAAAGCCAAAACAAAATACCGATTTAATCCAAAAGACAAAAACACACGAAATATTATTATTGGTTTGTGCTACCACTGATCGGTTGGCGGGAGTGGACTTAGCCCATCTAAACATCTACTCCATTGTAGTTTGTCACCGACTTCAAACCGATAAATGGTAGCACAAACCAATAATAATATTTCGTGTGTTTTTGTCTTTTGGATTAAATCGGTATTTTGGTATTTTTAGCTTTTTAGTTTTGTGTTTTTGGAAGTTGGTTTTAATCGTCAATAAAATTAGAGTTAGAGATGAAGTTCCTTTGATGACGCAAACATGCTAAAAGACAATACCAAACTCGAAATATCTGTTTTGCGTTCATAAATCGTAAAATAAATATTGTCTGCTCATTTACATAATGTTCAAGTGGAGTTTCTCACGCTTATACTTGATTTACGTTTGACATAATAACAGATACCTGAATTTTTATTTGATTTCGACTCATATTTATTGCGATGAATTATATGCTGCCATCGCTTATGCCCGCGGCTGCGTTCGCGTGCTGTTTGAGGGTGCGCTACCTTAATCGTGTTTATATTAAAAAAGCATTTAGTTTCAGTCATATTATCTTCATTTTCTTTATACCGATTGCGATGAAGCTAATTTTATGTTTACTAAGGTAACTAATCTACTGTCAGTCAGGCCTCATTCACATACAATTTTCCCCCATTTCTCCGTTTCGATGCAATTTGGTTTGATTTCTAACGCGATATGCTGACGTGCTGGCTAGCTACCACCTTTAAGTTGTCTTGCTGTCGCCAAGCACCTAACGGTGTGTTCCGGCAGCCCCACTTGAAAGCCAGTTCCCATCCCCATTCCAGGTCGGCAACGCACCTGCACGCCCTCTGGTGTTGCAGATGTCCATGGGCGGCGGTAATCACTTACCATCAGGTGTACCACTTGCCCGTTTGCCCTCTATGACATAAAAAAAATATGCTGACGTGACTTATGTAAGTACCTGTAAGTACCTACAACAGCTCTCTGTAAGTTTTTTTTTTTTTATGTCATAGGGGGCAAACGGGCAAAATCATCGGTAATATCTACCTACTTCTAGTTATATATGGACATTTTACACTATTCTGACATATTATTAGTATTGCACAACGTTGTGCCGCACAGACGCGCTCTTTTAAAGTGTTAATACTATAAGTGTATACAGAGTGTTTATATTGTATTAAGTATACTACCTATACAGGAATATTTTTTAAGCAATGCGCAAAAAAATTTTGGTGGTTCAGTATCAGTAATAAAACACATTTCCATTATTTGTTCAAAACTTTTTTATATTTTTTTACCCGGCTTTAAATTTGCAAAATATGGACACTATCTATTCGTAATAATATCAATGGGCGCGCGCGCCGTGCGGCGTCCACGGGGGTGTTGCAGCGGGGGTGAATGACCTCGATCAGCTGTCGGTACATTGTAACCCACGTAAATACCAACCGCTTCGCGCGCAGTGGTGGTGGCGGCGAATAGTACTTTTTTGTACTAAGACTTATCAAAATAAAATAGTGTTTATTAAAACTTCTTTAAGTTTAATTTGTAAAAGTTTGCGCACTGAATAAAAAATATTCCTGTATGGGGCGAGCGATACATTTTTTTAGACTAGCTATCCCCACGGTTGCACCCAACGGTAAATTCGGAATTCCCGTTAGGATTCCGGGTTCAAAGTATTCTGTACCCCTGGCAACGTGTATAAATTTAATGATGATCGGTCCAGCCGTTCACGCGTGATGCCGCGACCAAGAGAAATAGGGATTATGTATTTATATATAGATTTGCTAATATTTTTTTTTTAATTATGTCACATTAGTTGATTATCTGAAACTAAATATAAACGTCTCTGCTACTAAATATTTTTCTAATTCGAACTTGATACGGTTTAACAGCTAAAAAAATTATTACCTATGTTCAAATTAAAAATCAATATCAAATAATTTTGTTCAAAGTTACACCATATATTATAACCTTTTTACCTTTGCCACAGACATTTACAACCATTCAATGTAAATAGTTTGACTTCTCTACTAGAATCTTCTTCTAAACATGTTTTAGATTTCACATAGCTTCCTTTCTCGAAGTTATGAACGTGATAAAAATGGCTTGAATTACATCGCGTCGTATAACATAATATGTCAGGCGGTGACCAGAACTTGGCCTGACGTACTCCGTGCATCCTAATTTCAGATTACAGCAAAATTTACAAAACCAGAAAATATTTCGTGATAAAAAAAAACTAATAAAACCTGCAAGGCTCTCTGGTAGATGATGCAAGGCATTAATTTCGCCATTTGTATTTATATTCGTGCAATAAAGGATGAATAAATAAATAAATATTTTAATTAACTGTGATTCTTAAAACACAGGTTGTATGGATAACAATTTGTAAACGCCCCCCTCTCTCCCCCTTTGCTAATTTTGTCAGTCCAAACCTGAATCAGCCTGTATAGCGGAATACATTGTTGATTTTATTTCATATTCACGGAACAAACATAAAACAGCGGGATGTCTATATTTCTTCGAATAACATATTTTACTAAATATTATTAAGGCCAAAGTGTCTTTTTTCTTCGTCTTTTGTAGTCTGTCAAATTTTAACAGTATCATAATAATCATCTTTCGCAGTGTTTCAATTTGTTATATCAACCATTTCACATTTGAGTTTTGTCTCAGTCAATCTGTATATGTTGCGATGGAGAATGAAAAGACGAATTTGTGCGAGGATTATCATATCGTGGACACTGCGGAGAAAATAGAGGAAATCGGTAAGTAAACGTGCAAAGGTTCTCAAGAAATACTCAAAATACTCAAAAATTACACAAACGCGGAAGAAATCATTACATTTAGCTTTCAATATGGGCAGTGGGCGCTATTGCCCCCCCTGAAAACCAAAGAAAGTACTTTTTTCAAACAAATGTCTTCGCAAGCTTGCGTCTTTTCACCAAATGCGGGTCGATCATTTTAAAAAATTCATTTCAAAAACTATGAAAATCGCGTATAATATATGAATTAAATTCAGGTACTTCTCAATGTGGACCCCTAAATTTTACTATTGGACGTCACTTGTATGACCACTCTATTAAAAAAAATTGTAGTGCAACCAAAATTGCCCCCCTTAACCAAATCCTAGATCAACGATAGGTAGTAGCAAAATTTGTACTTCATTGATTTGTGTCTATGCTGACTATTGCGTATATTCTTCTATTATTATCTTCTTTATAATTAAAAATGAATTGCTGTTCGTTTGTCTCTCAAGTTTTAACTCGAGAATTGCTGCACCGATTTGACTTAATTTTTATTTTGAAATATTTATGGAATTTAATGATTTCAGGGCAGGTTTAGAAAGTAAATTAGGCTACTTGAAGTTCCTGCGGGAATTCCGAAACTCACGGGGGTGAAACTGCGGGGTACTGCTAGTATTCTATATGCATTCCTTTCTAAAATTCTTTTTATATCTCATAGTAACAGTAACTGTGGTAATAAATAAGGTCCGATGTTTTTGCTCACCTCACACAAAATCTCATCACTGGTCGATAAAAATCTTTTGATAAAAAAAAACGTATTATTCTGAACTACTTTGCCACAATTATTGAAGAATCGATCATCGTTTCTAGTAGATTCAATCAAAAAAAACAACTGAGTCTTCTAATAACTAATTTATCTGTTCCAGAAATCGAAGAGCCACCACACTATGGTTATGGAGTTCGTCATATACAGATGTTGCTCTTATTCTTATGTCTTTTAATAGAATTTATGACCAGATCTCATTTAGGTGTCACAATAGTAGCTATGACTAGTAATAATGATAGTAGTAAAAGTAATACAAGGGCAGAAACATTGCTTAATAATACTTACGTAGATTATGATCACAAAAGGCATACATTGGAAAATGAAACTCAGTACGATTTGAATGAAACTATATTCAGAAATGAGAACGTCAGCGAAGCATGGAATATATATAAGGTTGGTTAATCTTTCATACTTAATTTTTGTCACTATGGTTTCCATTCCTTGTGTCAATTATCTACAACGATATCAGTAAGAAAACTAGGTAGAAACGTGCAATCCCATTATTTTGAAATAAAAATTAGAATGAAAGTAATCGTTGCAATTTATAACAGATTTTGAGTTTTATAGAGACTTTTGTTTCTATCTCTTTTATGCCACAAGCTCAATATGTACCTTTCACACCATCAGCGATCAGCTGGACAAACTTTACCCTAACTTTATTATTAAAAAAATGTGTGTGCGTTCGTTTATTTCTTAAAAGTCAATGCGTTGTGTGTCAAACACTAGCTACGTAGTTTAAAATTATTAAATATGGTGTTTCAGACATATCCCTGGCCAAAATCTATCCAAGAGATGGCGCTGAGCTCCTTCACTCTTGGCTACGCCATTATGATGCTACCCAACGGCATGATTTGCCAGCGTTGGGGTGGCAAAATAGTGCTGCAAATTGCATTGATTACCAACGGTATTGCTTCATTTCCCATACCATGGTTAACAGTATGGGTAAGTAAGCAGTAACAAAGAAGACTCTAGTATACATAGGAGTACTTTTTATTCATAAAGTCCCACTAACCCCAAATCGGTCGTATGGCACCAGTAAATAACCAATTTTGGTGTATTTAATTCTTCCTTCCACAGAAAATTTCAATACAAACTAAACCAACGACGAAATGAAATTGAGATAGCCTTATTTTTTACGCTGGTAAAGCTTTTATCATGTTTTTATTTTCATAATAATCTAGATCTAAAACTAAAAGGGAATAATAGTATAAAACTCGTAAAAGGAAGAAAGCAAGAAAAGGAATTTATTGATCCCCATAAAAGATAATAAAAACAAACATTACCAAAGAAATACCAATTTAACAATTAATTTCAAAGAGAAGGAAGATTTTGCTGTATGAAAGCCAATTGGTCTCTGTCTAAGCACAAATGTTTTATTATAGCTGTGGAGTAAAACACAACAAAACGCTGTTCACACAGGTTGCTTCACAAAATGGATTGCAATAGAAATAGTTCGACCTGCCAGTTTCGGCTGATGCTTTTTTGAGGAGTAAAACTATATTGGTTGTAATAATTGTATTAATTATTGTTCCTATTAATAAAAATAATTGCGTCTCTGAATAATATTATATAAGTAGATTACACGGCCTAATAAAATATAAATTTTGTATCAAGTATACTGGCAAGAGTTATTAACTGCAATAACAAAACACTTTCAGCTATTTTAATCAAAAAATCAGTATTGGTACAATCCCAAACCAGAATGGTGCTAGGCAAAGCAACTTCTGACTAAATTAAAGAGGCTTTTTTGTTAAGGGAGGCTGGAAGGCGCTGTGCTTGTGCCGCATTCTGCAAGGATTATCGCAAGCGGGCATTTCTCCTGCTATTCACAACATCATAGCCAATTGGGTGCCTATCAGTGAGCGATGCTGTGCGGTTAGCTATGTTTATACGGGTATGATATAAATTTATTTGAATGTAATCATTTCAAATTTTTGAAAACAGAGGTTTTTATATCAAATATCTTTATTTAAAGACTTAAGACAAAGGCACTTTCGAAAATAACAATGTGAATGTGACAAAAAGCCCATCCTTTAGAGCTCCCTTGTTGTTTAGAGGGAAGAAGTTGCGCATCAAACTCTCTAGCAGGATGCTTTTTTTATAATGTGATAGGGGGGAAACGGGCAGGTGACATACCTGATGGTAACTGATTACCGCCGCCCATAGACACCTGCAACACCAGAAGGCGTGCAGGTGCGTTGCCGAACTGGGGTGGGGATGGGAACTGGCTTTCAAATGGGGCTGCCGGAACACACCGTTAGGTGCTCGGCGCCAGATTTGCAACTTGAAGGTGGTAGCTAGCCAGCCGGGCACTAGAGAGCTCCCTACCACCATGCTATGGTTTCCACAACACAACTTAATAACTTTATAACTTACTTAATGCTTGCAGGAGGTTTAATTGGCACCGTCGTAGCTTATCAACTGAGTGGTATACTCGTAAGCAGCAGCTGGGGCTGGCCTTCCATCTATTGGATCACTGGCATATTAAACCTCATCCTATTTGCTGCCATCACAATATTCCTCTCAAATACGCCTTCGCAGCATAAACACATATCGGCCAAGGAAAAGAATTTTATCATGGGAGGGGTTAACCTACCTGAAACTAAGCCTGAACAGGTATCTTTTGAGATTTCTCTGTTTATTTTAGGATTCAACTAAAATCCAGATAAAGTTATACATGTATACTAAACTTTAATGTAATTTACCAGACAGCATGTACGTATTGTTGAAGGTCCTTATCATTGATATTATAGAGAATGTCTTTGGTCCTTATTATAAAAAATACAGTCCTAATTTCACACACACACTCACATGCATAAACACATAAAAATAGATACCTATGTGAGTGTTTTATACAAGGGAACGCATATTGGTGTTACTCTTAAAAATGATCTGAGGCTGATTCCGATTCTGATTTGACTTAAAATTGAAATCGTATATTTGGAATCGTGTTAATATCTAAAGATGGTGTCCGACAAGTTATAAAAAATGGATTTTTTTCGTTGACGTTTCGATAAAATGGAGAAATTTGACAGATAAATACGATAGACACGCGATCTCAAAGCTTCAAAGTAGCAAAATTTGATTCCGTTACGATCTCATTTCGATTCGAGTTCGAATTGATCCTAACTCGATTGCGTCAAAAGTATGACCCTTATTCGATTGCATCAAGAGGAAGCCGGCTGTGTTGTTGTGTTGTACGTTATAGATTTGAGTTCGTATCTCCTTTAAACCTTTGCCGAACTGTCTCTGTAGAGATTACGATCACATTGGAATTGAATTTTGCAGAAACGAAAGATAGCATGGAGAAGTATAATGTGCTCGAAGCCGGTATGGATATGCTGGGGGTGCCACGTCAGCAGTGTAGTGATCGCAACGTTTTGCAATCATCAAGTGCCGTCGTACATCCATCATGTTCTTCAAGTTAACATAAGAAGTGTAAGATCTAATATATAAAATTGTCGTGTCACAATGTTCGTTCCCATACTCCTCCGATACGGCTTGACCGATTGTTATGATACGCACGGTAACAGCGATGATAGCTCAGTGGTTAGTGCGTTCGGATTAAACGCCGCAAGGCGTAGGTTCAAACCCTAACAATGCGCTTGAGCTGTCGGTGAAGGAAAACATCGTGAGGAAACCATAGCATGGTGGTAGGGCGCTCTCTAGTGCCCGGCTGGCTAGCTACCACCTTCAAGTTGCAAATCTGTCGCCAAGCACCTAACGGTGTGTTCCGGCAGCCTCACTTGAAAGCCAGTTCCCATCCCCATTCCAGGTTGGCAACGCACCTGCATGCCTTCTGGCGTTGCAGATGTCTACGGGCGGCGGTAATCACTTACCATCAGGTGTACCACTTGCCCGTTTGCCCCCTATGACATAAAAAAAAAGGTTAGGCGTTAGCACGATCTTTAACAATATCGCAAAGTAAGATGGGCTGTGGTGAAACGCTGATACATCTACAGATACATATAAATAAAATTGAGGTGTCTATTTGTAATTCCAAATTAAAAGCTTTCACTAAAAATGCATATGAAAGCATATGCCGTACTTACATGAAAAAATATTATTTTTTTTACTTTGTCTGTCTGTCTGTTTGTTCCGGCAATACTATGAAATGTCTGGACCGATTAACGGAACTTTCACTGGCAGATAGCCGATGTTATAAGGAGTAACTTAGGCTACTTTTATTATAGAAAAAAAAATTGTTCCTGCGGGAATTCCGAAACTCACCGCGGGGCACAGCTAGTTTATTATAAACTTATTAATAAGTATTACCATGTTTTTCTATACGAACCATAACATTATATTTGTTTAATTTACAGAGTGGTCTCCTGTCATCGTTGCCATATATAGCATCAGCAGCGGCTAGTTTCCTTTATGGATCAATATCAGATTTTTTGACAAACAGAAAAACAATAAGCATTAAAACGGCAAGGATTCTATTTAATTCAATAGGTACCTACTTATTTGTTATTTTATCCGCTTACTAGCTGTTCCCCGCGGTTCCGCCCTCGGAAATTTCGGAGATCCCGCAAGAATTCCGAGTACAAAGTACCCTATGTCCTTTACTGTACCCCTGACACGTATGCAAATTTTCATGATTTCACCGGCGTTAATTTCGGGGTTCCCGTAGGAATTCCGGGGTAAAAAGTACCCTATGTCGTTCTCTGTATCTCTGACAACGTGTGTACAAAATTTCATGATAATCCGCTGAGCCGTTAAGGCTTGGAAGCGTAACAGACAGACAGACAGAGTTAATCGTTGAATTTGTAAATTTGCGAAATTGAATCGTCGGTAAAAATTTTTACCAACGATTCAATGCCCTGTTTTTGGAATCAGATCTTACAAAATGTATAAATATTTTTCAGGTCAATTCGGCCCTGCCCTATGTCTGGCTTTGGTTCCATTCACCACCAATACAGCTTTAGCCACAACTTGTTTTGTAACGTCTATGACACTTTTCGCCGCTTGTCACGCAGGAGGCATGGTAATTATAATCAGTTTGTTCTTCTTCTTCTTTTTCTGCAATCTATCGCGATTTATCGCATTTAGTTCTGCCATTGTAAGTATTTTTTTAGATTGTTCCCCAAGATAAAACACGGTTCTCTCTCGAAAACCAGCTTCTTTTTTGGAAAACAAAATGGCTGCTGAACGGTGGTGAAAATATCGAATAAATAACGCGGGCGGTCAACAACCTATAATCAGTTTGTTTAGTTTCAATTTCACTCGCCGTTTCATTTTTGTCGTTTAAAACACTACATATCACTCACAAGATGCATTGACGAATAGGGAATATCACGGATTAGCGCAGATTGGGAACTATTATAGTGGAGATTCTTGAGGGAACACTGTCCAGAAGTGGACTTTTTCTAGTATCACTTAGAAAAGATCCCCTTTTGTTATCAAATTATGATGATTTGATTGATGATCATTAAGAATGAAGTGGTGAATCTGGTATTTTGCGAACCAAGCTTTTTTAAATCTATCTATTCTCTTTGAACGAGCAATTCTTGTATATATCTATATATTATATAATATATAACCTGAAACGGCTCCAACGATTTTCATGAAATTTAGTGTCCAGGGGGTTTTGGGGGGCGATTAATCGATCTAGCTAGGTTGCATTAATAGAAAACGTCGTTTTATCCGTGTTTTCAGGCTATAAAAATGAGTGTTTGTTTTTCTACTTAACAACAGATGGCGCTATACACAACGAGCGAAACTCGGTGACCCAGATATTTAAGTTATTAGAGTGGCAGTTTTTTTTTGTTCTTAATTGCTCGTACAATCAAAATCATTTACTAAGTCATCATTCAAAAAGTTACTTACAATCATTTAAAAAGTTACTTTAATAATTGTTATAAAAAATTGTATCACTACTTTTAAAACCTTTCAGTAAAACAGGTTTTTCAAGACTTTGAATAAGTAGTTGTAGTAACACTTTTTCTTCTATCACCATTTTTATATTACAGCTCAGCTATATCGACCTTGCGCCAAATTACGTCGGAGTTTTAATGGCAATCGGCAACAGCTTGGCGTTTGCTGTGCAACTTATGACTCCGATTCTGGTCTCGCATGTGGTGATCGATCTGGTGAGTGACTTACACCTGGGGGTTGTAAAATGTCATTCACATTCATCAGTTTTGTATGGAGAATGTGGCAGGTTCCAATAATCCTGCAATCCTGCATAACAGCAGACGTTTTTTTGGAAATACTCTAATTATTTTGGTTCGTTTTCTTAAAAAACACAAAGAATAGAATACGGTAAACTATATTATCTAAAGACACAATGTAGGAGGAGCACGAGAGCCATGGTGTGCTCTTAACTAACCAAAATGTCTTTTTGCTGGCATTTATAAAACCTTACTATGTAACCCGTTTTGTTACGATAGTGAAGTTCGAAAACGGTTTTGTGTACGAAAATCAGCAGACAACGCTGGTTATGTTTTCATTAAATTTTTTTATCTGTTCTATGTTGGCAACGTTTTATTTATAGTTCACCCTGTGCCCCGCGGCTTCACCCGCGGCAAGCTAGTTTCCTGGGTAAAAAAATCAAAATTCTATTTAGTCCGTCAGTTAGATAATAAAAAAATAAAAGACACGTATTTTTTGCTTTTTTAAAATAATGGAAATATGCATAGATAAAGCGCATTAAAGTTTAGGGTGGGGGACTCGTGATGTCACAGCTCGCTATAACGTGCGAACAAACTGTAGCGAGGCGTGACGTCATGTGAAATTTCGACTTGATATATCTCCGTTATTTTTTGGTTACATAAAAAATAAAAAAATACGTGTCCAATATTTTTTAATAATCTACAAAACGGACTAAAAAGAAAAATTTAGGAAACTAGCCTATTCTGCAATAAAAAGTACCCTATGTCCTTTTCTGTACCCCTGACAACATGCATGCGAAATTTCATCCAAATCCGTTAAGCCGTTTTTGCGTGATTGAGTAACAAACATCCAATCATCCAAACATCCACACTTTTACATTTATAATATTAGTAGGATAATAGGACTAGCTGTTCCACCCGGTTTCACCAGCATTAATGTCGGAGTTCCCGCGGGAATTTCGGAAACAAAGTACCTACAATATGCCGTATACTGTATTCATCTAAATAGTTTTCCAATTAAGGCATTGTACCTACGTGGGCATGTTTTTAGAAGATAGAACAGGTATAACTCATTCTTAGATTGTTAGAGATTTGCCCTGTTCCTCAGCGGTATTCAAAATTTTATTTTGAAATGTTGCAAAAATATTATCGAAATATAGTAGGTAACAATCTCATTCTACAATTCAAACGAAATGTCTTACCGCCGCACTCAGAGTCGACTTTAATGATTACTTAGTTAAGTATAGATTTTTAAAACAAAACTGCCGCGATCAGAGACGTTCAGTAAATTAATGTTAGTTGGCATTTAATGAGATGTAACTTAATTAGTTAAATGCCAATTAACATTAATTTATTAAACTTGTCTGATTGCGGCAGTTTTGTTTTAAAAATCTATACTTAACTAAATAATCATTAAAATCGACTCTGAGTGCGGCGGTTAGAAGATATTATGATTTATTTGAGCGAGTGGCGTTTGTTTTATGGCTATTCTGTAGTTCAATTTTAATGTCACTTTAATAATCATAAATCGCTTCTTTCCTTTTTCAGTCTAATTTATTACAATGGCGGCTTATTTTCCTGATAATCGCTGGAATGCCAATCGTCACCAACGTATTATACATTTTCTTTATATCTGCCAAGAAGCAACCGTGGAACGACTATCGCAGCACCACAGGTAACCATCGTTGAAAGAATGTTTGCATATGCATCAAGCACATATGGTTCGATCAAGATAGACGTTAGTTATTACTCATTGGTACCAATATGCATACATAGCCTGATCAATTTTTGATGATTAATATTTGCTTTAGCGATCTTTTTCGCTGGAGTCGCGTCATCTCTTTGAGTCCTATGCCTACTAGACAAATGCTTCCTATGACATATCTTAGGTATCTATCCTTAAACGGGCATAGATAAGCAATAGTGTGTTAACCCACACTGGAGAAATTTTGAGTAAATCGTGTTTTAAAAGAATAGCGCCATTTTGTGTCAACATTTTTTATGTTCAATATTTAGTCACATATTTAAGCAATGTAATAAGGTAAACACATAATTGAAAAACGTTCCCTAACTCTCAATAAATCGTTCTGTATCGAGAGCTTAGAACGATTTATTGAGAGTTCTCAATAAATCGTTCTGAATCAATAACTTAAGTTTGTGAGTTAACATGTTATTGCTTATCTGCGTCCAACCAATACCTATTCAGTACATAAAATCATAAAATATTTTTCAACACACTTTTTCATAAAGTACATCTGAACTCACTAGGTATAGATATACCTATAAATAACTAGCTGTTCCCCGCGGTTTCACCCGCGGAAAATTCTGATATCCCTCAGGAATTCTGGGATATCAGTACCCTATGTCCTATTCCATACCTCTGACGTGTGTACAAAATTTCATGAAAATCGGTTGAGCCGTTAAGACGTAAAGGCGTAACATACAGACAGACAGACAGATAGACAGACAGACAGAGTTAAATTCGCATTTATAATGATAGTAGGGATTTATAAAGCAGCTGTCAAAACAAGCGTGAGTTATTTATTTATTTATCTATATATTTATTTATTTGTGTATTCGGGAAGTTATGCTCTATAACCCACTAGTGGGTTATAGCATGGTCAGTTTGCCTCCTTGTTTTAGATATTATTTGTACTTTATACACTTTTACCATCTTTGTGACGACTTTCTGCAACCTATACGTTAAGTAAAAGTACCTAGTTAAGTTTCCTTACCATACCTTAGCTCACAAGCATGTGTTAAAAATCATCGTAAGATACACGTGCGTACGGTTATCCTCTCGGCTCGCCCCCAGCGGGGCTAAGATGCGCAACACTATAAAATTGTATCGAGCCATTTTATCGATTCTCGTCGACAAAGCCATACAATATGTCGACGAGAATCGATAAAATGGCTCGATAAAATTTTATCGTGTTGCGCATCTTAGCCCGGCAGCTCGGGCGCAAATTCTGCCTCTTTAGTTATAACCAACATTACGCACTCATACCGTAATGTTGTATAACTTGATAGATTTGTGAAATTTCACAACATTATAAGTTTCTCAACCTCAAAAAAATGGTTTAATTTTTTCAGAATCTGAAGAAACAAAAGCAATGGATGAAGAAAAAATGTTATAATACTATAGCTGTCGGCAGCAGCTTTGCTCGTGTGGTGTTTAGAAGTGTGCCAGAAAGATTGTCTTAGAATCGTTGTTTTAGATTCTGCTAGTAATGTTAAGCACTTCCATTATTTACTTATAAATTTCCTCAATGTACAGACTCACTTAGTTATAATTTTTTATGTAAGTAATTCTCTAATGTAATCTAATTTTAGTAAAAAATATTATGTGGTGGAGGCGTCGTATACCCTTAAATAAAACAACTGACAAAATAAAGAATCGTTCATTTTAATGACGACATCGAAAAGTTAGTTAATAATTAAATACATCTTATAAAACTTCATTGAGTGGTAGACTATTATGTTTGTTCATCAATAACATACTGCGAAAATAACTTCGTTCCAACTGAGTGTCCCACGATACTCAGCATTTTTTTATTAAAAAAAAATATTTTGAGGCATTTTTAAATTTTTATTTCTTTAAGTTTGATATTTAAGGAATGGAAAAATAAAAAAGCCAGAGTAATAAGTTGGATCTGGGGGCACGGTAGTGCCCTCGCCAAGACGAGCCAAGCGAAGCGGGACCACTTCGTCGTTTTTTTGAACCCTTACAACTTGGGTTTCGATACTGCAAGAACCTTTGTATAACAGAAAAGTAATTATTAAGAGTGGATAAATTTTTCATCTTACGCTCATGTGAATGGAGCGTAATGGTCAAGCCACGTATTCTGACTAAGGTGTAGAGTTTGAGAAGTTAGGCCTTGTAGAGTTAAGGTGTATAGAGTTATAAGCGTTTCTCTGCATGAGGTCTGATAATTTTTTGACAGTGCCCGTCATATGGACTCGTCTTGGCATCATTTTACATGAATATGTTTTTGGTGGGATTTAAATGTCAGCCAGAAATGAAATGGTTTTTTAAATAAACACAAATAATATTCTGGAGGCATTTCAAATAATCCCAAATTTCAGAATAATTTGGTGGAATTTTTCACCTTCAGATGATCAAGAATGTGTAATTGGACATAGATAAGCAATAGTGTGTTAACCCACACTGGAGAAATTTTGATAAAATCGTGTTTTAAAATTATGGCGCCAATTTTCGTCAACATTTTTTTATGTTCAACATATTGTTACATATTTATACAATGTAATAAGGTAAACACATAATTAAAAAACGTTCTCTAACTCTCAATAAATCGTTCTGTATCAATAACTTAATCTTGTGGGTTAACATGTTATTGCTTATCTGCGTCTAATTATGAGTGCGTGTGAACAGCACTATGCTTAGCTCGAGGTGTGAAAGAGAGCGAATAAAAAATTTATCAGTATGTATATTAATATTATAAAGAGGAATAATATAAAGGATTTGTTTTTTTGTTTGTTTGTTACAATTTAACTCAAAAACTACTGGACCGATTTCAAAAATTCTTTCGCCATTAGAAAGCTACATTATCCCTGAGTAATACAGGCTATATTGTAATCCGGAATTCCTGCGGGAACTCTGAAATTATCGCGGATGAAACCGCGCGGGGCAGCTATTTACATATGAACGCAGATAAGCAATAACATGTTAACCCACAAAATTAAGTTATTGATTTAGAACAATTTATTTAGAGTTAGGGAACGTTTTTTAATTGTGTGTTTACCTTATTACATTGCTTAAATATGTAACTAAATATTGAACATAAAAAATGTGGACACAAAATGGCGCTCCTACTTTTAAAACACGATTTACTCAAAATTTCTCCAGTGTGGGTTAACACACTATTGCTTATCTATGTCCATATAAAACTGTATATACATAATATATACACGTATATATGTAGATAGATGAACTGTGATGAAACTAACTAATACTAACTATCGCTCCAAATGATGTTGTTCACACAATCTTGATCATTGCTAAGTTCGATTGATCCTCGATTATACACGTCACTGTGCTTATAAAATTAGAAAGCAATAAAGAAAGATTAACTCAAGCAAAAAAGACACAACACAAATTAATACACAGACCAACACAGACGAAAATGATTACAAAGAATGGTTTACATGGTGCGTCACTAAGGTGTTAAAATGGCGTGAAATTTATTTTCGTAATATTGTTATTGACGTGCACAAATAAATGAGTGTACCTAAAATTTTTACCAAAGTGATCAAAAATTCATATTTATCACCAAATCTCCTGGGAGGTTGCACGAGCGCAAGTCAACTATAAGTGCATTTGTAAAATGAAACACTAAAACACTCAATTGAACCCATCCAGTGTCCAAATTAATAAGACAGATCATTGTTTAGACAAAATCATAGGAATCAAGCGAGTAACAATAATTATGAATAGTATATTGAAAAACAAAAGGAAATACAATGAAGTGCCCATCAGAGAAGAAATAATTTCAACAGGTATGAATAGTCAAATTATTTTTAATATTACATATACATCTAGGTACGACAATATTAAAAACTAGCTGACCCCCGCGGTTTCACCCGCAGTTATTTCGATGTTTCCGCGGGAATTCCGGGATAAAAAATGCCCTATGTCACTCAGGATCACTTTAGCTTCATTTTTATAAGTTAAAGAATTTTTAAAATAGGTTCAGTAGATTTAGAAATAGCTGTTCCCCCGTGGTAATACCCGCAGAAAGTTCGGAGTTCCAGCGGGAATTCCGGAATAAAAAGTACTCTATGGCACTCAAGATCAAGCTTCCTATAAGTGAAAGAATTTTCAAAATCGGTTCAGCAGATCCAGAGATTACCCCTTACAATGTCAGAAACTCACAAACTTTGGCTCTTTATGTGCCGATTCCGAAAATTATTTCTCTGATAGGAAGCTGCATTTCTTGAGTGACAGAGGGGTGCCCCTCTTTATTTAAATAAAAAAATTAATCTCTATTTCCCTTGGTCACGGAATCACGCGTGAACGGCTGGACCGATTTCGCTAATTCTTATTTTTTGTGGTTTTTTATTGTAAGGAGGTTCTTATGAAAGAATTTTGTAGTTCCTGCGGGAATTCCGAAACTCACGCGGGTGAAACCGCAGGCACAGCTAGTATAAAATATTCATGTAGATGGATAAATGACCAGTGTTTTTAAAAGTATACAAAATTATTAATGCTGTCTAGAATTATTTATCATTGCTAATTATCTCATGTACTAGTAATCAAATACATGACGTGTGTACCGAGTATATTTATATACAAAAAAAGTTAAATAAAGTGTCTAAAGCGAGACGAAAAGACTACAGAAAATAAATATTTCTATTGAAATTTTTGGACACGCACTAAACGCTTGTACACTTTTGTAATTACCATTTTTAACCAACTTCCAAAATAGAGGAGGTTCTGTGTTCGGCTGTATGTATGTATTACTCGAAGCCAGTTGGACCGATTAGGAAAATTGTTTTTTTGTTTGAAAGTGTATATTCCAAAGATCACTTTATATTGTTCTTAAACAAATTATGCTCGTCACAATGCATACGGCGAGGTGGAACTGATGGTGAAGTACAAGGATAACTCCTCAACGATTAACGTCTTTGCTTCGGAAAAAGCAATATTTTATAAAAGATAATGAGCATTTGACATTAGGCTATTGTAACTTAGATAAATTACAAACCGAAGCACTTAAAAGTGAGAAATAAACAAAAAAAAAAATTAAACCAGCTTCCAAAAACACAAAAATGCCCCATAGGTACTGAAACGCTAAATTAACAAAACACCCATTTAATCCAAAAGACAACAATACACGTAATATTATTATTGGCTTGAGCTACCATTGATTGATTTGAAGTCGGTGACTTAATGTATTTTTTTGTGGTTTTGACCTAAAACCTACCTATCTATGTACCTACGACCTATGAAATATACTATACAAGGATGTCATTGTGACGTTTAATATTCATAGGATTAATAAATTTGGAAGTTCGCTACCGTTGAATTGAATGGAAATCTAGTTCATCTTCTTCTTCTTCTTTAATAATGGCGTCTATAATTATAATTTGCCAATGACAATGTTTGTTTATAATAAAAATCTCTTCATATACTTCTTCAATTATCGCGAAACGCCAATGACAATGTTAGATTGTCCCCCAAGTTAAAACATGGCTCTCTTGAAAGCCAGTTTCCTGCTCAGGGTCCAAAATAGATGCTGAATAGTGACTGAAATAACGAAGACACGTGACACGCGTGTTATCGGTACGGCTTTCACTCTTCAACCCAATTTATAAGTTCATAACTGTTGAATTGAATGGACATCTAGTTGTGATATCACTTGTCTCAATGTTACAGATGACTGCTCTGATAGTGACATACTTCACTACGGTTACGGGATGCGCCATGTGCAAATGACGCTGATTTTTTTCTGTGTCCTCGCATCTTTTATAGCCACGTCACAAGTCCCTATCGCAGTTGTTGCTATGACATCAAAATCGAAACCAACGAATGTCAGTCACACTGATGAAGAAGCAATAATAAATAACAATATCACTACATATGCCAATGTAACTACCAGAGTAACAGGACATTGCAGAGTAACAGATGACACTGACAGTATTTATAGGGTGAGCGGAGTTTTACTAAAAATAATATCTGCGCTGTTGATATCGCTCGGTCAATCGTTTAGCAAAAATTTTATCGTCAGAGTATTCTATATATGTATCTACATTCTGCAAGGATTTCCCGGAACTTCTGGATGTAGTTTGGATGATTTAACCGGCCCACAATCGGCGATCAGTCGGGTTAAGCGATACTGTGATGCCGTATGAAAATGTTTTTTTTTTTTATGTCATAGGGGGCAAATGGGCAAGTAGTAAACCTGATGGTAAGTGATTACCGCCGCCCATAGACATCTGCAACACCAGAAGGCATGCAGGTGCGTTGCCGACCTGGAATGGGGATGGGAACTGGCTTTCAAGTGGGGCTGCCGGAACACACCGTTAGGTGCTTGGCGACAGATTTGCAACTTGAAGGTGGTAGCTAGCCAGCCGGGCAGTTTTCCTTCACCGGCAGCTAAAGCTCATTGTTAGGATTTGAACCTACACCTTGCGGCGTTTAATCCGAACGCACTAACCACTGAGCTATCATCGCTTGTTGTTTTGGTTTTGTTTTAAGAATTCCAAATTCCAAAGAATTCCAAGACTTTTAAATGAGGTTTTCCAAACCAGAATAAAAATTTATTAAAAATTTCTCACGAGTGGATGTTGGCGCCCATTGTTGCCTATAGGATCAGCAATATCATTGACTAAAATATCTATTACCATGCATGAAATAGGTCTTTAATGGCTTTCTTTTTTAGTTAAAAAAATATTATTTGCTTGTCAGACTTATGAATGGTCCAAATCGGTGCAAGAAATGGTCATGATGGCCAGTATAATATCGAGCTGTCTTTTCAATCTGCCCATGGGACTTCTGGTGCAGAGATTTGGCGGAAAGCTGTTATTGCAATTGTCTCTAATTGTGACTATTGTAACATACATACCATTTCCATGGCTGACATTATGGGTAAGCATGGTAAATTGATTTCAAAAAATCCAGCCAAAGATTAATACCCACTATATTATGATTAACTGACCCCTGCAGTTTCACGCGTAGTAATTTCGGAGTTCCCGTGGGAATCCCGGGATGAAAGAACCCTATGCCACACCGGATCACTGTAGCTGTAAGTGAAAAAAAATTTAAATTCGGTTACCGCCGCCCATGGACATCTGCAACACCTGAAGGCATGCAGGTGCGTTGCTGACCCGGAATGAGGATGAGAATTACCCCCACAACCTCACAAACTCACAATCTCCGGAGTTTCCGCGGGGATTCCGGGATAAAAAGTATTTTACGTCACTCAGAATCACTGCAGTTTCTTATAAGTGAAATAATGTTCAAAATTGGTTCAGTAGATCCAGAGACTACCCCTTACGAACTCACAAACTCACAATTCACAAACTCACAAACTTTTACTGTTTATAATATTAGTATAGATGTCAAATATAAAATTATGTAAAATGATATTATAGTTAGACAATAACTAATTTTAGGGAGGTTGGAAGTTGGCAGTGACTACTTTATTAATAAGAGGTCTGTCGGCAAGTTCTTTGTACCCAGCAGTGCATAATCTACTTGCTAACTGGGTACCACTCAGCGAACGAAGCAGGTTCTCAAGTTATGTCTATTCAGGTATGTCTGGTTTAAGAATCTTTATTATTCTTTGTACACATTTATCCTTAAACATTAAGGGCGAGGTGTGTCACACTGCAAACGACGCCTCTAATTAGGAGGCACCTAACCTAGTTAGGCAACTAGATGATATTGTGGCTACCTGCGACAGTAATCAATATGGGTTTTCACTAGGATTATTCACTCGGCAAGTATCTTGGCTCTTAGCAATGAGTGCAGCACATTGTAGTAAGGCCTTAGCCTAATTAGCAGTAACGGTGCGTACAGACTATGTTTAATAATTTGCGTTACATAACATGTCCATACCATCAAACAAGATAAAGTACGAGAGTTTAAATATTTTATACACAAACCTACAGGAACTAACGTCGGTACAGTCATAGCATATCAAGTGACCGGTCTCCTAGCAGAAAGTAAGGGCGGATGGCCATGCTCCTTTTGGATGGTTGGAGCATTCAATTTGCTTGTATTTGTACTTTGGACGATATTCGGAGCTGCTTCTCCATCGGAAGACAAATATATTTCCACTGAAGAGAAACTTTTTATATTAGAAAGACTTGGTAAAGTAGAAAAGGTAAAAAAAGTTGACAATATAAATAATCATCATTCTCATTTTCATTTAGTATTGTGACCTTCACATCGTATTATAAAGCAGAGTCCTGCGCAGCGTCTGTTTGTCGGTCTGTCAGTACTACTCAACTACTGAACGGATGGATTTTCATGCAGTTTTCACCAATAAATAGGGTTTCAAGAAGAAGTTTTGTACGTATATTTTATCTTGAAATTCCCGCCGAAACTCCGAAATTCTGGTAAGACTGTGGAGAACAGCTAGTATAGAAGAAAAAAGAAAGAAACAAAGAAGGAAATAAAGAAAAGGATTTCATTGGTCTCTATCTACTGACACCAGAAAATAAACATTAGTACTCCTAGTCTTATACTTATCATGTTATTGGAGTATATGTAGCTAATTACCACACTATTTCTGTTTCAGAAACAAAGAATTCCATGGAAATCTATATTGACTTCAAAGGCGGTATATGCCATATTCGTCGTTAATTTTGGAAGCTCTAATACTTTTTCTTTCATGTTAGTTCAAATTCCGACGTATGTTCACAGCATCCTCAAGTTCAACATCAAGAATGTAAGTGAAACCAGTGTTTCCTAAATTTTCCATATAACTTCCGAACCATGTTTTAATTCTTTGATACAATTTCAGAGTGGTTTAGTATCATCTTTGCCACATCTAGCGAAGATATTTTGTGCATTTTTCTTCGGTTGGTTAGCCGATTTTCTGGTGAATAGGAAGATTTTAAGTCTCCGAACTGTTAGAATCCTTTGTACGTCAATCGGTTAGTGTTTTTGTACTATTTATTAATACATATAATATTATTATTTATAAAACCCTTTCGGCAGAGCGTGAAAGATACCTTTGTATTTAGATTAGGCACTTGTTCAATGTTTGTTTTTTCTTGTGTGTTGTTTTGAAATTGCCTCGAAAAAATTTTTAAAAATAAAATATTTTTTCTAGGTGAAGTCGGGGCCGCCATATGCTTAGCGGCTGTATCATTCATCCAAGATCCCACATGGGCCATTTTCTTATTTATCAGCTCTATGGGGTTATACTCAGCTATGTATTCTGGATGGATGGTAAGATGGCTTCAAGTACCTAATCATGTTGACTACTTTTGAAAATCAAAATTCTAGTTAGTCCGTCAATTAGAAAATAAAAAAAACAATTGACACGTATTTTTTGCTTTTTCAAATAAGATACAGAGATAAAGCGCGTTAAAGTTTAGGGTGAGGGGGTCGTGACGTCACTAACCGCTAAAACCGCCATACAAACTGTCCGGATAGTGACGTCACTCGAAATTTCGACTCAATGTATCGCCGTTATTTTTTGATTAGGTACGTTAAAAAAAAATATTACGAATAATTACGTGTCCAATATTTTTTATTAATCTACGAGACGGTCTAAAAAAATTAGTCAACATGCCCATTAAACATTTAAAAAACTTTTTTCTTAAACAGTCAGATTTTAGAGTGTTTATAACTAAAAGTTGCAGTTTTTGAAATTGTTTATCTTGTTTGTGCACGCGCTTCGTGTTACGCTTTTCGAACTCGTCTGGCATCCTTTGTTTTTCTTAATTACCTATTTAATGCTTTCGAATTGTAATTATAATAATATTATGATTTTTCTCTAAACATGATATTATACTTACATACACGTGTAAAAAAGTATCTAGTAGGTACACGAAGTCAAAGGAGATTTTAGGTAAATATATTTTTTCACTTCTTTATTATTATTCTTATTTACTTATTTATTTATTTAAACTTTATGCACATCATGGTACAAAAGGCGGACTTAATGCCACAGTGGCATTCTCTGCTAGTCAACTAGAAAAGGTGGAGAATATCGGGTCCACATTCATGCTCTCGTGGTTTTCTCGCAAGATTCTCGCGAGAATGTGGAGCGGGCGGGCTTAAGAACATATTATCGTGTTTCAAGTATTGTGTACGATGTGTATGTGTGTATATGTGTGCGTGTAATTATGTAGATATGTGTGTGTGTGGTTATATATGTAGGTATGTACATGCGTATGTGTATGTATGTGTATTTATCTAAGTATATGTGTACGTATGTACAATAAGATAGTAAATGCACCGCCAAGTAAGCTTTCTATGCTATATGATATGGAGCTTGCGTTCTCGCAAGAGTCTCGCGTGTATATGGAGCGGGCTTTATTGTTTCTTTACTTTCCAGGTCAACTATATTGATATAGCACCCAACTTTACTGCCGTAATTTTGTCTATTGGAATGACAATAGTGGTGGTCGTATTATTTATTTTACCGGTCACAATTTCACATATCATTACTGATATAGTAAGTTCACGCCATTTTTTATAAGTATCTATAATTTTTTTAATTCAAAAAATCATCTATGAGTACGGTTTTTTTTGCTTGAATTAATTTTTTTAATTCAAAAACTCATCAATGAGTACGGTTTTTTTTGCTTGAATTAATTTTTTTTTTAACAAAAGCTCGCGAGGTCATTGCTAACTTAAAAATGTCAACTTTCACAAGCTAAAATGCTAAAATTATACAGAGAAATTAAAGATTTTTTTGTATGTTTACTTGTTGGTAATGGATCAACTCAAAAACTACCGAACCGATTCTAAATTAATATTCTTTCACCTATAAAAAGCTACAGTATTCCTGAACGATATAGGGTTCATATCTCAGAATTCCTACTTGAAAATTAACGCTATTTTATAATATACTCACCTACAGATTTTATTCCAGGAAAATCTCTATCAATGGCGCACAGTGCTGCTTCTGGTCGCAGCCACGGGGTTCGTGTGTAACGCTGTGTTTGTCTTCTTCATGTCAGCCGACGTCCAGCCGTGGAACGAGTACGACCCTGACGATGCAGAAAATACAGGTGAAACAAACTTGTCCAAAAGATTTTCAGGAATTTATTGCAACCGCCGTCTACATTAATTTTCATAGAATTTTTTCAAAATTATAACATTACAATTCACGGAACCTATTATTTCGAAACATATTGACATTTATAAAAAGAAACTAAAAAACAATGAAGGAAAAACAAACAGCTAGTAAAAGCAAGGAGTTTGTAAAAACAGGTTAATCCCAACCAACTACCCAACAAGAATCTATTTGTCTTCTTTGCAGAAAGAACTTCCTTAGTTACGTAGTTGGGCACTTTTGGTATAGTGAAAAAGCACTGAACTCGGATGACCGTCACGTTTAGACGTGTCACGTGAATGTGTATATATATGTGTGTGTGTGTGTGTTTTATTCGCTACCGTTTTGGCAATCGCTCATTTTTTTTTTCTTGAATGATATACCCAAGGAGGTTTATCATTATAATACAATCTAGCCAATCTAGTTATGACTAATAAGTATTTTAAATTTGACCTAAACTTCTAAACAAGACTATACTAAGAATGTGTCCAATAACACTTTTCTTATTGTCTCTATTAAGGGGAAGACACTTTGTTCTTGTGTTCTTTGGATACAGTACTCACAGCACAAAATACACTATCACTATACTCTACACTAACTCAAAAGGTTTGGTCCTTTTTAGTCTTCGTTTTATATTTGTGTTGTCGAGGAGCTGGGTGGCCTCGGCATTCACATGGTGATGAAGTCTGTGTTGGTGAGCTTCGGCATATTTTTTTATAGTATCGTCGGCAATCGCTCATGAAATTGTTGAAATATAGGTAGTACCTACACTTACTTGATTTGACCGGAACTTGGCCTGCACACTTACACTTACTGCTTGTTCTGTTAATGTACACAAATGTTTCTGTTTACAGATCCAGACAAAAAAAACGACCGAGACGAATAGCTGGTGATAGTTGTACCCTATATGATTTCTAGTAAAAAATATAATAATAATTAAACTTTCATAAGAAATTTGCGTATCTTTTGTGTGCCGTCGAAAGACATAAGTTTGTCAACTGAAGGCACTTGTAGCTGTCATAGTTAGTTACTCTTAACAAAAAAACTGCTTATTGACCAATATAAAAAACATAAAACCATAAAAAAATGATGTCTGTCTCTCAAATACTTGTTTTATTTAATTTAATTATTTATTTTTAAACTAAATATATAATTAAATATTTTGTGAGTATTACAAGCGTCTACCTATTGACGTAATAAATATCAAGCAAAAACGAGAAAAAAAAATCACGTTTGTTCTATGGAAACCGCCTTAAATATTTATTTTATTCGATTTTATAGTAGGTATTTATTAATACAGCGGCAACAGATAAACATTACCTGTCCAAATTTCAACTGTCTAACTTTTATGATTCATGAGATATAGCCTGGTGACAGACGTACAGACGGATGGACGGACAGCAAAGTCTTAGTAATAGGGTCCCGTGGGTGCGGGAACAAAAGTGGAAAAGTGGAAGTAGAAACAAAACTGAAAAATACAGCCATTTTTGAAACTTTTTTGCTACATTAATACTGGCTGTTTTCCGCCGTCCTTGGCCTTTTCCAAAATTACAAGATATCAGTTGAGTGACAAGCTAACAGACAGGCAGACAGAGTAATTTAAGAAGTTGTAATTATTATTATGGATGGTGAATGCTGCAGAATTAAAAATATCCTATTTTCCATATCCAACGGCTAATGGACTTGTCAACCAAATTTTAATTTTTAATCCGTCTTTTAGATTAATAAAAAATATTGGACACGTATTTTTTAATTTTTTACGTAATCAAAAATGAGGGAGATACATTAAATTGAAATGTCGCGTGAAGAGCCCCCACTCCTAAACTTTAATGCGTTTTATCTTAGTATTTTTTCAATAATTTGTAAAAGCAAGAAATACGAGTCTATTATTTTTTATTAATCTACAAGACGGACTAAATAGAATTTTGATTTTGATACCCCGGAAACAAGCCGATTACAGTGTCTGCTACACTCGTGTTTCGGGATTCCCTCAGAGTCTCTTTGCTGTCCAGGGATAGCAAGTGTGTCTTTAGTGAAAACGTAAAATACCTAGGTATATGCGTTCAAACAAACCGATGAAACTGACCAAAAACCAGACATTTTTTCAAAAAACTACCTACTATCGGAATGGATTCAAATGGTTATTCTTGGACACCTTTAGCTAGTTAAATTTCAATGTAAAGACACGCCGTTTCTAAAGTTGGATTGTGCGTATTGTTGAATTTATTGCTACAAAGACTTCACCGAAGACCGTGAAATCAGCAAACACGTACGTCACCAAGTCGCCAAATATACCTTTCACGAAATTAATTTTCATAATATTGAGTCCGAGAGAAATTCACTAGGACACAATATAGAACTAGTCAGAAAATTTGTTATACTTGGGTAGCAACATTTCCAGCCCTAATAGAAGAAGAAGTTAAAGTATAGGAAGAATGGGGATGTGGACTACTTTGAAAATCAAAATTCTAATTAGTCCGTCATTTAGAAAATAAAAAAACAATAGACACGTATGTTTTGCTTTTTTGAATAAATTAAAATATACAGAGATAAATCGCATTAAAGTTTGGGGTGAGGGGGTCGTGCCGTCACTAACCGCTAAAACCGCCATACAAACTGTCAGAATAGTGACGTCACGCGAAATTTCAACTCAAAATATTATCGCCGTTATTTTTTGATTACGTAAAAAAAGAAAAAATACGTGTCCAATATTTTTTATTAATCTACACGACGGACTAAAAAAAATTTGTCAAACAGCCTATTCGAGGCAGCAAAGTAGGTTTGAAATAGAATTTGAATAATATTACGTTGCCAAGGCTGTAAAATGAGGATGAATTGTTTGAATTACTGAGGCCCCTAAATAACGTTAAATTGATTTTCATAATCACATTGACATGCATGAATGAATGTATGTAAGATTTGCTAAAACTAATTACATTCATTAGCCAATCCTCGGGAAGGCAACACTCCAGCAAGTAAATTAAAAGTACTTATTTGAAATTAACCCTACAGTAGCGGTAAAAGGTCATAAGTTTAAATAAACCTAAGTAAATTCGATGAAGGCATAAAACGAAAACAATAATTGAGTATGAATAGTATATTGAAAAACAAAAAGCATTACGATGCGGTGCCTGTTAAAGAAGAAAGAACACCGACAGGTATGGATCTATTTTACAACAAACTAGCTGACCCTCGCGGTCTCACCCGCGGTAATTTCGGAGTTTCCGCGGGAATTCCTGGATAACAGTACTCTATGTCACTCAGGATCACTTCATAGCTTCCTATAAGTGAAATAATTTTTAAAATTGGTTCAGTAGACCCAGCGATCACGCCCTAAAACCTCACAAATCTCCGAAATTCCCGCGGGAATTCCGGCATAAAAGTATGCTTTGTCACTCAAGATCACTATAGCTTTCTATAAATGAAAGAATTTTCAAAATCGGTTCAGTAGATCCAGAGATAACTGTTCCCCCGTGGTTTTAATTCGGGAAATTCAGAGTTCCCGCGGGAATTTTAGAATAAAAACTACTCTATGACACTCAGGATCACTGTAGCTTCCTATAAGTGAAAGAATTTTCAAAATCGGTTCGGTAGAACCAGAGATTACCCCCTACAACTTCACAAATTCACAAACTTTTGCTCTTTATAATATTAGTATAGACAATCTCACGCTAATTAAAAAATTATCGCTATTCGCTAACAAACTAACTATCTGATGCTACTGCTCCACCTGCGTTTTAACGCGTAAATTAGTGCGCTAATTTAGGCATTACGTAGATGTGGCCAACATTTTAAACATTACCAGCAACGTTAACGTTAGACATTTACATCAACTTTAACGTTAACGCAGGTGGAGCAGTAGCACGAGAGAAACAGAATTTCTGTTGGAATGTTTATTTGTATAAGATACTAGCTGTCCCCGCGGTTTCGCCCGCGTAAGTTTCGTTGCGAAGGAAATTACGAAATTCACGCTGCTAAATCCGTAGGGTACATTTATATAATTTTTTTGAAAACTTTCTAATATTGCACTGTTATCAAAGTGTAGATGCTTCCTCTTTTTTTTAATTATAATCTCTATCACAGTGCACAACAACAGTTTTTTGAAAAACAGTCTCTCACTTAAATTGAACAAAATGGCTGCCGAGTGGTAGCTGAAATACGACTTGACAAACAACTGCTTCTTTAGACTTGGCATTTATTATTATAATTCTACTATTCTGCTAATGACAATGTTTCTCAGCTATAAAAACATCTTCATCTACTTTTTCAACTATGGTGAAATCTTTGATAGCATCAGATTGATCTGCAATTTAAAAAATGGTTCCCTCGAAAACCAGTTTCCTGCTGAGAGCTCAAAATACATAGATGCTGAAAGACAAACGTAACACCCGTGTAGTCATTACGGCTTTTACCCTACAACCATTCTTGACAATATATTTGAAGTTTCAGATTACGTTTCTGACGATGAAAAACTTCACTATGGCTACGGAATACGCCACGTGCAAATGACAATTATTTTCTTCTGTGTCCTCGCATCTTATATGGCGACCTCACAGGTGTCCGCCGCGATCGTTGCTATGACATCAAAAACGAAAGTATCAAATGTCAGTCACACTGAAGAAGAAGCGATAACAATTAACAACGTCACTACTTATGTTAACGTTACCACCACAGTAATAGGACATTGCAATGCTGATACAAATTATGGTATTTATAAGGTGGGTGGAATTGATAGATTCTGCGGTTTCACCACAATTGATGTTCAGTTTATCCTAGGACGTGGATTCTTTGTTTGCTTTAGCTACTGAACCAATTCATCATAAAATTTTGCATAGACGTTGTCAGAGATACGGAAAAGTATGTCCTTTTCAAAGTGTATCTTTGACATTAGGTACTTTTTATTTCGGGATTGTCGCAGGAATCTCGACATTAAGGCGCCGGCCACATGAATGGCGTCGGGCGCGGATATGACACGGGCAGTTTGCATGGAACTAAAGCACAATTTAGGACACGCGGTATTTCTTTGCTAAGACGTGGTTATGGTGCGCCATTTCCGAGCACCGACATGCCTACCTGTCCTAAATAGGCTATTTGACTAATTTTTTTTAGTCCGTCTTGTAGATTAATAAAAAAATATTGGACACGTATTTTTTCTTTTTTTTACGTAATCAAAAAATAACAACGTTACATTGAGTTGAAATTTCGGGTGACGTCACTAACTAGTGCAGTTTGTATGGCGGCTTGTAGCAGTAAGTGACGTGACGAGCCCCCACCCTAAACTTTAATGCACTTTATCTCTGTGTATTTTCATTAATTTGAAAAATAAAAAATATGTGTCTATAATTTTTATTTTCTAAACGACGGACTAATTAAAATTAAAATTTTTAAAAGTTGTCAACATCCCTATTTATGCTTTACGCTCTGCCCAACGCTCTTTATGTGTGGCCTACGCCTAACAAGGGAGTTCTGCGGGGAACAGCTGACATAAATGAGCATTCTTTATTTTTTTTTAAACCACCTTCGTTAATAATTTTATTGGTTTTTCAGACTTATGACTGGTCCAAATCTGTGCAAGAAATGGTCATGATGGCCAGCAGTTTAGCGAGCAGCCTTTTGACTCTACCCATGGGAGCTCTGGTTCAGAGATTTGGCGGGAAGTTGTTGTTGCAGTTGACTCTGTTTATCACTTTCGTAACATACGTACCTTTTCCATGGCTAACTTTATGGGTAAGTATAGTGATTGATTTTTAGGGTTCCGTCCTGTCTGGTCTGTCGGTCTGTCCGTCGTCTGTCACATCGGTTTTACTGTCAAACCGTAGAAGCTACAGTCTTCAAATTTATACAGTGTATTTTAATGACCTAAAGCTATACAAATTGTCAAAAGATTTTTTTAGGAGTTTTTAAAGGGGCTCCCATACAGCTAAAGAGGAGCGCAAACATTTTTTTTTATCTACCGGATTCATTCAGTAGATAAAGCTTTTTTTTAAACATGGGATATCGATGGCATGAGAAGCCGTGAAAGTCAGCTTTTTTACAACATTTTGTACCGAAGTGTTCCAACTTCTCCAGTCCCGTTGACCTATCAACTTGAAACTTTATGATAATATTTATTATTACATATATTTTACCAATATATACGAACATATTGATAACTCGTTGTTTTTCTTTGAAATTGAAATGAAATTTAATTTCTATATTTGGTACGAATCCTAAATTTGCGAAGTCCGGCACGCACTTAGCCAGTTTTTAGACATAAAAAAGCGAAAGTTCTCTGATTCGCTGACTAAACAAGAAATGCAAAAACTGCTTGACCAATAAAGCTCAAATTTGGCAAGTAAATAATAGTTTAAAGGTAGGAAAAGTCAGCTAAGAGCGAATTTGACAGAGTTGCTGTGGAACTACAAAACCATAGGGAACAGCTGATATTATTATTACCTAATTATAATAGAAAAAAATAATACATAATTAACTTCTAGGGAGGTTGGAAGCTGGCTTTGACCACTTTGGTCTTAAGAGGTCTGTTCTTAGGTGCCTTGTACCCGGCAGTGCATAATCTATTGGCCAACTGGGTACCACTCAGCGAACGAAGTCGATTTGCCAGTTTTGTCTATGCAGGTCTGTAAAAAAAGTTAACACATTTGTTCGTAAAAACCTAATTGACTCGAAAATCAACTAACTCCTGTCTAAGACTATTGAAATGATAAAGTAATATGCTGTGATTGGTTCGAGGTCGGTGCCAAGCCCACTTTGTGTCTGCCGGCTTGGGTTGTTTTGCCTGTAAGAGTCCACACGCTCTCACGTTCACACACTTGGAATGTGGTGGGAGCGGGCTTGAACCCGCTCTCTAGACTTCGCACCTACTTTGAGCTGATCAACGGGTAGCTACTAGCTACTGATCGGTTCGAATAAGAAGTTCGAAGATCGTGGTCTGTGCTACTCGGCAGACTAAAAATAATATTATTACGTTCATTTTTGTCTTTTAAATTAAATTTTATTTTATTATTTTTCGCTTTTTAGTATAGTGCATTTCTGTGTTACTTTTTTAAGTCTGAAAAAGGATGAAAGCATGAGTAGTTTGAAAATATTTCTGAAATTTCCTACAGGGACTAACGTCGGTACAGTCGTAGCTTATCAAGTGACCGGTCTTCTAGCAGGAGGTACATGCGGATGGCCGTGCTCCTTCTGGACGGTTGGAACATTCAATTTGATTATATTTATCATTTTGACGGTATTCGGAGCTGCTTCCCCATCGGAAGACAAATATATTTCAGTCGAAGAGAAACGTTTTGTATTAGGAAGGCTCGGTGAGGTGGAAAAGGTAAGAACAAATATAAAAGGTAAGAACAAATATAAAAACAAATTTTTGGGGGCTGAGAGAGATACATAATTGTTATAAAACAACTTTACATTAATACATAAATATAAAAAAAAAAATTGTATCGGTGATTTTAGCCGACTATTTGTATCTTGGCTCAACTCCACTCCAGAACTATGCCGGATTTTTTTTTGTATCATGATGACTTGTATAAATTACATCTATGTATAACTTGCCATTAGCAGAATGGTTGGGCTAGTTCCAGAAGTCACAAAATTTAAGAGGTAAAAATAGGTAGGTGGTAGGTATATACTTTGGTTGAAGACATTCATATTTTTACGCAATTATAAGAAATGTAACTTAAAAAATTACTAAAGCAACTGAATGACAAAATCTAGTTAAAAGTGCAGAAGATTTTTTTTTTAATAAAAACTGTTTGTTGTATGAGTTTTAATGCGCGAATTTAAAGCAGGTAAAACGGTTTTATTAAAATATACTAGCTGTTATCCCCGCGTGAGTTTCAGAATTCCCGCAAGAACTCCAAACTAGTCTAATTTACTCCTTATAACATCAGCTAATTAGCAGTGAGAGTCCCTTCAAAATAGGTCCAATTGTTTCGGAGAATCACCCGCATGAGTTTCGGAGTTGCCGCAGCAACGATTTTTTTCTGAAATAATAGTAGCCTAAGTTATTCCTTATAACGTCATTTATCTGTCAGCAAAAGTCCCGTTAAAACCGGTTCAGCCGTTTCAGAGATTATCCGGTACAAACAAACAGACAGACAGATAGACACCAAAACAGAAAGAAAATTAACTACCGTATATACCTACTTTCATATGCATTTAATGAAAAACTGTTAATTTGGAATTACAAACAGATACTCGAGTTTCATTTAGAATCCGTCCCAGTGCACAGACAAACCATATGTGGTTTTTGTTGCACTGGAAATAAGTGAAATTTATATTTGTATTATTATAAATAAAAAAAAAAGTATGTTTATGTATAGATATAGATTATGAAGAGTATTTCTTTTTCAGAAACCAAGAATTCCATGGAAATCTATATTCACTTCTAGACCAGTATACGCTTTATTTGTTGCAAACATTGGCAGCGCTCTTAGTTTCACTTTCATCTTAATCCAAGTGCCAACGTATGTTCACAGCGTCCTCAAGTTCAATGTCAGGAATGTAAGTGGAACCTTAGTCTAAGAGTTTTCCTTATAACTTCTTCACCATGTTCAGTTTCAAACTAATTTCAGAGTGGTCTGGTATCATCTCTACCGCATCTAGCGAAGATATTTTCTGCACTTTTCTTCGGTTGGTTAGCCGATCTTCTGGTGAATAGGAAGATTTTTAGTCTTAGAACTGTCAGAATAATTTGTACGTCGATCGGTAAGTGATTTACAATTAGATAAATTAAAATATGCGTATAAAAATGATACAAAACTACGTCGGTCGAGAGTGCTGTCGGTGCTGAGTTGGTGTCCATTTTGGCATCATTGAAATTCCTGGTCTATATTTTCTATTGTGTCTATGTCTATGTAATAATAATATGATGCCAAGTTTATACAACGTGTTAATGAGTTAACTGAAAACTAGAAAGTAGTTGGCTCAGAATCGATTTACGAATCGATCGCACCATGTTTTAATATAGGTTATATTTTTCATTTTTACGAGCCCATTTCTAAATTATTTATAATACTACTAGCTGTCCCCCGCGATTTCATCCGCGGTAATTTCGGAGTTCCCGCGGAGGTTGCGGGAAAAAAGTACTCTATGTCCTTCAGTTTCCGAGTGAATTCCGGGATAAAAACTACCCTATCTTTTAAGTTGGACCATTTTATGAATGGTTACAAAATTTTATCAAAATCCGTTCAGTAATTTCGGAGTCCATCGCGGACAAACAACGTGACACGTGATTTATATACATTAAGACTAGCTGACCCGCGCGATTTCAACCGCGGTAATTCCGGAGTTCCCGCGGGAATTCCGGGATAAAAACTATCCTATCTTTTAAGTTGGACCATATTATAAATGGTTACAAAATTTTATCAGAATCCGTTCAGTAGTTTCGGAATCCATCGCGGACAAACAACGTGACACGTGATTTATATATATTAGATAGATAAATAATAGGTGCGTACGCCGCCCGTAGCAAAAAACTCGAATCGGTCATTGACGCGTAGGTGCGGGCGTAGCGCTTGAAATTTTGTAGATAGTTCCCCTCCAAACTATGGTTCAATAACTTTTAAACTATTAATTTTTTCGACATAAATTTTACTTTAATCACATTATTGTTTATTTTCATAAATAGGGTGTATCAGGAATTTGGTTGATTCATTAACACGTTGTATATTTGATGGTATTTATAATTGATATTTTTTTTTTATGAAAAACAATATTTCCCAGGTGAAATTGGCACTTCGATATGCTTAGCGGCTGTCTCATTCATCACCGACCCTAGCTGGGCTATATTCTTCTTTGTCAGTTCTATGGGATTATACTCGGCTATCTACTCGGGTTGGATGGTGAGTTTATATACAACGTGTTAATGAATTAACTGAAAACTAGAAAGTAGTTTGCTCAGAATCAACTAGCGAATCGATCGCACTATGTTTTAATATAGGTTATATTTTTTCATTTTTATAAGCCCATGTCTAAATTATTTATAATACAAATACTTGGCGCGTACACCGCCCGCAGCAAAAAAAAACGAACCGGTAGGCGTGGGCGTAGCGCTTGGAATTTCGTAGATAGGTCACTTCCAAACTAATGTTGAATAACTTTTAAAGTACAATTTTTTTCCACATAAAATATTGAATTTTTGAATCATATTATTGTTTATTTTTTTAAATGGGGTGTATCAGGTTTCCAGTTAATTCATTAACACATTATAGTTCATTGGGATTTGATTTTGTCTATATTTGTTTATTGGTTTGTAATGGATAAATTTCCAAAGCAACGCAAGTGATTTAAAAAATTCTTTCACTTGTAGAAAGCCATAGTTCCTGAGTGACCTAGGGTACTTTTTAATTCGAAAATTCCACGGGAACTGCCTAGTATATAGTGAAATAGTAAAAAAAACCAAAACCGGAGTGATAATTAAAAACCGAATAGGATTGTGAAATTATCAGCGCTGCATCTGATGGCTGAAACTGGGCCTGCCACACTACTGTGCGCCCAAATACTTTATTCGGACGCAGATAAGCAATAACATGTTAACCCACAAAATTAAGTTATTGATTCAGAACAATTTATTGAGAATTGGGGAACGTTTTTTAATTACGTGTTTACCTTATTACATTGCTTAAATATGTAACTAAATATTGAACATAAAAAATGTTGACACAAAATGGCGCTATAATTTTAAAACACGATTTACTCAAAATTTCTCCAATGTGGGTTAACACAATATTGCTTATCTATGTCCATTTATCATTTTGACAGTTGTTTTTCACTATTATACATTTGTATATTACATTTCCTTTGTTTTCCAGGTCAACTATATTGACATAGCTCCAAACTTCACTGCCTCGATCATTTCTTTTGGAATGACAATAGTAGTGGTTGTTTTATTCATTTTACCGGTCACTATTTCACATATTGTCACTGATATTGTAAGTTTACATACTAATATTATAAAAGCCAAAGTAACTCTGTCTATCTGTCTTTACCTTTTACGTCTGAACTGCTCAGCTGATCATCATGAAATTTTGCTTAGACGTTTTTAGAGGCACAGAAAAAGGCCGTAAACCGTGGGTAACATATGTAGTTTTGAAAAAAATAATACAGTCTTTTTTTGAGAATGCTCCGAATTAGAATATTTCGACATATATGCATAAATACATATATTTTTCTTTGATTTCAGTAGTTTCTAACTCATGCTCTCAAGATTTAATTGTGCACTTAATAAGTCAAATATGTAATAAATACACATCTCTGAGGTTTTAATTTTTTAAGATTAGAGACCTCAAGACTGGAATACTGAAAACTGAATTTGAACATTCCAGGAGAATGTCTATCAATGGCGCACAGTGCTGCTCCTGATCTCAGCCACGGGGTTCATGTGTAACGCTGTGTTTGTCTTCTTCATGTCAGCCGACGTCCAGCCCTGGAACGAGTACGGCCCTGGCGATGAAGAAAACACAAGTAAATAAAACCTAACCAATAACCATGTTTATAGGAAAGCACAAATCCTGACAAATCTATAGTAATATTATAAACTAACTATGACCCACGGTCTTACTCGAATTAATTTGAAGAAAATACTTAATATATTCCACAGTTAACTATTTACGCAGCTTATGCAATGGAAGCTTTCAAAAGGATTTTTTTTCTCGTTTTTGCAGCATTTTTCATTGCTGCTCCGCTCCTAGTGATTGTAGCGTAATGTTATATAGCCTATAGCCTTGCTCAATAAAACTATCGAACACAAAAAGATTTTTTCAGTTAAAAGTTAGTTCGGAAGACTAGCACATTCAACCAAACAAACAAACTCTTCAACTTTATAATATTAGTGTAGATATGAAAGTTTGGATGGATGGATAAATGTTTTTTTTTTTTTTTTTTTTTTTTTTTTTTATGTCATAGGGGGCAAACGGGCAAGTGGTACACCTGATGGTAAGTGATTACCGCCGCCCATACACATCTGCAACACCAGAAGGCATGCAGGTGCGTTGCCGACCTGGAATGGGGATGGGAACTGGCTTTCAAGTGAGTTTGCCGGAACACACCGTTAGGTGCTCGGCGACAGATTTGCAACTTGAAGGTGGTAGCTAGCCAGCCGGGCACTAGAGAGCGCCCTACCACCATGCTATGGTTTCCTCACGATGTTTTCCTTCACCGACAGCTCAAGCTCATTGTTAGGATTTGAACCTACACCTTGCGGCGTTTAATCCGAACGCACTAACCACTGAGCTATCATCGCTGTTTGTTACTCAATCACCAGAACGACTGAACGGAAGTACAGAGATACATTGTAGTCTCGAATAGGACATAGGATACTTTTTATCTCAGAATTACCGCGGGAATTCCGATATTAACGCCACTACACCCGCAAGTTTAGCTAGTATAAGCATTGTAATATAAACAAATCAAATAAGTTAAGTAAGTTGTGTGAAACACGCATACGTGCGCCGACCGGAACTTGGCCAGCGCACTGTCATGCGCATTATCAGTGGTACCGATTTTGTTAAATATGTTTTTCAATTTGCAGATCCGGTGGAAGAAAACCGCCGAAAAAATAAATCGCTTGCAGAATAAAGTACGTTTTATTGTTTTGGTTTTTCATTAAGTTTAACAAATAAAAGTTTTACACAAAAGTTTTATTTTAATTTTTACGTCCTACATAATAAAGGTATTATTGTATTTTCCTAAAGAATTTTAACAGGTGGGTCAAATATTTTAAAACGATAACTGTAAATAGTAAAGTGAGTTTTGGGATCAGGAACCTTTGCGGACGCAGGCAGTACAACCCGCCAAAGTTTCATCACAATCGGACCGATGTTTTCGAAACGCGTAGAGGACAGACAGACAAACATTCATTTTTATATATAAACAGACTAGCAGTTCCTCGCGGCTCCAATTTAAATTTGATCAAATTAACAGCTTTTGATATTGCATTCGAAAGTATATACGGTACTAAAATAAAAAATCAATTTTTAAAATTGTTCTGTACTCTGTTCTGTCTGTCGGTCTGTTTGTTCCGGATAATCTCTGAAACGGCTGGACCGATTTTAACGGGACTTTCACTGGCAGATAGCTGATGTCATAAGGAATAACATAGGCTAATTTTATTAATCCTACTAATATTATAAATGTGAAAGTGTGGATGTTTGGATGTATGGATATTTGAATGCTTGGATGTTTGGATGTTTGGATGTTTGTTACTCAATCACGCAAAAACAGAAAAACGGATTTGGATGAAATTTGGCATGCACGTTGTCAGGGGTACAGAGAAGGACATAGGGTACTTTATCCCAGAATTTTCACCGGAATTCCGAAATTAAGGTGTATGAAACCGCGGGCAGCAGCTAGTCTATATATAAATTAGTAGTAATGTCTTCCATGTGTTAGTAGATACCGATTTTAGGAATATCTTAGAGACTTCAAGGCGAAATTAATTTTAAACGGAGGCTAATTCCAAACGCTCTAGCCGCCGTGAAATTAATGCATTCATTTAAATTTGCTAAAAAAAAAAACAACAAAAAGCATGTCTATATTTGGTACCTATTCATAAGTGAAAAGAATTGTAGGATTTGGCAGTTACGCATATAATGAGATTGGATCAACTTGTGATTTTTGTCGTTAGGTGTATTATATAAAACGAATATATTATACTAAACACACGGTCAACAAGTTAGTTGGACATAGATAAGCAATAGTGTGTTAACCCATACTGCTGGAGAAATTGTGAGTAAATTAAAGTTTTAAAATTATAGCGCCATTTTGTGTCAATATTTTTTGTATGTTTAATATTTAGTGACATATTTAAACAGTGTAATGAGGTAAACAAATAATTAAAAAACGTTCTCTAAAGCTCAATAAATCGTTCTGAATCAATAACTTCGTTTTGTGGGTTAACATGTTATTGCTTATCTGCGTCCAGTTATAATTTGTATCTAGTGGTAGCTAAATCGGATACGTATTCTGCAACTTAATGCATTGGTCAGGTTTTGTTCAACATTTATAAAAACTCAGTTTTTTATAAACATAATGTCTAAAATAAGAAAGAATGAACATTACACAGAAGTGCCTGGTGATGAAGAAACCAACGGAGAAAGTAAGGAATTAGACCTACATTTTTATGAAGGGTCCGATTAGAATTTTACCGACACCTTTTTACTGTTTGTTCAAAACTAGCTGGTGCCCGCGGTTTCACCCGCGTGAATTTTCGACCCTTACAATGACAGTATTGACGTTAGATTTTCTCACTCTTTTAAAAGGTAGTGGTTATATTATACTCTTTGGTCTCAAGGAAAATATAATCAGATCATCTGTCTCTCCAAGACTTAAAACTTTCACTTCTCGAAAAATCAATTCAAAAGAAATAAAAATGCATATCTAAAAAGGTTTTGTCATGTTCGTTATGCATTATGCAATATTATATCGAAGCTTTCGACCATTGCATTGCGCTGAGGTCTTTAACTGATGGTAACTTTTTTCCCCTATGTCATATTTCGATAAAACAAAGCCTATATGTTGCTCCAGATTTAGCTTAATCTACTACTGAAAACTGCATGACAACTCGTTCAGTAGATGCGGAGATTATCTCGAACAGACAGATAGACAGACAGAAAAGAATTTTAATTTTTTTTTTTGAGCTTGGTTACTCTTCTTTTATTACTCCTCTCAATTTTAGGTAAAAATATTGTACTCTTTTATTATAGTATAATAATAGATGAAATTATCTTAGTTACAGATAAAAAATTACCTGACAAAATAGAAATTGAATTCGGCTATGGCGTCCGTCATGTGCAAATAGTTGTTATTTCCATTGCTGTCTTTGCAATGTATGTGTCCATATCCCATATACCGGTCACGATTGTTGCTATGACATTAAAACCAGAAGCAAAACAATATACTAATTACACTGCAGAAGAAGCGATAAAAGTCAACAACGTGACTTTGCATGTCAATGTTACTAGCAGAGCAATTAGAAGAGAAACTGTTGATAGTGATTGCATCTACAGGGTGAGTGTTATACAAAAGAATTTGGCACCCAAAATCTAAGGAAATATAAATCTGAGTACTCTATTTAATATTTCAGACTTATGACTGGCCGAAATCAATACAAGAGGTGATACTGACGTCAACTTTGATTTCTGGAAGCCTTTTTAATATACCTATGGGTATGATAGCGCAGAAGTTTGGAGGCAAGTTGTGTTTGCAAACGGCTCTTGTTGTAAATTTTCTTACGCATTCAATCAGTCCATGGCTTGTATTATGGGTACGTCTATTTCATCATTTCCTTTTACAGTAGAGTAACATATTGCTGAATATTAAATAAGAATACGTATAGAAACGAAAAAAAACACAGTAAGTCAGTCTGTCTTACCACGATGTAAATACTTTGTATTTTCAGGGAGGTTGGAAAGTGTTATTAGCAACAAACATAATAAGAGGTGTATTCAAATGCACTTTATATCCATCAACACATTGCTTGCTGGCCAAGTGGGTGCCAATCAGCGAGCGAAGTCGGTTCTCCAGTTACGTTTATACCGGTAAATAATATTGTTCTATAGTAAAACTCTAAAGCAAGCCAGTCAAACAGACAGCCATAGCATAAACTAACCAAAAGCGTGATGGGGTTTTGACTCTGTCGACTGCAAAGTACTAGTATAAAAAACACAGATAAATTGTGAGAGCGAACTGTCTGCATTGTTGTCGGGTGGAAGCTTACCCAGCCATCTTGTTTATCCTGACCAAGCAGCTAGTTATCGAAAGACAACCGTGTTGGGAAATGAATTAAACCAAACAATATTGCCTTTTGTAACATTTTTTTTTCCAAAACAATTGTCATTGAAGTAACTCTGTCTGTCTGTATGTTATGCTTTCACGCCTTAACAGCTCAATTGATCATCATTGCATACACGTTGTCAGCGTACATAGAAGGACATAGGGTACTTTTTATCCCGGAATCCCCGTAGGAACTCCGAAATCACCGCGGGGAACAGCTAGTATTATATTATATAAAAAAAAAAGTATATAGTATATCTAGTAAGTAGTATCTAAGTGTATAGTGTATCTATCTACTATCAACAGGATGCGAAGTTGGCGTAGTGGTGGCATATCAAATGAGCGGTCTTCTAGCAGAGAGTAAGTGCGGGTGGCCGTGCTCCTTCTGGGTGACTGGAGCGTTGAACTTGGTCGCTTTCTTGATATTGACAGCATTCGGGGCGTCGTCTCCGTCGGAACACAGGCTGATCACAAAAGAAGAGAAACGTTTCATAATGGGAGGACTAGCTGATACTCAAGTGGTAATTTAATTTTCTTGAATTTTTTTTAAGAATGAATGATTTATAGATAGTGACTTATGCTGTTCTCCTCGTCCCTTTCCTTCCGAAACTTTGATCCCTCCGCAAATCTGGGTATCGACTATAATGTATATGTATAAGATGTGGAGAAATTTGCTGCAAATATTTTTTTTTTCAACGGGTAAACAAAACATTGGTGTTTCAGAAAAGAAAAATACCTTGGAAGTCAATGTTATCTTCAAAGCCTGTGTGGGCTTTACTGTTGGGCCAAATGGGCTGCGCGGTGACTTTTTCTTTTATCATGACTGAAATTCCCACATACGTGTTTAACGTCCTGAAATTCAGTGTGAAAAACGTAAGTGACTGCTTCCTTATTAAAAATTAGCTGTGCCCGGTTTCACCCGCGTGAAAGGTTTTTATACAGCAACTTTTTTCCCGACATCCGATTTCAATAAAACAAAGCCTATATGTAGCTCCAGGCTAAGTTTAATCTACCTGTGAAAACCGCATGACAATCCGTTCAGCAGATTCAGAGATTATCGCGAACAGACAGACAGAAAACAGACAGAAAAGATTAAAAAAAAACCCTTCTTTTGTGGTTGGTTACTCTTCGTTTATCGTCCCCTGTCAGTTTTTGCCAAAAATATTCAATGTACAGAATCGCGGATTCTACTCTTTTATTATAGTATAGAAGATTTAAGCAGTTCATCTAAATCTTTTTCGCTATTTGACTTATTATATACTATTTCGTATTTTGTCGTTATTTTGATATAATATTCGGTTAGCATCAGTTAGAATCGTCACAGAAATATTAAAATTAATTATTTATGATCTTTAAACGAGGCACTTATTCAAACCTTAAATAAATCACGTTTAGATGTCGATAACTAATAAAATATTTATTAATATAAAGTACTGGTACCATTACAGTTAAAACACTTAAGTAAAAACTCGGGTTTACGCGGATAAATAACTTTACATTTGATTTGGCAATACGACAGAGACTTTATAAATGAAACACCGATAACCCTTAAGATATGGGGTGGTCAGTGCGTCGGTAACTTCCACGCTTAATTTTGCGTAATTTTTTTATACATATTATTTTAATGTTTCTTTTTTTCTATATAGTCATTTGAAATGAGTATAGAATACTGAACTTACCCCTTTAAAATGTCCATCGTTTGTATATGCAATAAAAATCCAGATACAAATAAATAAATAATACGGTAAATACGTTCGAATTTATATGGTTTTCATCCTCAAAACACTTCATGTGACTTATATTAGAAAAAATAAGTCGTATGCTAATAATATCAACATTTTCACAATTATATTTCAGAGCGGTGTAATATCATCTTTGCCCCATATAACGAAAATACTTACAACGATTCTCTTCGGTTGGTTAGCTGATTTTCTCGTGAACAGGAAGATTCTACGTCTCAAAACTATAAGAATTATGTGCACTTCGATTGGTAATGATTTTATTTATTTATTTAACAATTAATGCACACAAGGACAACATAAAAAGAAAGAAAGTATAAAAGTAAACATGTACAATTGGACATTTCTTCTAGCATACCCGCAACAGGAGAACCGGTTAGAATTGGCTGATCTGGTGTGCCTCAGTTCGATAGGATATATTAAACACTATACAGAAATAGAAAAAAAGAAGAATATTAATACTATATACTAAATAATTTTGATAGTATCATAATATTTCTATTATTGTAGCCTTTACAAAATGTAGTGGCGTCTGCTATAAAAATTCTGCTAAAAAAATGAATGTTAGATTGATTTGATATCCAAGTCATAGTTATGCCGAAAATCAGTAACCAGCTCAGGGTTACAAAAAGATGCCGATAAGTGACTGAAATAACGTAGACTAACGTGACATGCGTGTTTTTCTTACGACTTTTTACCATTCAACCTTTGTTTTTTAGTTTGCTAATGACGATATATCCACGTGTGTTTTGCTCTATGTTCTCAGGTGAAATCGGTGCAGCATTTTGCCTTGCAACTGTTTCGTTTATCAGCGACCCGGCGTGGGCCATCGTTTTATTTGTCTTCTCGATGGGATGCTACTCCGCCATTTATTCTGGATGGATGGTAGAGTTTTTTTTTTATGTCATAGGGGGCAAACGGGCAAGTGGTACACCTGATGGTAAGTGATTACCGCCGCCCATAGACATCTGCAACGCCAGAAGGCATGCAGGTGCGTTGCCGACCTGGAATGGGGATGGGAACTGGCTTTCAAGTGGGGCTGCCGGAACACACCGTCAGGTGCTTGGCGACAGATTTGCAACTTGAAGGTGGTAGCTAGCAGTGGCGAAGGTACCATAGAAGCCGATTCCCACCGGCTTCCTTTCAGAAGTTGGGAACCCAACCACTCTCTCTGCCGTAATTTAGAAATGGCATAATTAGTAATTTTTGTAGGAAGGATTTCAGTAGAATCTACTGAAATACTACAAAAATTATCTCTACTGAGTATAAAATATTACAAAACGCCTAAACTATCAACAAATTTGCTCTTCAACAACAAATTGTTATAAAATAAGCCGGTGGCGCGATCGGCTTTTTGGCAGTTAAACTTCCATACAAAATAATGCCGTGACGTCACATCAAGGTCGCAGGCAGCCGGCTAAAGTAGCTACTATGGCAAGCCGCTGCAAATCGAGTTACTCCCTCCATCTTGCTCACGCACACGCATTTTCTATTACTGTCTCATCAAATATCCTTATTGGTCCTAGAAATTCGAAACGAAGCGGACATTCTATGTTGACTGTTGACAGACAACTTGAATTTATGATGAAAAAATTGAAAATTTATAGGTATTAGAATTTATTAGTTAGTGTCACGTATTATAATTTATTATAGTGATTACTGATTAGTATTATAATTGGATTTTTTTTTGTTGTGTGCAATGATAGTGAAAGCAGTTACGCAGACGTACGTTGAAATTAGGTATCTATTTGCGGTAAGTAGATAGTTGAAATTACGTATTTATAGTAGGTACCAAATAGATTTCCGGGTTGCCTCTCTCAATATTTCACCCTTCGCCACTGGTAGCTAGCCCGCCGGGCACTAGAGAGCGCCCTACCACCATGCTATGGTTTCCTCACGATGTTTTCCTTCACCGACAGCTCAAACTCATTGTTAGGGTTTGAACCTACGCCTTGCGGCGTTTAATCCGAACGCACTAACCACTGAGCTATCATCGCTGTAAAAGAGTATCTATGATTATGTACGTAACTAGCTGTCCCCAACGATTTCATTCGCGGTAATCGGAGATGCCGCGGGAATTCTGGTTACAATATAGTCTATGTTCCTTATTATATTGTAGCACTGAAATGGTGGAAGATTTTTTGAGATCGTTCCATTAGTTTTTGAGTTAAATCATAACACACAAATAAACAAACAAACACAATCAAATCTTTCCTCTTTATAATATTAGTAAGTATAGATTGTAGAGAGCGGCTCTGTCATTACATAAACAAAACAAGTATTACCGCGTTTTGAACATCTGTCGGGTCAGCTATAGTATACCTACCTCAAATACATTACAATGTATATATTCTAAGTCAAATAATTTCAAGAAGGCATTTGCCTGACCACTTTTAAACTTTATAATTTTCAGGTGAACCATATTGATATAGCTCCGAACTTTGCTGGCATCATCTTGGGCATTGGATGCACACTGATTTCTATCGATTATTTTTTTGTCCCAGCTTTGGTGTCATACTTTGTCACAGATGTGGTGAGTATAGGCTATAGTATTATATTAAATATATCACTTTCACTCACTAATGTCTTAATCAGTGGAAATAATAGGATAAAGCTGGTACCTTTTGCGCAGGGTATACCTAATACGCAGAACAACTACTTCGCGTTATGACTAAACTTCATTTTCGATTAGCTTTCAGCCTAAGTGTCTGTTTGCCTAACGATATACCGACTTTGCAATAAATGGTTATTTATAGAAGGTGTTACAGAAAGGTGTAGTCATATTTGCCTTTTTGTTGTTACACGCTATTTGTGCTTCTTTTTTGTTATTGCATATTAACGGTTGTCGTAACGAATAAAATACATTTCATTTCTTTCATTTGGAGATCGCGATCTGGTATTATACATTTATTATACGAGTATAAAAATATTTTACTGACTACTTTCGCAACAAAACAAAAATGGCGAGTGGCGAGTTTAAGATAATTTGGTATAATTTATTGCTTTGGGGTGCAAAGAAAAGTTAGTAACAGCAAACCTAACAAATTTAAGGAAGTTTGTTTCATGACTAGCTGTTCCCCGCGGTTTTTCCCGCAGTATTTTCGAAGTTTCCGTTGGAATTCAGGGATAAAAAGTACCTCATGTCTTACTTTGTATCCCTGAAAACGTGCATGCAAAGTTTCATGACGATCGGTTAAGCCATTAAGGCATGAAAGCATAACAAACAAACTCACTTTCGAATTAATTAATATTAGTAATTAGCTGTGCCCCGCGGTTTCACCTACGGCAATTTCGGAGTTCCCGCGGGAATTCTAGGATAAAAAGTGCCCTATGTCCTTCTTTGTACCCCTGACAACGTGCATGACAAATTTCATCTAAATCTGTTCAGCCGTTTTTGCGTGATTGAGTAACAAACATCCAAACATCCACACTTTCACATTTATATTATTAGTCGGATCAGTAAGGATACCGGTTCAGTGACTAACGTCGAATCATTGTAGACAATAACATGAACACAATCGTAAATAATTTATTATTATTACTTTTTTTTTATGACTACACCTTTATGTAAACTCCTGTATGCAATTCCAGACGGACCCGTATCAATGGCGCAAGGTGCTGCTCCTGATCGCAGCCGTGGCTTTTCTGTTCAACGTCATCTATGCCGTGCTCATGTCCGCCGACGTGCAGCCCTGGAACAGTTACGGAGGGAGCGACGAAGGTGACATCGTAACGTAACCCCTGACAACGTGTAGTATGAAAAATTTCATGCAGTTTCACCCACATTTTTTCGGAGTTCCCGAGAGAATTCCGAGATAAAAAGTACTCTTTGTCCTTCTTTGTACCCATGATAACGTGCACAGTTTCATCCATTGAGGCGTGACACAAACAAACAAGTAAACTCGCATTAGCATTTATAAAATCAAGAATTGTGTTGTTTCATAATTTGTTGCATATTTTGTTTACAGATAAAGAAATACAAGAAACAGAAGAAGACAAGAAATATTGTAATTAAATAAGATGATAATTTCATAGAAAAAGTTTATTTAAGGCATTGTAACATTAGGTCAAAAAAATTGTTACAAAATATAATATTAATATGTAGCCGACGTATTTTTATTTATATCTAAATAGCAATCATAGATACAGGCTCCGAATTCTTCCTCCGATAATAATAGTGTTTTAACTCAGAGACACCATAGAAGAAGAAGAAGAAGAAGAAGAAAATACATTTATTTCAGCACAACACACAAGAAAAAGAAACAAACATAAGCAATGCCTAATCTAAATTTGTACACAATAATAATATATATTTCTTGCATGCTCCGCCTAAAGGGTCACCAACTCAGCATTAGCTAGGTATCAGTACAAAGATTTAGAATTTCAAAGATTATCCCGGACAAAATATAAAAAAGCTTTAGCTCTTTATAAGAAATCACATTAAATATCTATATAAGAAAGCTCAAGGTCACTCAAAGGGCTATGGACTGGGCTATGCACGGAGTTTCGTTGCGGGACCGAATCTTTCTAATGGTGAAAGAATTTTTGAAATCGGCCCAGTAGTTTTTAGAAATAAATCGTAACAAACAAACAAAAAAAAAAAACAAATCTTTCCGATTTTTAATAATAGCCATACATAAAGTGATAGTTTCATTCTTTATTATGTTCAAAATTGAAGCACTTTTACTTTTAAAAAAGAACAATCACGGTGCGTACAGACTATGTAACTTTTAGATAACTTGTGTTATATAACACGTCCACATTATGTAACTTTGTTACTCAACATTGCAACATAAAACAAAACTATACACGTTAGAATAACAATGCAATATAACAACGTTATATCCATTGTCGTTTCTCGTTCTTCAGTGCTATGCTATCCACAATGTCGTCGCTGAGAGGACGTTTCACTAGCTGCGTCAGCGATTGTAGTACTTTTAAATAACAAAAGAAAAAAAATACTAACGTAACTAAGTTATATAACATGTTATATAAGATTCAGTGTCCAAAACTGTAATATAACAATGGTAACAATTTTATATAACATGTTTTGCACGCACCGTTACGTTCGCGCCGAAAATAATGGGGTTCAACCTATTCATTCTATGCAAAAACATTAATGAAAAAAGTATAAGCAAAAAGCATATTGATGACACTTATTTAGCATCGGTTTGACAACGTCATTGTGTTAAACATAGTAAATATGTTAATTATATATTCTGTTAGTTAGTTAAATAATATAATAATGTAGATTTGTATAATAATGTAGATTTGTTCATTACAAAAAAATTCCAACGTCTTTGAGTTAATTTTTAACGGAGTCTAGTTACAAAAGTAACTCTAACCACCATGAAATTCACATATTCTATTAAAAATCACGGAAAAGAAACTTGTAGTTAAAAATTAGTTTAGTATTTTTCCGCAACTTCGTCTGCATGAATTTTAGAATTCTCTGAGAAATCTTACTAATATAGAGGTAAAGTTTGTGAGTTTGTAGGGTTGCAGGGGTAGCCCTCGTGAATCGTGATACAGAAGTATCTACTGGAATGATTTCAAATATTCTTTTACCAATAGAAAGCCACGTTATTTGTGAGTGTCATAGGCTATATTGCAATCCGGAATTCCCGTAGGGAACAGGCAGTTCTGGTATTAAAAGCGTTCTATGCAAAACATTATCTTTAGGTACCTATGCCAAATCTTTCAGATCGACACTGCAGCTGTTATTGTATGAATGAGTAACGAACATCCAAACATTCCACAATCAATACATATTATATCGACCAAAAGGATTTAATTGTCAGTAATGAATAATAATCAGAATTGCGTACGAAGAGACTTCAAGAAGTTAGGGCCTAAGCTAGTCAAAGAGTATGCTTGTCGCTCGGTGTTGAGTTTTAAAATTAAAGTAAATTAAAATGAGTGTTTCTTTGACCAACGAAAATTATAGAGAAGTGCCTGTTGATGAAGGAACCAATGAAAAAAGTAATTCGTTTTTTTTTTACTTTAAAATCTCCATAATGTTTAACTAAAAATGAGTAATTTGTTTAATAAATTACCCTGCTGAAGTATTAATATCTCACACAATTTTTTTCAAATAATACTAGTAAAATTATCAATAGATACAACTAAATAGATGTATTTTTAATATTTAACTAGCTGTTCCTTGCGGATAAAAATAATTATATACGTATATAATACTAACTAGCTGCTCCCCGCGGTTTCACCCGCGGAAATTTCGGTCTTCCTTCAGGAATTCCGGGATAAAAAGTACCCTTATGTACCTCTGACAACGTGTGTACAAAATTTCATGATGATCGGTTAAACCAGAGATTCTCAAACAATTTCTTTTACCGCCCCCTTTGAAATTTTTTTATTTCTCAGCGCCCCCAATTTTTATACACTCCTAAAACTTAAAAAAAAAAACAATTTCATTACTTATATAATTTAGTTATAGTTTGCTATATTAGTCTTTTTTCTTCTTCTTTATGCTATATTAGTCGGTGCTGGTGTTTAAACTTATCTACATTCTAAACTAGACATTTTTACCAGTGATAGCAATTAAAACGCATTTTATAATATTAAGAATAATTTTTTAACAAAAATTTAAAAAAAAAAACAATATAGATAGATAATCAATTTTAATTTCAAAACTAATCTAATGAGATACATAGATGGATTTGATGATTTTTGAAAAGTTTGTTGAAATCAGATACGATTTTACTCAAAAACAGTCAACTAATAACTAATTGTTAATCTATATTGAGTAGGTTTAGTAGTAGGTAGGTTTTCATTTTAGTGAATTTTTAAAATATAAAGTAAATGAAATTACAAATCAACCATCGGCCCCTAAACCACGCCAATGCCCCCATTTTTATCTGGGTCCCTAACGCCCCCCTCTAGTTCTCCAACGCCCACAAGGGGGCGTTATCGCCCACTTTGAGAATGACTGGGTTAATCCGTTAAGGCGTGAAAGCGTAACAGACAGAGTTACTTTCGCATTAATAATATTAGTAGGAAAGTAGGAGTTTGGCATCAATAAAATCATTAAACTAAAAATAACTTAGTTACAGATTTACATGATAAACGACCAATAGAATTCGGTTACGGCGTGCGACACCTGCAAATGCTAGTTCTTTTCTGCACTGTCCTCGCGATGTATGTCTCCATATCTCACATACCGGTCACGATTGTTGCTATGACATTGAAAACTGAAGAGAAAAATATTAATTACACTTCAGAAGAAGCAATTAGAGTCAACAACGTGACTACGTTCGTCAATACTGTAGTAACTAAAAATAAAGGATCTGTTAATAGTGATTGCATTTATAGGGTGAGTGATATACCTATAAGGCTATTTGGCTAAAGTTTTTTTTTTTTAATTATATTTAGTCCGTCAGTTGGATTGTAAAAAAATAATAGACACGTATTTATTGCTTTTTCAAATTAATGAAAATATACTCGGGTAAAGCGCATTAAAGTTGGGAGTGGGGGCTCGTAACGTTATATGCGGGTAAAAACTGCACCTGGTTGTGACGTCACGCGGCATTTCGACTTAACGTATCTCTGTTGTTTTGCTGATTTATAAAAAGAAAAAATACGTTCCAATAGTTTTTATGAATCTACAAGACGGACGAAACAAAAAAAATTGTCAAATAACCTATTTGAATATCATACCTAATTTCAGTATGAATTCAAACATTTCACCAAATATTCCAGACTTATGACTGGTCTAAGCCCGTACAAGAGATGATTCTGACGTCAACTTTCATATCGGGTAGTCTTTTTAATATACCAATGAGTATGATTGTGCAAAAATTTGGAGGAAAATTGTGCTTGCAAACGTCGCTTCTAGCAAATTTTGTAACACACATCATAAGTCCATGGCTTGTTTTATGGGTGAGTCAACTACATCTTTAATCTATAATATTTGGGCGACCGAGCTTCGCTCATAGCGTCATCATTTTTTTAGTAGAAAGGCAGTACCAAACACTAATTTTACATTGCCTGAAAACACGAATTTAACTAAGTTTTCTAGCTAGATCCATTAATCGCCCTTGAAACCCCCTGCATACTAAATTTCACGAAAATCGTTCGAGCCGTTTCCGAGATTCAGATTATTATAGCTCTTTTAAAGAAAGTAAATATTTTCTGCATAACATTTTAATCTACACTACCAACACTACATAGTATAAAACAAAGTCGCTTTCTCTGTCGCTACATCCCTATGTATGCTTAAATCTTGAAAACTACGCAACCGATTTTGATGCGGTTTTCACTAATATAACTATATTTTATCCTGAAATTCCCGCGGGAACTCCGAAATTACCGCGGGTGAAACCGCGCGGGTCAACTAGTTATACATAAAGCTGAAGTTTGTTTGTTGGTTTGGTTGACCGCGCTAGGCGCGGGAAATACTGGTTTGAATTAAAAAATATTTCTGGTTACCTATTTCATTTATCGAGAAAGGCTATTATAGGCTAGGTAGGATTGTGCTACGACCAAGTGTCAATGAAAAATGTTGCAAAAACGGAGGAAAAAAATTCATTTGAAAGCTTCCGTTGTGTAAACGGTCAGCTTTGGAATTTAGAGGGTTTTTTTCTCAAATTAACGTGGGTGAAACCGCGGGGTACAGCAAGTTTGTAATAAAAAAGGAGTCAAAGTTTTAACCGCCGCACTCAGAGTCGACTTAAATGATTACTTGGTTAAGTATATGTGCGCGTAGAAGGGTAAGCAAGAAAGTAAAAGAGGAGTTCAATAAAAACAAGGATATACATATTTCAATCAAAGCCGAGTAGGTAGATCAACATTGATATTTAGCTACGAATATAAAATAATATTTGGGGAAATTCATGAGCTAAATTATCTAAATGTATTATATTAAGCGGGAAAATACAGCAACCAGATACATAGTTACGCTATAATAAGGACAGAACTCACCTGACAGTTCAGAGCACAAGTTGTACCGTGTCCACCGCAGGACAACTTCTGATCTGTCGACAGGGCACGCGGCCTTTTATAACTAGTCCTATGACGTAGTGGGAGGAATCAAGTGGTAGGTACTTGCAACAACTACTACCGTCACTTGTTATCATTTTATTTTGTGAGCTACCCTCTATTCTCCCACATATTATAGATTTTTAAAACAAAACTGCCGCAATCAGACAAGTTTAATAAATTAATGTTAGTTGGCATTTAACTAATTAAGTTACATCTCATTGAATGCCAATTAACATTAATTTGCTGAACGTCTCTGATTGCGGCAGTTTTGTTTTAAAAATCCGTACTTATCGTTACATCGTTACTTAACTAAGTAATCATTAAAGTCGACTCTGAGTGCGGCCGTAAGAGATAAAAAATGTTAACCAACAGAATTTGATTTAAATTAAACTAATTAAAGTGATTATGCCAAACTTTCAGGGTGGTTGGAAAGTGTTACTAGTGACTTGCATAATAAGAGGTGTATTCAAAGGTACCTTATATCCATCTACTCATTACTTATTGGCCAAGTGGGCGCCAATCAGTGAGCGAAGTCGATTCTCCAGTTACGTTTATACGGGTAAACTATGTATTTCATTGTTGTTTATTTAACTTAGTTTTTATTTGTCCATGCAAAAAGAGTCCTGAAGTGGGGTATTGAGTTAAGACTTGATTCGGTATCTAGAATACCTGAGGATTGAAAAAATATTCAAAAACTGGCACACACTTTTTTTATCAGACACTCAGACGAAATGAGATCAGATTTCGGAATTCTCGCGGGTATTCCGGATAACAATATAGCCCATATTTTTCAGGCATAATGCAGCTTTCTAACGGTGAAAGAATTTTTGAAATCGTAATAATCGTTTTTGAGTTAAATCGTAACAAACAAACAAAAAATCAAATCTTTCCTCTTTATAATTCTAGTATAGATTGTCGATTGAGATGTATGAAATTGTTATTTATTAATAAATCAATTAAAATTCTCAAAGCAATTTTTTCACCCAACTTTATAAAACTACTTATAATACCTCGGAAACTAAATGCGCTTACATTTTGTCGCTACGTGTTCATGAAATTGAAAGATATTTATTTGAAATTTGAACAGGAACCAACGTCGGCGTGGTGGTGGCATACCAAATGAGCGGTTTCCTGGCAGGGAGTAAGTGCGGGTGGCCGTGCTCCTTCTGGGTGACTGGAGCGTTGAACTTGGTCGCTTTCTTGATATTGACAGCATTCGGGGCGTCGTCTCCGTCGGAACATAGGCTGATCACAAAAGAAGAGAAACGTTTCATAATGGGAGGACTAGCTGATACTGCAGTGGTAACCGAATGGTTTTTATAGCTGTTTCATACTATCAATATAAATAAAAATGGATCGAACTAAGCTGCACCAAATTGGATTTTGTTTTTATTGTGTTGTTAACTGACAAAAAATGTATGTGCTCTTCATAGCATTTTATTCAATTTCGATATTTTTTTCTAATGTTTGCCTTGTTAATATTTTTAACCGACTTCCCAAAAAGGAGGAGGTTTTCAATTCGACGCGTATGTTTTTTTATTTATTTTTTTATTTTCAGAAACGCAATATACCCTGGAAATCCATATTGTCCTCGAAGCCTGTGTGGGCTTTACTAGTGGGTCAAATGGGCTCTGTGGTGACTTTTTCTTTTATCATGACGGAAATTCCTACTTACGTTCACAAAGTTCTCAAGTTCAGTGTGAGAAATGTAAGTGATACGAGTAGGTACCTGGGCCCTAATTCACTATGACCATAACGCGTCGCGTTAAGATAAGGCGCCACTTAAATTGCTTTTCGCTCGTGTTCAAAGAAGTTTCACTTTGAATAATACAATTTTACAACGTTTCTTTTGTCATAAAGAATATAAATTTCTTATATTTTTGTATCTAGAGCGTTTGGGATTGTGTTTTTGGGACGCGCGTTATGGGCAAGGAATGTTGTTGGTTAAATTGAATAAGTGCCCTGTACTTTTGTTATAATTATTTTTATCAGCTTTATAATTCAGCTTGCAGCAGAAAGAATGAAAATCAAAATAGTTCTTTCTATGTTGTTTTCACGTTCAATTATAATCCATGTCGAAAAGCTATGGTACGTCTTGGTAAATTTTCATTGCAATTAAACTAAACGTGTCGTAAGTTTTATCACCAAATTGAAGTTCATTAAAATTCCTCAATGTTCACCATTTTGGACCTGCGTTAAACATAAAACATTGTCGGTTCAGAAAATAACTGGACTATAAAAAATATATATTCAAATCTCCTAACACCTATATTATGTGGCTTTTGTATCTATGCTCTTGAAATATAATGTGTTATGTTTGTTTATGTTTATTTTTGTTTATGTCCCCCGCCGCGTCTGTCTGTCTGTTCGCGATAAACTCAAAAACTACTGAACGGATTTTCATGCGCTTTACACCAATATGTAGAGGGATTCAAGAGAAAGGTTTCGACGTATAGTTATATTGACATTGCCAGAGGGATAATTTTATTTATCTCATACTAGCTGTTCCCCGCGGTTTCACCCGCAATAAGTTCAAAGTTCCCGCGTGAATTCTGGGACAAAAAATACTCTATGTTCTTTATTGTAACTCTGATAATGTGTATGTAATAATTCATCATGATCAGTTGCGTCGTCAAGGCGTGAAAGCGTAGCAGACAGACAGACAGAGTTACTTTCGCATTATTATTATTTGTAGGGCTTACTTATTATCAATTTATGTTTAAATATTTTCTTGCAGAGTGGTGTAATATCATCCCTACCGTATATAACAAAAATAGTTGTGGCAATTCTCTTCGGTTGGTTAGCTGATTTTCTGGTGAACAAGAAGATTCTTCGTCTCAGAACTGCAAGAGTTATTTGCACATCGATCGGTAAGAATTATCTCTATTTATTTTATTTTTCATTACTCATACTCGGAAAGTAGGTCTGAAGTTGCCTGAGAAGCGGGTTGAAAGTAACCCTTTTCAGCCCTGGGGAGAATCGCTTTCAACTGACAGCTGGATACTGCAGAAACTCAAGTTTTTTTTTTATGTCATAGGGGACATACTTACTGGCCAGTAGCACACCTAATGGTTGATTTGTGTAAAATAAAATTCACTTATTTTTTTCTTTAGCTAATTTCTATTTTTATTTTGACTTTCCTTGCATTCGTAATGAAAAGCACAGTGTTATTTATTTATTTATTTATTCTTTATTCCTCGGGAGAAAGACTTATTTAGTCCCTCGATCTAATTCCCACGGGAATTCCGAAATAATCGCGGGTGAAACCGCGTGGGTCAACTAGTCTTTAATATCCAGTATGTTCTTCACGCGTGTTGTTGAATTCATTACGATGAAGTTTTGGTTGATTGGAGTGGAGCGGCCCTGTGGAGTATTTTTTAACAAAAAGTGCTTAGTTGCAATATCTAAATCAACTTAGTTTGTTTTCTCTTTATGTCCTCAGGTGACATCGGTGCAGCATTTTGCCTGGCAACTGTTTCGTTTATCAGCGACCCGGTGTGGGCCATAATTTTATTTGTCTTGTCGATGGGATGCTACTCCGCCATTTATTCTGGATGGGTGGTGATATATCTAATAATGATCCCTACTAATATTTTAAATGCGAATGTAACTCTGTCTGTCTGTTTGTTACGCTTTCAGGCTTCAACGACTCAAGCGATCATCATGAAATTTTGCATTACACGTTGTCAGGTAGGAGAAGGCCATACGGTACTTTTTATCCCGGAATTCCCGCGGGAACTCCGAAATTACCGCGGGTGACTCTAGGGGCACAGCTAGTATAACTATACGTCTAAACCTTTCTCTTGAATCCCTCTATACAACGTGTTAATGAATTAACTGAAAACCTGACACCCCATTTAAAAAAATAAACAATAATATGATTCAAATATATTTTGTGTCGAAAAAATTTATACTTTAAAAGTTATTCAAAATTAGTTTGGATTTGACCTATCTACAATATTTCAAGTGCTACGCCCGCGCCTACCAGTTTGATTTTTTTTGCTGCGGGCGGCGTACGCGCCAAATATTGTATTATAAATAATTTAGACATGGGCTGATAAAAATGAAAAAGTAAAACCTATATTAAAACATAGTGCGATCGATTCGCTAGTTGATTCTGAGCAAACTAGGTACTAAAGTTTTTAGATTTTCGCGTTTTGAAACTAGGTACTTTCTAGTTTTCAGTTAATTCATTAACACGTTGTATATTGGTAAAAACGCATGAAAATCCGTTCAGTAGTTTTTGAGTTTATCGCGAACGAACAGACAGACAGACGCGGCGGGGGACTTTGTTTTATTATATGGTAGGAAATTCTTATTGTAAGTCAAATAATTTAAAGAAGGCCTGACCAGTTCATTTTTTTTTGTTTTCAGGTGAACCATATTGATATAGCTCCGAACTTTGCTGGCATCATCTTGGGCATTGGATGCACATTGATTGTCATCGATTATTTTCTTGTACCAGCTCTTATATCATACTTTGTTATTGATGTTGTAAGTTTACGTAAAACCTTTATAATGCTTGGTACCTACTTGTCTGAGTTTAACAAAAAAAGTTAACTGTTTAATTTTTTCACAATAAAATTTATTCAAAAATGTAAAAAGAAAACGAATAAAGAAAAAATTAAAAGTGAAACAATTGAATTTCAAATAATATAATATGTTTTTAATCATAAGGTAACGATTATTTTTAACCGACCTCAAACAAGGTGGTTCTCAATTGATTTCATTTGTTATGAAACGATTTTTAATGTAGATACCTACTTAAGGTTCATTTACAAAAATATGGTTGCTTTCCAATATCCAGTTGTACTTACCTCTTTAAAATGCGTAAATAACCCGTTATTTATCTGTGTAATAAACATTGAAATAAGTGTAAACAACCAAATATACCTAAACTTGTTAATTTAAAAACTTAATTTCAGTACCAACGTTGCTGAGGATTTGAAAATTGCTACTGACTAGTGTCAAATCGTGTGAACACGATCCTCAAATATGACTACAACTTTTATAAACACATGAATGTATGCAATTCCAGACGGACCCGTATCAATGGCGGAAGGTGCTGCTCCTGATCGCAGCCGTGGCGTTCGTCTTCAACGCCATCTATGCTGTGTTCATGTCCGCCGACGTGCAGCCCTGGAATAGCGACGAGCGGAGCGACGAAGGTGAGCGTTCATATATATTTCGAGAGACATATTTTGAACCAATATAGTCCGTAGAGGTAGATAGGTCATCAGTACCTTCAAGGATCAAAAGTAGCCACGAGCACAATGGATATAATTATTTACAAACGTATGTTGGAGCTCACACACTGCATCAGAGTTTTTTCTGCATGTGTTCTTGGATTCACAGCAATGATAGCTAAGTGGTTGGTGCGTTCGGATCAAACGCCGCAAGGCGTAGGTTCAAACCCCAACAATGATCTTGAGCTGTCGGTGAAGGAAAACATCGTGAGGAAACCACAGCATGGTGGTAGGGCGCTCTCTAGTGCACGGCGGGCTAGCTACCACCTTCAAGTTGCATATCTATCACCAAGCACTTAACGGTGAGTTCCGGCAGCCCCACTTGAAAGCCAGTTCAAAATTCAAAATTCAAAATTCAAAAGCTCTTTATTACTTAGGATCGGTTACAATCACTTGTAATCGTCAGCAGGTTCTTAAAACTATAAATTACCGTCAGTTCGGAATACGTCCTCTGCTGAGAAGAACTGACAAGAAACTCAGCAGGGCTGTCTTTAAATGATCTTACTTATAAACTAGGAGAACAAAAAATTGTAATTGGATAGAGCAATTCATTCCCAAACGTCTGTATCATTTAAATAGTCTACTACACTATAATATGCTTTATCGCATAATCTGTGTTTAATAAGCGTCTTGAATTTATTAATTGACAAATTAATTACATCGTTTGGGAGTTTGTTGTAAAAGCGTATACATTGTCCTTTAAATGACTTAGAAATTTTATGGAGCCTAGTCTTAGGCACAACGAGTTTATCTTTATTTCTTAAGTTAAGATTATGTAGATCACTGTTTTTCTTAAAGTTGCCTAAATTTTTGTGAACATATAATAAATTCTCGTATATATACTGAGAATGTACAGTCATTATTTTAAACTCGCTGAATTTAGTTCTCAGTGAATCCCGAGGGCCCAACTTATAGATTGCGCGAATGGCTCGTTTCTGCAACACGAATACAGAATCGATATCCGCGGCACTACCCCACAGCAGTATGCCGTATGACATAATGCTGTGGAAATAACTAAAATAAACTAAACGCGCGGTATTAATATCAGTAAGTTGACGGATTTTCTTGACAGCATAAGCCGCCGAGCTTAATCTACCTGATAACTTTTTTATATGTGGGCCCCATTGTAATTTTGCATCTAATGTTATACCTAGAAAGACAGTTTCATCGACCATTTCCAAATCCTCATTATTAATCAGTAATCTGGTTTTTACTTGTTTAACATTTTTGGTCACAAATCTTATACATTTGGTTTTATCACGGTTTAGTAATAAGTTATTAGCATTAAACCAGTGTACTATTTTAGAGAGAGCATTGTTCACATCGTCTACAGCCGATTGCTGTCTATTAACCTTAAACACTAAAGATGTATCATCTGCAAACAATACTATCTCATGGTTGTCCCTCACTAGATAAGGTAAGTCATTTATATAAACAAGGAACAGGAATGGTCCTAATATAGATCCTTGGGGTACTCCCATTACCACGGCAGAACCATGTGATCGTTTTCCGTTGACATCAACCCTTTGGATCCTATCACTCAAGTACGAAGTAAGAAGATCCAAAGCTACACCTCGTATTCCGTAATAGTGTAGTTTCCTGACCAAAGTTATATGCTCAACACAATCAAAGGCCTTGGATAAATCACAAAACACTCCATAAGCATCACGTGACTCCTCCCAGGCCTCAAAAATATTTTCAATTAATTTAATTCCTGCATCAGTTGTAGAGCGACCACGAGTAAAACCGAACTGTTTATGATGCAGCAAGTCGTTTTTATTAAAGTATGCGAGTAGTTGGCTAAGTATAAGCTTTTCAAATATTTTACTAAATGTGGGTAGTACTGAAATTGGTCTAAAGTTAGTAGGGTCTGTTGTACTACCTGTTTTAAACAAAGGTGTTATTTTACTATATTTCATTTGGTCAGGAAACACACCACAGTCTATACATTTATTAAATATATCAACTAAATCTAGTGCAATAATATCAATTAATGAACTTATAATAGTAACAGAAATCCCCCACAGATCAGCCTTTTTTAACCGACTTCCAAAAAGGAGGAGGTTCTATGTTCGATTGTATGTATGTTTTTTTTTTTTTTTTTTTTTTTTTTTTTTTTTTTTATGTATGTTCACCGATTACTCGAAGACGGTTGGACCGATTTGAAAAATTCTTTTTTTGTTTGAAAGGGTATACTCCCAATTAGGTCCCATTGCCACCAAGTCGGGATCTGATGATGGAATCTTGGAGAAATCGAGGGAACTCTTCAAAAATTATAGGGACACCTATAGCGATTTGGGTATTTTTTATAGTAAATCGTTCATTTGCTTTCGAAAAGCTAAATTTGAAGAAGTGGAACTGATGATAAAGACCACAGATGGTCATCAGAACTACTCGACAATAATACGTCTTTCAGGGGTCCTAGTTAGAGCGATTTGGAAAATTGTTTTTTTGTTTGAAACTCTACAATACTTCCGAATTGGTCACATTGTCACCAAGTCAGGATCTGATGGTGGGATCTTGGAGAAATCGAGGGAACTCTTCAAAATTTATAGGCACACCCATGGCGATTTGGGTATTTTTGATAGTAAATCGTTTATTTGCTTTTGGAAAGTAAAATTTTAAGAAGTGGAACTGATGATGAAGACCGCAGATGGTCATCGAAACTACTAAATAATAGGTATTTCACAGATTCCGATTCATTAACTTTAATGTGGTTTCTAAACAATTTATGTTCGTCATAATGTATATGGTGAAGTGGAACTGATGATGGTGTACCAGCAGAACTCCTCAAAAATTAACGCCCCTGCATCGGGAAAAGCAATATTTTGTAAAAGGTTATGAGCAGTTGACAGTAGGCTATTGTAACTTAGATAAATTACAAACCGACTCACTAAAAAGCAAGAAATAAACAAATTTTTAACAAAAAAATTAAAACCGACTTCCAAAAAAGCTAAAAATAAAAAGCTAAAAATAACAAAATACCGATTTAATCCAAAAGACAAAAACACACGTAATATTATTATTGGTTTGTGCTACCACTGATCGGTATGAAGTCGGTGACAAGCCAAATATGGAGGGGGTAGATGGGCTAAGTCGACTCCTGCCACCAGCTCTTCGTGAGCAGAACAACTCAAGTGGGCAGACACCAGCGGGCTTGTCATCGAATTCAAACCGATCAGTGGTAGCACAAACCAATAATAATATTACGTGTGTTTTTGTCTTTTGGATTAAATCGGTATTTTGTTATTAAGATTTATTGTCTTAAACACCTTGAAGATATCATATACACTTACATGGCTAAAACTGAATTCATTAGAACATTCTGGAACATTTTCCTTAAGAAGTGACTCTGCAACGGGGGTGGAAGAGCCTAAAGTGCTGGTTAAAGAAACGGGTATTTTAGCGAAGAAGCTTTCAAACTCATTCGCGACTTCCAAATCTGACTGAATGATTTTACCATTAACACATAGCTTAAAGTTAGTGTCACCAAATTTAGCTTTACCAGTTTCTTCATTAATTACTTTCCATGTGGCTTTAATTTTATCATTACTATTTTTGATCTTTGAACTAATAAAATGGGACTTACATAACATGCAAACTGATTTGAAAATTTTTGAATATGATTTTACATACTCTTTAAACTCTTCACTATGATTGAACTGCCTTTCATAGTATAACCCATATAACACTTGCCTACTTTTGTGTATTCCTACTGTTGCCCATTCGCTAAAGGCTGGACTGTTGGTAACTGTGATCACCTTAGAACTAAATATTGAGTTATAATGATGATGAAACGTTTGAAAGAAAGAATTATATAAGGAATTAGGATCTGAGTTTGACTGTGTAAAAGATAAGTTATTAATCAGTTCTACCCGCATTCGCTCCAAGCGATCAGTAGTTACCGGCACATAATTAATTTTCCTTTTAGTTTCATGGTTTTTTATTATTTCAAAATTTATTAACTGACCAGAGTGGTCAGAGTCTAATTTGTTAATAATATTCTTGTGTTTGGGAACTACATCACTATAAATATTATCCAAACAGGTTGACGTAGTAGTGCATATCCTAGTAGGCTCCATAAATAAATTTAAAAGATTGTGAGATTTGAATAAATTTAGAATATTACAAGACAAGGATGTTTTTTCTAGAATGTTAATATTAAAATCTCCACATACAAATAACTTCTTACCAGTATTACTTAACTTGCATAAAACAACATCCATAATTTCTGAAAAATAAGTGTAATCGCCAGAAGGAGGTCTATATACACAAACAACAATGAATTGCTCTAATTGTACACAGGCAAGCTCAATTACACATTCTACAGAGAGAGATACAATATCCTTCCTTTCTTTAAATTTAAGGTTTTTATTTATAAATATTAACGACCCCCCATGTATTGCATTCACTCTGCAGAATGAGCTACCAACCCGGTGATTACTGAAATTAAACATGAGCTGATGCCCCCTTAACCAGTGTTCTGTAATACACATAATACTAATACTCTCCGAATTCATGAATAATTCCAGCTCCAGCTGCTTGCCTGCTGTCAAACAATATATATTTTGATGCACCAGGTTAATACAAGGAACATTTGAAGTATGCTTTTTCTTTGGACTCCCTTTCAAACAATAATAATCATTTGTCATGTCAGATAACTTAATTAGATTAGTGCCAGAGGTCATCTCTGTTGTCTTATTATTTAATTTAAATTATTTTGAATTAATTGTGATGTCAATAAATTATCATCATATTGTATGTCAGGATTAGATGTCAATAAATTATCATTTTGCATGTCAAAATTGTTAGGTGTTAATTGTATGTCAAAGTTATTACTATACATAATTTCATTGTTACCAATGTCATATAACTGCTCAATAGAAGCAGAATAATTACTAGCCAAGTTCTTGGCTAAGATTTCAAAATAATATGATAGCGCAACTGCTACCTGTCGCTTAAAACTATGAGAAAGGTAATAACTACCTTTTGTCAAATAATTATATTTATTACTAACAAAAGTGTTAGTGTCAATTATATGGAACTTATCCTTGTATTTTGAAATAGTGTATAGATATTCATTAAGCTTATATCTAATATTATTTTCTGCTTCTGGCAACGTCCTACAGTAGGGGAATGTAAACAAAATTACCTTTTTTAAGTTGGAACTTAACAAATAATTACAATATTTAATAAGGTCTTTTTTGCCCACATTTCCCCTATTTTGCACAAAAATAATTAAATTTGTGTAAGCTTTGAGATTACATTTTAATATTTTATTCATTATGACATCAAAACATGCTGATGGTGAACAATTATTAAAAATAGAATGTCCCTTGAATTGAGAGTTTAGTATTGAGCCCATATTTCTTCCAATGTCATCGCTGAACATAATAGTATTTTGCAAAGAACTTAAAGACTGCTGAGAACAGGCATTCAAGCTGTCCTGCATTGAAATAGTAGGTTGGGAAGAGGGTTCACTCGTCTGCTGTGAATGACTAGAGCAAACACAACTAAATGAATCATTGTTAACTTTTGAGTTAATGTGTTCTGTATTACAGTTTGATGGTTTTAAAAGGTTGTTCACTGCATTAGAGTACTCCCTGATCACCTGTTGAGAAGTTTCATATTTTTTATTGATGGATGTTAAAGAGTCTGTCAGTTGCTGAATCTTTAATTGTAGTTTTTGTGTGTCAACTTCATGCTGTAACCTACTATTTTGTAATTTATTGGTACATATTTCTAAATCGTCTAATAATGTTATTTTTTCTTTACTTGCCTTTGCATACAAGGATACAGATTTATGACTTTTAATTAATTTTTGTGTTTTTTTAATGTACCTGTTTATTTTTATATATTTTTTGAGTTTGTTCCTGCTACAATATAACAAATCAGTTGAGTGTTTAGAGGTTGTTATTGTCTCATCTTTTGTGAGATCTATAGTGGTGATTGGATTACTTTTTGTAGCAGAAACTAACTGCGGGGCAATCTCCACCAATTCATGAAATAAGCTATCATTTTGCCGCACAGTGATATTCAGAGCAGCCTCTTCTAAGTCGGAGATGTGAAGATGGGCCTCGCGAAGCTCCTGCTCCAGTGTAGATGTCCTTCTCAATGTTTGCTCATACTCATCACTGCATCGGTCAAACTTATCTACTATATTTTGGAGATGGTCCCGCTCCTCAACAATACAAGTGTATTTCGAATATAAAGCAGTCATTTCTGTTTTCAATTTGGTATTACTATTGATTAATTGCAAAAGTTCCCTTTCATTATCTTCTCTTTCACTGTTAAGTTGTGCACACAAGTCCTTGGAAACCCTTAATTCCTGCAAAACCAGTTGAAGCTTAGACTCCTCCTGGCGAGCTAAAGCCTTACGGGTCGTCATTGTTTACTTTAAGTGTGAAATTATACCAAAAAATAAGCCAAAGACTTGTATCACAATAAGTGTCGGGTAGTTTCTAGGTTAACGGTCAATTATATTATTCGATAAAAATATATAATTTACGCTTAAAATATAATTTACAATAAAATATTATAGTTAAAGAACACGAAAACTAGTTAATTTAGTCTTTACTTGGTCAAAACAAAGAAAAAAAACGTTTAAATTGACATAAAAACTACCTGTCACACTCAAGTATCAAATTCCTGCAAATCACAGCAAAATCCAATTTAATACGTAAAACTTAATAATATCACCTGTTATTTATCGAATTATGAGCTATAACATTGGAAATGGGCTTTAATTATCAACAATTTGAACGAAATTTAATAAATTACACGGAACACAAAAAATCAGCTGTTACTCGTAGGGTTGCCAGAACCAAAAAAAAAAAAAAAAAAAAAAAAAAAAAGTTCTCATCCCCAAGCCAGGCCGGCAATGCACCTGCATGCCTTCTGGTATTCCAGATGTCCATGGGTGGCGGTAATCACTTACCATCAGGTACCACTAATTGCCCGTTTGCCCCCTATGAAATAAAAAAAAATTAAACATAACATAATGATTATTGAATACTATAGCGGTTTCACACGGTTCCGCGTTAATTACGGAGTTCCTGCGAGAATTCCGGAATCAAAGTCTATTTTTGTACCACTGACAAAATTTTATGATGATGGGCTGAGTGGTTAAGTCGTAAAAGTGCAACAATCAAACACACATTTTCATTTATAATAGTAAGGATAAGGAAATACAATGAATTGTTGTTACAACTGTTGGTGAACCGAATAAAATAAAATAAAAAAAAATAAAATAAAATGATAGCTCAGTGGTTGGGGAGTTAGGAGCATACGCCGTAAAGCATGGGATCAAATCTCAACAATAAGCTAGAGCCATGCGTAAAAGAACACGTCGTGAAGAATCCAAAGCATAGTTGTAGGGCCCTTTCTAGCACCCGGCTGGCTAGCTACCGCCTTAAAGTTGAGAATCTGTCGCCGAGCACCTAACGGTGTGTTCCGGCAGCCTCACTTGAAAGCCAGTTCTAATTACTATGCACTACTAGATGTGTGCACAATTTCTTACTACACTCTCACTTGACATCGGGTGAACCTGACGCCTGCTGACCTTAAAAAAGATTACACTCACATAACTCACATTGGTTTGGGGATTCCCGAAAAACACTTTGCTTGTCGTTTGCGCTTTGCCATTGAAACTTGCAATTTTTAGTTCAGGCTCGTATGTCACTCAGAGTATTATTGCTTAAAATTATTTTCTACCTATATAAGTAGTAAAGTTAGGAATTTAATTAATCGTTTCTTTTTTATTTGCAGGCAAAGAAAATGAAGGAAGCGAAGAAAAGAAATCATTTGTAGTTAATGATGAGGAATAATTTGTAAAAATGGGTTTAGTATAAAAGTTATACTATAAGTTGTGCTTGGTAGTGCATAAGAAGATTTACTAGTTAATTAGATTGAAAGTGAAATAGATTAGAAAGATCGATATCATAAAGAAATTTGATATGAATTGTGTAGTCAAAGTGTAAAAGTGTAACAAAAACCTTAATACGAGGTTTATAAAGAGGTGTTTTTAAGTTTTCATGTTTGTAGTTTCATGAGTGTAATCATAATCTCTGGAACTACTGAACCGATTTTTATAAATTCTCCCACTGGTATTAAGCTGAATCCTCAACTGAATAGAATCCTCTTCAGAGTATTGCACTAAAAAGATTACAATATTTTATGAATAAAAAATCACAATCTGTATACAAAATTACAACATTAACTACTTATCATAAATTACTCAACTAAAACTTTTTAGAGTTCCCAAGGGAGAGCCCATAAATAATCGTGAGTGAAACAAGTGTTCCATAACAACTTTATGTAAAAAAGCAAAGCAAGCAAGCATTCTAATTATGTACAGTGGTGATGTTTTCGCATCTTTCGTTATCCTCAAAAATATTAAAGATAATAGATACAATACAATGAAATTCCAAACGCAGCCACCTACCCATATTTACGCAAGACGTAATGTGTAAATTGTATTTAATGTGATAAACGTTTGACGCAACAATAAATGCGTAAGGACCAGCATACACTGATCACATTTTTATCATTGATATGAAAAATTAAATGAAACAAATCTGCCCGTGATGCCCTGAATGCGAGGACAACTCTCCAGTGTGACACTCCGGCCGGACATCTCATGGCACCAACAAGTCGGCATCGCTCAATACAGTCTCGACTCACGACTCACTGGGATCCAGCATCGTACTCCTCATTCAGAGGGACAATCAAGTGGCAATTGAGAATTCGGACTATTAGACCTTCGGTCTTGGGTGACTTGTGGCGACGCCTACGCCACAATTCACAAACTGCAATGAAGCTATGAATTCTAGCTAGATGGATATCTTGAATCTCACTAACGAAGTTGTCACATTACGCTGCATAAATACGACCTCCGACGATCTACAGTCGGAGCCGCGGTTCTCCGGGCATACCACCTCGCCCGGCGGGAAGCTTCCCCTTTGGTGGCGGTCTAGCCATATCATCCATCCCGCTCCTGCTAAATGTCTATTAAAGTGGCAATACAGTAATATTTATATCAGCAGACCCAGTGTAGCAGTTTTCGAGGAATGTTGATTCTAAAATGTTCCGTAACCTGCCTAGTAGTTTCATGCGATAAACTGCTGGTGGAATTACACTGTTAAAAATTATGTAATTTTTAACAGTGTAATAATAAATATATAGTGTAATAATAATAATAACTGTAGAAAGTGCCCAAAAAAATGTAAAGGTAAATAAAATTGTGGCAAAGTACATAATTTTCGTTTATTTTACATATTTTCTTCGAAATTTCATATTTTTTTGTAATTTCAGTGTAAATTTATGTAATAGTAACTAAAATGTGTTTAAATACAGAAATATTTGTATTTTTACACATGGGTTTGGGTTTCCACAGGGGCAATACATAAAAAATATGTAACTTTACTTTAAAAATGTGTAAAATTGCCAAAATAGAACTTGATGTTACATAAAATCTGAAAAAGTACGCAATTATGTAATTTTACTTTGATTATAAGTAGAATTCAGGAAAATCGTCATTAAAATTAAAGAAAATATAGGTAAATCTAACCAAAGTTTGTGTAAATTGACTCAGCATTGTGATTTACACAATGAAACAGTAATTTTACCAATCAATAAAGTTGATGTAATTTGTCAGAACAATGTGATTTCACACATACGTCCTAACTAATTTTCGCAACCTTTCTCTTGTTTTCTATGACTTGAGTCCTTGTACACACCCGTTTTTTTATTTATATTACAAGACGTTATATCAAAATTTTAATTTAATCTATTATGTCTAACTATTGTCAATAAGTTTTTATAGAGGCATAATTAGCGTTCAAGTAGTAACGAAATTAAATATTTGAGCAGTGATAAAATGAATTAAATTCGACATGTCGCTCAGTGATGCTTCAAAACTGATTAGTTAACGTTAAGAAGTAAGTTGTGCGGTTTGTTTCCCGAACAAATAAATAAATAAATAAAAGGAGATTTGCGGTGTGAACTCATATTTTGAGTATGACGGATACTGAAACAGTTATTGGTGATATTGACGGTAAAATAAAAGTCATCAATGATGATACTGAGTTCAAAGGTAAGCTTTCGGAGACTCGCAGTCAGAATTTGACTAAATGAGTTTCGAGGTCTATTTTCGCAGAACGAAAATTTATTACGGTGCGTACAGACTATGCAACATGTTAGATAACTGTTAGATAACTTGTGTTTTATAACATGTCAACAATATGTAACATTGTTGTTCATCATTGCAACATCTTCAGTTCTTCAGTGCTATGCTATCCACAATGTCGTCACTGCAGAGAGGATGTTTCACTAGCTGCGGCAGCGACTATTGTACTTTTAAAAAACAAGAGAAAATCATAAAACTGAAATGACTAAGTTATATAACATGTTATATAACACGTTTTGTTATGTAGTGTGTACAAACCGTTAAAAAAACGAATAATATGACCAATTAATGTTCTCCTCTGGGTTTTATTCGCATGACCGAATATTCAACTTTCCCTCGAGAACTGTTTTAGTGAAACCGTCTGGGATCGATTAGTAACTAATAAGGATAAAACATTAGTTACAGGATGGGGTTACAGACACCAACAGAGCTTGATATTATTTTTCTGCCTCACAGTAGCTTATAGCATGAGGACATGCATGGGGATGGCTCTAGTTGGGATGGTGGATAGCAACTATATTCAGGATATCAATAGCACAATAGTAGCAACCGGTAATGATAGTCAAGTTAATATAGATAATAGTAGCACAGTTGTTGGTGAAATTGCAAATTATGAGGCGAGAGGAATACTCAATGCACTTATGATAGTACCACCGGTAAGTAATGTTTGCAAAATACCTTTTAAATATAATGAGGTAATAATCTTATGATTTGTTTTTCGTAAATCAATGATCGATCATAGAGATATTACACATATAACCTAACCAGTAAAGGACCTAGTCAGCATGTAGTTGTTCAACAACACTTTCAGTTCTATGCCTCTGGGTGCGCTGAAGGATTTTTTATGTCTATTAGTTGTATATGGACGATGATAATTCATTTAATACGTATAAGTAGTACTTTAGTTGAAGTATCTCAAAGTTGAGAGCAGTGCAAAAAATTACCTCTTAGAATACTTGTGTTACTTTGGTATAAATATTGGATACTTGAGATCGAATTGATAATTTCTTTTTAATTATATACCTACATAAATTCTTTTGTCTTATGTTATACAACGTGTTACTGAATTAACTGAAAACTATAAAGTAGTTTGCTCAGAATCAACTAGCGAATCGATTGCACTATGTTTTAATATAGGTTATATTTTTTCATTTGTATTAGCCCATGTCTAAATTATTTGTAACACAATATTTGGCGCGTACGCCGCCGCCCGCATTAAAAACATTCGAACTGGTAGCGCGGGCGTAGCGCTCGGAATTTCGTAGATAGATCACCTCCAAACTAATGTTGAATAACTTTTAAAGTATACATTTTTTCGACACAAAATATATTTTAATCATATTATTGTTTATTTTTTTAAATGGGGTGTATCAGGTTTTCAGTTAATTCATTAACACGTTGTATATGTATTGTTTTCTAGTACCCAAAATTCAAATGGAACAAAAAGGTTCAAGACACGATCCAGGCTTCCTTCTCCTGGGGCTACATGGTAACGCAGATCCCTGCTGGTCAACTCGCTCATAGATTTGGTGCCAAATATCTCTTGGTTGGTGCGATGCTGATTAACTGTTTGGTATCGATCCTTCTGCCCTACGGAGCTTACTACGTAAGTAACCAAATATTTATGCAACTATTGCATAATGAAGGCATTATAATGCAAGTGTTTATTTATTCATTTAATTTAATTGAATTTATAAAGCTTGACAGCTCATAAGTCATAGCGCTTAATAAATAGTTAATTTACAAACTAAAAAAACATGTATTCCCAAAATTTAAAATGTAACAAATTTTAAAATTTAAACTTAAAACAATTTGAACAAAAACAGAAACATAACACTAACAAAAAATTACTTAATATTTAGATATTTACACAATGTTAATTTATGGGACGAGAAGAGAATTTATTATTATAGCATCACACGAGTGTTTTTATACTTAATTATGTGCATTTTATCCAGACTAATGACGTGTGTCCTATAACGTTCTAAACCTATAGAGCACCACATATATTAAGGGGAATATGCAATGAAACGGACGCGTTATAAAACAGCCGTTATAGATATCTTAAAAAATGCCTGTTTCATGGCGTATCTCTGTAGTTTTTACCCATGCATACCAAAATACTACACACTATACAATACAAAACCTTTTCGTGATGAGCCATAAAACATGGGTAACGTAATTTATGATTTCAAAACTCACTATAAAGATTCACTTCAAATTTCTATATTACAATCCTCGACAGGGTGGCTGGATTTTAATTGCAATATTCAGGGTACTCCAAGGATTAAGTCAAGCCTGCATTATGCCTTCATTGCACACGTTCTTTGGGAAATGGGCCCCCATTGAAGAAAGAGGGAAGTTAACTTCTATGTGTTATGGAGGTATGAAAATATCAGTCTTCTTCTTCTTCTTCTTTAATAACGGCGTGTATAATAATAATTTTCCAATGACAATGTTTCTTATTAACAAAAATCTCTATCTTCTTCTTCAATTATGGAGAAAAGCCAATGAAATGTTAGATCGTTCCCCAAGTTAAAACATGGCTCTCTTGAAAACCAGTTTCCTGCTCAGGGTCCAAAAAAGATGCTGAAAAGTGACTGAAATAACGAAGACAAACGTGACACGCGTTTTCGGTACGGCTTTCACTCGTCAACAACCTAAATATGAGTCAATGGTTTCGCAAAATGAACTATGTAAACTAGCGGTTACTTGCAGTATCATTTGTACGGTCATTGAAAGTACCCACAACTTATAGCGTTAAAGTTCTTTGGCTTATCTCCTTCCTCCCCAGTACGCCTTTCTGGTAACCGATTGCAATAAAATCATATTACGTCATTCATAAATTATCACAAATAATATTATTTAGACTATAAACTGAGCAAGGAGTGGTAATTTCCAGAGATGTCATTAAGATAAACAAGAGTTTTAGAACCGTTGTTTTGAATTTTTGATAGGTATTAGTTTCGTTTAAATATCCGCAATGCATTAAGTCATCTTTACGAGAGTTAGAATTTTAGTATTAAGATTTATTATGCAGGAACGCCTCATAACTTGTATAAATTCCATCAAATCCAGGTCAAGCTTTAGGAACAGTACTGGGGATGCCAATAACAGGGTTCATATCAGCATCAGCGATGGGTTGGCCAGGCATCTTCCGATTCTATGGCATTCTCTCAGGGCTTGCCGGTGGTTTTATCTGGTGGCTAACAGCGGACTCGCCAGCTCAGCATTCAAAGATATCGGCAGCTGAGAGGAAACACATCGAGGAGGGCTTGGGACAGAAATACACCGGGAAAAGGGTAAGTATAAAGTACCAGAACGATATTTTGTAGCCATAGGTCACGCCAGGGTAGGAAAATATTTATGTCGCAAACATATCATGTATGTTTAAACCCAAAGTCTGGTGATTTGGTATTGTTGGTTGCCAGTTGTGAAGTTTTACTAATTGAATTGGTGTATAAAGAAATACAGATCTCACATTTGTGCTAGAAAATGACCCAATGTGAATTATACCCAGGTATAGTATTTACAAAAAATATATATTTAGATAGATAGATAGATCATTTGTATAATTCAGTCAGTAGCTAGTGTTCCATAGCATTTGTGGCCCATTATACAAGCTCTGTTAAGTCAGAGACCATGTAGCACTGTGTCCATAATTTTAAATGAATTATTATTATTACTATAATCTTTACCTCTCCAGTCGCAATCAATCTAGTGAAGATGGTAAGGATGAGAATGGAGCATAAGCAGTCGTGGAGATTCTCGGGTAGGACTTTGCACAACTGAGTTGATATATTGATGATGAATCCACTTCCACTTCACAACACACAGATCTACTTGATCCCACACTAAACTATAAGCTTGCGTCGTGAAGAAATACAGCAATTGATAACATAAAGTGCAAAAATATTCTAACATTGTAGAATTCATAATGATCTCTAAATACTTTATCAAGTATCGTATATAATAAGATTACTCAATGATTTGTGTGTGTGTAGCGTCAAGTAGCGCGTAATAAAGAGATAAGTAATCATTGTAAATGATCGTCATGACATGAAAAAAATTCCATTAGATGAGTTATAATAATAATATTTTGAAAGACGTCCTACCAACCTTCATCAAAGGTTTGCTTCTTCCTTCATTATGCGTACCGCTTAGGGATGGAATGACTTGGTAGAGTCTGTTTTCTGAGACCTATATTTTCAACCTCTTCGAAATTAGAATGAATTCGAATTCTAAATTTCTTTATACTACTATAACTTATTGACTTTATAGCACAAATTGTGTTTAACAAAGCTCTCATTATACCTAATTAATAATTATTGACATCGTTTGGTAATTTATTGTAAAAGTGTATAACTGCCCTTTAAATGTACTGAAGTACTGAGAATACCCAAGCAGCAAAATATTTTATTTTAAACATGCTGAATTTTCCTCTTAATGGCTCCCAAGGGCCCGATTTATGACTTGAACAGCTTGTTTCTGCAACACTAATATAGACGCGATGATTGCGCCACTACCCCACAGCAGTATACCGTATGTCTGTGGAAAGATAATAATAATAATAATCCACTTCACAACACACGGATCTACTTGATCCCACACTAAGCTATAAGCTGATGCTGATGCTGTGGAAAGAACTAAAATAAACTAGACGAATTAAACATAAAGCGAAATCGTGGTGGAATCTGTAAAAAATGCACCATTTTGTAGCTGCGCTTTGTACCTTATACAACGTTTTGGTCCCAATTTAAGCAGATCTTACCCTATGAGCATAAATTTTAATCCTAATGATCGATGTAGCAGTCAACCTCCTAAGCCAAGTTGACAATCTATGATCGTTAAAGTCATAGAAAACTAAGGAACACGATACGTTACGTACGTGACATTACGATATGTTTTGAGTTTTCTATAGCAGTAACGATCATGGCCTGTCAATTTGACTAAGAGGGCAGGTTCTCTAACCACTAGACCAAAGGATCAGTCAATAACCAACGAATACTTGATTATTAATAAGGTGTTTGTTACAGAAAGTGATGAGGGTGCCGTGGCTGAAGATCCTCCGCCACCGAGGTATGTACGCAATCATCGCGGCTCACATCGGCGGGACCTGGTGTCAGCTGACACTGTACTCAGAGGTACCAGCATTCATGGACAAAGTCATGGGCGTTAATATTGAAGCTGTAAGTCATCATTCTGCTGTGATTTTACAGGACAAGATAAAGCTCTGAAATATGCGCGGTGTAATTTCATATCCAAGCCTTAAATAATACCTACATTAAGATAAACACTGATCAATCAAAGAAAAAACTTTAACTAAGAAAAAGAGTAAAATCAAAGTAAAAACTTTAACTAAGAGAGAGAGAACGTATTGAATATTTAACACCCTTCTTCAATGCGTCCCTCATTTGACTATATTTAGAATTTATTTTCATGACTTCTCCTTACAGAATGGTCTTCTAAGTGCTCTTCCATTCTTGGTGATGTGGATATGCAATTTCTTCTTCAGTTGGTTGGCTGATTATCTGGTTGTTAAGAAATTGCTGAGCGTAACTAATACTAGAAAACTGAGTACTTCTTTAGGTGAGTCACTTTCCTATATTTTTGGGCATTCTGATTTATGTTACGTTCAAACCCCAACAATGAGATAGAGCTGCTGGTGAAGGAACGCATCGTAATGGAACCATTGAATGGTAGTAGGGCACTTTCTAGTACCCAACTGACAAGTTGAATGTCTGTCATCAAGCACCTAACGGTGTGTACCGGCAGCCTCACTTAAAGGCCAGTTCCCATTTTTTTTTAAGTCAGCAATCCTTTGATGGTAACAAGTTATGATTAGTTCTAATAAGTATATCAACCACTTTATTTTTAATTGTTGTTTCATATTCTACAGGCTCCATACCTCCAGCGATAGGTTTCATCACGTTGGCTTACGTGCCGAAAAACATTTACGTTGTTGAGACCGTACTTGTTCTTATTTGTGCCTTCAAAATATCTTCGAACACTGGATATCAGGTACGTCTTAATAAAAACTATGGTTTCAGTATATATAGTTAAGGACTTAATCTATACATGTTGTATAATAAAACAGTATGATTTTTTCTCCGTACATACGTGCTCATACTAAATTTATACACGCTCACGCACAAACACATACACACGCACATCCACACCCACATATATACGCACAGGCACACACACACCCGCACACATCCACACCCACACATACACATGCACGCACTGTAGGCACACATACACATATACGCTCCTCACCTACACATAGACATACACGACCAGGCACACATTCATATACACAGACACACACATATTTAGGTTTTATTTGAATAAATTATCTCTAATTATTCCGACGCCACTATCAATATGAAAATTGTACCTACCTAACATTGTTTTTACTTGTTAAAATTAGTGTACCAACACAATGTCTTTGTGGAGCACTGGAGTGTTGAAATACAGGCTTCGCTTAGTTCAACCTCCAGTTTTCTAGATAATAAGTACATATTGTTATTGTTGTGTAATGTAATGCGTGTAATGTATGTACTTTTTAATAAAATCGTTAAAATAAAATCGTTAAATCGTTAAATATAGTGTCTGTACATTGAATAAATATTATGTCAACCAAAAACGGAGAGGCAACAAAAAATTAGTTACAGAAAAAAAAAGTGTTAAAAGTTTTGTCTTTCTGTCTTTGTTTCTTCTCACGCTAGTTAAACTACTGAGGATTTGTTCCATCGAAATTGTATGTCGGGAAAAAGTTATCACTACTGGAACAGTCCCCTTAGCCAAGTTGATATTCTATAATCTTTAACGGATATAACCCCAAGGAACGAAGAATCGTGTCATCATCTAGTTACCGGTAGTCTAAGACACAATGCCGTTCCTTAGTTTTCTATGCGTTAACGATTATAGAATGTTGGCTAAGGGGGCAGCTATATACTTATTTTTTTAAGTGCATAAAAATGATTGCACTTCTCCATTCTCAGGTGAACCACATAGACATATCTCCAAACTTCGCCGGCACTATGATGAGTATCAGCAACTTCGTCTCCAACTGCTTCGGCTCACTCGCGCCCATAGTCGCTGGATTTGTACTTACTGATGTGGTAAGATCACAATTAAGAATTTTAGTTTTACAATATCACAATATTACCGATGGCAATACTCGTTGGTATTAAGTTAATACTATATCGACAGCACCGCTAGTACACTGCGCGTGCGAATCCGCGTAAGAGCAATTTGTAAATATCGCGTAACATTACAACGCGCAAAGTTGAAATAAGCGACTTTGTACAAAATCTAGAAAACTACGGGTAAATTGCCGTTATTTTCCAATAAAGAAAGTTGTAAAGCACAATGTGTTAAGTTCAGTCGGTAATAAGAATTGAAATCGGCGAGATATTAAATTTTTTTCTTCCTCCAGTCAAAAAGCAAATACGCGGTCTTTACAAGTTGCTCTTACGCGGATTCGCACGCGCAGCGACGTTATGTGACCCTCACAGCTACGCCAGACGTCGCGGTCTCACTTTTCGCGTCAGTTATAATTTTATATTTTATACTAGCTGTGCCCCGCGGTTTCACCCGCGTGAGTTTCGGGATTCCCGCAGGAACTCCAATGCAGTCTAATGTACTCCTTATAACAACAGCTAATTAGCAGACAAAGTCCCGTCAATATCGGTCCAACCGTTTCGGAGATTCACCCGCGTGAGTTTCGGAATTCCCGCAGGAACTCCAAACTTCTTTTATATAAACCTTGTCCTGACAATAACGAACACAAAAAAAAAAAAACAATTTTCCAATTTGGTGCAGTCGTTTGTAAGTTATGCGCTTACCAACACATTTGGCGATTCATTTTTATTATGTAGATGAGATGAACATATTTTGTCTTTGCCCTGAGTCTGGTGTATCAAATACAAGTACACTTCACACTTCACGACACACATAGATATTCTTACCTATAAGCTTGTATTTTGGAAACCATGCAACACGTGGTATATAAAACAGAGAAAATAAATCGAATAAAGAGGATATGTAGGCGGGGCAGGCGCGCCACGGTTGCAAAGGAAGTCAGAATAAAATATGTTGCAAAGCATATTGTATGTTCGTTTGCTGTAAATTTGACACAAATTGAATTAGATTTTTCTGTAAACATTTTTCTTACGTGAACATTTTTGAAGTTCAAGAAAATAAATACCTTATTATTATACATTTTTATCAATCCAATGAAATTAACAATAGGCTATATTTTGACTAATTTTTTTTTAGTCCGTTTTGTAGATTAATAAAAAATATTGGACACGTTTTTTTTTCTTTTTTTACGTAATCAAAAAATAACACCGATATATTGAGTTGAAATTTCGCGTGACGTCACTAACTAGTGCAGTTTCTATGGCGGCTTGTAGCGGTAAGTGACGTCACGAGCCCCACCCTAAACTTTAATGCGCTTTATCTCTGTGTATTTTCATTTATTTCAAAAATAAAAAATACGTGTCCAATGATTTTAAATTTTCTAAAAGACGGACTAAATAAAATTTTGATTTTCAAAAGTTGTCAACATCCCTATTAACAACAACTTTTCCCGGGTTCCTTTTCCTAGTTTTAATTATTAATCAAATAAAATCTCAAATATCTCATCATCTCATCATTAACCCACTTAATTATAATTATTTTCTCATGAATTAATTGTATCTACGTCTATTGTTATTTCAGACGAGCGAATACCAATGGAGGAAAGTGTTTTTGGTGTCAGCTGGATTTTACATTATCAGCAATGTTATTTACGTATTATTAGGTACAGCTGAAGTGGCTGACTGGAATGAAGAAGAAGAAGAAGTTGCCAATGAAAAGGAAAATGAAGCGTTTCTCACCAAAATTGTATAAAAATAGTTATTTCATTCGAAATTATTAGTCAATTCTCGAGGTATGTAGCTGAATGGGGATGTTGACTACTTTTGAAAATCAAAATTCTAATTAGTCCGTCAGTTAGAAAATAAAAAAACAATAGACACGTATTTTTTGCTTTTTCAAATAAATTAATATATACAGAGATAGAGCGCATTAAAGTTTAGGGTGAGGGGGTCATGACGTCACTAACCGCTAAAACCGCCATAGAAACTGTCAGAATAGTGACGCCGCGCGAAATTTCAATTCAATATATCGCCGTTATTTTTTGATTAGGTAAAAAAAGAAAAAAATACGTGTCCAATATTTTTTAATAATCTACAAGACGGATTAAAATTAGTCAACATGCCTATTGGAGTGAATTTAATCGATTCGAAAAATTTCGAGTCTGTGTTCCTAAAAAAAAACATAAATAATAATAAAATTAATGTGTGTACGTATGATTACTTACGACGCACTTCGTTACTTCCGAAATTGAAAATTTAATTACGTCTGAACCAATTTATTTATGAGTAAACTTTGTTGGGAAGTACGGAATAGATGAGAAAGCTTGTTCTCAGTACGAAGGTGTGAAAAATATTCTCGCAAAAATTTATTACCGAGCACACAGGAATTTTATTAACAACAAAATATAATACGTACCAAAACGCAATCAATATTTAGACGTTAGAGGCGAAGTGGACAATCGAAGAGATAGTGAGAATTTTAATATACCTAGGTAATTAGGTTTTATGTAATTACTAGCTTTCATCCGCGGTAATTTCAGAGTTCCCGCGGAGGTTGCAGGAAAAAAGTACTCTATGTTCTTCTTTGTACCCCGACAGTAGTTTACGGTGATTAGCAGTTCCCCGCATTAGTGCCGGAGTTCCCGCGGGAATTCCGGGAAAAAAACTATCCTATCTTTTAATTTGGACCATATTATAAATAGTTACAAAATGTTATCAAAATCCGTTCAGTAGTTTCGGAGTCCATCGCGGACAAACAACGTGACACGTGATTTTTATATATTAAGACTAGCTGTCCCCGCGATTTCATCCGCGGTAATTTCGGAGTTCCCGCGGAGGTTGCGGGAAAAAAGTACTCTATGTCCTTCAGTTCCCGAGGGAATTCCGGGATAAAAACTATCCTATCTTTTAAGTTGGACCATATTATAAATGGTTGCAAAATTTTATCAAAATCCGTTCAGTAGTTTCGGAGTCCATCGCGGACAAACAACGTGACACGTGATTTATATATATTAGATAAGATGGGTTACCAAAAATTTAAGGTTCCTTCAGAGCCATGAATAATTTCATTGTTTTACCCAAAAGCATAGTGAAAACCAATAGTAAACTCGGAAATAAATAGCAATATTAAGTGGCTGATCAAAAATTTTCATTTTTTTATTCTCGCCATTTTTATAGGCTATGGCAATTTAGCTTATTTTATCATAATAATTCTTGTTGGAATCATTTTTATTGCAGCATTGCAGATTGTGTAACTGATGAATTGAATCTCGACAAACTTTAAATAATAAACATTGCAGAAGAGGAAGTAAATAAAATCCCTCAGAGGCTTTGCCTCAGCTTGGTGTACGACTTCTTTTATATTGATAACAGGGAGTTATCTCCAGGAAAGGCATTTGATTCAACAATACAATGGGAATTGGATAAGTCGCTGTAGAGTCTTCGTTAGATGGAAGCGATTGTTCCGAGACTCTTATACAACGTGTTAAAGAATTAACTGAAAACCTGATACATCCCATTTAAAAAAATAAACAATAATATGATTAAAATATATTTTATTTTATTTATACTTTATAAATTATTCAACATTAGTTTGGAGGTGACCTATCTACAAAATTCCAAGCGCTACGCCCACGCTTACCGGTTCGAATTTTTTTGCTGCGGGCGGCGTACGCGCCATATATTGTATTATAAATAATTTAGACCTGGGCTAGTAAAAATCAAAAATATAGCCTATATTAAAACATAGCGCGATCGATTTGCTAGTTGATTAGCTACTTTCTAGTTTTCAGTTAATTCATTAACACGTTGTATACAATAGCCATAATTTATAAACTGTAAAAGGTAAATATTATTGATTAGAATAAAATGTACACATTACTGAAGAAAGATTTTAATCGTCATGGAGCTGTTATTATTATTTGAACCAAAATAAAACAGATACTAGTTCAATGGTGAAATCCCATCGTACAGCATAAAAATATTGCAATCACTAGAAGAATCCGGGGGCGCGGTAGTGACACCGCCAAGACGAGCCAAGCAAAGCGCAAGGGCACTACTTACCTTTACTCGAAGCACTTCGTAGTATTTTTGCATACCCATAACTCAAGCCTGGATTATACCCGTAGTAATTTCGGATATATAGAACATATAAAGTTTCAATTGCATAGCTCTATAAGAGCTTGCTACCGTAACATGGGCGTGAAGTAAAAATACCTTTCACTGTTCATTACTGTTTTATTACACAATAGTTCTTGTAGTAACGAAACGGCCAAGTCACATATTTTGAGTAAGGTGTAGACTGTAGAGTTTTTGAAGTTACGGCTTGTAGGTATTTTTTTTTTCTTTTGTTTCAAATCCCCTCTGATATGTTTCAGAGTACTTATTTTCTCTTATTTATTTTTATCTTCTTGTTTCATTTATTGTCTTATAATTTAAATAAATTTTCTACTTCCTTATATAACTATCAATTTTTTCTCACTCTCGCTTACATTTTATCCAGCACAGCAGCATAATGTTTGATATGACTTTATTCCAACTTACTACTAACAAATTTAACAATCTCAGCTTAAACCAAATTAATTTAGTCTTACCATCTTATTTTCCATTCAAAGATAACAAAACTTCCAACTTAAACCCTTTTTGGCTTGTGGAGTTAGGGTGTATAGAGTTAGAAGCTTGGCTCTACATGAGATGTGATAACTTTTTGACAGTGCAACCAATATGGTCTCGTCTTGTCACCGTTTTACATGTTTTGAAAATGTTTTTGATGGGAGGTAGAGGAGTTTTGTCAAAACGAAAATAAATTCGAGCCTAGTTAAAATAAATGTAAAATTACCAATATCTGATAGGCATTCCTTTGTCTTGAATGTTCCATCCAGTTTTTCTATACCTTGTTCCCCACAGGCTCCTTAAAGTTTGCCATTGTCTTCGAAAACAAAAGTGCTCCTCATTTAGTCCATTGAAAAGTTACATTTGGGGTTGCGTTTTTTAGAGGACGCAATTTTATTTTTTTGATGTGTAGGGGGGGTCAGTGTAAAGCTAAAACCAAGTTTGTGGGGTCGCCACCCTTGTCCCACGGCCGCCATCTTGAAAATAGGGGTTGGAATGGTTTTTACGGTATATCTCTTAAACTATTTATTTGAGAAAAAAAATTTGTTAATATTTTTTGTTGCAAATTAAATTCTCTACAACTTTGGTCCAGTAACTTTTTATCGTAGAACTATAAATAAAAAAGTTATAAGCGAAAATTTTCAGAAATTCGAGAAAAAAATTTATATTTTTCGATGTAACTTTTTTTTTATCATTTTACGAAAAAATGATATCTGACCACTTTTGTAGATCGTTTTTTGAGGAACAACTTTTATTTGCATCATTTTTTCATTAAGTCAATAGCTAAGGTTTTACAGCGCTCCGAAGTGAGTACTATTTTTTAGTACTCTTAACTATACCTATATTATACGTGTGTACTAATAATGTCATCAGTTATTTTATTTATTTTTTTTTATTTTTTTTTTACTTTGTTAATATAATTTTTTTGATTATTAATTTTGCAATATTATTAAAAATTAATTATTGACTCTTTTTCACTCCATAACAGAATTTAACAATTATTGATTTTTAAAATAATTTTAAATCTGATAGCCGTTACCGAGAATACTGTTCAGGTAGAAAATACCCAAGTGAGCATGAGGGAATAAAAGAACAGCTGCCTGCTATTGTTATTATTATTCCTAACCTAGTACATTTAACTTATCTTCACTTCCTCCAACACAAGATACAGCTCGCTTTCATACTTTCCGAGTCTACCATCAGGTCCAGTCGTGGCTTGGTAATTATAATGATCCTGAAGACTGGGGCTGGAAAAAATGTGGAAAATTATTGATGCCAGTGCAGAACTCTAAACCTCCAGCACCCCCTGAGCTCCTAAAATTGATCTTTTGCAAATGCAAAGGAAACTGTGGAGCTATGTGTGGATGTCGAAAAGCAGGACTGAAATGTTCTGCAGTGTGCTTCCATTGTTCTGGAGAGACTTGCAGCAACGTAATGGAACTCTCAGAATTAATAAATGAAAATTTTGGTTCATCATCAAAGTCGATGATGAACCGCCAACATTAACACCCCTTCCTTCGCCAGTTCTCCCACTGGTATTTAATTCAGAAAGCCGATCAGATGCTGAGCCGCAGCCATCGAAACGACTGAGGACGGAGTAGTTATAATTTAGAAAATCACCGTGGATTATGCCTATTGGGGATACCACGTAAAAAAAAACGCGCCTCTAGACTCTACCTCGTAGGTGGTGGGGAAAAGAGTCAATAATTAATTATTAATAATATTGCAAAATTTGTAATTAAAAAAGTTATAAAAAAAAAAAAATAACTGATGACATATTATTAGTACACACGTATAATATAGGTATAGTTAAGAGTACTAAAAAATAGTACTCACTTCGGAGCGCTGTAAAACCTTAGCTATTGACTTAATGAAAAAATGATGCAAATAAAAGTTGTTCCTCAAAAAACGATCTACAAAAGTGGTCCGATATCATTTTTTCGTAAAATGATAAAAAAAAAAGTTACATCGAAAAATATAAAAAATTTTCTCGAATTTCTGAAGATTTTCGCATATAACTTTTTTATTTATAGTTCTACGATAAAAAGTTACTGGACCAAAGTTGTAGAGAATTTAATTTGCAACAAAAAATATTAACAAATTTTTTTTCTCAAATAAATAGTTTAAGAGATATACCGTAAAAACCATTTCAACCCCTATTTTCAAGATGGCGGCCGTGGGACAAGGGTTGCGACCCCACAAACTTGGTTTTAGCTTTACACTGACCCCCCCTACACATCAAAAAAATAAAATTGCGTCCTCTAAAAAACGCAAGGTAAGGCCTAAAAAATGTAACATTTCAATGGACTAATTAAGCTGAGGTAATTCTACACTTTTAAGATAGTTATGAATATTATAATAACAATACAGTGTTATAAGAAAATGTTATGTAAAAGTTTTAACTGGGAGTAAAGTATACATTTTTCCGTGAAGCGACGTGTTTTATACACTTTTAAACCAACGACGAGCAATAAAAAGAAGAAGAATCTATATCATGTCAGACACGTTAATCTTAAACTACAGTTTTAATCAAAAAAATAACGGCGATACATTGAGTTGAAATTTCGCGTGACGTCACTATTCGGACAGTTTGTATGGCGGTTTTAGCGGTTAGTGACGTCACGACCCCCTCACCCTAAACTTTAATGCGATTTATCTCTGTATATTTTAATTTATGAAAAAGCAAAAAATACGTGTCAATTGTTTTTTTTTTATTTTCTAACTGACGGACTGGTTAGAATCTTGATTTTCAAAAGTAGTCAACATCCCCATTATTTTATTATTTATCTTAGCTATCATACTTTTCCGTCATTTTTGCACCTGATTCAATGATATCAGTTTCTCCTTTTCCATTATTGACTTATTTATTTCTGCAAAGCAAATTATAAAAAGGGTTACTAGTCTAGTTTATTCTATCAAAAGAGATGGCTGAAATGTAGGCAGGTATTCACCAAGAATCCTTTGACAAGAACAAAATGTGTATCGGCAGGCTCGTATTGGAATCACCAAAGAAGAAACATTATAATCAACGAAGTAGAAGAGAAAATAAAATCTAAATTCTGAGGTAATAACTGAACATTAATCTCCATTGGGAGATCTTTATACCTACCAATATTATAAATTCGAAAGTAAATCCGTCTGTCTGTCTGTTACGCTTTCACGACATAATGGCTCAACCGATCATCATGAAATTTTGCATACACATCGTCAGGAGTACAGAAGGACATAGGGTACTTTTTGTCCAGGCATTCCTGCGGGATCTCCGAAATTAACGCGCGTGGGAACCACGGGGAACAGCTAGTTCTAGACAAAAAGCACCAAGTTTCCAGGATATGTCTGACAATCTATCTGTCTGACAATTTTTATCTAAAGCGGTTCATGAACAGAAGCGGCCCATACCTGGTTGCAATGCTTTCGTTGGCAAAAACTCGGGGTCATCCCATTCTTGGCGGTTGGATGTCGCGAACGCTAAGTAGATGAAATTGCTGACGATCAAAACGCTTGATGATGTGAGAAACACTATCCTCCAGCGACTTACGTCTGTCTGACAAAACACAAAATGAAGATACCATTTGAATCATACCTAATTAAAGGTAAGATAAGATAAGAAAGATTTATTTAAGCAAGAGGAGAAACACAACACAAATGAACAGGATATCTGTATTCGACTGGACTTGTTTAGAACCTGTTTAGATGCTCATAGGTTCATTCTGCAATACGCAGTTTGTAGTACCGTTATAATAATTCATCATAAATCGGCGCTGCGTTTTTACCACCTCTCTGCAATGTTGACTAAATTTCTTTTTTAGTCCGTCTTGTAGATTAATAAAAAATATTGAGCACGTATTTTTTTTTTACGCAATAAAAAAAAACCGGCGATACATTGAGCTTAAATTTCGCGTGACGTCACTAAACGGTGCACTTTGTATGGCGTGACGTCACGGGTCCCCCACCCTAAACGCTTTATGTATGTTTATTTTCATTAATTTGTAAAAGCAAAAAATATGTATCTATTGCTTTTTTATTTTCTAACTGACGGACTAATTGGAATTTTGATTTTCAAAAGTCGTCAACATCCCTATACTTGAATGTTTTATGGGAACTAGTTTTCAAGTCTTTGCAAACGACAGGTTTAAAATTATAATATTCTATAATCATTTACATAGCAATTCAGCAATATATAAAGTAAGTAACAAAGTAGATTATATCCTACCACCAAAATTTAACAATAACTTTGATTATCATATTGAAGACCCACGGGCCCGCGGTTTTACCCGCGTTAATTTCAGAGATCTCGCGGAAATTTGGGGTCAAAAAGTAGTCCAAGTTACTCTTTATAACATTAACTATCTGCCAGTGAAAGTCCCGGTAAAATCAGTACAGCCATTTGAGAGATTCCCCGGAACAAACAAACAGACAGACAGACAAAGAAAAATTAAAAAAAAAAGTTTATTGATGTATATGTTACGCTGTTAATTTGGGATTACAAACGGACAATTCAATTTTATTTATTTATGTCTAGATACTCACCGGATTGTTCCTTAAGATTAGACTTGTACTAATGGGCGTGAGTGTAGCGGCGATGTTGCAAACAGTGTTGATGATTCCTAGCAGTACTCCGGCGAAATTGGGCGATATATCCAAAATGTTAACCTGCCAATATTATTATATATGATGATAAGTTTAAGATAAGTGACCAAAATAAAGAATTAACCTCAACAATTCCAATATGAAGAAAAAGAAGAAAATAAATGATAAACAAATAAACATAGTAAAATACACTAAAATATTATGCGCTGCAATTTTTCATTGAGGATTGGTTGAAAGTTTGTCAATTTTGCTCAACATCTTGAATAATCCATTTCGTTTTATAAGTTGAAATAAGTATTTAGAAAAACTGAAAATAACATTCAAAACGAAAGCAACTAATATTTTTCATTAAAACCAGATATTTTTTTAAACCAAGTTTAATATTGTTTTGTAAATACAAAAATAAATCTCTACTTCCCTTGGTCCACGGTATTACGCGTGAACGGCTGGACCGATCACCATTAAACTTTGCATACACGCTGTCGGGGGTACAGAGACGGATTTAAGGTACTTTTTATCCTGAAATTCCCACGGGAACTCTAGAATTACCGTCGGTGAAACCGCGGGGGACAGCGTATATAAAATAATAAATAATAAGATACAAATCCTTACCATGTATCCAGAAATATTGCAGCCGGTCATCATGAGAGTTCCGGTAAGGGTGACCATGATGATGCTCCGATGATTGGGACCAAAAAAGGATAGGCTTATGAGACCTGCAGCTGATCCGAACAGTGCTATTGGAAAAAGAAAAACTAAATTAGGTCGTCATTGGCAGCCATGGTAGCGTTTTGTTGGGTTTTGCCATACATAATATAATAAAAATCTAACGGATCGCTGTCCGTACATTGAAGATGTATGAGACAAATATTATTGAGACCTTTATCAACGCAATAGCACCCTTTACAATGATTGTTAGAATTTTTGTCTGTGAACGCTAATCTCGGAAATGACTTATCCGATTTAAACGAAGTGTTCATATTGTGGGAAGCTCCACTTAACATTTAGTGGTTGTTTCATGTCAATCGGTTCACAAATTAAAAGTTATGGCAATTTGAAGATAAAATGGAATTACGGAACTCACGGGGGTGAAACCGCGAGGCACAGCTAGTACTAACTAAAAACAATATAATTATCTTTTAAATTAACAGATAGATGCATCCAATTTAATATAAGAAATCATGGAATGCTTTTTAATCTTTATAATTATATAGTAACAATTACAAATCAAGGTAATATTAAGCACCTTCACCATTAATTAACAGATTGAATATAATTTTTTTAAGAGTTCCCTCAATTTCTCCAAGATCCCATCATCAGATCCCGACTTGCAATGATGGCAATGGGACTAACTTGGGAGTACACCCTTTAAAACAAAAAATAATTTTCCAAATCAGTTCAATCGTCTTCGAGTAATCGGTGAACATACATAAAAAAAAAAACATACATACAGCTGAATGCAGAACCTCCTCCTCTTCCTTTTTGGAAGTCATTTAAAAAACACTAACTGGTGTCTCTCATCGGCTAAACATAGAACGGTAGTGGAGGGGAAGGTCGCATATTCTTATAATATTTTTTTGAGCAAAAACTTACTTATAGACGAAAAAATTTTCCTGCAAGTCCCAACGGTCACTAGCTTTCTGTTACAAATAGCTTCTCCGACGTAAGACGAAATTATCGTAGTGCCCCACATTCCGATGAACGGTAGAGATGAAAACATTGCACTCTGAAAAATAATACAGGTGTCGTATTTTGTAAAAACAATTTTAACTTTTAAGCCCTACTTTATTGATGTATAAATCAATTGAAAAAGCTAATTGATAGACAAAATAACGACGACTTTTACAATACTTTTAATACGAACCATATCTAGACACGCGGCAGCGTGTCAAGCCAAAGGAACTGGCGAGCCAGCGCCGAGTGTAATATTACACGAACCACTTGGTGCTACTTTTGACCCTTCTATAACTCAAAACCTCTTTAACGTAAACACATAAAACTACGTGTGTCTAATTACATCCAAGAGGACATGTAGAAGCCAAAATTTCATGAAGCTAACTCAAACGGTTATAAAGATATGAAGGTCGAAAAGTCGTAAATTTTAGCACTGACTGACTGACTGACATATAGTACCTAAATTTAACCTACTTCCAGATGACCTAGAAAAATGAAATTTGGAATCCAGCTCGGTAGTTGTGTGTAAGCGAAGAAAAAATCTAAAAATAAAAAAGTCAAAAAATAAGTGGTGTCCCCATACAAATAACTTGTAATACGCGCCAAACAACCGGCCAACGGTGTGTCGTCGGCGACTATAAAATGTTTTTGCTGGGATAAAGATTAATATGGAATGTGATACTTCTGAACCGGAAGAATATACAAATCTTACCATGATAAAATTACCTGGACATTTATCACTACAACCAACAAAATTCCTTGCCCGTATTGCGCGTTCCAAAAACACAATCCCACATGCTCCAGATGTAAAAAATTTTTAAATTAACATTCTGTATGACATAAGCCACGTGAATGTTTTTTTTTAATTGAAAATTATTTTGGCGTATTATCTTCACGCGACGTCATATTATGGTCATAGTGAATAAAGGCCTTGCTGATTCTGACATTATGCTATAGGTTCTTTCGACATAAGATTTTTTTCTTTTGGCATGACCACTTACATTCGTTAGCGAGAAATGCATGCAGCGCTCCAGAAACGTTGGTATTTCCGTCAGGAACATCATCATGCATATGCTGCCAGCAGTGAAAGCGACCATGAGGGCCCATAACTCTTTGGTTAAAAATATTTGCTTCCATGGAACACGGAGCTTGTCCTTTAAATTAAAATAACATTCTAATATTATCACAATTGGACGACCCGATTGGCGCAGAGGTTACCATGCCTACCCGCTAATCAAGGGGTTCCGGGTTCGATACCCGGTGGGGGTGGAATTTGTATGATAAACACAGGGTTCCATTTTCCAGTCTGGGTGTGTTTATATATCTATAGTATAATATATAAGTAATTCTATGTAGTATATACCACGTTTTCTTAGTTTCCATGATACAAGCTAATAGTAGCTTACTGTGGGATCAAATAGATCTGTGTGTTGTGATGTGGATTATTATTGTCTCAGCAACCCCCAAAAAGTTGCATATAGATTAGATCACAAATACCAGCTACTGATCAACAAACCTCGTCCAAAGTAGATGATCCTTGTTCTATATACCGTTTCTCTTGAACACTAAGAAATCGATGGGTTCCAGGAGAGCTGGCAGCAAAGAAATGCCACACTCCAGCATTGAAAAACATTATTCCACCTACAACGTAATATACCAGTTTCCAACCCCACCGTGTCTCAGCCAGTAAACCGGACATAGGCATAGCTATCACGTTTCCTATTTGTACACCTAGAATGAAGAAAGAGTGCATTGAACAGCAAAATAGTGTTGATACTAAATTTTTTCCGGATTTTGTTCTACATTTGAGCTGTATACTAAGTATTAGGTCTGCAAGATTTCTACAAAAATAATTGATTGTTTTCTTTTGACATGGTTAAATTTCAATCGAAAAAAAAAGGGTTGAATCACTTATATCCAAATGTTGCTTATGAAGTTTTATTGTAATATCATCCTATCAGCCGATATAGGACCTACATCCACTGTTAAGGCCTAACGGCTAAGGCCTCCTTAAAGATCTTCATGACGACTGGGTCTGCACTAACCTCATCCAACCATGTTCTGCCATGTTCGGCAGACAGTCGAATTATGTCGATTTCGAGAGTACAAAAATTAATAGAAACCTCCATAAACAACTCCAGTCAAGGCTGTTGTCTCGTGAGCTGGCAACCACTGGCCGAGGAGTGCATGCATCGTGGGAAAAAGACAGGATTGCGTCACGCCCATCAGCACTCGGGCGACGCATACAATTGGCCATCCACCCTGAAGTATTGTACAATATAAGGAAATTCAAAGTGATCAAGAGCATCCACCATGTTTTTTCACAACAGAATGCACGCAACGTAACTATCAGAGCAACTCCTTTTTGCAATCAACTATGATTGCAACAATCGAACATAGAACCTCCTCCTTTTTGGAAGTCGGTTAAAAAGGAGTTGCTCGAACGATAAATAGTTATATAGGTACAACGATGATGTTATGTTAGTTCGTTGTAATATTTTGTTTTCATGTATGTGTCGTCACAACTTTTTAGAACTATGTTCCCTATTTCTGACTTCTGAAGGAAAAGTTTTGTGCTTTTAAATATTTTCATATTTTAACCCATCGCAAACATATTATGTTTGCTGTTCAAAACAAATATCCTAATAAATTATGAAAAATCTATTTTACGCAATGTCTAGAACTAACAAACATAACATTAAGAAGTTTGGTCCAAAGCATATTTTGCTTTTTTTATCGTAAACACAGTGTTGCTTGTTTTCATGAGATAAACTGTACATTTGTCATTGTTTCTGTGTCACGTATAAGTAAAAATGTTATCTATAGATAAACAACCAGGTTTTTCTTGTTTGTCTTAAAACACTATTTCTTTGCTTCATCTGTGATTATTCCTTGTCTGAGAATTAAAAAATCGGCCTTAAATTTGACCCATGGTCATCCATTATTTTTTATTCCCAATACCATCATGTAACAATCTTTTGAGTTACTTGTAATACTTGGGCCCATATCAAAAATAATAGACTCGGAACAAATTGAGTGACGTGATGTTTTTGCTAATAAATCCTTACTATTATAAATGCAAAAGTGAGTTTGTTTGTTGGTTTATTACGCTGTAACGCCCTAAGACCTTTGCACATTATAAGAAATTTTCTTATGTCTTATAAGAAATGTCTTATAAGACCATGCTATTTATATAATTATATTTCTCGTGACTTTCCCGCGTGAATGTGTTGCTTATTATATAGGTACTTACAATTTGTGCCAAAGATGGAAACACTATAGATAACACACCATTTGATAACAATGCAATTAGTATTACAATTTTCCCACCAAATATTTTGGCGAGTAAACTGGCTGGAAGCTGCATTAATGCGTAGAGCCAATAAAATGAGGACAATATCATGTCTTGAGTCTTTTTATCCCAGTCGTATACCTAGAACATTATAGGGTGAAAAGGTGGGGCAAATTTTGCACTCCGAAATTATCGCGGGTGAAACCGCGCGGAACAGTTAGTTTACGTACAAACATAAGTACTGATATTTTAAAACCCTTGTTTTGGAATACGCTAGTGAGTAATGATTTGACATTGATAATATGAGTGAAGAACTCACTCGATTTTTTATTTTTAAGCATCTGTAGAGGACAGACTCATTTTTAGTATAGCTTATTTACGTAATTTAAGTTAGTAGGTAAAGTAAATTAAATAGTGTAATATTTAATTTGTCACATTGTATATCCATTTCAATAACAATAAGTCGTAAAAAAGTAATCTGACCTGAGATTTACAGACCTGAGTATCATTCGACCGATTTTTATCAGTCATCGCGAGAATAGCTACAGATATGCATCCACGGCCAATGAACAGCGTCATCAGCGTGACTGACATGCAAATGATTTGTAGATGGCGAATGCCGATGCCGTAATCTAAAAATAAACTACTTATTTAGGGTTCCGCAGATCGAAAGGAAAAAACGAAACCCTTAGGGTAAAACCAGGATAGTTGCCCTGGGGGTATAGTTGCCCCGATCGTAATTACTCCAGTTTCGCAGATGAATCGCGTGCTATTTTATTTATCTATCAAAAGACTTTCCAACTACTATTAAGTGGACCGCGTCTCATGTCTCTGTGCGATTGCACGGGAACGCAAGGTGCGATCAAAGATTTTTTGGGATAGATGCCTTGTTTCCCGGCGAGTCGTCTATCCTAAATGTAATTTAATTGGACTAGACAACTATCCCATATATGGGATAGATGTCACAAAAAGTAGAGGTCCGTAGAAATCGCTAATACTCTGGAAATTTCAAAGATAATGTCTTTGACATTTAATAAATTTGTAGATAAAGAACCAAAGTACTTGCCAGTTTAAAAAATAAAATATTTTGATTTATGTACTGGGATATATAAAATGATTTCGAAAAGTGTGGCAACTATCCGGGTTTTACCCTATAGGATCACTTTGTTGTTCGTCCGTCTGTCAAGACCCTTTTCTCAGGGACGCGTAGAGGTATCAAGCTGAGATTTATGTCAAATACTCTACTCTCAGTCTACTGTCCCTTGGAGCTGTGAAAAAATCAAATTTTTAAGCCAACGCAATCAAAAGATACAGATTTTCGAAATTCGCAAGAGGATCAAAACCTACAGGGTCGGGTATGTATTCCTGTACCAACCCGACAAAATCGAAGAGGCGTAGTCGAGGGTCGTATAGGAAAAATGCTTGAGTATTCAAACAGTGAGTTAGTATTTTAAAACATTTGTCATCGAACTCTTTTTAGATACTTGAACTCTTGTGTTTATTAAATTTCAATAAAATAATACATATAAAAATGAACGCATTTGGTGCTCTAGTCTAATATATATAAATCACGTGTCACGTTGTTTGTCCGCGATGGACTCCGAAACTACTGAACGGATTTTGATAAAACTTTGCAACCATTTATAATATGGTCCAACTTAAAAGATAGGATAGTTTTTATCCCGGAATTCCCTCGGGAACTGAAGGACATAGAGTACTTTTTCCCGCAATCTCCGCGGGAACTCCGAAATTACCGCGGATGAAAACGCGGGGGACAGCTAGTTACATATATTTTTTGTTTTTGGTCTGCCATGATACCATTTCCCCAGGATATGGCGCCTTAGATTATAATATAGGGTACGTCAAAAAAATAAAATAAGAACTATTTTCATAAGAATTTTCGACGCACGACCCGTGAAACCACCTGCTTGACCCACTAGTGTTAGTGAAATTCCCCATAGTATAATTCCCCATAGTATAATAGTTTTTATAATTGTTGGGTTGGGTCTCCATTATAAAAACTATTATATGCATCCTAACTCTTACAACTATATATATGTTGAAGTTCAAGTTAGCTAGAACTGTTAAAGCTACATTACTTTTCATAGTTTCGTAATCCATATTATTTTTAGCGGCATCTTCTTTCTCAAAAGTTGCGGTGTCAACCATTTTGCACAGTTTTTCAGCTTCACCTTATACCATTGCAGCACTACCACTGTTAAATCAACCGACAACTTGCTGACACAAATTATCCCGACGATGTAATGTACTTGTTATACCATTTTAATAATACTGTTTCATGCATCATAAAACGATTTTATTTGCTCAGACTGAGCATTATTTATTGCTATATTACCTTTTGTTTGCTATTAAAACAGTTATTTATTCTTCCCTAGGTATTTTGAGAAGGTTTAGAGTAAAATCTCTTTTGCCTTCACCACTTATCTCGTGATCTAAAAATACAGAAGGCTCGCTGAATGTGATGCAACAAATAGCTCTTGATTGTGCATAGCTGAAAACTATACTCTAAGTATAAGAAAATTCAATACAAGGAGAAACAAAGGAGGAGGAAAACTCAGTATGAATGTAAGGAATAGTGAGTATTTGTAATTTTTATTAGCTTTATTTCTTATCACAAATTGCTATGTGACACAGTAAGAAGGTCAATAATGGGTGTATCACAGCATAAAGAGGATATACAGTATGGCAACGTCATCGTAACAACTAACACTAGCCACGAGGCTAGGGTTGTCAGTTGTCACACGTCAACACTCATGTTTTTATGCGATCGCGACACCACATCTTACTTTCAATTTACAATTAGTTCTCCTCAATCAATTTACTATCTATTCTTCTGTGTAATGTATTCTTAATAAAATCTTATATATCTAACACAAATCAATATTTTATAAACTAGATTATTGTCATCATTCAGCATCGTTGAATCTAATTGCAATTATAATACTATTGCTTTAGCTCAACAATTTACAAAAGTTATATTTTTGTTTCTGACTATACGTCTTCTATTTCAGAGATTTACTACTTCATTTTGACCGTGACAATATGTACCTAAGCACTAATTTAATTAGGAAAACAATATAATTATTGTTTGTATGCGACCGCCACAAAACAACTCTAACATAGTCCTCATCTGCGCCAAGTAAAGGTCGGTCTTTTCCCACTTGCGTTTGCCATAATACCTAGACGTCTTTGTCGAACCTCTGTATTACTACTACTATCATAAGTCAATGATTCAATCAGCTGATCATTTGGAATGTTTCTGTCTTTTTTGTCTAATGTTTTCTTAATTAATAAACACAGGCTACTATTTTAAAACTAAATTGGTCCCTACTTCAAGTACAGAGATTTACTACATTTGCTACTAAGCACTAGTATCTTTCTTTTTTAGTCTATGATAACCATAAGACAAATGTATCACTACGTTCTTAACCTTCCTCCTACCAATTTCTACTCGTTTTGTTCAAATTTTCAATCAGAATAAATAGCAAAATACTCTTTTCATTAATTTTATTTAGAAAACTTATAGTGTTAAGGTTTACGTACTATTTTATACATTATACCTATCTATATAACAATGCTCTGCACAAAGTTATGACTAGATTATAAATAAATTTATCACCCCGTAGTTTGTTTTCAAAAATGCTTGTCGGTATCTTGATAGGTTCTTTGGTTACTATTAGCTTTTTTGTCTTTTTGCTTTTCAACATCGTCTTCTGCAACAAAAATATTATGAAATTCTAATTGCGTATAATATTGTAATATTCTAAGGAAGTATTTATTAACATTATATTAATAGACGTCTGTTAGCTAATATCAATTAGTATCGTAGAAAAATTTAACTTTACTGTCTGTGTCAAACTTTCCCTATATCTGTCGGACTCCAATAAACTTACTAATAACTAATAAGTTTTACATACGATGATAGACAAAAATAAATAATTTCTAATTAAAGCACATGGAAACCCAAAGTAACAAAATCTGCAACCCAAGTTTGGACGACACTCATAATATCAATGAGCTTAAAACAGATAAAGTTATTTGTCCAAAGGCAATTAAGACGTGAGACAAAATGCAACGTAACGTATATTGACAGTGGATTGTATTGTATATCCATGATATAGTCATACCTGACTTATACTGCCCAATACTTTGATAAAACAGAAGAATTAACAAATATTTTTTGTGATTATTGCTTATTGCTTACCCAAACGACTGCTAATGATTGGTTCGTTCCAGCTCTGCACGCTGCCAGACATGAAGAGCAAGTAAAACAAGTTGCTCAGAAAATAGAAGCCAATGGATATGAAGAAAACTTTTCTCCACTCTGATGCCGAGGTCTGAAAAAGCATTAATGCATTCATATTAAATATTCACATGACAACAATAGACTAGCTTGCAAATTATTATACGTACTATTGTGTAAATGTTGTAATTACCTCATCTTTGATGATCATAGAGACGCTCAATGGAGCCATTATAGAGAAAATGTTGCCTATGCCATTCGTAATACCCATTAATGTGCTAGAAAAATTTGGTGACAAATCGATATGGGACATCTGTAAATGAAATTTATGAAAATTTAGAATAAATTCAATATTTAAAGTATCTGTTGAGTAAAATATATCGGTTAGTAGAAAGTTATCATTCAGTAATACAACCAGAATTCAAACCAGTAGAGTTTATATTCAGAAAAACAACTGAATATGAGTAAAAGAAAAATGTTGACTGCTACTATTGTGACTACTTTGGTAACTCACCAAAAATCCAACGAAATGTGCTCCATTTAATCCAACAGTGATCGTCAGCAGTGCTACAGACAACACCAGATGTCCAGGTGGGACGTATGATAATAACAGCAAAGAAACTCCTGGCCCCCAGAATGCTAGAAGACAACAAAGAAAATAATGAAAAACTGCAATAACATTGTTTCATTAGTGAGAGAGTCAGGGTGCTTTAAAGAGTAAGGATATTTTAAAGTAGAAAGTGAATTATAGACATTGAATACATAATTTCTTAAAAGTGACATCTACTTGACTGTGTTATAGTCTATGTAAAAAACGCGTACAAATTGATGAAGTCAACTCTATAACTCTCTCAACTCATAAAGAAAACGCATACATTTACAAAATAAGTAATTTTGAGTCGAATGAGTTTTTAGTTAAGTACATGAGTTTTTTTGTAATCGTATGAGTTTGATATACTAAAGTGATCTTTTTTAAATCTCACCAATAGTGTTGAAAATTCTCCTGGTCCAACCTATACTTAAAATTTTTCTGTTGACTAATGTGTCAGCAGTCCAGCTAAACACGAAACTTAGTAGATACATTGCAATATACGGTAAAGCTGACAGTTGACCGTTCTGTAAAATAAAATAACGTCAAACATTTTGTTCTAAAGTTCTCTTATCAGTTTCGACTTGTAAATTAAATAAAAATCATAACATTCAGAGAAGGTAGTTAGTAAATATATTCCGATTTAAAGCAGAAAATGAAGACAGTGGAAATTATTAAGATAGTGGTTGTGCTGACAAACTACTCACTGTCTTGATTTCAACTTTCAAAACCGATTCCATGTAAGAAGGCATCTCAGTCAGTAACGTCCAGAAGCCTAAACTCTGACCACTGTGAGCCAGAAGAATTGCCCAAAACGGCAAAGATGTCCAAATGCTTTTCCATGGCGTAGGTAATTTCTGAAAAAATATAGCAATTGCTGAACTAAAATATTTTCATGCACAAAGTTTTTTCTTGCTTGTTGTTCTTTTTTGTTGATAAAACTTACTTTTTTTTCGCTCAACTCAACAGATGCAGTATTCACTTCAATATATTTTCTCTCTTCTTTCGATATCCATTTGCTGTGGCTTGGACTTGAAGATCCAAAAATGCACCATACTACAGTATAAATTATGCAGCATATTCCGACAGAATAGAAAATAGATGGCCATCCCCATTCACTATCAGATAAAGCGCCCGCTGCTGCCAGTTCAAGTATTGTCCCCAATTGAGAACCTGGTGGAAAGAAGAAGTCTTATGAAATATTAAGAAGAAATACATCAAGAAAAAGGGAATGTAACATAGTATATACGACGTGTTAATGAATTAACTGAAAACTAGAAAGTAGTTTGCTCAGAATCGACTAACGAATCGATCGCACTATGTTTTAATATAGGTTATATTTTTTCATTTTTACTAGCCCATGTCTTAATTATTTATGATACAAGATTTGGCGCGTACGCCGCCCGCAGCAAAACAATTCGAACCGGTAGGCGTGGGCGTAGTGCTTGGAATTTTGTAGATAGGTCACCGCCAAACTAATGTTGAATAACTTTTAAAGTATAAATTTTTTCGACATAAAATATATTTTAATCATATTATTGTTTATTTTTTTAAATGGGGTGTATAAGGTTTTCAGTTAATTCATTAACACGTTGTATATCAGCGCGAATCACCTTCGAAACTTCTTTTTCAAAAATATATTGAAAATCGACAAGCTGATCTCACTAAATTGAATATCAATCATTAGCATCATAAAGTTAACAAAGATTCTTTCGAAGTAAGAATTCGAAAATGTATAAATCACAAACCAGCGTAAACGAAAGTTCCCGTCCGACTTCGCTCCGTCACCGGCACCCACTGCCCCAAGAGTCCGTGTATACTTGGAAACAGAAGACCTTGGGTGAGCCCCATGCCCACACGACAAGCGCACACCGCGATCCAGCCTCCCTGTCAAAATCAAAAAAGTGAATTTAAATATGATTCTCTGTTAAATTAAACTGATTCTCTTTTACTTTCTATCATCGAGTTGGGTCTACAGTCAGCTAGAAAAATTGTATAATTTAAGCATTACAGTAAAATAAATATCCGTAAAATCTATTATTTCAGTAACACTTTTAATGTTAAAGTGTTTTTACTATTGCATTATAGGTAGGTACATGATTATTACAACTTTAAACTGACAGCGTGCTACTGAAGAGTTTGTTGCGCAGCCTTTCTTCAGCCATAGCACAAGGAAGCTGTGAGGGTGGATATTTTATGGGTGCTGTCATAATAAATGTAATTATATTGGAGTCAAAAAGAGCCACAGTATGGGCCAAAGAATAAATGATTTGAAATTGACTTTGGTTAAAAAGTAGGTATTAAAAACTTACTTTGACTGCAGCTAGTGGTATTAAGAGGTTGATCAGACCGGTCGACAACATTGATACGGTGATAAGGATCTTGCCTCCGAACTGTCCAGCAATCATGCCAGCAGGAATTTGGAGGATGATGTAGCCCCAGAAGAAAGAGGACAATATCTTGTCTTTGGTAGCTCGGTTCCAATCGAACATCTGAAGTTAGAAAAATACAATATTAAGCTTTCAGCTATCATAACAGTAATGGGGATGTTGACTACTTTTGAAAATCAAAATTCTAATTAGTCCGTCAGTTAGAAAATAAAAAAAACAATAGACACGTATTTTTTGCTTTTTCAAATAAATTAAAATTTACACAGATAAAGCGCATTAAAGTTTAGGGTGAGGGGGTCGTGACGTTACTAACCGCTAAAACCGCCATACAAACTGTCCGAATAGTTTCAACTCAATGTATCGCCGTTATTTTTTGATTAGGTACGTAAAAAAATAAAAAATACGTGTCCAATATTTTTTATTAATCTACAAGACGGAGTAAAAAAAAATTAGGCAATATGCCCATTCTTGCTGTGGAAGTAGGAGGCAATTTAAGCAAGCAACATAATATTTTTATTTGTAATCATATTGTAATCATTGCTATTTTTTATTAACAGCCAAATAATTTTGAAAAACCTATAATTGACTTTTTTCATGTTTAAAAGTTTATTTATTCAAATAATCGACGGTATAAGTTTAATTAGATATATTTTATTATTTTGGCCAGAACTTACATTCCAGTACCTACCTAATATACTATTCGACGGTGATTGACCAGGAAAGGTTCGAATAAATATTTATATTGCTTGTTTTTAATTCAGAAAGCTTCAAGAACAAATCCATACTAATATTATAAATGCGAAAGTGAATTTGTTTGTTTGTTACGCTTTCACGATTAAACGGCTGAACCGATCACCATGAAATTTTGCATACACGTTGTCAGGGGTACAGAAAAAAACATAGCGTCCTTTTTCGGGGAACAGCTAGTATAAATAATTTGAAACCAATCAAAATTGACTTGATAAATATAATATGGTAATATTTTTTTTTTAAACCAGTTTAAAAAGGCAGAGGTTTTCTATGCGACCCATTATTCCTTGACATTTTCAGTGATTCTTTAAAAAATAACGAGGTACTCAATTCAATACGCCATGCGATATCTCGAACGCCGGCCAATATATTATGCATATCTCGTGCATCGATTTTTATAATACTTAGTTCAAGTACTTATTTTTAGGTTTTAATTTAATCAATACAATTTTTGTTGAGATTTGTTGAATTTGAAATCCGTTTTTACTTTCCGTTTCATTTGGTGGTGATCCCGTAAAAGATGAAGACCCTTATTCTCTATGATCATAACACGCCGCGTTAAGATAACGCGCCACGATAACTGTTTCACCCTCGTGCTCAAAGAAGTTGCACATCAAAAAAATACATTCACAACGTGGCTTATGGCATCCTTACTAATATTATGAATGCGAAAGTGAGTTTGTTTGTTTGTTACGTTTTCCCGGCTAAACGGCTCAACCGATTACCACGAAATTTTGCACACACGTTTTCAGGGGTACAGAGAAGGGCATAAGCTACTTTTAATCCCGGGATTCCTACGGGAACTCCGAAATTAACGCGGAAGAAACTGCATTGAATTTTGCATACTACCTACACGTTCTCAAGAGTAGGTACAGAAAAAATATAGGGTACTTTTATTTGAAATAAAGAAAGAAAGAAAGATTTATTTAAGCAAGATAACACACACAGATACACATAACACAAATGAACATAATATACAGAACAACACATATGAAAGCAATTAAAGAATAACAAAATAAAGATTTTTTTTTTCGGAATTTTTGGAATACCCGCGGGATCTCCGAAACTAACGCGGGTTAAGCGGGTAGTTTGTAATAGTTTTTAAGACATCGTGTTTGTGTTAATGTTATTGGGACTTGGGTTACGGGCAAGGAATGTTATTGGTCATACTGAATAAGGGTCCTGTTACAATTCGTATTCAACTCTTACCTACTTACTGTAGCAAACGTGATTATCTAAGTGTTTGTCATGTTGTCTGTGCGTACTTCCTCCGAGGATAGTAGTCTGTGTTAGCTGACGGGTGCGCTCAGTAACACAGTCACGTATAGTTGTCGCCGAGAGAGCGTCTATCCTTATCCCTACTAATATTATAAATACGAAAGTAAGTCTGTCTGTCTGTCCGTCTGACGCTTTCACGCCTTAACGGCTCAACCGATCATCATGAAATTTTGTACACACGTTGTCAGAGGTACAGAGAAGAACATAGGGTTCTTGATATCCCGGAATTACCGCGGGATCAAAATCAAAAATTGAAATCAAAATGTATTTATTACTTACTTAGGATCGGTACAATCACATATAATCGTCAGAAAGCGGTTCTTAAAATTAAGTTGAAATAGCTGTCAGTTCAGAACGCGCTGGCTGTGTGACAAGAAACTCAGCAGCGTTGTCTTTTTATGATTGGCACAATCCTACATACCTACTACATACTTATAAAATCTCCGAACTTTCCGCGGGTGAAACCGCGGGGGTCAGCTAGTAAGTAATACGATACGACTTACGAGTGTTGTTTTGTTTGCAAGAATTGTTGCGTTGTTCTTGAGAAGACTCGAGTTCGGTGTTTGATATGTTACGACGAGAGAACATTTATTATTATTTTTGATATGAAATACTTCCACTTTGGGGGCGGTGGTTTTTTTGTTTATTATTGTCGCGTTACTATCATCTTTATGGAGGTTTCTTGATTAATGTTTTTATTTATTAAGAAGTTTAGCATAAACAATGCATAGCAATTAGCCGCTCCTCTCCACACAGATTCAACAAAGAAATATTTCAACACAAAAAACATAACAAATCCAAAAACAAGTCAATGAAGCATGGGCATCTTAGGAGGAGGCCTTTACCCAATCAGGGGTTCTTGCTGACAAAATTTAGAAAGAAAGAAAGAAAGTAAACTATACTTATTCCAGCACAACACACAAGAAGAAACAAACAAACATTGAACAAGTTGGTTGAAATATCTACTTATAATAACTTTTTAATTAGTTACCTACTTACTAAAAATCTATCCATCTAACCATTACTACATACATTTAAAATTATTTTGTTTTCTTAAAGTTACTTACAAAAATGTTACTTAAACCTTGTAAAAGCAAGAAATAAATGGCTTATTTATTTATACTATCACCTTACATTTTAATATGTCTCCTTATAATAGGTATAATTAATTATTTGTTTATTCTTAATTGCTAGGTTTTTAATTATATCCTATTTTAGCTGATTCTCATTTTTTCGCTTACAGCTGAACTCAGAGTCGACTTTAATGATTACTTAATTAAGTATAGATTTTTAAACCAAAACTGCCGCAATCAGAGACGTTCAGTAAATTAATGTTAATTGGCATTTAATGAGATGTAACTTAATTAGTTAAATGCCAATTAACATTAATTTATTAAACTTCTCTGATTGCGGCAGTTTTGTTTTAAAAATCTATACTTAACTAAGTAATCATTAAAGTCGACTCTGAGTGCGGCAGTTAGCCCTTTTCTTAATACTACCGGGCGGGATATACCTGCCAGAAACAAAATAGAATATATGTAACAATAGCCCATATGGCAGATCCATTTCGATGCAATTTCGGCCACTCAGCTGTTGGTAGTCCAATTTGACTTCGTATTGAGTGCAAAAGTTTTTTAAATATCACACACACATATTATAATATTATTATTATACAATACCAAATAGTAAAATATCAACCATATTAATCGGAGATATTATTGTATTTTTTAAGTAGGTTCTTAATATTGTTGTTTATGTACATATTTTACCCTAGTCTATTTATTTAGATTTTTTTTTAACTAATACAAAAATTATTGAATTTTTTTCACTGCGCGCCCACACCCGTGACGCCACACGCGGCTCCAGCGGAAGACCAGCGTCGGGCCCCTAATGGTTCCCGGCTTATGCTGAGCTGGTTGCCTTTTTGTTGTGACAGTTTGTGCTGCTTTTGGTTAACCCATTTTATTTAATTGTAGTCGTGACGAATAAACTTCATTTCGTTTCATTCGTTTCATTCGTTTCATTCGTTTCATTCGTTTCATTCGTTTCATTCGTTTCATTCGTTTCATTCGTTTCATTCATTTAATTTGTTTAATTTGTTTCATTCGTTTCATTCGCTTCATTCGTTGCATTCGTTTCATTAGATTCATTCATTTCATTCGTTTTATTCGTTTCATTCGTTTCATTCGTTTCATTCGTTTCATTCGTTTCATTCGTTTCATTCGTTTCATTCGTTTCATTCGTTTCATTCGTTTCATTCGTTTCATTCATTTCATTTCAGGCCATCATGGAGGTAGGTAGGGCAGTCTGTGGCTGTGAGCGAGATGGATGATTGGGTCTCTCATGGGTACCGTACTCCCACCTAGAGTCAGTACACGCGCGATCCTTTTGCCATTAAGATGTCGAGTTATTTATATGACACCGCATCTACTCAGCTCTTCGAGCGTCAACCGCCCACGTGGGTGCCACCACATTCCACAACCATAAATGGAAGTGACTTATTTTATTTATAGGACCGACAGTTTTCTACAGCAGTTTTATTACCTGGTGATTAGTGGTAGAGGATTACCTGGTGATTGATGGTGGATGGATTACCTGGTGATTGATGGTGGATGGATTACCTGGTGATTGGTGGCAGGATAATCACCTGATGATTGGTGATGGGGGAATTACCTGGTGTTAGGAAGGTTAATGATTAATGGTGGTTGGTGACGGTAGAGGTGGAGAATTACCTTGTAATTAGTGATGGGGGGATTACCTGGTGGCTGGTGATGGGGATTACCTGGTGGTTGGTCGCATTGTTGACCTGCGTCATGGAGACGATAGCGACGCTCATGCTGACCCGGTTCGCATACGATACCGTCGTTGCCAGGAAAAGGAGAAACGCCATCGTATGGCGCATATTCAGCAACTTCTCTAAAAAAGAAGAGGGATTCTATTAATATTTAAAACATAATCCTTACTGTTATAAATGCGATAGTGAGTTTTGTTTGTTACGCTTTTACACTCTAACTTCTGAACTGATCATCATGAAACTCGTTGTTAAGGGTACAGAGGAGGATAATGGGTACTTTTATCCTGGAATCCCCGCGGGAACTTCGCTATTAACGCGGGTAAAACCGTCGGAAACAGCTAGTTTTGATATATTCCAACTTTATAACGTTGTAGAGTGAGCGATTGTCACGTTTGTGTCGACTCGGTCAACACAAGTAATAGAAAATGACTTTTGCCTATAGAAAGAGAATAAGTTAAAAAAACGTTATTAATTTTGCTAGGCCGCCAGACACATTTGTTTTGACTCGATTACAAATTAATACAAGTTTTGGAAAATCGCTTTTGATTATGGAAAGAGAAAAAAGTAAAAAAAAAATACGTTTTCAAATGGGCATGATGACTAAATTTTAATTTAAAAATTATTAATCAAAAATATTGGTCACGTATTTTTTCTTTTTTACGTAATCCCAGAATAACGGCGATACATTGAGTTGAAATTCCGTGTGACGTCACAGCTAGGTACACTTTATAGGTACGTCACAAAGTTGCGACCTCCCACTCCTTAACTTAATGCGTTATATCCAAGTATTTTTTCAATAGTTCGTAAGCGTAAGCAAAAAATACGTGTATGATATTTTTTACTTTCTAACTGAACTTTTTATACCTTGTCATCATGCCCATTGTCAAGGCCTGCTGTATGACCATTCATTTTCTTCTTTTATATTTCTTTTTATAATACATAATATTATAATAATCCACAATACACAGATCTACTTGATCCCACAGTAAGCTAGTATTAGCTTGTGTCGTGGAAACCAAGCAAACGTGGTATATACTACATAAAATAACATACATATAATACTATAGATATATAAACACACCCAGTGTTTGGAAGACTGGAAACTGGAACCCTGTGTTCATCACACAAAGTTCACCCCCACCGGGAATCGAACCCGGAACCCCTGATTAGCGGGCAGGCGCAGTGGCCTACTGCGCCAATCGGGTCGTCTATTGTGTAGATATACGTATATTAATCCATTCTCTAAAAGGTAAGTAGATAGGTATTAACAATAGGTACGGCAGGCTCGTCCATCCTTATCGTGTGACGTGAACCCGACATTGTCCACCTTAATGTAGGTACCTTCAGTGGATTTACGATCGCTACTACCAAATTAGCTTTTGTTTTATCGATTGTATTGTGCTGTAAATCAGTATTAGCCACAGAGAATATATGTATACAACGTGTTAATGAATCAACCAAAAACCTGATACACCCCAATAAAGTGACTAAAATATAAATTATGTCGAAAAAATTAATAGTTTTAAAGTTATTCAACATTAAAGTTTTTAGATTTTCGCGTTTTGAGCACATTATATGAAACGTCAGGCAAAAAAGGCAATAAAAAACATCGCGTTCAAGTCCCGCGTAATTTTTATTCAACATTAGTTTGGAGGTGACCTATCTATGAAATTTCAAGCGCTACGCCTGCACCTACGTGTCTACGTTTTTTGCTGCGGGCGGCGTACGCGCCAAATATTGTATTATAAATAATTTAGACACAAGCTAGTAAAAATGAAAAAATATAACCTATATTAAAACATGGTGCGATCGATTCGGAAGTCGATTCTGAGCAAACTAGTTTCTAGTTTTCAGTTAATTCATTAACACGTTGTATATCTATTCTACTAATATTATAAACGCGAAAGTTTGTAAGAATGTATGGATGGATGTTTGTTACTCTTTCACGCAAAAACTACTGGATGAATTTGAATGAAACTTTACAATAATATAGCCTATACATCAGATTAACGCTTAGGGTACTTTTTATCCCGGAATTCCCGCGGGAACTCTGAAATTAACGCGGGTGAAACCGCGGGGCGCAACTAGTATTGGATAAAAATAATAAAAGTGTGGATGTTTGGATGTTTGTTACTCAAAACGGCTGAACGGATTTGGATGAAATTTGGCATGCTCGTTGTCAGGGGTACAGAGAAGGACATAGGGTACTTTTATCCCGGAATTCCGGCGGGAACTCCGAAATTACCGCGGGTGAAATCGCTTGTACAGCTAGTTATAAATATTTATGTAGGTACGTATCATTGCTTACAACTCCGTAACTCTGATAACACACCTACATGAGCAATAACAAATAGGCTCTAGTGGTGATTGACCAGATTAGTCGTTGAGTGTCGATATATACCGTATTGTCCTACTGTATCGGTAGTTAATACTAGCTGGGCCCCGCAGTTTCACCCGCATGAAACTTTTTTATAATTATGACAACATTTATTCCCGACATCCAATTTAATTGAAACAAAGCCTATATGTAGCTCCAGGTTAAGCTTTATCTACCTGTCAAAACCCTATGAAAATCGGTTCGGTAGATTCGGAGATTATCGTGAACACACAGACAGAGTGACAGACAGAAAAAAAATTTAAAAACTTTTTTGTGGTTGGTTCTCTCTTCTTTTATAGCTCCCTGTCAAAATTTGCTAAAAATATTCATTGTACAGAATCGCGGATTTTACTCTTTTATTATAGTAGGTAGGTACTAGCTGTGACTCGCGGTTTCAACCGCGTTAATTTCAGAGATCCCGCAGGAATTCCGGGATAAAAGTAGCCTAAGTTACTCCTTATAACATCAGCTATCTGCCAGTGAAAGTCCCGTTAAATCGATCCAGCCGTTTCGGAGATTACCCGGAACAAACGGACAGACAGACAGACAGAGAAAAATTTTAATAATTGTTTTTTTTTATACCGTACCGTATATGGACGCAGATAAGCAATAACATGTTAACCCACAAAATGAAGTTATTGGTTCAGAACAATTCATTGAGAGTTAGAGAAAGTGCTTTAATTATGTGTTTACTTTATTACATTGTTTAAATATGTAACTAAATATTGAACATAAAAAATGTTGACAAAAATTGCGCTATAATTTTAAAACTTTAATTTACACAAAATTTCTCCAGTGTGGGTTAACACACTATTGCTTATCTATATTCATATTATAATTTTCGTATGCATGTAGTGTAAAGCTGTTAATTTGAAATTACAAACAGACACTTCAACTTTATTTATATGTCTAGATAGATAGAACATAGATAGATAGATATATCGACACTTGTAATTATACAAGTGTCGATATATCTATACATTAGTACATTATACATTATACATTAGTACAGTTCTAATTGCTTACCGGCCACTTGTGTAACAACATAGTTAATTATTGATTGTACACACGAAGCTAAGCCTCTATCGGCAACCGTGATTGAAATTACAGGTGAGAGGCAAGGCTTCAGATGGTAGTCAGGCGTTACATTTACACGGAAATCCTTCTTCACTATAGTTACGGGATATCGGATGTGAGTTTGTTTGTTTGTCTGTTACGCTTTCACGCATTGACGACTCAACCGATCATCGTTAAATTGCATACAGGGAACATAGAAGGATATAGGGTACTTTTCATTCCGGAATCCCGAAATAGAAATTAACGCGGGTCGAAATTAACCAATCACATCCCTATGTTGACAACTTTTGAAGATCAAAATTTTAATTAGTCCGTCTTTTAGAAAATTAAAAATCATTAGACACGTGATTTTTTATTTTTCAAATAAATGAAAATACATAAAGATAAAGCGCATTAAAGTTTAGGGTGGGGGCTCGTGACGTCACTTACCGCTACAAGCCGCCATACAAACTGCACTAGTTAGTGACGTCACGCGAAATTTCAACTCCATGTATCTATGTTATTTTTTGATTACGTAAAAAAGAAAAAATACGTGTCCAATACAAGACGGACAAAAAAAAATTAGTCAAATAGCCTATTGTGTTCCAAATAGTGATGTGCCAGATATACGTATCCGTATCCGCGGATATCCGAGGGAGAAGTTCCGTATCCGTATACATGTATCCGTAACTTTTTAGCGGATATTTTCCGGATCTTTTAACTTTTATCTTAACGATCCGGCACATCACTAGTTCCTAATCAATAATATTAGCTTGGTTTCCACGGTAAAACTTTGATATACTTAAGCCGAAATAATGTATCTACGAGTAGATTTGCATGACGTATTATGATTTTTCATTAATATCTGAGTATATTATTATTGTTATTAAAACTTTGCAACAGCCTTCTTGTATTCTTATATTAATCTTACACACTGGAGCATAAGAGATTGCCTACTCTGCATCTTTTAGCCTAAAAATGTCATATTTACATTATTTACCTTCGCAATTTTTCGTATAGAGTAAAGAATACAATTTATTACACTCTTACATACGCAGAACGGTGGGATGAACTTGAGGTCTTATAAAGCTTAGTGCACATAGGACACGTGTTATGTCAGTTCATGCCATTTCTACGAACTAAATTTTTGTCTAACTGATATAATGTCCGTAATTTTATGTACTGTACAAAAAAACATAGAAACACAGAAGAAATATTTTGTCTTTGGACTAGCGGAACATAAACAAAAAGAAACTAACCGGACTTACAAAAAGTAACCATTGTGACGATTACATTTATAAAATTGCATAAATATACGAATTATTGTTAAAATGTATGTTTGTTTGTGCAGTTTCTCCACTGTTGTAGCAACATCATAATCTTATTGAAATGAAAAACCATTACATATCATAAAAGTTTCTAGTGTGTTGTGCTAAGATGTTAATGTATGTACATAATATTTATTTATTTACTAGCTCTTTCCTGGTTTCTGTATAATATCCATTTCATAGGTCAAGTCTTTTTCGAAATTTCGTGTTTTGCCAGTTTTGCGTTTCGCTTTTTTTATATTTATTTTGTCAGGTAGCAGTATCTAATTATATATATTGACATTATTATATATATATACACATATGTATAATAATGTCAAATCACATGGAAGAAGAAGAAGAAGAAGAAAATGCATTTATTTCAGCACAACACACAAGAAAAAGAAACAAACATCAACAGTGCCTATTCTAAAGATACATAGATAATATCTCTTGCATGCTCTGTCGAAAGGGTCACCAACTCAGCACTGACTTGTGTGTCCTAAGCTTTAATGATACCGCCACCTGACAACTGACGTCACGTCGCTCTGAGGCTGCTTTTGTTTAGTGAAAAACATTAATAAAGTCCCCTGAGCGGTACCTCCTAGCTTTTTAATCTTAAGGAAGTCATTTGTGAGACAGAGAGAGATGATGTGATGATATCGTATAATATCGTCCTTTTCGTTCGTTCGTTCACCTTCAAAATTGGCCGTATTTAGGTCCGTTTATATCTACAGACATTGAGCGTGCCAGCAACGTTCCGTGGCAGACACCGACCGGCACCGCACCGATTATATACAAAAGAAGTCTGCACGGTGCCGAATGCCGATGCTCCATTCACCCTATTCGACATGACTAGCCACAGACACGTACAGACATGGACCGCGCAGACAAAATATTCTTTCCGCGAATACCGTGTCTGTCCGCATCTACGCGGTTAGTTACGATAGATGCAATGATATTTTAACGGCCGCACTCAGAGTCCACTTTAATGATTACTTAGTTAAGTATAGATTTTTAAAACAAAACTGCCGCAATCAGACAAATTTAATAAATTAATGTTAATTGGCCTTTAACTAATTAAGTTACATCTCATTAAATGCCAATTAACATTAATTTACTGAACGTCTCTGATTGCGGCAGTTTTGTTTTAAAAATCTATACTTAACTAAGTAATCATTAAAGTCGACTCTGAGTTCGGCGGTAAGTCTTGGATAGATGTGAATACGTCAATACGTATTGGATGTATTGGAGAATAATTAGTTGGTTTATTTTATTTTATTGTATACTAGCTGTGCCCCGCGGTTTCACCCGCGGTAATTTCGGAGTTCCCGCGGGAATTCCGGGATAAAAAGTACCCTATGTCCTTCTCTGTACCCCTGACAACGTGCATGCCAAATTTCATCCAAATCCGTTCAGCCGTTTTTGCGTGATTGAGTAACAAACATCCAAACATCTCAACATCCAAACATCCACACTTTCACATTTATAATATTAGTAGGATTTGTTATTGTTTGTTTGACACTCAAATTAATTTTTCTTTTTATGATTTTGGCAGTATTTTGTAATTGTATATTGACATTTATTTACACTTATTGACATTTACTTATACTTATTGAAATTGACCTGACGATCACTTTATCCTATGACATAAATATTTGATGTAATTTTGAATCTGATAATGTGAAATAAATAAATCTAATCTAATATTATTTTGCCTGCGACGGAACGTGTCCGACACGCTCAATGTCTTTAGATATAAATGAACCTTTTAAAAGGTTTCTGGGGGTCTATGTTGATTTCATTCTTTTCATTAACTTTTATGAGTTTTGTTTTGTCTTTTTATTGAGTTTTGTCTTTTTTATTAAAAGGCCTAATATGTCTTTATAACAACATGTTATAAAATAAACTTCTCTGCTGCATCTGTCTGTCTGTCTGTATGTTATTTTCGGAGTTCCCGTGGATATTCCGGGATCAAAAGTAGCCTATGACCTTCTCTGTACTCCTGACGTGTATGCAAAATTTTGCGGTGATCGGTCCGTGAAAGCGTAACAAACAAAATACAAACACACTTTCGCATTTATATTATTAGAAAGGATTACCCCGAGTGTCATGTTTATTAGCATTTAAATAAGTAACGGATTCGAAGCTTTGGATTCTCGTGAAAAGCTCTCGTCACGCATTGTCCGTTTCGGCCCAGATGAAGCGCCAGAGTAAGAAACAGGATTGAGATGGAGCAATTCATGCTTTTACTTTCTTGATAGTACTTTAAAGCTGGACTCTAAGTAGATTATGAAAACGGTAAACTAAATTACTGTGTGAAAAACTTTTGTAATTAGCTACGTAGAATAAATATGACTATTTAACAGTTTTCCGTGTTGCAATACGTTCAGGAGACCTGAAGGGCAATTATGTAACTTTTGTTATGTTTTTGTTGCTATTATATTTCTGTTACAATCAGAAAAATTGCGATTTTGTGATTAATTAATCATGTTGAGACTGCTTCGCCTTTTGAAGTATGTTTATTTTGGTTGTTGTATGTTTATTTGGTGTTGTGGCTGAGCCGTTTAGCCGTGAAAGCGTAACAAACAAACAAACTCACTCTCGTATTTGTAATATTAGTAAGGATTACGAGTAAGAAATAATAATATTTCATGTAATGCTCCGTCTATTTGTTATTTATTGGTCTGAGGTCGCAGCTGGTCCAATCCTGGGAAACATCGGTACTAGGCCAATCTGTCGAACCCGACCAATCGCGGTCGATGTGAAAAGTCCGCTGCTCATTCGCTGAACATTATGTCGAATGAGTAATGACAAAAGATGTGTCCTACGAGTTTGAATTAAAGGAGAAGTTTGAATGGAAATTGAATAAATAAATCATATTCACAGCAGATGAAGCAAGAGAGTAAATAGGTTCATCTTTGCTCTGAGGAAAATTAAAAGTATTGCTTCTATTGAAACAGCTCTTACGGCATATCACGCGTTTGTCGGATCAGCCATTCGCTATGGAATAGTACTGTGGGGAAACTCCGCAGACATTAAGCGTATATTTATTGCACAAAAGAAATGTGTAAGAGCAATATGGGGAATGAAATGGTCTGACAGCTGTCGCCCCGTTTTTAAGAGTCAGAAATTGCTGACGCTTCCTTGCATATACATTTATGAAACCGCAAAGTTTGTAAGATTGAACATGTATCTTTTTGAACAACAAGATAACAGCAACAAGAGGTTAATCACACAGGTGCCACTAAAGATGCCAGTGACAAAACTGCATACATACAAACGAAATTGTTACTATATGGCCTCGCTCATATACAACTCCCTTCCTAGACATTTACATGAGATTTCATCTCATAATAGGTTCTGCGTTGCCTTACGAAAATGGCTGATTGATGAAAGTTTTTACTCAGTTGACGAATTCTTCATGAATAGCAAATCTTACATAAATAAGATTTGAATAATTGGAAATAATCTAGATTTTGACGCAGTTGGAATAGGAATAATGATTTCTTAATGATGTCTTATTTAGTTTATTTAATTTTTATTTTTAATTTTCTATAATGACATTTTGACATACATGGTTTTACTAAATTTTTTAATTTGACAATTTTTATAATCAATCTGGCAATTTTTTATAATATTTTTTATATTTTTTATAATTTTTATAATATGTGACTTTTGTAATGATCGGAATAACTTAGACAGTAGGTATATACATTAATAAAAATTGATAATATGACATTTGCACGCCGAGCAACGGCAGAATATGATGTACCTGACATAATATACCACCTTTACATGTACCATATTTTGGCAAATAAACGAATTGAATTGAATTGAATTGAATTGATGTGGTTGTGACAGATGTTATCCCAGCTAATTAGCTAATCATCCCAGCGGTTAATGGTGATATCTAGCCTATACCTATCTAATATCTATCTAAACACTAGTTGCGCCCCGCGGTTTCACCCGCGGAAATTTCGGAGATCCCGCAGGAATTCCGGAATGCAAAGTACCTACCCTATGTCCTTCTCTGTACCCGTGACAATGTGTATCTAAGTATGCGAAATTTCATGAGATTTCACCGACCGGAGTTCCTGCGGGAATTCCGGGATAAAAGTATCCTATGTCCGTTTCCTGGTTCGAAGCTACCTCCCCACCAATTTTCAGCCAAACCGGTTCAGCCGTTCTTGAGTTATAAATAGTGTAACTAACACGACTTTCTTTTATATATATCGATATAAAATGCTTTGCCCTGAATGACTGATGGATCAACGCACAGCCTAAACCGCTGATCGTAGAGACCTGAAACTTGGAGGGTGTGTTCTTTGTAAGACGTAGGCATCCGATATGGAAGGATTTTTCAAAATTCAACCCCTAAGGGGATGAAAAGGGGTTTCAAAGTTTTTATAGAACAATTCCGCGGGAACTTCGAATTTTCGCGGCTGAAACCGCGCGCGACAGCTAGTAATAATACCTATATAAAGATGGAAGTAACATTTTTTGAGTTATTGCTATCGGAATTTACAGATTTTGAAAAAAATTGTACAGTCAGCGAGAAAACGGTGATTTTTCAAAATTTCCTTCTTTTTTTTTTATAATTTATTTACTGAGAAAAAAGTACAAAATTTTTACAACGTTAGACACAAAAACCCAGCAGGGTTTATTTCGTGTCACATCTGGCATTAAATACAATACATAATATGTACTTACAGAAAGTTTCTCTGTCCGTACATTTTCCAAAGATATTCTTTCATACAAACCTTATCCTGATACTTACATGTGAATACAACAAAAATGAAATCAGCCCAGGCCCATAGGCTGAGCTATCCTCAAGCGATGCTGTACCTATCTGTGCCACTGAAATACAGCGCTACCGCTACATATTATGTATTTAGTATTCGCATTTCTGAAACTTGTGTGCTTTCCCATTTGTTTTCACAAATATCCACAAATCTGTACTTAATATTATAAAAAAGGAAACATTTGTTTTCTTTTATTTGTTTGTTATGATTTAACTCAAAAACTATTGGACCGATTTTAAAAATTCTTTCACCATTAAAAAGCTGCATTATCTCTAACATAGGCTATATAGTATCCAGGATTACCGCGGGAACTCGGAAATCAATGCGGGTGAAATCGCGGGGAACAGCTAGTATTCTATATACTTATTATTTTATTATGCATTGTACAATATTAATTTTTTGTTCTGTGTGTGTGGCGAATACTTTTTTATATACATTCTATTTCTGCTATTTTTATTTCCATAGTATATTTTGTTTGTTTGTTATTCTGTCTGCTCCTTGAACTTACGAGATTGCAATGTTTACACTCGAGCGGTCGTCTTGAAGTTCAATCCAATCTAATCGTATCTAATCTAATGCAGTGTTTATCTCAATTTTTTATGTTTTGAATGTTTGTTTAAAATCTCATATCTCTATAGAACGCTCTATAGACTGAATTTTATGCATTTTCTGTCAAATTACCTTGCGATGATTGCATTTTATTTGTATCCATCACTATACAACGTGTTAATGAATTACCCAAAAACCTGATATACCCCATTTAAAAAAATAAACATTAATGTTACTAAAATATTTAATACTTTAAAAGTTATTCAACATTAGTTTGGAGGTGAGCTATCTACGAAATTTCAAGCGCTACGCCCGCGCCTACGTGTCAATGACCGATTCGGCTTTTTTGTTGCGGGCGCGGCGTACGCGCCAAATACTGTAGGTATTATAAATAATTTAGACATGGGCTAGTAAAAATGAAAAAAATGTAACCTATATTAAAACATGGTGCGATCGATTCGGAAGTCGATTCTGAGCAAACTACTTTCTAGTTTTCAGTTAATTCATTAACACGTTGTATAGCTGTTGGCCGGGGCTTCGCCCCGAGGGTTTCATGATTAGTGACGCTTGGTTTCGCGGGCTAAGCCACGGTATACGGCTAGTGAATAAACATAATTAGAAAATAGATTATTCAATTTAATTTAGATCGTCATTATAATACCATACCGAATGAACATTTCGCATCGGATGCATTGGAATGAGCGATAGTGAACATTGGGGAACTAATTAGCTGAAGGTCGGCGACTGGTGTCGAACAGAATTGTTGTAATTAAATGTAAATGAACATTAGTTTAGTATTTTAACATCGAGGAATTTCAAATTATTGAGATTCAAAATTTATAGTTTACTAGCTGTGCCCCGCGTTTTCACTCACCGATATTAATGTCGGTGTTCCCGCGGGAATTCCAGGATGAAAATAACCAAAGTTACTCCTTATAACATTAGCTATCTGCGAGTGAAAGTCCCGTCAAAATTAGCCCAGCCGTTTCAGAGATAAGCCAGAACAAACAGACAGACAGAGAAAATTTTTAAAAGTTGGATTTTTATGTGAGTGTCGTATACCTTTGTGTGCATTATGTGAAAAGCTGTCAATTTGAAATTACAAACAGACACTTTAATTTCATTTCTATGTATAGCTGATTTAAAATCAGAATAGAAATTTAGAATTATTTATATAAATTTCTTCGATTATTTTATATTCACCTTCTAAAATAATATAGGTACCTACAGGCAAACATAAAAGCACAGAAGAAGCTATATTTAACAGATTATTATGAAATTATTCATTCACGTTTTCAGCATCCTTTTTAAAGCGGAATGCCCGCGGGAACTCCGAAATTACCACGAATGAAACCGCGGGGCGGTCAGTAGTGAATAAGGGCTCAGACATGACAACACGGTACACACGTGCCGCTGTGTGTGTGTCAGACAAAAACAACTCGAATGTATTTATCCACCATTTTACCAATAGATAGAGTAATTCATGGAAAAGGTTGAGGCTGTGGGTTGAGGTATGTAATTAATTTGTCATAGTCTAAGATCCCGCTATACAACGACCTTCACCGAGATGCTTATTTAATGAGACGTATTTTTTATGTTATTAAATATGCCAATAAATATATCCTATATGGGTTGCCTAACAAATTTCAGTCCAGAGTATTTTTAATTAATAATTAAAAAAAAATTTTTTTTTAAACATTGCACCGGTGAGATTATTAAATAAATTTGATACCAATCGAAAGTTTGAAGCCCATAGAATATGCAAACGTTAGGTTGCCTATTTTTTTCCGGTCATAACCACGGGTTGCCAGGTGTAAACAGGTAAATCTATACCTACTAGCATTTTGCAACGGTCTGATTATTGAATCAAACTTAGATAAAATGAAAGATTATTTCATAAGGAACACGGTGGTATAGGGTTGCCTGCGAAAAATCAGTCCCGAATTACGGTTGTCGAATTTTAAATAAATTAATAGCATGCGCACTCTCCTTCTTTAAATGGGCGGACTTTAAACAGCTGCTACGCTGCGTCCTTTTCTATGGATGGTTGGGCATGGGATGGTTGGTCTGGGACCTCTCTCTCACACACATTCATTTCACTCACTCACTCTCACACACACGCAGCGATATTTTATTATTTAAAATTCGACAACCGTAATTCGGGACTGATTTTTCGCAGGCAACCCTATACCACCGTGTTCCTTATGAAATAATCTTTCATTTTATCTAAGTTTGATTCAATAATCAGACCGTTGCAATATGCTAGTAGGTATAGATTTACCTGTTTACACCTGGCAACCCGTGGTTGTGACCGGAAAAAAATAGGCAACCTAACGTTTGCATATTCTATGGGCTTCAAACTTTCGATTGGTATCAAATTTATTTAATAATCTCACCGGTGCAATGTTTAAAAAAAAAATTTTTTTTAATTATTAATTAAAAATACTCTGGACTGAAATTTGTTAGGCAACCCATATAGGATATATTTATTGGCATATTTAATAACATAAAAAATACGTCTCATTAAATAAGCATCTTGGTGAAGGTCGTTGTATAGCGGGATCCTATACTATCAAGCTTTTGTGTTTTTAACCGACTTCCAAAAAAGGACAAGCCAAATATGGAGGGGGTAGATGGGCTAAGTCGACTCCCGCCACCAGCTCTTCGTGAGCAGGACAATCCAAGTGGGCAGACACCAGCGGGCTTGTCACCGAATTCAAACCGATCAGTGGTAGCACAAACCAATAATAATATTACGTGTGTTTTTGTCTTTTGGATTAAATCGGTATTTTGTTATTTTTAGTTTTGTGTTTTTGGGAGTCGGTTTTAATTTTTTTGTTAAAATTTTGTTTATGTTGAAACATAATGATAATAATTGCTGAAAGTGTCGCTGAAAGTGCTTAAAATTTCGCACACAACACGTTGTCAGAGGTATCTACACTTCTGTGTGTTGTCCATAAGGTTATTTTTGTCCCGGAATTCCCAAAATTACCGCGGTAGAAACCGCGGCGACCAGCTAGTTATGCATAAAAAGGTATTTAAGGCCGCTCACTATACAAGAGCTTTAAATAACTACAAACTAAAAGCTGAATGGGAAATGTCCAAAATTTTCCGCTAAGTATTTAAATTAGCATTTATATTAATTATTCCATACAAATAATAAATGTCTAACACAGTCTCGTGATATTTGAATGCTTCTAATTAAAAATCACTTGTCCAAAAGGTGAAGTCAAATTTATTGTTTTAACCAGTTTTTTTTTTTTTTTTTTAAATAGGTACCTATGTATCAGAGTCTATAGATATGGAAGAAACTTGGAAATGACTGAACAAAACAGATTTACTTATTACTGCGAGTAATTACTTGGGTGGCAACGTTTCTTTCACTGCCTTGTCCATTCCGGAAACAATTTTTATGGAATTTGGTATATATTATTATTTTTTCATCAGAAAAATGAGATGATTATGAATTATTATGAATGTGTCAACTCGTGCTTGCCAGTAATCGTTTTTTAATGACGATTCATAACAGCTCTATAGCGGAACGCGTCTAACTAGTTCGCCTAATCGCGACCTCGACTGTGCTAAAGGAAATTACACACACTCCATCAAATATTAATTCAGATGTTCTAACCAATATACCATCGTCGTGATGTGAATATAATTACGTATGGTAATTAGTAGAAAAATACGAAATTAGTAATACGTAATGCTATCCGGACGCAGATAAGCAATAACATGTTAACCCACAAAATTAAGCTCTTGATACAGAACGATTTATTGAGAGTTAGGGAACGTTTTTTAATTATGTATTTACCTAATTACATTGCTTAAATATGTAACTAAGTATTTAACATAAAAAATGTTGACACAAACGGCGCTCCTACTTTTAAAACATGATTTACTCAAAATTTCTCCAGTGTGGGTTAACACACTATTGCTTATCTATGTCCATCTAAAAGTCCATAATTATTTCATTAAAAAAAAAATTGACATTCAATATGAAAACATTATCAAAAATAATAATTGTAATATAATATATTGAATGACAATCCTAAATCCTTAGATACTATTATAAATGAGAAAGTGAGTTTGTTTGTTTGTGACGCTTTAACGCCTCAACGGTTCAACGGATCATCATGAAATTTTGCATACATGTTGGCAGGGGTAAAGAGAAGGACATAGTGTACCTAGTTTTTACTCTGGAATTCCCGCGGGAACTCCGAAATTACCGCGGGTGAAACCGGGGCACAGCTATAGTCTATAAATGCGAATGTAAGTTTATTTGTTTGTTATGTTTTCACGAATTAACTACACAACCGATCATCATGAAATTTTGTATACACGTTGTCAGAGATACAACAAAGGATATGGGTTTTTTTGTTCCGGAATTCCTGCGTGAACTCCGAAATTAACGCGGGTATTGTAACTACAATTATGACCGTTTCCATATGCAGTTATTGTTATGTTTTGATGTCAATTAGATACCTACTGTGAAAAGAATTGAAATTGATTAATGAAAGTTACGTAAAGAAAATACTTCGCTTACCTGGCTTTTTCACTTCGTCACTCACTTGCACTTCACTTGCACTCATTGTGTCGTGAACTTCACTAAACTTTCGAACCTTAAAAATATTGCTGCAACACCAATCGAAACACGGTTCAATCTACACAAATGCAGTTTTTTTTTCAACTTATATTGTATACACAAAATGCAGGTTTACTTGCAGTCTGTGTGTGTAAAAGTGAGTCGACGTATCCTCAAGGCATTACCGGGTAGGTGCTATCAGGAAATAATCAAAGATCGACGCCGGCGCACCTCATCGACTTCACAACTTAACTGACCACGCTCGACTTCTGCAACTAGTTTTATACTTCTGGCCAACATAATTTGTCTCTATGCAATTAGTCCGAGAGGGTGTACTAACCGCGAGCACTGTAGAAGAAATCAAACTAAATTCCTGGGTCATCTTAAGGCTCGTGGTGTCGCCAACGACCTTGGGCGTTGAGGCGTGGCCTAATTTTCTCGCCCCCGCTACCCGCACCCAAACATCGCGCGATAATGTACGTAGGGTCAGTGGAACAGTTATCGGCACTCCATCAAATCTATCATTATTTTAATTGATATTACATTGAGTCATGCAAATATTTTTATATCGTATTTTTTATGTTTTATTTTAATACTTTAATAATGAAGGTAAATAATTATTGATGTTTATTTTTATTATATTGTAATTTTACTATAAAGGATTAATGATATCAAATTCGTAGTTAAATAGGTAGTTAAATTAATTTATTATTTTACAATTTAGTACTTATTTAGTACAATTTAGTACCTATACACAAATTGATTTTTTTCTTTTCACATATTTAGTGTACCTATTTGGTACCTTTAGGTACCGAATTTATTTTTAATTTATATCGTCCCAGAAAAAAGTAGTAGACTAATCAAAATTTTCGCCGTAAGAAAACATATTTGCTGTAAGTAACAAAACACCAACTTTTCACCAGAAACATTTTTTTTATAAAATTGAAAATAAAGCAACTTTTTAACAAGAACTGACAGAATTGTGATTTTTTTTGTACATAGTTTTGTTAAGTTAAGGGTGCGCTCCGCCAGATTATGCAGCTCTTATCCGATAGAGGCCGCGGACGGCGCCATAAAAGAGTTTTCTCAATTTACAGAGAATCACAAGGTTAAAAAATAGATTTTGATGATGGCTGCGAGAGAATGAGTGTTTAATACATCTTTAATTTAAAATTTTTATATGGCTTTACGCGCATTATTATCCTTTAACTACACGAAAATATCGAATAACTGGCCGAAACGTAGTCACACACACATGCAAATCGATTAATACTAGACGATTAGGATTCGTAATTTGGCTACCTCAACAAGAGTCTCGGTGGTGTGCGTCTTTTTTTGTAAACTATGAATCGTGAAAATCTTGTGTTCAAACCTTAGATTTCGATTCCACTTTTTGACCACGTGATCACATAGATATGACGAAAACATGAAGTTTGAGTACCAACACGATGGGTCTGTAACTTGTAGTTTCCGAGATACAGGCTATCGAAGATTTGATCTCGTGATCACATAGATATCACGAAAACATGAAGTTTGAGTACCAACACGATGGGTCTGTAACTTGTAGTTTCCGAGATATAGCCTATCGAATATTTGACCACGTGATCACATAGATATGACGAAAACATGAAGTTCGAGTACCAACACGACGGGTCTGTAACTTGTATTTTCCGAGATATAGGCTATCTAACATTAGATCACGTGATCACATAGATATGACGAAAACATGAAGTTTGAGTACCAACACGATGGGTCTGTAACTTGTAGTTTCCGAGATATAGGCTATCGAAAATTTGACCACGTGATCACATAGATATGACGAAAACATGAAGTTTGAGTACCAACACGATGGGTCTGTAACTTGTAGATTCCGAGATACAGGCTATCGAAAATTTGACCACGTGATCACATAGATATGACGAAAACATGAAGTTTGAGTACCAACACGATGGGTTTGTAACTTGTAGTTTCCGAGATATAGGCTATCGAAAATTTGACCACGTGATCACATAGATATGACGAAAACATGAAGTTTGAGTACCAACACGATGGGTCTGTAACTTGTAGTTTCCGAGATACAGGCTATCGAAGATTTGATCACGTGATCACATAGATATCACGAAAACATGAAGTTTGAGTACCAACACGATGGGTCTGTAACTTGTAGTTTCCGAGATATAGCTTGTTGAAAATTTGACCATGTGATCACATAGATATCACGAAAACATGAAGTTTGAGTACCAACACGATGGGTCTGTAACTTGTAGTTTCCGAGATATAGGTTATTGGAAATTTGACCACGTGATCACATAGATATCACGAAAACATGACGTTTGAGTACCAACACGATGGGTCTGTAACTTGTAGTTCCGAGACTATATCTCGGAACACACGTTGCATCACGTGGTCACATAAGACACAATAAAAATATTATTTTCATTGCATCGGAGAATTTGGAGATAAACGCTGAATTTTATCACCCCAGGCCGAGATACAACCTTTCGAAAATATGGTCTCTCTCTTTTACTCATCGTGAAAACAAGAAAGAGATAGCAAGAATTTATTCAACACAAAAATATAAAATACTTTTACCCGTAAGTTACGTTATACCTCATCGTACGTGACGCAGAACCAAAACGTCTTTTCCAACTTTCCACAAGTTATTTGTATTCGCTTCGGCTACTAATAGGTACCTACTACATCAGTAATAGGTATATTTTTAAATACAATTCTAAATTATCTTGGTAGGCAAAATTGTCAAAACTCACGGCACAACGCCGCGCCACCTTGTGATCCTTTTGGAATTCACTACAAACTACTGCATTCGGGGGACTTGTCAGTCTACAGCCTAACTACAGCTGTTTATAGACCGGGCCGCCATTTTCGTACACTTATAAGTGTATTCGTTCTCTCACACAAGCAAAGGTTCGACCGAAATTTAATTCATTTTGAAATGATTGTAATTATGTTATTTCTTCACTATAATATGCAAAGATTTTGGGCTGTGCGTTATCGTAACAAGTAGTAGTATTTTATTAAATGAAGTCTAATAAATAAAAACAGGCGGAATGCCTTTAATATAGCTACGGCAGTTTGTATGAAAACTAGACCTTTAGACCCACCTTAATGTTAGTTGCAATTAAAATATTTTCACTAAAGTTACAAGGAAACAGGTTTTACTACTTACAGCATTCTTCGATTTGTATGCAGATAGAAAATTGCTGTATATTTTCCGATATCTAAAATGCTGTAGCTGTATATTTTTATTTTTATTAATTTATTGATTAATTTAGTAAAAGAAAGTAATAAAACAAAAATGTGTTTATAAAATTGCCTTTTGTTACAAAAAAATACAATGAACCAATAATTAAAATTCAGTGAAGTCCAGTTGCCCAACTTTTTGCAGCTTTTTTTTTCGTGGCATTTTTGATGTCGCTACCTTATTTTGCTCACAAAATTAATTTGGCGTAACCAAGCGGATTGCGACAGCGCGACGCACAGCCTACCCGTTTGAATGCCAGCGCCAGACTGACTCCCGTCGCCCGCGCACGGACCCGCTCGTGACCATTTGTAGTGAATGTGGTATAAAAAACATTTCGTCAAAACTATGTATTATTTTGGAACGATAAATGCTCAGTTTTAAGTTAAACAAGTTAGCAATCTTTTCCTGAAAGAATCGTGAAATTATCACTTGTAGTTTAGAAGCAGTAGCGTATTTCAAGTTGAAAACAGCTTCATTTCAATGTTTTTTTTTGAATAGTATTTTGTAGACTACAATTTATTTAAATGCTCAGATTGAAGTTCATATATCAATCTTTAATATATGTTAATTCTGGAATCGTCAGTAGGCTAATTTATGAGCTTTAGGGCCTCAAAAATGATCGTTTCACGACTCCATGCGCCTTAAGTCAAAGTCAAAGTCAAAGTCAAATCCTTTATTCAAATTTGGCCCATAATGTGGCTCTTTTTGGCGTCAATACAGTTACAGTTATTATTACAGCACCCATAAAATATCCACCCTTCACAGCTTCCTAGTGCTATGACTGAAGAGAAGAAGCTGCGCAACAAACTCTTCAGCAGCACGCTGAGAGTTTAAAGTTACAATATATCTATAATATATATAATTAGTGGTAACTCAACTTGCAATTAATTATGTGAGAAATGGATCCAAACAGGGGATCTTAGTGGACCCCTCCATCCACATTTGTGTGATATTCATTTATTTTTGAGCAAACTTTTAATATTTCTGACTTATTTTAACCGATCACTTTTAATACCTAACTTATTTGGTCTCATAGAAAAAGTGGCATAAAATAACCCCTATTCTTGCGTGTAGTGTAAAGTTTGGGGTCGCTGTAATTATGTTTAGGGGCAGTATAATTAGGTACGGTGGATTTTTATTGTTACCGATTTTTATTATATTTTAATTAAACAACTTGAAACATTATAATTATCAATTGATTATGATAATATCAATTGTGAAACAATTTTATTTTATTGAAGTTAATTAATGATGTTATAATTATCTGAACAATGCTGCGTATCAATGGCGTTTGTAAACTTTTGTAATATCTATTGTACATCTTAGTATATTCTATATATCTTGGTATGCTTTCTGAATATATCTGACCTGTTACTTTCGGAATTACCGCAAGATATCTTGAGGTATCTCAAGATGAAGGTACCCTATCTGCTATTCTAAGACCTTTTATTACTTACTAGCTGTCCCCCGCGATTTCATCCGCGGTAATTTCGGAGGTTGCGGGAAAAAAGTATTCTATGTCCTTCTTCGTACCTCGACAGTAGTTTACGGTGATTAGCTGTTCCCGGATTAGTGCCGGAGTTCCCGCGGGAATTCCGGGATAAAACCTATCCTATTTTTCAAGTTGGACCATATTATAAGTGGTTACAAAATTTTATCAAAATCCGTTCAGTAGTTTCGGAGTCCATCGCGGACAAACAACGTGACACCTGATGTATATATATTAAGATAAGATTAGATGATAAAAAATAAACACTGAAATTCCCTATTTGCCCGGCTGACTGTACAGCGGACGGGACACGTGCTGTCCACGTAATCATTTAGTTTTTTCGTATTAAATTTTTTTAACAATGTAGTTTTAAACTCACGCTCGAACGATCTCGTTGATGATTCTGTTCGTATATGTTGTCACGCCGTCGACTTTTATTACTACAATATGTTTTTACGCCACCATGCGCAAGAGATGTGCTTCCCTGGTGCGCAGGGTGCGAAATTTAAAAAAATTTTATCGAGCCATTTTATCGATTTTCGTCGACATATTGTATGGCTTTGTCGACGAGAATCGACAAAATGGCTGGATAAAATTTTATCGCGTTGCGCATCTTAGCCCCCCAGCGGAGCTAGGATGCGCAATATGATAAAATTTTATCGAGCCATTTTATCGATTCCCGTCGAAATAATATATCGTTTTGTCTACCAGTGGTAAAAAATGTTTAACCGAATCTAGTCTTAACTCAATACCCCATTACTGCACTTTTTTGCTTGGACGCCCACAAATATTTGTGGTGTCGACAATTTTATCTTTCGTGACCGGGCATGATCGCGCAACGGCTGGACTGCCCGTACACGAGTCACTGCCGTGCCATATCCAGTGGGATGGCGCGGGGTTGACTCGTGTACTTATCCAAAATGTATATTTTTATTTAATAGTATCTTGTTAACTACTAACACATAGTTTTTAAGTGCGTAATACTAACCAAAATGAGTCAATGTTACTTGAAATTAAATAAATTAAAAAAAAAAAATCTATACAAGTACAAATTTTATGGATGGAATTTCGGAGTTCCCGTGAGAATTCCGTGAAAAAAGTACCCTATATCACTAAGGACTACTGTCGCTTCCTAAAAAAAAAGAATTTTTGAAATCCGTGCAGTAGATTTTGAGTTTATTCGTTACAAACATACAAAAAATATCTTTCCTCTTTATAATATTTGTAGACTCGCTGTCCCCCGCAGTTTAACCCGCGTTAAGTTCGGAGTTGCCGCGGGAATTCCGAGATAAAATTGTCCTATCTACTTCTACATACCCCGGACAACGTGTATGCAAAATTTTATAATGATCGGTTGAGTAAATAAGGCTTGAAAGCGTTGTTTATAATTACGTCATCACTATCTTCTTAATATATGTAAATCACGTGTCACGTTGTTTGTCCGCGATGGACTCCAAAACTACTGAATCGATCGTGATGAAATTTGGTCACTGTGTTGTATTTGGCCCAACTTATAAGATAGGATAGTTTTTATCCCGTAATTCCCGCGGGAACTCCGGAATTAATGCGGGGAACAGCTAATCACCATAAATTACTGTCAGTGCAGGGGCACAAAGAAGGAGAGTAACTACTTTTTTCCCGGAATTCCCGCGGGAACTGTGAAATTTCCGCGAGTGAACTCGCGGGGGACAGCTAGTAAATATATAAATTAATACTATAGATAACTACTAACTAACTATAGATAAACTCCAAAACTACTAAACGAATTCTAATGCGGTTTTTACTACAGGAGTAGGTACAGAGAAGGACATAGGGTAGGTACTTTTTGTGGCGAAATTCTGGCGGGAACTCCGAAATTTATGCGGGCAAAACCGCGGGAACAGCTAGTAGTATATAGTTTGAGTATTATTCCAAAAGTATTTATAGGAAAACCTATTGAAATTATACACCATCATTAATATTATTCAGATTGACACTTCGGTATCTGTTATAATAATAACAATATTTGTTTTTTGAGAAAAGATTAGCATCGCTGACATTTTTTATTTGAGTTTTTTATACAAGTTTCGATATCAACTTCATATCTTTAGAAACCTGTTAGGAACGTCGTAAAATGATAAATAAAAAATATTGATATTTGTTTTTAATAAGACTGACTGGTTTTTGCTTACAAACTTATAAAATGTGATTCTGTGTAGCACGTCAGTAGGTAGGTAGGTACAGATAGTATCTAAAATATTTAAAAAATTTTTACTGTCGTCGTTTTACTAAAAAAACCCGGTAAATAAAACAAATTGATTACGCCCAAAAACGTGTGAAATTGTGTCGCTAAATATTGATTACATGTAAAAAAGTCCATAATATTGATTACATGTAGAAGAGTCCCTAAATATTGATTACATGTAAAAGAGTCCATAATATTGATTAGAAAGAAAGAAAGAGACATACAAGTAGAGATTCTGAACAGATTAAATTACATGTATTGAATAGAATTAATAAGGTTTTCGCTCTATACTAAGTACCTATGTATGTATAAGTACCAAAATCAATATTTAGAGAAATTATTTCAAACTTTTTTGGCGGTAGAGATTGTTTCAAACGTTTTTGGCGGTAACCCAAAATTAAGTTTATTCACATAACGGTATTTTAATAAAAACACGGCAGCGTTTAACTTTGATATCTAACTAGCTGTTCCCCGCGTTATTTTCGGAGTTCCCGCGGGAATTTCGGACAAAAGTTCCCTATGTCCTTCTCTGTACCCCTGACAACGTGCGTTCAAAATATGATGAAAAACGGTGGATTAGTTAAGACGTGAAAGCCTAACAAACAAACCCCAATCGCGTTTATAATATTGCACTATGTTAAAACTACCTGACAAACGTGACTACATATTTTTGATACAAACTGACGCCTGACTTATAATTCTTAAGTGCTTATAATATCACTAGGTGTTCTCAGCGGCTTCACCCGCGTTTTTACGGGATTCCTAGTGGAATTTCAGGATAAAAAGTACCCTATTAACCTTTTGCGTATCCCTGACAACGTGTTTGCAAAATTTCATGATGATCGGTTGAGCCCTTAAGGCGTGAAGCCTAACAAACAAACTCACATTCTCATTTATAATATCGGAATGGCTACTTTAGAATAATTTTAATGAAGCAGGCGGAGCCGCTGGTTACTACTGTATCTAGTTATAAGGGAAATTATATAAGTATGATAATAATATTTCAACAAAACTTCCAAATCTATGTTTGTTGTTCTACGAGTTGTAATCCTCACTATTTTATATGTGAAAGTGAGTTTGTTTGTTAAGCTTTCACGCCTCAACGACTAAATCGATCATCAAGAAATTTTACATACGTGATGTCAGGGGTATAGAGATTGACATAGGGAACTCCAAAATTACTGCAGGTCCCCACGGCTTCACCAGCATTAGTTTCGGAGATCCCGCGGGTATTCCGAGATAAAAGTACTTACTACCCTATATTTTTTTCTGGACTTACCCTTGGCAACGTGTAGGTAGTACGCAAAATTCAATGTAGTTTCTTCCGCATTAATTTCGGAGTTCCCGCGGGAATTCCGGGATAAAAAGTAACCTATGTCCTTCTCTGTACCCCTGATAACGTGCGTGCAAAATTTCGTGGTGATCGGTTGAGCCGTTTACGCGTGAAAGCGTAACAAACAAACTCACTTTCGCCTTTATAATATTAGTAAGGATTATGTAAATTACTAAGAGAGTATGGTTTAAAGTACCTAACTATTATGTAAAGATAGATATGAAACTAGGAAGCAACATTCATTGATTATTATACCTACTCTTTGGTAATCGAATACAGCTCCTTTACATTGCTAAGTTGACAATCTTTATTGCTGTAGAATGCTAAGGAACTTTTCATGCAAATCTTTTCAATTTACGTAAAGACGATGTGTCTACACATTTTAGATTAGTTACTGTTTATGTTTGTTTCTTTTTCTTGTGTACTGTGGTAAAATAAAGGTATTTTCTTCTTCTTTCTTCTTCTTCTTGTATTAATTTTGGTCGCAGCAATTTATATCTCGGTCGAAGTCTATCGAAGGGATAAACCTTCAATTCCATACAATTCCTTTAACCTGGTCCATTTTCAGCGTGGAGACATACCACACAAATGACAAATTATGATATTGTTTCTTGTTTAGTTTTATTTCATTATTCTTTATTTTGTTTTTTCTTTTTTTTGTTATTACCTATTTATTTTGTTATTATTTATTTTTTATTTTGTTTTCTTTTCATTTGTGTTGTTCTATATGTGTTCATTTGTGTTGTGTTTCTCCTCTTGCTTGAATAAATCTTTCTTTTTTTTTTCTATGTCATAGAGGGCAAAGGGGCAAGTGGTACACCTGATGGTAAGTGATTACCGCCGCCCATAGACATCTGCAACACCGTGCAGGTGCGTTGCCGACCTGGAATGGGGATGGGAACTGGCTTTCAAGTGGGGCTGCCGGAACACACCGTTAGGTGCTTGGCGACAGATTTGCAACTTGAAGGTGGTAGCTAGCCAGCCGGGCACTAGAGAGCGCCCTACCATCATGCTATGGTTGCCTCACGATGTTTTCCTTCACCGACAGCTCAAGCTCATTGTTAGGGTTTGAACCTACGCCTTGCGGCGTTTGATCCGAACGCACCAACCACTGAGCTATCATCGCATTCTTTCTTTCTTTCAATTCAATCCTCTAAAAATGTTTCCTTGTTACCGAACTCACGATCTCCGACGTCCGTGGCGAGTATCGCGCCACTAGACAATGGGGGAGGTCAGTCATGTAAATCAGATAGAATAGCCAGTGAAGGGCGTTCATTTATCATATTTATACAACCTTAATAGGTTTATTGTGAACCATTTTTGGTATGCTTTGTTGAGAGACCATTTCGCAGGGACAGTCCGGAAGGTTTGTTCGAGGAAGTTGAATTCTTTTGTCATATAAAACTATTGATCTTTGACTGCGATGCCTTAATTAGCTTTCAAGTCGTATTTAGTTGCGTCAGTTATAGCATCATAATGAAGTACGTAATAATCCTTAGGTACTTTTAATTAATGCAATAGATAATAATCTAATATATATAAATCACGTGTCACGTTGTTTGTCCGCGATGGACTCCGTACCTACTGAACGGATTTTGATAAAATTTTGTAACCGTTTATAATATGGGCCAACTTAAAAGATAGGATAGTTTTTATCCCGGAATTCCCTCGGGAACTGAAGGACATAGAGTAATTTTTCCCGCAACCTCCGCGGGAACTCCGAAATTACCGCGAATGAAATCGCGGGGGACAGCTAGTCTAATATATGTATATAAATCACGTGTCACGTTGTTTGTCCGCGATGGACTCCGAAACTACTGAACGGATTATGATAAAATTTTGTAACCCTTCATAATATGATCCAACTTAAAAGATAGGATAGTTTTTATCCCGGAATTCCCACGGGAACTCCAGAACTCAGGGGTACAAAGAAGGACGTAGAGTACTTTTTCCCGGAATTACCGCGGGAACTCCGAAATTACCGCGGATGAAATCGCGGGGGACAGCTAGTATTATATGTAAATGTATTTTTATAGTAACGTTGATTTGTACAAAATGATTAAAAAGATATTATTATAACATAATATAACAAATTTCTTATATTTAAATCACTCCATAGTATATCCATACATATATAAAATGCTTTGTCCTGAATGACTGATGGATCAACGCACAGCCTAAACCGCTGATCGTGGAGACCTGAAACTTGGAGGGTGTGTTCTTTATATGACGTAGGCATCCGATAAGAAAGGATTTTTTGAAAATTCAACCCCTAAGGGGATGAAAAGGGGTTGCAAAGTTTGTATGGAACAATTCCTCGGGAACTTCGAAATTATCGCGGGTGAGACCGCGCGAGACAGCCAGTATAATACGTATATAAAACGAAGTCGCTTCCCACTCTGTCTGTACGTCTCTATGTATGCTTAGATCTTTAAAACTACGCAACGGATTTTGATGCGGTTTTTTTTAAATAGATAGAGTGATTCATGAGGAAGGTTTATACGTATAGTTTTTCCTGAAATTCCCGCGGGAACTCCAAAATTACCGCGAGTGAAACCGCAGGGGACAGCTAGTTAACTTAGAAGTGTTGAAGGACACTTCCTACATCTATGGGTACTACAACATAAAGAGTAGAATCCGGTTATAAGTAAGTGGGGAGAAGAAATAACTGGTCACATTATATAGGTTCTTTTTTGACTACGTCTTCCTGTAGGGTTTTTCTTTTTTCTTTTCGCACTGCAATTATTAGTTTGCGATTTCCTCTGTTTGGATAAGTCGGTTTTAGGAAACGTGTTTTATGGTATCGTGTTTTAAAGTATATTTTCATTACTCATACTCGGAAAGTAGGTCTGAAGTTGCCTGAGAAGCGGGTTGAAAGTAACACTTTTCAGCCTTAGGGAGAATCGCTTTCAACTAACAGCTGGATACTGCAGAAACCCAAGTTTTTTTTTATGTCATAGGGGGCATACTTACTGGCCAGTAGCACACCTAATGGTTGATTTATGTAAAATAAAATTCACTAATTTTTTTCTTTAGCTAATTCCTATTTTTATTTTGACTTTCCTTGCATTCGTAATGAAAAGCACAGTGTTATCCTCGAGAGAAATACTTATTTAGTCCCTCGATCTATTACCCCGTATAACCCCGTCTCGGGACTAAATAAGTTACTTTCACCCCTAGGATAACAATGTACTATTCTTTAAGAAAATTAAATTAAAAAACCATTTATTGCCAAAAATAAAAAATCATACCTATAGTTAATTAAACTTAAAATTCTTACTCAGATACTAATAATTTATATTACAATACAATATAATTCTTATCTATAAAAATTATAATATAATAAGGAGAGCCCCAGGAGACAATTAATAAAAAATAATGTGCATTCATTAATAATGATGATGAGATAGTTACAAAAACAGTTAAATTAATTCTTAATTTCAATACAAACTTGTTTTTCACTAATCGATTGACTTTATACAACGATAAAGTTGATATTAAAACGGTAATCTGTCTGTTCTCCCTTCACGTCTAAACCACTCAAATGATTTTGATGAAATTTTTGCACACCCGTTTTCAGAGGTACAGAGAAGGACATAGGGTACTTTTATCAAGGAATACTCACGGAAACTCCGATAATTCGCAGGAATTCCGGATTTAAGTACCCTATCTCTGTATCCCTGACAACGTGTATACAAATTTTTATGATGATCGGTTGAGCCGTTAAGGCGTGAAAGCGTAACAAACAAACAAACTCACTTTCGCGTTTATAATATTAGCAGGGATCTCCTACGGCGTTACGTGCTAACTAAATTAAGCAATTATCTGTGAGTACCTAGAATATAGAATATAATCCCACTCGCATTTGAGATGTTAAAAATAATCCCATTTAACGATAATTTTGAATATACAAGAGATATCCATTTAGGCGCGAGACACAATGTCGCAAGGCGATGTAATACCTACATATATATATATACATACAATATAATACCATTATATATATAATGGTATATTATAATATATATAATGGTATTTTATCTAAGATAGGACAGATTAATTGACGGGAGTAAGCGGAAATCTATGGGATCTGAACTGCCTCGTTAACCAAGTTGACAATCCATCGGTATCTTTATTTCGCTTGGTCACGTAAAACTGGACTTTTGATTGGACGACTTTACGTGCCATCTGACCTGACGATTCGTTACTTATGGATTGTCAATTTGGCTAAAGGGATTGGCGCAAAAACGAACTGCTAATGCAGAATCCATTGAGAACAAAATTATACTTCTGATAGCTAGTCTTTCAGCAATGAACATTGTCTTCAGTGATGCTACAGAAGACTACGACTATGTTAAGAAACATTCTACGCCCTCCGCCAACACCCTGCTCGTGTGCACACAAGCCGCCCACCTGCGACAGGTGGGCAGTCGAAGTGGCTTGTACGGTGTGTGGTCAAAAAGTTAGACGCTCATATCTTGGACCTAGAAAATTTACAGTTTGCTAAACGCAAATACATTAAAATCTTTAGGAATGTAACTAGGTATATAGAACGACAAGGATTTATACCCGGCACGTTGAATCTAGGTATTACGATTCAACTTACCCGTAATAGCAATGCTTTCATTAGCAAGGTACATTACGCGATTCTATTATACGTATTTGTGAAGGGTAACAAATATAACCTTTTATGACGTCTGAGGAAACATTGGATTGCTATACAGAGCTACTGAGCAAACTAGTGTAGCTTTGAGAATCATAAATTCCCCGCCTATTCAAGCATTTGATTTTGGCTTTTAGATTGAAAATGTTAGTAACAGGCTTACTCAGACGATTCGTTTTATTGTTTTATGTGCAACTAGCTGTTCCCCTCAGAAGAATAACTCTGTCGGAATAGGGGTGTTGACTACATTTGAAAATCAAAATTCTAATTAGTCCGTCAGTCACAAAATAAAAAAACAATAGACACGTATTTTTTGCTTTTTTAAATAAATTAAAATATACAGAGATAAAGCGCATTAAAGTTTAGGATGAGGAGGTCGTGACGTCACTAACCGCAAAACCGCCATACAAACTGTCAGAATAGTGACGTCACGCGAAATTTCAACTCAATATATCGCCGTTATTTTTGGATTACGTAAAATAAGAAAAAATACGTGTCCAATATTTTTTAATAATCTACAAGATGGACTAAAAAAGAAAAATTAGTCAACATGCCCATTCCTGTGGGAACTCCGGAGTTTGTGATATTGTAGGGGGTAATCTCTGGATCTACTAAACCAATTTTAAAAATTCTTTCACTTATAAGAAGCTACAGTGATCGGAGTGACATAGGGTAGCTACTTTTTATCCCGGAATTCCCGAGGGAACTTCGAAATTACCGCCGATGAAACCGCGGGGGTCAGCTTGTATGAAATAAAGATAATCGAGTTTGGTTTAAGGTCTGATTGCTGTGAATTTTAGGTTTATAGACTAGAGGGTGGTTGGAATTACGACTAGTGTAAACAATATGTTGGTTAATTATCCTATTAAGGATAGAAAATTATTTAAAAAGTATAGGTGTACGTCCTGACCCGTTTTATTAAAGAAAAAACTGTTATAAAACTCATTCTCTACAATTTTATTGGTTGGTGGAAGACACGGGAAAACACTGCGGTACCAGGCAAGCATAAAGTGCATGGATAACTAACAAAAGCTCCCCAGTGAACTACGTTATAGTTTGCATTAAGCTTAAAAACTACATTTTATTACTCGGAGAGGTATATCTCAGGATAAAAATCCTTTTTTAACTGACGTCTACTGTCTATGTTAATAAGGCAGGTTGATGGATTAAGTAACTTTCGAAATTTCTTGATTAGCGCATGAGTTTTTTTTATGAATTTCTGACTTTTTCCGTAGATTTTCGGAAAATTCTTTAACACAAACAAAAAAAAAAAAACAAAGAAAAATCAGACAAATCGGTCAAACCAGTCTCTACTATACACGTGGCAATTGATTTTTTAATTTCAAAGTCAATATAAAGGTCACCCGTTATCAGAGACGTAATAAAATATGGCCAAACATAATAATTTAAGACAATTTTACATTTAAAGTTCACGGCGGACTAACTCGACATGACAAAATAAAAGCATTTACCTACAACAAATCACTCAAAGCACTCGGAAAAGCGGAAGCTCATGAATTTTAAGCCTTAAATAAGTTAAGTGGTTGTTTTACAACACTCGAAATTATGGACGTAAAATTTTCAATTTCCTATCTCATTTTACTTTTAGATAGGGAAATATGATAGCCATAAGTATATATCGCAGTATAAGAACCAGATGAACGAATTTAAAACATTTCTTCAATTTTACAGAAGAGCTAAAAAACGGTGAAAATATCACGTCGTCAAACTTGAAAGCCTTTTTATTCCATTTTTTATGGAACTGAAGAAATATTAATCGGACAATTACGTCGTTATAGCATATTAGTTTTAATGCTTTTCGAACAATTATATGAAAAAACAAAAATGATTTTTGAGCTTTTGGAAGATACGTTCATCTGGTTCTTATACCGCGATACACGTGTTCCTTTATTGATGATAGACCATCTATAAAGTACGTCACACGTTAACGGGGAGGGAGGGGGTCGACGAAATGTGACATTATGTAACAGGGGGTGGGACGGGTCCTGAGTTTCGTGACGTCACATTATAAAATCTTATACATCCAAGTGCTAAATGCCAAATTTGAAATATTAATGAAAAACTTAAAAATATTTCAATCTCTTATCTGTATATTGTTGGCGAACTAAGGTTTTACTGTGCCTATACCCTTGACAACGTGAAGGTAGTATGAAAAATTTAATTTAGTTTCTTCCGCGTTAATTTCGCAGTTCCCGTAGGAATTCCGGGATAAAAAGTAGCTTATGTCCTTCTCTGTACCCCTGACAACGTGTATGCAAAATTTCGTGTTGATCGGTCGAGCAATTTAGGCAACTATAAGAAAAACAGTGATTTACATAATCTAAACTTAAGAAATAAAGATAAACTCGCTGTGCGTAAGACTAGGCTCCCTAAAATTTCTAAGTCATTTAGAGGACAATGTATACGCTTTTACAAAAAACTCCCAAACGATGTAATTAATTTTTTCAATTAATAAATTCAAGACACTTATTAAACACAGATTATGCGATAAAGCATATTATAGTGTAGTAGACTATTTAAATGATACAGACGTTTGGGAATGAATTGCTCTATCCACTTACTATTTTTTGTTCTCCTAGTTTATAAGATCATTAAAAGAGGAGAGGAGGAGGTTCTCAGCAGAGGACGTATTCCGAACTGACGGTAATTTATAGTTCTAAGAACCTGCTGACGATTACAAGTGATTGTAACCAATCCTAAGTAATAAATAGCTTTTGAATTTTGAATTTTGAGCCGTTTAACCGCGAAAGCGTAACAAACAAACTCACTTTCGTATTTATAATATTAGTAAGTATAGTAAGGATTCATTTACTAACTGTGCTCCTGATACAACTCTTGCAAAGAAGCGTATATACACACACGCAAGCGTTTTCTTCAGTAAACAAAAGCTGATTTAACGAGCCCCGAGATAAGCAGCGAGCGAGGCTCAGGGACCTCCCTTATTACATTACAACATCCCCGTATCTCTGCCGTCGCGAAAATAAGATATCGCACTCTGTGAATACTTAGGGCTGGATTAACATAGATTTCTTTGCTAAGTAGAGCGATGGCTGCGCTTAAGAGTGGATTTGCTCCGAACTTTATATTTGCGACACTTTAGATGGCTATATCTCTTATGTGTATAGCTTTTGAGCGACTTGACCGAAACGAAAAATAAATATTAACGAAAAATTTTAGCTACTTTGTTATTCATTATTATAATAGTGGGTTTTTTTTTTTTTTTAATAAGTCATTCGTTTCAGAAATTAGCCGCTATACGTCCAAGCATACAAACATTGGTTCTATATTATTAACTAGATGTTTATATTCCAAATTAAAATTTAAATACACTTTATTGCCTCAGGAGATATAATTAAAACTAAAACAAATAAAAAGTAAAGACAGAGCAAAACGCGGCCTTATTGCTAGAGGCAATCTTTTCTTTTCTTTTTTCTTTTCCATTTCGGTGATGAGCTATTTCTCGCGTTGATTTCGGAGTTCCTGCGGGAGTTAAACTAATACTATATATGCTGTGCTGTTGGTGTGCCAATAAATAAATAAATAAATAAATAAATAAACATAGTTTATTTTTTCAGGTTTGTACTGGTGAAAGGATTTTCAAAGTCTGTTCAGAAAATTACAAACTTTACCTTATTATAATACAACTTCAAAACCCAGAGATCTACTTGATCCTATCAGCTGTGGTCGCAGACTGAAATTTTGGAGGAGGTCACTTGGTCGAAACCTGAAATTTTGGTGGGGGTCACTAATGTATTAGTATACTTAAAGAGGGAAAAATTTTTGCTAGAGTCCCGTAAGACCGTCTCGTCTGAGCAATGGCTGTAACACCGGACCTTGTTACGATAAGAGAAAAGTACTGTGCGTTGGAAGTCAGTGGCCGCTGGTCAATTTGTTGTTATCATATTACGTTACTCTTGGGTCCAGCTGACGTGCATTTCATATTTCTGTATAAATACAAGAATTATGCCCTAAATGCTATAAGTAGGTATGAAACGAGGCGGCGCGCGGCGGTATGCCACTCGGTATGATATCCCGCCACATTTAAATTGTGTATTAGCTGTGCCCCGCGGTTTCACTTGCGGTAATTTCGGAGTTCCCGCGGAAAAAAGTACCTTATGTCCTTCTCTGTACCCCTGACAACGTGCATGCTAAATTTTATCCAACTCCCTTCAGCCGTTTTTGCGTGATTGAGTAAACGTATGCGAGAATTGACCTCTCTACAGTTTTATTATAAGTATAGATATAGAATATAGATATTGGATTTTTTGCCTTTAATAACAAACTTAGTATTATTATTATTTCATCTTTATTTTTTACTAGCTGAACCCCGCGGGTTCACCGCGGTATTTCGGTGTTTCCGCGGGAATTCCGGGATAAATAGTACCCTATGTCGCTCAGGATCACTGTAGGTTCTTATGAGCGAAAGTATTTTCAAAATCGGTTCAGTAGATCCAGAGATAGCTGTTTACCGTGGTTATACCATTAGAAAAAGCAGATAGAAGCTACAGCACTATCAGTTTTTTTATTATGAGAACCGTATAATATATATTTACACATCCGTTTACACTTTTCAATTTGCTTTTTAATTATAGATTACGTAATTATATTGAAATCAATAAACTGTTATTAATAGTTTCGCTATCGGATAACTTCTTATGACCTTAGGTTATCATTCTCTCCAATGGTCATTGAGCCCCGACCGAGCTAACGAGTTTCCTCCAGCGAATGTTGCGGGCGTAACAAAGTATCGTTGATATCGGCCCGCTCAATATGCGTTCATTAGAATTCTGCGATCGTTTCGTATTAGCCCGCCCGTATATTCGCCCGCCCCGCTCGTGCGCGATCGGGATGGAAGCGTCAAAATGACGACACCTCGGAGAGTTCTTGACAGGAAAAGAAGATGTCAGTGCCCTTATTACCAGCGCTGCGTGTACCCGCACCTAGCTCATGCTGAGTTGGTGACCTTTTCGGCTGTATCGGAACATAACTGTCAATGACAACTGACAGAAGGCGGCTGTACGTCACACGGGGCTCGGAGTGCTTGAGAGATACCTATCGAACTAATGAGTAAAACGTTAAAAGTCTGTAATTAATTTAATATTAAGATATCCTAAATAAACATATTGAAGTCAATATCCTCGTGTTTGATTGACAACAATACAGAGCATGCAAGAGATATCTTTAGATTAGTCTAGACTGTTTATGTTTGTTTCTTTTTCTTGTGTGTTGTGCTGAAATAAAAGTATTTTCTTCTTCTTCTTCTTCTTTTTCTTCGTCTTCTTCTTATTTGTCTTCTTCTTCTTCTCTTATTGTTATTATTATTATTCTAATTCAAACAAGAATTGTAGTTTTCCTTTTATGCTGTTTATTTTTCACGGTAAAGTTTTACTCCTAACTCAACCAAATGTATAATTTCTGATGTTTTTTTAATGGTCAGGTAACAATTTTTCACATAATAACTAGCCTCTTTTAAATAAATAATTATGATTATGAGAAATATTTTGGCTAAACACCATACCAGCGGAGCTAGGATGCGCAACATGATATGTTTATCGAACGAAAGATAAAATTGTCGACACGACAAATATTTGTGGGCGTCCAAGCAAAAAAGTGCAGTAGTGGGGTTTGAGTTAAGACTAGATTCGGTTAAACATTTTTTACCACTGGTAGACAAAACGATATAATTTGTCGACGAGAATCGATAAAATGGCTCGATAAAATTTTATCATGTTGCGCATCCTAGCTCCACAGGTGTACAAAAACATTATGGACGCAGATAAGCAATAACATGTTAACCCACAAAATGAAGTTATTGATTCAGAACGACCTATTGAGAGTTAGAAAACGTTTTTTAATTATGTGTTTACCTTATTACATTGCTTAAATATGTAACTAAATATTGAACATAAAAAATTTCACACAAAATGGCGCTATAATTTTGAAACTTTAATTTAATCAAAATTTCTTCAGTGTGGGTTAACACACTGCTTATCTATGTCCTATTGTCCTTCTATTTCTAGGTTGTAACTTAAAAAAAATTACCTATTCGGTCAATACGTCCGAGTACTTAATATTGCTGAAATTGCACACAAAGATCGTACTATGTTTATATATCACCTATGTGAACTTCTAAAAAATTATGCCAAATTTTATGAGTGTACATATTTGTGTACCTACATATATTTGTCCGCATATTTCACAGAAACTAGAAGTCGGATTGCAATAATTATTTTTTATTTAGACAGACGGCGACTTTTTATACTATTCAGAGAAGAGAAAATATTAAAATACGAGCCGTTGCCCGCGGGACAAGAGTAAACTATTCCCTTTTATGTACCCCCTGGGGGGCTAAGATGCGCAACACGATAAAATTTTATCGATTCTCGTCGACAAAGCCATACAATATGTCAACGAGAATCGATAAAATGATTCGATAAAATTTTGTCGTGTTGCGCATCGTAGCCCGACTGGTAACGTGTACCTTTCTACTATATATAGTAAAATTTAAAGCAATCTAACCCGCGTTCATTTCGGATTAAAACTACTCTATGTCCTTTGATTTACCTCGGTCAAGTCATGAGGCCGTAAAAGAGTAACAAACAAATTCGCAGTCCCATCTACAATATTAAAGATAAGGATGAGATTTTTGGCGGGAATCAAAGATGGCGGTTCGGTCATTTATTTTCATGTCGATAAAAAATGGTTAAAAATGGATTTCGTTGTGTTATAAGGTGCGGTATTGAACAATAATTTTCACAGTGACAGTTTTTTAAGTGCTCAAGAAGATATAATGACATTTTGAAGTGATTTCTTCGGTATCCTCCAAGAGCTCCGAGAAAGTTCTTGTAGTCTATCCAGTACCATAGCCTACAAGTTCAAACCGTACAACGGTGATAAACGCTAATTTGTGCATTTAACTTACTTATTTTACTTGAAACTGGCTAAATGGATTATATCTGAAAGCCAATAAGAAGAAGAAAGAAAGATACGCAGATAATAATTAGGTCTCAGTCAGAAGAAGCCAGAACAATATTTGTGGTCATAAAAGTTTTTAACAGAAGTTATAGCAACTAATAAGAAAGTATTCATTATTTTAGTAGCTATTATTTCAATGTAAGGCGTTTACATTCAACGTATATTCACGATTAATTACAAAATTAAATTATGAAAATATATAAAATTATAAAAAAACAGATTTTACAAAATGATTTTACAAAACACTATAAATTCCGTAGCCTGTAGATTTTAAAATTACTAACTCTATTTTTGGAATTTAAAATGGCGTGTGTTGATTTCATTTTTGTAATTGTTACATAAACAGTTTTTTCCTGCGGTTTTACACGTGTTAATATTAAAATTTCCGTTGGAATTGGTCCTTTTCCCTGACAATGCGTATGTAAAATTTCGTGACGATCGGTTGAGTAGTTAAGTCGTAAAAACTTAACAGACAGATAGAGTTACTTTACTACCTAGTTTATGTACTACATTTATATGTAGGTCTCCTGATGTGGTCATTGAACCGGCGTAACCTGCTACGTGGGAATTCCGGGACAAAAAGTAGATACCCTATATGTCCTTCTCTGCACCACAGACTAAGTTTATGCGAAATTTCATTATGATCGATTTATTTATTTATTTATTTATTTATTTATTTATTTATTTATTTATTTATTTATTTATTTATTTATTTACTAATTTATAAACATTGTAACAACTTGACGGTGCTACATAAACCTTTTTAGGTTTTTCCGTGCACCGACGTATCCGTAGTTATTCGTAAATAGTTACGTACCTGTTTTTTTTTCTCTATTTAATCTCCGATACATTTTTATTTGCAAGATATAGGTAGGCATTCTAAATTCTAATTGAGACGTTAATGCGTGATAGCATAGCAAACATATAGATAAACTCACCGTCGCATTTGTACACAGATAAGCAATAACATGTTAACCCACAAAATTAAGTTATTGATTCAGAACGATTTATCGAGAGTTAGGGAACGTTTTTTAATTATGTGTTTACCTTATTACATTGCTTAAATATGTAACTAAATATTGAACATAAAAAATGTTGATACAATATGGCGCTCCTACTTTGAAAACACGATTTACTCAAAATTTCTCCAGGGTGGGTTAACACACTATTGCTTATCTATGTCCATTTATAATAAGTTTAAAATGTATATAGATTCTCACACATACCTACCTATTTTATAATGTGTGAGGCCATGACACTGTTGCGAAAGTCGTTCGACTGCGAATAAACAGCTTGACGCAACACTGGTGAGTGGTGGACGATGGAAGGCGATCGAAACCTGTGCGGCACCATACTTTATATAATACTAGCTGTTCCCCGCGGTTTCACCCACGGCAATTTCAGAGTTCCCGCGGGAATTCCGGGACACAAAGTAGGTAGGTGCCTAGCTAGTTGATAGTGTGGCCACCTGCAATATTTTGCGATGACTTTAACCGCCGCACTCAGAGTCGACTTTAATGATTACTTAGTTAAGTATAGATTTTTAAAACAAAACTGCCGCAATCAGAGACGTTCAGTAAATTAATGTTATTTGGCATTTAATGAGATGTAACTTAATTAGTTAAATGCCAATTAACATTAATTTATTAAACTAGTCTGATTGCGGCAGTTTTGTTTTAAAAATCTATACTTAACTAAGTAATCATTAAAGTCGACTCTGAGTGCGGCGGTAAGCCTTAATAATCTCTAATTCATGCCTTATTTCCATTATTTTTTATTTTTAATACTTGTTGTAGATTTCTATTCTATTTTGACATTCTTTTTTTTATATACAAAATTTGTATTTTCTCTTTATATATTGTTTATAATACGCATCAAAATTATAATAATAATAATAATCTATTTCACAACACACAGATCTACCTACTTGATCTCACAGTAAATTATAAGCTTGTATCGTGGAAACCGAGCAAACATACTAAATATAATCACAATATGTTTAATATACTATAGCTATATAAACACGCCCAGAGTGGAAATTGGAGCCCTGTGTTCGTCACACAAAATCCACCCCCACCGGGAATCGAACCTGGAACCTCTTGATTAGCGGTTAGGTCACCATGACATACTCCGCCAATCCAGTCGTCAAATTTTACTGTTTACTACTTTCCTTGTGAATTCTGATTAACATCGTTCTCCTTTTGATAAAGGAGAGTGAGAGTGAGAGTAAAGTGAGAGCCAGTCGGAGGTCTATGAACACCTCTCGCCGTACAAACTCGACAAACCAATACCATAATAGTTAATGTAGCTACTTAAAGAGTGAAACTGTGACACAAACATAACAAAGTTGATGAAACTACTCTATCGCTCGCACTCAGAGTCGTTTCTATAATTACTTAATTTTAAATAAGGTTTTAAAAACAAAACTGCCGCACTCAGAGACGTCCATTGTATTAATGACAGTCGGCATTTAACTAATTTGAACTTAATTAACCATTAAAACGACTCTGAGTGCGGCAGTATAGCGTCCGTGACTTTGATAATGGCAACGATCGGCTGCCGTGCGGTAAAACAAAGTAGTTGCAGCTAAATAAACAGCAGGAGGAGCAAAAAACCGGAAATTGCTTTATTCAAAACAAAAATACCATGGTGTCACAAGTTTCTCAATTTTGATTTCTCTAAGACTAAAGCCTTTTTGACGGTTGTATGTAGCAACGTCTGTTATGGGTGAAAAGAGTTAAAATTTGATCGAATGAAATAAAAATTATGCGTACCGTTAGGGATTGGAATGACCTGCCGGAGTCTGTGTTTCCCCCGAACTACAATTTGGACCTCTTCAAGAGCAGAGTGCACAAGTACTTAATTGGCAGACGTGTAACACCTTAGTTCATACTAATCTACGCTTATAATCAGGCAAGATCAGGCACAAATTTCTGACCAATCAATTAAAAAAAAAAAACAAAAAAAACTAGAAAAAATGGCGGTTGCTTTGTTTTGCCGTAGAGCAGTCGCGATATGGCGTCGATGTCGAAGAGTAAAAAAACTGACAAGCGTGAGCGCACCTCGTATCAAGGGGTTCCGTTCACTCTGGACGAAAACAAATTGATCAGACATTTTTTTCAAAATCTCGCTCGATGGAAGGCGACGATTATTTTTATTCAGTCTAGTTTCGAAAGGGTGAACGAGTTAGTCAACGGGTACGCTGACTTTGGAGTTTGGTACATCGCTACTACGTTGTGCCCAGTTTCACAGTACAAATTTCCTTACAAAAACAGACGTCGATAGAATAAAAACGAAAGAATTAAAGCTTATATAACTGTGAGTTTTTTTTTGTATAGATTTAGTAAAATTCACTGTTGTTTTTACAACTTTTGAAATAACATTTCGTGTTTGCTGTCACATTTTAAACTGCACTAATAATAAAAACGTTACTAGCTGTTCCTCGCGGTTAAACCCGCATTGGTTTGGGAGACTATGGGATTTTACCGGCGTTAATTTCGGAGTTACCGCGGGAATTCCAAGACCTACTATATGTCTAAACCTTCCTCTTGAATAAATCGCTCTATTGGGGAAAACCACATGAAAATCCGTTCCGTAATTTTTTAGTTTATCGCGAACAGATAGACAGAAAAACAGACAGACTGACGTGGCGGAGGGTTTTGTTTTATAATATCTAAGTATATTTAATTTATATTTCTTCTTTTTGTACAATAGTCTTTATGAGCCACCAGTCAACAGTTTTGCAGCAATTTTCCTCTATTCATTATCAACTTTTGAGGAAAACGTTAAGGAAGCTGCAAGGTTTCTAATTATGAGTGAGCCTGAAGGTCTTTAGTAATTTAAATATCTACATAGAAACGGTTCTATGCTAAAAACTTGACTTCCCGAGGCTTGTCATACACATAACTCTACGATTCAGTTGACAGTCCACTGATACTTTTCCGCCCTATTTTCATAATTTCGATTCCCGGTGGGGGCGGACTTTGTGTGATGAACACAAGGTTCCATTTTCCAGTCTGGGCTTGTATATCCTACTAATATTATAAACGCGAAAGTTTGTAAGTATGGATGGATGGATGGATGGATGGATGGATGTTTGTTACTCTTTCACGCAAAAACTACTGAATGGATTTAAATGAAACTTTACAATAATATAGCTTATACATCAGATTAACACATAGGGTACTTTTTATCCCGGGATTCCCGCGGGAACTCTGAAATTAACGCGGGTGAAACCGCGGGGCACAACTAGTATAATAATAATAAATATTTATTTGTTTCTTACATCCAAATAGTACAAGGTTGAGGTCTGCTTTTAAGTAGAAAAGTACTATATATATCTAAAGTATAATGTATATGTAGTAATATGTAGTATATATACCACGTTTGCTTGGTTTCCACGACACAAGCTTATCGCTTCATGTGGGATTAAGTAGATCTGTCTGTGTGTTGTGAAATGGATTATTATTATTTATCTACTCGAGATAGGTCTACCCGGTCCCAAACTAATAAGAGTTTGTACTTTGGCTACCAGACAACTGATACAGTCCTTTACTATGTATTATAAAAGCGAAATTGTGTTTGTTACGCTTTCACGCTTTAACTGCTCAACCGATCATCATGAAATTTTGCATACACGTTATCAGTGGTACAGAGAAGGACATAGGGTACTTTTTACCCCCGAAATTCTTACCAAAACTCTGAAATTAACGCGGGTAAGACCGCAAAGTAAATATTGAAATAGTAATCAATGTAGTTTTAGAAAGTGGAGCAAATAAGTGATAAGGAGGAGTTCCGTGGAGGTTGCGGGAAAAAAGTACCCCGACAGTAGTTTACGGTGATAAGCAGTTCACCGCATTAATTCCGGAGTTCCCGCGGGAATTCCGGGATAAAAACTATCCTATCTTTTAAGTTGCACCATATTATAAATGGTTGCAAAATTTTATCAAAATCCGTTCAGTAGTTTCGGAGTCCATCGCGGACAAACAACGTGACACGTGATTTATATATATTAGACTAGCTGTCCCCCGCGATTTCAGCCGCGGTAATTTCGGAGTTCTCGCGGGAATTCCGGGAGAAAAACTATCCTATCTTTTAAGTTGGACCATATTATAAATGGTTACAAAATTTTATCAAAATCCGTTCAGTAGTTTCGGAGTCCATCGCGGACCAACAACGTGACACGTGATTTATATATTAGACTAGCTATCCCCCGCAATTTCATCCGCGGTCATTTCGGAGTTCCCGCGGGAATTCCGGGCTAAAAACTATCCTATCTTTTAAGTTGGACCATTTTATGAATGGTTACAAAATTTTATCAAAATTCGTTCAGTAGTTTCGGAGTCCATCGCGGACAAACAACGTGACACGTGATTTATATATATTAGATGTGAGGTAAATCCTACCTACCTAGATGTTTGGATGTTTGTGACTCAATCACGCAAACACGGCTGAACGGATTTGGATGAAAGGCATGCACGTTGTCAGGGGTACAGAGAAGGCAATATGGTGTTTTTTATCCCGGAATTCTTGCGGGAACTCTGAAATTACCGCGGGTGAAACCGCAGGGTACAGCTAGTATATGTAACTAATAATTTTATCCTTAAGTGATGGTTTTCTTGCAGTCGCTGCGGAACGCTAATGATCTTGTCGGATCGCTGCTGGAACCTTTCGCAGTGCAGTGGCGGGAGCGACCTGCGCGAGCGCCGTCGGAAAAACCGACGTATTTCAAATCAGTTTTATAAAAATATTTACGAAAATATGGAGTGTCCTTAATAAAATGAAGTTTTTTGTGCTTAGTTAATTTAATCGTACGCAATCAAATTGTTAGGTATCTATTACTTAGTTTTTATTTAGCAGTTATTATCATAACAAGTTTTTAATTGTTTGTGATATTTATTCTACTTTTTGTGTGATTCTATAAAGTATAAGAAATTAAGAACTGTATATAAAATGGCAACTGAAGTAGATGCAGTTGAAGTCAAAAAACCGAGTGAGTTTTAAAAGGATCCGTTTGTTCTTTTTTTGTTTGTTGTTTTTTTTTTATTATCTGGATTGAGCTTCACAATTTTACAGTTGTACCAACTCATTTGAATTATGGAACACTAATTACCATGACTAATGGGATATTGTGAACCGCTTAAACTCGTTTTAAATTGTACTTATTGTATAAACACATTTCTGTAATTGAAAAACATAGAATCAAGTAAATAGATTATTTATTTCAACACTAGTATAGTTGTTTTGTTTATTAATAGTACATTGTTACCCTAGGGGTGAAAGTAACTTATTTATTCCCGAGACGGGGTTTGGCGAATAGATCGAGGGACTAAATAAGTCTTTCTCCCGAGGGTAACACTGTGCTTTTCATTACGAATGCAAGGAAAGTCAAAATAAAAATAGGAATTAGCTAAAGAAAAAAATGAGTGAATTTTATTTTACATAAATCAACCATTAGGTGTGCTACTGGCCAGTAAGTATGCCCCCTGTGGCATAAAAAAAAAACTTGAGTTTCTGCAGTATCCAGCTGTCAGTTGAAAGCGATTCTCCCTAGGGCTGAAAAGGGTTACTTTCAACCCGCTTCTCAGGCAACTTCAGACCTACTTTCCGAGTATGAGTAATGAAAAGGAGTTTTAATCGCGAAGTATCGAATTAATTTCACCAACGTCTAATTAAATATTGGTCGTAGAGGGTAATTAATCTCTAGAGCTACTGAACCGTAACTCAGACGCTACATTATCAATGAGTGACAGAATTCATGTAAGAGTTCCCGAGAGTCCCGAAATTCACGCGCGTGAAGCCGCGGGAAAACAGCTAGTTTCATTACAAAGCTGTCACTTACGACGCTTAGAAAACCTACATAGTTTTGTAGTGTAAACCTATTTCGATGCTAATTGTTTTGGTAACAATTGACAAAGAAATAGAGTGCACAGTAGGAAATAAGTAATCCAATTTGACAAGTTATTAAATTTTATTACAATATCCTACTAATATTATAAACGCGAAAGTTTGTAAGTATGTATGGATGGATGGATGGATGTTTGTTTCTCTTTCACGCAAAAACCACTGTATGGATTTAAACGAAACTTTACAATAATATAGCTTATACATCAGATTAACACATAGGGTACTTTTTATCCCGGAATTCCCGCGGGAACTCTGAAATTAACGCGGGTGAAACCGCGGGCACAACTAGTATAAACATATACTTAGTAATAGAGTTCATCGACTGACATAAATTCTAAAATATTCATAAATGACTAGCTGTCCCCGTGGTTTCACCCGCGTTAATTTCAAAGCTCGCAAGAATTCCGGGATAAAAATAATGCTATGTACTATTCCATACTATAATTTATCTCCGTGCCAAATTACATCCAATTCCGTTCAGTCGTTATACCGTGAATGAGCAACAAAGATCAATCCATCCGTCCATCCAAACTTTTGACCGTTGATTGACCGTGACCGTTGATATTCCAGACTCCATCCTTGGGGTGCGCCACGTGCAAGTGGGCATGCTGTTCCTAGCGATGCTGCTCAGTTACACCATGCGCGTCAACATCAGCATGGCGATTGTCGCCATGACCGACAACAACGACCCCCAAGTGAGTTCAACTGTCATGTCTGTAGCTAGCAAAGCCTCAGGGTAGTCAATGACCATCCTACAAAATTGGCCCACCCCTCAGACCAAATAAACACTAAAGACGGAACGTCTCGAACAACGAAGTGAAGCCGGTTGCGTATGCATGTGGTGCTTAGGAAAGTGCCACAACGATTCCCAGGCATGGTGTCTTTTTCTTGTGAGTGTGTGTGTGTTTCTGTGTACGTGCACGGCGTGGTGTCTTTTTCCTGGCTTCACTCGTTTGTTCTACGCGTTCCGTCTTTAGTTTTTATTTGGTCTGAGGCCCACCCTAGATAAAAATAAAGCAAGAAAGAACAAAATGAAGACTAATATTAAACAAAATTATTAGGTACGTCAAAGAAAATTTATAGAAAGTTTAGTATAGGTACATATAACATCAAAATTGACAACGGATAGTGATAAAATGATTATTGTAGACCTACAATACATAGAGTACTTTGTTGTTTCACAATATTATATAAGTGTCGATAAGTAACGGCGCTGATAAAGAAGGTTGTGAGTGTTGTAGTAGTACTGGTTTTAACCACTCATAAAGTACTATTATTTACAATAGCAGATTACAGCCTTGACAATTACCATTGAAAATGATCAAATATTAATTTTCAAGTCAATTCTAAGATTTTTATTTGCTGACTCTTTTGGACGTCAATAAAATTACAATAATTGATAGCAGACATAACACTGCATTGTCTACCTACATTGTATTTATCTGCGTACGTTACATTAAATTATTTAAGTATATGGAAACTACCAACATCGACACTACAAAAGCCTTGAGTTTCGACAACTCTCATAGCCGATAACCAGTTTGACGCGTGCTCATGAACTATATCAACATAATAAGCGATAGTTCTATCCTTGCGCTCATTACTGAAATTTTGTTTTTCTATTTTGTTTTTTCAATAATTCGTATCACAGTATGATGCGCCGGCTGCCTGTGAGGTCTTTGACAATTGCCTGTTTGAGTTTGTGTTTGAGAAGTGTGGGGCGCTAATAAATTTGACCACCTGTAAGAAGGAAGGGAGGATGAAAAATCATGTGACGCAATTTATAGATGACTCTTGATGAGTAATTAAATTTATGGCTGCATAAATAATGAGCAGAAAAAGAAAACTTCCGAAAGAATTATGGGCAGGATTATATTTTCCACAGTCCTTCGATTGGAGTCTGCAGACACAGAGCGTGATACTGTCATCGTTCTTCTGGGGGTATGGGGTGCTGCAGATCCCCGGGGGTATGCTGGCTTCGCGGTTTGGAGGCATGATCCTCATCACCCTGTGCGTTGGAGGCAACTCCATTGTGGTACTCCTCCTGCCGCTCGCATCCTATTACGTAAGTAAAATAATTTTTCCAATATCGGTGTGGCGTTTCGACTAACACGGTTTGAATATGACAGATGTCAGACAGACAGAACGGAAAAGGATATTGCCGCCTAACACGCTCGAGAGAACGACCTAGGAGATATGACGTCTAGTTAAGTTTGTGAGCTTAGCTTCTAGAACTAGAGTAACTAGTCTGATAGAACAATTAACCAAATTATTACACAACTCTTGAGTTTCATTACCCATCGAGCAGCATCGGTCAAACTCGACGCATGTCCTACAACTAGGTACTTTTTTCAACGACAAAGATTATTTTGCTTTTCTAGGGCGGCTGGCAGGTGGTGTGCGCTTGTCGGGTGATTCAGGGTCTGATGCAGGGGTTCCTATTCCCCTCAACTCATCACCTCCTCGGCAAGTGGGTGCCGCTGCAGGAGAAGAGTAGACTTGGCACTTTCGTTTACGCTGGTACGTTACAAATGTTTTGTCGATATAGTACCTAAATTATGAGTATAAAAAAGAATATTTTATAACCTCAACATAAAGGAAGCGAGATTTTTGCTATTATTTTGTTGTAATAGAGCTTAAATCTTATTCCAAAACCATTCATCAATAGAAACACTTCAAGTTTAATTACACAGGAGCACAGTTGGGATCAGCTTTTCAACTGTTGGTATCGGGATTCATCGCGGAGTACTGGGGCTGGCCGGCCATCTTCTACGTGAACGGGACCCTCGGTGTTCTGTGGACGGCGGTCTACGTGTTCATCGGTGCCGATTCACCGCAGACTTCAAAAATGATTGGTGATCAAGAGAAGCTGTATATACAGAGCTCACTGGGGCATATTGGTGGGCATAAGGTGTGCAAAGCAGGAAATATTATAAGACGCGATTCGTGGTCGCGGCTGTTACGCTGTGTGTGTGGAATTCTCGCAGGAACTTCAAAGTAGCCTAAGTTATTCCTAATAAAATCAGCTAATTAGCAGTGAAAGTTCCGTCAAAATCCGCCCATTTCTTTCGGAGATTATTAACCCTCGTGAGTTTTGGAATTCCCGTAGAAACGTTGATAGTCATAAAAGAAGCGTAGTCTCGTAAAAATGCTTGCAACCGTTTCAGTGACTAGATATTTCCCTCGTTTATTTCGGGGTCCCCGTGGGAATCTGGATTAATATCATCTTATCTCTCAAGTTCCAAGCAAAGCACATGTATAAAATTTTCTTTACATCGATTCAGTTTTGAAGTTTTGGAGTTTATCCCGGAGAGAAATCGCGTCACGAGATTTTTACATAATATACTGTAAGTCAAGACTATAAGCCGCGATCGTAAGTTGCATCTTATAGTTGGTTATAGTTTGTTTCGCTCGAGAGAAACTATCTCTGAAAATATCTAATTCAATCACATACCTTGACCGCTTACCGCTTGAAATATTAGTACCCACAAAATAAATTTCTACTTAATGGTCATAATATGATTCGTCTCCACCTTTTCGAACTATTTATAAGCTGGAAATTACTTTAAATATACTAGTAATTGCTTATTTATTGTTATTATTTGTTTTTTTTTTTGTACTTTTTTTATTCCATGACGCCTCCGCAAGGCTCCAGCGGAAGACCAGCACCGGGTGGTCTTTACCACCCGACTTATGCTGAGCTGGCCACCTTTTTATCACAACACAGTGTGAAATCTCCATGTTTTACCTGTTTAAGTGTTTTCATAATTTTTAAGTAGTTGTCCGTTTTTCAACCGTCGGATCCGTTTGTTAGATCTGCTCGGCGGGCGACGTATGTCTGGCGGTTGGGAGGCAAACCCTCAATATTTGTTATTGTATAGTTGTTGTATACGTGTGTTGTAATTTTTGTGTAGTGTCAAATGAAGGTTTTTCAATTTATATTTAGATGTACAACTCTATTTCCAATATTTCCTGGTTATTATAATAAGCAACAAAATACTTTTAGGATGTGTTATTGATAAATTGTCTTTATTCAGACTCTCAAAACGCCGTGGAAGTCAATCTGGACGTCATTGCCATTCATATCGCTGATCGTGTGCCACTGCGGACAAAACTGGGGCTTCTGGACCCTGATGACTGAAATACCATCATACATGAGCAAAGTACTAGGAGTAGACATAAAAGCGGTAAGTTATCATGGAAATCTGAGTGTTATTAATTTGGAGGTGACCTATCTACAAGATTCCAAGCGCTACGCCCGCGCCTACCGGCTCGAATTTTTTTGCTGCGGGCGGCGTACGCACCTAATGTTGTATTATAAATAATTTAGACATGGGCTAATAAAAGTGAAAAAATATAATCTATATTAAAACATAGTGCGATCGATTCGCTAGTTGAGCAAATTACTTTCTAGTTTTCAGTTAATTCATTAACACTATGTACAGGTGTAGGTTAGAAAAATTGCATTTAACATCTAAAAAAGGAGTGAATTGAATAATTAGAAATTCAATACCATTGTAAAAACTTACGAGATCAGCAAAATTTTGATATATGCATCAGTTATCTTACAACTTTACATGTTACTTTCCTTTGATTTTTTCTAGAATGGTCTCATGTCAGCGCTGCCTTACTTGGCGATGTACCTGATGAGCTTCCCCTTGGGATTCCTTTCGGACTACGCACTGAGCAAAAAGTGGTTGAGCATAACCGCTTCCAGGAAGGTCTCCAATACTATTGGTTAGAGAAATGAATCTATTTACATCATACGTACTGTAGAATTTCACATTATTACCAAACCGAACTTAATTTTACTATTATGGTCACATTCTGTGCTCTAAAGCACCTTTTAAATTTAATGAGCTAAATTTGAATTCGACTCAACCTCTTCGAGCTGTTCTTAGAACTTATAACCTATGTAGCAAGAGAATTCTTGAGTGGTGACCACAACCGGAAGACGCCGCATGGGTAGGCCCGCTATAAGTTGGACCGATAACTTGGGGAAGGTTGCGAGACGCCATGACGATGAAGGAAGCGCAGGAGCGGTCATTGTGAGGATCTTTTTGGGGAAATCAGTAGTGGACGTCTCTCGGCTGAAATTATGATGATGTCGAATCTCGAATTTAATGTAATTAAACAAAAATTAACTCGCAAAATTATTATTAATGAAATGAATAAGAAACCTTAAATCAAACTTTAGTTCAAGTGTTATGACGATATAATTGTGGTTTACAGGTCACTGGGGTCCAGCTATCGCTCTGCTAGGTCTCTCGTACACTCCCCGGGGTAATGTCACGGTCGCTGTCGCATTGCTTACCCTCGTAGTGGGTCTTAATGCTGGTCACTACACTGGCTACTTGGTAACAATTGTCATACATAGCTTTCATTTCCTGGCTTCACTTGTTTTTTCTACACGTTCCGTATTTAGTTTTTATTTGGTCTGAGCCAAAAAAATTATTGTAAATTTTATTGTACCCTCAAGTCTCACAATTCACAGGTTCTCTGGCATGTTCTTTTGGGCACTTTGCATAATCTCGTTGTTTTTGTTACAGTTGGTCCATATCGACATGGCTCCCAACTTCGCTGGCACACTCATGGGCATCACGAACTGTATTGCCAACTTCATTTCCATCATCGCTCCCCTGGCTGCTGGTGCCATAATACACGATGAGGTAAATATTTCTAACTAGTTGTGCCTCGCGGTTTCACCCGCGTTAATCTCAGAGTTCCCGCGGGAATTCCGAGATAAAAAGTACCCTATGTGTTAATTTGTTGTATAAGCTATATTATTGTAAAGTTTCATTTAAATCCATCCAGTAGTTTTTGCATAAAAGACTCACAAACATCCATCCATACGTATACATACTTACAAACTTTCGCGTTTATAATATTAGTAGGATTAGTAAATTAGGTATTCGATAATATTGATTCAGAAAATGCATTTTGGTATATTAATACAGTAATACATTACTATTGGAAAAATAATATCAAATGTCACATTAAAAGTCAGTTCATTGAACTTATTTGTCAATTAAAAAAAAAATATCCATAATTTTCTATTTCAGACCAGTCCCAGTGATTGGCGCAAAGTGTTTTATGTGTCAAGCGTGATATACATCGCTGGAAATCTATTCTTTATCATATTCGGCACAAGCGTAAAGCAGAAATGGAACGAGCCGGAGGAGTCAGATGATAATATCACAGGTAAATATTGTCGATTAGTGGTTAATTAAACTGAAATCAACAAATTAAAAAGTTAAACACAATATATACTCGTATTTCCAAACTACATCCTTTAGGTTTTCTCTAATCTTTTTGGTATTTTCTGATAAACAATTTTAGATTTAAATGACACAAAGAAAGAGCACTAGAATTTCTTCCATAAAAGCCTTCCACTTACAATACCTACCTACTCAGGTCACTATTAATTAATTAATAGATTTCTGTTTATTTTATATTTGAGGTACCTATATCTATGATTGCAGTATATTTACCTTTTTAGTCATCAGACTGTTCTGTAAGCTCCCGACAAATCATCGCTTTTCTATAACGATTTAATATAAAAACAGTGTCCACAATTGAATTCAAAGCAGTATCACCGAATACCGGCTCGTCTGTAATACCGCCACGTGCCATATCCGTACCAAAAGCTGCACCTTGGTCAGTGCCACTACCGCTGGGACCCCCACTGCCCAATAGGGATGTGGACTACTTTTGAAAATTAAAATTCTAATTAGTCCGTCAGTTAGAAAATAAAAAAACAATAGACACGTATTTTTTGCTTTTTTAAATAAATTAAAATATACAGAGATAAAGCGCATTAAAGTTTAGGGTGAGGAGATCGTGACGTCAGTAACCCCAAAACCGCCATACAAACTGTCAGAATAGTGACGTCACGCGAAATTTCAACTCAATATATCGCCGTTATTTTTTGATTACGTAAAAAAAGAAAAAATACGTGTCCAATATTTTTTTATAATCTACAAGACGGACTAAAAATAAAAATTAGTCCACATGCTCATTGCAGGGGGTCGAGTTTGATCGTGCATGGCTTACTGCCGCCCCCGATTTGTCTATTTACGTTCACCACCAGTCAGATGGGATTCGGTGGGATTCAATAGCAGATGATACGCATCACCTCAATAGGTGATGATTTCGGTTGAGGTGACGGTGTATATGTTTAAATCAATATTTTCAGGTCCAGTACTGATCTATGCAATATGAATAGAACTAGCGACACGTGGCGTAGTAGTCAAAATCTTTAATGGTGGTGTTTGAAAGTGTTAAAATAAAATAACATATTATCGATTGACTTGTTACAGATAAAGTGAAAATGGAGAACATTGAAAAAGTTATTTGAGAATAAATTGAAAACACCATTTGGTACTACTTGACAATTTTTTTTAGTCCGTCTTGAAGATTAATAAAAAATATTGGACATGTATTTTTTCTTTTTTTCGTAATCAAAAAATAACGGCGATACATTGAGTTGAAATTTCGAGTCACGTCACTAACCAGTACAGTTTGTATGGCGGGTTATAGCGGTATGTGACGTCACGAGCCCCCACCCTAAACTTTAATGCGCTTTATCTCTGGGTATTTTCATTTATTTGAAATATAAAAAAATACGTGTCTAATGATTTTTAATTTTCTAACTGACGGACAAATTAGGATTTTGATTTTCAAAAGTCGTCAACATCCCCATAATGCTGCAAATGATAATATTTTTTGTACTTAGATTATTGAGACAGTGTAAGTTTTTTACAATATTTTTTCGTACTTGAGACTTCATAATTTTGTAAATATGTAATAATATAATGTACCTAGCTGAATAATATAATATAATTTAGTAATCTTCAAGAATGAGTAAAATGAGATTAAACAGATCGTTGTACTTTGAATTAACAGTATTATTTTCAAACCTATAGAAATAAATTTCTTAAAATACCGCGTAACGTATACCCGAATCTCCAAAACGGTTGGACCTATTTTGGCGGGACTTTCACTGCTAATTGGCTGATGTTGTAAGAAGTAAATTAGGCTACTTTGGAGTTCTTGCGGGAATTCTGAAACTCACGCGGGTGAAACCGCGAGGCACAGCTAGCCAAATAAATAAAATATTCCAAATCACAGTCAACATCAAGCAGATATATTTTCTGGAGATTTTGTATCTGTAAAAGAATAAAAGATATTTATTAGTGGATTTTATGTATCGAGCTACCTACTACATAACATATTGTATCTAAAAACAAAGTCGCTTCCCGCTGTCTGTCCCTATGCATGCTTAGATCTTTAAAACTACGCAACGGATTTTCATGTGAAGAGTGATTCATGAGGATGGTTTACATCTATATTTAACCTGGAATTCCCGCGGGAACTCCGAAATTACCGCGTTTGAGACCACGGGGGACAGCTGCTCTGCTAGTCTATGATAAATGCGAGTGTGGTATGTTTTCTTTGTTAATTTGCAAACACGTTATCAGGTGTATAGAATAGGACTGAAGGTACTTTTTGGACGCAGATAAGCAATAACATGTTAACCCACAAAATTAAGTTATTGATTCCGAACGATTTATTGAGAGTTAGAGAACGTTTTTTAATTATGTGTTTACCTTATTATATTGCTTAAATAAGTAACTAAATATTGAACATAAAAAATGTTGACACAAAGTGGCGCTCCTACTTTAAAAACACGATTTACTCAAAATTTCTACAGTGTGGGTTAACACACTATTGCTTATCTGTGTCCGTTTGTCATGGTACCTACTCCGAAACTACCAGTAAAAGTAAAAGGACTAGTTTTGCCAGTGTTAAAGATAAAACTCCTTACCAACAATAGTCTTCTGTTTAGGTTCGTTCCATTCCTGTTTTTCAGATGTGCTGAACAGCACGAAGAATAAATTCGTGAAGAAATATACACCTGAAGCTATGAAGAATACTTTGCGCCATTCAGATGGATCTTTCTGTGAGACAAAACAATAAAATTTATGAGACCGGCTGTCTTTCTTCCAATAAAACCATTAGTTACGTACTAATATGAATGAATGAATGAATGAAAAGAATTTAATATTGAGAATCACAAAAAACAAAACTAGAGATGAGCCGGAAATTGTTTCATATTGGTCTAACCAAACTTCGATGCCTTGAACCGAACTTCGACAATCGGTGAAAGAAATATTTAAGTAACACAACTGTTTTGACTAAAATATTAAAACTAATCCATTAAAATAAAATCACAAATATTTATTTACTTATTATTTAGTTTTTACTAATTATTTTAACGAAGTTTATTCAATAATAACACATCAAAATTCAAAACATATACTTAGTAAATTAATATTCTACTAAACATTATCAAAATTTAGACTTCCGAACATGGAAATAATGATTGCCAAAAACTGTTTCCCATTTTTATTAAAGTAGGTAATAAGCGAAATTTTATTACGGACTGGTATTAAAAATTTAGCAAGAGCACAGATAATATGCAAGGGCAAGTTATGGGGCAAAATCACCACAGATTCTACGTGATCTAGCAAGAGTCTGGCACGTTTTTGTTCGTATCTAGATTTCTTGCCTCTGAGAAAAGTTGCTCAGAATATATTGAGCTTCCGATAAAAATATTCGTGACAAAAAACTAATTATGTATGCGATAGTTCACTCGTGTCACTCTCGATAATAACTAAAATTCGACCAAAGTTGGCCTGAACTTTTTATTTTTACAGAATATTCGATCAAAGTTAGTATTCGGTTAAAACTAAATCCGGCCCATCACTACTAAAAACTAATAAAAAAGCAGAAAGTAAGTGGCTCCAATGGACTATTGTTATTAAAGTCTACTGTTATTTATGAATTCTTGATGGAAAATTACGGATAAATAAATCAGTCAATCAGGGAATTAGTGTGGAAATGTCGGTTTGGAAAATTTTGGAAATAATAAATACCATATTTCACACACAACACACAAAACACTCAAAACATAACAATTTATATTGATATAAGAATATTTTTTTAAAATACACTACCTCATCATTAATAACGAATCCACAGACAAGAGGCGCGATGATAGAAATGATGTTGGCGGCGCAGTTGGTGATGCCCATCAGAGGTGCACTGAAGTTTGGCGCCAGGTCGCTGTGGACCAGCTGAAAACATAAATAACTACCATCAGAGACCTAAACACTTTTCACTGTAATACCGAGCTGTGGTTGGTCTCAGTGAACGAGTAGCGGAAAATGAATCGACACAAACCAATATTGCTATAGATGTTGGCGCGTGTGGTAAAAGACAAAAAGGTAAAAAAAAGTAGTAAATAGTAAACATCTAATTGTAAGTCCGTAAAATAAGATAAGGACCTACTTCGAGAACTGTATGTATAGTATGTGTGAATAAGACTGGAACGGATGAACGGATGAGTGAAAAATTTGCTGTAAAATATTATTTCATTACTCATACTCGGAAAGTAGGTCTGAAATTGCCTGAGAAGCGGGTTGAAAGTAACCCTTTTCAGCCCTAGGGAGAATCGCTTTCAACTGACAACTGTCAAATTATAAAAAAAAAAAACTAGGTCTATTTTCACATTTCTATTGAACCATGTTTCAACTTTCTATACAGCCAGCGCGATGTAAAATTAAAATAACGTAAAGTTTAAGTAGGTATTAATTAAAATAAAATTCACTCACTTTTTCTTAAGCTAATTCCTATTTATATTTTTTTATTTTCTTTAATTAATACTTAATAATTAAAGAAAATATTTTTTTTAGGTCGCCACAATGTAAATAAAAAATACTGGCTGAATAGCTAGCCGGCCAAAGAAAAAGAAATAGGTGGGAAAGTGTCAAGCGACTATCCGATCTTCACTCATTTTTTCTTTAGCTAATTCCTATTTTTATTTTGACTTTCCTGGCATTCATAATGAAAAGCACAGTGTTACCCTCGGGAGAAAGACTTATTTAGTCCCTCGATCTATTGGCGCCCTCGCAACGCTCGGGCGCCAAACCCCGTCTCGGGACTAAATAAGTTACTTTCACCCCTAGGATAACAATGTACTATTATGTATGTGATAAAAAATGAATGTGGAAAAGTGGCAAAGTAGGCACCATTAATAAATAAAAAAAAGAACCAGGTGAAAATATATTTAACGTAAATGACAATCATCAATTGAAAATAGTTAGTAATGGCAGTCGAAGTATAGAAGCTATTCTAATTGCCGGAATGCTCAAAGTATAGAAGTTAGATCTTACCAAGTAACCAGTATATTGCCCTGCATTGATACCAACTGCACAAGTAAGCAAAACCACAGCGAGCACCATATTGCCTTCTGGCGAGTAAGAGAGTCCAATCAGTGCTATTGCGGGACCCCATAATCCTAAAGCAGAAAATATGGACGTTGGAACCTTCGCAAACATATCAGTGATCATACCTATTTAGTAGATAACAATAATTTGGAGTTTCTAAACGATGATTTTATATTTTAAATGGAAGCCATATTGATCAGTAACAACCGAGCTATTTAAGCATATGAGCGATTCGCTCATGAGCGAAGTTTTTTGTAATTTGAGGATTCAATTGATCACTTAGGATTCAAATGACCCACTATTCATCAAACTAACCAGAATTTTCATTTCTTATTTCAAGTGTAATCCTTACTAATAATAATTAATACTATAATACTATAGATAGATGCAAAAGTTTGTTTGTTTGTTTGTTACGCTTTCACGTCTTATTGGCTAAACCGATCATCATGAAATTTTGCGTACACGTTGTCAGGGGACAGGAAAGAACATAGCGTACTTCCTGGAATCGCCACGGGAAATCCGAACTTATAGCGAGTGAAACCGTGCGGAACAGCTAGTATGATATAGTTTCAAAGCATGAAATATATTAAATATGAAGTCTGGTCAAATTAGTGGCAAATATTTACAGGGTTGAAAGTATACTCCGTGGTCATGGTCATAAAATGAAAAACATAAAAATAAAATAATAAAATTATATATAAATTTCAAATGAAAAAAATCAATCAAAAAGAAAACCTGTGAAGGCACTCGCCGCTCAATTACTTAACACCAGTGGTGGGCAAACTTTCTTCATGAAGGGCCAGAAAGTTTATGAAATTTGGGAGGAGGGCCGCCATAATTATAGAAAAAATGCATTTTGTTTTGAAATCGTTTAATCCTTAATCCTTACTAATATTATAAGTGCGAAAGTGAGTTGTGGGTCCCTTGTATGCCTATTTGTGATATACGTGTATTGTGTACCTTGTGAATGTAGCTGTAATGTGTTTTCAATGAATTTATTTTCATCATATTCTGAAAATTACCAAATTTATAATAGTATTTTTTCGCTTATCCTGTTTGTTATTGCGTATACTTTCAGCCCTGTAAATTGTTGCAGCTAATTTTGTCATATCTTATATGTATATTAAGTTCTTACCGATGGAGTTGAAAAGTTTCCTAGTGTTAGACACACTGAGCCAGTTCCGCCGGATGATGAGGTCGGTCATGGTGCCCATCGGGAAGCTCAGCGCGTACATGGCCAGGTAGGGCAGTGCAGAGAGTACGCCATTCTTTAGAAAAATTAAAACATTAACCAATTTGAATCAATTGAGGGAATCAAAGTAGGTCTAATTATACTTATAGAATAAAAGATCAATCGGAAAAGTATTAACTTGAAAGATACGCTAGAAAGTAACTACAAAATACGAGTATCTAAGTTTTGTGGTGAAATACTAATTATTGTTATTAATGCAGACCGGAAAAAAGACAAAGAATTCTGTATAGTTAAATCAAAATAAATTATAAAGATTTTATAAATCAGGTCAGCTAACCGTTGAAATACTCACACTTTTTAAGTCAAACCCTAAAACTTTGGACATATACGTTGGCATCTCCGTCATCAAAGTGAAGAATCCCCAATTCTGTCCACAGTGCGCTACTAGGACTGCCATGAATGGTAACGATGTGAATATTTGCGCCCAGGGCGTTGGAAAGCGCTGAAATGAAAAGATTGAAAAAAATAAATTAAAGATATGTATTTACTTCTAAAACTGCTTGAAATCTAATATTATTTACAAGTCCTACAGTTACTAGCTCGATACTTTCTAAAGACAAACTGGGAGGGGATGGCAGATTCCAATAACTATTGCCCTCCATTTCCCGCATGGAAAAGCTGGAAACGTAATTACAGACCCGCTTAAATTTTTGAAAGAACATGCCACACATCGAGACACAAAGATATTTATAGTTTGAAATGAGCAATGACCATCAGGTCTTCATCCATTTTATCGCTCTAACATAATCCGGGAAATTTCTTTTTACGGGTATCCAGATAGTAAACGCATTTCCAGCAATTTATACAAGATTATGTCTTACCTTAAGCTCACAATCTCTTCCTAGAGACTTCTGGATGTATTGCAACTCGGCCTGAGTGATCATTTTGGTCTGTTCCGGTGAATCAGAACCGAAGATCACGTAGGCGGCGGTCCATAAGATTCCAAGAGTTCCGTTCACGTAGAATATCCCCGCCCAGCCCCAGGCGCTTGCTATGAAGCCTGATGTTAATAGTTGTAATGCTACCCCCAGTTGAGCTCCTGAGAAAAAACAAAATTGGTATAGGTATTCAGTAGCAAAATAATTTGAATGCGTTACATTGAAAACAATCCCTACTAATAATTATTATAAATGAGAAAGTAACTCTGTCTGTCTGTCTGATAGGCTTTCACGCCTTAACGCCTCAACCGTCATCATGGAATTCTGCATAAACGTTGCCAGGGGTACAGAGAAGTCCATAAGGTATTTTTTACCCCGGAATTTATGTCGGAACTCTCACTTATCGTGGGTAAAACCGCGGGGAACAGCTAGTATATTATACAATATACATGCAACTTTTTGGAAGTAAATAAATTATGAAGGACAGCAATATTAAATTATTTTTGGTAGGTAGGCGCACTGTTATAACCAGGTGCTTGCAAAAGTTTTGTTATAAAAGATTAAAATTCTTCCGTAAGTCTTCAAAGCAAAGTTTCGTCGGTGAATACCTCGACTTTTGCCTTCGATCTTGTAAAACCAGTGACGTCGGTGATTAAGTGCTGGAAGTGCAAATAGTCAATTTGACGAGGCAAAAGTTTTGCGATTCGTTTAACTACCGCAGTTCCACCCTTCATCCACGGTTGGGTGGTAATCATCTTTTCAAACAATGTACAGTCAGCACAAACATAAAAGCAATAATCTTTTAAATATGATCTATTTATTTCTTACTAGCAGTTCCCGCGGTTTCAGCCGCGGTAATTCTCGGATAAAAAGTAGGTACCCTTTGTCTCAGACAACAAGTGTACAAAATTTCATGACGATCGGTTGAGCCGTTAAGGCGTGAAAGTGTAACAGACAGACAGACCGAGTTAATTTCGCATTTATAATATTAGTAGAGATTCTTCATCACTGAAGTCCGTATAAATCTATAGACACACACATAAAAATCAGACAATTACACAAATGTCTAAACAATATACATAAATTATATTATGTTAAAACGGTTTTTTTAGTTAGAACGCGTTTTCCCTATTAAAAACTAGATTTTACTAAATGCCTTTGTTAAAACTAGAAATACCTAGTCATATCTAAAAAAAATTACTGATGTATTAGTCCACATTCACTTTCCTAAAATGGCCGTAGGCAGGGCGTAGAGCACCCCGACATTCTTGGTTAGGTTAGGTTTGTACTGGTGACCAAGTTGGGCGAGCCGAGCGAGCGCAACGAGCGTGCCGCGGCAGCGACCAGCGATGCGTCAAATACAATTGGTCAACCATCATCATGGTTGTCAACATTTGTCTATGGCGCACGTAGATTGAGTAAATTCAGAACGAGTGTCGTTGAGTCAGTTGCATATTGTGCAATAACTCCGACTCAAGTATAGAACTGATCTACAACGACAGAAATTGAGCCAAGCGAACTTTATTCAGTAAGAGACAAACAAACATCCATCGCCACTGACCTGCATAAATTAGAGTGCTGAGTAACCCTTTCTCTTCTAAAGGCACCCACTGACTGATCAAGTGATGCGATGAAGGGAACACGAAGGATTGAGTGAGTCCTTGCAGGACTCGGCATACACACACTACCTCCCAGCCTCCCTGAAATTGACATGTAATAATAATAATAATACTTTTATTTCAGGCATTAAAAAACCCATAAAAAAGATGTAACATAATTTTCTAATACTTACGTGTCTACCTTACATTTTTACTTTTATTTTTAAGTTCTGTGTTACTAATTTAAGTACTGTGTTTCTTGAATTATCATCTAAATTGTTATAATTTTGTGTACGTACTGCTAAATTCTGTACTTTATACAACGTGTTAATGAATTAACTGAAAACTAGAAAGTAGTTTGCTCAGAATCAACTAGCGAATCGATCGCACTATGTTTTAATATAGGTTATACTTTTTCATTTTTACTAGTCCATGTCTAAATTATTTATAATACTATATTTGGCGCGTACGCCGCCCGCAGCAAAAAAATTCGAACCGGTAGGCGCGGGCGTAGCGCTTGGAATTTCGTAGATAGGTCACCTCCAAACTAATGTTGAATAACTTTTAAAGTATAAATTTTTTCGACACAAATTTTTTTAATCATATTATTGTTTATTTTTTTAAATGGGGTGTATCAGGTTTTCAGTTAATTCATTAACACGTTGTATAAGAGTAACTATTATTGGCTCATAGTGTAATCTTGTTACCTAAATCTATTATATGTTCTTGTAGCTGTTGTTGTCCTGAATAAACGAAAATAAAATAAATAAATAAATTTCTTTTTAATTCTATCTATTACTATCTCAACTCATCATTTGCGCACAGATCTGCATCTGCATCCGCAAATGATGAGTTGAGATAGTAATAGATAGAATTAAAAAGAAATTTATTATGTTCCCAAATAAACATTATTATTAACATCATCCGCATTGTTTACTAAGATCGAATTATTGCTCACAATAATTCTCTCCCAGAACGATGCGGAACGTGATCTGATGATTGCGAAAAAATCGGGTACACCAGAGTCGGCAAACATCTAAGTTTAAGATCAATAGAGAAGTATATTTTATTCTTGGTTGTTAATTGAAAACATTATAAAAAATCAGCCTGTCTAACAGAACAAACCTTATTTTAAGGAGAGGAAACTCAACGAACACTTGATGTGAAGTAAAATATGAAGAATTGGTGAAGGATGTTTTCTGAGGATATCATAATTATTGTAGTTACGATTTGTTAGAATTTAAAGTTTTTGTTATTATTGGTAGATGCATTTGGAAAAAAACAATTGTGTGGTTTTTGAGCAAATAAAGTCTATTCCATTCTATTCTATTCTAGTTTTCTTGAAGTCAAAAAAACCAGTACCACAAATCAAATTGTAACAATTTATATGGGCAATGTGCATATATAATATATTGTATATGTCTTGATAAAGATCTCCACAGGTGATTACGTTAATGAGTGAATAAAACCCAGTTGAGAGTGTTTAAGTCAAGTTTTCCTTATCTCATACTAGCTGTTCCCCGCTACGTTATTTCCGGAGATCCCGGGGAAATTCCGAGATTCCGAATCTTGTATCCTCAACGTTCAGTATGCATAATTTTCGTGAAGATTCACCCGCGTTACTTTCAGAGTTCCCGTGGGAATACCGGGTTAAAAGTACCCTTTGCCCTTTTCTGTACCCCTGACAACGTGTACCTATGCAAAATTTCATAAAGATTGGTTCAGCCGATAAGTTGAAAAACGTAACAAAAAACTCACTTTCACATTTATAATAGTAAGGATTACAGGCAGAATAGTGTGAGCTGATGAGCAAAGCATGCAGATTTGTTAATTAAAAAAAAGTGTGGTGTCGTTGGACACCGGATAGGAACGAAGTTCCTTATTATAAAAATATTAATTTTAAGTTTTTAATTTTAAGTATAATAATTTCTCATTTATTAAAAAAAAATAAGTTCTATTTTAGGTATAAAGAAAATAATTATTCGGTTATACATTTTTATTAGGATTTTTTTATTACGATTTTTTTATTTCTTTATTTTGATTTTTTTTTATTATTTTTTTTATAATTTTTTTTATTTTTTTATCTTACGTTACGGACGTTTTTACTCGGTCCCCCTCCGTATCGTCCCATATGAAACTTAGTTCCAAAAAAAACAATTATTTTCAGCTTAACCCAACGGAAATAATCGGTTTGATTTGTTTCTATCAAAACTATTCCAGGAAAATCCGTTTAACGGAAGGTTTGAGGAAAATCTGAGGCGTTTTGAATAACTTCTTCGAACTTGTTTTAAGATTAATTAGTGTTGTTCACAGAGTACACAAGGCAAATTAATAATTCGTACGAGACTGAGTTTGACACGATTCCGTTATAACACAATTAAAACCTTCTTGTGAAGGGATAAACTCAAAAACTCAGTTATCAATTCATATATCTCACTTACGGCCGCACTCAGAGTCGACTTTAATGATTAGGTACTTAGTTAAGTATAGATTTTTAAAACAAAACTGCCGCAATCAGAGACGTTCTGTAAATAAATGTTAATTGGCATTTAATGAGATATAACTTAATTAGTTAAATGTCAATTAACATTAATTTATTAAACTTGTCTGATTGCGGCAATTTTATTTTAAAAATCTATACTTAACTAAGTAATCATTAAAGTCGACTCTGAGTGCGGCGGTTAATCTTATTTGCGGCACTTTGGAAGTCTCTTCATTAACACAGAATGAACGATCTGCCATGGATATTTTGGTTATTTTAAATATTCATATAAGATTTCGTAGTTAAAGTTTGATAATAAAATAAATTTTAACATAATATTAAATCATTAGTATTGAGAGTTGGCAAGTAAATTTGTATTGATTATTAAAGCTACCCTGAGAGAAAAATAGGGGCTTATTCGGTAAAGTTCACGACCGAAAAGTTCCCCACCGAAGTTTGGTCAACAGTATTTCTGATACCGGTGTTTGATCGGGCACAATATTTGGTGAGTATATACTCTCCCGTAGTTTGCTCATTATTGACACCGTGCTGGGTCGGCTACTGGGCCTGATGTTGGTCACTGGTATAACATATCCTTCAGGCAACGAAGGGCGACGGAACCCTCTTTGGTCTGATTAATTTCTCTCCGTCATAGCATAAATAGCGATGCACAATATGTACTTGCATGAAATTTATAATAAGAAATTGTGTCAATATTTCGAAAATAGAGCCTTAGAAAAGCGTTATCGTGAAAGATTTACTAAAAAAATTTCAATAGTTCCCAAAATATTCAACTTTTAATTTTGTGAAACGGAACGTTGCAACGAAACACCAATCACAGCCAAGCTTGACACATGACGTCACTTTTATTTTTTTAGGAAACATTTACCTCTTTCAGAGAAGGCAAAAGAAACTAAGTGCATACAGTCAACGCATATTTTCCATTTTCTGAAGTTTTTTTACTTTAAAATGCATTGGTAAGATGCATTTCGATTTTTTACTGGAACTTTTCGAAGTAAATCGACACAGTTCAACCTTAATTTCGCTTTTGGATATTGAAGTTATCTGTCTGTCAGTGTCACATGACCCTGTCAATACGACAGTGACATTTCTATCACAGATTAATAAGGCGTAATTTTTAACAAGTGACGTCATTCCGCGTTTCGGCGGTAAGGTCTAAAGTAGGAACTTTGAAACGCTCTATTTAATTAATTATGCATATATTTTCTTTTTTTTTTCTTGCTTTGTTTAAGTAGGCCATATATCTTTAAAATACACTGAAAAAAAAAATTCATGTAAGTACCCTATTCAAGATAAACCGCAGTCCCGAGGAGTACAATGGAGGCAACACTTACATAATTAGCTCCGACAGGTATCAGCAAGGAGAGGAGTGCGTTTATAAACACTGCGATGGTGATCAGCAGCTTCCCCCCAAACCTCTTGGCCAGCTCGCCCGCCGGGATCTGCAGCACCACGTACCCCCAGAAGAAGGACGACAGTATGACGGATTGGACGCTGTGACTCCAATCGAAATGCTGGAACAGACAGCTCATTCGTTTTAACTTGCGACAAGCAGTACGATTTATTTCTTCCATAATATTACCTATGGTATTTATTATTTACTAGCTGCTCCCCGCGCTTTTACCCGCGGCAATTTCAGAGTACCCGCGGGAATTCCAGGATAAAAAGTACCTTATGGCCTTCTCTGTATACCTGATAAATCAAATTTCATGATAATCGGTTGAGCCTTCGGGGAGGCAGCAAGAGAAGGCCTACGTACAGCGCTCCGTCTTGACTTTTTATTTCGTCTGAGCCTAATATTATGTATTTTGAAAATATTTTTTTAAAGTAAATTGCTCTGTAGATACTATTATGTAACCTACATACATATCGTGTTTTACTAATTATATTTAAATCTTATTTATCGAAAGGCGCATAATTACATATCGTATTTTACTAATTAGGTATATTTAAATCTTATTTATCTAAAGGCGCATAGGTAAAATCTTCTATATGTAGATACAAGGCGATCAGAATAAATTAGCTTTGGTTAAAATCCGAAGAAAAACACAAATCGCAGTTTTGCTTAAGTACTAAGTATTCAAAAGTGATCATTCTGGCTGTCTCTATAAAAAAGAATCGTATTATGTAACTATAAAACTAAAAAGAAGACAAACAAAAGTTAAAAGTTCGCTTGTCCGACTGCCTTAGCGGGAGAAAAGTTAATCCTGAGAATCGAATTTCTAAGAAAGTTGCCACACTCTACCTATCTGACCAGTTATTTGACACGAGCAGTTGCCTTCGGCTTTGCTCAAGTGAGGTTTGTGCACTGAACAGAAAATAATAGATATAAGCGACATCAACTTAGTCAAGTATGAAAACAGGTGAAAACCAGTGTCGCCGGGTGATCGTAATGAAATGGACTAAACGCATTTTGGTTATGTTTCTACTTAGTCACTGTTTTGGGAATATTGTGGAAAATAAATTAACTGAAAACCTGACACACCCCATTTAAAAAAATAAACAATAATATGACTCAAATATATTTTATGTCGAAAAAATTAATACTTTAAAAGTTATTCAACATTGGTTTGGAGGTGACCTATCTACGAAATTTTAAGCGCTACGCCCGCGCCTACCGGTTCGAATATTTTTGCTGCGGGCGGCGTACGCACCAAATGTTGTATTACAAATAATTTAGACATGGGCTAATACAAACGAAGAAATATAACATAATAGCTGTTTCACTCGCGGTAATTTCGGAGTTCCCGCTGGAATTCCGGGAAAAAGTACCTACTCTATGTCCATCTTTGTACCCCTGACAGTAGTTTACGGTGATTAGCTGTTCCCCACATTTAATTCCAGAGTTCCCGCGGGAATTCCGGGATAAAAACTATCTTTTTAGTTGGACCATATTATAAATGGTTACAAAATTTTATCAAAATCCGTTCAGTAGTTTCGGACACGTGATTTATATATATTAAGAAGATAAGATATTAAAACATAGTGCAATCGATTCGCTAGTTGATTCTAAACAAACTACTTTCTAGTTTTCAGATCATTAACAAGTCGTATACTTGGGATGCCAGCAAAAGAAGTTTTAGGCAAGGTTTCATATTCATTTGCAACTGTAGCGCGCCTGCCTCGCCTACATGTCCCGTCTAGTTAATTTATTTTCCCTCCTAATTATTCTCTCCCTTTTAATAGGCATGTTGACTAATTTTTATTTTTTAGTCCGTGTTGTAGATTATTAAAAAATATTGGACACGTATTTTTTCTTTTTTTACGTAATCAAAAAATAACGGCGATATATTGAGTTGAAATTTCGCGTGACGTCACTATTCTGACAGTTTGTATGGCGGTTTTAGCGGCTAGTGATGTCACGAGCCCCTCACCCTAAACTTTAATGCGCTTTATCTCTGTATATATTAATTTATTTGAAAAAGCAAAAAATACTTGTCTATTGTTTTTTTATTTTCTAACTGACGGACTAATTAGAACTTTGATTTTCAAAAGTAGTCCACATCCCCATTCCGAACCTCGCGCGGGTGAATCCGCGCGGGACAGCTAGTTATTATCACAAGCAAAATAAGAGTAAAATGTTATGTCTAAAGTTAGGTAAACAATATCTGTCAATAAGATCGCGTAATGGAATTTTATATCGATTGCACAGTTCAAGAGTGACCCCAGTGGTTATAGTTGTTGAGTTTATTAACACAACAATATTCTGTACTACTGACCTGATCCCAAACTGGGTTATTTACTTACGAATGGAAACTAGGTACATACTTATATGTGACATTGCAAATGTATAGTATCACCGTCATAACATAATCTTATCTTAATATATATAAATCACGTGTCACGTTATTTGTCCGCGATGGACTCCGAAACTACTGAACCGATTTTGATAAAATTTTGCAACCATTCATAATTTGCTCCAACTTAAAAGATAGGATAGTTTTTATCCTGGAATTCCCTCGGGAACTGAAGGACATAGAGTACTTTTTCCCGCAACCTCCGCGAGAACTCCAAATTACCGCGGATGAAATCGCGGGGGACAGCATACGTATACGTAAATTTCATAATGATCAGTTGAGCCGTTAAGGTGTGAGAGCGTAACAGACAGACAAAGTCGCTGTCGCATTTATAATAATAGTATGGACTAGCTTGTAGCGGTTTTTACTGCGTTAATTTCGGAGATCCCGCGGGGATTTTGGGAAAAAATTACCCTATGTCCTTTTCTGTGTCCCCGACAACGTGCATGCAAAATTTGTGCCCACGGTAAAATGGTATCTAGAAGTGTGTCTGTTCATTGAATAAAATCTAAATATATATAATAATGCGGCAGGCATGCGCATCTTTAACATAATAGGGATGTGGACTACTTTTGAAAATCAAAATTCTAATTAGTCCGTCAGTTAGAAAATAAAAAAACAATAGACACGTATTTTTTGCTTTTTTAAATAAATTAAAATTTTCAGAGATAAAGCGCATTAAAGTTTAGGGTGAGGAGGTCGTGACGTCATTAACCGCAAAACAGCCATACAAACTGTCAGAATAGTGACGTCACGCGAAATTTCAACTCAATATATCGCCGCTATTTTTTGATTACGTAAAAAAAGAAAAAATACGTGTCCAATATTTTTTAATAATCTACAAGACGGACTAAAAAATAAAAATTAGTCAACATGCCCATTCGAAATATTCGACTTTGACTTTTTGTGACTTTATTTCAGTGCAGAAAACTGTAGGTGGGTGGGTTTTTGTTAGCAGGTACTGCTATCCGTGGTCGATGTGCTATCCAGATAACATGAAAATCCCCAACTTGTGTTTATCAACAACTCAAGTGTTTTGAATAATGTGACGTATGACGTGTGTAAGATCTATTCACTAGTCTTATGTGCTCTTAAATATATCTATATCAAAGATACAATTTTATCTAGAAGTGTGTCCGAAATTTAAGATAACTTAAAGACAACGAGGCGGGAGGTCTGCATATCTCTGACATAACCCAAGATATTATGTTTTCTCTGTTTCTTTCAAATGGATTTTCATTCTTCTTCTTATTATTTTAAGAATTGAAAGAGATGGAATTTTCATTATAAAGACAACAAACCCTTTCGTGTCAGTGCAAAGTATTTGTTATGAATGTTGCTAGTGTTATTGTTTTGCTCCGTATTTTTTTTAAATAAATAAACACAGAATTTCTCTTGGATCACTCTATCTATTGATGAAAACCGCATCAAAATCCGTTGCGTAGGTAGTTTACAAGATCTGAGCGTCAGCTGAGGAACAGACGGCGGGAAGCGACTTTAATTTATTTAAAGACTAGCTGTGCCGCGCGGTTTCATCCTCGTGAAACGTTTTTATATAACAACTTATTTTTCGGACATCCGATTTAAATGAAACAATGCATATATGTAGCTCCAAGCTAAGCTTAATCTACCTGTGAAAACCGTACGACAATCCGTTCAGTAGATGCGGAGATATTCGTGAACAGGCAGACAGACACACAGAATAGAAAAAAAAATTGTAGTTTTTGGTAAAAATATTACCCCCAGGTTGATGGGGAGGAGGGATCCGTTCAGGAAACTACTGAACGGATTTTGATAAAATTTTGCATCCATTTATAATACGGTTCAACTTAAAAGATAGGATAGTTTTTATCCCCGAATTCCCGCGGGAACTCTGGAATAATATAATATATCCTTATAGATTTCACTATATTTTGTCTTTGGCGCATCGCCGGCTGCTGCCGCGGCACGCTCGCTGCGCTCGCTCGGCTCGCGCGTTGTAGTCAACAGTCCAAACCTAACCTAACCTGGCGTGTTCAGGGTGCTAATTATTTTCACGTATTTTAATTAAAATTTCAAAAATTAATATCTCAAAAACTATCACTTTCCGCAAGTTAAAATTTTAGGAGTAGACTAACAAAAACAAGAACTATCAGACATAAAATTTTCAACTCTCAAATCGATTGTATAGATTGTACAGTTTAGCCATTAAATAAACAAGTAGGTACGGCAGCCGCCATACCACTGTCATTTGATCGTCAATCGGCTTGGGATAGCCGACGTCATCGAATGGAACCGCGGGGCACGGCTAGTTTTGAATAAAAATGAGGTATATACCTACCTGTTCTCTCCTCTCATCTGTCATGTCCACGATGGCCATGCTCATGTTGACCCTCATCATGTAGACCAGCTGCATGGCCAGGAACAGCAGCAGCGTCTGCACGTGGCGGAAGCCCAGCCCTTCTGCGGACACATCAGGAAACCTTACGGCCAAGTGTTGAAATAGTGATGAGGTTTCAGAGCATCTGTGATTACTACTAGGTATTTAGTTACGCTCTAAGTAGTCTTTCCTCAGATGATATACTTCTGCAGACCTTACACTAAAAAGTTGCCATCCGGTGGCATCCATACTCTTCATCATCAGTTTCACTTCATCAATTGGTGATTGTCAAAAGCGAATGAACAATTTACAATAAAAAAATCCCAAATCGCTACAGGCATAATTTAATACTATACTAGCTGTAGGCGTGCCTAAAATGAAGAGTTCCTTCGATTTCCCCAAGATCCCATCATCAGATCCTGACTTCTCCTTAACAAACAAACAAGATACTGTTGAATTGAGAACCTCCTCTTTTTTGGAAGACGATTAAAAATAATAATAGGCATTCACTGAGCACACAGACGTTTACATAGATAAACTGTATGAAAACAATTCCATTACCATAGCGACGCATAATTAAAACCTTCAAGGGATTCATTCGGCTGAATTCTTACAATTGGGATATATTTATAGCTCTTTTTGTGTCCGAAGTGAAACCTTTGGATATAGTTGAAAACCAAATGTCTCTACGATGGAGGATATTTTTCTGTGTATATTCAATATACAGAATTGACCTCTCTACAGTTTCATTATAAGTATAGATATAGATAATGAAAACAAAACAAATAGAAGGGTCATAAATGGACATAGATAAGCAATAGTGTGTTAACCCACATTAGAGAAATTTGGAATAAATTGTGTTTTAAAATCATATCGTCCTTTTGTTTCAGCATCTTTTTATGTTTAAAGGTTTTTTGGTATTTAAACAATGTAATAAGGTAATCACATAATTAAAAACGCTCTATAACTCTCAATAAAGCGTTTGGAATCAATAACTTAATATTGTGGGTTAACACGTTATTGCTTATCTGCGTCCAAATCATAATTCATATCCTATCAGATATAGGTACTGCAGTTCATGTTAGCGAATGATTTTCTACAAGTGTGCGCTATCTACATCTCCGTGCCCCTTACAACGTGTTACAATAATCGTTATACATATTTCAACCAAATTACACAAAATCTTGACAAGTTATATACCTCAACCTTCGCTCGCTAAAACTCGAGAATGACTGGAGCGATTTAGCTAATTTTAATCTTGTAATATTTGTGGAAGTTCAGGGAAGGTTTAAGGCTACTTTGGAGTTCCTGCGAGAATCCCGAAACTCATGCGAGTAAAGTAGTCAAAAATTTCTTTCAAAATTTTCAAACCGCATTTGAAAACTTTTCATTAAGTTTTCCATGTTTTTTTATTCGTTACTAGCTGTTCCCGCGTTAATTTCAGAGTTCCCGCGGGAATTCCAGGGTGATAAGTACTATATGTCCTTCTATGTACCCCTAACAACGTGTATACAAAATTTCATGATGATCGGTTGAGCCGTCTAGGCGTGAAAGCGTAACAGACAAACAGACAGAGTTACTTTCGCATTTATAATATTAGTTGGAAAGAATTTAAAATAAATTATTATATTACATTAATTTCTTTTACTAATACTTATTATTAAATGAATTGCAAGTGATACATACTTGACCTTATATTCACATTTTTTTCGGCTGCACTCATTTTGTTTAGAACTTTTATTTGATATTTATGTTTGTTTGTTATTGAGTATTTATTTTTCACAGTCAACTGTCAAGTCAGATCGCACAGAACTCAAATCCACACTGACCGATAGTATTGTAATGGATTCTACTTCGCGATATAAACGCCACATGTCACTATCCTACTTCCTACTAATATTATAAATGTGAAAGTGTAGATGTTTGGATGTTTGTTACTCAATCACGCAATGACGGCTGAATGGATTTGGATGAAATTTGGCATGCGCGTTGTCAGGGGTGCAAAGAAGAACATAGGGTACTTTTCATCCTGAAATTCCCGCAGGAACCCCGAAATTACCGCGGGTAAAACCGCGGGGCACAGGTAGTGTATTTACACACATTTTGTGCTGTATTTCACAGCGTTTCTGTTCGCAACAAACTCAAAAACTTCTGAATGGGTTTTTCCAATAGATAGGGTGATTCAAGAGGGAGATTTAGGTATAGGTATAAATTGTCAGAGTTTTTTTTTTAATTGGTAGCAAACTTTACTATAATATAAATACGAAAGTTTATCTGTTTGTTTGTTTGTTACGCTCACGCCTTAACGGTTCAACTGATTACTACGAAATTTTGAATATACGTTGTCATGGGTACATAGAAGGAAATAGGGTACTTTTTATCCCGGAATTCCCGTGGGAACTCCGAAATCTCCGCAGGTGAATCCGCGGGGAGCGGCTAGTGTTACCATAATTGTTTTTTTGTTTGAAAGGGTTTAGTCTTTAGGTCTCATTGCCACCAAGTTGCGATCTGATCATGGGATCTTGGAGAAATCGAGGGAACTCTTCGAAAATTATATGAACACCTATAGCGATTTGGATAGGTATTTTTTTAGTATTTTATTAATAATTTTAAAAAGCAAAAAATACGGGTCTATTATTTTTTTATTTTCAAACTGACAGACTAAATACCTAGACTTTTATTTTTCATACCCCGAAAACTACCTTATTGAAAAAGGTTAGGAGCGGGTGGTCGCGACGTCATAACTAAATATAAAGTGTATCTAGGCGTGACGTCACACGGTTTCAACACAATTTATGACTATTATTTTAGCTAGCTATCCACCGCGATTGCACTCGCGAAAATTTTGAAGTTCCCGTGGGAATTTCGGGATTAAAAGTACCTTATGTCACTCAGGACTACTGTAGCTTTCCATATGTGAAAGAATTTATTTATTTATTTATTTATTTCAAAAACCACATAATCCTTACAGGCTAACCTAATGCGATTATATGACTACCTACTTTGAGTATTTGGCTTACAAGTTAACACACACAAAGTTATTTTTGTGAATTCATTCAGAGAACAGGTAAGTATGTCTACTGTCTCTGCCACCTCATTGAGTGATTACCCCCTACAACGTCACAAACTCACAATTCACAAACTCACAAACTTTAGCTCTTTATAATATTAGTATAGATTTCCAAAAAAATTAGGTAAACATACGTGGCCATTATTTTTTATTCATCTCCAAAACTGATTCAAAATTGAAATTTAGTCATCTACAGCTCATTGTATACCTAAACAAATTCTCGAGGCGCTCCCGAAACTCTCGGGGGTGACACAACAGCCACACACGCTAACAAATTGTGGGTTATGATTGGCTTTTCCATTTTTTAAGTAAAACGTGAGACCTCGAATCACGTAGTTCATTTGGGCTGCAGACAACGCAGCGTCGTTAGAATAATGAGTTTCAAAATTTATGTTTTTCTTCTACTCCCCGCGGTTTCACGCGCGGTAATATCAGAGTTCCCGCAGGGTTTCTGGGACAAAAAGTACCTCATGGCCTTTTCTGTACCCCTGACTACGTGTATGAAAAGTTCATGATGATCTGTTGAGCAGTTAAGGCGTAAAATTCCAAGATATAATCAAAGTCACAATAAAATTTATAGGTACGTATGTGCCTATAATGTTAGGATATTGTGTTATTGTAGGACATATAGAAGAAAAATGCATATATTTCTTCTAATTTTTCGTTTTTCATTCAGGTACAAAATACAAAAGATAATATTTTATTAATTAAAATGCTCCATCTAGCAGTCCACATCAAGCAGTGATTTTTCCAAACGATTTTATTTCTGTAAAAATAACAAAAGAAATTCTTGTTGAGTAATATAAATTATGTTAAAAAAATACTAATCAAATAAATATTCACAATTTTTACATCTAATCTATAAGATTACTAGCTGTGCCGCGCGGTTTCCCCCACGTGAGTTTCGTAATTCCTGCAGGAACTCCAAAATTATTTAACTCTTCTTTTCCTTAAAACAAAAAACACAACAAAAAAGAATTAGCGAAATTGGTCCAGCCGTTCATGCGTGACGCCGTGACCAAGGGAAATAAGAATTCATTTTTATATACCTACTAGCTGTCCCCCGCGATTTCATCTGCGGTAATTTCGGAGTTCCCGCGGGAATTCCGGGACAAAAAAGTGCTCTAAGTCCTTTTTTGTACCCCTGACAATAGTTTACGGTGATTAGCTGTTCCCCGCATTAGCGCCGGAGTTCCCGCGGGAATTCCGGGATAAATCTATCCTCCTTTTAAGTTGGACCATATTATAAACGGTAACAAAATTTTATCAAAATCCGTTCAGTAGTAATTTCTTTCTTACTTTATCTTCGTTGGATGTTAATACTCGTAACAATATTCTTTGATCTGGAAGTTTGTACCAGCTAAACTCACATCACTGCAGTCATGTCAAAAAATTCGAGTCGACTAGTCGTCCGTCTGTGAACGTCCTAAAGTTGATCTCTATTTTCGCAACGAACTAATCGCATGTTTCACTATCGGCCATCTTTTTTTGTCACAGATTTTGACTAATCTATACCTTCTGTTTTTACCTTGAAGTTCAAAAGAAGTATGCTTATTTGTATTTCCTCCAATATTTCAGATATAGGTAAAAGGATAATGTGGTTGATAAGACTATGCCATTGAATAACTATTGACTATTTCAATGCATAACAGTGAGAACTGACTACAATAAAATATACACAATTTTAATAGAAATTTTCATAACTTCTTAAATCGAATAAACCAAAATTTGTAATTTTCTAGACCATGTAGTACAATAAACGAGTACATATTTTCCTACAAAACCATTGAAAGACTTCAATGTTAATTGAATTTTTTTCTATTAAGCCCGCTCTACATTCACCCGAGAATCTTGCGAGAACGCGAGAAATATACCACGAGAACGTGAGTGTGGAGCCGACGTTCTCCGCTGTTTCTCGTGTTTTTCTCGCGTTCTCGCAAGATTCTCGCGTGAATGTGGAGCGGGCTTTACTTACCAACTGATTTCTCTGTCATTACAGCGATGATAGCCCAGTTGTTGGTGCATTGGGATTAAACATCGCAAGTCGTAGGTTCAAACTTCAAACCCTAACAATCAGCTTGAGATGTCGGTGAAGGAAAATATCGCGAGGAAACCATAGCATGGTGGTAGAGCACTCTCTAATGCCCGGCTGGTTAGCTACCGCCTTCGAGTTGAAAATCTTTCGCCAAGCACGCAACGGTGTGTTCCGGCAGCCTCACTTGAAAGCCAGTTCCCATCCCCATTCCAGCTCGGCAACGCACCTGCAAAGTGTTGCAGATGTCCATTACTTACCGTTGAGAGTGCCGCCTGCCCCCTATGATATAAAAACAAAGTTTTTTTTTTTTCATAGCGCACGTTTTTTTGTTTTTGAAAGCTCTACACACATCGTAGAGCTGCGCCCGCGCATCCAAGAGTGCTTAAACAAGCGAGATCGACTGTGCTTTCATCATTCTCTGCGATAACTCTGCCCATTTGTGAATGGATTTCACGTGCGAATTGCACGTGATTGTACTATCTCCGTGTTGCTTAATAATGTTTATTTCTACAATTGAGTTTAACTGCGCCATTAAACTTATAATTTTACTATTATAATTAATTGATAACACGCTCTGATTTCTTACTTTTTTTATTCACTTACTTACTGCCAGTGTTCCATCGTTATGACCCTTATAATTATTACAAACATGACTTAATTTTGCTTGCGTTCCGCAATAGATAACGTTACGTTTATTGTTTCTTGTTATGTACTTTTTATGTCCGCGATAACCTCTTGTATGGAATAAATAACATTTATTTTTATATCTACACACACCGGCAGAATTAGCGGAACATAGAAAAGGCAGAGTATAGAAATAATTACGTGTAATATACATATAATGTTAAAACAATTAATAATCGGACATGATGTAACAAATCATACATCTTTTAACAACGATTTCAAGAAATTTTTAGTTAAATTTTATCCCAGCAAAAACATAAATGTAAAAAAGGAGAGTCAAGTTCAATACAAAAATTATGCTTGGCTATGGGCTAAGAATGGAGATCTAAATGAGTACCAAGTTCCATGAAAAATCGAAATATGTATTTATAGGAACAAAACTACATTATGACACCTATGACAATTGCTGTTATTTAAAAATGTGAGATCTTAAAGCAGGTTAGATTTGACTTGGCCAGTTTTCATTACATCAGTCATTTTATAAAGTTATTAAATAAAATATTATATATTTTTTTTTATTTCTGGTAAAAACTAGCCAAGTCAAATCTAACCTACTTTAATATATCACATTTTAAATAACAGCAATTGTTATAAGTATCCAATAATAGAAAGAAATAGAGTTTAATACTTGTTCATAATGTTGTTTTGTTTTAAGTTTATTTTTATTTCGCCATTTTGTTCCCGACGAAAACTTCTAAAATAGGACTTTAATCAAAGTAAAACAATCGATTTTAATAATATTTTACTTATTAAGTTTAATCACTGCATTATTATTATTCAACAATGTATTTACAATTCGAAGTCTCAGGTACAAACAAAAATTATTGTAAAAAAACTTACATTATCTCAATTATTATTATCTAACTACAAAAAATACAATATAATCAATTGAAGCATAAAATTTAACAGTCAAATTTATTTTTAAATAACTTTTTCAATGTTCTCCATTTTCACTTTATCTGTAACAAGTCAATAAATATATTATTTTCTGTTTGGATAATAATAATAACAAGAAACTTTCGTACACCACCGTTTGTATAGTGGTCAACGAGTTTGACTACAATGCCAAGTGTCGCGGGTTCGATTGGAGCATAGATAAGTGGTTCATTAGTGGTTTACAGTTGCCATAATACAATAATTTGTCTTAATCCAACAATGAAAAATATTTTCTCAATATAAAAAAAAAACAGTTCTCTAATAAAAAAATAAATGAAATTATTTCCCTAAAACAAGGTAAAAATACCGTTATATCAAATTTACGTTGTCTTTGGAGATCACTTGTAAATACATGTAAAACCTAAATAGAACTTACCAAAGTATATCGACTACAGAACACAAACAAAGCCTCTAAGCTGACTAGTGTTGCCAGGTCAGGTCATAGCGCGAGATATCCTCTTTTTCGAGTTTTTGAAGATAAGTATCGATTTACCTTTGACCAGTCGGTTATACTTATTACCAAGGTCAGTTTAATTAAGGGAATAACGGAATAAAAAGTGTTCTCTGTATCAAATCTATCTATGTATATCTACCAAATATATTAAAATGATTTGTCCTAAATGACTGACTGATCGATCAACGCATAGCTGAAGCCGCTGGGTCGTAGAATCGTGTTTTCCACAAATATTCCTTAAGTGACGTAAGTGTGCACTAAGAAAGGATTTTTGAAAATTCAACCTCTAAGGGGGTGAAAAAGGGTTACAAAGTTTGTATAGAACAATTCCTCGGGAATCCCGAAATTATCGCGGGTGAAACGTACGGGACAGCTAGTTCCCTTGTATTAGTTCTTGTACATCTAAAATTTTTGTGACAACTGGTAAATATATTGGACTTGACAACACTGATTCAAACACATACACCATCACCTAAGCTGAAAACATCACCTATTGAGGTGATGCGTATCATCTGCTATCGAATCCCACCGAATCCCATCTGACTGGTGGTGAACGTAAACAGACCAATGGGGGGCGGCAGTAATCCATGCACGATCAAACTCGACCCCCTGCAATTGGGCAGTGGGGGTACCAGCGGTAGTGGTACTGACAAAGGTGCAGCTTTTGGTACGGATACGGCACGTGGCGGTATTACAGATGAGCCGGTATTCGGTGATACTGCTATACCTTGAATTAAATTTTTGAAACTGTCTTTGATATTAATTCGTTGTAAAAAAACGCTAATTTGTTATGGGCTTACATCCCTACTGATATTATAATAGACAGACTGCCAGACAGAGTTATAGTCGCATTAATACTATCAGTAGGAAAGTAGGAACTGGCTGTTACCCGTGGTTTCATCCATATTAATTTGGTAGTTCCCGCAGGAACGCCATAAAATCCGTCCTTAGATGACGTCTCTTACCTATGAGCCACGTTCCTATAAGATTTCAGCTTCAGAGTTCAAGTACTTTTCAATGTGTCGTTTTTTCGACAGTGTTTACCTGTGACGTTATCATCTGACTCCTCAGGATCATTCCATTTCTGCTTTTCACTTGTGCCGAATATGATGTAGAATAGATTGCAAGCGATGTACACCACGCTCGATACATAAAACACTTTGCGCCAGTCACTGGAACTAGTCTGAAATAGAAGATTATTACTATGTAATTACAAACTTAATGCATCAGAAGTCACATACAAGTTGACTTTGTACTTGATATTTAGTATTATTTTATAGGTCAAATGTTCATCTACATATAAATATACCAGTATCCCAAAATGTATTTTCATGATCAAAATTAACAGACACCTAAATTATTAATCAGGAATATTCACCTCATCCTGGATTATGGCACCAGCAGTCAGCGGAGCTATGATGGAAATGATGTTGGCAATACAGTTCGTGATGCCCATGAGTGTGCCAGCGAAGTTGGGAGCCATGTCGATATGGACCAACTGTAACGAAAAGTAACGAGATAACACGAAGTGATCAAAACAAATAGCAATAGTCAACAGCTCGTTACGAGACACAATAAAATTGAAAGTCATTTTTTAAGAGACTATTTTTTGTTTTTTTTTTTCAATGAAGGTTATGATATCTTTGGTTATGACAATAATTACCAAGTAGCCAGTGTAGTGACCAGCATTAAGACCGACGACGACGGTGAGCAATGCAACAGCAACCGCAACATTGCCTCGAGGAGAGTACGACAGACCCAGCAGAGCTATAGCTGGACCCCAATGACCTATAACATAACATAGTCACTTGAACTAGACTGTTTTATTTTCAGTTTTTAGATTTTCGCGTTTTGAGCACATTATATTTGGTTAATTACGCGGGACTTGAACGGGATGTTTTTTATTACTTTTTTTTAATAGTATATAAAAAAATAAATATCATCGCGTTCAAGTCCCGCTAACAAAATATAATGTTTTATTTTTATTTGTAAATTTTCGTTTATTTACATTAGAATTCGACTTTTGTCACGATGATGATAAGAGTCCAACACAGAACCTCCATTTTGGAAGCCGGTTAAAAAATAAAAGTTTTCAAGCACCTACTAACCATACTAGGTAGTTGAGTGAAAATAATTTAACTGCTTTGGAAATAATCTTAACTTCTACACTAAAGATAAAAATATATTCATTATTCTAACCAATAGTATTGGAGACCTTCCTGGAAGCGGTTATGCTCAACCACTTTTTGTTCAGTGCGTAGTCCGAAAGGAATCCCAAAGGGAAGCTCATCAGGTACATTGCCAAGTAAGGCAGCGCTGACATGAGACCATTCTAGAAAAACAAAATCAAAGGCTGAATGGAATTGGATGGAATTTAGCACAGAGATGTCTGAAATGGGACATAGGGCTCTTTTCATCCCAGAATTCCCACTAGTTCTCCCAAGCTGTGTATTAGAATAACATAATTCAGAAAAATTTCATGATAACTTGACTCACCGATTTTATGTCTACTCCTAGTACTTGGCTCATGTATGATGGTATCTCGGTCATCAGGGTCCAGAAGCCCCAGTTTTGTCCACAGTGGCACACGATCAGTGATATGAACGGCAATGAAGTCCAGATTGACTTCCACGGCGTTTTGAGAGTCTAAACAAGAACAACTTAGCAATAACATACCCTGACAGTTTTATGTTTAGTGAAGATACAAGATCGAGTGGTACATCTCAACCTAATCATACTCGTTCAGTGATAATACATTTTTAAGTAGATAATAAGGTAAGAAATTATGCGATCAAATCAGATAATTTCAGAGATAATAGCGAGATAGAAGAGAGAAGAAAACTATGAAGTGATGAAGATGCAACATAATATGGTTGCAGCTGATAGTTTTGACTTGCAATATAATGTAAAAACCTCGTGTCGCGATGTTTGTCTGGGATAAACTTCGAAAAGAAATTTTGTACATGTGTCTTGCTTGGTCCCACATGAGAGATACGTGGAGAGATAGGATGAGTTTATCCAAGGATTCCCGCGGAAAGTTCGAAATTAAAACGAGAAGTTCACTGGTAATTAGCTGATCAAGTTTCTTTTAACGACGGTTAACCTTCAAAAGGAATGGACGGATTTTGACGGGATTTTTATTGCTAATTAGTTGATGTTATAAGACTTTGGAGTCCCTGCGAGAATTCTGAAACTCACGCCTGTGAAATTTATAGTTCTACATAATGCTATTGGTTAGATATAGCTTAAGCTACAGCCATAAATTACATCTTGTAATGTTTCCCGCTTTACATACCTTATGCCCACCAATATGTCCCAGAGAGCTCTGTATATACAGCTTCTCTTCGTCGCCAATAATTTTCGAAGTCTGCGGAGAATCGGAACCGATGAACACGTAGACCACCGTCCACAAAGCACCGAGAGTCCCGTTCACGTAGAAGATGGCCGGCCAGCCCCAGTACTCCGCGATGAATCCCGATACCAACAGTTGCAAAGCTGATCCCAGCTGTGCTCCTGCGCATTGAAAATTGAAATGTATTGAAAATGAATCATACGTAACATGTTTTTGGAACAGGATTTATGTAATATTGTTGATTATTACGACAAAATTCGATCAAATACTTTAAAAGGTAAAAAAAAAACACACTTTTAGAGTAAAATGAACGTAAATTGTAATCATCTACAATCAAAGTCCTTGTCGCGACCAATCGAACAAGCTCCAACTAAGTGGGTTATTTCACAAGATGACCAGGTGCTTCACCATTTCTGTATTTCTTTTGTTAAACGTATAAAAAGAAAACAAACTGAAACGTTTCAAGCGTTCAGCCTTCCTTCAATCCGAGAACTGTTTACATTATTGATTGAATAAAAATATTTCTTCCAATAGGGTACTTGCATGAATTTTTTTTTTCAGTCTATTTTAAAGATATATGGCCTACGTAAACAAAGCAAGAAAAAGAAAAAAAATATATGCATAAATTAATTAAATAGAGCGTTTCAAAGTTCCTACTTTAGACCTTACCGCCGAAACGCGGAATGACGTCACTTGTTCAAAATTACGCCTTATTAATCTGTGATAGATATGTCAATGTCGTATTGACAGGGTCATGTGACACTGACAGACAGATAACTTCAATATCCAAAAGCGAAATTAAGGTTGAACTGTGTCGATTTACTTTCAAAAGTTCCAGTAAAGAATCGAAATGTATGTTACCGATGCATTTTAAAGTAAAAAACTTCAGAAAATGAAAAATATGCGTTGACTGTATGCACTTATTATTTATTTATTTATTTATTTATTTATTCAAATTACAAGCGGTTTACTTAGTTTCTTTTGCCTTCTCTGAAAGAGGTAAATCTTTCCTAAAAAAATAAAAGTGACGTCATGTGTTAAGCTTGGCTGTGATTGGTGTTTCTTTGCAACGTTCCGTTTCACAAAATTAAAAGTTGAATATTTTGGAAACTATTGAATTTTTTTTAGTAAATCTTTCACGATAACGCTTTTCTAAGGCTCTATTTTTGAAATATTGACACAATTTTTTATTATAAATTTCATGCAAGTACCCTATTATGTTCTATTACTCAGAGCCGATGGTTCAATCGAAAGTTTGAATGAGCCGCAAGCGAGATTTTATTACTTAACTTTAATAATTGAATTTTGGTTAATTGTTTTGGAGATAATAGGATTAAATTTATTATTTGTTTTAATAAATAAAACAGAATATAATTATAACCATAGCTATATTCTACACATTGAACATAGTTACAAACTAAAGCAGACCACATTATTACTAACTGAGAAAACCAATATCTACTCGTATGATGTTTTAAAGTTTTAAATTAGAAGATGTAGGAAGTAATCTCTGGAACTGCTAAACTGATTGTAAAAATTATTTTAATGATTAGTCAGCTACGTGTCCCAGAAACCAAAAGTAGGTAAATTATAATTTTTTTCACGTTTCCGAGGGAGTTATAAATTCATGAGAGTGAAATTGTCAGAACATAGTATAAAAAAGGTTATTTTTGGTTTTTGTGTGTGCATCTCATCTATATAGTAATATAATAATATATTAAAATTAATATCACCAAAATATTTTTAACGTACCAGCGTAAACGAAAGTGCCAAGTCTACTCTTCTCCTGCAGCGGCACCCACTTGCCGAGGAGGTGATGAGTTGAGGGCAACAAGAAACCCTGCGTCAGGCCCTGAATCACACGACAAGCGCACACCACCTGCCAGCCGCCCTGGAATAAGGTATTTTATTGAATGACTTGGTAACTTCAAAATTATCATCACCAACCATGAAGCTAGTTCAAGAACATACATCGAATCTGACCAGTATTTGAAAAATCCTTTTCCTTACGTAATAGGATGCGAGCGGCAGGAGGAGTACCACGATGGAGTTGACTGCAACGCACAGGGTGATGAGGATCATGCCTCCGAACCGCGACGCCAGCATACCCCCGGGGATCTGCAGCACCACGTACCCCCAGAAGAAGGACGACAGTATGACGCTCTGTATCTGCATACTCCAATCGAAGGACTGTGGAAGATAGAATCCTGAACATTAGTTAATTCTGCTAGAACTTTGCTCCTTTGTTCATGATTTATTCTACCACAACTTTAATTATTCGTCAATAGTCATCTATAATTGAGGTCACATACATTTCATGGTTTCCCTCCGCCCTTCCCCGTCCTTTACTGGTGGTTACATTTATCGAACCACCCTTCTTGTGTGACGTCACACATATTGCAATGTTACATATTATAAAATTTTTATTGAATTAAATCAGCAGCTCCAAAATTATTTTCAATGTTTTTTTAATAAAATAAACATACAATCAATCTTTGTATTTAATAAGTTTACATTGTAAATGTAATCCTACTAATATTATAAATGTGAAAGTGTGGATGTTTGTTACTCAATCACGCAAAAACAGCTGACCGGATTTCAATGAAATTTAGCATGCACGTTGTCAGGAGTACAGAGAAGGAAATAGGCTACTTTTTATCCCGAAATTTTCGTGGGAACTCCGAAATTACCGCGGCTGAAACCGCGGGCCACAGCTAGTAAATAATAATTTGAATTTAAATTTGACATCACGAAGCATACGACACCTACTATCCCTTGTCACACAATGTCACGTTCGTTGAGCCCCTCTTCTACCCTTACTTATGGATGACCCCTCATGAAGTTATTAAAAATAATTAAAAACAAACTTTCGCATGTGATATACTTATTATGATCAACGTAAGCAGTTTTATCTCCTACTATCTTGACACGAGCACAAGTCAAACTGGTTATCGGACATGAGAGTTGTCGAAACTCAAGGTTTTCGTGGTGTCGAATCGTGAAAAATACACTTACAGATAAATACAATGAAGACAATATAACGAAGGGTGGACGTTGTATGTCTATCTATCATTATTGTAGAGCTTGTCTAAGCTAAAATACCGCGTCCCTCCACCGGGTGTACGCACACGCACAAACGTTAAAATATCGATACGACACATATAAATCTGGTCTTGCCATTCGTCCTCAGTTGCCGCATAGTGTCGCCGCACTCACACAATTAAAGAGAAATTATCAATACATAATCTCGCACATCTAAAAGTGCTAATTAAGTAGTGGGGCGCGTCATTTTCGTAAAGAAACGCAATAATTATATTGATGTCAAAAAGAGCTACAAAATAAAAATCATTGAATGACTTGAAATGCATTATTTTGTCATATTCCAATGTGACTCGCCAAGCTTCATAGTTTTTCCAAGCTGTTTTTATTGACAATATTACTAAAGAAGTGGTAAAACCAGTACATAAGTCTACAGCTCTCACAACCTAAAGTAGTAGTTATCAGTTTAAAGTACTTATCGAAACTTACATTGACATACTAAATACCCGAGAGTGCCCGAGATAAACCGTCAAAACGTCCGTACAAAATATCATGAAATTTTTTAATAATGCACGATATGGCAATTAGAAAATAGATTGTAAAATAATAATAATAATAAACTTTATTGGACCAGCAATATGAACAAAAATAGGTAACCCCATCTCCCAAATTAGAAAAACCAGTATTTTGGGAGGTGGTGTCTTCTGCATGTACCTTATACATAATTAAGTTTTATCTATTAACTAGCTGTCTGGCACAGTTTCACCCGCGATAATTTCAGAGTTCCCGCGGGAATTCCGGATTAAAATATTGCCTATGTTACTCAGGGATAATGTAGCTTTCTAATCGTGAAAGAATTTTTGAAATCGGTCAAGTAGTTTTTAATTTAAATCGTAACAAACAAACAAATCATAAACCAAATCTTTCCTCTTTATAATATTACTAGCTGTGCCCCGCAGTTTCACTCGCGGTAATTTCAGAGTTCCCGCGGGAATTCCGTGATAAAAAGTACCCTATGTCCTTCTCTGTACCCCTGACAATGTGCATGCGAAATTTCATCCAAATCCGTTCAGCCGTTTTTGCGTGATTGAGTAACAAACATCCAAAAATCCAAATATCTAAACATCCAAACATCCACACTTTCACATTTGGACGCAGATAAGCAATAACATGTCAACCCACAAAATTAAGTTATTCATTCAGAAGGATTTATTGAAAGCTAGGGAACGTTTTTTAGTTATGTGTTTACCTTATTACATTGCTTAAATATGCAACTCAATATTTCACATAAAAAAGTTTGACACAAAATGACGCTATACTTTTAAAACACGATTTACTTAAAATTTCTCCAGTGTGGGTTAACACACTATTGCTTATCTATGTCCATTTATAATATCAGTAGGATTATAGATACGTAATCTAATATCATCACGCCAATGAACACTATAGGATGGTCATTGACCAGCCTGACCCACCTATTGACTCACTTGGGGGTTGTCGTTGTCGGTCATGGCGACTATCGCCATGCTCATGTTGACGCGCATGGCGAAGCATAGCAACATCGACAGGAACAGCATGCCCACTTGCACGTGGCGCACCCCAAAGGTGGCGTCTGGAATATCAACGGTCAGTAGGTATATTATAATCTATACATAATATAATAAAACTAGCTGTCTCCCGCGATTTCATCCGGGGTAATTTCGGAGTTCCTGAGGGAATTACGGGGAAAAAGTTCTTTGTACCCCTGACAGTAGCTGTTCCCCACATTAATTCCGGAGTTCCCGCGGGAATTCCGGGATAAAAACTATCCTATCTTTTAAGTTGGGCCAAATACAACATAGTGACCAAATTTCATCAAAATCCATTCAGTATAGTTTCGGAGTCCATCGCGGACAAACAACGTGACACGTGATTTATATATATTAGATTGTAACAGGTCGATGTCTGTATGTGGGAGATAAATAAGAAAAAATAAATTTGGGCGACTCTATGAGTGATTTAGAAGCCAAAAATACCGTTTTTGGAATTTTTGTCTGTCCTTCTGTATGTTTGTATTCGTGCCACGCAAATCCGCTGCACCAAATTGAATGCGGTTTTTCTTTGTTGTAATGCTAAGGGTCTAACTTAGATACTCATGTTTAGATTTTTTCGAAATTCCATCTGGAACTCGAGATATTAAATTAAAAAAAATGCTGGTCATCCTACTAATTTTATAAATGTGAAAGTGTGGATGTTTCGATGTTTGTTACTCAATCACGCGAAACGGCTGAACGGATTTGAATGAAATTTGCCATGCACGTTGTCAGGGGTACAGAGAAGGACATAGGGTACTTTTTTATCCCGGAATTCCTGCGGGAACTCTGAAATTATCTATTATTATAAAGAGGTAAAGTTTGTGAATTTGTGAATTGTGAGTTTATGACGTTGTAGGGGGTAATCTCTAGAACTTCTGAACCGATTTAGAAAATTCTTTCACTCAAAGGAAGCTGCGGTAGTCCTGAATGACAGAGGTTTGATCCCGAAATTCTTACGGGAATTTCAAAATTATCATGGGTGGAACCGCGAGGGATAGCTATAGTAAGTTGTAAAAATTATTGTTTTGAATTGACCTACCGAAATATCAATACAGTCTTGTTTTCTGTTACACAGATATCTCTTATGTAAAGATGTGAATTTTGTTATAAGTTTAAGATAGTGATGATAATATTATAAACGATATTGATTTAAAAAACTGACCGTTTTACAATTGGGTATTTTCTCTGGTAAAAAACCAAAAGTCTTATTAGTCCGTCAGTTAGAAAATGAAAAAATAATAGATACGTATTTTTTGCTTTTTCAAATTAATGAAAATGAACATATACCTACCTATAAAGCGCATTAAAGTTTAGGGTGGAGGACTCGTGACGTCATTATTCAGTAAAGCCCCATACAAACTGCACCGATTTGTGACGTCACGCGAAATTTCAACTCAATGTATCGCCGTTATATTTTATTGATTACGTAAAAAAAAAAAAAACGTGTCCAATATTTTTTATTAATCTACAAGACGGACTTAGAAAAAATTTTTAGTCAATTAACCAATTAACGCAATGGAGTTTAATAACAGCACGCTTGGGGCAAGAATTTGCGTAGTTCATTCCATATGTGTCTGTGGCACAGCTAGTTCCATAATTACAGAGCGTCCACACAAATCACGGCAGATGAAGCGAGAGAGATCCGAAGGGACATTGAGGAATGGTGTTCGGACGAATTTGCATGCAAACGGTGTCCAAAGCACGACGGCTGGGAATTTATGTCATCTAAACACTAGTACAGTCTTTCTCAAAGTGGACGATAACGCCCCCTGTGGGCGTTGGAGACCTAAAGGGGGCGTTAATGGGGCCCAGATAAAAATAGAGGCATTGACGTGGTTTAGGGGGCGATGGTTGATTTGTGATTTAATTTAGGTACTTATTTTATATTTTAAAATTCACCAAAACTAAAACCTACTTATTACTCAATATCGAATTAATAGTTTATATTTATTACCTATCTATATTGTTTCTTTTAATTTGATTACAATAAATTCTTAATATTATAAAGTTGTGTTTTGATTGCTGTCACTGGTGAAATGTCTAGTTTAGAATGTAAGCTTAAACACCAGAACCGACTTATATTTCATACTATAACTAAATTAATTGGACGCAGATAAGCAATAACATGTTTACCCACAAAATTAAGTTATTGATTCAGAACGATTTATTGAGAGTTAGGGAACGTTTTTTAATTATGTGTTTACCTTATTACATTGCTTAAATATGTAACTAAATATTAAATATAAAAAACGTTGATACAAAATGGCGCTCCTACTTTTAAAACACGATTTACTCAAAATTTCTCCAGTGTGGGTTAACACACTATTGCTTATCTATGTCCAATTAAGGTACCTAATGAAATTGTGTTCTTTTTTTAAGTTTTAGGAGTGTATAAAAAAATGGGGGCGTTGATAAATAATTGATTTTAAAAGAAATAAGTTTGAGAATCTCTGCACTAGTAGATCGATAGATAAGATCGAAAACTATTATTATTATTATTTTTTTTATGTCATAGGGGGCAAACGGGCAAGTGGTACACCTGATGGTAAGTGATTACCGCCGCCCATACACATCTGCAACACCAGAAGGCATGCAGGTGCGTTGCCGACCTGGAATGGGGATGGGAACATTAACATTTGGAGAACCAACTACCATAGAAAATTGATCGTCATTCAATTTTATTGCAATACCAGATGATCCCCGCGTCTTCACCAGCGGCAATTTCGGAGTTCCTGGAGGAACTCCGGGATAAAAGTACCTTATGTCCTTCTCTGTATCCCTGACAACGTGTATGCAAAATTTCACGATGATCCGTTGAGCCGTTGAGGCGTCAAAGCGTAATAAACAAACAAACTCACTTTCATGCGAAAGTAAGCTATAATAGTGAGGATTTTTTAAAGTCTGACGTGATTGAGTAATAGTTATCTATCCATTCAAACTTTCACGTTTAATTTTACAATCCCACTAGCGGTTCCCCGCGGTTTCATGCGCGCAATTTCGGAGTTCCCGCGGGAATTCCGCGATAAAAAGTACTTACCTACGCTATTTCCTTCTCCGTTCCCCTGAGAACATGTATGCAAAATTTCATGCTGATCAGTTGAGCCATTGAGGTGTGAAAGCGTAACAAACAAGCAAAGAAACTTGTTTGTTTGTTTGTTTGTTTATTACGCTTTCACGACTTAACTACTCGATTGATCATCATCAAATTTTGTATGCACGTTGTCGGATCGCGGGGAACAGCTAGTATGAAAAGCTAGCAGCTAGTAAATAAAATACGTTGCAAAAAGGCGCCATTATTACCAGAAGCAATTTTTCCAAGGCAACCTCGAGGTGACAAGAACATCGTTTTAGATCTAAAAAGTTTTGGGGTGACAATTTTGATTTCGACGATGTTACCTTGTTTTTGTACCGCCGCTTTGACTAGTCAAATGTCTGGACATTGGCGAAATTAATACGCCATTAAGCGATAAAATCCGCACTAATAAAGTAACCAACTACAATGGTGTTGAAATAAATAGTCTATTTATATGTTTTTATGTTTATAACAATGTGTTTTTATCAATATAATTTGTAACAGGTTTAAACGTTTCACAATATCTCATTAGTCATGGTAATTAGCATTCCATAACGCAAATGAGATGTTACAACGGTACATTCTTAAAGTACAATCGAAATAATAATAAAAAAAAAAACAACAAACGGAAAAGAACAAACGGTTTTTTCAAAAACTCACTCGGTTTTTTGACTTCAACTGCATCTTCTACAGCCATTGTATCTACAGTTCTTCTTCAATACACACAAAAAGTAAAATTAATATCACAATCAATTAAAAACTTGTTTAAAAAAAAACTTAGTAATTACAATTTGATTACAATCGTACCTCAACGATTGAATTAACTAAATCGAATTAGCACAAAAAAATTCATTTTATTAAGAACATTCCATATTTTCTTTATTATTTCAATAAAACTGATTGAAATTTACGTCGGATTTTCCAACGGCGCTCGCGCAAGTCGCTCCGCCACTGCACTGCGATAGGTTCCAGCATCGATCCGTTATCAAGATCTTAGCGTTCCGCAGTGACAAAAATAAAACCATCACTCGATGAAAATTATTAGTTACTAGCTGATTTAACCGCTTTGATTTAGGAGTTTCCGCGAAAACTTCGGGTTAACAGTTCCCTATGTCCTTTTTTGGGCCCTTATTCTCTAGATCAACAACATTCCTATTCAACATTCCCACAACACGATCCCAAACGCGACAGATTCCAAAATATTTTAAACTAGCTGTTCCCTGCGGTTTCACCCGCTAAAATTTCGGAGATCCCGCAGGAATCCCGGGATAAAAAGTATCCTATGTCCTTATCTGTACCCCTGACAACGTGTATGCAAAATTTCATGATTATCGGTTGAGCCGTTAAGGCGTGAAAGTGTAACAGACAGACAGACAAACAGATAGACAGACAGAGTTACTTTCGCATTAATAATATAAGTAGGGATTAATATTCTGTATGCCATAAGAAACGTTGTAAATATATTTATTGAAGCGAAACTTTTTTAAAGAATGAGGGAAAAACAATTCTTGTAGCGCGTTATCTTAACACGGCGTATTATGGTCATACTAAATAAAGGGCCCAGTACTACGTAACGAGTGTTGATCAAAATTAAATGCAGTTTCAGTGTTGATTTCGGAGTTCCCGACCAAAAAGTATCCGAGTGAACGGAACCCCTCGATTCGAGGTGCGCTCACGCTTGTCAGTTTTTTTCTTCTAGCACCGCGCGATATCGACATCGTGCATCGTTGCCATTGTCAAAGTCACTTTTTTTTTATTTGTACGAACGCCACGGTTTGCTCTTGAAGTAACTGTTACAGCCAGTATTGGTGTTAGTTTAAATAAAAATAAAAATGCACAACACTCAAAAGTTAAAAATAACAAAATACCGATTTAACTCGAAAAACAAAAATGCACATCACTATTATTATTGGTATGCGCTACCTACTAATCGGTTCGAAGTCGGTGCCTAGCCACATAGGTAACAGGCAAGTGGACTAAGCCGGCCCCTGCACTCACCACATTGCAAGCGTGTCAACCTCGTCGAGAACAAAACAACCCATGCGGGCTGTGGGCAGACACGAGCGCGCTTGGCACCGACTTCGAACCGAACAAAAAATGTGTTTGCCTATTAACTTAGTAAATTTAGTCCAAGATTTCAATATACCTACGCAATATATTCATATAATAGCATCAATATATACCTATATATTAATATACCTACATAGGTATTGAAAATTCCAGTTGATCTTTATTTCATACATAGTGACCAAATTTCACCATGATCGATTCAGTAGTTTAGGAGTCCATCGCGGACAAACAACGTGACGCGTAGTTTATTGTATATACTTATTAAGATTAAAAAGTAAAAGATAAATAAATGATATTGTTAAAAAAAAAAAAAACACCCTATAACAGAAAACCAAACCAAAAATTAGAAAATTGTTTTTTTTAAATAAATATCTATAAATTAAGAATAATGTGATTAACAAATACACTCGAGAGCAATGAATTAGGGTCAGGTAAAGATATCTCAATAACTCAAAAACTAAAAATGCTAGCTTAATGAAATAAATTGTGTTTGATAGACAGTTAAATGTTTCTTGAATAAAAGTAATAAAATTTATCAGTTACTGTAAAGCTATGCCATAAAAAATGACAAAATACAAAAAATGGTACTTTTGTAAATCGAACTAAACATTTTCTTCTTCGGTTTTTACTTTTGTTTCTAGTCTCTCATATAAAAAGGTGTATAAAAAGCGTTTCTGATGTTAAATATTCATTATTAAAGCTGCAATAATGTCGCTTACACCTGAAGAATGCACCAGAATTCTCACAATGCTGGAAAACGGCCGGAGTCAGCGTGATCCAGCAAGGACAGTTGGTGTGTCGCTGTCAACTGCACAAAAAGTTCTCCGGCGTTACGAGGAAATCGGCTCAAACCTACGCACTCCAGGAAAAGGTAGAGCCAGACGTACCACAGCACGAGAAGATCGGTATTTGGTCAACACAATGCTTCGAAACCGCTTTCTTACAGGAACTGAACTTACACATCAGTTCCAACGCCGCGGAGGAAGTAATCCAAGTGCATGTCTGTAAGACGACCACTTGCTGACGCAAATTTAAAACCATGAAGATCTGCAAACGGCCATAAATTGGAGCGAGAACATTGTATTTCGATATTTTAGATATGCTCGAAATCACTTAAATTGGAGTGTTGAAGATTGGTCAAGAATTGGTTCTCAGATGAATCAAAGTTTATGCTCTATAAGCATGATGGAAGAACGAGAGTGTATATAAGACCAGGGGAGCGATTCAAGCAAGCCTGCATCGAAGAGACTGGCCTATGGTGGTGGATCGTTAATTGTATGGGCCAGAATTTCTTCAGGGAGCCGCAGAGAGCTGGTGCTTATAGAAAACGGCTCTATAACTAGTGGAAGATACGTGGAAGAAATCCTAAACGAATAAGTTAGAATATGTTGGTCCATTTATGATCAATTTGGAAGAGGATGCTATCTTCATGCATGACAATGCCCGGCCTCATACTGGTAGAATTGTGATTGAGTAGCTTCAAGAAGTTAACATTAACTGTATGGAGTGGCCACCACGCAGCCCAGACCTCAATCCGATCGAGCATGCTTGTGACGAGCTCGGAAGATGTGTGAGGCGTCGAAACCTTCCCCCAATCACGCTCAAAGTCGCTCTCGTAAAGGAATGCGAGAATATTCCCCAACATCGTTTAAGAAACTTGGTGTACAGCATGCCAAACCGCAATACCGCAGTGATGAGAGCACGTGGAGGTAATACAAAGTACTAAAACACGAGAAATTTAAAAGTAATAAAACAAAACAATTATTTTTATATTGTTGATATAAGTTGAGAAAGGGTATTTTTATGTTATTTTAATTTTTTATGAATAAAATACAAAGTGGCTTATACATTTTATTACTTTCATTTACGGAACATTAAATTGTCTATCAAACACAATTTATTTCATTAATAATAATAATAATAATAATAATAATCATTTATTCCGGGATTAAAAAGTCCCATATCAATATTGTTTTTACAAAATATGAAATAAAATAAAATAAAATAAAATAAAATATAAAAATCAATAAATAAATAAACAAGTAAGGATAGTTCATCAGCTCGGGGTAGCCGGCGTCGTCGAATGCAACCGCCTCCAGGCCTCGTGGATAGGGCTAGCTAGCCAGCTGCGGGCAGCGACCACGACTGCATTAGTGGAGAGGCGCAGGCGTTCCGCCGCTCCCGCCACCAAGCTGCGCATGAGCGCCGCCCAGCCCCGCACTCGGCTCACCACGAACATCTCGGACTCATCTCATAAGCTAGCGTTCTTAGTTTTTGAGTTATTCAGATATCTTTACCTGACCCTAATTCATTGCTCTCGAGTAGTTAAATGTATTTTATTGTAAAACAGCGATGGGGTGCTTCTTGAGATATTTTTTTTATAATGATTCTTTGATGAGAATGGAGATCGTAGCGAGTAGATGCTTGTCGCGTTATTTAGTCGATATTTCCACCAGCGCTCAGCAGCCATTTTGTTTTCGAAAAGGAAGCTTGTATTCGAGAGAGTACCTACCGTGTTTTATCTTGGGAAACAATCTAACATGATCATTGGCGTTTCGCCATAGTTACTTGGATTGCTAAAAAATACACACATTGGCAAAATTAAATGAGACAAATCGCGATAGATTGCCATAATTTAAGAGAAAGAAGAACAGGTAAACTCTGTTTTTACAAATATATGTCAATTAAATGTTTATAAGTAACGTGATTGTATTATCTGTGTCTTGCGTAAAAATGTTTATTTTTCCAATTTTAATTATTAATTAAGCTGCGCCATTAAACTAATGAAATAAAAAAAAACACCAGAGTAATCGCTGTCGATTGTTATTTTTTTATTCACTTAATACAGTGGCAGTGTTCAATCATTTTGACTCTTATAATTATTTAAAATAAGATTAAACTTTGCTTGCGTTTCGCGATAGATAATTTTACGTTTACTGTTTTTTTGTTATGTACTTTTTATATCCGCGATAACCTCTTTTATGGAATAAATAACAGTTATTATTATATCTATATATGCCTACTAGCTGTGCCCCGCGGATTCACCCACGGTAATTTCGGAGTTCCCGCGGAAATTCCGGGATAAAGAGTAACCTATGACAACGTGCATGCCAAATTTCATGCAAATCCGTTCAGCCGTTTTTGCGTGATTGAGTGACAAACATCCAAACATTCAATCATCCACACCTTCACATTTATAATTTAGAATGGAGATCACAGAGTTGTCTTTTGATTTTGAAAAGAGATTAGATGTTAAAAAACCGTTATGAAGCTGATATAAGTGCCTCTATATTATGTAGATATGTATTAAAATATGCAGTAAAAAAATATCGAACTTTGAATATTTTATTTTAATTTCAAATTATCATTAACTCATTAATAATTTAAACCGATCGCATTTTTTTCTTTTTATAATGTTTGCGGTTCGTGTGTTTTACTTGCAGTTTGACCCTCGTCGATTTCAGACTTACCTAGGTACCTCTAGAAATCTTTGAGTCGCAAAAAAGTTATATATACCTACCAAATAGCTGTTCCCTCGTAATCCCACATGTAGGTATTTCGGGTCTCCATCGTGCATCGGGAACTTTAAGCACCACAAAATAAATAATGTTTTTTGAAATGTTTTGTTACTGAAACTTCGTATAGAAGAAAGAAAGAAAAGGAGTTCATTGGTATGGAGCCATTTTGGCACGGTTGTACTTATTTTATCTTTATGGTATCAAATAAACTTTTTTCTATTCTATTCCATTCCATTCCATTCCATTCCATTCTATTCTATTCTATTCTATTCTATCTATTGGTCCCCATTTAAAAGCTCAGACGAATTAAAAACTCGTCTGAGTTTAAAAGGTACAAATTAAGAGACAGAAAAAATATAAACTTTAACAAATATTGTGAAGGAGATAGAAGGGAGTGTTGTGAGTGCTCAATGAGTTCTTTAGAATTTATTAAGTACCTACTTAGTAAAAGAGGTTTCTTATTTTCATATTAGGAAAACACGCTAAATATTATAAACTACTTTTTGTCCCAGCATTTTGTTCCCGGAGCAATTTCTATATTTACCTACTGTAGATAAACTTTTGACCACTGAGTAATTTTGGAAATAGGACTCTTAATTTTTTTTTATGTCATAGGGGGCAAATGGGCAAGTGGTACACCTGATGGTAAGTGATTACCGCCGCCCATAGACATCTGCAACACCAGAAGGCATGCAGGTACGTTGCCGACCTGGAATGGTGATGGGAACTGGCTTTCAAGTGGGGCTGCCGGAACACACCGTTAGGTGCTTAGCGACGGATATACAACTTGAAGGTGGTAGCTAGCCAGCCGGGCACTAGAGAAATTCAACGTACACCGATCGATTTTTATCACATTTTACTCATTATTTAAAATAACTACATTATATTATATTATGATACACAATGTATCAATTTACAGTATAATCTCAGGTACGCACAAAAATTACTACTATCTCAATTAAAGCTTATACCTATCAATTATGTAATTGTAGTATACTACCTCTATGTCCATAATATAGATATTTAGTTTTTTTGTAAAAAAGAAGTAATTGACAAATAAAAGATTTTAATTATGTTCTTCTTGTCAAAAAAAAAAAGATTTTTATTTAAAATTATTATAATCCATTACTTAAGCGTATAAAACATATATTTCAGAGTCTAATTGGTATAATCAATTGTGGTCTATTAGTGGCCACATAACTACAAGAAATAATTTAATTATAATCATTTGAAGCAGTATAATTTAAGAATGACAGTATAAATATTGTATCCCATTTATTCTTAAATAACTTTTTCAATGTTCTCCGTTTTCACTTTATCTGTAACAAGTTAATAAATATGTTATTTTATTTTATATTTTATTAATAGTAACAACAGTTTCAAACACCACCATTGGTTTAGGGGTTAACGACTTTTACTGTTACGTCAGATGTCGCGGGTTCCGTTCGTGATCAGTGGTTCATGCTATTATACTATACTATTTCATGCTATTGTATATCCAATAACGACGTGTTACTTTAAGGGTCACTTCTCTCATTAGTAATTAAAATTTAATGAAATTATATTTATTACTAACTGTGCCCCGCGGTTTCACCCGTGGTAATTTCAGAGTTAACGCGGGAATTCCGAGATGAAAAGTACCCTATGTCCTTCTCTGTACCCCTGACATCGTGCATGCCAAATTTCATCTAAATCCGTCCAGCCGTTTTTGCGTGATTGAGTAACAAACATCCACACTTTCACATTTATAATATTAGTAGGATTTACCGCAGCAGCAAGAACAATAAACAGACTCACTTCCGGATTTATAATATTAGCTAGGATTACCACTAATCGACAATGATTACCTGTGCCATTATCATCTGACTCCTCAGGATCGTTCCATTTCTGCCTCACACTTGTGCCGAATATGATGAAGAATAGATTTCCAGCGAAGTATATCACGCTTGACACATAAAACACTTTGCGCCAATCACTGGGATTAGTCTGAAATAGATGATTAGTAAGTAATTATAAACGTAATGCATAAGTCGTCTAACTCTTGACGCAGTCGAGTAAGGGTCATATACTTTTGAAGCTTTGGGATCGCGTCCCTATCGAATTTATCTGTCGAATCTCGCGATTTCATTATAGGAGTCGTGTTATTGACTTGTAAGACGTCATCTTTAGACATTAAGACTATTCCAAATACGACTTCAATAATTGATCTCGATCTCAAATATACTTATGTACTAAAATGACATCGAAGTGGAATCAAATCGAAGTCAAATCCAAATCGGAATCAGACTTAAATCATTTTCAAGAGCCTGCAGAATTTAAATATAAAATCGATGAACAGACATCGTACCTACATGACACTTCGTATTATTTTTCAGCTCGAATCGCTATAAAAATAAATAAAATAAAATAAAAATTGTTTAATATCAGACAGCTTAGTCCATAGATGTTAGTGAAACTATGAATCTTAAAAAACTATGTTACTAAGCTACTAAGTAGGTATAAAATTGAGAGAGAGACTACAACAACAATACAAAATGTATTTTCTGGATCAAAATTAACGGGAAGCGAAATTATTAATCACCTCATCCTGAATTATGGCGCCAGCAGCCAGCGGAGCGATGATGGAAATCATGTTGGAAATGCAGTTCGTGATGCCTATGAGTGTGCCAGCGAAGTTGGGAGCCATGTCGATATGGACCAACTGTAACGAACAGCAACGAGAAAACACGAAGGTATCAGAAGATAAGATATGCTGGATACATTTGAAGCTGTGAGACTTGAAAGGCCTAATCAAATTGACAGTAATTTTTGACCCACAATTTTTTATTGATATTATTTTAAATGAAAGTTGAAAAGACACTGATTACCAAGAAGCCAGTGTAGTGACCAGCATTTAAGCCGACTACGAGGGTAAGCAATGCGACAGCGACTGTGACATTGCCCGGAGGAGAGTACGACAGACCCAGCAGTGCTATGGCTGGACCCCAGTGACCTGTAGACCACAGTAACATCGTCATAACACTGTAATTAAAAACTATATTAGAGGCTGTTTTTTAATGTCATTATTTCATGAGACAATTTTCATTTATTCATTTTAGAAATAGAGTTGAGCTCATTAAAATTCAAAGATTTTAAACAGTATGTTACCATATTAGTTGAAATTCATTTAACAGGTTTAGAAATAATATTTACTACAGTACGTATGATGTAAATAGATTCATTTCTCTAACCAATAGTATTGGAGACCTTCCTGGAAGTGGTTATGCTCAACCACTTTTTGTTCAGTGCGTAGTCTGAAAGGAAGCCCAAGGGGAAGCTCATCAGGTACATCGCCAAGTAAGGCAGCGCTGACATGAGACCATTCTGCAAAGGAAAATCAAAAGAAATTTGTAACAGGTACAAGTACCTACTGCTGCTAATGTCAAGATTTAGCTGAAATCAAAAAGTTCTACAAAGGCAATGAATCTTGTATAATCTATTGCTACATAAATCATCATAAGATAGGAAAATATCTGAAATAGGACATAGGAACCTCCTGGAACTCCAGCGGGGGATTTGAAATTACCGTGGTTAAATCCGTGGGCAAGAGCTAGTTTAGTAACATTACTCAGATTTTCACGATGACTCACCGATTTTATGTCTACTCCTAGCACTTTGCTCATGTATGACGGCATCTCAGTCATCAGGGTCCAGAAGCCCCAGTTGTGTCCGCAGTGGCACACGATCAGCGATATGAACGGCAATGAGGTCCAGATAGACTTCCACGGCGTTTTGAAAGTCTGCACAAAAACAACTTAGCTTGAAAATAAGCTGCCAGCTGCCCCCCGCGATTTCATCCGCGGTAATGTCGGAGTTCCCGCGGGAATTCCGGGAAAAAGTACTCTACGTCCTTCTTTGTACCCCTGAGTACTGGAGTTCCCGCGGGAATTCCGGGATAAAAACTATCATATCTTTTAAGTTGGATCATTTTATGAATAGTTACAAAATTTTATCAAAATCCGTTTAGTAATTTTAGAGTTCATCGCGGACCAACAACGTGACACGTGATTTATATATATTAAGATAAGATAGTAAAGAAGATGAGATAATGTGCACAATGCTGCGTGACGCTATTGATCAGATACAGCGAAAGTCGCAATGGTAAGTCGCGTCTTACAATGTGTCCCGCTTTACACACCTTATGCCCACCAATATGTCCCAGAGAGCTCTGTATATACAGCTTCTCTTCGTCGCCAATCATTTTCGAAGTCTGCGGAGAATCGGAACCGATGAACAAGTAGACCACCGTCCACAAAGCACCGAGGGTCCCGTTCACGTAGAAGATGGCCGGCCAGCCCCAGTACTCCGCGATGAATCCCGATACCAACAGTTGCAAAGCTGATCCCAGCTGTGCTCCTGCGCAATGAAAATTGAAGTATATCTATAATCAATGATATAACATGTAACACGGCTTTGGGACAAAATTTATGTAATATCGTGTATAATTATGTTCTAGTATCGCCTTCTATGATTCTTTTTAATAACTAATTAAAATAGTTCAGCTCAGTCACATACATACATATGTCATGGTCACTTCAAGAATTTTACAGGAACTCCTTGCACAATGCACGGCATGTGAATTATAAGTAGGTACCTAAATAAATTACTTAAATTAGATATTGTGTGGAAAAAAACACTAAATGTCTAGTCATTAATTAGGAAATCCACTTAATAATTGGATTGGATTACTCTAATAATAGGATTTTGTTGAATTATTTTAGAAATAATAACATAAATTTTGCGTTTATTTTCAATGAATACTTACCTATGCAAATAGGATAATAGAAGTAGACAATAATATCACTAATAAAATCGAAATCAAATCGCATGCTAATTTAAAAAAATTAAGTTTTCAAGTTTGGATGTAGTGGATAATCTCTGGAATTACTGAAATTATTTTAATATTTCACTGATAGGAAGTTACGGTATTACAGATTGCAACAGTATTTTAATAGAGTTTTCGAGGAAATCACAATTCACGTGGCAACAGTAACAAACACAAACAAAATGATTTTTGGTTTCATAATATATTTGTATATATATTTTTTTTTTATATGTGCATCACGAAATACTACTGAATATAATATTATGATTAGTATTCGGATCCGCTTTCATTTCTTTTCTCTTTGACTTCCTTTATTTTGTTATTATGAAAGAAGAAAGAAGAATTTTCTCTTTCTTTCTACTTTCGCATTTAGAATATTTGTAATGACTATTAACGTACCACCGTAAACTAAAGTGCCGAGTCTACTCTTCTCCTGCAGCGGCACCCACTTGCCGAGGAGGTGATGAGTTGAGGGCAACAGGAACCCCTGCATCAGGCCCTGAATCACCCGACAAGCGCACACCACTTGCCAGCCACCCTAGAAAACAATATGAACTTTACCGTGCAAATTGTAATTCACAGCAAACAATTGTAACAGATTTAAATTCAGGTAAAGTAGTTTTCTTTTGCAGATAATATAGTCATAGTTTCAAATGCTCTAGTATTTTTGTATTCAGCTGACTTCTAGGGTCCAAAAACTACTTACCTGTCAAATTTAAACCTCATAGCTTACCAAGTTTCTGAGATTCCTTATCTGTTGAGTGAGTCAGTAACTTTTTTAAATATACTATCATTCTACGAACTGCAAAATTGTCAATTCCATCTTTTCTTTCGTCCTCTTCTTCCTTACTATAAACGTCATGCTTCATTCTTTACTAAAGGGTCTTTCAATAAGGACGGGTCGATTTTGACATGAAATAAAAAAGGCCGTGTGTGAGATTTTAACGATTTTTTTTTTTTATTTGAAAGAGCTATATATGCCATTATGTGTGGAAAATCACATCGTTTAAATGTCCGCCGCGGCTTCTCACGGTGGCACGAATTCGAGTTGTCCAATGTTCAACAACTCTGCCGCATAGTTCGGGTTGAATTTCAGCGATAGCCTGAGCTATGTTGACTTTAAGGGCATCGGTCGATTGTGACTTATTGGTATAAGAGTAAAGAGTAAAATTGTCCTCATGTCCTGTCATTAGGTGACATGCAAAATTATCAAATTAAATCAGCTTTAAGAAATTAAATTGCATTAAATCAAAATATTACATAAAAAAGATAATAAAAAATATTTTTAAGAAAAATAGTCCACTTAATTATTATTAACAAAATTAATTAAAGTCCCTTTTTTTTTGCAAATTACAAATGTCAAATACAATTCTATGTTACATTCACAAATATGTCAAAATATCCACTACAGAGTGATATGGTTAATATTACGTGCCCAAGAAATCTTTAACTGAGTAAAAACAATGTTCGCACAACCATTGCTTTAATTTTTTATTAAATTTACGAAGTGGAAGCTCCTTAATATCGCTTGGGATCCTGTTAAATATCGTGATACACATAAAACTACAGTTCTTTAAAAACATTGCTGTCCGAGGAGTGTGATCTAACACTAATCTGTTCGTGTTCCTTGTGCTTCTCGGGTATACTTCAGAAGCTTTGTTAAAAAGAGAGTGATGCTGCTTCACAAACTTTGCAAGCTCAAAAATATACAAGCAAGGCAACGGTAGAATGCGGAATTGTTTGAATAGGGGCTTACAAGATTCATATGGTGGTAGGCCACGAATGGCCCGAACACATTTTTTTTGTGCGATAAGTGGCCTACAGTTGTCAGTGCCATTGCCCCAGATTATAAGCCCATATCTAAGGACTGATTGCACGTAGCCATGGTAGGCTGCTATAACAGTACTTTGAGTTGCTGATTTTCGAAGTTTATTTAAAACAAAGACAAATCTGTTAAGCTTGGTGCAGACCCTGTCAATGTGCTCCTTCCAGTTTAACGATTTTGAAATTATTAGACCTAGAAAGATTGTCTGATCGGCATTGTGCAAAGACTGACCATTAAAACCAATATTTATGTTTTGCACCGCACCCTGCCTGCTAAAAGTTATATATTTTGTTTTATTTATATTTACCTGTAGATTATTATTATTCAACCATGTAATTATTGAAGTCAAAGTATTATTTAAGTCATTTTCATGATTATATATTAAATTTTTTGATGTCACAATGACTGATATGTCATCAGCAAACAGTATACATTTATGTCTGGTTACGTCGGGAAGGTCATTTATGTATAATAGAAAGAGTAATGGTCCAAGAACACTACCTTGAGGTACACCGTACCCATTGCATTGATATGACGATCTATAAGTATCTACTATATTGTTATTTTCAATTCTCGATATTTCCACACATTGTTGCCTATTTTCTAGATATGTGCGGATCCAATCATGAGCAACTCCCCGGATACCCATGTTATCGAGTTTTGATAGCAATATTTCGTGTGAAACAAAATCAAACGCTTTGGACATATCAAAGAATAGTACTGAGACGCAGTGCCTTCCATCAACATTCTCAATTATGTTGGATACAAGATTATATGATGCTAGTGTTGTTGATTTTTGTTTCTGGAATCCATACTGTTCCTGTTTAATTAGATCAAATTTACTAGCGAAATCAGTGAGAGCTTCGTGCATTGCTTTCTCGAATACTTTTGAGAGTATTGGTACCAGAGTTATAGGTCGATAGTTACTTAGTTCCATTTTGTCACCTTTTTTATGCAATGGCTTAACAACAGATTTCTTCAAATGTTCTGGAAAGCAACCCGATTCAAATGAACGATTTATAAGGTACGTTAGTACTGGAGTAACTTCTTTTAGGCATGTTTTAAGTACTTCCGTGCATATTTCATCATATCCCACAGAATGAGTATTATTTAATGATGAAATGATTCTAGAAGTAGTATCCTCACTAACTGGTCTTAAGTAAATAGTATTGGCATTTTTTTGTAGTTTAATATTACTAGTCTCATTATGGGTATTTGTGTTGGTCAAATTAATGTAATAATCGTTAAAAGAACTAGCTATGACATGTGGGTCTTGGATGGTATTTCCATTAAACATTACCTCATCAATATAGTCCCTTGACTGTGTATGTCCCGCTATTCCATTAATTATATCCCATGAAGCTCTGCAGACATTGCGGCTATTAGTCACTTTATTATGGTTTGCTATTTTTTGTGCCCTATATACACATTTTTTTAAAATCCTCGAATATCGTTCATAAATAGTTTTATTTGTGTCTGATTTCTGTTTATAGAATTTGTATCTTAATTTCCTCTTCGTCCTACAGCTTACTCTAAGGCCTTTTGTTATCCATTTCAGTTTATTAGTGTTTGAGGACTTAATTTTATTAATTGGAAAGCATAGGTTATAAAACAAAAGAAATATTTCATGGAACTTGTCAAATGCCTCGTTCAATTCTCCCTGTTCGAAAACCTCTGCAAATGAAAGGCTCCCGATAGCCTGTTTAAACTTTATTTTATTTTCCTTTGAATAGCACCTTTTGTAGTTGTAAGTATATTTGGCTATGGATTTTCTAGTTGCAGTAGGGAATTTTATCATCTGTGCTGTATTATGATCAGAAAGCTGTAGTGGTATCACAAAGCCATCAACTTCCTCAATATTACTTATAATATTATCAATACAGGATTGTTGCCGTGTTGGTTCTTTAATGTGAATGCACAAATTATAACTACCTAAAATGTCCAGCAAATTTATCGTAGTTTTGTTATAGACCTGCGACTTAAGAAAACCCCACAAAAAAAAGTCTAAAGGTGATAAGTCGAATTTGGCCACCAAACGTTGGAGAGTCGACTTTGAAGGACCACCTCGTCTGCCGTAAAATGGGCGCAATGCACGTAACGTTTGCACTAACGAACACTCATTTTGGTAATAAATTTTTAACATTTGGACGTGTTGCTCAACCGTGTAACTTGCCATGGTGATTTGGCATTACTAACTGAATAAAAAAATATAGGTTAGAAAGACGACGTTAAAACAACATGGCCGCCACAGGCTGCCAACATCGACCCGTCCCTATTGAAAGACCCTTTATATCGTTAGGGACTAGAATGACATGGCAAAGCTTGTGTTCCTTGAGCGCTTTATCTAAGGGCTTCTCAAGTTTTGAGTGATTAGATATTTCATTGAAACATTTATATCTTTGAAATTATCATCATTAATGTTATGCTACTTGAAGGATATACGTCGAATCTGACCAATATTGGAAAAACCATTTTACTTACGTAATAGGATGCGAATGGCATGAGAAGTACTACGACGGAGTTGACTCCAACGCACAGTGTGATGAGGATCATGCCTCCGAACCGCGAAGCCAGCATCCCCCCGGGGATCTGCAGCACCACGTACCCCCAGAAGAACGATGACAGTATCATGCTCTGCGTCTGCATACTCCAATCGAAGGACTGTGGAAAATTAAATATTGGCCATAGGTAACTCTCTCATAACTTTGCTTGTTCTGTTAATAATTTATTCTGCCACAACTTTAATTTTTCATCAGGAGGTCATGCATAAATAACGTTACACGAAGTTTATGATTCTTCTTCCTCCTTCCCGTTCTTCACAAGTGGCCATATTTATCAATCCATCACTTTATAGTGACGTCACACATTTTGCAATTTTACATATTATAAAATGTTTAATTTAATTAATACAGCAGTTCCATAATTATTTTAATAAAACAGGCATTTGTCAAAGGCCTCACAGAGGGCGAGCGTAAATTCGCCAGTAAAATAATTGAAACCTTATTAAACCAAAGATAGAATAGATAATATTTTTAAATTTATTATTATACTAACAAAGTTTCGCGTTTCAATACCATAACTTTATATGTATAATGTATATAGTATATTGTTGTATGGAACTCGTTGCCCAACCACCCGTTTCGCATCATTGGCTGTCTACAAGAGATCGTAACTATGCGGTAAGACCGCTATTTGCAATTTCCTTTACTTTTGGTATTGGAATATTGTTTTTTTTTTATTTGCAATAAAGGATTAAATAAATAAATAATTAAGTATTGTCCTGTGACGTCACGTTCGTTTATTCCCTCCCCTCCACTTAACCTGTGAAAGGATGCCTCCTCATGAAGCTATGTATTTAAAAAAAATACGTTACACAAACTTTCAGTGCGTTGTATAAAATCAATGCAAGCAGTTCTATCGCCTATTATCTTGCCATACTATACTACACGAGCACAAGTCAATCTGGCTATCGGACATGAGAGTTGTCGAAACTCAAGGCTTTTGTGGTGTCGAACTGTTAATGAGATAAATATCACGCAATGACGACAATATAGTGAAGGGCGAACGTTTTATGACTGCTGTCATTATTGTCATTTTATTGACGTAGTACCTAAATAGGTGGTTCGAACCATTACTTTAGCTTACAACTATCACAACATTCTTTATCAGTTTACAATAGATTCTTATCGACACTTACATAATATTGTGTAAAAACAAAGTGCTCAATATACCTACGCATACAATAATCATTTTATCATTTTTAGCTGTCAATATTGATGTCATATCGAGAACTACTCTTCTTCCTTTAAAATTTATTTCATGTATTAATTTAAAGTCCTCGATTTGGTTGAACATAAAATTAATAGATTGATTTTTATCTATATTTGATTGTATTTGTAAACTACAGGTTTACTTGTCTTCACACTCAATTTTTAGTTTACCAAGATTAAAGATACAATAGTTAATTAGGTGACACTCCAAAATACAATTTTTTTTTTTCTTTGTTCATATTTCAATGGTTTTCAAAACCTTGTGTTTGTGTGTTTTTGTTGCAAACACATATTATTTTTTAAATCAACAAATTTAAAATATTCATTCCTAGGTCTTCGTTTGACGAAGGGCAGTGGCCATGATAGTTGAACTCACTTGGGGGTTGTTGCTGTCGGTCATGGCGACTATCGCCATGCTAATGTTGACGCGTACGGCGTAGCAGATCAACATAGCTAGGAACAGCATGCCCACTTGCACGTGGCGCACTCCAAGGGTGGCATCTGGAACGTCATTCTATACTTATCTATCTAATATAATATGTAAATCACGTGTCACGTTGTTTGTCCGCGCTGGACTCCGAAACTACTGAACGGATTTTGATAAAATTTTGTAACTATTCATAAAATGGTCCAACTTAAAAGATAGGATAGTTTTTATCCCGGAATTCCCTCGGGAACTGAAGGACATAGAGTACTTTTTCCCGCAACTTCCGCGGGAACTCCGAAATTACCGCGGATGAAATCGCGGGGGACAGCTAGTAGTAATATATATTATAATTGTCAAAGTTTGGATGGATGGATTATTTTTTTAAATGATATTATGCCCAAGGGGTAAAGCATTAATTATATAATACAACTAGCTATCCCGCGCGGTTTTACCCGTGGTAATTCCAGAGTTGCCGCTGGAATACAATATAGCCTGTTACTCAGGGATAATGTAGCTTTCTAATGGTGAAAGAATTTTTGAAATAGGTCCGGTGGTTGTTGAGTTAAATCATAACAAACAACTAAACAATTAACTGATTTATAATATAAGTATAGATCTAGCCTTAAGACTAATAAGTATTTTAAATTTCCCCTAAACTTAAAAAACACCCATAATATTATGCTATGAATATGTCCATTAACACTTTTCTTAGTGTCTTAAGGGGAAGTTGCTTGGGTCTTTGGGTACACACTAACTCCACTAAATAATTCAAAAGTTTTTCTCCTTTTCTGTCTTCGTGTCTGTTATATTCGTAATTAAACATTTTGTTACAGTTCATCAAATTTTATATATCCATTAAAAAATTACGAAATCAACTCAATAAATTGTCCAAAATCATTTCCAAGAACATGAAGTTGTTGAGTTCAAAAGGGAACCGAGGGCGTTGCTTCGGTTTCGTTATTTTTCTAGTGGATCATCGTTGTAAGAACGGTTGTGGTTTTGTGTTTTGCTTGAACAGAGTAAACCTTTAGTGAGAAGGTCAGTCAATATATTTATGACTAGCTGTTCCCGCAGTTTTATCCGCGTAAGTTTTGGAATTTCCGCAGAAACTCCCAATTTTATTTAATACAAAGTACAAACCTTCTCCTGCCAGTTACAAAAAGATTTTTTATATCAGTATTATATCACCTATTGTTACTTGTATGTACGTATGGCATATGTATGTGTATAAAGTTGTATTATATTTAGGATATCTAAGTATTAGCGTTGTATTATCCTTATATAGTATATAGCTAGGTATTACGTTGTGCACCCAGCACCCGCTTCTAGTTTCTATTTACAGCTCTCTATCACCTTAAGGTTGCCTTGAAAAGATTGCCTCTAGCAATAAGGCCGCCTTTTGCTCTGTATTTACTTTTTATCTGTCTTAGTTTTTATTTTCTTTTCTGGGGCAATAAAGCATATTTGATTTGATTTGAAAAAAAAATAACAATTCTATCATACATGATTTTTGAGTAATATTAACCGTTTATGCAGCGTATGCAACGGAAGCTCTCAAAAGGAATATTTTCTCCTATTTTTGCAACAGTTTTCATTGATTGGTCATAGCGTGATGTTATAATATAGCCTTCCTCGATACATTTATAGTCCATTGACTACCACTACCTATCTGAAGATTTTTTTAATTCGAACCACTAGTTCCTGAAAATAGCGCATTCAACCAGACAAACTCTTTAGCTGTATAATCATTACTGTGGATTCCATAGCGTAGAAGTATGTTAGAATTAAATTATAGTCATTCCTGAGTGATATGGATTGATGTACGATTTTGTTAGATGTGAATGTAAAATCTAGGACTAGGTAATAAGTAAAGTAAGTGGTTAACCTACTATCCGACGTACATACGATCAGTGGACGCAATGAGATTCCAACGAGTTTTTAATGGGCCATTCCAGACGTTGCCTAGCGTTTGTAATATAATATACTGCCTAGGAATTACAATTAATGACTAACCGCTGCACGCAGAGTCGACTTTAATGATTACTTAGTTAAGGATAGACAATTAGACAAACGTTTCACAACATCCCATCGGTCATGGTAATTAGCATTCCATAACTCAAATGAGTGGTTGCAACTATGCATTTGTAAAATGCAAATAAGATGAAATGAAAGACAAATGACAAACAGAAAAAAAACAAACAGTTCTTTTAAAAACTCACTCGGTTTTTTTAATTCAACTGCATCTTCTTCAGTTGCCATTTCTTTTGTCTATGATGATATTTCTTTATTTAATCTACAGTTCCTGTAATACTATTATGCACTCAAAAAGTAAAGAAAATTGATATTTATTCACAACTAGGGATTGCAATGCTGAATCCAGCAATCCAGCGTGTTTTTAGGCTTGCTACATCCAGCACATGGCGCTCCTTGGATCCGCAATCAGCAAAAAACAAATTCTTTTCGTGTCAAATTATGACGAGACGATGAAGAAAGAAAATATGGTCCTATATAGAAGTGAGAGTGTAAAAGCCGTTATTAGCCGTTAGTTTAACAAAAAAAAATATTTAGATTATTTATTGATCTTACTTTCAGCGATAATAAAAAAATTATTCAATAATTGATTAGCTTCATTCTTCATTACTACACGCTGGTGCTCGCGGAGTATTGAAATTAACTCAAATTCCAATGAACTGGTGAACTGGTCTAGTAAATAAAACCTTTTAATTGATTAAAGGAGTTTATTGACCTTAAAACAGTTATTGACAAAAATACATTTCTCAGATACTTATATACTTTGCTTGGCAAAACTCGTAAGCGCGATGTAGAAATTTAAGATTTTTTTCTTTTTTTTTCTACCTACCTAAACATACCGCCCACCAAGAACAGTATGTTCTTTTTCCTAAAAGGGCAACTTCGCCCATCGTAGCTCTACTCAAGGATAGAGTCACTACTCAGCCAAAGGTAAAACACATACCCTTGAAACTGGCCGCTTAATAATCGTTTTTTTACACTTTAAGGAAACAACTCGGGTAATCCCATCAGGGCCCGGATGCTTCTCGATTATTTTACCTAAAAGCCACTTAGCAGGGGGCAAATCTTCCTCTTTGACTAATACTACATCTCCCACTTTGGGTTCTGGTATTATACGCGACCATTTATACCGCTGTGAGCAATGAGTCAAGTACTCGTTTGACCACCTGCGCCAAAAGGTTTGCAACATTCTTTGGGTGAGTTGCCATCTTCTCAAGCAAGATATATTGCCAGTTTCAAAATTCTTTTCTGGCACAGTTATTAATGGTTCTCCCACTAAAAAATGTCCTGGAGTAAGTGGGGTAGCTTCTTCGGGATCAGTTGTTAGAACTGAAATGGGACGAGAGTTCAAGCAGGCCTCTATCTGACAAGTCAACGTTGTCATCTCCTCAAACGTCAATGTAGAGTCACCTATGACACGTCTTATGTGGTACTTGGTCGCTTTCACGCCGGCTTCCCATAGTCCTCCAAAGTTTGGTGCTCGAGGTGGAATAAAATGCCATGAGGTGCCTTGTGTAGCCAAAATCTCTGCCACCTCTTTATGCATTGTAGCCCTTTCCGCTCTAGACAAAACTCCTAGCTCTTTTGAAGCCCCAATAAAATTTGTACCGTTGTCGCTCCATACTTCGGCACAGTGACCTCGCCTCGCGATAAACCGTTTAAACGCCTCTAAGAACCCTCTTGACGTTAGATCCGATACTACCTCAATGTGTATGGCCTTCGTGACCATACAAACAAATAAACAAATATATCCTTTATACGCATGATGGCCTCTACCTTTAGATGTTCGGAGGTTTATCGGACCCGCGTAATCTACACCGCTCCGAAGGAATGCTCTAGCTGGTGTCACCCGCGCGGGGGGCAAGGATCCCATCAGCTGCGTTGGGTTATTGGATTTATATCGAAAGCATTTTACGCATCTTCTCACATGCTGCTTGACAACACTTTTAGCTTTAACAATCCAGTACGCGGTGCGTAAGTATTGCAACATGAGCTGTGGGCCGCCATGCAGAGTGACATTATGGGCGTCGGCTACTATAAGATGAGTCAGTCGTGAATCGTGCGGTAATATTATCGGATGTTTGGTGTCTTCGCTTGCCTCAGATTGTTGTATTCTCCCAGTAACTCGTAGTAAACCTTCGTCATCTATATACGGAGTAAGGGAAATGATGTTGCTTGACTTTGTTATGATGACCCCATGTTCTTTTATTTCTTTCATTTCTTTCTTAAAAGCCTCCCTTTGACACAGCTTAATACAGCATATTAATGCTTCATTCAGTTCCCATTCCACCAGAAACGCTTCACGTTGTTTATTTCCTGTTCTTTTTGTTATAAAACGTCTACAATAAGCTACTACTCGAATTAACCTTTTAAGTGACGAGAAACGATCAAAAATGGAACAGCTCATTGTAACTGTATGGGAACTTGTGGTTTGCTCTAACTTGGTCTCTATACTACACGGTTTCTTGTAACTGATTACTTGATCTCGTAGAAAACTAGGACCTGTCCTCCATAATGGGTGTGCACATAGCTCTGATGGAGAGATGCCGCGAGACGCGCAATCCGCTGGGTTATCTTTTGTTGAAACGTGTGACCAGTGTGATGAATTTAATGTTGTTAAAATCTCGGAGACCCGATTGGCGACAAAGGTTTTCCAATGACTGGGATGTTTGCTTAACCACGCTAGCACTACTGACGAATCCGTCCATGCATGAACTCCTGTCATTGGAATATTCATGACCTCAGCCACCTCCGATAGTAGTTTCGTTAATAGGACTGCCCCACAGAGCTCCAAGCGCGGTATTGTGACTTGTTTTATGGGTGCGACTCGTGTCTTCGCGGTTATCAGAGAAACCTCGACCCCTGTTGAACTAATCACACGGAGATAAACCACCGCAGCGTAGGCTGCGTTCGACGCATCGCAGAAGCCATGGAGTTCAACCATCTCGTTGTTGACATTTGTATGCAACCATCTGGGCAACCGGAAATTTACAAGTTGGACGAGCTCTTCGCGGTAAGATAACCAATCGTTCTTTATATTTGCTGGGGCTTCTTCATCCCAATCTATACCCTCAATCCACAGCCTTTGTATAAAGATTTTCGCTACTATTACGCTTGGCGCTATCCATCCTAATGGATCATAAAGACGTGATATATCTGAAATAATTGTTCTTTTTGTTACAGGTTTGGAGATTGGTGGCAGCGACACCGAGTACTGAAATATATCTTCTCTTCGATGCCAGTGTAACTTACCCACCCCTCGCGAATGTTATATGTCCCTTTTTTTATCTACTTTTTAATTATTCGGCCTGATTGTCTAGCGGTTAGAACTCTAATTTTTGTTGTTTACGTATAACCTATGATTCTTTTAGGTTGAGATTGAACTATCGTTTAAGTATTTGCATAATTAGTTTTATTTAAATTTATCTAATTTTAGATTCGATACACGAACGGCGCAAAACCTAGTTAGCCCTACACATGAACGATTTCAATACACGAACAGTCTAATACCTAGGCGTACCTACCCGCGAACGATTTCAATACATGAACAGTCTAATACCTAGGCGTACCTACCCGCGAACGATTTCAATACACGAACAGTCTAATACCTAAGCGTACCTACCCGTGAACGATTTCAATACACGAACGGTCTAACACCTAGACGTACCTGCCCGTGAACGATTTCAATACACGAACGGTCTAATACCTAAACGTACCTACCCGAAATTTACCTTGACGATTTAATGATTTTGCTTTAGGTGGATGATCTAATCTACCTAGACGTCCTAACAATTTAGCCCTAGGTGGATGATCTATTTTTATTTAGTTTATTTGTCTACCTCCCTAATTGGTTCGGTATGTTATTTTATTGTTTCCCGGCCTAATTCCCTATTTCAGAGTTTTGTTCTAATTCTAGCTATTAGTTTGACTGATTATTTTTAGTTTAGTTTTTGGTCCCTAATGTCTAACTATCCCTACAGTTTGCCTAGCTTGTGTTTAGTGGATTGTTTCCCAGTTATGATCTGCGCTCTGGGCAGCGCCACTCTTTCATATTCATGTTCCACTCGGTGGTAGAGAGACTCCAATGATGGATATCGCGTTATTTGATTCACATATTTGGTCGTGATAACACACGCACCGATAGACTTATAGGGGAATGTAATGTGTTGAAAACACATTTCCCGAACGACGTACTAGAGTTTTGACCTAACCTACTGTAAATATGGCTTCCAAAACAATAATCTTGATTATTAATATCTTATATTTTATTAGCAATCAAGATTACTTCCTGGAAGGCGGCGTAGCCCCGTCCTGCGCTACTCCACGGTGGTGGCCATCCTCCTGCTTAAAGCAGCTGCCACCCCCCCCCATGTTTCACGAGGCTGAGCATAATTTTGTAGATCATTCACCAGCATCCATTTCAGGAATCCAGTGAGGAGACTGTACGTCCCTAGTCCGAAGACTACCGTCGCGTTGGAGCTATGGTGGGCCCTTGAATATGTGCCAGTCCGCAGACCAGGGTTGGAAGATGGACACGCCACAACCGAACCCCAGCACAGTGATCCAAAATTGTATGTGTGGTATGGGACCAATCTCCACTGGTACCTGGGAACTTCAGCTGTCGAACTCTCTATTTTACTGCAAGCAGTATAGCCGTAGCTTTGAATTCAGTTGAATCTCTCTCACCCTTGTGAACCCACTAGGGCATCCAACTCGTTCTGCCACATCAAAACATTTGTATACACATAACCGCTGCACAACTGTCTCGATCGCAAAGCGTTGAGACCTACATAAGCATACATGCGGTTGCGAGTCACACACAGTAGCTCCAGTCTGTCTCCACAGCCTGCAATCGTAAATCAGCGCGCATTGGCCAACTATATTTGTAAAGAAAAGAAAGGATAGAGAGCGATCAACTCTTCCTTAGTGTAGGAATGAGGACCCACGTCTCTTATTTGCCGTATTCGTAGTTTATGTGACTTGAATAACACGGAAGGCGTAGTTATTCAAGAGGCAAGATACAATACATGTGCAACGAAACCCGCCTCGGCGCAGACGACTCAAGGTGCGGACTTCCACCCATCTACACCGTCGTACGCTCGTGACGCGCGATGCCTAATCGGTTAGGATCAGAGCACCGTCACTGCAACACGTTTGATTCAAGCCTTATTCGGTATTGAGATGATTTATAATTCATCTAATAAAATTACAAACCATACACAATCTCTTTGTTTGACCTTCCTTGTGATAAATGTTTTTAGTCTACGCCCACGTTATCCTAACGGACTACCGCGCGCTGATAGACCCTCGCACAAAACATTTATTCACTCTGCGTTTTTACGCTCATTTAGATTATTCATAACGAACCATCTAATGATCCACTGCGCCCCAACAGTGTTTCGCGTCATGCACTACGCGAATATTTTATAGACTATTCATAACGAACCGTCTATCTTGCAACTGCGCTCTGGCAGCGTTTTTATAGACTATTCTTACGAACCGTCTAATGACTCACTGCGCTCCATCAGTGTTTCGCGTCATGCACTACGCGAATATTTTATAGACTATTCATAACGAACCGTCTATCTTGCAACTGCGCTCTGGCAGCGTTTTTATAGACTATTCTTACGAACCGTCTAATGGTCAACCGCGCCCTGACAATGTCTCGGTGCGCGCTTGCCGATCAATATTTGTAAAAAAAAAGAAAGGTTTGGATGCAGCTAGCTGCGTACCAATAGTGATTTTATAGACTATTCTTAACGAACCGTCTTTCGTATGATAAACACAATACATCTGGCATCTCGTCACGAAGCGCATCGGCCCACGCTTACACACACTCGATCGCCGTGCATGCGCGCGTTCGCCTCTGCACAACGTATTCCGAACGCCAAGCGTACTGTCGAATATCGTTATGTCTCTGCACGAATCGTCCTAGCGGACAATTGCACAATGACTATATTTCGCGCCAAGCATAACACGTTTATTTTATAGACTATTCATAACGAACCGTCTACTGTAATGATATAAATCAATACAGTTTTTCCTCAAAACACCTCGTTCGCGGAGCGCATCGGCCCATATACGCTTCCATGCAACTTCCAAATAGGTATCGCATTCGCGCACATTCACCTCTGCACAGCGCAACTCGTGTGCAATGAGCAATTTTTATATATAAAATATGTTGATCGTCTTCGCTTATGACACTCTCACGAATGTATAATGCATTTCCGGACTTTAACATAAGCCGTTTATACGATTTATGTGCAGCCCGCACGATCACGACGTTTTTTGCATGATAATATTATTTAAAAATCTATATGAGAAAATAAATTTTATATTTGATAAATGCGCAAAAATATTATTTTATGTGTCCGTTCATGACTCCCCCCATGCTCGTTCATCTATTTTCACACATCTATCAACTTATTTCCTCATTAGACTTTTTTGTCTTTCGGACACTTTTCTCGCTCTTCCCCGCATACGGTGGCGTCGTGGATACTGGCGGTGCGTTCAGCCCTGTTAATTCCGAGACGCCTGAGGTGAGGTGGGGGAGGAATTCGTCTTTTTCAACTTGCTCCTATAATCTTGAAACTCAACATACATTTAGAACTCACTAATATAAGCATTTTCTTTCATATAACTTTTTGTCCTAACTCTTTTAGTTTAGGAGTTATTTATCAAAAACATACAAATTTTTACTTATAGTTTATTTTGTTCCGGAACATCCTCTAATAGGTTTTTAACGTAATTTAATGTATGTATTTCGCTATTTCCTATACTTTTAACTATCTTTTATACATTTATTTAGAACCAAAAAAAATTTTGCTAGACTTTATGTGTCGTCACAATCCCCCCCCAAAGTTTAATGAAACACTGTGGAATTAAACTTTTAATCTACTAACAACTAATTATATTATAAATTTATTTTGGTTCTTGGGAAACGACCGCCCCAACGCCCCTCCAACCACATCCACTAAGTAATCAATATAATTTTTAACGTATCGAACGTATTCCAAATGCTGTCCTCTATTTAGTATGATACGTTGTTTCAGTTCGCCAGACAAGAATTTTGAGTGTAGTTTTGCCGCAAATTGTTTTGAATTTTGAATTATACTGATACGCCTATTTGAATGTGTTTGAGTCATTTCTCCCTGACCCAATTTATTTAGTCAAAATAAATTTACAAACAAGACCTTATTTAAGATACATAAATTGCTACACTCTCCGCATTAACTAAACACTCTACTATAGAAAAACAGATGCTTTATACTTAAATTACTTTAGCTAGACATAAGCCTCCTAGAACTTATTATTTATAATATTTATATAAATGAATCGCGTTATAATTTCCTTTTAAAATTCCGGTGTCTACATCGTGTAACGTGTATACATTATTATAAGGCACCGCTGCCACTACATAGGGTCCCTCATACAAGTATTCAAACTTTTTAGTTTCTTTCCTATTTTTAATTGACCTATTATCCTTACGGATTTTTACTAAGTCTCCTACTTGAAACAAAATTAATTTATGTTTTTTATCATATTTTGTACGACGTGTCAAACTTGCATTTTTTAGATTTTCCCGAACTAAATTTCTAACTTGTGCCAAATTTAAGGGTTCTCTTTCGAGGTTAAGTTTATCGTCAAATGTGATTTTGTTTGATTCGCCGTACATAATTTCACACGGTGTGAATCCTGTGCTATCGTGATGACTATTATTATATAATTCTTCTAAGATCGGCAAGATAGATGGCCAAGACTTATGGTTTGTTTGACAATAAGTCCTGAACAATCTACCCAGCTCCTTGTTTACCCGCTCTACAGTATTTGGTCTAGGATTTCTAACTGTCGTATAAATTGGTTTACAACCTAGCGCTCTAACACCTTCTTTCCAGACTATACTAATAAACTGCTTTCCATTATCCGTCATAATAGCTTTAGGTTTAATTAAATCCGCAAAATGTTTAAATTTTGTTAAAACGCTTTTCCCGGTTGCATTTTTCAATGAATATAATTTAACGAATTTACTAAACGAATCCTGAAACACTATTATAAACCTGGCTCCGAGATTACCCGTTGGTAACGGCCCGTAAAGATCTGCCATAACTATATCTCCTATGTCCTTAGACAGTATTGATTGACACGGCCCTACATATTTTATATTTTCGCTTTTCGACATTTGACAAACATGACATACTTTAACTCTTTTCCTAACATCTTTTGTAAGTGAACCCCAATAAAATCTATCCCTAATGTATTTGATTATTTTATAAGCACCCTGATGACCCATCTCCAAATGTACCTGATCTATTACTTCATTAGCTAAACTTTTCGGTAAATACACGACCTCCTTACGCGTCTCCCTTGGATTGTAATATAAAATATTATTTCGTAATTTACAACGCAAAGTAATCCTATCAGCCCTACTTTGTGCAACTTCTATTCGCCCTATCCGCTCTCTAATAATTTTAATTTCTTCATCTAATAATTGTAATTCCGATAATTTATTTAATTTTTCCCTAAGATCTACATTTTCCGCGGCTTGCATGTATAATATCTCGAAACATTTTTCCCTATCCTCTTGAATTTGATTACTAGCTGGTAGATACCTCGACAGAATGTCCGCAATTAAATTTTGCCTACCTGTTATGTGTTCTACTTTATAATCGAATTGCTCTAAATATAATATCCAACGCGTAACCCTACTATTATACAACTTCCAGTTTTTAATAAACGTTAACGCCTTATGATCTGTTTTAATCGTAAATTTAGCTCCCCGTAAATATGTTTCAAACTTTTTGATACTGCTAATTATCGCGTAAAATTCCTGTTCTGTGACAGTCCAATTTAATTCCGGCCCCTTTAACGTTTTACTATGATACCCTAATATTCGCATTTCATTTTTGTCATCTAATTGATAAAGTACCCCGGCTAGCCCTATACCCGAACTATCTGTTTGCAAATAATATGGTTTATTAAAATCTGGATGATGTAACATTATCGTTTCTATAAACCTAGCCTTTAATAACTCAAACGCCCTTTGTTCCCCACTACCCCACTTCCATGCTTGTTGTTTTTTCAACAACTTACATAAAGGTAAAATTAATGTACTATAGTCGCGAATGAACCTACGATAAAAATTGCAAAGCCCTAAGAATGCGCGTAATTGTTTTAACTTTTTTGGTTGTGGGAACTCTCTAATACTTTTTAATTTTTCCGGATCTGTACGTATACCGTCCGTCGATATTATAAACCCTAACATTTTAATTTCTTTGCAGATAAACTCGCACTTTTGTAAGTTGCAAGTCATACCTGCCTTATGTAGTTTTCCGAGAACTATTTGGATGTGTTCAAAGTGTAAATCTAAAGAACCTGCTGTTATGATTGCTAAGTCATCCAAATAATTGACGCAAAACTCCCTAACATCTGGTCCTAATATTTTATCCATTGCCCGACTAAAACTCCCTACCGATGTTTTCAAGCCTTGCGGAAGAACGTTATAAACATAAGATCTACCATTAAATGTGAAACCGGTATACTTCCTACTTTCTTTACTGATTGGAATTTGAAAATAAGCATTATTTAAATCAATTGTTGTTATATACTTAGCACCGTGAAAAGAATTTAATACGTCTAACTGCATTGGAGGTTTTTCGGTTTCGCCTATCATCTTTTTATTTATGCCTCGCGCGTCTAACAGTACTCTAATTGAACCATCTTTTTTCAAAGTGAAGGTTAAAGGACTGCTATACGGCGTAGACATTCTAATAATTATACCAGACTCTTCTAACTCATCTAATTTTGCTTGTAATTTAGCCCTATAAGTATACGAAATTGGATAAGACCTAATAACAATGGGTTTTTCATCTATCATCTCAATTTTATGTTCATAACAATTAGCACGCCCAAGTTGTTCCGAAAACATCGATGAAAATGTCTTTAAAATTCCTTTTAAAGTCATTTCATTTGCTTAGTTCAATTTACAACCGATTTTAATGTTTGCAAAAATGCTATCAAAACTTGCAGAATTTACAACGTTATTAACCGCGACGATGTTCCTTTGAAACAACTTGAAAAAGTATTCTTTAGAATCCCTAACAATACTCATGCCTAACCGACCTGCACTCAAATCTATAAGAACATTATTTGTTTTTAGCCAATCGAACCCGAGTATCAAAGGACATACTAATTTAGGAATAATTAAGAAATTTGTTTCTATTATTATATCATCTATTTTAACAGGTAGTAATACTATTTGTTGTATCTTGGAACTTTTCTGACCTAAAACGCCCCTAATCTGAATAGCCTTTACTGGCATTACTGGTAAATTTTGATTTTTGTTTTTAATTTCTAACCATAGTTCCTCTGACAAACAAGTAATATCACTACCGGTGTCTAAAAGTGCCTCTATCTCAAAAGTAAATATGTTAACCTTAATTTCGCACCTAACATTTTCTAAGACTTCTACCTCTCTCTGTGTTTCATTTAATACAGTTTTAACGTTTCCTTCCGAGACTAGCACGCTTTGATCTAATTTATTTGGTCTATTTTGTAAAAGTTTTACAAATTTACGTTTCATATCACTAAGCCCATACCCTAACCCTTCCTTATGATTTTGACCGCCTAACACTATTGGTTTATAAAGTCCGTTTAAATTTTTCCCTAACTTCTCTCCTGGACGCCATCCCATCTTGTGCATTATTTCGTAACCTCGATTCCTTAAACCGTTGACTACGACCGGAATCCTCTTCGCAGCCACTAATTGTTTAAATTTGAATTCTCTTCTACTTCACGAACTGTTTCTACACTAGCCGAAGTCATAGTTGACGTTAATTTATTTGGTTTCACCTCGCTAGGCTTCTTCCATTCCCTTCTATATTTAGTTTGCGCTTCCCTTTTCCAATTTTCGTTATTATTTGATTTAAAATTTTGATATCTAGGAGCCCGTTTTTCTTCGATCCTATTATCGTCCAACGTTCTTAAAAATTTTGTTACTTCCGCGATTGTTTGATTTTTCGACCAGAACCAAAGATCTTGAACGTTCGTAGGAAAATGTTTAATGATGTCCGATACTAAGTCTTCTTCGGGTATTTGCCTAGTTAACATTTTAGCTTGACCGACTAACTTAATCAAATGATCCGTCATTTTAGGACATTTTTCCTTATCCCATTTATTATACGCGATTTCCCTACGTATCTTATCTTGTTCCGGCTTTCCCCAATACGTTTCTAAGAACTCTCGTTTAAAATCCGCAAAGTTGAACCAAGCGTCCTTGTATATTCTAGCCCAATCTTTCGCTTCCGACTTGAGACAATCTATCGCTATTTGTACTTCGCGGCCCTTTGTATCGCGGCGTTTTTCGAAATAAGACTCTAAATCTTCTATGAACGTAACCGGATGTGCCTTCGCAGCTGAGCTAAACTTCGGTTTATCTTGTTGTAGATTTGAAATGTCACTAACATAAATAACTTTTTCTTGAACATCGGGTTCAGTGCTTCCTAACGAATTCTCTTGAAAATTTCCGCCGATTTCTTTAGCTTGTCTAATCTCTTGTCCGAGTTCGTCTATATTATTTTGCAATCGTTGCGTTGTACGTTTAATTAATTTATAGAGTCGCGTATAATTTTTGTCTTTCGTCGTCTGACTATCCTGAACTTCAATGCATTTACGTTTTCGCGGAGGTTCACCATTATCTACGTCAACCACGACCCCTTCAGTGTCACTATTTTCTGCTTCCGAACTATCACCTTCCCTCTTGTTCATCTTAAAGTTTTAATTCTAACAGTTTATAAAAATTTTACACTTACACTATTTTTAACTGAACTGAAAAGTTTCTAACTCTCGAACTAAAAGTTTTATTCTTGTTTAAAATTTCACTTATTATTATAACACTATCACTAACTATTTAACCTTTTTAAAGATTTTATTTACACTATTTAAGACTTTACTTTAGATCCCCTCGAACTCTCCTAAGCGATCTGTAACAAGGAAAACTCTAACTTCAGCTACCTCCCTAGACCCTCACATAATATTGCAAATACTTTATAACCAAAGTTCAATCTCAAAGCCTTTCCATTTCACGGACAACAATTTGTAGGGTTTTACCCCTACTTGAAATTTACTTTAACTAGCCATGAAGATTCCGATTTTTATTTAATTGTTTAGGAATCCTGGTCACGGCACCAATTTGTAACTTACCCACCCCTCGCGAATGTTATATGTCCCTTTTTTTATCTACTTTTTAATTATTCGGCCTGATTGTCTAGCGGTTAGAACTCTAATTTTTGTTGTTTACGTATAACCTATGATTCTTTTAGGTTGAGATTGAACTATCGTTTAAGTATTTGCATAATTAGTTTTATTTAAATTTATCTAATTTTAGATTCGATACACGAACGGCGCAAAACCTAGTTAGCCCTACACATGAACGATTTCAATACACGAACAGTCTAATACCTAGGCGTACCTACCCGCGAACGATTTCAATACATGAACAGTCTAATACCTAGGCGTACCTACCCGCGAACGATTTCAATACACGAACAGTCTAATACCTAAGCGTACCTACCCGTGAACGATTTCAATACACGAACGGTCTAACACCTAGACGTACCTGCCCGTGAACGATTTCAATACACGAACGGTCTAATACCTAAACGTACCTACCCGAAATTTACCTTGACGATTTAATGATTTTGCTTTAGGTGGATGATCTAATCTACCTAGACGTCCTAACAATTTAGCCCTAGGTGGATGATCTATTTTTATTTAGTTTATTTGTCTACCTCCCTAATTGGTTCGGTATGTTATTTTATTGTTTCCCGGCCTAATCTATTTCAGAGTTTTGTTCTAATTCTAGCTATTAGTTTGACTGATTATTTTTAGTTTAGTTTTTGGTCCCTAATGTCTAACTATCCCTACAGTTTGCCTAGCTTGTGTTTAGTGGATTGTTTCCCAGTTATGATCTGCGCTCTGGGCAGCGCCACTCTTTCATATTCATGTTCCACTCGGTGGTAGAGACACTCCAATGATGGATATCGCGTTATTTGATTCACATATTTGGTCGTGATAACACACGCACCGATAGACTTATAGGGGAATGTAATGTGTTGAAAACACATTTCCCGAACGACGTACTAGAGTTTTGACCTAACCTACTGTAAATATGGCTTCCAAAACAATAATCTTGATTATTAATATCTTATATTTTATTAGCAATCAAGATTACTTCCTGGAAGGCGGCGTAGCCCCGTCCTGCGCTACTCCACGGTGGTGGCCATCCTCCTGCTTAAAGCAGCTGCCACCCCCCCCCATGTTTCACGAGGCTGAGCATAATTTTGTAGATCATTCACCAGCATCCATTTCAGGAATCCAGTGAGGAGACTGTACGTCCCTAGTCCGAAGACTACCGTCGCGTTGGAGCTATGGTGGGCCCTTGAATATGTGCCAGTCCGCAGACCAGGGTTGGAAGATGGACACGCCACAACCGAACCCCAGCACAGTGATCCAAAATTGTATGTGTGGTATGGGACCAATCTCCACTGGTACCTGGGAACTTCAGCTGTCGAACTCTCTATTTTACTGCAAGCAGTATAGCCGTAGCTTTGAATTCAGTTGAATCTCTCTCACCCTTGTGAACCCACTAGGGCATCCAACTCGTTCTGCCACATCAAAACATTTGTATACACATAACCGCTGCACAACTGTCTCGATCGCAAAGCGTTGAGACCTACATAAGCATACATGCGGTTGCGAGTCACACACAGTAGCTCCAGTCTGTCTCCACAGCCTGCAATCGTAAATCAGCGCGCATTGGCCAACTATATTTGTAAAGAAAAGAAAGGATAGAGAGCGATCAACTCTTCCTTAGTGTAGGAATGAGGACCCACGTCTCTTATTTGCCGTATTCGTAGTTTATGTGACTTGAATAACACGGAAGGCGTAGTTATTCAAGAGGCAAGATACAATACATGTGCAACGAAACCCGCCTCGGCGCAGACGACTCAAGGTGCGGACTTCCACCCATCTACACCGTCGTACGCTCGTGACGCGCGATGCCTAATCGGTTAGGATCAGAGCACCGTCACTGCAACACGTTTGATTCAAGCCTTATTCGGTATTGAGATGATTTATAATTCATCTAATAAAATTACAAACCATACACAATCTCTTTGTTTGACCTTCCTTGTGATAAATGTTTTTAGTCTACGCCCACGTTATCCTAACGGACTACCGCGCGCTGATAGACCCTCGCACAAAACATTTATTCACTCTGCGTTTTTACGCTCATTTAGATTATTCATAACGAACCATCTAATGATCCACTGCGCCCCAACAGTGTTTCGCGTCATGCACTACGCGAATATTTTATAGACTATTCATAACGAACCGTCCATCTTGCAACTGCGCTCTGGCAGCGTTTTTATAGACTATTCTTACGAACCGTCTAATGACTCACTGCGCTCCATCAGTGTTTCGCGTCATGCACTACGCGAATATTTTATAGACTATTCATAACGAACCGTCTATCTTGCAACTGCGCTCTGGCAGCGTTTTTATAGACTATTCTTACGAACCGTCTAATGGTCAACCGCGCCCTGACAATGTCTCGGTGCGCGCTTGCCGATCAATATTTGTAAAAAAAAAGAAAGGTTTGGATGCAGCTAGCTGCGTACCAATAGTGATTTTATAGACTATTCTTAACGAACCGTCTTTCGTATGATAAACACAATACATCTGGCATCTCGTCACGAAGCGCATCGGCCCACGCTTACACACACTCGATCGCCGTGCATGCGCGCGTTCGCCTCTGCACAACGTATTCCGAACGCCAAGCGTACTGTCGAATATCGTTATGTCTCTGCACGAATCGTCCTAGCGGACAATTGCACAATGACTATATTTCGCGCCAAGCATAACACGTTTATTTTATAGACTATTCATAACGAACCGTCTACTGTAATGATATAAATCAATACAGTTTTTCCTCAAAACACCTCGTTCGCGGAGCGCATCGGCCCATATACGCTTCCATGCAACTTCCAAATAGGTATCGCATTCGCGCACATTCACCTCTGCACAGCGCAACTCGTGTGCAATGAGCAATTTTTATATATAAAATATGTTGATCGTCTTCGCTTATGACACTCTCACGAATGTATAATGCATTTCCGGACTTTAACATAAGCCGTTTATACGATTTATGTGCAGCCCGCACGATCACGACGTTTTTTGCATGATAATATTATTTAAAAATCTATATGAGAAAATAAATTTTATATTTGATAAATGCGCAAAAATATTATTTTATGTGTCCGTTCATGACTCCCCCCATGCTCGTTCATCTATTTTCACACATCTATCAACTTATTTCCTCATTAGACTTTTTTGTCTTTCGGACACTTTTCTCGCTCTTCCCCGCATACGGTGGCGTCGTGGATACTGGCGGTGCGTTCAGCCCTGTTAATTCCGAGACGCCTGAGGTGAGGTGGGGGAGGAATTCGTCTTTTTCAACTTACTCCTATAATCTTGAAACTCAACATACATTTAGAACTCACTAATATAAGCATTTTCTTTCATATAACTTTTTGTCCTAACTCTTTTAGTTTAGGAGTTATTTATCAAAAACATACAAATTTTTACTTATAGTTTATTTTGTTCCGGAACATCCTCTAATAGGTTTTTAACGTAATTTAATGTATGTATTTCGCTATTTCCTATACTTTTAACTATCTTTTATACATTTATTTAGAACCAAAAAAAATTTTGCTAGACTTTATGTGTCGTCACACCAGGTAAGTCCTAAAATTTTAACTATATTGTCTGTTTTTATTTCCAGGTTCTCTTTGCTTTCTTCTTGTTTCTCACCACTGGCCTTTTCATAATTTATCCTTTGCAGCAGCTCTTCGTTGTTACTTGTCCACTTTTGCATCTGGAACCCTCCTTTTAGGAGGAGTTCGTTCATTTCCTGAAACAGTTGAACTCCCTCCTCTAGGGATTCGCATCCTGCCATCAGATCGTCCATATAGTAGTCTGTGCTGACGCATCTTGCTGCTGTTGGGTACCTATACTTCTCGTCTTCCGCTAACTGCATTAACGCCTTTACTGCCAAGTATGGTGCCGAAGCTGTGCCGAAAGTGACGGTTAACAATTTGTAGTCGCATATATCATCTTCTGGATTGTTCCTCCATACAATCCGCTGAAATTCGGTATCCTCTTCATCCATTCGGATCATGCGGTACATCTTTACTATATCCGCACATAGGCAAATAGGATGACGTCTCCACTGCATGATAAGATGTCGCAATTCTGGTTGTAGTGTAGGACCGACCATTAACGTGTCATTCAATGATACTCCGTTTTCATTTTTGCAGGACGCATCGAACACTACACGAAGTTTTGTGGTGGACTTATCTTCTCTTATGACTGCATGGTGTGGCAAATACACCGCTTCACCTTTTTTCAAATCGGGTTCCGGAATAATCGCCATGTGATCTAGTTGTAAGTACTCATTTATTACCTTAGCATATCTGACCTTAAGCTCTTTATCTTTACTTAATTTTCTTTCTAACGATTTAAATCTTCTTACAGCTACTTCTCGTGAGTTGCCGCCTTTGCAGAGTGGATTTTGGTCCCGAAAGGGTAATTTTACTACATACCTCCCTGTTTTGTCTCTACGTGTCGTCGCGGCAAAGAATTTTTCACACCTTTGCTCTTCCTCTGTAAACATTTTAGTTTTATTAAATAAATGATCTTCTAATTCCCAAAATCGTTTTAATAATTCATCGTCCTGGACCTGAGTGTGCAGCGCTGCTATCGTACCCGTACCCGCTGAATTCGTTGGACCAGATATTATCCATCCTAATGACGTGCTTTGCGCTACCAGACCTACCGATGATCTTCGCTTCAATCCTTCTTGCAACACCTGACTGTAGACGGCTGCTCCTAATAAAATGTCAATTTTATTAGGCGTGTGAAAGTTAGGATCTGCCAATTGAATTTGTTCATTACGAACCCAGTCCGGAATTATCACCCTTTCTGTTGGAAGATAAGTCGTGATTTTCTTTAAAACGTATGCCCATATTTCTAATTCAAAGCTTGGATCGATTACCGATTGTACCTTCACTCTCGCCATGTGCTTCGATACCATTGAACTTTGCTCCCCGCCTAAACCGGTTATAACACTATTTACTGGCACCCTTTTCAAACCCAATCTTTGAATCGTCGCTTCAGTTACAAAGGAGGCTTGAGAGCCTTGGTCTAACAGCGCTCTTATTATTTGATACTCCCCTGATCTCGACTCGGCCTTAATTAAGGCGGTGGCCAACAAGACTTGACCTCTCACTTCACCCTTTGAGAAACAAGAGATTATTGGTGGAACTTCGTCATCTCCGCTATCAGTTGCTTCCACTGAAACCGCTGCAACTGGGGACTCTACTGCGTGTTCTATTTGTCTATTGTGAGCCGACGAGGCTGATTCGACCCCTGGATGTAGCAACGAATGATGTCGCCCTCTACACACACGACAGCTAGTGGCTTTCTGACAAAATCTCACCGAATGATTACTCCCCAGACAGTTAAAACAAATACGATTTTCAGTGACAAATTCACGTCTCTTAGAATAGTCTTCATTCGCAAACTTTTTACAAAAGCATAATTTATGATCTTCTCCACAAAATTCACACAACATCTTGTTCATATTGCTCACATGTAATACCTTAGGTTTATGGTGATCGTTAGTACCTTGTGCTGACCTGTTAAATGACCTATTTATAACTCTTGGCTCTATAAACTCCAGCGCTCGATACCTACTTGTTAAGAATTCCTTAAACTGTGTAAATGTTGGCAAAGTGTCTGACGTAGTATTAGACGTCACACTTAACTCCCACTGTTTTCGGGATTCGGGATCTAACTTTAATGATAAAATATGTATGACAATTATATCCCAAGAGCTTATATCTATACCTAAATTAGATAACGCGCTTAAACAATCTGAGGATGTATCCATAAGATCTTTCAAGAAGCTAGCCGATTCAGACGTGGCAGTTCTCTGTCCAAGAAATCTTTTAAGAATGCAGTTTGACATAAATTTTTTGTTATTGTACCGCTCCTCTAATAATGTCCAACAACGCTCGTAGTTTGTCTCTGTTATAGGTATATGTCTCAGCAACTGCTCTGCCTCCCCCGCCAAGAAACCTTTTAAATAATGTAATTTTTGCACGTTGTCTAGGGACTCGTTACCATGTATCATGGAAACAAACAGATCTCTAAACGTGGTCCACTCAGTGTACTTTCCGGAAAATATAGGTATGCTAATTTTTGGTAGCTTGACGTGGCTAGACTTAGCACTTGCATCATGTCGAGAGGCGGTACCCCGATGCGCATCTGAACTAATAAAAGTTGTCAATAAAGTTTTTAATTCGCATTTGTATTCCATGTAAACATCCTCAGTTGTCTCATATAACTCTTCTGTTACATATTTCTCTTTCTTCAATAACTTGGGCTCTACCGTTTGCATGAGCTCCTTATGCCCCGATCTAAAGTCAGACCACAAACTTTCCAACGAATCTAACCTACCTTCTACATATTCTTTCGTGATTCTATCTTTTGGAGATTTTTTAAAGTTCGTTTTTGCCTTAGAGATTCGTAGGCTTATATCCTCTTGAAAATTAATCAAAGATTCCATATTAAACACGACTACTGTACCTTACGAATATAATACAAAGATTATAACGATAAATAAAATCTATTAATACTTATACTTAACGGTTTACAACTTATCTATAAACTATAATAATAACCACAACCAAGGATCTTATATTTTAATTAACTTATTTGAAAAAAAATTACAAGTGCTATAAATATCTAACGTTGAACCTTCTGAAATTTTCTAAGTGTTTGCAACTTTTTGCTCCTAATTGAAAATTTGGGCATAGGTTCCCCGTATCAACAAAATTGTTAAAATTATTCTAAGTCCTATACTAAACTCGATTTTTCTAAGTTCTATTACTATGTTAAATTAAACTAACTATACTAAAGCAACTACACTAACTTAAACTATAACTTAAACTACACTGTATTTTGTTCATTAATCACTACCTCACTTGGGTTCAAATTCGTTTGGAAATTCTTCTCGCAGGGGCAATTAGAATTATTATTTTAAGAGTACTCACAATATATCAGCACACACACTTCCTATCGCCACCCACTCCTGCCGCAGCTGACCTCTCCTGATGACTGCTTGCCGTCCGACACCACTGTCGACAGCTGCTGTCTTCCCTGAACTCGCTCCACTGCAGACTGCTTCGGGGGCGGGGCGGGGCGGGGGGTGTGGTCGCCTTTGACCACTGTACTGATGCTAAATCCCCACAATCGGCTCACCTCCAACTCCGCAACCACTTCGCGAACTCAAACTGCACTGATTACCCGACTCGCAAGGACCATGTACACGCTGGTGCTCGCGGAGTATTGAAATTAACTCAAATTCCAATGAACTGGTGAACTGGTCTAGTAAATAAAACCTTTTAATTGATTAAAGGAGTTTATTGACCTTAAAACAGTTATTGACAAAAATACATTTCTCAGATACTTATATACTTTGCTTGGCAAAACTCGTAATAGTAGAGCGGCGGAGACCAGATTTTGTAAAATCTCGTCGGTATCTCTTATGTATACCTACAACAGGTATGGATGTGTTCAGGGCGTTGTGTAGATTACGAAACTGCTTGTTGTAATGTTTTTTAGTGGTGGAGGGGATAGCAGTGACGTCATAAACATGGCCGCCAACGGTTTTTGTTTTTGTTAATTACATCGCACCTATTAGGTCTATCTGATTGTGTATGGTGTCATTTGAAAGCTTATTAAATGTTCTTTAATTTATTTCCCAACATCTAAAGCGTATCTATTATATTTAAAAAAATATTTGACAAAATATGATTTTTTTTTAAGCGATTTCAAAAATATTCTCTTTTTACTGAGAAACCGCCACACTTACGGTAAATTTGTTAAATATAAAAATTAAGTAGAATTTTATCACCTATTTAAAAATGCCAGTTTCATTAAAATAGGACTTAAAACAACTGAGATATGTCTCATTTTGTGGCGCAAGGAGCAAGGTTTTGTATTGTAATCTTATAGAACTGCTGTGCGTTTGTCGCGTTAAAACTCGTAAATGGCTCGACCGACGTGAATATTTCTTTTTTTATTGGGTTTTTAACTACCAGGAAAAGGTTTGTATTAAAGAAAATTGGGAGTTCCTGCGGGAATTCCGAATCTGAAACCGTGGGGCACAGCTAGTTACGTCACATAAATATTACTAATTCATGCTGTTAACCAGAAGTGCTTTTTTCATAGTACTGCCTTAAATAAATTATAAATTGTAGTTGCAATTGTGCTGTGTTAATAGTGAACAATCAAAACAATAAGTACTGTTATAAAATAATAGCTGTCCCACGTGGTCACACTGCACCCGCGAGAACTCCGAAATTCCCGCGGAATTGTTTCATACAAATTTTGCAACCCCTTTTAGTCCCCTTAGGGTTCGAATTTTTAAAAATCCTTTGTTATCGAATGCCTATGTCGTAAAATGAACACACCTTCCAAGTTTCAGGGGGGCTAAGATGCGCAACACGATAAAATTTTATCGAGCGATTTTATCGATTCTCGTCGACATATTGTATGGTTTTGTCGACGAGAATCGATAAAATGGCTCGATATAATTTTATCGTGTTGCGCATCTTAGCCCCACAGGTCTCTACTATCAGCGGTTCAGGCTTTGCGTTGATCCGTCAGTCAATCATTTAGGACATGGCAGGCATTTTATATGATATTTGTTAGTATCAGGCAATTATGATAATAGGGTTAAAATAAGCTAAAATTCATTATTTAACTATCTCGAACACAAAAATTGTATTGATTGAAACAAATCTCATCTCCAAAAGGACTTGCAAACATTCCTGTTCCTTCCTGACATACAGCCGCATTTTGCTGTACGACAACCAGCACTAATTACTGTTTTCACCGACATCCCATACGTTTACGGGATCCCCTAAGCGTTGTTTTGTGACCATTAGAAGATTGTTTCTGTTTCTTCACTAACTTTACTAACTTTTGCCGCTTGATCGGAAATATGTTATGAAAGAAATTCATTAAGATTTAATTTATTGACCGAAAAATATAAAGATATTCGTAACCGTACGATAATTACTATCGTTAACATACGATAATTTGTGCCTCGTATGATCGTACACATTTATGACAAAAACTAACTAGAAGATATGTCTAAATAGTCATAATCCTGATAAGTAATGGTTAACTGATAATTTTACGCCCCTGGTACTCTGGTTGATATAATAATAAGCTCGCTTCAGGTTGCCGACACTAGTCCCATTTCGTTGGAAAAGGAGTAGTAGCGCCCGTTATCTTATATTCCACAGGAGTAATAGACGGACTCCTCTTGTCTCTTATCCCGGATTTTATGTATGTTCAAAAAGCACATGCGGATTTCACATTTATCTCGTTTTGATTGCGATTGTTCTTCAAAAAAATTTCCACAAAATCATCAAAATTTTTGGTAGTTTTTGGTTTACCTACGAGTATATTTTGAATTAGCGCCTGACCGTCAATTAATTTTGCAGTTTTGGGCTCAGAGGATCCAGAATCCAAAGAACTCAGTGTTTCTCCCTTCTCGTGTAAAATAAGCTAAAACTGAGTTTGTGCATTGTCGAAGCCGTTCCGAATTTCGTATTGAATAGAGCAGTGGGCGGATCCCTTAACTAATTTTTCAAAATTGTTTTCAGATCCAGGTTTCGTCCATTTTTTGATGATTAAATAATAAGTTTTGGCTTATATTTTTATAACAGTACCTAACTTATTGTTTTGACTGTTCAGTCTTGACATAGCACACACGCAACTTATATGTAGGTATTTAATAATTTACTATCTGCTCCCGGTTAGCGGTTTCACTCGCGGTAATTTCGGAGTTCCCAGGGGAATTCCGCATTAAAATGTACCCCTTAAAACGTGTATGCAAAATTTCGTGGTTATTGGTTGAGCCGTTATGGCGTGAAAGCGTAACAAACAAACACACAAACTCACTTTCGCATTTATAATAGTGAGGATTTAGGGCAGCATTATGAAGAAAGCACGTTTGGTTTACAGCATGATATAGTAAGATTTATGTGACATATTTTTACATTACATTACATTAGCTGTGCCCCATGGTTTCACCCCCGTGAATTTCGGAATTCCCGCAGGAACTCCCAATTTTCTTTAACACAAACCTTCTCCTAGTAGTTAAAAACCCAATAAAAAAAGAAATATTCACGTCGGTCGAGCCATTTGCGAGTTTTAGCGCGACAAACTAACAGCAGTTCTGATTACGATACAAAACCTTGCTCCTTGCGCCACAAAATGAGACATATCTCAGTTGTTTTAAGTCCTATTTTAATGAAACTGGCATTCTTAAATAGGTAATAAAATTCTACTTAATTTTTATATTAAACAAATTTACCGTAAGTGTAGCGGTTTCTCAGTATAAAGAGAATATTTTTGAAATCGCTTAAAAAAAATCATATTTTGTTAAATATTTTTTTAAATATAATAGATACGCTTTAGATGTCGGGAAATAAATTAAAGAACATTTAATAAGCTTTCAAATGACACCATACACAATCAGATAGACCTAATAGGTGCGATGTAATTAACAAAAACAAAAAGCGTTGGCGGCCATGTTTATGACGTCACTGCTATCCCCTCCACCACTAAAAAACATTACAACAAGCAGTTTCGTAATCTACACAACGCCCTGAACACATCCATACCTGTTGTAGGTATACATAAGAGATACCGACGAGATTCGGTTTAGAGAAGGAATTTTCTCAGTTCGCCGCTCTACTATAAGCGCGATGTAGAAATTTAAGATTTTTTTCTTTTTTTTTCTACCTACCTAAACAAACGACTAGTCAAGTTTTACTTCTAAAGAGTCAAAGTTAACTGAAGATTTCACAAGTGGGCTACGCAGTAGGCAATTTATTTCGAAAAATCGTTGACTGAGAAACTGAAACTACATATAATAATAGATAAATCATTTGCTTTCTCCTTTTTCTTTAGGTATCTGTATCATTGTTATTTTATGTGCAATAAAGGATTAAATAAATAAATAAATGAATTGCTTTTTCAAATATTTAGAATATCAGTTTGTATGATTTGTGATTGAATGCGATACTTAATAAACAATGATATTCGTCGTAACTATGTAGGTTAAACCAAAAATTACTTCGAAATATAACTTCCGCATATTAATAAAAAAATATAGGTAAGAAAATAAGAAAAAGAGAAGGCATAAAGTTTCCAGAGTTTAAAAAGAGCCAAATTTTAATTTGTTAAAAAAAAATAAAAGCTGAATCCTGGACTTGCTTCGATCCAGCATAAATCAAGCTGGATTGAAACTGCCGCTGGATTGCAATCCCTAATCGAAACCGATCAAAAACTTGTTATGATAATAACTGTTAAATAAAAACGTTAGATTAATTAAAATTCGATCAGCACAAATAAACTTCGTTTTATTTAAAACGTTCTCTATGTCTTTGCACTTTCCGTTATTATTTACATAAAACTGATTAAAATCCGGTGGATTATCCGACGGCGCTCGCGCAGGTCGCTCCTTCACTGCACTGCTTGCTATAGATTCCAGCAGCGATCCGTTATCAAAGATCTTAGCGTTCCGCGGTGACTACAAGAAAACCCTCACTCGAGGATTTACGGACTTTCCCACAAGTAAAGACGGCCGGCTTGTATGTACACGTGTTGTGCGCGTGTGCGTATCGTAGGGTCGACAGCGAGCTGACAGTTGACAGACAGCTGTCAGTGACAATTGTCACATTTATTTATTTATTTATTTATTATTTATTTAATGCTCATAACATAACAGTCGTTTGACCAAAGCGTTACAACATTTTAATACAACCTGTCAATTAATACAAATACAATTTAATTTAATACAAGCATGTCAATTTCATCTTTCAAATTTTTTAAATAGTCAAATTACTATTAATCAATTAAGTATTAAACAATTATTACATCAACATTCATTAATTCATCCAGCCATTAATTCATTATATTCAATATAAGATGTCATATTAAATTATTACATTAGATTTTATATTATATATTATTACATTAGACAAGTGACACTTAATTAAGTCACTACTATGCTGCTCTGTCTCGCATTCATCTCAAACATTCTCTTGCATTCATCCATCAGGCGCTCTATCCCAGTCACAAATAGGTCCATTTGTGGCGCCTCAGCGAGCACGGAGGCGAGTAGGGCACAGTGCGCGCCGCACCCGGCGCCAGCAGAGGGCGCGCCCGGGGGCGCAGACTGGCCGCTAGGTGTACATTGGGCACAGATATCCTTATAAACACTTCTACAAGTGCTGAACAGTCTATTTTATTCCTTATTACATTTATAATGAATTTAGCCACGGCCAGAGACCTCCTCACCTCCAGAGACTGATAACCCAACATGCCCTGGATAAACAGCGTTGGATACATGTACGGATAGTAATTATAATGTTTTACATATAACGCTCTAAGAAACCTTTTTTGTATTTGTTCCAAAATTAGAATATATTTATCCTCATATGGGCTCCAAACCACTGCGTTCGTTTCCAGCACACTGCGAACCAGAGCGGCATAGATGGTCCGGGTCGCCACGGATGTAAGTGGGGCCGCATTACGCAGAACAAAGCCTAGTCGTCGGTGCGCGGCATCGGCAACGCCCTGCACGTGGTCGCGGAAGGACAGGCGCGCGTCGAACAGCACCCCGAGGTCGCGGACCTGCCACACCCGCGCCACGGGCGCGCCGTCCAGCTCGTACTGGTGCAACAACGGGCCGCGCGACCGCTTGAATGACATCATCTCACATTTGCCGGGGTTAAAGTATAATTTGTTCCTCATACTCCACGCATGAACCGCATCTATGTCGCTCTGGAGCGCCTCGGCATCAAACGCTGTATTACAAGACCTCAGAATTTTAACGTCGTCGGCGAATATTAAGATTGAAGATTTGCGGACGACGTCTGGGAGATCATTGATCAAGAGCACAAAGAGAAAAGGTCCGAGATTTGAGCCTTGACTTATTCCGGAGCGAGTGTGGTAGCAATCAGATATATACGGTCCATACTTAACGTACTGTCGGCGGTCAGACAGATAGCTAGCGAACAATTTCAGCAATCCAGGGGTGAATCCCATGTTACTCAACTTCAATAGAAGCGTATCATTGTCCACGCGATCAAACGCTTTTTGGAAATCAAGATAGATGACGTCAACCTGACCCCCCTCATCCATTTCGAGCGAGAGTTTATCGACTAAGGTCACCAAGTTCGTGGCCACAGAGCGCCTCGGCACGAACGCGTGTTGCGCACCAGTTATGTAAGGCTGGCACTGCACAAAAAGGCGGCTCTGTAGGGCGGTTTCGAATATTTTTGCTAACGCATTTAATATGGCAATCGGTCTGTAGTTTTCAACGCAGGTTTTAGTGCCCGGTTTTGGTATAGGAGTCACTCGGGTCTCCTTCCATATAGAATCTACATGACGTGTCAAACTTCCTCGGTCGTAACCTAGGTAGCATTCGCGGGGTATGAGGAGACATGCAACTGGCGGGGGCGGAGAGTGTCGCTTCTTTATATCTCGGTTCCAAAAATAACGGGTCGGTCACAAAAGTTAAGATATCTCCAGAACTGTACAAGCTAGATCATTGAAATAAAAAACAGAATAAAGACTTTTTAGTTGCGTTTCTTGTGAAGTATTTTTTAAACTGTCTATTAAAGAAAATTTCTGTAGAAAAAACAAAATTTCAAAAAATGAAAATTTTCGTAAATCGAATTACTGTTTTATGTCATTGCGGTATCATTCCATTTTTATTCTTTCACATGAAAAATATTGTAAACGTCTTACACGACTACTTAAAACTATTCTGTGAGGTCAAACATGGCAGTCACCTTGGAGGAATGTACCAGGATCCTAACGTTCCTGGAACTTCGCGCGGAGAGGCGTCAAGTTGTACGTGCCCCGCGCGCGGACTAATCACAGGCAAAATAGTTACTTTGCTAGAGTCACTCGATTATTACAGATTGCGACCTATTTTGCACTGCTGTCCCTAAGTTGAGGAAGGCATTGGCAGTCGAACTTTGCAACGAATGATCGCCCAATTGTATTTCTTTTGTACCTATGTTTTCATTGATTTCACATATATACTACTTGTACATATTTCTGTATGTGAAAACTTAAAGGCTGTAGCGACTTAAATATAGACCTAATTGTTAATTTAGCTGTAAGTTTTCCAAAGTAAATAAAATAAATAAAATAAATAAATAAATAAAATAAACTTGGGCGGAGCCAGCGAGAAACAGCTAGACACATTGGTGTATCTTTATCGACTGTTCAGCGGGTAGTCCAGCGGTACCAAGAGACCGGATTCCATCTCCGGAGACCAGGAAATGGCTGGCCAAGATGTACAACGGCCAGAGAAGACAGATTCATTGTGTCCACAATGCTCCGAAACCGTTCCAAACTGCAGTAAGTCTGAAAACTCACTTTATGCGCTTTGGAGGAGGCAACTTAAGTGCACAAACAGTGAGGAGACGTCTTGCTGAAGCAAACTTAAAGCCAATGAGGCCCGCAAACGGCCCAAAACTGGAACGGCATCATAGGATTTCAAGACAGAGATACGTGCGTGAGCACTTATACTGGACACTGGACGATTGGTTTAGGGTAATGTTCACGGATGAGTCAAAATTCATGCTTTTTAAACATGATGGAAGGCAGTTGGTGTACAGAAGACCAGGGGAGCGCTTTCGTCAACAATGTATAGAAGAAAAAGTGCCGTAGGGCGGAGGCTCAGTATTGGTTTGGGCTGGGATATCTGTCGAAGCTCGCACCGAGCTGGTACTTATTCAAAATGGAACACAGCAGAGAGATACGTGGGCGAGATCCTCAATGAACATGTGGGACCTTTCATGGCTAGAATGGACCGGGATGGCATATTGATGCATGATAACGCCCGTCCCCATACCACCAGAATCGTGCATGATTACCTTCAAGATGTCGGTATCGAGCTAATGCAGTGGCCAGCACGAAGCCCAGACCTTAATCCCATCGAGCACACCTGGGACGAGCTTGAACGATGTGTGAAGCGCCGAAACCCTCCGCCAATTACGCTTGCCGAGCTCAGACAAGCACTGTTGGAGGAATGGGATGGCATTCCTCAAACCCGGCTCCGAAATTTCGTAAACAGCATGCCTAATCGCCTGGAAGCTGAGGGAAGAGCTTGTGCACACCTTGCACATGAGCACAGAAATACTTACGAAAATACTTACATACTTCACAGCGGTTTACCTCCATGTACCTACCATTACCAAACCGTGTACGTAACACACCTTTACCGGGGAATTGGATTAAGGATCAGGAAGGTTGAAGGAGCAAGAGAGAAATAACATACACAGTGGAATCACCTTATTATCAAATCACAAGAAAGAAACAGGACACGGACAACTTGTTATGTTATTCTTTATTGCCTAGCTGACTCAATTCCAACGAATTCCAGACAGAGGAAAGCGCGAGGAGCAATCTTGAAAAAGACGACCTCGCTGGAGATTCGAAGGAACAGTCAAGCGACGTCACGTTCCTGGGTCACACTCACTGAAGTAACTACGCAAGCAAGATCAGGCAGTACATCAAAATTGAAAGAGTGGCCCTGAAAAGAGCCGTTTTTAATCGCCTGGATCTTGCGACGCTGTTGTACACCATCAAGCACCATGGAACTACTCGGTCGGAGACACCTGTACGGCACCACACGCACATCCACGATTCGCGGTCCGGCGCGAGACGCGCGGCCTTGCGCTCTCAACGATCGATGGCGACTGGCGCTTGAGACGCGGCGGACTGAGCTCCTGCGCGCGCGCCGCCCGCGTCCTCCGCGCCGCGCACCCCGCGCATGCGCGGTGCGAGTGTGCGACGTGAGGAGACTATGAAATTCTAGAAACTAGCATCTCGCTCGAATCTGTCCGCCGTTTAATGTACGATTTCTCATTGGTTGTTTGGTTGTAAATATTTAATGTTGTGTTTTTGATTGGTTGTTAGTTTTAAGGTTTTCTGTATATATAGCGCTAAGTTTTTAACAATAAATCACTTTCAAAATTCCGTTTCTACAGCAAATGTGAGTTTAATACCTACCTGCTCGTAATACCTCCGCTACAAGCTCGTGGAGGCAATACAAAATATTAAAATGAAAAAAAAGAGTAAAAACAAAGAAAAAAATTATTTTAATAAATTTTAATTTTATGAAAAAGATAGTGTTTAAGTTTTTTAATTTTAATTAATTTAAGTAAACCTTTTTTTAAGTTAATGTAAGTACACCAATTTATTTACTTTCTGTACCATTAAATGCTTTATTGAACAGTTTTCGTTTCATTAAGATATCATACGTAGGTCGCGAGATATTAGGGTTCATGTCACCGACCCGTTATTTTTGGAAACTTATCTCTATTTTTTGCCATTACATTGACCGTAAGTATACAGTTTTACTATTTGAACATCAATAGCTGTCTCTGCGGTTTCTCCAGCGTTCATTTGGGAGCTCCCGCAGGAACTCCGTGATAATCATTGTTACGTCTCCTACCTATAAAAAACTATCTACCTGCCATTCAGGTTTCGTGATTTCGTAAAATTTAACATGATTTTTTTTTAGGATTTTTTCTGTCGATCGCACTTTCTCCAGAAACCGCGGGGCACAGCTAGTATTATATAGTACATTAGTTTTATATTTATCAGCTGTAGAATAAATTCGAACACGATTGTACTTCATATCTACCCCGGCTGATAGTCATATCTTGGCATTACTATAATCCTTGCCTGAAGATCCATCGGATGGTGAGAATGAAGAGGCAGATATAATATATATCAAAATGATTCTGAAGAGGAGATAAATACACCCGAATCAAGCTCGAGTAATGACAACTCAGGGACAAACCAAGCGATTGACGATTTCATAGTTTTCTTTAGACGATGAAGTTTAAAAGGACGCAGATAAGCAATAACATGTTAACCCACAAAATTAAGTTATTGATTCAGAACGATTTATTGAGAGGTAGGGAACGTTTTTTAATTATTTGTTTACCTTATTACATTGCTTAAATATGTAACTAAATATTTAACATAAAAAATGTTGACACAAAATGGCGCTCCTACTTTTAAAACACGATTTACTCAAAATTTCTCCAGTGTGGGTTAACATACTATTGCTTATCTATGTCCAAAAAATTTTGGTGGTAATCTTAGTTGGATGGAAAATGGATTCCCTTGGTCACGGCATCACGCGTGAACGGTTGGACCAATTTCGCTATACTTTTTTTGTTGTGTTTGTGAAGAAGAAGATTAAAAGAAGTTTGGTGTTCCTGCGGGAATTCCGAAACTCACGCAGGTCATCGAACACGAGACTAAATCATTGTGAAACAAAAACCTTAAAGACAGCTGATGATAAACAATGTTGTTTTAAAATTTCAAAAAATGTTTTGATACTTAGCACATTGTACGATATAGTATACTAGCTGTTTCCCACGGTTCCACCGGCGGGAATTTCGGAGTTCCCGCGGGAATTCCGAAATAGAAAGTACCCTGTGTCTTTCTCTGTACCCATGACAACGTGCATGCAAAATTTCATGACGATCGATTGAGCCGTTAAGGCATGAAAGCGTAACAAACAAACAAGCTTACTTATACCCATCCTACTAGAATTATAAACGCGAAAGTTTGTAAGAATGTATGGATGGATGGATGGATGGATGGATGTTCGTTACTCTTTCACGCAAAAACTACTGAATGGATTTAAATGAAACTTTACAATAATATAGCTTATACATCAGATTACCATATAGGGTACTTTTTATCCCGAAATTCCCGCGGGAACTCTGAAATTAGCGCGGGTGAAACCGCGGGGCACAACTAGCTTATAATAGAAGAAGAAGAAAGAAAAGAAAATAAATTTATTTGTCAACCAACACATAATATACAACTGCAATAAAAAACAATACAAAAATGTTGACAAAATGGTCCCGGCTCAGCATAATGCTATCTCACACACTTAACAGTGTGAGGCAGCGCTGGTTTTCAGCCGGAACCACGGTAAAAAATAAATAAAATTAAAAGTAAAAAATAAACTATAAAATGAAAATTACAATAAAAAACAAAATGTATATAAAACTAAACAAAAAAATAAAATAAAATAATAATATATATATATAAATACGTGACGTCTTGGATCTGATTATACCTAATACATAAATTACTAAATACAAAAATGACATAATACGATATACCTATACGATACTGGATACAATACATAATATAAATGATACCATACATAGAATACACAAGGAAAAACCAGTTAATATATAAGCGATGAAATTAATTTTGTATATCTATACAAATATTATAAAGAGGAAAGATTTGACTTTTTGTTAGTACCTATGTTTGTTACGATTCAACTCAAAAACCACTGGACCGATCTAAAACATTATTTCAACATTAGAAAGCCATATATTATATATCCCTGAGCAACATAAGCCATATTGTAATACGGAGTGCCCACAAAAACTCCGAAAGTATCGCGGGTGAAACCGCGCGGGACAGCCAGTACTATTATAAAACAATATTATTATAATAAAACCAAAATAACACATAAACTTGTATAAATACAGTTTGGTTACATAATAATAGTAAGGATAATATGTGTCGTTCACAAAACCGGGTCATTATTAGAAAAGTAAAAAAAAGCTGCAAATGAGGCCAATTTGTCTGCACATCAACGAAATTGTGACGTTTCCTCTCAACCCTCACAGACCAATTTCTCCCCATTACTTTCCTAACAGTGACACGCGAAATCCGATTCATAAAATACTCATACATCGTTCCTTCATGACATAAAAAATGCAAAAATACACGCCTGAGTTTACGGAATTCTTTCCGCAACATTAAAAGTGTCTCTACTATTTCCATTCCGTCGTGCATCGTTGCCATTGTCAAAGTCATGGACACTTTTTTATATTCGTGCGAACGCCACGGTTTGCTCTTGAAGTAGCTGTTACAGGCAGTATTGGTGTTAGTTTAAATAAAAATAAAAATGCACAACACTCAAAAGTTAAAAATAACAAAATACCGATTTAACTCGAAAAACAAAAATGCACATCACTATTATTATTGGTATGCGCTACCTACTAATCGGTTCGAAGTCGGTGCCTAGCCACATAGGTAACAGGCAAGTGGACTAATCCGGCCCCTGCACTCACCACATTGCAAGCGTGTCAACCTCGTCGGGAACAAAACAACCCATGCGGGCTGTGGGCAGACACGAGCGCGCTTGGCACTGACTTCGAACAGAACAAAAAATGTGTTTGCCTATTAACTTAGTAAATTTAGTCCAAGATTTCAATATACCTACGCAATATATTCATATAATAGCATCAATATTATATACCTATATATAAATATGCATAGGTATTGAAAATTCCAGTTGATCTTTATTTCAGACATAGTGACCAAAGTTCACCATAATCGATTCAGTAGTTTAGGAGTCCATCGCGGACAAACAACGTGACGCGTAATTTATATATAATATTAAGATTAAAAAGTAAAAACTAAATAAATGATATTGTTATAAAAACTAAAAAAACACCCTATAACAGAAAACCAAACCAAAAATTAGAAAATTGTATTTTCAATAAATATCTGTAAATTAAGAATAATGTGATTAACAAATAGTTAAATGTATTTTATTGTAAAAAAGCGATGGGGTGCTTCTTGAGATATTTTTTTTATAATGACTCTTTGATGAGAATGGAGATCGTAGCGAGTAGATTTGTCGCGTTATTTAGTCGATATTTCCACCAGCGCTCAGCAGCCATTTTGTTTTCGAAAAGGAAGCTTGTATTCGAGAGAGTACCTACCGTGTTTTATCTTGGGAAACAATCTAACATGATCATTGGCGTTTCGCCATAGTTACTTGGATTGCTAAAAAATACCTACACACATTGGCAAAATTAAATGAGACAAATCGCGATAGATTGCCATAATTTAAGAGTAAGAAGAACAGGAAAACCCCGTTTTTACAAATATCTGTCAATTAAATGTTTATAAGTAACGATTGTATTATCTGTGTCTTGCGTCAAAATGGTTATTTTTCCAATTTTAATTATTAATTAAGCTGCGCCATTAAACTAATGAAATTAAAAAAAAAAAACACCAGAGTAATCGCTGTCGATTGTTATTTTTTTATTCACTTAATAATTGCCAGTGTTCAATCATTTTGACTCTTATAATTATTTAAAATAAGATTAAATTTTGCTTGCGTTTCGCGATAGCTAATTTTACGTTTACTGTTTTTTTGTTATGTACTTTTTATATCCGCGATAACCTATTTAATGGAATAATAACAGTTATTATTATATCCAATCATATAATATACCTATTTAACATAGAATGGAGATCACAGAGTTGTCTGGATGAATTCCGATTGTTATTCGAGAAAAACATTTGGCCACCTAGTAATTTTGGAAATAGGACTGTTAATTCAAAGTAAAACGATACATTTTTATCATATTTTACTCATTCTTTAAAATTACTACGTTATATTATACGATACACCATATATTTACAGTATAATCTCAGGTACGCACAAAAATTACTACTATCGTCTATTTCAATTAAAGCTTATACCTACTCAATTATGTAACTACAAGAAATAATCATAATCATTTGAAGCATAATTTAACAATCACAATGTAAATAATTTGTGTCTAATTTATTCTTAAATTACTTTTTCAGTGTTCTCCGTTTTCACTTTATCTGTAACAAGATAATAAATTTAATATTTATTTTAATAATAGTAACAAGTTTCAAACACCACCATTGGTTTAGGGGTTAACGAGTTTCACTGTTACGCCAGGTCGCGTGTTCCTTTCATGTATTGATCAGTGATTCATTGGTAACTTGTCTTAATATTAATCACATCTTCACACTATTATAGTATAATAGCTGTGCCTCACGGTTTCACTCCCGGTAATTTCGGAGTTCCCGCGGGAATTCCGAGATATAAAGTACCCTATATCCTTCTCTGTACCCCTGACATCGTGCTTGCCAAATTTCATCTAAATACGTCCAGCCGTTTTTGCGTGATTGAATAACAAACATCCACACTTTCACATTTATAATATTTAGTAGGATTTACCGCAGCAGCAAGAACAATAAACAGAGTCACTTCCGCATTTATAATATTAGCTAGGATTACCACCTGTGCCATTATCATCTGACTCCTCAGGATCGTTCCATTTTTGCCTCACGCTTGTGCCGAATATGATGAAGAATAGATTTCCAGCGAAGTATATCACGCTTGACACATAAAACACTTTGCGCCAGTCACTGGGATTAGTCTGAAATAGATGATTAGTAAGTAATTATAAACGTAATGCATAAGTCGTCTAACTCTTGACGCAGTCGGGTAAGGGTCATATACTTTTGAAGCTTTGGGATCGCGTCCCTATCGAATTTATCTGTCAAATCTCGCGATTTCATTATAGGAGTCGTGTTATTGACTTGTAAGACGTCATCTTTAGACATTAACACTATTCCAAATACGACTTCAATAATTGATCTCGATCTCAAATAAACCTATGTACTAAAATTACATCGAGGTGGAATCAAATCGAAGTCAAATCCAAATCGGAATCAGACTTAAATCATTTTCAAGAGCCTGCAGTATTTAAATATAAAATCGATAAACAGAAATCGTACCTACATGACACTTCGTATTATTTTTCCCGGTCGAATCGCTATGTATTACTACAACAACAATGCAAAATGCATTTTCTAGATCAAAATTAACGGGAAGCGAAATTATTAATCACGAATATTCACCTCATCCTGGATTATGGCGCCAGCAGCCAGCGGAGCGATGATAGAAATCATGTTGGAAATGCAGTTCGTGATGCCCATGAGTGTGCCAGCGAAGTTGGGAGCCATGTCGATATGGACCAACTGTAACGAACAGCAACGAGGTAACACGAAGGTATCAGAAGATAAGATATGCTGGATACATTTAAAGCTGTGAGACTTGAAAGGCCTAATCAAATCGACAGTCATTTTTGACCCACAATTTCTTATTGATATTATTTTAAATGAAAGTTGAAAAGACAATGATTACCAAGTAGCCAGTGTAGTGACCAGCATTTAAGCCGACTACGAGGGTAAGCAATGCGACAGCGACTGTGACATTGCCCGGAGGAGAGTACGACAGACCCAGCAGTGCTATGGCTGGACCCCAGTGACCTGTAGACCACAGTAACATCGTCATAACACTGTTATTAAAAACTATATACGAAGCTGTTTTTTAATGTCTGCTGCTGTGTGGATTATTATGATGAAGCATGTATTTAGGAGAAAAATCTCTGAAATTTTATATTAACTCGTTATACCCACTTCATTCCAAGACATTGTTATCCCTTGTCAACCCTTATTAAATATACAGCATTACAAATTAAACACCAAAAAAAAAAATGTCATTATTTATTTATTTATTTATTTAAAAGTTACACCAACACAGTAAACACTAACACTTACAGTAAAAAAACAAATTAACATCGAATAATAGGATAAGTGTCACACATTTTACAGAGTGTGCAACAGAGCCCGTTTAAAACTGTGCACTTGATTCGAGAACACATCTATAACTATATTATACTGAGGCATGTCCAAACAATGGCTGAGATCACCGTTGCGGTCATTTATAATAGCGGTCTTGTTGTCTAACGTTGTGTGTGTTATACCTATTTCATCAGACAATTTTCGTTTATTCATTTTAGAAATAGAGTTGAGCTCATTAAAACTCAAAGATTTAAAATAGTATTTTACCATATTAGTTGGTTGAAGTTAATTTAACAAGTTTAGAAATAATATTTACTACAGTACATATGTAAATAATAGATTGATTTCTCTAACCAATAGTATTGGAGACCTTCCTGGAAGCGGTTATGCTCAACCACTTTTTATTCATTGCGTAGTCTGAAAGGAATCCCAAAGGGAAGCTCATCAGGTACATCGCCAAGTAAGGCAGCGCTGACATGAGACCATTCTGCAAAGGAAAATCAAAAGAAATTTGTAACAGGTACAAGTACCTACTGCTGCTAATGTCAAGATTTAGCTGAAATCTAAAAGTTCTACAAAGGCAATGAATCTTGTATAATCTATTGCTACATAAAATCATAAGTTCTTACAATTAATTTGACTGACTCTCTTTTTTTTAGATGTAAAATTTAGTAAATTTATTTACATTATCTATACTAATATTATCAATGTGGAAGTTTGGATGGATGGATGGAGGAATGTTTGACACTCAATTACGCCAGAATTGCTGAATAATGGATGGAATTTTATGGAATTTGTCATCATCATCATCATTGGATTATAGTCTGGAATAGGACATAGCAACCTCCTGGAACTCCAGCGGGGGATTCGAAATTACCGTGGGTAAATCCGTGGGCAAGAGCTAGTATAGTAACATTACTCAGATTTTCATGATAACTCACCGATTTTATGTCTACTCCTAGCACTTTGCTCATGTATGACGGCATCTCAGTCATCAGGGTCCAGAAGCCCCAGTTGTGTCCGCAGTGGCACACGATCAGCGATATGAACGGCAATGAGGTCCAGATAGACTTCCACGGCGTTTTGAAAGTCTGCACAAAAACAACTAAGCCTGAAATTTTGAATTGCAGTGAAGATTGTGCAAATGTACATCTAAATAGGCACTAATATTTTTGATTACAATTAACATCAACTTATGAAAAGTTTAGTGAAGTCAGAGACAAGATAAAGCAAAAGTCGCGACTGTAAGTCACGTCTTATAATGTGTCCCACTTTACACACCTTATGCCCACCAATATGTCCCAGAGAGCTCTGGATATACAGCTTCTCTTCGTCACCAATCATTTTCGAAGTCTGCGGTGAATCGGAACCGATGAACACGTAGACCGCCGTCCACAAAGCACCGAGGGTCCCGTTCACGTAGAAGATGGCCGGCCAGCCCCAGTACTCCGCGATGAATCCCGATACCAACAGTTGCAAAGCTGACCCAAACTGTGCTCCTGCGCAATGAAAATTGAAGTGTATCTATAATAATCTATGATATAATATGTAACACGGCTTTGGAACAAAATTTATGTAATATCGTGTATAATTATGAACTAGTATCGCCTTCTATGATTCAAAATAACTAATTAAAATAGTTCAGCTCAGTCACATACATACATACGTCATGGTCACTTCAAGAATTTTACAGGAACTCCTTGCACAATGCACGGCATGTGAATTATAAGTAGATACCTAAATAAATTACTTAAATTAGATTTTGTGTGGAAAAAAACACCAAATGTCTAGTCATTAATTGGGAAATCCACTTAATAATTGGATTGGATTAATCTAATAATTGAATTTTGTTAAATTATTTTAGAAATAATAACATAAATTTTGCGTTTATTTTCAATGAACACCTATGCAAATAGGATAATAGACGAAAGTAGACAATAATATCACTAAGAAAATCGAAATTAAATCTCATGCTAATTTAAAAAAGTAAAGTTTTCAAGTTTGGATGTAGTGGATAATCTCTGGAATTGCTGAAATTATTTTAATATTTCACTGATAGGAAGTTACGGTATCACAGATTGCAATAAAATTAATGAATTTCAATTATTGTATTAGTAGTTTTATATTACAATATGTAACACATTACGAGGCTGGCTTGAAGCATGAGCGTAAAAAGCCTCACTAAATAAATGATTTAAAAAAAAAAAACAGTATTTTAATAGAATTTTCTAGGAAATCACAATTCACGTGGAAACAGTAACAAACGCAAACAAAATGATTTTTGGTTTCATAATATATTTGTATATATTTTTTGTTTTTGTATGTGCATCACGAAATACTACTGAATATAATATTATGATTGCTAATTGGATCCGCTTTCATTTCTTTTCTCTTTGACTTCCTTTATTTTGTAATTGTAAAAGAAGAAAGAAGAATTCTCTCTTTCTTTCTACTTTCGCATTTAGAATATTTGCAATGATTTTTAACGTACCAGCGTAAACGAAAGTGCCGAGTCTACTCTTCTCTTGCAGCGGCACCCACTTGCCGAGGAGGTGATGAGTTGAGGGGAACAGGAACCCCTGCATCAGGCCCTGAATCACCCGACAAGCGCACACCACTTGCCAGCCACCCTAGAAAACAATATGAACTATACTTACCGTGTAAATTGTAATTGACAGCAAACAATTGTAACACAGATTTAAATTCGGGTAAAGTAGTTTTTTTTTTGCAGATTTAGTCATAGTTTCAAATGCTCTAGTATTTTTGTATTCAGCTGATTTCTAGGGTCCAAAAACTACTTACCTGTCAAATTTAAACCTCTTAGCTTACCAAGTTTCTGAGATTCCTTGTTTATTGAGTGAGTCAGTAACTTTTTTAAATATACTATCATTCTACGAACTACAAAATCGTCAATTCCATCCTTACTTTCGTCCTCTTCTTCCTTACTATAAGCGTCCTTCATTCTTTACTATATCGTTAGGGACTAGAATGACATGGCAAAGCTTGTGTTCCTTGAGCGCTTTATCTAAGGGCTTTTAAAGTTTTAAGTGATAAGGTATTTCATTGAAACATATCTTTGAAATTATCATCATTAATATTATGCTACTTGAAGGATATACATCGAATCTGACCAATATTGGAAAAACCCTTTTACTTACGTAATAGGATGCGAATGGCATGAGAAGTACTACGACGGAGTTGACTCCAACGCACAGTGTGATGAGGATCATGCCTCCGAACCGCGAAGCCAGCATCCCCCCGGGGATCTGCAGCACCACGTACCCCCAGAAGAACGATGACAGTATCACGCTCTGCGTCTGCATACTCCAATCGAAGGACTGTGGAAAATTAAATTTTGGCCATAGGTAACTCTTTCATAACTTTGCTTGTTCTGTTAATAATTTATTCTGCCACAACTTTAATTTTTCATCAGGAGATCATCCATAAATTACGTCACACGAAGTTTATGATTCTCCTTCCTCCTTCCCGTCCTTCACAAGTGGTCATATTTATCAATCCGCCACTTTATAGTGACGTCACAAATTTTGCAATTTTACATATTATGAAATAATTGATTAAATTAATACAGCAGTTCTACAGTTATTCTAATCAAACATTTGTCAAAGGCCTCACATAGGGCGAGCGTCAATTCGCCAGTAAAGAAATTGAAAACTTACTAACCCAAAGACCCATTAATAATATTTTTGAGTTTTTCATTATACCATCAAAGTTTCGCGTTTCAATACCATAAGTTTATATGTTTAAGTATAGTTAGTGTGTATTTTGTGTATGTACCTATATAGTATATTATCGTATGGAACTCGTTGCCCAACCAACCGTTTCTATGTATTTTTGTTCTTCCTTTTGCATCATTGGTTGTCTGGAAGAGATCGTAACTATGCGATAAGACCGCTATTTGCAATTTCCTTTTCTTTTGGTATTGGAATATTGTTATTTTATTTGCAATAAAGGATTCAATAAATAAATAATTAAGTATTGTCCTGTGACGTCACATTCGTTTAGTCCCTCCCCTCCACTTAACCTTTGAAATAATTTATGGATGCCTCCTCATGAAGCTAAGTATTAAAAAAAAAATACGTTACACACACTTTCAGTGCGATGTATAAAATCAATGCAAGCAGTTCTATCGCCTATTATCTTGACATACTATACTAGACGAGCACAAGTCAATCTGGCTATCGGAGATGAGAGTTGTCGAAACTCAAGGCTTTTGTGGTGTCGAACTGTTCAGTATAATGAGATAAATATCACGCAATGACGACAATATAGTGAAGGGCGAACGTTTTATGACTGCTGTCATTATTTTCATTTTATTGACGTAGTACCTAAATAGGTGGTTCAAACCAGTATTTTAGCTTACAACTATCACAACATACTTTATCAGTTTACGATAGATTCTTATCGACACTTATATAATATTGTGTAAAAACAAAGTGCTCAATATACCTACGCATACAATAATCATTTTATCATTATTAGTTGTCAATATTGATTTAATATCGAGAACTACTCTTCTTCCTCTAAGATTTATTTCATGTATTAATTTAAAGTCTTCGATTTGGTTAAACATAAAATTAATAGATTTATTTTTATCTTTATTTGATTGTATTTGTAAACTACAGGTTTACTTGTCTTCACACTCAATTTTAGTTAACCAAGATTAAAGATATAGTTAATTAGGTGACACTCCAAGATACAAGTGCTTTTTTTCTTCTTCATATTTCAATGGTTTTTAAAACCTTGTGTTTGTGTGTTTTTGTTGCAAACACATTTTTTTTTTAATCAACAAATTGAAAATATTCATTTCTAGGCCTTCGTTTGACAAAGCGCAGTGGCCATGATAGTTAAACTCACTTGGGGGTTGTTGCTGTCGGTCATGGCGACTATCGCCATGCTAATGTTGACGCGTATGGCGAAGCAGATCAACATAGCTAGGAACAGCATGCCCACTTGCACGTGGCGCACTCCAAGGGTGGCATCTGGAACATCATCGGTCATACTATACTTGTCTATAGTAATAAATATTATAATTGTCAAAGTTTGGATGGATGGATTATTTTTTAATGATATTATGCCCAAGGGGTAAAGCATAATTATGTAATACAACTAGCTGTCCCGCGCGGTTTTACCCGCGGTAATTCCGGAGTTGCCGCTGGAATACAATATAGCCTGTGTTACTCGGGGATAATGTAGCTTTCTAATGGTGAAAGAATTTTTGAAATCGGTCCAGTGGTTGTTGAATACAATGAAATACAATGGTTTAGAAAAGGACATAGGGTGTTTTATATCCAAGAATTCCCGCAGAAACTTCGAAATTAATACGGGTAAAAGTGCGGGGAAAAGCTAGTCTTATTACCAATTTTTTCGAGGCAACCGTGAGGTCATAAGAACAGAGTATTAATATATATACTAAAAGATTTCAGGTTGCGACAATGTTACTTATTAGTTTCAATACCGCTGTAACTAGAAATAGGGATGTTGACTACTATTGAAAATCAAAATTCTAATTAGTCCATCAGTTAGAAAATAAAAATAAAACAATAGACACGAATTTTTCGCTTTTCAAATAAATTAAAATATACAGAGATAAAGCGCATTAAAGTTTAGGGTGAGGGGGTCGTGACGTCACTAACCGCTAAAACCGCCATACAAACTTTTCGGATAGTGACGTCACGCGAAATTTCAACTCAATTTGTCGCCGTTCTTTTTTAATTACGTAAAAAAAGAAAAAATACATGTTCAACATTTTTTATTAATCTACAAGACCGGCTAAAAAAGATTAGTCAACATGCCCATTGGCGAAATTAATGCGGTACTACGCGTTAAAAATTCCACTAACAAACTAAACAACTATAATAGTGTCGAAATAAAATGTAGGTATATTTCGTATTTACTAGTTTTTAAATACTTAAAAATATTAAGAACAGGTTTAAACGTTTCGCAACATCCCATCGGTCATGGTAATTAGCATTCCATAACTCAAATGAGTGGTTGCAACTATGCATTTGTAAAATGCAAATAAGATGAAATAAAAGACAAATGACAAACAGAAAAAAAACAAACAGATCTTTTGAAAACTCACTCGGTTTTTTGAATTCAACTGCATCTTCTTCAGTGGCCATTTTTTTTTTTGTCTATGATGATATTTCTTTATTTAATCTACAGTTCCTATAATACTATTGTGCACTCAAAAAGTAAAGTAAATTGATATTTATTCACAACTAGGGATTGCAATGCTGAATCCAGCAATCCAGCGTGTTTTTAGGCTTGCTACATCCAGCACGTGGAGCTCCTTGGATCCGCAATCAGCAAAAAACAAATAACTAATTTTCTTTTCGTGTCAAATTATGACGAGACGATGAAGAAAGAAAATTTGGTCCTTTATAGAAGTGAGAGTGTAAAAGCCGTTATTAGCCGTTAGTTATGGTCCTTTATAGAAATGAGAGTGTAAAAGTCGTTATGGTTTAACAAAAAAAAATAATTTAGATTATTTATTGATCTTACTTTCAGCAATAATAAAAAAATTATTCAATAATTGATTAGCTTCATTCTTCAAACGACTAGTCAAGTTTTACTTCTAAAGAGTCAAAGTTAACTGAAGATTTCACAAGTGGGCTACGCAGTAGGCAATTTATTTCGAAAAATCGTTGACTGAGAAACTGAAACTACATAGAATAATAGATAAATGAATTGCTTTTTCAAATATTTTATAGTAAATAAAACAAACAAACAATGATATTCGTCGTAACTATTTAGGTTAAACCAAAACTTACTTAAAATTATAATTTCCGCATATTATTAAAAAAACAACGGTAAGAAAGTAAGAAAAAAAGTAGGCAGAAAGTTGATTAAGTTTCCAGAGTTTAAAAAGAGCCAAATTTTTATTTCTTTAAAAAATTGATTAATGCTGAATCTGCGCTGAATTGCAATCCCTAATCGAAACCGACCAAAAACTTGTTATGATAATAATAATTGTTAAATAAAAAAGTTATAGTTATACTTAATATTTGAATATATGACACAAAATAAATGAACAATTAAATTAATAAAAAAGTTAAATAGGCATAATTAAATTAATTAAAATTAAATCAGTACAAATGAACTCCGTTTTAATTAGAACGTTCTGTATATCTTTGCACTTTCCGTTATTATTTACATAAAACTGATTGAAATCCGGTGGATTATCCGACGGCGCTCGCGCAGGTCGCTCCTTCACTGCACTGCTTGCTATAGATTCCAGCAGCGATCCGTTATCAAAAATCTCAGCGTTCCGCGGTGACCACAAGAAAACCCTCACTCGAGGATGAAAATTACGGACTTTCCCACAAGTAAAGACGGCCGGCTTGTATGTACACGTGTTGTGCGCGTCTGCGTATCGTAGGGTCGACAGCGAGCTGACAGTTGACAGACAGCTGTCAGCGACAATAGGGTACTTGCATGATTTTTTTTTTTTCAGTCTATTTTAAAGATATATGGCCTACTTAAACAAAGCAAGAAAAAGAAAAAAAATATATGCATAAATTAATGAAATAGAGCGTTTCAAAGTTCGTACTTTAGACCTTACCGCCGAAACGCGGAATGACGTCACTTGTTCAAAATTACGCCTTATTAATCTGTGATAGAAATGTCAATGTCGTATTGACAGGGTCATGTGACACTGACAGATAACTTCAATACCCAAAAGCGAAATTAAGGTTGAACTGTGTCGATTTACTTCCAAAAGTTCCAGTAAAGAATAGAAATGCATGTTACCCATGCATTTTAAAGTAAAAAACTTCAGAAAATGAAAAATATGCGTTGACTGTATGCACTTAGTTTCTTTTGCCTTCTCTGAAAGAGGTAAATGTTTCCTAAAAAAATAAAAGTGACGTCATGTGTTAAGCTTGGCTGTGATTGGTGTTTCCTTGCAACGTTCCGTTTCACAAAATTAAAAGTTGAATATTTTGGAAACTATTGAAACATTTTTAGTAAATCTTTCACGATAACGCTTTTCTAAGGCTCTATTTTTGAAATATTGACACAATTTCTTATTATAAATTTTATGCAAGTACCCTATTGTCACATGTAGAATCTACATGACGTGTCAAACTTCCTCGGTCGTAACCTAGGTAGCATTCGCGGGGTATGAGGAGACATGCAACTGGCGGGGGCGGAGAGTGTCGCTTCTTTATATATATTACTTATCTCTATTTTTTGCCATTACATTGACCGTAAGTATACTCTTTTACTATTTGAACATCAATAGCTGTCTCTGCGGTTTCTCCAGCGATCATTTGGGAGCTCCCGCAGGAACTCCGTGATTATCATTGTTATGTCTCCTACCTATAAAAAAACTATTTATCTGCCATTCAGCTTTCGTGATTTCGTAAAATTTGACATGATTTTTTTTTAGGATTTTTTCTGTCGATCGCACTTTCTCCAGAAGTCAGAACTAACATAAAAATATTGGCATCTCCCAATTATATATTTGAGACTGAAAAAAAAAAATTGAAATGACAATAAAAATGTGTTAATAATAATTTGAGTACGGCTAAAGGTCAAAACTCTTTTCAGTACCACGCAAGAAGGCTCAAACATTCGATTACACCCTCAAAAGCATCCATGCTCAAAAGAGTTCAAAACTCAACTTTTAGTATTCATAGATCGTAATCCTACTAATATTATAAATGTGAAAGAGTGGATGTTTCGATGTTTGTTATTCAATCACGCAAAAAGGGCTGAACGGATTTGGATGAAATTTGGCATGCACTTTGTCAGGGGTACAAAGAAGGACATGGGGTACATTTTACCCCGGAATTCCCGCGGGGCACAGCTAGTATTATATACATTAGTTTTATTTATATCAGCTGTAAAATAAATTCGAACACGATTGTACTTCATATCTACCCCGACTTTCGTCGTATAATCAGTGTTATTCAATTGTGACACTACACCTCGATTTGCTGATAGTCATATCTTGGAATTACTACAATCCTTGCCTGAAGATCAATCGGATGGTGAGAATGAAGAGACAGATATAATATATATCAAAATGATTCTGAAGAGGAGATAAATACACCCGAATCAAGCTCGAGTAATGACAACTCAGATGAAAAACAAGCGATTGACTATTACATAGTTTTCTTTAGACGATGAAGTTCTCGTTCCTCTACTTTTAAACTGATCGCTGTCCCTTTCCATAAATCACGGTTTTTCGAAAAATCCTTCACTGTCGAAAGTATACGCCTGTGGAACTCCCTCCCCGACTCGCTCAGACAGAAAGAGTCATTGGGCTCTTTTAAAGCTGCACTTCAAAGGCACTATTTAACTCTAAGTGGCTATCTACAGAAATTATGATTAATGTATGTAGTGTAAAATATCATTTTATTTTTATTTTTATATGTGTATTATATCACCTATTGCTACGTGTATGTATGTATGGCATTATGTATGTATGTGTATAAAGTTGTATTATATTTAGGATATCTAAGTATTAGCGTTGTATTATCCTTATATAGTATATAGCTAGGTATTACGTTGTGCACCCAGCACCCGCTTCTAGTTTCTATTTACAGCTCTCTGTCACCTTAAGGTTGCCTTGAAAAGATTGCCTCTAGCAATAAGGCCGCCTTTTGCTCTGTATTTACTTTTTATCTGTCTTAGTTTTTATTTTCTCTTCTGGGGCAATAAAGCATATTTGATTTGATTTGATTTGAAGTTTAAAAGGACGCAGATAAGCAATAACATGTTAACCCACAAAATTAAGTTATTGATTCAGAACAATTTATTGAGAGTTAGGGAACGTTTTTTAATTATGTGTTTACCTTATTACATTGCTTAAATATGTAACTAAATATTGAACATAAAAAATGTTGACACAAAATGGCTCTATAATTTTAAAACACGATTTACTCAAAATTTCTCCAGTGTGGGTTAACACACTATTGCTTATCTATGTCCAAAAAATTTTAGTGGTAATCTTGGATGGAAAATGGATTCCCTTGGTCACGGCATCACGCGTGAACGGTTGGACCAATTCCGCTATACTTTTTTTTATTGTATTTGTGAAGAAGAAGATTAAAAGAAGTTTGGTGTTCCTGCGGGAATTCCGAAACTCACGCGGGCGAATCATAGAACACGAGACTAAATAATTGTGAAACAAAAACCTTAAAGGCAGCTGTTGACAAAAAATGTAGTTTTAAAATTTCAAAAAATGTTTTGATACTTTGCACATTGTACGATAATATACTAGCTGTTTCTCACGGTTCCACCCGCGGTAATTTCGGAGTTCCCGTGAGAATTCCGGAATAGAAAGTACCCTGTGTCTTTCTCTGTACCCATGACAACGTGCATGCAAAGTTTCATGACGATCGATGGAGCCGTTAAGGCGTGAAAGCGTAACAAACAAACAAGCTTACTTACCCAATACCCATCCTACTAGTATTACAAACGCGAAAGTTTGTAAGAATGTATGGATGGATGGATGTTTGTTACTCTTTCACGCAAAAACTACTGAATGGATTTAAATGAAACTTTACAATAATATAGCTTATACATCAGATTACCATATAGGGTACTTTTTATCCCGGAATTCCCGCGGGAACTCTGAAATTAGCGAGGGTGAAACCGCGGGGCACAACTAGCTTATAATAATAGTAAGGATAATATGTGTCGTTCACAAAACCGGGTCATCATTAGAAAAGTAAAAAAAAGCTGCAAATGAGGCCAATTTGTCTGCACATCAACGAAATGGGGACGTTTCCTCTCAACCCTCAGCACAGACCAATTTCTCCCCATTACTTTCCTAACAGTGACACGCGAAATCCGATTCATAAAATACTCATACACCGTTCCTTCATGACATAAAAAATGCAAAAATACACGCCTGAGGTTACGGAATTCTTTCCGCAACATTAAAAGTGTCTCTACTATTTCCATTCCGATTGCCTTAAAATCGATCCAGCAAATTATATACGTAAATTCTAACATTATAAATGCGTATTTGATGTGTTTATTACGCTTCACGCCCCAACTAAACCGATCTTCATAAAATCTTGCATGACGTTGTAAAGAGTACAGAAAATGACACAGTATATATAATACGAGTAAACCGCAGGGAAAAGCTTGTTATGTAATAATAAGAAAAAAAAATTCTAGATCTAGGGAAAGATATTTTAAAATCTAAGCAACAGTATTTGCTGCATCATTTTTCGAATGCCAATGACGCATTCTATAAAATAATTTATAAGTTCATTTATTTTATCATTTACTTTTGTAATTAGCCATGAATAAAGGTACGTTAAAAGTAAACGCCTTACGTTAAAAGAATAGCTCCTAAAGTAATTAATACTTTCTTATAATTTGCTATACCTACTTCTATTAAATAATTAGAACCACAAAATTAGTTAAACAAACAAACGGCTGCCCTATGGCAAAACAAAGTAATTGCAGCGGAATAATTTTTACAGGAGAAGCAAAAAACCGAAAATGGCTTTGTATAAAACACACCTTCGATAGTTTAACGATTTTCTTAATTTTAATTTCTCTAAGACTATAAAGCATTTTTGATTATTTTTACAGAAGAATAAATTAAAATTGCTATAAATAAAACAAATCTTCCATAGTTTAACGATTTTCTTAATTTTAATTTCTCTAAAACTAAAGCCTCTCTGATGGTTGTGAGTATGGATATAATATAAGAACGTCCGTTATGCGTGAGAAGGGCCAAAAATACAAAAAAATCGTTTTGAAAAAAAAAAGTTGTCAGCTACTTTGTTTTTCCGTAAGGCAGCCACAATTACACTTATTATAATATTGTTCTGGCTTCTTCTGACCGCGATCCCAATTATCTGTGTTGACGAATGTAATTTAATAAAGTTCTTTTTCTACAATATTTTGATATTTTCTCTTCTCTAAATAGTATAAAAAGTCGCTATCCGCCCTATCTATCTATCTATCTATTTATCTATCTGTGTATCCGCTTAGTTCTTCTTCGCTAGCTGCGTAACAAAATTTTAAATAGTTTTGGTACTCTATATTTTATTCTTTATAGTTCTAGAATACAGCATAGAAAAACTAGGTACCTATACTTTGAAAAATGTCAAATAATTAGTATGATAAAGTGATTTTGTGCGTTTAAAAAAAGAATAGTATATGATATAAAAAGGTTTCCTTTTATTTCTAGTAGACTAGCTGTCCCACCCGGTTACACCCGCGATAATTTCCGAGTTCCTGCGGGAATTCCGGATTACAATATAGCCCATGTTACACAAGGATAATGTAGCTTTCTAATGGTGAAAGAGTTTTTGAAATCAGTCCAGTAGTTTTTGAGTTAATCGTAACAAACAAACAAACAAAAAATAAAATCTTTCCTCTTTATAATATCAGTGTAGTTATACAAACAATACAAGCTATGCTAAACTTTACAGTACATTTCCAAGTTGTACAAAATAATGAGATGAAAATAAGATTTTTTTAAAATTTTAATTTCAGTATTTGCAGAGATTTGCAGGTTTACGGAATGATGAACAAAACTAATACTAGTCGGTAGATAGCGGTATCAAGTTCCTCATTTATGTCAACGATGAAGTAAAACTATTTACCGAGTTGAAATTGTTATCTAATGAAATTAATACTGAGATAACTAATGCTTTACTTTTACGAGAATAGAGTTCAGTTTGAATTTGACAATGTATTTACTCAGCGAACTTAACAGTAGCTGCGACTAAAGTGGACTGTCATTTAAATGCGGCAAAGAGGTGTCGGTAGTCATAGCTCATTCGTGAAATGTTTATATTCATGTGATGTATTAAAAGTGAAACAATTTGAGGAGTTGAAAAATACTAAATACCTTCTATCAGAATGTCAGAAAAACATAATCACAAAAGCGAAGAATTGGCTAACAAACGTAATGTATTTCATATTATGTGGTCACCCGACAGTTCGCCTGGCGAAGAAAGATCTTGTTTGAATGCCCTTTTAGCAAGAAATCCTGGTTAAAATACCTTCCGAAACACAGACGGACAAATAGCATTAGTTTCTCTCAATAGTTTGCATGTGAAATCTTTTTGAAATATGCAATTCAATGAAGCCGTAAAACAACGTCTTAGAACTTCAAATACTAATCGATTTGCTCTCATCTTCAGCACACGGGTTCGGAATTAGGCATCTTCAATCAGCTTGCCTGTTCCTGACGGTGGTGACGTGCTTCGTCGCCAGGGGATGCATCTCTGTAGGCGTGCTGGCCATGACCGATCCGAAGCGGAAAGAGGATCCTAATGTCACGGTTAGTTTATATCAATATGTTCCCAAACTTGAGAGATATAGTTAAATATAATATATGAAAAACTTCGAAAATAAATAATGATCAGATAACTAAATATATCTATTTCATATAAAAGCAGAAGCTGACTGATTGAACGATCAACGCACAGCTGACACCACTGGGTCTGAAACCATGAGACTTTGCAAAAATATTCCTTGAGTGACTAATAGGTGTGCACTAAGAAGGAATTTTTGAAAATCCAACCCTTAAGGGGGTGAATCCTTTTTATGGACAATTTGAACAATTTTTTCCCCTATTTACCTATTCTGCAATGTTTGTGTGGAACAACGTGTTTTCTCGGAAGAATTCTCAAGGTATCTTGATTTATTCTAGATAGGCTACCACGTGGACGGATTCTCGGACAAAAGCTAGTTGATGAATAAAAAAACTGACCCGAGTCCTCTAGTCAAGCTATAGCTAGTGGCGTTCCAAGAAAGCTGCCTTTTTCCTTATCTTTATATCATATAATATTATAAGAAAAAAAAGTCACCGACTCATTGACTAAAAACGATATTACAAAAAGTACGCGACCTATGAAGTTGCAATTTGGTATTATTTGGTAGGTTAGTTTTGAAAACTCGGAGCAGGATGAAAAGTATCCTATGTCACTCACGGATACAGTAGCTTTCTATCCCATCAAAAACATAAATGTGAAAATGGAAGCCAAAGTTTGTGCTTATTTGTCGACTTTACCGACAAAAGAATTGATATCTAAATAGGTGTCAAGTTCTGTAGATAATCCTGAAATATATTCAAAGGAGCATACAACTTGACTAGTTTTCACATTCAAGTTATCTTTAACTAGTCAAATTATGTATCTTCTTTATATTATTATAAGCAAGTTACTGTTTTTATACTGTAAGGTCAATAGATATTACCCCTTTAATATTTCGTTTGCTGGTAAAAACAAAGCAATATCAAAAATATTTATACTATAGTTTGTAGCCAAATATAAGATAACTTGTGTGTGAAAACTAGCCAAGTTCTATGCTCCTTTGAATATATTTCAGGATTATCTACAGAACTTGGCACCCATTTAGATATCAATTCTTTTGTCGGTGAAGTCGACAAATAAGCACAAACTTTGGCTTCCATTTTCACATTTATGTTTTTGATGGGATATCACTACTTTTTGTACAGAAATTATTAGTAGGTATTAGGTACTTGTTCATAATAAAATTAATACCAAATGGTCTCTGTTAATCTATTGTATTTCAATCCGTTTACGGGGTAGTAAGTACCTACTGAAACTAACATGTTTGGATTTAAAACAAATCACTACGTAAAGACCATAACACATAAACATATACATAAATATGTAAAGACCATAAAATACAAAGACCGGCTGTCATCAAATTTTGATTGATGATTCTTACATTACAGGCAGAATAAGTAAGGGTTCGTGTAATATTACACACAGTGCTGCTCGCCAGTTGTCAGCTTGAACTCGGCTTAACATCCTACAGCGTGTCTAGATTCAATAGATCAAATAATAAATAAAACAAACACGAATAAAAATAGTTACATTTATAATTAAAACGTATTTTGCTTACATTTAAAGAAAACACCGCATGCAGTAAAATATTTTGGAGACATGACACTACAACTCTTGTCGACAGACAGCACCTGTATAAACGATTATATTTTTTTTTCCCTGATCGTGCATCGCTCCTATCGCGTGACGTACTAACGAGTGAAGAATCAAAGCTTCTATTTGAGAATACGTGATTCATATTGACATGTTTATGTGAAATAGTTTTTGAGTTATGACGGGGTCAAAAGTTACACACGGTGCTGCTCGCTAGTTCTGTTAGCCTGAACTTGGCTTGACACGCTATTGCGTGTCTAGATATATAGGTCACAATATTATTGTATATTAACAGAAATGGATAAATGAATCGGAAAAGAAAAACTTTTTGCAGAAATTATTAGTAGGTACTTATTATTCATAATAAAATGGTTTTTGTCAATTTAGTTTATCGTCGTACGTTTCCTACGTTTCCGTGGTATAACTATCTTTTTTGTGTTTTCTGTATTTTCTTGGACGTTTAAAATGTTTGAGTGAATTGCCGTATCCGTTTTTTTTTTTTTTTTTTTACGCGTTTTCTGTTTATAGTTAATTCGGCCATGTCAGGGCGCCATAACGTGCGCGCGGTTGTACTCTACAATAGAGCTCTCTTGTGCCTTGATCTGACTTGGATCTAAATTGATAAGATGTACTCCATCTAAGGTTTTAACTCTGGAAAGTCCAACGTAAATGATTTGGTGTAACGTAAAAGTGTCACCCACCAGTAATTCGATTGTACGACTCATTGTACAATGTAGGTACCTACGTAGTAAATAATTAATATTTAAGACGATCAAGACGAAGACGACACTAAAAGAATACACTAGAAGATCCGGTGAACTTCGTATCATCTACAAGACAACCAAGTGACACTATTTTTTATTTCTAAAATGATAAAAGAGATCGGACTACAACTTCATCAGTTCTTTTGCGACAAGTCAAAATCAAAGTCATAGTCAAATCGTTTAATCAAATTTGGCCAATAATGTGTATCTTATTGACGTCAATAAAATTACAGTTATTATGACAGAAGCCAGCACCCATAAAATATCCACCCTTCACAGCTTCCTAGCGCTATGGCTGAAGAGAAAAAGCTGCGCAAGTGCGCAACAAACTCCAGTAGCACGATATATTACGTCACCATACGCATAAAGGAGCATATTGAAGACTCAAGCCTCCTAGAAGTCGAAGTAGAATCGCAGCTATTGAAGCATCTTCCATAACTTTGCCTATATCGGCTAAATCTTGCACAGTGTACATGACTGCAATTATACAGCTGCCTTTTAAATCCATGTTGCCATTCCAAGTGAGAAGAATTGCTGGATTATGCCGTTAATGTAACGAGATTCTTCTGTACTGTCGCAGCCTGAAATTTTTGAGGAAGTCAAAAATTTATTGCACAATACACAATTTTATTTCACACTAGCTGTTGCCCGCTGTTTCACCCGCGCTAATTTTGGAGTTTCCTTAGTAATTCCGGGATAAAAACCCCTACCCTACCCTATGTCACTCAGGAAACTCGCCTACATGTATATCTCTATATTGGAGTCAAAATCATCTAGACAGTACCTGTACAGTTTCTATTCGAGGATTATACGTCGCACTTGTAGGCGGACAAAAGAGCCAAATAACCGTCTCTATCCAGAAGCAGTTTTATTCTTGAAAAAGAATTATTTATTCATCATTTTTACATACAGAACTTTCTTTGTCAAATGTGAATAATGTGTAATGGATATTTGCGTGAACTGATGAAAATATTCACAGATATTCATAAATTATTTACGTCGTACGTAAAACAAACGCTGATTTACTTTTAACTTGAGAATAGCTAGTTTTATACGTATAAACCATAGAAAAATTCGTGTTGATAACGAAAGTTTGACTCATTGTCAATGTTTGACTCAGTTTAATGGAGTGACGTAAAATACATCATTAAGAATACTTCAAAATTTTGATTAGCCAGTTATATACTTCAATACTCGACTTTGTTATATTACCTTCTTGATAAGGATATACCTAAAAACTGAAGATATTGATAATTATCATTTTTTTTTTTAGTTTTTCCAGTTTTCAGATTTTTCCCTTTGTTTACGCCTAAAAGTCTACCTCGATGCCAAATATCAAGTTCCTAGGTCATCTGGAAGTCGGTTATAATTTTGGTCTATAGGTCAGTCAGTGATAAAAATCACGATTTTTGGACGTTAATATCTAAAAGCCCGTTTGAGATGTGCTTATGAAATTTGGAGCACATGTTTATCTCGCGAGTTTTAATACATGAGCCAAATTTGACATGTTTATGTTAAATAGTTTTTGAAATATGGAGGGGTGAAAAGTGGCTCCAAATGGTTCGTGTAATATTACACACGGTGCGGCTCGCCAGTTCTGTCAGTTTCAGAACTTTGGCTTGACACGCTACCGGCGTGTCTAGATCAGTGAAATAATTTTTAAAATCAGTTAGGTACTTAGTCCCTAAATCACAATTTTTTACAAAAGGTATGTTGACTAATTTTTATTTTTTAGTCCGTCTTGTAGATTATTAAAAAATATTGGACACGTATTTTTTTCTTTTTTTACGTAATCAAAAAATAACGGCGATATATTGAGTTGAAATTCCGCGTGACGTCACTATTCGGACAGTTTGTATGGCGGTTTTAGCGGTTAGTGACGTCACGACCCCCTCACCCTAAACTTTAATGCGCTTTATCTCTGTATATTTAATTTATTTGAAAAAGCAAAAAATACGTGTCCAATATTTTTTAATAATCTACAAGACGGACTAAAAAATAAAAATTTGTCAACATGCCCATTGTAAAAATTTTGATGAGGGGTATGACCTCCTCCTATGATTTAAAAAAATAAATAAATAAATAAACTATTTACTATAAAAATACGTGTCTATTGTTTTTTTATTTTCTAACTGACGGACTAATTAGAATTTTGATTTTCAAAAGAAGTCCACATCCCCATTACAAACTTTCCCTCTTTACACTCTTCAGTTCTTTTTTTACTGTTCAGTACAAATTATTTTTTAGATATACGACTGGGATAAGAAGACACAGAGTGTGATATTGTCATCCTTCTTCTGGGGCTACATTGTAATGCAACTGCCTGGTGGGATGCTGGCGAAGCGGTTCGGAGGGAAACCAATCATATTGGTTGGTCTGCTAGTCAATGGCTGCACAAGTCTGGCTCTGCCGTTCTTCGCTAAATTGGTAAATGTTTTAATCGTTTGCATGGAAATTGTATTTGTCAACGGATACATTAGGCTAACATATTTGACGGTATTGATGTTCATTGAACAGGGTTGGCTGACAGTATGCTTTTGTCGGGTATTGATGGGTCTGACACAGGCTTGCCTCTTCCCGACGATACACACCCTCCTCGGCAGATGGCTACCTGCAAACGAACGGGTCTCGATGTCTGGAATTATTTTTGGAGGTAATAAGTTTAGTAATAATGCTGTTACCTCTTTATAAATTATTATTATACTAGCTGTACCCCGTGGTTTTACTTACGGCAATTTCGGAGTTACCGCGGGGATTCCGGATCAGAAGTACCGTATGTAGTCAGTACCCATGACAACGATGATAGCTCAGTGGTTAGTGCGTTCGGATCAAACGCCGCAAGGTGTAGATTCAAACCCTAACAATGAGCTTGAGCTGTCGGTGAAGGAAAACATCGTGAGGAAACCATAGCATGGTGGTAGGGCTCTCTAGTGCCCGGCTGGCTAGCCACCGCCTTCAAGTTGCAAATCTGTCGCCAAGCACCTAACGGTGTGTTCCGGCAGCCCCGCTTGAAAGCCAGTTCTCATCCCCATTCCAGGTCGGCAACGCACCTGCATGCCTTTTGGTGTTGCAGATGTCTATGGGCGGCGGTAATCACTTACCATCAAGTGTACCATTTGTCCGTTTGCCCCCTATGACATAAAAAAAACAATGCGTATAGTATGCAAAATTTAATAATTTTTTTCCGACACTTCTAACAATTATCGTTATATTTTAACCAATCTATACAAAACCATGACAAATTATATACCTACTTAAACCTTCCCCATGAATAACTCTACTTTTATTAGTGAAAACCGCATGAAAACCCGTTCAGTAGTTTTTGTGTTTGTCGCAAAAAGATAGACGCGCCGAAGGACTCTATTTTACAATATGATGTAGTGATTTTTCATATTCAAATTCGTTTATTCATGAAAAAGGTACATTGAGATGTTGGATTTGATAAGATAACCTCATTTTCGCCGTGCTGACGTGATCCAAACGAGAACTCAACGACCTGTGACAAATAATAGATTACATAATATTTTTTCTTCTGTATTTCAATGTTACTAAAACAGTCCAAGTTAAATAAGGGAATAATCGATAGTCTAACGTCAATCGAGTACTCCATGGTCTATTTCTACGAATCAGAAGGCGCAACGTGGGTAGGATCGCTATATGGTGGACCGACGACTTGATGAAGGTTGCGGGGCGCCATCGGATGAGGGAAGCGCAGGACCAGGCGTTGTCCTTTGGAGGAGACCTACGTCCAGCAGTATACGTCTTTCGACTGATGTAATATTATGATGATGATGATTTATGTACCTATGTGATACTGACTACGGAGTATTGAAAACCATTTCGTTTTGCAAAACATATAGGTACGTAATTTAAGAATATTTATTGCATTATATGCGTTTTCTGTTCCACTTTCGCAGGTGTCCAAATCGGAACAATGGTATCTATGCCTTTGTCGGGCATCTTAGCTGATACAGCATTAGGATGGCAACTTATTTACTACGTCATATCCGGAATGCTTTTTCTGGTTGCCGGCTTGTGGTACTGGTTCGCCGCTAGCTCTCCAGCTCAACACAAGTTCATCAGTGCTGAGGAGAGACAGTATATTGAGAAAGGATTGGGAAGTATTAGACAGGTATCTTCATACTTTTTAATTTAAAGTTGTGACCCTTTAATAACCTTACATACAAAAGTAACTTCTTTTCAAATTTACGTACTAACGTACGTTACGTACGTTTCTCCCGCTTTAATTTCTGAGTAACCACGGTGTAAGGACATAGGAAACTAATAGAAAAGGTTCTATTTCCTTGATAAGGCGTTTGCAAAATCTCATTATAATCGAATTAGATAAGGCGTTAAAGCTTAACAAACAAACAAACTTACATTTGCAATTATAATATTAGTTAGAATTTATATGACTGAAGTTAAAGCTCTAAATTAAAAAAAATAAAGTTACCCGACCATAGTCGAACTTCAAATATGCCTTTGAAAAATGAACTATGGTAATAACCATTTTCGCCTCAGGTTTAATGATCCATAATTCATGAATCCTATGAAATTACTTAGTGGTATACCCAAACCCATATTATTGATTGTTTTTATTTCATCTTTGCAATTGTACAGGCTAAGCTGCGCATACCTTGGATGGAAATCATCAGAACGAAACCGCTTTGGGCTATCTTGGTCGCCAACGTTGCTGGCGCGGCCGCTTTCATGGTATTCTTTGGAGACCTGCCCACCTACATGGAAAAGGGGCTTCACAAGTCCTTGCAGAGTGTAAGCGTTTTAATCTGATATGCCTGCTAAATGTTAGTTTAAAGATAATGTTTATTGATTTTATTTCTGCGGACAAACTGAATTTTAAGATTTTTTTTTTTGGGAACTGGAAATTGGTAAAAATAACTCATATTTATCCCAAGTTACAGTTTCTGGCCTTATTAGTTTTGAAATTGGCGATTTTGGCAGTTTTTAAATATTGTAAAGGAGATTAAGGAGATTAGTGACTTAAACCACTTCGATTGTCGTCAGAACCTGTTTTTGGAACGAATAAGGTAGATTCTTTATTATGTACTTGAATGAAAATGGTTTAGGTATTACAATGATGTGGCGATTGGAGCTTCAACTAGTTCAACTTTAACAAACGTTTGCCGTTGTTTAATGATTTTATGTTTGTCGAATACATAAGTCAGAAATGTATGGCCAACAATGACTTTGCTTCCCTGCAGAGTGCGCTGCTGTCGACGCTGCCCTTTGCCGCCATGTGGCTCGGCTCCGTGGGCTCTTCTATCCTCAGCGAGGTTCTGTGCAACAGAGGGCTCGTCTCGCGGCTGGCCTGCAGGAACATCTGCAACTCTCTCGGTTTGATCTATTTTACGATCAGATTTTTTCAGTAGGTCACCATGTCTAATCAAGAGGTTCTGGGTTCGATTCCTGGCAGGAGTGGACTTTGTGTGATGAACACAGGGTTCCACTTTCCAGTTTGGGCGTGTTTATATATCTAACTTAATCTTAATATATATAAATCACGTGTCACGTTGTTTGTCCGCGATGGACTCCTAAACTACTGAATCGATCATGATGAAATTTGGTCATTATGTTGTAATTTGGCCCAACTTAAAAGATAGGATAGTTTTTATCCCGGAATTCACGCGGGAACTCCGGAATTAATGCGGGGAACAGCTAATCACCATAAACTGTACTGTCAGGGCCGTCAGGGGTACAAAGAAGGACATAGAGTAGGTACTCTTTTCCCAGAATCCCCGCAGGAACTCCGAAATCACCGAGGATGAAATCGCGGGGGACAGCTAGTAGTATAATATATATGTATGTAATAACATGTGTGTGTTATAACATGTGGCAAAGTTAGCTGCAAATATTTACAGGGCTAAAAGTATACGTTATAACAAACAGGGTGAGAGAAAAAATAATGTTATAAGTTCGGTAGTTTTTCCGAATACGAGGAAAATAAACTCATTGAAAAAACACTAAGTACAACTACATTCACAAGGTACATATACAAGCCACGCGCCACACACACAGTGAGCGATGCATCAACTGGTCAGATTGATCGAGGTCATTGATCTTAAGATACCGGCACGTGGCGATGTGTGTATAAAGCGATTGAACGGCGAGGTTGTTTTCTTTACGATTGATTTATTTTATTTGAAAAAAAAAATATGAACATGTTTATAACAGTATACTATCAACCCTGTAAATATTTGCAGTTAATTTTAACACACTTTATATATAGTATATTGGTATATACTAAATATTATTACATGTGGTACTACATATTATTACGTGTTGCTTGGTTTCCACGACACAAGCTTATAGCTTAGTTTAAGATCATGTAGAGATCTACTAGATCTCAAACAGATCATAATATGTTGTGAATAGGGATGTTGACTACTATTGAAAATCAAAATTCTAATTAGTCCGTCAGTTAGAAAATAAAAAAACAATAGACACGTATTTTTTGCTTTTTTAAATAAATTAAAATATACAGAGATAAAGCGCATTAAAGTTTAGGATGACGAGGTCGTGACGTTACTAACCGCAAAAACGCCATACAAACTGTCAGAATAGTGACGTCACGCGAAATTTCAACTCAATATATCGCCGTTATTTTTTGATTACGTAAAAAAAGAAAAAATACGTGTCCAATATTTTTTAATAATCTACAAGACGGACTAAAAAATAAAAATTAGTCCACATGCCCATAATTGTGATTACTAAATCCCAAGACTGTTGAAACCTGCCTCCTTAGCCAAGTTGACAATCTCAAATTAAGGAACTTATCGTCATGTTATGTGACGAAATATTCTTTACGATTTATCGTGACCACGTGACATAAAAATAAGATGCTGATGCTAATAGATAAGATAATAATGCTGCAGAATTATCATCAAAAGTGAGTATTTACGTATTTTACAAATTCATATTATCTTAGAAGATTTATGAATGTTCTAGCATTAGACACTTTGAAATATTACGTAGTAATCACCTTATTTTATAAACAAACTAGCTGTGTTTCACTCGTGTGAACCTCTCTTAATAACTTTTTTCCCGACATTCGATTTAAATGAAACAATGCCTATATATACATATTATTTCAAGCTAAGATGAACTATGGTATGTGCTACGGTGCTACCTGCTGATCGGTTCTAGTAGTAAAAATAACTAGACTTATCTGACCAATAGGCTAGTTTCCTGGGTAAAAAAATCAAAATTCTATTTAGTCCGTCAGTTAGATAATAAAAAAATAAAAGACACGTATTTTTTGCTTTTTTAAAATAATGGAAATATGCATAGATAAAGCGCATTAAAGTTTAGGGTGGGGGACTCGTGATGTCACAGCTCGCTATAACGTGCGAACAAACTGTAGCGAGGCGTGACGTCATGTGAAATTTCGACTTGATATATCTCCGTTATTTTTTGGTTACATAAAAAATAAAAAAATACGTGTCCAATATTTTTTAATAATTTACAAAACGGACTAAAAAAGAAAATTTAGGAAACTAGCCTATTACAAATTAGACCAATTGGACGAACAGAACAGACAGACAGACGCGGCAGAATTTGTTTTACAATATGTAGTGATACAAGAAAATGATTTGTCACTCCGTAGGCTTTCCTATCTCGATGTTGGAATATTTTGACATTCGAAAGCTGTTACGCAAATAACGGCTGTACTGTTCAATCGTCACATATACAGGCTGTTACAAACAGGTGTAGACATATTTGATGATCGTGTTCACTTTAACGTCTGCTATGATTTGACACTAGTAACTGAACCGATACCATGAAATGAACTTTCCTAAAATTTGCTGGGTTTGCTGTTTTATCTTATCTCTGCACCCCAACGGTGATAAATTGCATTAAATCGTCTCTAAACACGTGTGTGCGGAATGCCTTGGTTAGACAGAGATGGCGGGTGATAATAAAAAAGGCCGTGCAACGACCTCCGTGACCACGACTACTCTGCCAAGAGTAAACGACTAAGAAGAAGAGAACCTTAAACTTGTCACCTGTAACCAATTCATGACCTGCCCAGTGATTGGAAATGTTTACTTCGTTGCGGAATTGGAAAAAAAAATATGAAATTTTGAAGTAAGGTTTTTGAGCTAAATACCACGGTCAAAGTATTGTATAAGATTGCTAGGTCCCAATCTTCAAATATGACTACACCTTACCGTAACACCTTGTATAGTTACATAGATAATAATGTCTGGTCTATGTGATATGATAAATAAAATCAACATAACGGAATCAAGATAACTCAATCGACAAGAGCGTTTACAAATATATAACACATAAAAAGTAAATAGGTACAATGATTTATGATTTTTTCAAATTAAAATGTATAAGTACTTGCAGTTGCCTGCGGTTTTACCCACGGAATTCCGGGATGAAAAGTACCCTGTGTCCTTCTCTGTATCCCTAACAACGTGTGTGAATGTAAATTTCACGATGATCGGTTGAGTCGTTAAGGCGTGAAAGCGTAACAAACAAACAAACTCGCTTTTGCATTTACATAAGGATTTGTAACAACGCTGATAGGAGATTACCTACTGAACGGTCTTATGTCTATTATAATTAGATATTATATACACAGATATCTGTATATCTATATATATAAATAAAACTGAAGTGTGTTTGTAATTGAAAATCAATGGCTTTTCACTAAAATATGAAAGTAGATACCTACGGTACTTACATAAAAAAAAATATTGTGTCTGTCTGTCTGTTTGTCCCGGCTAATTTCTGAAACGGCTGGACCGATTTAAACGGTACTTTCAGATTTCACTGGCAAACGGCTGATGTTATAAGGAGTAATTTAGGTTACTTAGGGAAATAGTTCCTGCGGAAATTGCGAAACTCATGCGGGTGAGACCGCGGGGCACAGCTAGTAACACAATATAACATGTAGTGACATTGCTGTGGTTCCTTTCCTATTGTTTTCTTTAAATATTTTTCATAAATTGTGCTCTAATGTAATATTGAATTATTAATCGTTTTGTGACTCATTTTGAAATCTAATATATATAAATCACATGTCACGTTGTTTGTCCGCGATGGACTCCGAAACTACTGAACGGATTTTGATAAAATTTTGCAACTATTCATAATATGGTCCAACTTAAAAGATAGGATAGTTTTTATCCCGGATTTCCGTCGGGAACTGAAGGACATAGAGTACTTTTTCCCCGCAACCTCCGCGGGAACTCCGAAATTACCGCGGATGAAATCGCAGGGGACAGCTATTCAAATATATATATAAATCACGTGTCACGTTGTTTGTCCGCGATGGACTCCGAAACTACTGAATCGTTCGTGATGAAATTTGGTCACTATGACGTATTTGGCCCAACTTAAAAGATAGGATAGTTTTTATCCCGGAATTCCCGCGGGAACTCCAAATTTCCCGTGAGTAAAACCACCGGGGAACAGCTATCTCTGGACCTACTGAATCGATTTTGAAAATTCTTTCACTTATAGGAAGCTACAGTGATCCTGAGTGACATAGGGTATATTTTGTCCCGGAATTCCCGCGGGAACTCTGAAATAACCGTGGGTGAAACCGCGCGGGTCAGCTACTAAATATATATTTTTTGCTTGTTCTATATTAAATATATTTGTTTCTGAATCCATCGGCGAACTTTGATAAAAGTAGCCTAAGTTACTCCTTATAATATCGGCTATCTGCCAGTGGAAGTTTTTTTAGGTTCCCGAGAAAATAGGCCGTCAAAATTAATAGGTTTGTTTTACTTTTCTTGCAAGTACCCTAGATGAATATACTTTCACATGTATTAAAAGTTGTTATTTTGACATTAAGAACAGACATTACGATTTTATGAAGGTACGAAGATATGAAGGTAGGTACGTATAGATGAACTTAATGAAAGAAATTATCTTTACTTATTAAAATTGAAAAAAAAAAAACTTTTTTGCAGTAAAGTATATTGTATTGTATTATATTGCATTGTATTGTATTGTATTGTACTGCATTGCGTTGCATTGCTCTGCATTTGTATTGTAAGTATCTAGACCTGCGAAGCGATGTAGTGATCACGTGCTATAATTTGGTTTCCCTGACAGCTCTGTTCGGGAGTGCCGCTGGCATGATCTGCCTCTCGTTCCTGGGCCCGGAGAGCAGCAACCTCGCCGTCGTAGTATTGGCCGGGACCCTGATGATGATCGGCTGCATGTTCTCAGGGTACATGGTCAGTTCCCAGTTATCACTGTCTATATAGACTCGTTGCATTCATAGTGTAGCGTCTCAGCAATCTTGTACGCTGACGCACTACTTTTGGTTATGTTAATGAACGCGAGCCGCGGTCTCCACAGACCCCTCTTAGCCTCTGCGGCGTGCGCTCGCGCACCTTGTAAACCACTTTAATGTGGAGCTCGCGTTCATTAACATAACCAAAAGTAGTGCGTCAGCGTACAAGATTGCTGAGACGCTACATCTTTTTTTTTTTTTCTGACAATTGGGTATTCTCCAAGGTATGAATATCAAAATTCTAATTAGTCCGTCAGTTAGAAAATAAAAAAATAATGGACACGTATTTTTTACTTTTTCAATTTAATGAAAATGAACATAGATAAAGCGCATTAAAGTTTAGGGTGACGGGCTCGTGACGTCAATATTCATTATAAGCGCCATACAAACTGCACCGAATTGTGACGTCACGCGAAATTTCAACTCAATGTATCTCTGTTATTTTTTGAGTACGTAAAAAAAGAAAAAATACGTGTCCCATACTTTTTACTAATCTACACGACGGACTAAAAAAAATTTTTTTGTCAAGTAGCCAATTCTATAGTTGTTTATTTTTGTGTTCACGAGCTTACTGTGTAGTACTTAAAGTTAGTTTACAAGGTGCGCGAGCGCACGCCGCAGAGGCTAAGAGGGGTCTGTGGAGACCGCGGCTCGCGTTCATTAGAATAACCAAAAGTAGTGCGTCAGCGTACAAGATTGCTGAGACGCTACAATAGATAACCTCAAGCAGTGGGTGGGGCACGTAGATGATGAAGGTAAGGATGACGGTGACGGTGAGGATGACGGTGACGGTGACGACAACAGTGAGGATGACGGTAACGCTAACGGTGAGGATGATGGCTACGGTGACGGTGAAGATGACGATGGGGGTGACAGTGAGGATGATGGTAACGGTGACGATGACGGTGACGGTGACGGTGAGGATGAGAATGACGACAACTTTGTTAGTGAATGAGTGTTTTATTCAATACTTGATTTGATTTAAATGAGTCTCTAACCGATGATGATGGTGCCGATGGTGAAACAGTAGTTTCTGAGATAAGGACTGTTAAGTGTGAGTTTTAACTTTTTTTCATAGTTTAAAGATCGCACGACTTCTATTGGAATTGTGTATAAACTATTCATATTGCTGCAATGCTTTCCAGTAGTTTAAAAAGTAAAAAATGAGGTTTTTTTTATCAATAAAATAAAATATATAATTATAATCAATTAAATGCTATATTCGTTTGTTGATCCAGATCAATATATTGGACATATCATACAACTTCGGCGGCGTCATACTGGGCGTGACCAACACGTTCGGTGTTCTGGCAAACATTTCAGCACCGATCGTTACTGGCTTTATCCTCCGGAACGATCCGGTAAGCCTTTGGTACCGACATTTTTAACACGCTTATATGTGGGCATCCAAGCAAAAAGCTACCAGTAGTGGAGTATTGAGTAATTAAGACTAGATTCAGTATCTAAAATAGTCAATTGATGGTAAGGATTGAAAAAATATTCAAAAACTAGCACTTTTTTTTTTACAGACATTTGAAGTTGAAACTCTGAAAAGGCTTGATTTGAGTAAAAACATTATTAGAAGTTTATGTAAAACAAAAGAACACACTTCTACTTGCTTTTTACATAGATTTTTATATATTATTGTAGATTAAAATATGTGAAATTGAATAGAATTTAACATTTATTCATAACCAATTAAAATCGCGGACGCAATTTTTTCACCGAACTTTACAAAACTGCTTATAATATCTCGGAAACTAAATGCCGACCACTGGTATCTTTTAGCTTGGTTGCCCACATAATATAATATTAGCTTCGCCTGTATCTATATCATATAATATCTATGTAACGGAATCTTTGGATATGTTTTTCACTCCCTTCGAAACGCCGGCTAAGTTTGAAATTTACACAACACACATATCAAGGACCAATGACACTGCAATAATGTAAATAGTTTGTCCCATTATCCTCTTAAGGATATGAAGTACAACTAGTTAAAAATAAAATAAAAACAAATAACGTATTTACATACAATCTATATCTATCTATACTTATAATAAAACTGTAGAGAGTTCAATTCTGTACATTGAATATATATTCAAAATTAATATTGGAGGATGAATGGTGATCGATACTGATGCCAAAAATTCAATCAGTAAAATTTTTGTCTGTCTGTCTGTCTGTATGTGCACGCATGGTTAAAAAACTACTGAAGGGATTTTAACCAAACTTGGTAAGATTGTAGTCCATACTCCTGGGCAGGTTGTAGGCTATATAACATAACGCTAAGACACATAGGAGCTGAGCAGTGACGATAAATTTGAAGCAAGTCGGATTAAAATGCGCTTTCGAGCTCTTATCCTCGCATTCGTTTACTCAATCGCGCAAAAACGGCTTAACGGATTTGGATGAAATTTGGCATGCACGTTGTCAGGGGTACAAATAAGGATATAGGGTACTTTTTATCCCGGAATTCCCACGGAACTCCGAAATTATCGCGGGTGAAACCGCGGGGCACAGATAGTATTCAAATAAGTATGTATAGACTTAGACTTAATTGTTTTAGACTTTGGTAATTATTTCCAGACTGACATCACTCGATGGCGGATTGTGTTTTTAACCACCGCAGGCGTGTGCATCGTCAGCAATATATTCTACCTGACGTTCAGCTCCGCTGACCGGCAGGAGTGGGATCATCCCGAATTCTTTGACAAACAAAACGCTGATCCAGGTACAATATAGGGAGAGAACTTAAGACCTTGAAAGACCGAAAGTTCTTGCAATATATTAATAACAAAATTTTGTTTCAGAGGAAATGAAACATGTCATAGAAGAAACGACAAAGACTGATGAAAAAGAAAAGGAACGAAGTTAAAAAGTATAAGATAGTGTTAAGTATAACTTAATTCAATATAGTTTATATCGTTCCCTTTATTTAACATGTCATTAACAATGTAGTTGGTAGTTGTTGAAACAAATCTCTATTATTTTTCAAGAAATTCATTTTATCAACAACAACACTACTCATTTAGGAAACAGAATCTTAAATTTAGGATTTATCCTTACAATAAATCACACCAAAAATAATAAACTTAGATTGACTCGTTAACATAGGTACGTAAAATCCTCTACGAAAAATATTGTATAAATTGTTTGGTTGGATGTCAGTTATTGTCTGTTATTTTTGTACAAAAATGAGAAAGCGTATAGGAGCGTAGAGGAGAAATGGACGAACGCTAGTAATTTAGTAAACAGATGACTTAATTCAAATGAAGAGAAGACGGAAGAGAAGAGAAAAATGTGAACAATTACAGCGAGTCATCGACAAGAGTCGGTCGCAGTGGGGCGGCTGCTGCCGGGAAATGGCATATATTTTTCATTGCAATCCCTTGGCCTTTGCGATTAATCTCCGTCGTTAAATATGTCAACAAGTTGGAGGATGTGGCGGGTTGCCACGTAATAATCTTTATTTCAGATGACCCGATTGGCGCAATTGAGCGGTGCTGGGTTCGATTCCCGGTGTGAGTGGACGTTGTGTGATGAACACAGCGTTCGACTTTTCAGTGTGGGCGTGTTTATATATCTAACAGTATGATATTATATATTATTTATTCCAATCAAGAACATGTCACAAATAAAACACGCATTGGTCAATACTATTCCCCCACCAACAAGGTCGTCCCAAATCGACGAAAGCCCGTCCCCCGCCCGTAGCGCCCGGTGCTAAGGTGCCCATAACGCTTGCTGCGTTGCCACGGTAGTGTATGTTATAATACTACTAGCTGACCCGCGTGGTTTCATCCGCGGTAATTTCGGAGTTCCCGCGGGAACTCCGAGATAAAATATAGTTATAAACCTTCCTCATGAATCACTCTATCTATTGGTGAAAACCGCATCAAATCCGTTGCGTAGTTTTAAAGATTTAAGCATACATAGGCATATGGGGGCAGAGAAAGCGACTTTGTTTTATACTATGTAGTGATTATATAATCTACTATATAATAAGTATAATATGTAGTGCTTGGTTTCCAAGATACAAGCTAATACCCAAGCTTAGTATACGATCAAGAATATCTGTAAGGTTCTTAAGTGAATGTTATTGTTTTTATTGATCCGTAAATGGTTAGTGATGAGTAAACAGGTTGTGCTTACATAGGTACTCTGTTAGTATTATTAGTATTTAATTTACTAAATCAATAAAACAACATCCATCCACGTGATTTTGGATTGATTACATTTTTTTATTTCACTTCATTAAACCTGACTGCGACACCAAGTTCCACTAGCTTGGTTTGTTCTAATTTTGAGTGTTTAGTATCATAAGTATCTATTTGCAAAAATAAGTAAGTATATAAGTTTTATCAGTTTTATGGTACCATAGTACAAGCTTTGCTTAGTTTCAAACCTGGGGGTGCTGTGGGATTTTTATGGAATGATTGTGGTATTATTATGGACAGATTTAACCCACATTGAGATATTTGGACGCAGATAAGCAATAACATGTTAACCCACAAAATGAGGTTATTGATACAGAACAATTTATTGTGAGTTAGAGAACATTTTTTACCTATGTGTTTACCAAATTACATTTTTTAAATATGTATAAAAAATTTAAACATCAAAAATTGTTGACACAAAATGGCGCTGAAATTTAAAACACGATTTAATCAAAATTTCTCCAATGTAGGTTAACACACCATTGCTTATCTATGTCCATTTGATATTATGATATCGCAAAAGGAAGAAAAGTTTGTACTTTGCTGGTTTTTATGACAAAAAGATATATCGGCAAACTATGTGAGTGTCGTTTTATCACAAACTTGTACCAGAAGCGATACGGGCTTCTTATATATAACAATCATTGACCAGGAAAATCAAGGGCTGTTGCCGTAACCCGACTCAGCTGAATTATGACGCACCAACAACGGTCCAGTGACTCCCTTCTGCCGGGGAACGATTCAGTGACGTAATTCTGTTTACGCATCGATTGCCATAAACTAATATAGCCTCCATACTGCTATACAAAACATTACCATCGCCAGATATATTTTTATGAAATCATTGTTAAGAAATCAGTTCAGTACTTGTGACTTCTATCTTTTACTTTCACATTTTACACACTTATACTTTAATTTTATGTGTTTTATTCTTCAGTTTCATTATCTACACTTATGTTGTGCATAATATATATTATATAATATATCCCTCTGTACTTGAGTATTGAGTGTGCGTGTGTGTGCGTGTGTGTGCGTGTGTATGTATGTGTAATGTATTTCAATAACAGTGAAGTCATTTTGTGACGCGAATGTATTGCGGCCCTGTCGGAAGACCAGCGCTTCATTATGTTCTGCCCCACAGACATAATGAAGCATTTATGCTGAGGCAGTGACCGATTGGCCCCCACACAGCATACCCTTCTATCTTCTTAACAATATTTGTTTAAGTTTCATTTTTTTTCTGTCTCTTATTTTGTACCTTTTAAATAGGAACCGATAAACTCCTTTTGTTTCTTTCTTTATATCTTTAATAATAATTTGATAGTAGAAAACCCAAGTCACTTCACGGTTGAATTCAAAAAGTACCTATTTGTTAGGGATTTTACCTGTGTGTGTATAAAAATGAAAAACGCCTTCACTCCACTTATCTGTATCTACTATGGTCTATAGCCAAATTGTAACAAGAAGCGAGTCGGTACATTGAATATCTTCTTCTTTATAAATAAAAATGAATGTTTGTATGTCCTTTTTTAATGTCATAGGGGGCAAACGGGCAAGTGGTACACCTGATGGTAAGTGATTACCGCCGCCCATAGACATCTGCAACCCCAGAAGGCATGCAGGTGCGTTGCCGACCTGGAATGGGGATGGGAACTGGCTTTCAAGTGGGGCTGCCGGAACACACCGTTAGGTGCTCGGCGACAGATTTGCAACTTGCACTTGTCTGTCCTCTATGCGTTTAGAAACGATCGGTTCGATTGTGATGAAACTTTGGCGGGTTGTCTGACTGAGTCCGCAAAGGTTCCTGATTCCAAAACGTGGGGCACAGCTAGTAATTAAATAAAAATCACAAAGAAGTGCAACCAATAGTAGAATCCAAATGGCCTTTAGGATTTTCTTCTGTCATGTTAGTGTTTTCTCCATTGTTTTCCTCATAATAAGCTTTATTTAATGCGTGCTTTCTGAACACGGGCGGAGCCACGGCCTACAACTGTCTAGCCTCTAGGTGAGTCGCAAGTTGAAGGAAAATAAATAATAAGTACTTATCTATCATCCGAGGACGTTATTGCCGGAGCAACTGAAACATAAATTAAACGAATATTATGGAATACAAAAGTTCTCCAAAATACTGTTACAATAGACTTTATGAATACTTATTGGATTTCAAAGGGACACGATACGAAATGCTCACAAAAGAACATTGAATTCTAACGTACATATTACCATAATAACATGTTAGTAGCATTATTCATCGTACAAGACATTATTTTTATATGTGTATTATATCACCTATTGCTACTTGTATGTATGTATGGCATATGTATGTATGTGTATAAAGTTGTATTATATTTAGGATATCTAAGTATTAGCGTTGTATTATCCTTATATAGTATATAGCTAGGTATTACGTTGTGCACCCAGCACCCGCTTCTAGTTTCTATTTACAGCTCTCTATCACCTTAAGGTTGCCTTGAAAAGATTGCCTCTAGCAATAAGGCCGCCTTTTGCTCTGTATTTACTTTTTATCTGTCTTAGTTTTTATTTTCTCTTCTGGGGCAATAAAGCATATTTGATTTGATTTGATTTGAAGACATAAAGCTGTACGCTCTTTCTTCTTTTGCAAGGTAAATTATCAAAAATAACCTTACGTATTTCATACTAGCTGTTCCCCGCGGTTTCACCCGCGTTAATTTCGGAGTTCCCGCAGGAATTCCGGGACAAAAAGCACCCTATGTCCTTCTCTGTACTCGTGACAATGTGTATGCAAAATTTCATGATGATCGGTTAAGCCGTTAAGGTGTGAAAGCGTGACAGACAGACATACAGAGTTACTTTCGCATTTATAACATTAGTAGGCATATACAATTATAATAGGTATCTGGTATATACGACATAAAATGTTTGATTTCTTCGATGCAACTATGTATTATGGTGACAAGACGATGGTGTTATGAAATTTTATTACTACGTATTGTTATACCCGGAAGAAAAACCAATTTCACTGTGACCGTCGAAGCTACAAGATAGTTTCTGCTTGTTTTATCGCAGTTGTATCCAAACAGTCACTTCAACCACCCAACTACTTATCTATGTGGAATGGGCATGATGCCTAAATTTGAACTTTTAGTCCGTCTTGTAGATAAAAGGTCCTTAAATATCCTTAAACACATATTATTCACAAAAATAAAAAATAAAGATTTTTTTCTGCCAAATTAAGGGTTAAAAATATTGGATGCGCAATTTTCCGCGCAATCAAAAAATAACGGCGATACATTGAAATTTCATGTGACGTCATAGCTAGGTACACTTTGTACTTAGTTGTGACATCGCGACCTCCCATCCTAAACATTAATGCGTTTTATCTAAGTATTATTTCAATAATTCGAAAAAGCAAAAAAAAAATACTTGTCTTTTTTACTAACTGACGGACTAATTTGAATTTTGATTTTTATAGGAACGCTATTTAGTTTTGTGGGTTCGAGCTCCATATATTTACCACTAGCAACCTTCTGATCACGTGAGAAGAAGGTCAGCAGAGTATCCTCTCCAACTGCAACTGATATGACGATCTACCCTCAATTTAAAAGCTTGAGGAAACGATACGACACTCAATCCTTTTCAAGTTGCACAGAGTAACACGTTGGAACAAGGGATTATTGGAAAATTCTCAAAGCCAAAAGGGCTGACACATTAAAATCGCCAAAGCTGGAGCGCGGCTCATTGTCACGAATAAAGCGGGCTCGGTCGACAACCCTGCGGGATGGAAAATCTCTACATAATCTATAGAATATAGTTGTAACCCGCGGTAATTTCGGAGTTCCCGTGGGAATTCCGAGATAAAAAGTACCCTATGTCACTTAACTCGTAGCTTCCTGTAAGTGAAACAATTTTCAAAATCGGTTCAGTAGATCCAGAGATTAGGTACCCCCTAAAACGTAACAAACTCACAAATTTTACGTGTTGATATTAGTATAGACTACTACTTAGTATATGTAGTGCCCTGGAATTCTCTGGTCATCATCGAAGATATTTCTTTAAAATTATTTCAATTCGCTTGAAATGGAATTGAAATGTATGCACATAGAAAAAATCTGAGATATCTTAAATCTAGAAAAAATACCGTAGAGTTTAAACCCAGCATACGAAGTATTATGAAGATTTAATAAAATTTTTAGGTGTAAGATATTATTAGTTACCCATAAATAAAAATATACCCGATTGGCGCAATGGTCATCATGCCTGCCCGCTAATCAAGAGGTTCCGGGTTCGATTCCCGGTGGGGGTGGACTTTGTGTGATGAACACAGGGTTCCATTTTCTACTCTAGGTGTGTGTATATATATACATATCTACAGTATAATATATATGTAATAATATGTGTAGTTTATACCACGTTTGCTTGGTTTCCACGACACAAGCTTATAGCTTAGTGTGAGATCAAGTAGATCTGTGTGTTGTGATGTGGATTATTATTATTATATAAATGGGTATATAAGAAACGTCAGTATTTTTGTTTCATTAAACTCACAAAAATTAGGAGTGGGATAGAAGTCAATCCCGAGAATATATTTCGAAATCTATCCTGAATTCCTGACGGACCGACAGTAAGTAGGGTACTTTATTTTCGGATAACGAAGGCAGTAACTGTGACCGTACACAAAACAGTCATTAATATTCGAGAGCCTCCACTTAGGGCGGTAGTGAAGCGAAGTGCGAAGCCTTCCAATTTTGCGCTCGCACGCCATCGGTGGGCATCGATGAAGGATTCGCTCTCAAAACGGTCGGCCATTTCAGAGAAGTGGTTCGTAGTGGTTAGTGTGAATACGTATATAGCTTGAGTCTGTATTAAATACGAGTACTTAATCATTTTCAACCGATTTCGAGAAGAAGAAAATACACTGCTAGGGATTGGAATGACCTGCCGAAGTCTGTGTTTCCCCCAAACTACCATTTGGACCTCTTCAAGAGCAGAGTGAACAGGTACTTAATTGGCAGACGTGTAACACCTCAGTTCATATCTACGCTTACAATCAGGCGAGATTATGGACAAATGTCTGACCAATCAGTAAAAAAAAATATTTCAGTACGACACACAAGATAAAGGAACAAACATAAACAGTGTCTAATTTTAAATTTGTAGACATAATAATAATATCACTTGCATGCTCTGACTAAAGGGTCAGCACTCAGAAGTCAGTAGGTACACTTAGCGCTAGTTTTCAGTTGGCATCCCGTTGTCACACCCGGACGGGGTACGTGGAAGGACGAACGAAAGAAGAGGAAAAGAAATAAACAAATTTTTAACAAAAAAATTAAAACCGACTTCCAAAAACACAAAACTAAAAAGTTAAAAACTAAAAAGCTAAAAATAACAAAATACCGATTTAATCCAACAGACAAAAATACACGTAATACTATTATTGGTTTGTGCTACCACTTTTCAATTTAAAATAAAAAACAGCATAGAATCACTTATCACCAGTAAGTAAACTTAGCAAATCTATTTCCTAATCACCACATGCATTCGCAACCGGCTTCACTTCGTTGTTCGAGACGTTCCATCTTTAGTTTTTATTTGGTCTGAGGTCGCGTATGTAAGTCGGTTTTTTGAGTTGGTTTTGTGTTGGAGGTTAATTTGCCGGGTTGCCAATCTCGGGCATGCAAGTCGGTCTCCCGGTCTTGTTTCGGCGTCTACAGGTAGATAGATATAAGGGTAATCAGCTAATGTTATATGCCCGCTCCACATTCACGCGAGAATTTATAAAATAACTAGCTGGCCCGCGCGATTTCCTCCACGTTAATTTCGGAGTTCCCACGGGAATTCCGGGAAAAAAGTACTCTATGTCCTCGTTTGTACCCCTGACAGTAGTTTACGGTGATTAGCTGTTCCCCGCATTAATTCCGGAGTTCCCGCGGGAATTCCGGGATAAAAACTATCCTATCTTTTAAGTTGGACCATATTATAAATGGTTACAAAATTTTATCAAAATCCGTTCAGTAGTTTCGGAGTCCATCGCGGACAAACAACGTGACACGTGATTTATATTAGATTTTTGTTTTTATTTTAGTTTTGATCTAATTTTGTTTTTTATTAATTATGATTTATTTGAATTTTTATTTTTACAATAATTGATTCCTTTTTTTATTTTCTTTTCAATTGATTTTATTTTGTTTACCTATTTGATTTTTAATTTTATTCGGATACTGTTTTCTATTATACTTTTATTCTGTACAAATTTACACGTCAATACGGCGAATATGCGGTCAAATATCTAGATAAATTGGCATCTCGTTGTACCATACTCCAGCGATTAAATGAATTGAATTGAATCTTGCGAGAGCGCGAGAAAAAAACGAGAAGCGGCGGAGAACATCGGCTCCACATTCACGTTCTCACGGTTTTCTCGCGTACTCGCGAGATTCTCGCGTGAATGTGGAGCGGGCTTAACACTGGAAAAGAGCGGAATATGACATTACTAGCTGGTGCCCGCGGTTGCGCCCGCGCGAGTTTCGGAATCCCCGCAGGAACTTTTTATATCGGAAACCTTTGCGGACGCAGGCAACAACCCGTCAAAGTTTCATCACAATCGGATCAATTGTTTGGGAACGCATAGAGGACAATGTTGGTGAACTTGGCATATCATTTGCCAGCAGATCAATTTTTTTTTAGAGTTCTGTTCGCATGCAGCTGAGTTCTAGAGTTCCTGATACTTTTTAGAAATAGTTCCGGCGTTTAAACCTGAAAAAAACGCTGTTGAAAAAATGATCTGCTAACTTCCCGTAGCAGATCATTTTCCGGAAAATCAAAAATAAAAGCGATTTTCTTTTGCGTTAAGGTTAGTTGTGGAGTTCCTGATACTTTTCAGAAATAGTTCTGGCGGTCTTACCCTAAAAAAATCAATCCGTAAATATGGGTCTAGAAGTAAAAATAATTAGATTTTAATCGTAATAAAAGGGTTTTAAAGCTGTTTTGAGGCAAGAAACCTTTTGTTTCTTAATGTTCGATATCAGCACTCTAGAATAGAACTAGAATTAGGTGCAGAACTCCCGTTAAAGAGCCAGCAGATCATAGTACAAAAGTAAAAAAGTATAAAGATAAATTTTAAGTGCTTTCACCAATGCGTGGACTGGACGTGGAGGCCGGAACTACCTCGTTTCTCACAGATAAGTATCAGAACTTCGATACAGAAGTGGATCGCAAACCAGAACTCCCGTTTAAAATCCAGCAGATCAAGGTAGAGTAGTAAAAAAATTAAAAAATATATTATTTTAACAGTTCCAATAGTACGTGGAGGCCGGAACTCCTTTGTTTCTCACAGATCAGCATCAGAACTCCGATACAGAAGTGGATCCGAGACCAGGATTCCCGTTTAAAGTCCAGCAGATCATGGTAGAGTAGTTAAAAAGTTAAAGAATATTTATTTAACAGTTCCACTAGCACGTGGAGGCCGGAACTCCTTTGTTCCTCACAGATCAGTATCAGAACTTCGATACAGAAGTGGATCGTGAACCAGAACTCCCGTTTAAAATCCAGCAGATTATGGTAGAGCAGGTAAAAAGTTAAAGAATTTTAATTTAACAGTTGCACTACCATGTGGAGGCCGGAACTCCTTTGTTTCTTAAAGATCAGCATCAGCACTCCGATACGGAAGTGGATCCGAGACCAGAACTCCCGTTTAAAATCCAGCAGATCATAGTAAAGTAGTAAAAAAATTAAAAAAAAAATATTTTAACAGTTCCACTAGCACGTGGAAGCCGGAACTCCTTTGTTTCTCACATATCAGTATCAGAACTTCGATACAGAAGTAGATCCAAAACCAGAACTCCCGTTTAAAATCCAGCAGATCATAGTAGAGTAGTAAAAAAAATAAAAATAAAAAAAATTTAACAGTTCCACTAGCACGTGGAAGCCGGAACTCCTTTGTTTCTCACATATTAGTATCAGAACTTCGATACAGAAGTAGATCCAAAACCAGAACTCCTGTTTAAAATCCAGCAGATCATAGTAGAGTAGTAAAAAAAATAAAAAAATAAAATTTTAACAGTTCCACTAGCACGTGGAGGTCGGAACTCCATTGTTTCTCACAGATCAGTATAAGAACTTCGATACAGAAGTGAATCGCAAACCAGAACTCCTGTTTAAAATCCAGCAGATCATGGTAGAGTAAGTAAAAAATAAAAAAAATATTATTTTAACAGTTCCAATAGCACGTGGAGGCCGGAACTCCTTTGTTTCTCAAATATCAGTAACAGAACTTTGATACAGAAGTGGATCCAAAACCAGAACTCCCGTTTAAAATCCAGCAGATCATGGTAGAGTAGTTAAAAAATTAAAAAAAAATTATTTTAACAGTTCCAATAGCACGTGAAGGCCGGAACTCCTTTGTTTCTCACATATCAGTACCAGAACTTTGATACAAAAGTGGATCCAAAACCAGAACTCCCGTTTAAAATCCAGTAGATCATAGTAGAGTTTAAAAAAGGTAAAGAATATTAATTTAACAGTTCCACTAGCACGTGAAGGCCGAAACTCCTTTGTTTCCCACATATCAGCACCAGAACTTTGATACAAAAGTGGATCCAAAACCAGAACTCCAGTTTAAAACCCAGCAGATCATGGTTTCCAAAATGTTAAAAGTTAAAAATATTATTTTGATAGTTTGACGTATCACACTTATATGTTTGAGATTAAAAAAATCATATTTAATTATAGGATACAGCCAGAGATGGAAACTCTTTTCTATAGAGTGCAGGACCACTAATTCTCTCGATTACACCTCCTAATGAGACCGAAACTCACATAAAAATATCAGCATATCACACTTATATGTTTGGGATTTGAAAAATTCATATTTAATTATAGGATACAGCCAGAGATGGGAACTCTTTTCGATAGGGTGTAAAACTACTAATTCTCTCGACTACACCTCCCAATGAGACCGGAACTCACATAAAAATATCAGCATATCACACTTTTATGTTTGAGATTAAAAAAATCATATTTAATTATAGGATACAGCCAGAGATGGGAACTCTTTTCGATAGGGTGTAAGACCACTAATTCTCTCGACTACACTTCCCAATGAGACCGGAACTCATATGAAAATATCAGCATATCACACTTATATGTTTGAGATTTAAAAAAATCATATTTAATTTTAGGATACAGCCAGAGATGGGAACTCTTTTCGATAGAGTGTAAGACCACTAATTCTCTCGACTACACCTCCCAATGAGACCGGAACTCACATAAAAATATCAGCATATCACACTTATATGTTTGGGATTTGAAAAATTCATATTTAATTATAGGATAAAGCCAGAGATGGGAACTCTTTTCGATAGGGTGTAAGACCACTAGTTCTCTCGACTACACCTCCCAATGAGACCGGAACTCACATAAAAATATCAGCATATCACACTTTTATGTTTGAGATTAAAAAAATCATATTTAATTATAGGATACAGCCAAAGATGGGAACTCTTTTCTATAGAGTGCAAGGCCACTAATTCTCTCGATCGAACCTTTTGCTGTGACCGGAACTCACATAAAAATATCAGCATATCACACTTATATGTTTGGGATTTGAAAAATTCATATTTAATTATAGGATACAGCCAGAGATGGGAACTCTTTTCGATAGGGTGTAAGACCACTAATTCTCTCGACTACACCTCCCAATGAGACCGGAACTCACATAAAAATATCAGCATATCACACTTTTATGTTTGAGATTAAAAAAATCATATTTAATTATAGGATACAGCCAGAGATGGGAACTCTTTTCGATAGGGTGTAAGACCACTAATTCTCTCGACTACACCTCCCAATGAGACTGGAACTCATATGAAAATATCAGCATATCACACTTATATGTTTGAGATTTAAAAAAATCATATTTAATTATAGGATACAGCCAGAGATGGGAACTCTTTTCGATAGAGTGTGAGACCACTAATTCTCTCAACTACACCTCCCACTGAGACCGGAACTCACATAAAAATATCAGCATATCACACTTATATGTTTGGGATTTGAAAAATTCATATTTAATTATAGGATACAGCCAGAGATGGGAACTCTTTTCGATAGGGTGTGAGACCACTAATTCTCTCGACTACACCTCCCAATGAGACCGGAACTCACATAAAAATATCAGCATATCACACTTATATGTTTGGGATTTGAAAAATTCATATTTAATTATAGGATACAGCCAGAGATGGGAACTCTTTTCGATAGGGTGTAAAACTACTAATTCTCTCGACTACACCTCCCAATGAGACCGGAACTCACATGAAAATATCAGCATATCACACTTATATGTTTGAGATTTAAAAAAATCATATTTAATTTTAGGATACAGCCAGAGATGGGAACTCTTTTCGATAGAGTGTGAGACCACTAATTTTCTCGACTACACCTCCCAATGAGACCGGAACTCACATAAAAATATCAGCATATCACACTTTTATGTTTGGGATTTGAAAATTCATATTTAATTATAGGATACAGCCAAAGATGGGAACTCTTTTCTATAGAGTGCAAGGCCACTAATTCTCTCGATCGAACCTTTTGCTGTGACCGGAACTCACATAAAAATATCAGCATATCACACTTATATGTTTGGGATTTGAAAAATTCATATTTAATTATAGGATACAGCCAGAGATGGGAACTCTTTTCGATAGGGTGTAAGACCACTAATTCTCTCGACTACACCTCCCAATGAGACCGGAACTCACATAAAAATATCAGCATATCACACTTATATGTTTGGGATTTGAAAAATTCATATTTCATTATAGGATACAGCCAGAGATGGGAACTCTTTTCGATAGGGTGTAAGACCACTAGTTCTCTCGACTACACCTCCCAATGAGACCGGAACTCACATAAAAATATCAGCATATCACACTTATATGTTTGGGATTTGAAAAATTCATATTTCATTATAGGATACAGCCAGAGATGGGAACTCTTTTCGATAGGGTGTAAGATCACTAATTCTCTCGACTACACCTCCCAATGAGACCGGAACTCACATGAAAATATCAGCATATCACACTTATATGTTTGAGATTTAAAAAAATCATATTTAATTTTAGGATACAGCCAGAGATGGGAACTCTTTTCGATAGAGTGTGAGACCACTAATTTTCTCGACTACACCTCCCAATGAGACCGGAACTCACATAAAAATATCAGCATATAACACTTTTATGTTTGGGATTTGAAAATTCATATTTAATTATAGGATACAGCCAGAGATGGGAACTCTTTTCGATAGGGTGTAAGACCACTAATTCTCTCGACTACATCTCCCAATGAGATCGGAACTCACATAAAAATATCAGCATATCACACTTATATGTTTGGGATTTGAAAAATTCATATTTAATTATAGGATACAGCCAGAGATGGGAACTCTTTTCGATAGGGTGTAAGACCACTAGTTCTCTCGACTACACCTCCCAATGAGACCGGAACTCACATAAAAATATCAGCATATCACACTTTTATGTTTGAGATTAAAAAAAATCATATTTAATTATAGGATACAGCCAGAGATGGGAACTCTTTTCGATAGGGTGTAAGACCACTAATTCTCTCAACTACACCTCCCACTGAGACCGGAACTCACATAAAAATATCAGCATATCACACTTATATGTTTGGGATTTGAAAAATTCATATTTAATTATAGGATACAGCCAGAGATGGGAACTCTTTTCGATAGGGTGTAAGACCACTAATTCTCTCGATTACACCTCCCAATGAGACCGGAACTCACATAAAAATATCAGCATATCACACTTATATGTTTGGGATTTGAAAAATTCATATTTAATTATAGGATACAGCCAGAGATGGGAACTCTTTTCGATAGGGTGTAAGATCACTAATTCTCTCGACTACACCTCCCAATGAGACCGGAACTCACATGAAAATATCAGCATATCACACTTATATGTTTGAGATTTAAAAAAATCATATTTAATTTTAGGATACAGCCAGAGATGGGAACTCTTTTCGATAGAGTGTGCGACCACTAATTTTCTCGACTACACCTCCCAATGAGACCGGAACTCACATAAAAATATCAGCATATCACACTTTTATGTTTGGGATTTGAAAATTCATATTTAATTATAGGATACAGCCAGAGATGGGAACTCTTTTCGATAGGGTGTAAGACCACTAATTCTCTCGACTACACCTCCCAATGAGACCGGAACTCACATAAAAATATCAGCATATCACACTTATATGTTTGGGATTTGAAAAATTCATATTTAATTATAGGATAAAGCCAGAGATGGGAACTCTTTTCGATAGGGTGTAAGACCACTAGTTCTCTCGACTACACCTCCCAATGAGACCGGAACTCACATAAAAATATCAGCATATCACACTTTTATGTTTGAGATTAAAAAAATCATATTTAATTATAGGATACAGCCAAAGATGGGAACTCTTTTCTATAGAGTGCAAAGCCACTAATTCTCTCGATTGAACCTTCTGCTGTGACCGGAACTCACATAAAAATATCAGCATATCACACTTATATGTTTGGGATTTGAAAAATTCATATTTAATTTTAGGATACAGCCAGAGATGGGAACTCTTTTCTATAGGGTGTAAGACCACTAATTCTCTCGACTACATCTCCCAATGAGACCGGAACTCACATAAAAATATCAGCATATCACACTTATATGTTTGGGATTTGAAAAATTCATATTTAATTATAGGATACAGCCAGAGATGGGAACTCTTTTCGATAGGGTGTAAAACTACTAATTCTCTCGACTACACCTCCCAATGAGACCGGAACTCACATAAAAATATCAGCATATCACACTTTTATGTTTGAGATTAAAAAAATCATATTTAATTATAGGATACAGCCAGAGATGGGAACTCTTTTCGATAGGGTGTAAGACCACTAATTCTCTCGACTACACTTCCCAATGAGACCGGAACTCATATGAAAATATCAGCATATCACACTTTTATGTTTGAGATTAAAAAAATCATATTTAATTATAGGATACAGCCAGAGATGGGAACTCTTTTCGATAGGGTGTAAGACCACTAATTCTCTCAACTACACCTCCCACTGAGACCGGAACTCACATAAAAATATCAGCATATCACACTTATATGTTTGGGATTTGAAAAATTCATATTTAATTATAGGATACAGCCAGAGATGGGAACTCTTTTCGATAGGGTGTAAGACCACTAATTCTCTCGATTACACCTCCCAATGAGACCGGAACTCACATAAAAATATCAGCATATCACACTTATATGTTTGGGATTTGAAAAATTCATATTTAATTATAGGATACAGCCAGAGATAGGAACTCTTTTCGATAGGGTGTAAGACCACTAGTTCTCTCGACTACACCTCCCAATGAGACCGGAACTCACATGAAAATATCAGCATATCACACTTATATGTTTGAGATTTAAAAAAATCATATTTAATTTTAGGATACAGCCAGAGATGGGAACTCTTTTCGATAGAGTGTGAGACCACTAATTTTCTCGACTACACCTCCCAATGAGACCGGAACTCACATAAAAATATCAGCATATCACACTTTTATGTTTGGGATTTGAAAATTCATATTTAATTATAGGATACAGCCAGAGATGGGAACTCTTTTCGATAGGGTGTAAGACCACTAATTCTCTCGACTACACCTCCCAATGAGACCGGAACTCACATAAAAATATCAGCATATCACACTTATATGTTTGGGATTTGAAAAATTCATATTTAATTATAGGATAAAGCCAGAGATGGGAACTCTTTTCGATAGGGTGTAAGACCACTAGTTCTCTCGACTACACCTCCCAATGAGACCGGAACTCACATAAAAATATCAGCATATCACACTTTTATGTTTGAGATTAAAAAAATCATATTTAATTATAGGATACAGCCAAAGATGGGAACTCTTTTCTATAGAGTGCAAGGCCACTAATTCTCTCGATTGAACCTTTTGCTGTGACCGGAACTCACATAAAAATATCAGCATATCACACTTATATGTTTGGGATTTGAAAAATTCATATTTAATTATAGGATACAGCCAGAGATGGGAACTCTTTTCGATAGGGTGTAAGACCACTAATTCTCTCGACTACACCTCCCAATGAGACCGGAACTCACATAAAAATATCAGCATATCACACTTTTATGTTTGAGATTAAAAAAATCATATTTAATTATAGGATACAGCCAGAGATGGGAACTCTTTTCGATAGGGTGTAAGACCACTAATTCTCTCGACTACACCTCCCAATGAGACCGGAACTCATATGAAAATATCAGCATATCACACTTATATGTTTGAGATTTAAAAAAATCATATTTAATTTTAGGATACAGCCAGAGATGGGAACTCTTTTCGATAGGGTGTAAGACCACTAATTCTTTCGACTACCCCTCCCAATGAGACCGGAACTCACATGAAAATATCAGCATATCACACTTATATGTTTGAGATTTAAAAAAATCATATTTAATTTTAGGATACAGCCAGAGATGGGAACTCTTTTCGATAGGGTGTAAGACCACTAATTCTCTCGACTACACCTCCCAATGAGACCGGAACTCACATAAAAATATCAGCATATCACACTTATATGTTTGGGATTTGAAAAATTCATATTTCATTATAGGATACAGCCAGAGATGGGAACTCTTTTCGATAGGGTGTAAGATCACTAATTCTCTCGACTACACCTCCCAATGAGACCGGAACTCACATGAAAATATCAGCATATCACACTTATATGTTTGAGATTTAAAAAAATCATATTTAATTTTAGGATACAGCCAGAGATGGGAACTCTTTTCGATAGAGTGTGAGACCACTAATTTTCTCGACTACACCTCCCAATGAGACCGGAACTCACATAAAAATATCAGCATATCACACTTTTATGTTTGGGATTTGAAAATTCATATTTAATTATAGGATACAGCCAAAGATGGGAACTCTTTTCTATAGAGTGCAAGGCCACTAATTCTCTCGATCGAACCTTTTGCTGTGACCGGAACTCACATAAAAATATCAGCATATCACACTTATATGTTTGGGATTTGAAAAATTCATATTTAATTATAGGATACAGCCAGAGATGGGAACTCTTTTCGATAGGGTGTAAGACCACTAATTCTCTCGACTACACCTCCCAATGAGACCGGAACTCACATAAAAATATCAGCATATCACACTTATATGTTTGGGATTTGAAAAATTCATATTTCATTATAGGATACAGCCAGAGATGAGAACTCTTTTCGATAGGGTGTAAGACCACTAGTTCTCTCGACTACACCTCCCAATGAGACCGGAACTCACATGAAAATATCAGCATATCACACTTATATGTTTGAGATTTAAAAAAATCATATTTAATTTTAGGATACAGCCAGAGATGGGAACTCTTTTCGATAGAGTGTAAGACCACTAATTCTCTCGACTACACCTCCCAATGAGACCGGAACTCACATAAAAATATCAGCATATCACACTTATATGTTTGGGATTTGAAAAATTCATATTTAATTATAGGATACAGCCAGAGATGGGAACTCTTTTCGATAGGGTGTAAGACCACTAATTCTCTCGACTACATCTCCCAATGAGATCGGAACTCACATAAAAATATCAGCATATCACACTTATATGTTTGGGATTTGAAAAATTCATATTTAATTATAGGATACAGCCAGAGATGGGAACTCTTTTCGATAGGGTGTAAGACCACTAGTTCTCTCGACTACACCTCCCAATGAGACCGGAACTCACATAAAAATATCAGCATATCACACTTTTATGTTTGAGATTATAAAAATCATATTTAATTATAGGATACAGCCAAAGATGGGAACTCTTTTCTATAGAGTGCAAAGCCACTAATTCTCTCGATTGAACCTTCTGCTGTGACCGGAACTCACATAAAAATATCAGCATATCACACTTATATGTTTGGGATTTGAAAAATTCATATTTAATTTTAGGATACAGCCAGAGATGGGAACTCTTTTCTATAGGGTGTAAGACCACTAATTCTCTCGACTACATCTCCCAATGAGACCGGAACTCACATAAAAATATCAGCATATCACACTTATATGTTTGGGATTTGAAAAATTCATATTTAATTATAGGATACAGCCAGAGATGGGAACTCTTTTCGATAGGGTGTAAAACTACTAATTCTCTCGACTACACCTCCCAATGAGACCGGAACTCACATAAAAATATCAGCATATCACACTTTTATGTTTGAGATTAAAAAAATCATATTTAATTATAGGATACAGCCAGAGATGGGAACTCTTTTCGATAGGGTGTAAGACCACTAATTCTCTCGACTACACTTCCCAATGAGACCGGAACTCATATGAAAATATCAGCATATCACACTTATATGTTTGAGATTTAAAAAAATCATATTTAATTTTAGGATACAGCCAGAGATGGGAACTCTTTTCGATAGGGTGTAAGACCACTAATTCTCTCGACTACACCTCCCAATGAGACCGGAACTCACATGAAAATATCAGCATATCACACTTATATGTTTGAGATTTATTTATATATTTAATTTTAGGATACAACCAGAGATGGGAACTCTTTTCGATAGAGTGTGAGATCACTGATTTTCTCGACTACACTTCCCAATGAGACCGGAACTCACATAAAAACTCCAAATATACGTCAAACTATCAAAATAATATTTTTACATTTAAAATGCTGGAAACCATGATCTGCTAGATTTTAAACAGGAGTTCTGGTCTCGGATCCACTTCCGTATAGGAGTTTTGATGCTGATCTGTAAGAAACAAAGGAGTTCCGGCCTCCACATGGTAGTGCAACTGTTAAATTAAAATTGTTTAACTTTTTACTTGCTCTACCATGATCTGCTGGATTTTAAACGGGAGTTCTGGTTTCGGAACCACTTCTGTATCGAAGTTCTGGTACTGATCTGTGAGAAACAAAGGAGTTCCGACCTCCACGTGCTAGTGGAACTGTTAAAATTTTATTTTTTTATTTTTTTTACTACTCTACTATGATCTGCTGGATTTTAAACAGGAGTTCTGGTTTTGGATCTACTTCTGTATCGAAGTTCTGATACTGATATGTGAGAAACAAAGGAGTTCCGGCTTCCACGTGCTAGTGGAACTGTTAAATTTTTTTTTTTAAATTTTTTTACTACTCTACTATGATCTGCTGGATTTTAAACGGGAGTTCTGGTCTCTGATCCACTTCCGTATCGGATTACTGATGCTGATCTGTAAGAAACAAATGAGTTCAGGCCTCCACATGGTAGTGCAACTGTTAAATTAAAATTCTTTAACTTTTTACCTGCTCTACCATGATCTGCTGGATTTTAAACGGGAGTTCTGGTTCACGATCCACTTCTGTATCGAAGTTCTGATACTGATCTGTGAGGAACAAAGGAGTTCCGGCCTCCACGTGCTAGTGGAACTGTTAAATAAATATTCTTTAACTTTTTAACTACTCTACCATGATCTGCTGGACTTTAAACGGGAATTCTGGTCTCGGATCCACTTCTGTATCGGAGTTCTGATGCTGATCTGTGAGAAACAAAGGAGTTCCGGCCTCCACGTACTATTGGAACTGTTAACATAATATATTTTTTAATTTTTTTACTACTCTACCATGATCTGCTGGATTTTAAACGGGAGTTCTGGTTTGCGATCCACTTCTGTATCGAAGTTCTGATACTTATCTGTGAGAAACGAGGTAGTTCCGGCCTCCACGTCCAGTCCACGCATTGGTGAAAGCACTTAAAATTTATCTTTATACTTTTTTACTTTTGTACTATGATCTGCTGGCTCTTTAACGGGAGTTCTGCACCTAATTCTAGTTCTATTCTAGAGTGCTGATATCGAACATTAAGAAACAAAAGGTTTCTTGCCTCAAAACAGCTTTAAAACCCTTTTATTACGATTAAAACCTAATTATTTTTACTTCTAGACCCATATTTACGGATTGATTTTTTTAGGGTAAGACCGCCAGAACTATTTCTGAAAAGTATCAGGAACTCCACAACTAACCTTAACGCAAAAGAAAATCGCTTTTATTTTTGATTTTCCGGAAAATGATCTGCTACGGGAAGTTAGCAGATCATTTTTTCAACAGCGTTTTTTTCAGGTTTAAACGCCGGAACTATTTCTAAAAAGTATCAGGAACTCTAGAACTCAGCTGCATGCAAACAGAACTCTAAAAAAAAATTGATCTGCTGGCAAATGATATGCCAAGTTCACGCAGACTAGAGGACAAACATAAAAACATCCATTTTTATTTGGACGCAGATAAGCAATAACCCACAAAATAAAGTTATAGCTTCAGAACGATTTATTGAGAGTTACAGAACGTTTTTTAATTATGTGTTTACCTTACTACATTGTTTAAATATGTAACTAAATATTGAACAAAAAAAACTTAACACAAAATGGCGCTATAATTTTAAAACTTTAATTTAATCAAAATTTCTCCAGTGTGGGTTAACACACTATTGCTTATCTATATCCATTTATAAAGATAATCATATTTTCACTAGCTATTGCAGTACGATCAGTCAAATCTTTCTCCGGCACGGACGCGACGACTTATTAATAACATAAAATCATAGAGAACGAGCACAGAAAGGAACATCATTTTATATTAATAGAAAATAAAAACGAATTGCGAACTTTCTACCTATTTCTCTCAATGTGATGAGCAAACATATTTTATGAGATGCGACATTATGTCGTTGAGTACACTGCAGTCCTGTTTCGAATAAAGAGCATTTCTAGACACATACTCCAAAGAAACACCGCAAACTTCACTTTGCGCTTAATTTCTTTTTACTCAAAGAGAAAATATTCCGCTACAAAAGTTGTTAATATTTTATTAATTTTTAAGAGGTAAAGACCTACTTTCCTCGGTTTGATGTGTCGTAACTCGCAAACTCGGGTTCTTAGTCTTTATCTTTATTAAAAATATTTTGTTGTGAATGAAACTTGAAAAAAACATCTTTCTATTTTAATTTTGCGTTACGGCTTTTTTTTAAAAGATGCCATAAAACTTTGCTGAGTCAAAAGTTGTGAGGTGCTTTGGAGGGAAAGTTGGCCTGTTATTTTTAGAGAAACTATGGTACAAGTAATTAGATGATTTGCATTAACAGTTAACACTAATATAATATACTGCTGCTTATGTTATATCATCGGAAACGACCCCATATCAACTACTTTTGATGTACTACTCTACTCTAACTACTCATGTTTTATATTGTGGATGATGTTGGTCTGGATGGATTATTATTTATTTAAATAAATACAGCGAGATCAGTGACGAGACGATATATTTTTATTCAGCGGACATTTACATCTGACATAGACAATTGACCACAGACAACATAGATTAGAATCTACAACATGCTCCTTTTCGACATTGACAAATGTGACATGACATTGACGTTTATGCTAATGACAAATTATGACATTTATGAAGTTTTGTAAACAAAGTTTCAGAAGTCTGAACTTTCTGAAATTTATGAAACTAACTTTATGAACTGAATTGGAATAACAATGTGATGAACTAAATAAGTATTATACTGAAAGAAATAAGTAGTTATAGTAGTGCAGAATTACGTACATTATTATCAAGACATTGAATTTTTGCGGTACACATTTATCTAGAATAAATTTATACTTGTGTTATTTAATTAAGTTAAACATTGTCATTTGAATAATAATTATGAAACCATAGGTACATTAAAAGTTTACATTGAATGTTTTTGGCTTTCTTATTTGCCTTCCTGACCTTGTCACATAGTAATAATCAGACTTTGGTTCAGATATTTCTTTCTTGTTCTGACCATTAGAATTATTATTTGAACTTAGTTCAGGTGACTTTAGAATTGGCTGATTATTTCTATCAGAACATGGAGATTGACATGGAGACACATTACATTTATTTGGACTTTGACTTACAGATCTATCAGTTCTGTTAGGACTTTGATTTTTGTTTGGAGACAAGTTATAATCATCTTGATCTGCATACTTATGCTTATTATAGCTAGGAGACAATGAATTAAAGTTACTATAGTTAGAAGACAAAGAATTACTATAGTTATTATCCTCCTTCCTAAATGATAAACGAATGTGTTGACTATTTCTTCGATAAACATTACCATATAAATCTTTTATCATGTAGGAACGTGGAAATTTTGATTTAGATACAATAATACCTTTTGACCACCTTTTATGTGTAGGTTTCAGCTTAAAATAAACATTATCATTGACATTAAATGAATTATAATTTTTACAACTTTTATTATAGTATGACTGAGTTTTTTCCTTATTTTTAATTAAATTTTGACTATGATGTTTAAATCTTACAACTTTAGGTTTCAAATTAGTTAACTTACTGGGTACTTTAGTTCTTAAAGTTCTTGACATTAATAATTGAGCTGGAGAACACAAATTACCTCTTGGAGTGTTGCGATGTTGCAACAAACCAATAAATGGATCTGTGCCGGACTCCTCACACTTTCTAAAGATATCTTTGACAATTCTTACTGAAACTTCGGCTAAGCCGTTACTTCTAGGTAAGTATGGACTGGACGTTATATGTTCTATGTCCCAATCACTCATAAATTGCTTAAACTTTTCAGAATTCATGGGAGGACCATTGTCACTCACCAATTGCAATGGAATACCAAATCTTGCAAAAATTGATTTTAACTGTAATATAACAATATCACTTGTGGTGTTATTATTAAGACAAATTGTTTCTATGAAGTTTGAGTAATAGTCTACAACAATAAGATATTTTTTGTTATTATATTCAAAAAAATCTATTGCTACTTTTTGCCAAGGAAATTGTGATGTCTCATGAGATATTAATGACTCTTTACTTTTATTATTCATGAAAATTGCACATGATTCACACATTTTTACTTTATTTTCTATATCTTTACTAATGTTAGGCCAAAATACAGTACAACGGGCTTGAGCTTTAGTTCTTTCTATGCCTAAATGACCTTCATGGAGTATTGACAATATTTCAGACCTTAAAGAAGTTGGTATAATGACACAGTTATTTTTGAATAGAATATTATCTAAACAATGAATTTCATCCCTAATATGCCAATAAGGTAAGACAATTGGATCGGTGTGTTCTTTGCTATTCGGCCATCCATTCACCGTATACTCTTTTAATTTTTGTAAAATAATATCATCACTAGTATATTTTAAGATTTTTTCTAATTTTTCTTTAGAAATAGCTAAGTTTGAAGTAAGTAAATTGACATGAATTCGAATATTTTGATCAATTTCATCAAAAACACTATCATCATCACTATTTTCATACCTTTTATCACTTGGAGCTCGAGACAATGTATCAGACACATGCATATTAGAACCTTTTGTATAAGACACTATTAATTGGTACGCTTGTAGGGTAATCATCATACGCTGAAGACGAGAGGGTACATTATATAATGGTTTCTTGAATAAAGTAACTAGTGGCTGGTGATCCGTTTCTACATGAACTATTTGACCGTATATATACTGATGGAATTTTTTACATGCAAAGACTATTGCGAACAATTCTTTTTCAATTTGAGCATAATTTTGCTGGGAGACAGATAATGACTTAGATGCATATGCTATTGGGTTATTACCATGCATGATCACTGCTCCTACTGCATCTTTACTTGAATCTGCTGATATTCTAATAGGTTTCTTAGGATCAAAGTATGTAAGAACTGGTGACTGTGATATTAAATCTTTTAATCTAATGAATTGATTATTGTGCATTTCAGACCATTGCCAATCATTTTGTTTTTTAAGTAAATCTCTTAGTAAATTAGTTTCTTCTGACAAATTTTTTATGTATGAACTATGGAACTTACCCATTTGGTAGGCTTAATTACTTTTTGAATGACATTTTCACTTTCCATGTAATCTAATTCTTCTTTAAGACGTGACATTAAGGAATAAGGAATACGACGTACAGGACTGACTACAGGTTTTACATTTTCATCAATATCTAAATGCACTTTATTTGGTAAACATCCAAGACCATGAAATAAATTTTTAAATTGGTTAATAATACTACTTACTGACTCTGGACATTGACACTGACCTTCGACTTTTGACTCTGACATCTGACTTTTTGAATTATTTGTGACTGAAAAAATTCTTTTAATAATGCCCAATTTTTCGCATGTATTTTTGCCTATAACAGTTTGACATACCATATCTGCTACTGCAAAATAAATATTAGAAGTTAGACCATTAGGAAATTGACACTTTAGATAACAGCTACCAATAGTTGGTATATTATTACCACTGAATGAATATAACCTGTTACTTAATTTATGAATAGGTACATATATTTTTAGACTTTTTAAGGTAAATTTTGATATTACATTTATGTCTGCACCTGTATCTATAATGGTGTTTAACATTTTACCATTATGAAGCTTAATTTTTAATTCCCATTTATTATTGTTGGGTTGACAGTTTACTGAATTAATTATGAAGTTTTCATTGACTTCTTGACTTACGGTGCCTACATTTTTATTTTTGAAGAAACAACACTTTGAAAAATGATTTAATCGACCACAATTGTTACACGTTACTCCTTTGGCTGGACACTTGAATCGATGTACCTCATTGCACCTTGTACATGTTCTTTTGAAATTTTGATTCCAGGATTGATTTCTTGACTGATAATTTTGATGATAATTCCGATTTAATGAGTTTGTACGATTTGACGACCTTTGACTACTCTGTGAAGCTGATCTATTCCTCCGATGGTGACTTGAAGACCTGTTCCTTCTGTCTGTTGACCTTATAGAATTAATTTTTTCTTGAGTGACCTTTACATTTGTACTTTCATTGATGCTTCTCGAACGTTGTTGAGTAATTACATAATTTTTTGAAACTTTGATTGCTTTTTCCAATGTTAATTTTTCATCTAATAACAATTTTTCTCTTATATCATTATCTTTAATGCCAATGACCAACATGTCTTTTACTAAAGAATCTTTTAATTGTTCAAATTCACATGATGATGCTAAATTATTTATTACTGTTATGTAATATGTATGTTATCCCACTTCTGACACCATGTTTTATATTGTGGATGATGTTGGTCTGGATGGATTATTATTTATTTAAATAAATACAGCGAGATCAGTGACGAGACGATATATTTTTATTCAGCGGACATTTACATCTGACATAGACAATTGACCACAGACAACATAGATTAGAATCTACAACAGAGCAATTCTATAAAAAATAAATAAATAAATAAATTATATTCTATAAAATTCTATAAAATGCTTTGCCCTGAATGACTGATGGATCAACGCACAGCCTAAACCGCCGATCGTAGAGACCTGAAACTTGGAGGGTGTGTTCTTTGTATGACGTAAGCATCCGATAAGAAAGGATTTTTGAAAATTCAACCCCTAAGGCGATGAAAAAGGGTTGCAAAGTTTGTATGGAACAATTCCAAACCGCGCGGGACAGCTAGTATATGTATATAATCTGAATCTCGGAAACGGCTCCACCGATTTTCATGAAATTTAGTATGCAGGGGGTTTCGGGAGCGATTAATTTAATTAATCTAGCTAGGTTCCATTTTTTTAAAACGTCGTTTTATCCGTGTTTTCAGATAATGAAAATGAGTGTTTGATACTGCTTTTCTATTTAACAACAGATGGCGCTATACACAACGAGCGAAGCTCGGTCGCCCAGATATTAATTATTAATAGCATAATGTGTAACATAACTTTTATTTTGTTGTTAACTGCTTTAAAAAGGATGAATGATGATGTTTGTTACTAGTTTTAGCTTTGTGTATTTGTTTTTTTTTCTCTCAATATCTAAAGAGAAACTCTTTCCTTCATGGCGTTATTGACAGTTTTTAAACGGAACGCAATTTATAAATTATACAACGTGTTAATGAATTAACTGAAAACCTGATACACCCCATTTAAAAAAATAAACAATAATATGATTAAAACATATTTTATGTCGAAAAAAATTATGCTTTAAAAGTTATTCAACATTAGTTTGGAGGTGACCTATCTACGAAATTCCAAGCGCTACACCCGCGCCTACCGGTTCGAATTTGTTTGCGGCGGGCGGCGTACGCGCCTAATATTGTACTACAGATAATTTAGACATGGGCTAGAAAAATGGAAAAATATAACCTATATTAAAACATAGTGCGATCGATTCGCTAGTCGATTCTGAGCAAACTACTTTCTAGTTTTCAGTTAGTATAATTTCAATATCCATCGTCTTATGGTTTTTTTGTGATGGCTGTGGCGACCTAAGTCTCATACCAACTTATTAATAAATATCGATTTGCACAGAAGTTCCAAAGTTCATGCAAGAGTTCAAAAGTTCCAATAGCTGTTAGTGTCACATCGTTATAATTCCGAACAACATTAGAAACAACTTTCTAACTAACAGTTGGAGACATGAAAATAATAGAAACATTATGAGACGAAGCAAAAAAAAAAAATTCAAATTAAGAATTATAAATAAAAAAAAAAATTCAAATTTGTCAAAATAGATTGATTTAGGGCACATTAGTATGCGGGTTTCGTGGCGGCGGCGATAGCATATACCAGTCCCCCCAAGCCCCTCAATATGGTCAGGACCAGCATATTGTTCGTTACAAGGTTCACTTTTACTTTTCAGTTTGGTAGCTTCAACCACATTCAGTGTCAAATTGGAAAGCTAAACCATTATTTCGGTTTTGTCGAAGGCTTGATACCTACAGAGCGATAAAACTGATATTACTAAAATCATAACATTGCCTATTTTTTTGTAATTAATTTTAGTTTGTTATTTTTTCATTATTTTCATTTGTGTTGTGTTGTTCTGCATGTTTCATTGTTATGTGCCTCATTTTGATTAAATAAATGTTTCATTCATTATTTCTTTTTTTTTTCTTTCTATTAAAAATTAGATTATTGTTTCTTTGTAATAACTCCACAGCGGGAGGTTTTAGCGTTACTTGTAGTTGCGAATAAAAATAATTATAACAGCCAGGGCATATCGGAATAGTGGAGGGGTATTCCAATAGTAGAAGAATAGTAGGACGATATTTTAATGAATTGATTCAGAAGTTACAGAAACTGAAACTCCAAAGTTCAAGTTCAAAGTTTTTATTCATAAACATGTCTACAGGTCACTAAAAATATTATGGCTTACTTACTATATACTAGTAGTAGGTAGGTACATTGAACACAAAGAGTTCACACCCGTAATCCCTCACAATATCTTTATAAGAATCACAATACACTATTTTAACTATCTCTGGTAAATCTGCCATCGTGTATCTACGAATAACGGCCGCACTCAGAGTCGACTTTAATGATTACTTAGTTAAGTATGGATTTTTAAAACAAAATTGCCGCAATCAGAGATGTTCAGTAAATTAATGTTAATTGGCATTTAATGAGATGTAACTTAATTAGTTAAATGCCAATTAACATTAATTTATTAAACTTGTCTGATTGCGGCAGTTTTGTTTTAAAAATCTATACTTAACTAAGTAATCATTAAAGTCGACTCTGAGTGCGGCGGTAACTCTATTGATTGTGAACCTCAAATTTTATTTCACTCTGAAAACACTAGGAAACAATATTAGCCGACCCTAATGACTGAAGCTGAGGCCTTGCAGAGCATTGGTAAAATCCACTTACATTTGGGAGTTCAGACACGCTAATAGTGCACCATATTACTGCTGTTTTCGCAACTTTTAATGTTAATACCAAAGCCGTTTTGTTAACTACTTGGATAGCATGCTCAATGCGAGTAATTTCACAGTTAAATTGAAACATTGAAAGGTAAGTAACGAGCACCTAAGAGGCAGTTTTAAGCTTGCTCCAATACCTGACAAACCAGTCAAGGCTGCATGGGTACGGTCATGTTGTACGGAGACCTGATGGTTATGATGTGAAAATGCCTTTTCATGGCTAAAACTAACAAGAGGGGAAGATCACGAGCCATTTGGATTTGAGGAAGCAAGCTCTGAAGGGGGACGATGCTTACCAACGGGAAAAATGGTGCCGAATGATTGAGAAAGCCAACCCCGTGTACCGGGACAGTGCGACGATGAAGAAGCAGCTCATTTTTATTTAACAATCATCATTGCAAGTAACTGTGGGTACAAGTTACGACCTGGTAACATTACGATGAACATCCAGACTCCAGGTGTTCCAGGTCACCTATCGAATATTCTTATCAATAAAGACGTAGTTTATCAATAACAGTAGCTTAAACTTAAACAGTACCATTTACACTGTTAGGTAAAGTAAAATTGACTGTTTCAGTTGGTTCTATCATAAGACTGCGCTCGACGTTGTACGTTTCCGCTTGAAGCAAGACCAGCAGAAATGTTATAATGAGTCCGATCGCCTGTGAAACAAAAAGGAAAGGAAGCTGTTTTTTTTTTTACCTTATTAATATTATGCTATTAGATACTGAAAAAGTTGCTTTATTGTAATTTAAACAATTTTAAAAGTGTGCATAAATCTTTAGATTGATCAGATTCTAGAAAGAAAAATTTAAAAGAAAGTCATTATAATAATTTCTATTTCAAACGAACTTACCGTCAATATAATAGAGCGTGTCACATGAAAGAATATTCCGCTCAAGGCAATGGTTTGATAAGTAATTTGACGATGAAATCTTTGGATCTGCAACCATAGACAAAATTGAAACAAATTACTTCAACTTCTTCAACTTCAACTACTGAGCCAACAACCTTCACCGTAGTTAACAATTCCACAAGATTATTTTTGTTCTCCTACGTGATATCTTCTTATCCTTAATTTTTGTCAATGTGGCAACAGGCACCTACATGATATGTAACTTCTTGGCATAGTCGTTGCTGGCATCTTATTTGAGTTGAAAAGACTACTATCTTCATGTTAATGTTTGTATGTGTGAACATGGAGGTTGACACTCCACAAGCGTTCAATCTGTACAGTACCTCAAGTCCATAAGCGGAAGCGGACGCTGAATGCAGAGCAGGAATCGGTTTGACAGCTTCGTGGTGGACTTCGGCGACGAACATCGACATTATGAAGACACGCACCATCACCAACAATAGTGATATAATGTAGTACGCATCGTGCCCGGCATCAGCTGTCGCCCTACACACAACACAATATCGTCTATATATACAAGTGAAAAGTCACTGAATAATCATAATCATAATCAAAGAATAGAAAATAACAGATAGAAGGGACATCATCTTAGTTTAGTAGGTATGAGAACTAATGAAAACTCTCCGGGTGATTTAGGCACACAAAACTATTCATTACGCTCTAAAACATTCATTAATCTAAAAAAATGTATTAAACGCTTTTGGTAACGTTTTTACTTACTAAGTCAGTTTAAAAAAATTCTCATTTTTAGGAATATTATGGTAAATATACTTGGGATGGCAGCAAAAGAAGTTTTGGGCAAGTTAGAGCATTTGCTTTAACTTCTTTTGTAACGGTAGAGTGCCTGCCCTGCCTACATATTATCCTCTCTAATTAATTAATTTACTCTGTGATCATAATCATCATATTTTTTAACAAACTTACAAGTCATTTTTTTATCATACTCATACTAGTATTAGTATAATCAACACTTTACAATCATCACAGACTAAACATGTAATTTCGCAAACTAGGTACTTGACTTATGAAGCTGAAATTTGGCAGGTAGGCGCCGGTTTAACCACCGGGACCAGTTAGTATGTAATGAACACATTGAGTAAAATACTTTTTTTTTGTTTGTTTATTCCCTTCCAGTGGGAATAGAAGTTTTAACCGACTTCCAAAAAAGGAAGAGATTGTACGTTTTTTTAGTTTTATTTATTATTACTTTTTTTTAAAGGGTATACTCCCAAAGTGGTCCCACAGTCATAATGTCAGGATCTGATGATGTTATCATTAAAATAGTATCATTTAATAAAAAAGTTACAACCGATAAAATTGTTTCTTTAACTAGGTACCTTGTCACCTCGAGTCTAATGTACTTACTGAACAAAGTTTTCCATTTTACGTTGGAGCATGTAATTAGTAAATCCTTCCCTGCGAAAAACCATTAGTCATGAATCATTGTTAATTACATCTTATTATATATTCTTTTTTTTGCCTGAACTATTTGATTTTGTAATCAGATGCAGGCGTGTACATCATGAAGATAAAGAACACACATAGAGACTGACATCATCATCACTCATCAATTTTCTGCCGATTCCTTCATGTAAATAGACGACAAAAGATGCCAAAAAAACATAAATTAAAAATCACGTCAGGAATGTCTCTAGGATCTATTTTGGGTCCCTTGCTATCCTACTAATATTATAAACGCGAAAGTTTGTAACTATGTATGGATGGATGGATGGATGTTTATTACTCTTTCACGCAAAAACTACTGAATGGATTTAAATGAAACTTTACAATAATATAGCTTATACATCAAATTAACACATAGGGTACTTTTTATCCAGGAATTCCCGCGGGAACTCTGAAATTCTGAGAAACCGCGGGGCACAACTAGTTTAATATAATACACGGTGAGATTTTTTTTCGGATCAGTATGGGGAAATTCTAAACTATAAGACATAGAGAAAAACTCTCTTAGGAACCGTGATCTTAATTTTAGATAAAATAAAAATGGTACTTATTTAAAAAAATTAAAAAATATTAAATTTAATTTTATGATATTTTAAATTTTAAATTTAATTTAATTTATTTAGGACATTTTGAACAATTTATAAGACAGAGTTTGTTTCGTGGGATTAAGGCAAGTGGCAGATTTTTGGTTTTGTTTTGTTTCAGTCATCAATATTCATTAACTTTTTTTTTTTTCAAAAAATCCGATATCTCCAAATCTATTAATATTTTAATTTTTTTTTTAAGTACCACAGGTTTCGCTTGATGTCTTTGTTGAATAGAAGGATATTCAATGGAATAATAAAATTAATATATTTACTTTAAGTAATGGTACAGCTGCAGGCAGGTGAAGTATAGGTCGGTAGAGTACGCGAGTAGAAGCGACTTGCACAGCCTGGAGTCAATCTCATGGAGAAGAGTCACCACGTCCGCGTAGCAGGCTCGCAGGAGATTCCACGAGCTGGCGTCCTGAAATGTGTCCAGTCTCTACAGTATAGAGTCTACACTAACTTGCAACAAATTTCTTTGAAGGCAACATGTAAGTACGCATAATTTCATGATGATCGGTTTTGCCGTTAAGGCGTGAAGGTGTTACAAAGAAACAAACAGACAAACTCACTTTCGAATTTATAATAATAAGGATTCCGGTAAGTAACGGTAAATGGCAAGTAAATCTAGTATCTGTAAACTATAGCAATTCTTGCATATGAATATAAAAGTATATATCTATTGTATATAAACTGAATCTCAGAAACGGCTGCAACGATTTTCATGCAATTTCGGTTCGGGGGTGATTTATCAATCTAGCTAGGTTTCATTTTTAGAAATCGTCATTTAATCCGTGTTTTCAGGCGAGGAAAAATGAGTGTTTGGGATGTGTTTCTCTACTTAACAACAGATGGCGTCACGAACTAAGCTCGGTCGCCCAGATATTGTACATAACGAGTAAAGACACGTCCTTACCGGATTTTTGCCGTATTTGTACCTTAATAAGTAACGTACTCACGCCATTCACTCGGTCGTAAATAAGTTGGTTCAGATCCCGAAAGTATGACGTCAGATACACACTGAAGCAGATAGGCAGTAAGTCTTGGAATGTCCACAGAAAAGTCGTGCGATAATCCAACCACTGTGAAAGTTAAAAGTACTCTACATTTCGAGAATTGTAGAGTACTTTTTGCGCCCTGTAACTATGCTGGCCAATTTAGGAGAGAAAGTATAATCATGCGCTGTAAATTTATAATTGAAGGTGAAAATCATCACCTCAGTCAAATTATTATCAACTAGCAGCAGTTCCCCGCGGTTTCAACCGCATTGATTTCGTAGATCCCGCGGTAATTTCAGGATGAAAAGTATCCTTTATATTCTTGTCTGTACCTTTGAAAACGAGTACGCCAAATTTCATGATGATCGGTCGAGCCTTTGATGCGTGAAAGCGTAACAAACAAAGAAACAAATCTCACTTTCGCATTTATAAGGTTTATAAACAGTTAGAAGTAACAATAATACCAATTTTTACGTAAGTACTAAATTACTATGTAAAAATAGGCAATCTTATCGCTCAAGGCATTTCTTCCAGAGAATGTAGGTATACTTTGGTTATTTTTTTTATATTATGTACTCGTAGGGTTTCTTAAAACATTACTACTTACTTCAGCGATAATAGCTATCAAAATATTATAACTCGTGTAGGTATATATATACTGCTTTCTGGTTTTCATCGCATATTCCGGGAAGTTCTCTGTCAACCCTTCCTCCTCAAAACTAAGTCTCGCCCTATGGAATGCAAATAAAAGCGACGCTAGCATTTCCACTGAAAAACAAAAACTTAATTAACAATAATTGCAATTGGAACCACTCGTTGTGGCGATCCATGGGGAAGGCCTACGTCCAGCAGTGGACGTCTTTTGGCTGAAATGATGATGCTGATGAATTAACAATTTAATCATTTATACCACTGATATACTAAATACTTAGATAATTTACAAACCGACTCAAAAGCGAGAAATAACAAAATTTCAACAAAAAAAATCAAAAAAGACTTGTAAAAACACAAAAATGCACTATACTAAAAAGCTAAAAAAAAAAACACAAAATACCGATTTAATCCAAAAGACAGAAATACATGTAAGTCAGTGACAAGCCAAATAGTGACTAGGGGGTAGGTAGATGGACTAAGTCCACCCCCGCAAAGTGCTCGTCGTGAGCACAATAACCCAAGTGGGCAGACACAAGCGGGCTTGGCACTTGGTTTTTAACCGACTTCCAAAAAGGAGGTTCTATGTTCGATTGTATGTATGCTTTTTTATGTATGTTGTGATGAACAGTTGACATTAGGCTATTGTAACTTAGAGAAATTACGAACTAACCGCCGCACTCAGAGTCGACTTTAATGATTACTTAGTTAATTAGATATATTAATAATCAAGTAATTAAGTAATAAATAATAAGTAAATAATAAGTAATAAATAATAATAGTCATTTAAAAGCGAAAAATAAAACAAAATTTTAACAAAAAAATTAAAACCGACTTCCAAAAACACAAAACTAAAAAAGCTAAAAATTAAAAGTTAAAAATAACAAAATACCGATTAATTCCAAAAGACAATACTATACTAATATTATAAAGAGCAAAAGTTTGTGTGTTTGTGACGTTATGAGGGGTAATCTCTGGATCTACTGAACCGATTTTGAAAATTCTTTCACTTATAAGAATCTACAGTGATCTTGAATGACAGAGGGTACTTTGTTATCAGAATTTCCGTGGGAACTCCGGAGATTGTTAGTTTGTGAGGTTGTAGAGGGTAATCTCTCTGGATCTACTGAACCGATTTTAAAAATCCATTCACTCAAAGAATCTACAGTGATCCTGAGTGGCAAAGGGTGCTTTGTGTCCCGGAATTCCCGCGGGAACTCTGAAATAACCGCGAGTAAAACCGCGGGGGTCAGCTAAGGATTGTATAAAAAAACATGTAAATATTTACGAAAAGCCATCGTTGCGCCGACAATGAACAAGCGCTTGGATTTAATATGCGTTCTCTTAGATATTCTTATTTGGACCAAACGCGATTCTATTTCTGTAGCTTTTTTAATCAATTCCGGCCATCTTTTCGCTATCATATACATATTGATAGAAGCGATAGTTCCTGTGGCCGTGAACACAAGTAATGCTGCAAAATGAAACACATGTTTAATACTTCATTTAATTTACACTAAAAAAATAACTTTCAAAACTAATTTATCATCGATAATGAGAAAGAGATTATAGATATAATTATGTTCCATAAAAATACAATATCTACTGAGATGAGATGTAGGAGATATTGGAGATATGTATATTATGAAATTTTTGTCCTAACCTTTGCAACATGTTGCAACTTGTACACGTAATAATATTATGTTCTCTTACCGCCGCACTCAGAGTCGACTTTAATGATTACTTAGTTAAGTATAGATTTTTAAAACAAAACTGCCACAATCAGAGACGTTCAGTAAATTAATGTTAATTGGTATTTAACTAATTAAGTTACATTTCATTAAATGCCAATTAACATTAATTTACTGAACGTCTCTGATTGTGGCAGTTTTGTTTTAAAAATCTATACTTAACTAAGTAATCATTAAAGTCGACTCTGAGTGCGGCCGTTAAACTATGTATTTAATTAAATGAAAACAATATTTCCTTGTGAATTTCACAGTATTTTTAGTTGTTTTTTATAAATATGTATACGAGATTCATTCCACGAAATACTAAACTTAAACTTTGCTTAAAATGAATTTTTAGCTTTCGATTTGTTTGTTCCCCGCAAAAATTACATTTAAAATTTTCATCTCCATCAAAAGAGCTCGGTCATCAATATTCCGCTGCTGACAAAATTCATACGTAGAGTGCCAAATTGCATTGTTAAAAGCTTTACCGGACTGTTTTAAACAGGCCTCCTTAAAACCACCGTTGATCGCCCGTAATTTCGTTGCAAACAACCGTCCACACTGTTTTAAACCACTGTTGAAAACTTTGGTTTTGGGTTTGTTTACAACAGTCTGGTACACGCTTAAAATAGATCTTCACTAGAAGCGACATCTGGGTGGTATTGTTACACCGGTCACACCCCCCCACTACTGCAGCGAGCGGCGCGGGGCGAGCGGTTGTCGTCCTCAGAACAATAACAGTAGCTATTCTTCTGAGCTGTCGTCCGACACACAGCAGCAGGCAGCCTGCATCGCTGTCACTCCCAGGCCCCAGGCTCCCTGCTACGTCGCGGCGGAGCGTGGGGAGGCACAAAGTTGGCGGTGGGCGGGGAGTTTTACTTCTTTATGTAGCAATAGTAATTATTCATGCCTCTACTACTGATGAATGAAACCAAAAAATGTACTCACTCAATTTGTTGACCACGAATGGTTTTTTGAATAAGATATGTATACTCAGAACCGTCAAAAAAAACTGGCCAAGGAATGCAAATAAACAGTACAGACCGTAGAAGGATCTCACATTGAACCTGAAAACATGTTATCTCTATAGGTGAGTGAAAATTGCAATATTTTTTTTTAATGTCATAGAGGGCAAACGGGCAAGTGGTACACCTGATGGTAAGTGTTTACCGCCGCCCATAGACATCTGCAACACCAGAAGGCGTGCAGGTGTGTTGCCGACCTGGAATGGGGATGGGAACTGGCTTTCAAGTGGGGCTGCCGGAACACACCGTTAGGTGCTTGGCGACAGATTTGCAACTTGAAGGTGGTAGCTAGCCAGCCGGGCACTAGAGAGCGCCCTACCACCATGTTATGGTTTCCTCACGATGTTTTCCTTCACCGACAGCTCAAGCTCATTGTTAGGGTTTGAACCTACACCTTGCGGTGTTTAATCCGAACGCACTAACCACTGAGCTATCATCGCTGTAAAAAAAAAATTACTGATTAAAGGAAAGGATAAAAGCTATTGTGACAAAAAATCATAGATCTCGTGTATTAGGTACATGGTTGTCAGAGGGCACTGAAATGGACACCTGTATTTTGAATTAATTTCTGATCTTTTCCTGATCATAATCCTTACTACTTTATACTAGATAATATTGTTAATGGGAAAGTTTCGATGGACCGAAAGGTTTCATTGTGAACCTAGCAAATATTGGCATATCAAAACTAACTTCAGATTTACTTCAATTAAGCATAGTTCTAAAGTTACTGATAGATTTCAACAATAGTTCGTCAACCACGCCCGAAGGCTGAACGGAATTGGATGGAATTCAACCCAGAGAAAGATTATAATCTGGAATGATTAATAGGGTACTTTTATCTCGGAATTCCTCCGGGAACTCGAAAATTAACGTGGTTGAGACCGCGGGGAAAAGCTAGTAAAATTAATGAACCTCAGCGCGCGTATGTTGGGCCTCTCGAGCCCCTCCATCGGGAACGCGCCGAACCACCGGCACAGCCGCACCGGGTACAGCAAGCAGCTGTGCAACTCGCATCTAGCCATACCATGGCGTCTTTGAATTTCCATAGTCTCTGCTCTTATTTAAATAAATGCAGGATTTATTTTTATTCTTAAAAGTTTTGTTGGAATAATCAAAAATTTAGTTTTAATATCGGTGTGTCCTCAAATACATACCTCACACACTTGCTGGTATATGGACAGCCACTTAGATAAACTCTTTATTGAACACTATAAAAGGAAAAAAATAATAACTATTCGTAGAGTAACAACAGGCAATTGATTATGCCAATAATTGGATTGCCGACTCCATTCAGAAAAGATCTGATTTTCATAATATTTTCCGTTGGAATTAATTACGTGTATTGTTCTTCTGTTGCACATAAGCTCTCAGAATAACTTCTATATGTACATTTTAATGCTACTGCTCCACCTGCGTGTTAACGCGTAAATTATTGCGCTAATTTAGGCATTACGTAGATGTGGTCAACATTTTAACGGGTTAACTTACTAACATTACCATCAACGTTAACGTTAGTGTAACTTGCTAAAATACTAGATACATATTACATACCTACATTTTTTTCCACCAATAGTTCCGCAAAGTTGATAAGAATTTCATAAAAATCGTGTCGATTTGATGATATTCTTGTGTCATTCACAGAACGGCTAATAATTCAACAGGATGCCGAAGAGAAAGCAAGTTTAAAAAAAAAGGTGCGTACATTTGCGCCGGTAACGTATTTGTGACGGGTCAAAAATCAAGTTGTGTTTGTTGGCAAGCGCTCGTCAGGCAGCGACTCGATCTCTACGTGGCAGGTGGCAGGTGTCCCAGGAATGAAAACAGCGATCGTTATCGGTGATAAATTATACAGTGTCTAGTTCAGAGACTAATAAATAACTACACAAATAAATTATAGACAATTATACTGGCTGTTCCCTGCAGTTTCATCCGCGTTAATTTCTGAGTTTCCAAAGGAAATCCGGAATATAAAGAACGTTCGTAATTCTTTAGGAATTACATACTATTGTTGCCAATCGTACTGGCTGTGTAGATTTCTGAATTAATAATTTTCTTTGTATACAACAGAGAATGACATATTATAGTCTAACCGCCGCACTCAGAGCCGACTTTAATGATTACTTAGTTAAGTATAAATGCCAAATAACATTAATTTACTGAACGTCTCTGATTGCGGCAGTTTTGTTTTAAAAATCTATACTTAACTAAGTAATCATTAAAGTCGACTCTGAGTGCGACGGTAAGTTACGTTTTGACCCCCCCCCTCCTCCCTCCCATGTCAACTTATATTTTCTAACATTAAATATTGACAAAAATTTTAAAATAGCCCTTCAATTTTAAGCGGATTTCGTTCCTTCTGACTTCCATCCAAAACTTCATGTTGACCCAAATATTTTCCTTCTCTGTTTTACCTCTAGTTACATATATTTCTACTAACAAGCTAAAACTCTAAATTCACATTTCGATCATCCCAAAGACAGTTGCTGGTTTAAAGAGAAAATATAAAAGCTCTCGTAAAAACCATAAATAACCCAGAATTTGAAATTAAATTAAACGAAGAGAATTCAAAAAACTAAGGATGCCATCATTAATAAAAGTAAAGATATTATTAAATGATACTTTAAAGGTTTTTGTAATTTATGATTCTAGTTCAAATATGTCATTAATTAATGCAAGATTATTGAGAATACAGCTAAAAGAACTAACTTGAAGGCTAATCAAGTTATCTTCTTTACATTGGAAGAAAGGGACTGTTTATAAAAACAGATAAAAATCTTACCCGCAAATAAACTGGTTAGCTGATAAAAACTAGTTAATATTAAAAAACAACTTATATAAAATAAATTAACTACTAAATGAATACTAGTTTTAGTGAAATATAACTTGTATATGAAAACTAGTCAAGTTGTATGCTGCTCCTGAAGATAAATTTGAGAATTATCTACAGAACTTGGCACCTTGGCACTCAATTCTTTTGTCGGCGAGGTTGACAACCAAGCATATTCTTAATACTGAGCTTGGCTTCCCCTTCACATTTATGTTTTTGATGGAATGTATTTTACTGCGAACCAGCTACGAGTCAATGTTACATATTATATCAATATACCTCTCACACGTAGCCATTCTATCTAAAGGTCAACTATGATGGTAATATGACAAAGCCTTCAGGATGCTGCTGGGACTACCGTGGCGCTGCAGTGCCTCGGGGATGTTTGCGGAGGCACGGACAGACGGATTTCACGCCCTCATTCGCAATACGGCCGCCTCCCTGCAGCCTGCTACACGGCTTCGAACCAGTTTCAGCCGCATCCCGAAGATGATTACAGCTAGAGCAGACTGCACCATTCAGATACAATGAGTTGAACAACAATGAGTCGATAAAAAATTATCTATATTAATCCTACTAATATTATAAATGTGAAAGTGTGGATTTTTGGATGTTTAGATGTTTTGATGTTTGTTACTCAATCACGCAAAAACGGCTGAAGGTATTTGGATGAAATTTAGCATTCACGTTTTCAGGAGTACAGAGAAGGACATAGGGTACTTTTTATCCTGGAATTCCCGCGGAAACTCCGAAATTACCGCAGGTGAAACTGCGGGGCACAGCTAGTAATATAATAAAGAGCTAAAGTTTATGGGTTTGTGAATTGTGAGTTTGTGACGTTGTAGGACGTAAGCTTTGGATAGATATTAAACACACGATATCACATCGTATAAAAGCCATAATCAAAAGACAACATAGATAATGTCAACAATCCATAATTAACGAAGAGAACACTATAATCGTTAACCACAAAGTTTGTATATACGACAATAGACTAAATAAATTTAAAAAAAAAAATCACTTAGAGGAAGCTATGGTAGTTCTGAGTGACATAGGGTGACTGAGTGACATTTTATCCCGCAATTCCCACGGGAACTCCGAAATTACCGCGGGTGAAACCGCGGGGGACAGCTACAGTTATAAAATATATCCTAATGCGAAATATGTGTTTCTTTGTTGCGCTTTGACGTCACAACGGCTCAACCGATCACCATGAAATTTTGCATAGAATATGGTGTCGGGGGCACATAAAAGGAAATAGGGTACTTTTAACCCCGAGTTCCCGCGGGAACTCCCAAATTAACACGGATAAAGCTGTGGGAAATAGCTAGCGTACTAGAAATTTTAAATGAAGTAAAAAAGGTTTGGAAGTATGAACATCTCGCAGCCGTTGAATTGGATCAAGTTTCACACGCCATATTATTATTGTGATGATTTGAAAATCAAACCTACAACATTTTTTAATTATGAATTTCAGAACGAATCACGCAATTTGTGTGGGCGAAGTTGTTGGATACAGTTAATGGGTATAACGTATATTGTGTTATAAATCTTAATCTGTCTAATCTAATATATATAAATCACGTGTCACGTTGTTTGTCCGCGATGGACTCCGAAACTATTGAACGGATTTTGATAAAAAATTTTGTAACCATTCATAATATGGGCCAACTTAAAAGATAGGATAGTTTTAATCCCGGAACTCCCGCGGGATCTCCGGCACTAACTACTGTCGGGGTACAAAGAAGGACATAGAGTACTTTCTTTCCGCAACCTCCGCGGGAACTCCGAAATTACCGCGGATGAAATCGCGGGGGACAGCCAGTATATAGGTATAAATTGTATTATATGTCGTAAATTAAATAAAATACTTTTGTAGCACTTGGGGTTTTATTAAGATCCTTGAGATTAATAATTACAGCTATACTTGACAAAGTCGAGCGCAACTGACCAATTGACAAACTAATACCTTGTTACACAGCAGCTAGTTATCAGTCTGTAGTTGACCACGCGCAATCTCCATACATTTATAGGTTAAGTGTCAAAAGACCCAATTGTTACTCCGTACATCTCAGACAGTCTGTATCAACTGCGTTTCGATTGTCCATGTTATTGCGTTTGGTTAACCACTACATCATCCCCCTTTCCACAAAAAAAAACAAAAAAAAAAAATACCAACTCACAAAATAAAAGATAAATTCCAAATGCTCTTAACAACTTTTAAAAATTTTCTCTCCTGCAATAACTTATCTGTTATACTTATAACTTATTGCCATTAAACTTTATTACAGTTGTTTTACAGTGAACTGCACACACAATACAGATTATTACATCAGACTATTGAGAACGCATGTGATATGACGTTCTTGTGTAAGTAACCCCATCAGAATCCATCACCTCATATGATCTAAATTTTTGGTTTGTATTATTAACAATGGTACCTGATATCCACTTATTGCTATGTGGTTCCTTCTTAAACCAGACCTTCTGATTTATTTTAAAGCTATCCTTCTCCTTTACATGCTTATTATAATTACTAATATTTCTACTTTTAAGCTTATTCATCTCAGCCTCTACATTACAATTCAATTTTGGTTTTAGATATGCATAACTAGATGGCAATTTTGTTCTTAAATTTCTACTCATCATAAGTTGTGAAGGAGTGAAATGTGTTCCTGCAACCGGAGTTGATCTATGTTGCAAAAGTGCAATCCTATAATCGGTTTTATCTTCATTACATTTTATTAATATTTTCTTCGCTATCTGTACTCCACGTTCTGCCATACCATTTGATTGTGGATATCTTGGGCTTGAATAGGTGAATTTGAAACCCCAATCTTTGGCAAACTGTTTGCATTTTACTGAGTCAAATGGGACATGATCTGCCACTATTTCCAATGGTATGCCAAAACAGGTAAATATGTCAACCAACACATTTATTATGCTCTGGGCTGATTTACTTGTAATTAATCTAATGTCTAACCATTTAGTTGTATAATCAAAGATGACCAAGTAACTTTTTCTTTTAAAATCCATTATGTCTATTCCAAGCTTTGTGAAGGGTAATTCTGGTACGTCATGCGTAAGTAAAGGTTCTTTTATATTATTATTTAGAAATGTTTGACAAACAAAACATTTGTTAACTATTGTTTCAATCTGTGTATCAATATGTGGCCAATAATATAACGTTCGTGCGGACTGTTTCATTTTTGTCATACCTAAATGTCCCTCATGTAATTTCATTAATATTTTTAACCGTAATGTTTTGGGTACAATTAATCTTTCATTCATGAACAACAATCCTTGATCAGTTGAAATATTTTCTTTGAACTTATAATAACCTTTAAGACTATCTGGTACTTTTTTATAATCCTCTGGCCATCCATTTAGTGTAAAATTGCTTAATTTTAACAATACATCATCATTTTTAGTTTCTTCTTTTAATTCTTGTTTTTGCTCATCTGTACATTGCATGTATTTTGAAAGACCAATGCAATGTACTACTTCATACATATATGTCTGATCATCATCAGTTTCATTCAGATAGGAACGTGAAAGCAAATCAGCAATATGCATTAGCCGACCTTTTAGATATTTAAATTCGATATCATATTTTAATAATTTCAATTTAAGCCTTTGCAATCTTGTGGACGGAATTGCATGAATGCCCTTTTTTAATAAATTTTCCAATGGTTTATGATCATTAAGTATAACACATTTTTTCCCATAAATGTAGTAGTGAAATTTTTTTGTTGCCCATACTACACTCAATAATTCTTTTTCTATTTGAGAAAAATTTTTTTCTGCATCAGTGAGACTTCGCGAAGCATAGGAGACTGGTTTCCCATTTTGCATTAAACAACATCCCAGACCATCCTTGCTTGCATCACATTGTATTGTTACTGTCAACGAAGTGTCAAAATTTTGTAACACGGGTGCAGTACTTATGCATTTTTTAATATGAGTGAATACATTTTCATGCAATTCTGTCCACAGCCAATTCACATCTTTTCTCAGCAAACAATTCAATGGCGCTGTAAGATCTGCCAACTTATCAATAAAGTTTCTTAAATAATTAATCATTCCCAAAAATGTTTGTAACTCTTTTGTATTTGTTGGACTCTTCATATTCAAAATAGCTTTTACCCTATCAGGATCAATTTTCATTCCTTCTTTAGAAAAAATGTGTCCAAAATACTTTACCTCCGACTGTTTATATTGAAATTTTTTCTTATTAAATTTAACATTATGTTCCTTGGCCCTTTCCAGCACACATTTTAGTATTTTATTATGTTCCAATTCATCTACCCCACAAATCAAAAGATCATCGCAGTAGATGACCACTCCAGGGATGTCTCCGAATGTATTTTCACTGTATTTTTGAAAAATTTCAGGTGCAACTGAGAGCCCAAATGGCAATCTTAAAAATTTATAACAACCAAAAGGTGTACTGAAAGTGCAAAGATCTGTTGACTTGTCCGATAATTTTATATTATAAAATCCATCCGACAAGTCTAATACTGAAAAAATTGTCTTATTTTTCAACTTTGTAACAATTTCCTCCAATGTTGGTATTAAATGATATTCTCTTAATAATACTTTATTTAGTTCTTGTGGATCTAGACAAATTCTTAAATTACCATCACTTTTCTCAATTATGACAAGGTTACTCACAAAAGACTTAGGATGTTCTACTTTCTCAATAATCTGATGCTCCTCGAGACTTTTTAGTTTGTCAGCTAGACGCCCCAATAACGCATGAGGCACTCGACGAGGTGGTTTTACTACAGCCTGTGCATCTGGTTGAGTGTGCAGCTCAAGTGTCTTCTTAAATTGGCCAATACCCTGAAATTGTTCATAATATTCATTAATAATGTTTTCCTTACTTAGCATACTTATATTTCTTATGTTAATATTATCCTTTTGGCCTGGTTGGATGTTAATATTATTATCATTGAGCAATTCTAATTTTAGTAATGACTTAAAACCCAAAATCGGCCTTACTTCTTCTTTTATTATTATAAATTCAGTTTCTACATTCTTGGTTTCACTAATGTATAATTTTAATATTATTTTTCCTAAAGGCTTGATTTTGTTTCCCCCAAATGCTTCTAAAATTATATTTGTCTCAGAACATTTAGGACTATCATCATCGACAATTTTTTTTAAGTCTCTTAATGAAATCACATTCACTTGTGCCCCCGTATCACATTTATAAGTAACTTTTTTATTTTCTGTTCTTAATATTGCTAACCATTCATCATGACTTTTTTTTTTACTTTGTATTGAATGACAAATCTTAACTAGTCACAAATCATGTACAGAATTATCTAGATTAACATTTTGCTCTTCCTCAACTACATCAATTTTCCTACTTTTACAACCCTGAGCAAAGTGATTCATTTTATTACATTTTAAACAAGTTTTGCCAAACGCAGGACATTGCCTTGGACCGTGTTCTTTATTACATTTTTTACATTGATAGAACTGACTATTGTAAGAATTCTGCTTTTGTGCATTTAAATACTTATTAAAATTGTTTTTATACTTAGCTTCAAACTGTTTGCTGTGAACTGCATCAACTTTAAAAGTTTCTTCATTTTTCTGTATAATCCTTGCATGTTCCTGGGATAATTCAGCTGCACGGCAACGATCCACCGCAGTTTGTAATGTTAACTCAGTTGTTTCCAGAAGTTTCCGTTGCAATCTTTTGTCTCTGACCCCCATGACAATACGGTCTCTTAACATTCTTTCTTCTAATTCTTTGAAGTTGCAACTCTTTACCATCCTTCTTAGTTCTGAGTAAAAGGTATCAAAAGTTTCACCATCTTCTTGATTTCTATTATTGAAATTGAATGTGTTTATTACCTCATTTTGTTTCGGTTCAAAGTATCCATCAAATAATTCCAACAATATGTCGAACTTCGGATATTCTTTTTCATCAGTTTTCTTCAAAATATTATAATATAAATCTTGTCCTTCTTGTCCAATAGAATTCAACAAAATGGCAGACTTCCTTTTCTCCGAAACTTGCTCTAGTCCAGCTGCTAACATGAATACACTTAATTGCTGTTTGAATGTTTTCCATTTTGTTAGTATATCTCCAGCCGTATTCAATTCCAGGGGTGATGGCATCTTATATTCGATAGGCGTGCCCATCTTGTTCACAAATATCTCTACGGTTCACAATATTAAATTCGTACTATTTCTTCGTATTTCTTTAAGTTTCAGGTTCGAAGAGCGGCTGCGCCATGTATTATATGTCGTAAATTAAATAAAATACTTTTGTAGCACTTGGGGTTTTATTAAGATCCTTGAGATTAATAATTACAGCTATACTTGACAAAGTCGAGCGCAACTGACCAATTGACAAACTAATACCTTGTTACACAGCAGCTAGTTATCAGTCTGTAGTTGACCACGCGCAATCTCCATACATTTATAGGTTAAGTGTCAAAAGACCCAATTGTTACTCCGTACATCTCAGACAGTCTGTATCAACTGCGTTTCGATTGTCCATGTTATTGCGTTTGGTTAACCACTACATAAATCACGTGTCACGTTGTTTGTCCGCGATGGACTCCGAAACTACTGAACGGATTTTGATAAAATTTTGTAACCATTTATGATATGGTCCAACTTAAAAGATAGGATAGTTTTCATCCCGGAATTCCCGCGGGAACTCCGGAATTAATATGGGGAACAGGCTACTGTCAGGGGTACAAAGAACTTTTTTCCCGCAATTCCCGCGGGAACTCCGAAATTACCGCGGATGAAATCGCGGGGGACAGCTAGTGTATAATATATACTAATCGTCATTGATAAAACTAGTAAGAAAACCAGTAAGTGCCATTTTTAATTTTTAAATGAATGTATTAGTTGAGGGTTGTCAAAAGAAACAATTTTGATGCTTCAACGTTCATTTATTGAGTGAGTGGAAACTAAGCGGATGAATTTTAGGTACCTACCTACCTACATAGAATATCTGCCTGCTTATACTACTGGGACATTTGACAATAGCAACAAAATATAAAAGTAAAAATTTTTTTTTTAATCTACACTCAGACGATTTCGTTTGAGAATCTACCATAAATTTCCTAATATTTTATATGTCGGCGTGAGGGTAGTTTCATTAAAAATTTTGCTTCCCGCTATCGAATAGCAGTTGTAGTAAGTTCGTTCCCCGCTCCACTCCATTGTCCGACTCGTCTTTGTTAGAACTTGATATAAAATGCGGTTATGTGTAAGCGACAGTTCATTGTTACTTTGTGTTTGGTTCAGAGCAGTTATAGTCTCGTATCGGTGTCTTATCTTGTAGCAATAGTGATTACGTGTGCTGTGTCATCTAATTGTTTCCAGAGGTTTGCTTAAGTCGGGAGCACGGGCAGTGGAGGACACTGGAGGTGAGCGTTCATGCATTGTAAAGGGGCCCCATTAAACCTACACCTGGGTCGCAAGTCCCAGGCACTGCTCCGTGTTCCCTACGGATATCTGGTATGGTATACAACTTCTAACTATGTTGTTGCGATTAATTTAATAGTTTCTAGTTAATTCTGGATGTATCGCTCAGCTAATAGTACCGGTCATACCTTCATCTCTGCCTGCCTTCAGTTATATTGTGTTATGTTTTCATCATCAGTTAGTCAGCCATCATTACAATTCAGATAACTATCCGCTATTATCTGCTACTATGTTCCTGTGTTAAATCTACATATACAAAGAGAATAGAACATGGAATCCCTGATGACTTCTTCCATCGTTAGCCCACCAATAGGGAACTTGCATGATTTTTTTTTTTAGTCTATTTTAAAGATATATGGCCTACTTAAACAAAGCAAGAAAAAAAAATGCTTAAATTAATTAAATAGAGCGTTTCAAAGTTCCTACTTTAGACCTTACCGCCGAAACGCGGAATGACGTCATTAGTTCAAAATTACGCCTTATTAATCTGTGATAGAAATGTCACTATCGTATTGACAAGGTCATGTGACGCTGACAGACAGATAACTTCAATATCCAAAAGCGAAATTAAGGTTGAACTGAGTCGATTTACTTCCAAAAGTTCCAGTAAAGAATCGAAATGCATCTTACCGATGCATTTTAAGGTAAAAAACTTCAGAAAATGGAAAATATGCGTTGACTGTATGCACTTAGTTTCTTTTGCCTTCTCTGAAAGAGGTAAATGTTTCCTAAAAAAATAAAAGTGACGTCATGACGTGTCAAGCTTGGCTGTGATTGGTGTTTCGTTGCAACGTTCCGTTTCACAAAATTAAAAGTTGAATATTTTGGAAACTATTGAAAATTTATTAGTAAATCTTTCACGATAACACAGATTTTCTAAGGCTCTATTTTTGAAATATTGACACAATTTATTATTATTATAAATTTCATGCAAGTACCCTATTGGGAGAGCAGCCAAAACAGCGTGTCGGGGCCAAAGTTAAACTACGAATTACAGTGCGTCGGTGAATTCCGCGGAGCATGTTGCACTCGCTGCCCTCCCCACCCCACCGCACCCCACCTCACCTCACACCAGCCCCGCACCCCCGGCGCAGTGCAATAACGAAATGCAGGTCTAAATGAGAGCAGCTATGCAAATAGAATTTCTACGGGTATTATTAAAATACACTCGCGTACCGCCGCTTGGGTCGCGTCGTGAAAGCTGATGTTTGAACGCCATTATGAATAGCATGGTTTACATATTAAATACCAGCTATGCCTCGCGGTTTCACCTGTGTTTCGTAATTTCCGCGGGAACTCCGTTAAAAGTAGCTCAAGTTACTTACTCCTTATACCATCAGCTACTCCGAAAGTCCCGTCAAAATCGATACAATCGTTTCGGAGATGATCGAAAAAAACAGACTTTTATTTTTAATTTTTTTTTTTAATATAATACGAGCTGTCCCCCGCGATTTCATCCGCGTTCCCGCGGGAATTCCTGAAAAAAGTACTCTAAGTATGTCCATCTTTGTACCATCTGACAGTAGTCTACGGTGATTAGCTGTTCCGGAGTTCCCGCCGGAATTCCGGGATGAAAACTATCCTATCGTTTAAGTTGGACCATATTATAAATTGTTTCAAAATTTTATCAAAATCCGTTCAGTAGTTTCGGAGTCCATCGCGGACAAACAACGTGACACGTGATTTATTAAGAATAAGATAAGATACTGTAGGTATATTATACACGCATTTAATAACAAGCTGTTTTTTCTTAATTACAGACACTTTAGGTTTATTTATATCCTTATTTTTTTGTAGTATTGTTTATATCATTCCTATATCGACCACACATTTATTTTATTTTGTTTCTTATTATTATTGTTTTGGATATAAGATACCTATGGCAAAATTAGCTGCAAATATTTACACAGATGAAAGTATACGTTATAACAAATAGGATAAGCGAAAAATCGTATTATAAGTTCGGTAGTTTTTCTGAATATGAGGAAAATAACCTCATTGGAAAAATATTACAACAATATTCACGAGGTACGAGGTACTTATACATATACAAGCGTGCGCCCACATATTACTTTTCAAGTTTTTCGTTTTGAACATCTTTCAAACGCGTGTTCTTACCTACCTTATGAAAACATAACTCAAAATTACAAAAACTTATCTTTTATTTGAGCTAGCCGAAGCCCTAGACCTACCACGAACCTCACAAACCTACACAGCAACTGCTCCGCGTGTGTCGGTGTGTTTTACGAACAATTAGTGTACCGTGGTTCCTAAAGGACCTCCCGGAGTGTCCGTGGAAGGAAAGTCAGCAAGGAGTATAACCCCGGAATTGCGCGGTAACAAGCTTCGCTAATTACATATTTCAATTAACCGACAAATGTAAAAGACGTATCCAGGCCTTGCATGTATTCCACTATATTTTGAAGGATCTGCTGGCGTTGCCCATGACTTTGATATTCTGTTATTAACTAGTTGTCCCCCGCGATTTCATCCGCGGTAATTTCGGAGTTCCCGCGGAGGTTGCGGGAAAAAAGTACTCTATGTCCTTCAGTTCCCGAGGGAATTCCGGGATAAAAACTATCCTATCTTTTAAGTTGGCCCATATTATAAATTGTTACAAAATTTTATCAAAATCCGTTCAGTAGTTTCGGAGTCCATCGCGGACAAACAACGTGACACGTGATTTATATATATTAGATTAGATTATGTTTTTAGTTACTCATTGCAACTAACTGTACAAATTATGACTTATTAACGTTACGATCAACATCCAGACTCTACTGTCTACTTATCGGATATTCTTGTCAAGTAAGACAAAGTTTATTATTTTATTTTATTTATTTATTTATTAGACAAAGAAACGGTGAATACAAAATTACGAGACTATCTATCAGTGACCAAACTAGGCTGAGCCTGTATCTTGGCCATCTGCGAGTGCGGTTAACAAATACGGTATACCTAATAACTACACGGAAATTTGAGCTATGTATACAACATGGACTTAAAATTAATGTAATCTATACGTGTGTGTGTGTGTGTGCGTGTGTGTGTGTGTGTGTGTGTGTGTGTGTGTGTGTGTGTGTGTGTGTGTGTGCGTGTGTATGTGTGTGTGTGTGTGTATTTTTATTTATTTATTTAACAATTAATGCACACAAGGACAACATAAAAAGAAAGAAAGTATAAAAGTAAACATGTACAAGGGTGTATGTGTGTGTGTGTCTGCGTGCACTGGTTGTTAACAACAGTAGTTGTTAATAACAGTAGTTGTTAATAACAGTAGTTGTTAATAACAGTAGTTGTTAATAACAGTAGTTGTTAATAACAGTAGTTGTTAATAACAGTAGTTGTTAATAACAGTAGTTTGCATTTAACAGTAGTTTACACTGTTAAAGTAAAATTGGCTAATTCATCCAATCCTGTCGTAACATTGTGCTTGCTGTTTAACCTTCCCACTTGAAACAAGACCAGCTCGTACGTTATAATGATGCCGATCACCTGTGAAACAAAGCAAAAAATCAACCTGAAATTTATAATGGCCCTGTCAAATATAAACTTTAACTAAAAACAAGGAAATTTTTCGTAACGTTAACAGTTTTAAATTTATATATCAACTAGCTATCCCCCGCGATTTCATCCGCGGTAATTTCGGAGTTCCCGCGGGAATTCCGGGATAAAAACTATCCTGTCTTTTAAGTTGGACCATTTTATGAATGGTTACATAATTTTATTCGTTTCGTTAATTTCAGTAGTTTCGGAGTCCATCGCGGACAAACAACGTGACACGTGATTTATTTATATTAGATTTTCAGATTTTCTTATGAATTTTTCGAGTAAAATAAATGTGGTAGGTATTATTAACGAGGCACTGAACTATATAAGGTGTGGTAAAATTAGCTGCAAATATTTACAAGATTGAAAGTATATACCGTTATGAACATGTTCATAGAATAATAAAGATTAAAAAAAAAAATCCGGCCGCCGGTATCTTAAGGTCAATAACCTTGGTCGTTACTTGATTGAGCTGACCAGCTCATACATCGCTGGGTGTGTGCTTGGCGAGTGCCTTGTATACGTATTAGTGAGCTACGTGTATTGTGTACCTTTTGAATGTAATTGTAATGTTTTTTCATTGAATTTATTTTTCTCATATTCTGAAATACTACCGAACTTATAATATTATTTTTTCACGTATCCTGTTTTTATAACCTATACTTTTAGCCATGTAAATATTTGCAGCTAATTTTACCAAATCTTATATAAAAACTGGTACTCAATGCAAGAATAAAGTGTAAAAGAAAGTCATAATGATAATTTTTACTCAAACTTACTTCCAATATCACGTCGCGTGTCACATGAAAGAACACTCCGCTCAGTGCAATAGTTTGATAAGTGATTTGACGATGAAATCTTTGGATCTGGAACCATAGACAAAATTATGACAAATAACTTCACTTCTAAATTGCAAGAAAGACGTTATACCCTTAAGAGATTTCAGGATAAATATTCTTTTTCTGTAACCTAATCTGTCGGAATTAAATGATTTAGTAAATTTATCTACGACAGCGATTCTCAGTAGACTATAATTGTTCATGCTGTAACGCCAATCACAATGTTTTTTTCCCTAAGATAAGGCATGGTTTTATATTCATGCTCGGGGTAAACAAAATGGTTGCTGAATGGTGCACGCGCGCATTCGGTACTACCTCAACTTGACAAAATTCCTCACTGTAACTGATAATTCAACAAGATTCTTTTCGTTCCCTCTACGTGACATCTTCTTTTTCTTTTTTTTTATACGGCAACAGGCGCCTACGTGACATCTAACTTCTTGACATAGTCATTCGTGACATCTAATTTGAATTTAAAAACCATCTTCATCTTGTCACGTTTTTCGTTATTTCAGTCACTTTTCAGCATTTATTTTGGACCCTGAGCAGGAAACTGACTTTCAAGAGAACCATGTTTTAACTTGGGGAACAATCTAACATTGTCTTTGGCGTTTCTTCATAATTGAAGAAGTAGATGAAGAGATTTTAATTATTATGAAACATTGTCATTGGCAAATTATAATTATAGACACCATTATTAAAGAAGAAGAAGAAGTTTTCAAACACGTTTAAACATGGAGGTTGACACTCCACAAGCGTTCAATCTGAACAGTACCTCAAGTCCATAAGCAGAAGCGGACGCTGAATTCAGAGCAGGGATCGGTTTCATAGCTTCGTGGTGGACGTTGGCGAGAAATAGTGACATGGTGAAGATACGCACGATGACCAATAAGAATGTTAACATGTAGTACGCATCGTGCTCGTGACCGACTATCGACCTGCAGACAATACAGTATCTATCTATATACTTTACTTATATATAAAAGCAGACACTGATTGACTAATCGATCAACGCAGCTGAAACGGCTGGCTCTAAAACCAAGAAATCTATATAAATACTAGTTGTCCCCCGCGATTTCATCCGCGGTAATTTCGGAGTTCCCGCGGAGGTTGCGGGAAAAAAGTACTCTATGTCCTTCAGTTCCCGAGGGAATTCCGGGATAAAAACTATCCTATCTCTTAAGTTGGACCATATTATAAATGGTTGCAAAATTTTATCAAAATCCGTTCAGTAGTTTCGGAGTCCATCGCGGACAAACAACGTGACACGTGATTTATATATATTAGATTAGAAGATAAGATATAAAAGAAAGTCGTGTTAGTTACACTATTTATAACTCAAGAACGGCTGAACCAATTTGGCTGAAAATTTTGGGGAGGTAGCTTAGAACCAGGAAACGGACATTGGATACTTTTTATCCTGGAATTCCCGCAGGAACTCCGAAATTAACGTCGGTGAAATCTCATGAAATTTTGCATACTTAGGTACACTTGTCAGGTGTACAGAGAAGGACATAGGGTAGATACTTTGCATTCCGGAATTCCTGCGGGATCTCCGGAATTTCCGCGGGTGAAACCGCGGGGAACAGCTAGTTTTAAATATTTGTGGCGTAAGTGACGTAGGTGTGACAACGACACAACGATGACACGGGAAACCCTCAGTTAATTAACGCGGATGTATCGTATCAGTTACACAATTACAGAGAACAGTAATTAGTATGTAGGGGGTACATAAAACGTCCGATCAATTTGAAACTGTTCACCATTATCAAGGACCGATGAAAGAAAAGAAAGAAAGAAAGAAAAAGGAGTTTATTGGTCCGCACATAAAAATACAAAATAAGAGACGGAAAAAATACAAACTTAACAAATATTATGAAGGAGATAGAAGGGTGTGCTGTGTGGGGGCCAATCGGTCACTGCCTCAGCATAAATGCTTCATTATGTCTGTGGGGCAGAACATAATGAAGCGCTGGTCTTCCGACAGGGCCGCAATACAGTCACGTCACGAAATCGCTTCACCGTTATTGAAATAAGTACACGCATACATACATACATACACGTACATACACACACATAATATGCATGCATACACACACACGCTCACATGTATATAAACATGCAAATACACAAATACTCAAGTACAGAGGGTTATATAAGAAATTATATATTCACAACATAGTGTAAACAGAAGAATGAAACACATAAAAAGTGATGACAATACAATTATTTATAAAGCAGTCTATCTCACCGTACTTACAAGGATCTTCAGGATTAGCCTTTTTTTTATATCCAATACCCGGTATTTTTTTCGGAGAGAGAGCATGAGTAACGGCTACAACATCTAAGTAATGCAACAAGCGCGCAAATTACCCACTTACATCACATGAAGGCAGTTATAATGTTAATAAATTATCATAAAAAAAAAATTACTCGCTTTATAATGGTAAATTGAACTAAAAATAAATAATAATTATATGCACTAAAAACACAATTCGATGGAAAATCCAACTAAAAAACAAAATTTTAACAAATAAATTAAAACCAACTTCCAAAAACCCAAAAATGAACTATTCTAAAAAGCTATAACAAAATACCGATTTAATCCAAAAGATAAAAATACACGTTATGACTTTAATTTTTTTATTAAAATTTTGTTTTAGATCCCGGCTTGGTGGTAATGGGACTAACATGGAAGTACACCATTAAAAAAAATCAAAAATTGATCCAATCGTCTTCGAGTTATCTGTAAATTTAAATAAAAAAATATAGAAATATGATGCCGAACACAAAACCTCCTCCTTTTTGAAGTTAGTTAAAAATATAAAATAATATTCAATAATATATTATTTTAATACATAATAGTGTGATTGACTAAAAATTGATTTAAGCGTGGATTCAGCGCTCATCGTGCTAAGTGGCTTGCAATTAGAGAAGCCTATGTCCAGCAGTGGACTGATACAGGCTGCGATAATGATGAGCTAAAACATACGACATTTAAAAAGTGAAAAATGAAATAGAGTTCTTTGCGTAAATGTTCCTTCAAAACAAAGTTGCATTAAAAAAACTTACATAATTTCGTTGGCTATAACACTTAAAATTTTGTGGCCTTAGTCCTTAGTATGATAATTAGAGTGCAGCAGAGATACGATAAAATTGTTTCTTTAATTACCTTGTCACCTCGAGTCTAATGTACTTACTCATCAAAGTTTTGCCTTGTACAACAACAAAGTAGGTTACGAGAAAACTCTTCCCTGCGGACAACCATTACGTATTCAGTATCATTATACCCATAGAAATTCTTTTTTGGGTGAACTATATGGTTTAGTAAACAGATATAGACTATACACATTACACATATAGAACACTGGCTATTCCATCGCTTTTTCACCCGCGGTAAATTCGGCATTCCCGCGGGAACTCAGGAACACTGAGCTCTGCCTACAATCTCTCAAACCTACAACTTCTCATCAATTCCTTGCCGACGCGATGCCTTTACATAGTAAAGACGAAACAAAATATCACAAAGAATATAAATATAAAAATAAACCCAAGTGACGGTCACACTCAAAAGTTTACTATCATATTTTATTCGTATTTTTGCCAAATGCAACATTTTTGAGAAGAGATATTTCAACTATTTGTCTTCAAACATTCAGTTTTAAATCAATGGTATCAAAATGTTTTAAATATTCAATCGAATAATAAAGTAGGTAGGTATATTTACTTTAAAGCGTTGAACAGTTGCACGCAGACGTAGAATAGGCCGGAGGAGTACGAGACCAGCAAAAACCTGCACAGCCTGGAGTCAATCTCAAGGAAAAGAGTCACCACGTCTGCGTAGCAGGCTCTCAACTGGTTCCATGAGCTGGCGTCCTGAAATGTGACCAGTCTCTACTCTAACCTGCAACAAAGTTCTTAAGACGCGTCGAGCGATTTTTGCGATCGAGTACATCGGTGATGTGAAGTGCTTTTATTATTATCTATACAGGAGTGAATTTTTTAAATGGGCGCAAAAAATGCTCAAAGTAGTCTCGGGGCCGATTTTCATAAAATAATCACGAACGCAAATGATGGTGGAAATATGAAAATAGGTAAATAAATGGCCTACAAAATGATCGGAATCTGTGTTCCTTCCCTTACTTAAAAAAAGACTCCAAAAAGACAATAATGGTAATTATAAAACCATTGCATTAATTTCATATGCAACCAAAATTCTTTTCCACATCGTCAATCAACGGCTCCATCACTTGCTCAGAAGCCAAATACCGAAAGAACAGACAGGCTTCGTGAAAGGATAAGGGAATAACTTCTCGACATTCGACAAGTCGACAAGTCTCTCTTCTTTGTTTTTCTCGATGACTTGTCGGTCAACTGCTCAGTTGTCTTATGTTTCATAGACTATTCTAAGGCTTTCGACTGTGTGCAGTGAAATGAATTTTGGTCTGTTTTACGTGAAGTGGGTACTCCTGAGAATCCTATTGCCTTGATTCAACATCTGTTTGTTGAAAATCGCTCGTTCTCGCAGAGTCGGCATCGATTGTTCTAATGTGTTCGAAATAAAAGTGGGAGTACAGCAAGGTTGCATCCTGTCTCCTGGCCTATTTAACATTTCTGGTGAATTCCTCATCGGGAAGGTAATGGAATCCTGGGACAAAGGATTCCACATTGGTGGAATACGATATTCTTATCTCAGATATGCCGGTGACATGGTCCTACTGGCCACGTCTGTACAAGATAAATGTAAGAGTTTTTCTGGACACTCGAAAGCTCACAGCACCAGCATCCTTAGCCGATGATGACCACGATCCTCAGTCATGAGAGAGTGACCGCAGAGAAAGAGAAAGTGTTTTTGCAGTATGCCCCCTAATAAGCAAGTATACTCAGTACTCACGGCATCCACTCGATGGTAAATAGCTTTGTTCAGATCCCGAAAGTATGACGTCAGATACATACTGAAGCAGATCGGCAGTAAGTCGTGCATCGCCCATACAAATTGCATGCCTGCACCTACCAACTGTCATTAAGTTAAAAAGATCTGTGAGAATTTGTAATTTATGGTACGAGTGTGGAATATATGTGATAACGATTTTGAACTTAATATAATACACATTATCAATATCGTTATCTGAATCTGAGAATAAATTTCAAGATTCAAGACTAACTTTAATTGTTAAAATCGAAATTGGTATTGCATTGTTTGGCTCAAATTAGCAATGTCTATTTCAGACAATATGCCATTGTTAATATTTCCCATCGTTAAAAAAATGTAAAAGTAATGTCTGTCTGAATGTTAAGCTTTCACGCCTCAACGGCTCAACCTATCATCATGACATTTTGCACACACATTTGCACACAGGGGTACAGAGAAGGACATACGGTACTTTTTAACCCAGAATTCCTGCGGAATCTCCGAAATTACTGCGGGTGAAACCGCGAAGAACAGCGAGTAAGTAATAATATCACGTATCCACAATTAATTAGTCAATAGGTAATTCAAATAAATTCAGTTCTAAAAATATTAAAATATAACATAAATTCGTCCTCTAGATAATATTGTACTACTGACGGATATAATTACGACAGAACAACAAGAGGCTGGTCGACAAGAAATTTTGAGGTGACGCACAAGTGACGCACAGTGATTCCATGTTTAAGATGCTCGAGTTGTATAATTAGGCCTGATAAAGAGATCGATGATGGAGATTTCTGTTGCAATCTTGGTACAATGTGCCACAGGTCGCAACTGACCCTGATGTGTTCGGCTTTTGGACTTAAATACTTTATATAATTATGTATATCCAGATAGAATATTGTAAAAATACGGTCTTGTGTAAATATATTATCTCTGCATGAATCTTTCAATTTACTACCCGTCACAATTCAAAATAGTATATTATACTTTCGTTATTGAAATTTTTCATACTGGATTTCTAAATACGTACTTCAGTGATAAAAGCTATCAAAGGGTTGTAGGTCATGATGTCATAGACAAAGATCAATCTACTTTTGAGCGCTAACTCCACTACTTCATCTGTCAGCTCATCCTGCTCCAAACAAAGTTTCGCCAAATAGAATGCAAACGTATAGTACAATGACAGTTCCACTGAAAACCAAAAACATAATTAACAATTTAAACTTTTACATCACTGATATACTAAATACCTATGTCTACACAAAATAACCTGTATGCAAGTTTTTTTTTTGTTTGTTTATTTATTTGCAAGAATATGGTAGGTACATAAGTTGGTGTTACTCTAAGATTGATTCAGCATATATATGCGGTATATATGCACGCCCAAACTGGTAAGTGGAACCCTGTGTTCATCACACAAAGTCCACCCCCACCGGGAATCAAACCCGGAACCCCTTGATTAGCGGGTAGGCATGGTGACCTCTGCGCCAATCGGGTCCTCAAAACGTTCATGATAATGGTAGTAAGTTAACCCCTTAAAATGTTGACCACATCTACGTAACGCCTAAATTAGCGCAATAATTTACGCGTTAACACGCAGGCGGAGCAGTAGCATTACTCAATCATCTCTCTCATCTCTGTGGGTCATTCGACGTCACTTTTCTATGTAGTGCCGCTGATGCGCTAAAAGTCAAATGTTTTGGTAATTCGCGTGAACCCAAGCCACGTTTTTATTTAAGTTTTTCCTCTGTGATGAAGAGTGTTAATCTGGTTTTTTTTCTCAGTAACTTGTAGGCATGAATTGAATAAGTTCCCCATTTAAAATTACATTGTGTATAACAAACAAAATGTAAACCTTTACCAAAGGATATCGTTACGACGATAAGGAAGAAGCACTTGCATTTAATGTGCGTTCTCTTGGATATTCTTATATGGACCAAACGCGATTCTACTTCTGCAGCTTTTTTCATTAGTTCCGGCCAATTCTTCGCTAACACGGTTATGTTGACAGAACTAGCGAACCCTCCGACCCCGAACACAGCTACCGCTGAAAAATAAAAGGCAGGTTCAATACTTTAATTTACACCAAAAAATAACTTTCATAACTTCTACAGCAAGAGATAGATTTAATGATATACCTATTTTCCAAAAAAAAAATCACAAAATTGCACTAATTGTGAGTGAAGGAGATTGGGCAGTGAATAGTAGATAATATAATATGAGTTCCGTCCCAACCCTTGTAGCATGTTGCAACTTGTTCAAACATGTTCTATGCCTAACTAACATGTCTGTTTAACTGAATTAATACAATACTAGCTGTGCCCCGCGGTTTCACCCGCGTTAATTTCAGAGTTCCCGCAGGAATTCCGGGATAAAAAGTACCCTATGTGTTAATCTGATGTATAAGCTATATTATTGTAAAGTTTCATTTAAATCCATCCAGTAGTTTTTGCGTGAAAGAGTGACAAACATCCATCCATCCATCCATACATTCTTAAAAACTTTTGCGTTTATAATATTAGTAGGATTTTCTTAAGTGAATTGCGCAGTTTATTCAGTTGTTTTCATAAATATATGAGCTTCATTTATATTCACGTTGCTTAACTCAAAATGCATGTCCATCTTTAGATTTATTTGTTTCCCGTAAAAAAAATTTCATCTTTTCGCCTCCATCAAGATAATGGTTAGTAATATTCCGCTGCCGAGTAAATTTATACGTAACCAGCTGTTCCCTTGCGTTTTCACCCGGGGTGATTTCGGAGTTCCCGTAGATACGGAATAAAAAGTACCATATTATGTCACTCAGAAATAACGTAGCTTCTTATAAGCGAAAGAATTTTTAAAATCGGATCGGTAGATCCAGAGATAACCCCCTTCAACGTCACAAACTCACAATTCACAAAGTTTACATCTTTATAATATTATCATAGAGAAGAGTTAGACAATAGCGACATCTGAGTGACATTGTTACACTAGTCACACCCTTGACATGTCGTACAAGAGAACCGGGTTGTTGACGAGTGAAAGCCGTACCGAAAACACGCGTGTCACGTTGTCTTCGTTATTTCAGTCACTTTTCAGCAGCTATTTTGGACCCTGAGCAGGAAACTGGCGTTCAAGAGAGCCATGTTTTAACTTGGGGAACAATCTAACATTGTCATTGGCGTTTCGCCATAGTTGAAGAAGTAGATGAAGAGATTTTTATTATTAAAAAACATTGTCATTGGCAAATTATAATTATAGACGCCATTATTAAAGAAGAAGAAAATGAAGATGGACAAGAGAACCGACTGAACTCCCCCCACTCGGTATGGCGAATTCACATAGGAATGCTTACCTCTACACTTTTTAAGAATTCACATACGAATCTTGCAATTCTGTGTGCAAAAAATAATTCGAGAGATTAAAAAATACGGCCTCAGGGTGCGCGTGCGGCATTGAACTTGGGGTGAGGAGTTGATGCTGTCCAACACACACCCAGCAGCGGCAGCCTCCATCGCTATCACCCCCAGTCCCTAAGCTCGCCGCTTTGCCACGGCGGGATGTGGGGAGGCACGTAGTTAGGTCCCTTTATGTCTACAGACATTGAGCGCGCCAGACACATTACGTGGCAGACAAAGTAATATTCTCCTATACAGTGCTTATGAACGTATTCATATCAATCGCAACACGACCGTGTAGACGCCGACAGACACGGGTCATGCCCAGCCAGTAAGTATTCGCAGAAAGAATATATTTTTTTCTCGCGTTTCATATCTGTACGTACGACGTACGTGTCTGTGGCTACATGCTGAGCAGTGTGAATAGAGCATCAGAACCGTGCAGACGTCTTTTGTAAATACGGTGTCTGTTGGTTTCTGCCTACATTTCTGCCCTGGCACGTATCTGGCAGGCTTAGATGGAAATAAAAGGCATCTGTCGGTGTCTGCCACAGAACATGTCTCACACGCTCAATTTGTATAGATATAAATCAAACTGTTAGCGGAGGGCGGGGAGCTAAGTAAAAGTAAACAAAAAATATGCTCACACAGTATGCCAATGTTGAATGGGTATTTGAAAAAGAACACAATACTCAAAGTCATCATCCACAAGTGGCCAATAAATGTGACTAGACAGTACAGACCGTAGAAGGATCTCACATTGAACCTGAAAACACGTTTATTTATTTATGTTATCTCTTTAAGTTTAATTTGCAATATCTCTTATCAAAAGAAAGATGAGAAGTTGTTGCGATAAAAATTCAGAGATCCCGTGCATGAAGTAGACGCATGATGTCATTCAGAGAGAAATGAACAACCGAACTGGTGCAGTAGGTCACCACTCACCAGGCGTACCTGCTAATCGAGAGGTTCCGGGTTCGATTTCCGGTGGGGTTGGACTTTGTGTGGTGAACACAGGGTTCCACTTACCAGTTTGGGCGTGCTTATACGTATATACCTCATTGCTTAGTTTCCACTACACAAGCTTATAGATAGTGTGGGATCAAGGAGATCTGAGTGTTGTGAAGTGGATTATTATTACTTCTATTATTGAAAATAGACCTATTGGTAACATTTTAAAAAAAATAACCAAAATATGGATCGTTGGTGTTTTTAATTTAGGACCAAGGCGATTTCTTTCCACCGACAAAATCATTTTGTAGCATCATCATCGTCATCGTCAAGAAGCGTACGGGCAATGGGCATATTCAATATTCTTTTGGACCCCTGCATTTTGAATAATAATATTAACTTAGCCTTCCCTGATTATAAACTTTACTAATACTAATATAATAACCAAACCATGGTGTACTTGCATACTTAGCTATTTTATTACCTACGCCTATAAAAAAGGCAACCACATGAATAAAGGAAACAAGAAAACACAAATATATGCCGTCTGTGCAGTTAAAAATAGATCTACTCACTTGTTCGTCAAAGCGAGAACTATTGGCTTTGGATTCTTTGCATCCGCTGATGATTTGAACAGGTGTCGAAGTCGAAGACGAAAATCTGGTGACCGACCGGCCAAGCTACATCCAAATGGATCCGGAGAAGAACACTATATTTTGTTTCAGCGATAGTCCAAGAATATGGAGAAATACTTAAATATAATACTTGAAATGTTTACTTCACTCTCACGTGGAAAATAGATTTAGAATTTAAAAACTTCTACATCAAAATTACACAGAGATTAGAGAACGCTGTTCCGCATCATAGCAAGAGAGGGATTTGAATCGTGATCTTCTACCAATCACGTCGCAGTTTATAATTCAGATTGGCGTCATTAATAGACACGGAAGAAGTGCAGAATGAGTGAGCTCTCCGCGTATACAAGTGTTTTCTTGTTTTAAGGAGATTAAGTTGTTCAAATTAACCTTATATATATTGTGTATGTAGATATGTAATTATACTCTGGCGCTTCTCATGTGATAGTTTGTATAGATGGACGGGTGGTTGTTCGTTACTCAATCACGCCAGAACGGGTGAAGGGGAATCGGATGGAATTTAGCACAGAGATTACAGTCTGGAATAGGACATGATGTAAGTACGTTTTACTGTGGAATTTTTGCGTCAACTCCAAAATTAACTTGGATGAAACCGCGGGAAAGAGCTAGTAAAAGTAATGAGCCGTACCTCAGCGCGCGTATGTCGGGCCCGTCGAGCCCCTCCACCGGGAACGCTCCGAGCCACCGGCACAGCCACATCGGGTACCGCACGCAGCTGTACATCTCGCATCTAACTTCTTTACTGTCGTCCTCTTCAGTTACCATAGTTTTCTAATCTTATTACCAAAAAGCACCCACGGAATTATCTTTAATACAATACCATCCTATCACATTTCAACTTGGTGACAATGGAATCAATTTGGGAGTATCCCCTTTCAAACAAGAAAACAATTTTCGGAATCGCTCCAATCGGAACCCGTGAAATAGGTATTATTGTTGAGTAGTTCCGATGACCATCTGTGGTCTTCATCATCAGTTCCACTTCTTCAAATTTTGCTTTCCAGAAGCAAATGAACGATTTACTATAAAAAGTACCCAAATCGCTATAGGTGTGCCTATAATTTTTGAAGAGTTCCCTCGATTTCCCCAAGATCACATCATCAGATCCCGACTTGGTAGCAATGGGACCTAATTGAAAGTATACCATTTCAAACAAAAAAAGATTTTTTAAATCGGTCGAATCGTCTTTGAGTAATCGGTGAACATACATAGAAATAAAAAAAAACATACATACAATCGAACATAGAACATCCTCCTTTTTGGAAGTCGGTTCAAATCGAAAAATCGTAGCACAAACGTATTGCGTGTATTTTTGTCTGTAGGAGTAAATCGGTATTTTTTTATTTTTAGCTTTTTAGTTTTGTGTTTTTGGAAGTCGATTTTTGTACCTTTTATGTGGGGACCAATAAACTCCTTTTTCTTTCTTGCTATTATACTATTTACTACATTCTACTATTTAACTCAAAAATTACCTACTGGAACGATTTCAAAAATTCTTTCACCATTATAATGCTACACTGTCTTAGAGTAACCGAGGCTATATTGTAATCTGGAACTTGGCGGGTGAATCCGCGGGGAATAGCTAGTATAAACTATAATTATTGACACAGTAGTTCCTTTTAATAGGTACGTGAACCTACCGATGATCTCTACATACGATCCCGGATCTGAAATCTGAAGTTTCGAACTCTATTTCATTGACAAAAAGCTAAAATTGGACGAATTTGACTTCTTCAGACATACGTAGGGACCATCGGTATATGAGGGTCAGGAGAAATTGTGATCAAAGTTACCCTTTTTTTAAATAATAATTAATTTTTGGGTGACCTCCAGCGTGTGTCCGAACCGAATGCGATTAAAAGTGGGACTAAATACAATAAATAACTGTATCGACTAACTATGATTGACATTGCTATATGTTTTTACGTTGTTGCGTTTATTTGGACAATAAATTAATTTACTATATTTGGTTCAGTTTCTTTACTTGTTTGTTTAAAAAATTTAGTCATAAATCAGATTACCTATTCAATCTATTATATCCTACCAATAATAATATAAATGTAAAAGTGTGGATGTTTCGATGTTTGTTACCTAATCAAGCAAAAACGACTGAACGGATTTGGATGAAATCTGGCATGCACGTTGTCAGGGGTAGGTACAGAGAAGGACATAGGGTACTTTTTATCCCGAAATTCCCGCGGGAACTCCGTGATTACCGCGGGTGAAACCGCGGGGCAGAGCTAGTTATATATAAAATCGTGGCGTTTTGATGATATTCTTCTGTCTTTCACAAAAGTACAAATAATTTAAAACGGAGCCGAAAAGGAAGCGAGTTCATATAAAAAATGTGCGTTCATTTGTACCGGTAAGACACTACAAAGAGCTTCGCTTATTGCTAAGAGCCAAGCTACTCACCGAGTGACAAATCCTAGTGAACAGACATATTGCATACTATCGCAGCTGGCTTCACTGACATCACTAGGCACCTACCTAGGGGCGTCCCTTGCAGTGTGGCCAGCTGCGATAATCTATACATATAATGAAATTGTAACAGGTCAATGTCTGTACATGGGAGATAAATATGAAAAAAATATGTTTATGCGACTTTATGAGTGATATAGAAGCCAAAAATACCGTTTTTAGGATTTTCGTCTGTCTGTCTGTCTGTATGTTTGTATTCGTGCTACGCAAAAACTGCTGCACCAAATTGAATGTGGTTTTTTTTGTATTGCTAAGGGTCTAACTTAGATACTCATATTTAGATTTTTTTGAAAATTCCATATAGAACTCGAGATATTAAAAAAAAAATGCTGGTCATCCTACTAATATTATAAATGTGAAAGTGTGGATGTTTGGATGTTTGTTACTCAATCGGACGGAAAAACGGACGCAAAAACGGCCTAAAAGATTTGGATGAAATTTGGCATGCACGTTTTCAGAGGTGCAGAAAAGGACATAGGGTACTTTTTATCCCGGAATTCCCGCGGAATTTCTTAAATTCACGCAGGTGAAACCGCGGGGAACAGCTAGTCCTATCTATGGGTTGTGTCAAATAAAGTTCTTTCAATTTAAATTCAATTTCAATTAGTAAGCAATATAATATCTTCACTAGTATTAGTCACTCAGTGAGTAGCTTGGCTCTTAGCAATAAGCGAAGCTCCTTGTAGTGTGGCCTTAACCTCACATAATTGTAACGGGTCAAAAATCAAATTATGTTTGTTTGCAAGCGCTCGTCAGGCAGCAACTCGGTCTCTACGTGGCAGGTGGCAGGTGCCCCAACTATGAAAACAGCGATCGTTATCGGTGATAAATTACACGATGACTCGTTTAGAGAGCAATAAGTAACTAAAAAAATAAATGATGGACATACTAGCTGTGCCCCGCGGTAATTTTGGGGTCCTCGCGGGAATTCCGGGTTAAAAAGTACACTATGTTACTTTCTCTGTACCCCTGACAACGTGCATGCCAAATTCGATCCAAATCCGTTCCGCCGTTTTTGCGTGATTTAGTAACAAACATTCAAACATCCAAACATCCATAATAAGCTAGCATAGCTGGAAGCTAGCGTTCAGGAGTTCCAGCAGTTGTAGTCGACCGATGGTACGCATACGCAGTGCGTAGCAATATTATGCATTTGCGTATGGAAAAGAAGACAGACCTGTACATTATTGCGCTATTTGATTTTGATTTGTGTCACTTATTTCAACTAATATTAAAAATGCAAATGTAAATTAATAACAAGTTGCTTGCAACTAATGACAAGTTAGATTGTTCCCCAAGATAAAACACGGTTCTCTTTCGAAAACCAGCTTATTTCTTGGGAAACAAAATGGCTGCTGAACGGAAGTGAAAATATCGAATAAATAACGCGACAAGCGTCCACTCGCTACGACCTCCACTGACCTCCACCGGTCAACAACCTTCTTCTTCTTCTTCTTTACTAATGGCGTCTATAATTATAATTTGCCAATGACAATAATTCTTAATAATAAAAATCTCTTCATCTACTTGCTCAATTATGGCGAAACGCCAATGACAATGTTAAATTGTTCCCCAAGTTGAAACACGGCTCTCTTGAAAGCCAGTTTCTTGCTCAGCGTCCAAAATAGATGCTGAAAAGTGACTGAAATAACGAAGACAAACGTGACACGCGTGTTTTCAGTACGGCTTTCTCTCGTCAACAACCGTCAACAACCTATCGCATTTAATTTTGCCAATAAAAACGTTTGGTAATTTCAATAACGTAGGTACCTATATGAACGTATATATTACTAGCTGTCCCCCGCGATTTCATCCGCGGTAATTTCTTAGTTCCTTCGGTAATTTCGGGAAAAAAGTGCTGTAGTTTATGGCGATAAGCAGTTCCCGGCATTAATTCCGGAGTTCCCGCGGGAATTCCGGGATAAACACTATCCTATCTTTTAAGTTGGACCATATTATAAATGGTTACAAAATTTTATCAAAATCCGTTCAGTAGTTTCGGAGTCCATCGCGGACAAACAATGTGACACGTGATTTATATACATTAGATACTAGCTCTCCCCCGCAATTTCATCCGCGGTAATTTCGGAGTTCCCGCGGGAATTCCGGGAAAAATTCTCTACGTTCTTCTTTGAACCCCTGAGTTCTGGAGTTCCCGGGGGAATTCCGAGATAAAAACTATCCTATCTTCTAAGTTGGACCATTTTATGAATGGTTACAAAATTTTATCAAAATCCGTTCAGTAGTTTCGGAGTCCATCGCGGACAAACAACGTGACACGTGATTTATATATATCAAGAAGATTAAGAAGATAAGATTTATAATTATAGTCAAAGAGTATAAATAAGAACAAGGTATTAGGGCGAACCGCCAATACACACTCTTTGCTCTTTTCTGGCTCAAAGATAATATAATCACTACCTGAGATCACTACTGAGATCACTACAATCTGTCTCTCCAAGCCTTAAGACTGTCACTGCGCGAAAGTATATTCCTGTATATTCAAAAGAAAAAAAAAGCATATCTCTAAAAAGGTTTTGTTATGTTCGTTATGCAACATTATATCGAAACTTCCGACCATGTCATTGCGCTGAAGTCTTTAAATGATGATAATTTTTTTGCCCTACGTCCTATTTTAATAAAACAAAGCCTATATATAGCTCCAGGCTAAGCTTAATTTACCTGTGAAAACCGCATGACAATCCATTCAGTAGATGCGGAGATTATCGCGAACAGACAGACAGACAGACAGAAAGAATTTTAAAAACTTTTTTGTTGTGCTTTGTTACTCTTCTTTTATCACCCCTCTCAATTTTAGGTAAAAATATTCAATGTACAGAATCGTGGATTCTACTCTTTTATTATAGCATAGATATAGATAGAAGATAGATTATAGTATAGAAGAAGATAGATAGAAGGAGATAAGAGCTTCAAAAGAAACGATGTTGGTGCTTCAACGTTCATTTATTAAGTGGAAAAGTTTTAGCGAGCGAACAATAGGTATCTCTATAATGTGTATTACATACATTTATTTCCACACTACATTTGACAATACCAACAGATTAAAAAACAAAAAACATTTTTTTAAGAATCTACCATTTTCCTAATAGTCCACCATAGTCCACCATAGTCCACCAATTGGTGGTCCCAATTGGGAGAGCAGTTATTACAGAATGTCTGGACCAAAGTTTACTCGCATACCGCCACTCGTGTCGCACCGTGTGCTTTGTGTTGTTTTACCGCCATTAGAAAATGCATAGTTTACTTATTAACTACAAACTGTGCCCTGCGGTTTCACTCGTGTGAGTTTCGTTATTTCCGCAGGAACTCAGGTTAAAAGTAGCTCAAGTTCACCATAACCACCAGTGAAAGTTACGGCAAAATCGGTCTAATTGTTTCGGAGAAGAGCCGCAAAGAACAGACTGAGAAAAATTTAAATCATTGGTTTTCTGATATAAGTACCGTATATGCTTCCACAACCATCTAGTAAAAAGCTGTTATTTTTACATTCAAAACAGACGCTTTAGTTTTATTTATAATAATTAATGTCCATTCATGCTATTAATTCTATTCCTGTCTGTGCTTGGTACGTTTCATGAAATTCAGATGACGTAGTGGCGTTTGAGATAGATTAGTGGAAATTAGGATCATCCTAGTTTTTAGTAGATTACTTACTACAAAATTACAAGACGGATCTGACAAGGTAAATCAACGATTCATGCACGTGAAGTTTCACTTGCATGAATGACAAAAATACGTAAAAATACGTATAAATACGTATTTTTGTCTCACTTTTACTGTTTTTTTAACAATACAAACATTATGTTACCTTAAAATACAAAGTCAAACATTAAACAATTTCTAATACAATGACAAAGTGTTGCTAATTTATTTAATGATAACAATTTCTTTTACAATCATCAGACAGAATGCATTTCCTGTAACTTTTCGGATAGTACCCACTCTAACTTTTATTAAAATCTATTTGTGACTCTTCACTGAATTTTCAACGCTATCGTTAATAAATCGGACTTCTAAATCTGTATCTACGAATAACCCTACTAATTTTGAGCTTCATAGCCATTCCTTTCTTCGCGTTCACTTCTAGAGCACCAGAAAACAGCATTCGCTGCTTAGCTGACTCTTCAAATTAGGGTCAAGGCTGGGTTGGTACAATCATATTGTACGAAGACCAGCTGACGATCGTGATGTGAAAAAGTGCCCTCCCATGGCTAAAACTAATAGACGAGGGGGAATAAAAGAGGGGACGAGGAAGAGCACAAGTCATTTGACTGTCGAGCAGCCAGTGGGATCTGAGGAAGCCGGCGCTGAAGAAGGAGAACGCTCACCAACGGCAAAAATGGTGGTGAATAATTGCAAAAGCTGGACCAGTGTGGCAGTGCGAGACTGAAGAAGAAGAAGCTCATTGCAAGTACCTGTACAAGTTACGACGTAGTAACGTTAAGTAAGATCAACATCCAGACTCCAGTTTATTAATAAAAGTAGCTTACACTTTAACAGTTGTTTATACATTTAAGTTAAATTAACATCGTTTTCCCCCGAAGGGTAGAAACGGATGTTAATTAGGTTCCAGCGCAGCTTGACCCACTTTTGAGATAACCCCTTGGATTTTCATGTGTCACTTGTATACATATCGTGCCCAAATCATTATTCCTCGTTTTGCTGAATATGTCTGCTGACACTATACGTCAATTGACACTGACAGCAGTCACAGAGTGGCCATACGATGAAATTTACTACCAATAAAGAGCATTGCGTACTCTTTGGTAGTGCGCACTCTTAGGTGGCTCTACCCTATAAATGTTCAGGTATGATTACGAGCGTCTTTGTCTTCATTACGATCTATTGCGGCTGATTTAGGACTTGTGAAGAGGATTATTGAGGGATACCCCACTACCCCAAAATATTGTTTGTGTCATCTGTGTTGTTGAGATCTATTTTGGTAGTTGGCGAAACGCCGAGATGTTATCTGCTATTAGATTGCATCTTCTTAGGTTTGTGTCTCGTGGTAAATCATAAGTACTCAAGACTTTGTTATTTCTCCTCTGCTGGTATACTCTGCTACACATTCGGTGTCTGTTAGTACGAGTAGGTACTGTTTGATGACTTAAACATGGTGAGCATCAGGCTAGCAGCAGAATCTTCTTCAGTGATCATATTTCTTTTCGATTATTGCCTTACGTTAGTTGTTTTTCGTTCTATGGAATTTTTCACATCAGTCACTGTAGCTTCCCATCCTTGATTTGACTCACCGGATTGTACGATATACGATCCTTGGATCTTTGGCTAGAGTAGAGAAAATCTGGGTGATGTGGTCACCAACTGACGGATTTACTATCGTACAGTTTCCTGTATGTGAGACAGCGCGTTCTGGTTGACGGACTGATTCTAATAATCTGTTTAGGAGATTTCGGGCACTGAAAAGCATTATGTATTTTGATGTGTATCCAAAACTATTAAACTCACAAATTTTATCCTACTCGTTGGTGCGAGGATTGATTTCTCTGAGAGCGGGAAACAGTCAATGTAAGTCCTCTAAGGCTTTCCTACTGACTCTTTTTACATATTTTTAAAGTGGGTGACCAGAGAGCGGAGCGGAGACTTTTAAACTGACCTTATAATAAAAACACAAATCAGTATTAACTTTTAAAATAAACAGCAATCGTTTCTGAAGTAGTTTAACTTCCAGTTGCTATAACATTTCAATAATTTTATTACTTTGACCATACTGTCTTTTACTTAATGTGTACCTACACTAAACACTTTGAAAATCCAAGACGTATTGAGTAGCGAAGCAACTCACCCGATGCAGCATGGCGACGCGCGCACTTGGGGACGGGGCGCGCGACGCGAGAGGGATAAGGAGGCAGGGAATCAGTGCGGCCAAGACAAGTGACACATGAAAATCCAAGGGGTTGTCTCACAAGTGGGTCAAGTGTAGCTCGGACATCTAAGTGACGTATGTATCCGATCCAGTCGTTACATTGCGCTTGGCGCTTAGTTTTCCTATTTCAATCAACACCAGCTCGTACGTCATAATAGCGCCGATCAGCTGTGAAACAAGACAAAAAGTTACCTGAAATGTTTAACAAGGGTTAAAAATAAATCTTTACAGAAAAAAGTTACTTTATAGTAACGTCATCAGTTTAAAAACTGTGTATAAACTTTCAGATTCTCACATGAATGTTTCGAGTAAAATGAAAGAGGTATTATTAACAATGCACTAAATTATAATTTTAAAAACTGGTACTCAACAGTACTACTACTAGTATTGCAACAGAGCAATACAAGAATAAATTATAAATGAAAGTCATTATGCAAATTTTTACTCAAACTTACTTTCAATATCAAGGGGCGAGTCACATGAAAGAAAAATCCGCTTTGTGCAATAGTTTGATACGTGATTTGTCGATGAAATCGTTGGATCTGAAACCACAGATAAAATTGAAACAAATAACTTCACCTTTAATTTGGAAGTAAGAAGGTATACCTTTGTAGGCTTTCTCTATAATTATTAATGTTTTTCTGTAATAAAATTTATTATCTACTAGCTGTGCCCCGCGGTTTCACCCGCGGGAATTCAGCGATAACAAGTACCCTATGTCCTTCTCCGTGCCCCTGACAACGTGCATGCCAAATTTCATCCAGATCCGTTTAGCCGTTTTTGCGTGACTGAGTAAAACAAACATCCAAACATCCACACTTTCACATTTATAATATTAGTAGGATTAATTTTTCGTTTCTGGCGAAACGCCAATGAAAATGTTAGATTTTTTCCCCAAGATCACGTAAGTACTAAATTCTAACTCGGGGTAAACAAAATGGCTGCTGAAGGGTGCACACGTGCATTCGGTATGACCTCAACTCGACAACAACCTTCACCGTAGATAACAATTCCACAAGATTCTTTTGTTCTTTCTATGTGGCATCTTTTTTTTCTTTTTTCAATGGGACAACAGGCGCCTACGGGACATCTAACTTCTTGACATAATTATTCTTAACATGTAATTTGAATTCAAAAAACTATCATCTTCATCTTAATGTTTTCAGACCCCTTAAAACATGGAAGTTGACACTCCACAATCGTTTAATCTGTACAATACCTCAAGTCCATAAGCGGAAGCGGGCGCTGAATGCAGAGCAGGAATTGGCTTTATAGCTTCGTGGTTGACGTTGGCGATGATGAGTAACATGGTGACGATACGCAGCATCAGTGATACTAATGAGACAATATAGTGTACTTCGTACTCGGGACCGTCTATCGCCCTGCACACATCACAATACCGTTTATTTAGACAAGGGAAACAACTACTAAACTCATGAAACTGAAATTTGTCAGGTAGGTAGTTCATAGGTAGGTGACATCAGCTCACAACGAGTTCCTCGGAGTTCCCACGGGAATTCCTAAGTTGATTGCCGCGAGTGTAAGTAGTGTAACAGTTACACAGTAACAGGGAATAGTTACTCTATACATATAATAAAATTGTAACAGGTCGATGTCTGTACATCCTAGACTGAAATACTACTAAAATTCCTGATTGTACCATTTCTCAATTACGTTTACGATATAGAGAGAGTTGTTGAGATCCAAACTTCTGAATGGAAGCCGGTAGGAATCGGCTTCTATGGTACTTTCGCCACTGGTAGATAGAGTGCAGCAGAGATGCGATAACATTGTTTCATTAATTGTCTTGTTACCTCGAGTCGTATGTCGATGTCGTCGTCGTAGGTACTTACCGATCATAGTTTTCTTTTTCACAATTAAATACGGCACCAGCATTATCTTCCCTGCGAACAACAATTAGTTATGATTCATTATTAAGTATTGTACATCATAATAGATAGATTTTCTTTAAATTTTTGCCTGAGCTCTGTGGTGTAATAAAAAGATATAGACATACAGATAAAGAACATACACAGACACCGACTTTTCATAATTCCCTGCCGACAACGCCTTTGCGTATATAGACGAAAAAAGGTAAATGGTACTTAGCCCAACTGAAAATTCTTTAAATTAGCTATTCAGACAACACAGGAATCCTCTAGCAATTTGGTAAAAAATACATTAGATCCCACAGTACTGTATAATGGTAACTTTAAAAGGAAGAAACAAATAACCAAAGGATGTAACATATACTAACTTAGTTCCTCAAAACAAATAGTGTATTAGTGGTAAAGATTTGGAAATAGAGTTATTTCTAAATAGCAATAACATAGATATTCTGTATATAACAGAACACTGGCTAAAAGATGGTGAATTTATATTTAATTTCAGCAACCACGCAAGTTTTAAATCGCCACTCAAGGCAGGCTGCTGGACTCCAAGAAATGATTCCTCACTCTACTCTTAAATATAAATTTGTTGGGGCATTTACGCAGCTCTACAGGCAAGCCATTCCATAGTCGTAGGGCAGTTACAACAAAAGATTTTAAAATGAATCCGGTATGATGAGAAGGAATATAGAGAAGGAGGTTATTAGAAGATCGTAGTGAGAGTGAATGAGAATCGGAAAGAAATTTAAATTGAGAATAAGTATTCGGGACAGTGTGGATCATGTATTAAAACCGACGTCCAAAAACACAAAACTAAAAAGCTAAAAATAAACAAGCCAAATATGGAGGGGGTAGATGGGCTAAGTCGACTCCCGCCACCAGCTCTTCGTGAGCAGAACAACCTAAGTGGGCAGACACCAGCGGGCTTGTCACCGAATTCAAACCGATCAGTGGTAGCACAAACCAATTAAAAATATTACGTGTGTTTTTGTCTTTTGGATTAAATCGGTATTTTGTTATTTTAAGCTTTTTATTTTTAGCTTTTTAGTTTTGTGTTTTTGGAAGTCGGTTTTAATTTTTTTGTTAAAATTTTGTTTATTTCTTGCTTTTTAGTGGGTTGGTTTGTAATTTATCTAAGTTACAATAGCATAATGTCAACTGCTCATCACCTTTTCAATATATTGCTTTTATAGATGCAGGGACGTTAATTGTTGAGGAGTTCTCCTAGTACGTCACCATCAGTTCCACTTCGCCATATGCATTGTGACGAGCATAGATTTTTTTTAGAAACCATATTGAAGTTAATGAATCGGAACCCGTGAAATACCTATTATTGAGTAGTTCTGATGACCATCTGTGGTCTTCATTACCAGTTCCACTTCTTAAAATTTTGCTTTCCGAGAGCAAATGAACGATTTACTAAAAAAAATACCAAAATCGCTATAGGTGTGCCTATAATTTTTGAAGAGTTCCCTCGTGTTCTCTAAGATCCCATCATCAGATCCCGACTTGGTGGCAATGGGACCTAATTGGGAGTATACCCTTTCAAACAAAAAAAGAATTTCCAAATCGGTCCAACCATCTTTGAGTAATCGGTGAAACATACATTAAAAAAAATACATACAATCGAACATAGAACCTCCTCCTTTTTGGAAGTCGGTTAAAAATAAAAAATAGGGTACAAAGGACACGGACTTTCCTGCGAACTTGGATAGGCAACCATTTAAGTTGGGAACGGTATCGGGAAATATGGTCATATTTTCTAATGCAGTTATTAAGAAGACGATCCAATTTATTAAGAAGTTCCTGAGATATGTCGGAGTAGCACACATCGGCATAATCAAATAATGAACGATAAGAGAGCGTACTAAGAGAAGTTTAGTATAGGATGGAAGAAAAAACTTAAGGCGATAGAGAGCACGTAATATACCCGTGACCCTACGACTGATTTCGGTCACATGAGCGTTCCAATCTATATTTAAACCCTGATCTTTTACAGTATTACTAAAAGGAATGCAAGCACCTTCATAGTAGATGGTCGGCATATCACCGATCCGGACCCTCTCGAGAAGCCTTGAGCTACCCACAACAGTTGCCTGACATTTCCCAGGGTTCACAGCAATGCCAAAACGACGTGACCAGTCCGATATGAGCTCCAGGTCTGTGTTAAGCTGAGCTATGGCAGAATCGATGTCGTTAGCGCTGGCTTGTGCATAAAGTTGCAGGTCATCTGCATACAGATGGTACGAGCTTTTTAGTTGAGGGGTAATGAAATTAATAAAGATAGAAAATAGAAGAGGTGACAGAATACCGCCTTGCGGGACACCAGCAGCCAAATCATACCAGTCAGAAATCCCTGAACTGGTTCGGATGGCCTGCTGACGACCGCAAAGATATGAAGAGAACCAATCCAATGCAGATGATGATAGGTTAAGACGAGAAAGCATAGACAGTAGAATGTCATGGTCAATACAGTTGAAAGCAATGGAAAAGTCTATCAAGACTAAGAAAGTTAGTTGCGTTCGTTCCATGCTATCCCTAATATCTTCGGTGATTTTTAACAGGGCAGTAGTGGTGCTGTACCCTGGTCGGAAGCCGGATTGAAAGGGACTGAGGATGTGGAAATTTGAAATAAAATTGGAAAGTTGTTTGTGGACCACAGCCTCAAGGATTTTAGAAAGGAATGGAAGTATAGATGTAGGACGGTAGTGCTTTGGTAATGGGTAAAGGGTTGGAGACTTTTGGAAGAGGAATTACAAAAGCTCTGCGCCATGACTTAGGAAATTCACCAGATGTAATCGAAAAATTTATTATGTGAGTAACCGCAGGGAGAATAAAATTAAGCAAAAGGGAGATCATCATTCTGCTCACATCATCATGACCAGTAGCCTTTGATTTGATGGAAATTATTATTTTACGGACTTCATCATCCGACACGGTAGAGAGAGAAAACGAATCAGAAACGAGAAGTGGCATGGAATTGAGTTCCTGAAGAGTAGACAGTCTGACGTTATCATCAAGACGGTCCACAGAACAAAATTGTTTATTCAGACCGTTGGGTGATATTGTGAGATAAATACAGCCACTGTTTCGGAGTTTGCCAAAGCCAAGAGAATTAAGGAACTTCCATATATCAGCCGAAGATGAATGAAGGATATTACTGTGAAAGTAGCAGCGTTTAGCAACTCGGACCATCTGATTACATCGGTTTCTTGCGTGTTTAAAAACTAGATGATTGCATGATGAGAAGCAATGTAATAGAACTCTCCATCAATAAATTCAAAACAAATGTTAAACAGGTACTGATTTCAAAAGCATATTATTATAGTATAAATGATTACTTGAATGATGAGCATGCTTGGCAATGAGCTCAGTATTTCGGTAGACTTGTAGTAAAGTTGTGTGACTATTTTATGGCGGTGAACAAAATTAAAAAATTATTAAGTAAAATTAAGTATTGACATGATAAAGACATAATTATATCATACATATAAGTCCTAATGACTCTGTACCTAATAATTAATTTGTTTAGTTACGACTCTTTGTTCATGCGTACTTAACCCTACACTGCATGATTTTTATTTTTGTCGTAAAATAAATTTTATGTGCTTTTATTTAGGCTCCGGAAAAATACTAAAAAAATTCATAAGTAAAAAAAGTAGTAGAAAAATAGTTTTTTTTATTCTGATTTCTGTTTCATAAATGATACAATATGCATTAATTACAGGTGGAATTTCCTAAAGTAATTACTATTATTGTTGAGACAAAGTTTTACATTTAATTTTTAGCAGGCTATAAATATTTTCCCTTTGCATCCAGGATACTTGCAGCACTGACGTTAGTTTTTCTTTAAAGGAAAATGTTCAAACCCATCACGCCTTACATCACGAAGAGGAAAAATAGCATCATTTGACCTCTTCCCTTTAGCTCAATGTGATCATCGTTTGCAGAAGATCGGCGACCTCGATTCTTATTTACTGATAGACCACACATGCATAAGCTCTTTGCCACTTCAAACTACCACCCCCTAGTCTGAATATCCTATTTCCTCGCTTTTAGTTTTCAGGTATTGTTTTCAGGTATTGTCTTGCCAGCAAGATTCCTGGGCACCAAAATTCCTGGTATCTAGAAAGATGGATAAAAATGTTGGCACTCTCACCGAAATCAGACTATTAGGTAGTCTAAGTTGTGAATTATATTCCTGGATCCAGTTCATACCTGGAAAGTGAAGCAACATCAGCGTCATGATCCGTTCCGCTAAATCTGTCACACAGTTGGTTTTTTTTTTATGCCATAGGGGGCAAACGGGCCGGTGGCACCTGATGGTAAGTGATTACCACCGCCCATGGATATCTGCGTACTATAGAACATGCATGTGCGTTGCCAACTTAGAATGGGAATGGGAACTGGCTTTCAAGTGAGGCTGCCTGAACACACCGTTAGGAGCTTAGCAACAGATTTTCAACTTGCAGGTGGTAGCTAGCCAGCCAGGCACTAGGAGAAACTATGGATTTTAGCAATATCATCATCACTTTCAGCTCCTGAAAAGTCTTGTTCGTCTTCATTACCTGATATTATTAACAAAACCTCTTGAATTTTAGAATCGGTTAAACTTTTCTTTGGCTAATGCCAGTCTAAGTCTAAAACAGAAACAACATTTCATTTATAGTAATTAGGCCCAAAATTGTATCGTCAGTGCATGGAGTGACATATCTGGAACATTTAAAAAAAAACTTTTTAGTAACTTACCGTCATCTTATCAGAAAACTATACATTGAAATAGTATTTTTTTCAAAATTTCTACGAAGCGTAAATGCGAGATGCACGTGAATGGCACAATTTTTATTCAAATTACTCGCGAAATTAAATACTGTTGCTATCTACCAGGAGTTTTTTGCACTAAAGGGTTCCTAGAAATATTGAGATTTCCTGTACACAAATATAAATGTCATTACTAGTTTTAAATAAGAGCAATAATCGATTTTTTTGGGCGTCCCACATATGAAACTAAATGCAGTGTAGGGCTAAATGGTTGCAATTTTGATATCTATTAAATAACTTTGAACCGACAGCATTACTGAGGAGTTTATTGCACAGCTTCTTCTCCTCAGTTAGAGCAACATAGAGCCTAATCTAAAGAAACATAGAGTTATCTATGTTTCTTTAGATTAGGCACTGTTGATGTTTGTTTCTTTTTCTTGTGTGTTGTGCTGAAATAAATGTATTTTCTTCTTCTTCTTCTTCACTAGGAAGCTGTGAAGGGTGGACATTTTATGGGTGCTGTCATGAAAATTGTATTTTTTTTTGACGTCAAAAAGAGCCACAATATGGGCCAGTTTTGAATAAAGTTATTTGACTTTGACTTTGATACCACCAAAAGATAAATGTAAAAAACCCCAAGCGGTTGTCACATTCAAAAGTTAAATATAATGATTGCGTAAATATTTAATTCGTATGTTTTCTAAATATAAAATTTTAGAGAAATGATATTTCTACCATGATTCCAACCACCTTTCTACAATATTTCAACGAGTTTCAATAGTATCAAAAGGTTTTAAATAGTCTATAGAGTTATAACCAAAGTTTGGATCTAGACACGCGGGCGCGTGTCAAGCCGAAGTTCTCAAGCTGACAGAACTGGCGAGCCGCACCATGTGTAATATTACACGAACCATTTGGAGCCACTTTTCACCCCCCCATAATTCAAAAACTATTTAACATAAACATGTCAAATTTAGCTCATGTATTAAGACTTGCGAGATAAACATGTGCTCCAAATTTCATAAGCACAGCTCATACGGGCTTTTAGATATTAACGTCCAAAAATTGTGATTTTTATCACTGACTGACCTATAGACCAAAATTATAACCGACTTCCAGATGACCTAGGAACTTGATATTTGGCATCAAGGTAGACTTTTAGGCGTAAACAAAGGGAAAAATCTGAAAACTGGAAAAACTTAAAAAAAAATGATCATTATTAATATCTTCAGTTTTTAGATATATCCTTATCAAGAAGGTAATATAACAAAGTCGAGTATTGAAGTATATAACTGGCTAATCAAAATTTTGAAGTATTCTTAATGATGTATTTTACGTCACTCCATTAAACTGAGTCAAACATTGACAATTAATACTTTCGTTATCAGCACAAATTTTTCTATGGTTTTTACGTATAAAACTAGCTATTCTCAAGTTAAAAGTAAATTGTTCATAAAGTGCCAAAAAAAAGCCAAAATCTATGTGGGCTTTAATTAATACCTTAGTTTGTAACAAAATAAAAACCCTTTGTGCTCCTCCAAAATTATTAGTTGGTTTTGATGTTGTGACTGATCCTGTCCGTGTATGTGAAGTTTTTAATGAGTTCTTTGCCACAATAGGAACGATACTAGCAAATCAAATTCCCCAGAAACTCCGCGACCGTTCTTTACCGATTAGTAACACTGACAATTCACCAAAACTATCGGAATTAGATCCATGTTCGGTAGATGAAATTGATAAAATCATAAATAAATTAGATGCAAACTCAAGCACTGGTATTGACGGAATAAGTACAAAAGCTATTAAATGTATTAAAACCGTAATTTTGGAAGACCTTACCAAATGTATAAATAAACTTCTTGCGAGCGGACTATTTCCTGATTCTTTAAAAATTGCTAAGATCACACCTATCTTTAAATCTGGTAATAAAACTGATCCTAACAACTATCGACCAATTTCAGTGTTGCCAGTTGTATCTAAGATATTTGAGAAAAATTTGTACAAACGTTTAGAAAACCATCTTAACTCTTTTAACTTTCTTTATGCAAGGCAATATGGATTTAGACAAAAATCAAATACATTATCGGCTACAATTGATCTAGTTACAAAAATTAAACATAATATTGATCAGAAGAACATTGCTTTGGGGGTATTTATTGACTTAAAAAAAGCATTTGATACGGTGAGCCATCCATTGCTTTTAAAGAAATTGGAGAATATCGGAATTACTGGCATAGCACATAAAATGTTTCAGTCTTACCTTACTAATAGATATCAAATAGTCAAAATTCAAAATCATCAGAGTCGTCCATGGCCTATTAATTATGGAGTTCCTCAGGGATCAATATTGGGGCCGTTACTCTTTCTTATCTACATCAATAACATTCATGAGATTGGACTGATCGGACTGATATACGCTGACGATACATGTTTGTTTTATTTTGGTTCGTCCATTACTGATCTGATGACACTAGCCCAGTCAGATTTAGATTCTCTTCACGCCTGGTTCCAATGCAATCTCTTAACCATCAACACTACGAAAACATGTTACACAATTTTTAGGTCCACAAATAAGAAAATTTCTCCACATACACCATTAACAATTAATAACACTCAACTCAAAGAAAAGTTCGACGAAAAATATCTTGGCTTAAGGATTGACAGCTGCTTATTATGGGATGCACAGATTGACCATATAAAAACTAAACTTTCATCTCTCATAGGCTCACTTTACAGGTCTGTACGATGTGTCCCACGCAAAATTCGAATGACTATCTATAATTCCTTAGTCAAAACACACCTCTTATATTTAGTGGAAGTCTGGGGCAGTGCGTCTAAATCTAAATTAGCGCAATTGCAGGCTGTACAGAATAAAATTATAAAAATTCTTTTTAATTATTCCTACCTTACACCTACTATAAAAATATATAACGAAACAAAATTAATGAATATTAAACAACTGTACACGTACAGTACCTGTATTTTGATTCGCAAAATTATAAACAAAACGATACATACGGAACTAACTTTTACCAAGAAAAGTACCGCACACAAATATGTAGGCCGTAGATGTAGCCATCTTCTGTTACCGCAAATTCGAACAGAAAATTACGGCAGGAGAACCATAACTTTTGAAGGAGCACAATTGTACAATAAACTACCCTCTGAAATTAAGAACTCTAACAGTATCAGAACTTTTAAACTAAAACTAAGGAAATATTTAATGCAGGACGTCTCTATGTATAAGTAATTTTATTGAAACTGTTTTCCAATCTTTTGCAATCGACCCACCTGCTTAAAACTGTTATTTAGTTATTATGTTATCATGTAAAAGACTTGTAAGTCGTAATGATAATAAAGATTCTTTAAACACAAATCAGCGTTTGTTTTACGTACGACGTAAATAATTTATGAATATCTGTGAATATTTTCATCAGTTCACGCAAATATCCAATACATATTATTCACATTTGACAAAGAAAGTTCTGTATGTAAAAATGATGAATAAATAATTATTTTTCAAGAATAAAACTGCTTCTGGATAGAGACGGTTATTTGGCTCTTTCATTCGCCTACGAGTGCGACGTATAATCCTCGAACAGAAACTGTACAGGTACTGTCTAGATGATTTTGACTGCAATATAGAAATATACATGTAGGCGAGTTTCCTGAGCGACATAGGGTAGGGTAGGGTAGGGGTTTTTATCCCGGAATTACTAAGGAAACTCCAAAATCAGCGCGGGTGAAACAGCGGGCAACAGCTAGTGTGCAATAAAATTGTGTATTGTGCAATAAATTTTTAACCTCCTCAAAAATTTCAGGCTGCGACAGTACAGAAGAATCTCGTTACATTAACGGCATAATCCAGCAATTCTTCTCACTTGGAATGGCAACATGGAAGACAGCTGTGTATGTCATGTACACTGTGCAAGACTTAGCCGATATAGGCAAAGTTATGGAAGATGCTTCAATAGCTGCGATTCTACTTCGACTTCTAGGAGGCTTAAGTCCTCAATATGCTTCTTTATGCGCATGGTGACGTAATATATCGTGCTACTGGAGTTTGTTGCGCAGCTTTTTCTCTTCAGCCATAGCGCTAGGAAGCTGTGAAGGGTGGATATTTTATGGGTGCTGGCTGCTGTCATAATAACTGTAATTTGATTGACGTCAATAAGATACACATTATTGGCCAAATTTGATTAAACGATTTGACTATGACTTTGATTTTGACTTGTCGCAAAAGAATTGATGAAGTGAAGTCCGATCTCTTTTATCATTTTAGAAATAAAAAATAGTGTCACTTGGTTGTCTTGTAGATGATACGACGAAGTTCACCGGGTCTTCTAGTGTATTCTTTTAGTGTCGTCTTCGTCTTGATCGCCTTAAATATTAATTATTTACTACGTAGGTACCTACATTGTACAATAAGTCGTACAATCAAATTACTGGTGGGTGACACTTTTACGTTACACCAAATCATTTACGTTGGACTTTCCAGAGTTAAAACCTTAGTTGGAGTACATCTTATCAATTTAGATCCAAGTCAAATCAAGGCACAAGAGAGCTCTATTGTAGAGCCAAATTAACTATAAACAGAAAACGCGTAAAAAAAAAAAAAAACGGATACTGAATGAGCAAGCCGGTCTTTGGATTTTATGGTCTTTAAATATTTATGTATATGTTTATGTGTTATGGTCTTAACCTTGATTTGTTTTAAATCCAAACATATTAGTTTCAGTAGATACTTACTACCCCGTAAACAGATTGAAATACAATAGATTAACAGAGACCATTTGGTATTAATTTTATTATGAACAAGTACCTCATACCTACTAGTAATTTCTGTACAAAAAGTAGTGATATCCCATCAAAAACATAAATGTGAAAGTGGAAGCCAAAGTTCTGTATTAAGCTTAAGCTTAGTTGTCGACTTCGCCGACAAAAGAATTGATATCTAAATAGGTGCCAAGTTCTGTAGATAATCCTGAAATATATTCAAAGGAGCATAGAACTCGGCTAGTTTTCACATTAAAGTTATCTTTAGCTAGTCAAATTATGTATCTTTTTTATATTATTATGAGCAAATTACTGTTTTTATACTGTAAGGTCAATAGATCTCACCCCTTAAATATTTAGTTTGCTGGTAAAAACAAACCAATATCAAAAATATACCATAGTTTTTAGCCAAATATAAGATAACTGGTGTGTGAAAACTAGCTAAGTTCTATGCTCCTTTGAATATATTTCAGGATTATCTACAGAACTTGGCACCTATTTAGATATCAATTCTTTTGTCGGCGAAGTCGACAACTAAGCTTAAGCTTAATACTGAACTTTGGCTTTCACTTTCACATTTATGTTTTTGATGTGATATATTTTACTTGAAACTGTTGAACACTTGCACGCAGATGAAGAATAGGCCGGTTGCGTACGAGGTAAGTACCGACATGCGCATCCTGGAGTCAATCTCATGGAGAAGAAGCACCACATCCGCGTAGTAGGCTCTCAACTGGTTCCATGAACTGGCGTCCTGAAATGTGACCAGTATTTACTCTAATTTTTGTTAGGGAAAAATCTAGGAATTTCATCTTAGGATCATCGTCGACAAGCTGTAAAATCAGTATTGCAACAAAGCGATTCTTTGCAAATAAAAATCTTGGAATTTCATCATATAGGATCGTGCGGTAATACCTCTGCAGTTATAGGTTATAGTGCATATAGTGGGTACCCTTGGCGATTGGCGATTTAGATCGAGAGGTTTGGAGTTCGAGTTTTGGTGGGGGTAGACTTTGTATGATGAACACAGGGTTCCATTTTCCAGTCTGGGCGTGTTTCTCTACAGTATTTTTTTTAGGTTCACTAAACCAGATGCTAATAGTAGGCAACTCCAGTATAATATAATTACAATAATCTACTTCACAACACACAATATCTACTTGATCCCACACTAAGCTATAAACTTGCGTCGTGGAAACCAAGCAAACGTCGCCACCGCCACCAAGGCAAAGGGGAAGCTTCCCGTCGGGTGAGGTGGTATGCCCGGGGAACCGTGGCTCCTGCTGTAGATCGTTGGAGGTCATGTGTGAAAACTTCGTTAGCACGATTCAGGGCTTCCATATAGCCTGTATTCGTCGCTTCGTTGTAGTTCGTGACTTGTGGCATAGAGTTCGCCTCAATACTATATGTAGATCGCAACAAATACTTAACATTTTACGTACCTATTTGTATTTTTTTGTATTCCTATTTAAGGTATTTTGTTGTTGATGCCAAATAAAGTATATGTCTATGTCTATGTCTATGTCTAGATATAATAATAATAAACTCTTTATTGAACAACATTTAATAAAAACAATAACAACAGCAATTTTACTACAAAGTGTAACAATCGGCGATCTTATCGCTCAGAGCGATCTCTTCCAGACAACCATGGGGTGCATAGGGAAAATGATAGTCTAGAAGGAAGGCGGTGTTATAATATATAATAATACTCAACATAAACACAAACAATATATAAGTGTATACTACACATATACATACATATATACATAAAAACATACCTAAATTTTAGCCAGTTTCAAGTATTGATAAGTGATTGCAAACATAAACTAGATATTATAGCACTTACAGAAATAAACATTAGGAAACACGAACTATCTATGTATAAATTGGAGGGGTATGATACATATATAAATACAAGAGAAACATCTAGGGAAGGAGGGATATTAATCTATGTAAAAATCAAGCTAGATTTTCACGCTGAAGTAATAAAAGCAAATCATGCTGAAGTAATACATGGTATACTTACTTGTGGGGGGAAAAATCCAATACATTGTGCGGTAGTGTATCGGTCACCCAAAACCAATAAGCCTGGTTTTGTTACAGAGGTACAACAGCTGTTATCCAGTGTCCCCATGGGTTGTGAGCTGATAAGGATTGGTGATACAAATATAGATCTATTGTATGGGAGCAGTGCTGAGTGCAGTCATTACTCGGACAGCATGTGTGAATTGGGTATGGCAAATGCTATTGTGACGCCCTGTGAGGCTCACAAAATTTTATTTTATTTAAAATATAAATTTAATAGATATAATAGGTGTATTATAGTATAATACACTTATAAAACTATGTTAAAAATGATTTAATAAACATTGCGGGTTCATATACCCACAATGTTGATTTTGTATGTTTGTATGTGAATAACTCGGAAACTAGTGTAAACAGACTTGGTTTTTACGAACTAGGATGTTTATACTAAGAATTACTAACATTATGTTTGATTTCAGTACACCCCCCAACCCCTCGCCTACCCCTCTCAAATAGGGCGTGAGCGCACCGCCAGTATCCACGCAGTCACACACCGTCGTGGAGACGACGTTGAGTGCGCCGACGCAGAGTGGTGTGCGGGCGAGCGAGCGCGCGTAGGCGACGCGTATGCGCGCCGTGGTTGGATTGGAGTCTGGAAGAAGTCGTCACCACGAGTGTGTGTGGGAGTTCGAACGAGCCGACGCGCTTAGCGACCTAGTCGCTCTGCGCGAAAGCCTTGTCAACGTGCAATTGCAACGGCGCCTGTGCGAAGTCGTCTCGGCGACGCGCGGCTGTAGCGACTGTGCGGAGACACTTCGTCAACGCGCGGCTGTAATGGCGTCTGTGCGAAGACACCTTGCCAACGCGCGGCTGTAAAAGGCGTCTGTACGAAGGTACCTTTGTAGTGACTTGTTCATTACGCTCAACTGTTCATTGCGAACAACCTTGTTGAGCAGACGCGCGTGTAAAGCGTGTGTCTGTGAGATGGCTTGGTGGTGAGATGTTGGTGGCGCCCGAACGGCTTAACTAGTAAGGTAGCAACCGCTCTCGCTTCCGGGTGGGATCGGATTGTTGATGACTCACGTTATTGGCATTCCGGTTCTATTCCTAGTCCTTGTGGCTAGATGAATAGAGTGTCCAAGTGGGGTTGCATCGGGATGAGGTATGATCCAAATCATCCAACACAACCTTCAAGCAGTAACACAATTGGGCTTTATGCCTTAGCTACGTGTAGCTACTATAACACAAATCTACCGACTGAAGTTATGAGGTCCGGCGAGACTGGTCTCATTTACGTATATTTGAATTAACTTGGGGATGGTGTCGAGGTCGCGGTACTATCCGCTTTCTGGCCTCGGTCTTCGGGCTGACACGTACCCTGGGGTCTCGGTACCGCCGAATTATGGCCCCCAACGATATTGTCTGCGGACTTGGGACGTATAGTCTCTTTTGCTGGCTCCCTCTGATGGATGTCGGTCACACTATGCTACATGCATATTATTTGGTGAATCCTCTACCTTGTGCAACACAGGGGGGGGGGGGTGGTATCTGCTCTTAAGCAGGTGGTTGGCCATCACCGTGGGGTAGCGCTGGACGGGGCTACGCCGCCTCTCTAAAGATATTAATCTTTGGTATCTAAGAGAGCCACAGTTGCACAAAGACATAGCACTTGAACGTCGTACGGGAGGTGCTCTCATGAGCATCATATTCCTGTCTCAGTATCCCTATCGCTACTAACGTCGATAGACGGGAGTTAGCAACTATGCGAACCACCATTAACAACGGTTATCTATCTTTGGAGTCTCTCCAACACCGGGCGGACAACGTCCAAGCAAATAGATGTTTAACAAACAGAACGTTGAAGTGAAGTCTAGCGAATGAAGTAAGGACTGTTCGTGTATTGAAAGAGGCGACCCAACGGACGTTGGGCGACCTAAAAGATATTCCTACGGGAATACAGTAATAATAATAATAATAATAATATAAATATAAATCTGGGCCAGGATCCACCCAGCAAAATGTCAATAAATTATAGAAATTCTTAATTGTTTTATTTAACTAAACCTATCCAACCTAACTCGATGTAGCGCAATCACGAAGGCGAAAGTGGCGTATCTCAACCTAAAAGAACTGAAGTTATTATAAACACAACGTAGAACAGGGTCTTAACTACTAGACGAAATTGGCCAAAAATGAGATGTTCAACATCTTCGATGTTGTTCGCGTATTAATGGAGGAGGGTGAAAGTTACACTATCAACGATGTAACACGAGAGGAAGTGTATGGTAGTATAGTGACACGGTCCTGTATTGATCATGCCTGGGTCAGAGTGTGGCGTCCTATCGCTGCATATGTTCTAACATGTAAGGTGTCAGATCACTATCTTATTGGCGTGTGTGTGACTGATGGTATGGATCGGTCAACCAGCGATAACCAACAATCTAAAGTGAATGTGATTGTAGGGGTTTCTTGAATGTGTTACACTCCTTTGCGAGAATATAAACAATATATTTCCAAATTATACAGTAAAAACTAATTTTACAATAAAGCGAGGTTAGATGCGGAAGGCTAAGGAAGGCCGAACCCTAAAATTGTCGTTAACATTAACGGTGACAGATTCTAGGAGGTACCTCCCTTTTTTTTTACATTTTTATAATTTACTAGCTGTGCCCGCGGGTCCTCCCGCCTGAGTTTCGGAATTCCCGCAGGAACTCCCTTTAGGGGGATGAAAAATAGATGTTGTCCGATTCTCAGACCTACCCAATATGCACACAAAATTTCATGAGAATCGGGAAAGCCGTTTTGGAGGAGTTTAACCACAAACACCGCGACACGTGAATTTTATATATTAGATTAAAATTAGGACATCTTACAAGGTGCCTACCCACAGTTACATGTGGGGTAGGCGGTGATACCCACATAACAAGATATTGAGCGATAAATTATCATATTTGACGACAGGTATGTAATTTAAAATTTAGGTATCGCGTCGCCAACACGCCCCACCCCAGTGCTGTCACAGCACTCAACATCCATAGGGATTCGAGCGACGCGTGCCGCAGGGCGCATTAGTGTCCCAGACTTCGTGTTCAGCTGTACGACTCTGATCTGACCATCTTTTCCGGGAAAAAAATAAAAAATATGTATATTGTAGGACAAATAAGTACTTTTCTAGAGAAATATAATGTGATAACAAGTTCACAGCATGAGTTCCGGTGAGGGTTGGGTACGGCGACAGTGTTGGCTCAGTTCGCTGACGACGTCAACGAGGAGCTGGATAAAAGGAAGCAGGTGGTAGTAGTATACATTGATTTTAAAAGCGTTTGACACACTGGAACACCACCAACTTCTTATAGCCATGGAGGAGTGCGGAATAGCGGGCCCCCTGAATAAATGGCTTCGCGCCTATCTAACAGATAGAACCCTACAGACTCTCGTTGACGGTGTGAGCGGCGAGCCGGCGCGCATCACCTGTGGCGTGCCGACTAGCTCCGTGATGGGTCCTGTTGGATACATCATGCATGTGAACAGCATGGTCAATGTGGTAAAAAACTGTAAAACATAATTATATGTATGCTGATGTTAAATATGTCTATTGTATGCAGATGTTGATCTAAGTATAATAGAAAGTAAGGTTCAGGAAGATCTCACTAGTATAATAAAATGGGCACATGACAATGGTATAATAATGAATATGAGCTAAACCAAGTGTATGCATATTCACTCCCCATACAATAGGAACATAGTACAGCCACCGCGCATAGTCGGGCATAGCTATAAGTGCTTGCACAGTGCTGGAATGCAGTGTACCTGTGCTAGTATCAAGGTGGTGGGAGATTACAAGTACCTAGGTTTGGTTATAGACCACAAATTCTCATGGAAAACACACATATCTATCTTGTGTGATAAGCTAAGATGGGTGCTGGTGAAATTCCGTCACCTTAGCATTATACTAAATAGAGCAACTTTATATTATGTTGTATACTATACGCTGGTGGACTCGCTGCTGTCATAATATGGGCTGGCTACATGTGGGCGCACGTTTAAAACTAACCTTGACAAATTAAAAGCATTAGAAATTAGATTTATGAAAATGTTAGTAAAAAAACTAAAAGTCTTTGTAAAAGTACAGAGTATGAACAACTATTTTCTGAATGTAAAATATTGCCAGTCCATGAGAGGGTAGCATTGATAGTCTTTATGGAACAATTTGGAAGTAAAGAATTCCACAACTACACAACAAGCCGTAGAAAAAATAAAAATATATTGAGCTTATTAAAGTTTTTAGATTTTCGCGTTTTGGTACATAATATATTGAGCTTGCCTGGTTTCAATAATTACTTTGGTACAAATAACCAGAAAATATCTAGTCCCAAAATTTTTGATTGACATACCAGTAGAAATAAGAACTAAAAGTGTTAGTAAGGCCTTGTTCCAAAAAAAAACAAAAAAAGTTTTTGTTAGAAACCTTCTGTATGAGATTTTAATTAAGTGCAGTACCTGTTTGTAAAATATGTAGTGTAGTGTATTGTATTGTACTGTGTTGTAGGTACTTGAAATTTGCTGGTTAAGTACAAATAAGAACAACAAAAGGGAGTGATTTTGTCTGCCAACAAACTGCTGTTCAGTTTGGTGGATGCTAATTAAGATACGTTGATTTGTGATAAATTTAAAATTAAAAAAAAAACTATTATTATTATTATATAATACTAGCCGTCCCCCGCGATTTCATCCGCGGTAATTTCGGAGTTCCTGCGGGAATTCCGGGAAAAAGTACTCTACGTCCTTCTTTGTACCCCTGAGTTCTGGAGTTCCCGTGGGAATTCGGGGATAAAAACTATCCTATCTTTTAAGTTGGACCATTTTATGAATGGTTACAAAATTTTATCAAAATCCGTTCAGTATTTTCGGAGTCCATCGCAGACAAACAACGTGACACGTGATTTATATATATTAGACTAGCTGTCCCCCGCGATTTCATCCGCGGTAATTTCGGAGTTCCCGCGGAGGTTGCGGGAAAAAGTACTCTATGTCCTTCGGTTCCCAAGGGAATTCCGGGATAAAAACTATCCTATCTTTTAAGTTGGACCATATTATAAATGGTTTCAAAATTTTATCAAAATCCGTTCAGTATTTTCGGAGTCCATCGCGGACAAACAACGTGACACGTGATTTATATATATTAGATTACATAGACAGTACGATAAATACATAAATACAACGGCAGAAATATATATATGTTATGGACCAGGTGATTAATGCGGGCATTATTTATAATACACGAGCATTATGAATAATGTCTAGCTTTATCGGGCTAAGTGATTAATTACTATCTTAACTTCATTATTTATCACATTGCAAGGTCATTATTATAATGCTACATGACAATTGGGCAATTTGATAATAAAGCTATATTTAACGCGGTGCGAGGGCGGGGAGGGAAGTACGCATGGCGTGACACGCTTTGGCCAATCAGAGATCGCCATTCAGCGTGCGACTCGTGCGGCGGACTTCAAGCGCCTTCAAGCTTCAAGATTATACAACGTATTAATGAATTAACTGAAAACCTGACACACCCCATTTAAAAAATTAAACAATAATATGATTAAAATATATTTTAAGTCGAAAAAATGTATACTTTAAAAGTTATTCAACATTAGTTTGTGGGTGATCTGTCTACGAAATTCCAAGCGCTACGCCCGCGCCTACCGGTTCGAATTTTTTTGCTGCGGGCGGCGTACGCGCCTAATATTGTATTATAAATAATTTAGACCTGGGCTAGTAAAAAAAAAACATAACCTACTTATATTAAAACATAGTGCGATCGATTTGCTAGTCGATTCTGAGCAAACTACTTTCTAGTTTTCAGTTAATTCATTAACACGTTGTATATCAAGATTATCAGCGTTTGCGAAGATTTGACGTCATGGCTGTTGGAGAAACAGAGAAATTGATTGTTCCAGTCAAAGACAATATGATTAGGTAGTTAGTTAAATGACAATAACAATAAAAAATAGGTAATTAAATATGTTTGTATTACTCTGCCCAAAAGGTGATGGGCAATATGTATAATGCCCGGTCAATTTAATTATTTGAATAATTATTATCAAATTGCACTCTCATATTGGGCATTTTTCATAATGACCGGGCATTATGTATACTGCCCAATTTATCACTTGGTCCATAACATATAAACTAAACATAATTTAACAGCTACATAATGAAAGCATCATTTCCTAGGTGGATTGGGGTGAAAGATGGTGCGCATGAACTCGTGATTTAAAAATAGTAAGATTTTGAATTTTGAATATTAAAAGGGAGCTCATTCCAAAGCCTAGCGGCTGTAGCAGTGAAGGATATATAAAAATTCCAAACTGGAAAGTGGGGCTCTGTGTTCATCACGCAAAGTCCACCCCGGGAATCGAACCCGGAACCTCTCGATTAGCGGGCAGGCATGGTGACCTACATTATGTAGTATATACGTACGTTGTGTTGTTTGGTTTGCACGACACAAGCTGTGTCATGTATGCGATCGAGTATATCCGTGTGTTTTGAAGTGTTATCTATTATTATCTATCCGGTAAATTATTTAAATGGGTGTGGATAACCAAATCCGGAAATACGAGGTAAGTATAACGAAAAATTCACAAATAAATCTTGAGGCGAATTTGTTAAAAAATTAAACTGATGTGCAGATTTTTTTGGACATAATTTTCTTAGCCGCAAACTAAAATAATGAAGCGAAATAAATAAATCGAAGCAGTTAATTGGGAAAAAGAGACACCTGTATTATTGCGCCATCCTGTAGTGTGGCTTATATGGATCAAATTCCGGGAAGTAGGTATGTTAAATGGCAAATAAGTATTACACATTAAGACACCCGCTTAAAGTGCTGTATACGCCACCCAACAAGTAAGAATACTCACGGTATACACTCGGTCGTAGATAGCTTTGTTCAGATCCCGAAAGTATGACGTCAGATACATACTCAAGCAGATCGGCAGTAAGTCATGGATCATCCATGTAATCATCATGTCCACATTCACCAACTATGATCAATTTGAAAAGTACTGTAGGTATTGAAGAATTTGCATTTATGATACGAGTGCGGAAAATAATAATTATGTGATAACCATTTTGAACTTATTATATTACATTATCAATAACGTTATCAGAGGAAATAAGAATAAATGTCAAGACATGAGACCAAAAGTTTTTCAATTTTAAAATCGAAATTAGCGTAGCAATGTTTGCCTTAGTTAGCAAATGGTTCCTCTTGCATTTTCTAATTTCTTCGGTGACCGCGTTTCTGTCTCTATGGTACTTTTTACATGTACATGTAAAAAGGAAAACAGACGTGTGGAAAGATAGGCTTTTTTTGTTTCTACGCTGGTTCCTATTTACAGGAACCAGCGTACTAGCCCATTTAAGAGCATATTATGCGCTGTAAATTTATAATTTAATATCTATAAAAATCAGAGATTCCAATATTTGTAGTTTTTGGATACCACCACCTCAGTTGTTAAATAAGATTGTTCATCTGAACATTCGTCATCGTATTATCAACATGATATTAAAATACTAACTTCTATACGTTACTATTTCGTTACAGAGAGATTAAACACGTTTAAAAGGAACGATGACACCAATTTTAACATAGGTGCCATAATATTATGTAACCATGCAGAGGCGGTCTTATCGCTCATAGCATCCCTTCCAGACAATATACGTTAGCTGTACTTTAGTTATTTAAATTTTTATACTGGGTTTCTAAATACTTTACTACGTACTTCATCGATGACAGCTATCAAAGTGTTGTAGGTCATTATGTCATAGACAAACGGTCCTCTACTTTTGATCGCAAACTCCACCACTTCGTCTGTCAGCTCGTCTTGATCCAAACAAATTTTCGCCAAATGGAAGGAAAATACAAAGTACACTATCTTTCTCACTGAAAACCAAAAAGTTATTGCACAATTTAATCTTTTACTTCTGGGTCACCGAGCTTCGCTCGTTGTGTATAGCGCCATCTGTTGTTAAGTAAAAAAACAACACTCATTTTTTATTTGCCTGAAAACACGGATAAAAAGACGTTTTCTAAAAATGAAACCTAGCTAGATAGATTAATCGCCCCCGAAACCCCCTGCATACTAAATTTCATGAAAATCGTTGGAGCCGTTTCCGAGATTCAAATTATATAATTATATACAAGAATTGCTCGTTTAAAGATAGTAGATACTAGATATCACTGATATACCCAAGATACACAGTCAGGGACGCAAAAATATCTACACAAACTAACCCATTTTAATTTAATTATCACCCCTATTTTCCTAACCTTAGTGGAATTTTTTTTCCAACTTTATATGGGATCAACTTTGAGGTATCTAATAAAAAAAGTATTATCAAAATCGGCTTACTCTGTAAAAAGTTAAGCGTGGTCACATAAAAATAAAATATGTACGCGTCGACTTGTGAACCTCCTCGTTTTTTCGTCGGTTAAAAATCACTTAAGAGAATGAAAATAATTTCTCAGACCTATCAAATATACCCAACCTTAGAAATCGGTCGAGCCGTTTCGAAGGGGTTGGATAACAAACACTGTGACACGAGAATTCTATACATTAGATTTGTAACATAGATGTCACATTAACATCTTAATGCAACTGTTTTAACCTGAGGTTTTAACCCTCTGCAACTGACGTGCCATTTCTGTCAACATTCTACTGACGTGTAGTCTGTCAGACTACCTTTTTCAGGACCTAATAAAAAAAAAAAATGCATGAATTTCTTTATATTTTTTCGTGGTCTTAACCAGTTTGTTGTGATGTTGTAAGATTACATAAAAGCGTGCAGTTTGTTTCATAATCAGTCGTGTTTATATCATCAAAATTTAGGAACATTTGGTATAGCCACAGTAATGTAAAAAAAAAACATTCAAAAAACATAAAATTAACCACACAAACATAACTGTTGCCCTCTTCTAGCATAAACGTATAAGAAAATAAAAACTAAAAAACATCGTTACGATACTATTTTCTAAATCAGTCTCAAATCTCTTATACTGACCTTACGTCTCCTGGACACCACAAGCTCTCTCTCTACACATATGCAAGCTGGATCAGCCGTCAGGCCACAGACGGCGAGCTCGTGCTCGCCCACGAAGGTACAGGACGAGACAGAACGATATCACGCGTAATGGCGACATGGCAACGTCAGGTAGTTTTTGAGGCGTCTATTAGACGTCACGTCAGTTGCAGAGGGTTAAAGCAAAACCAAAAACCCAATTTACTGTCTTCGTCTATTTAGCTAAATTGAAAGTTATAAACGTTACTCAAGGACCGATCACCTCTCGAGACATTGTCTGTTCCACTCATTGCGCTGGTAAATGAAGGAGACAAACTAAGACTTAAGAGCGTGTCTGGTTTGAGTAGCATTTATTATGAATACGAACCAAAAATCATTAGATACCTATGTGAAGTCTGATCTTCACTCTGTGATTTATCAAGTTTGTGTATATGATCTAAGGATAAATGAGGGACGTGTTCAAGAAGAGTATTTTGTATTCGAGTCTATTTTCAATTAGTGTCCAAATAAAAAAAAATTGTGACGAAATTATCTGTAAAAAACATATTTACGAAAAGTTACTGATTCTTTGAAGTGAGGTATCACACTCTAAGTATGAATGCCACGTCAATTTCCTTTGTAGTGCCGCTGATGCGGTAAAAAAACAAATGCAATGGACATTTGCGTTAACCCCCTTTTTAATTTAAGGGTTTTCTTTGTGATTTATCAGTGTTTTTTTTTTTCAGTAATTTGTAGGTGTGAATTACAGAAGTCTTGAATAAGTTCCCCATTTAAAATAACATTAAATTACATTTTGTAAAATGAAAATCTTTACCAAAACCCAGCAATGCAGTGATGAGTAACAAGCCCATGCATGCGATGTGCGTTCTCTTAGATGATCTTCTTATTTTTACTAAACGGGATTCTATTTCTGCAGCTTTTCTCATTAATTCTGGTAATGTTTGCGCGAACCAGAATAGGATGATAAAACTGGAAAATCCCCCGGCCGTATATACAACTGCCGCTGAAAAACAGAAGACAGGTTTAGTAGGTACCTACGTTAATTTGCGCAAAAAATTACTTTCTAGACATCTTCAACAATCGACAACGAGAGGCAAATATTGAAAAATATATTTTTTGGAACAAAGGCACAGTTTAAAAGCTAAAAAACACGTTTCAATAAAAAAACCGGACTAAAAAGTAAAAATAATTTTCAACATCCACAAAGTACGTCAAACGTTAAGGGGGGAAGGAGTCGTTGAAGTGTGACATTGTGTGACAAGTTCTAAGTTTCGTGACGTCACATTTCAAAATCTTATATATCTATTAATTAGATTCCTCAGCCCATCCTTTTTCACACAGTGTCGCACTTCGTCGATCCTCTCCCCACTTAACGTGTGACGTACTTTATAAATGTAGGTACTTTATTGTAGAAAAGCGTGGAGTGCTTTTTGAGATATTGCATTATAATATATTCATAATGACTCTAATTTTACCACTATCTATAGCAATTGCAAAAATATTTATAGCAATTGACATCAAGCACCCACTTTTTTCTAGAAAAAAATTCCTTTTTTGTTAATCTTAAGTGTGATTAAATATAAATGTATTAATATCTGGTTCACCGAACTTCACTCGTTGTGTATAGCCCCATTTAAAAAAAGCGTGGGTTGCTTGACGTCAATTATTATAGTTATTTTACTGAGAAATATTGGTAAAAGTAGTCAGAATATAAATCGACGTTAAGCCGGAATCGGGTGATAGGACAAATCATAATAGTTACCAGAGAAATATAAAAAAAATCTTAGTCGTGTATTTTTTAAACTACAGTAATTTTTTTTTTTCCAAAATTGTACAGCCTGTGATTGTTTTTTAGCTCCTTTAGCTACAAATCTTTACTTTTTTTGAATTTTTTTTTGTGTAATATTGAGTAGTGCTTGTGTAACCTGTTGTTTTGAATTTTAAGCTAACTGATCCAACTTAGAAGAAAATAATAATTATAATAAATTTATTTATTCAAGCAAATAAGACTCACTAGTGTTAGTAATAATTTTACTTACAAACTATGTTAGAACAAGAAAAAAGTTAGATAAGATTGAAATTTCAGACAAGTTCACTCACCGCATCAGCACACGCACAAACGCCCTACTGAGCGGCGAGTCAAACTTGCCCGCAATCACCTGCAGTATACTGTTAGGGCTGCCCCGCAGCCTGTTCAGGAGAGACGCAGTGCGCTTTCTAATGATACCATCACGTTTATCCGAACCAAGAATGGAAAATTAATACTTTGCCGAACTTTAACTGACTGTACTTAAAAAAATGTACCACTCCAGTTTGGAAAGTTAGCATAAAGTTGTCGCATTTAGTAAGGATTCTAAAATGGTATAGCATTTGCTACATTATATCTTAATTACAGGAAAAAAAAATTCTTCGAGAATCCCAGTTTTGAAAAAAAAAATTTTATCTACTAAAAATGATTTTAGTGTAACCAGAGCTTGCCTTGGCCTGACAAAGACTCTAGTTTAAGTGAGAGGAAGAATCATTCCATGAAGTGTGAGTTAGGCAGATAGTGACGCTTTAGAGTCACACTTTTTCTTAAATTTAGGATAAATTTTCCTTAAGTTTAAAATTAAACAACAATTATTTGGATGCTGAGATATAAAAGGTGATCAAATTGCTTTCCTTCAGCTGCAATACAAGCTCGATATGTTGGTTATCAGACGGACAAATCTTGCCTTGTTGACAAATTCAGCTGCTTCAGTAATTCTTTGCCGAAACTCGGCTAAATTTTCAATTGGCTTTGAGTATAATTTCTCTGTCACTGCTCCCCATTAAAAAAAATTAACGGGTTTGGATCCGAGGAACGGGCTGGCCACGAGATCATACCAGATTGCTCTATCCATCTGCCCGGATATTCTTCATTGAAATTTTCTGTCACGGAGTGGGTATAGTGAACTGGGCAGCCATCTTGCTGATACCACATCTCTCTGTAAATACTTAATGGCAGTTTTCAAGTAAATCAGGTAAATGGTTTTGTAAAAAATCTAAATAAGTTTCAGCATTCCAGACCTCTGGCAACTCAATAGGTCCTATGACTTTTCCGTTTAAAACATTCCGCTCCACATGTTTATTTTAAAGCGATATTGAGATCTGTCTTGTCTCATAAAATTTGGATTCTCTACGTGCCACTCGTGTAAATTATGTAGATTCATGTAACCGTCTTTTTAAATGTCGATTCATCCATCCACAATTTTTTTCTAAGAATTGCGGGTACGGGTGGTACTCATGTTTTTGTATAATTCGGGGAGCTGTACTTTTGGGTACTCCTGTGCTTTCCTGAATTGCACGTACCGAAGTGCTTGGGTCTTCTTCAATTGCTTGTTCACTTTGTCCTCGTAAGGTAACGAACTTCTTCCTTCACCATGTACTTGGTTTGGAAGTTGACCCACAGTATAGAGTAGACGGTGCACATTTATAAAAACTCGATGATCTGGATAGCGATCAGCATTTGGGTATCTTTCGCGATACAGTCTAGCCGCAGCACTAGCATTGCCTCTGCATTCCCCATAAATGAAGTGCATGTTTGCATATTCCTGTATGGTGTACACAGACATGGTGGCAGTACATAATCACACAATAGTCCAGAGGAAAGTCAAGGTTGTCGTTAAAAGATCGAAACTGTCCAAATCCAATTCACATGTAAACAAGTCCAATAAGCAAAGCAAAAAGTGGTAAGTACGAAATAACACGAACGAATACGGATAGATGCTTTGTAAACGAAGGAGCGTAACGTACTGATCTACATTGCGTGTTCCGAAAAACTTGCGTCACTATCTGTCTCGCTCGCACTTCATAAAATGACTTTCTGGGTATTTAACACCATTAGCGTCACTTTCTATCTTATTCATCTATTAGCATCTGAATCAAAATCATCACTATCTGTCTCACTCACAGATTTTATGGAATGATTCTTCCTCTCACTCAAACTAGAATCTTAGTTATGTTCAAGGCAAACTTTGGTTACATTAAAATCATTTTCGTAGATAATTTTTTTTTTCAAAACTGGGATTCTCGAAGAAAACTGTAATTTGTAAAGACATGGAAAAGCCCTATTCAATAATTATACCTGTTCTGTACTAATAATCGTATATTTCACTGCCACACCAGTAAGGTCACACAATGATCTAATTCGACATAATTAACATAAAACTCAACTTTAACGTGCGTAACAGCAGACAAGCAATCGGCTCTCCAAACGTCACCCTGATGACAGCAGAGAATTGTCATAACATACTGACATTACTGTTGCCCTATTCACAACTCACTTGTGTTATTACTGGGTCACAAATCACAATTCAACTAACAGAACTAACACCGCTTCGGAAAGTGTTATGGCTGAGGAGAAGAAGCGGCGCAGGAACCTCAACAGCAACACTATAATCTCAATGATGACTCCAAGCCTCCAAGCCTCCAAACCTCTGAGCCGCCGTAACCACAAACCCCATAACGTTGTCTCTCGCCTAGCGAGAGACCTCCTCTTGTTACAAATTTAAAAAATACAAAACTAAGATTTTTTTTAATATTTTTCTGGCAACTATTATGATTTGTCCTATCACCTGATTCCGGCTTGACGTCGACTTCTGGGACATCCTGTATAATACCTCACCTGTACCTCACGCTTTTCTGTAACAATACACATTATATTCTTTTTTAAAATACATTGAAAATTATTTTCTATTTTTTTTTTAGTTTAGTTTTCTTTGAGGTGTGGTTTTTAGTTTTTTTAAACTATTATTTATATTTAATTCAATTAACGATTATAAAACTTGTGTTTCAGCTTTTTTAACAATAATTTATTAAAGTATTGTGTGCGTCTGTTGCCTTCCTTGGAGGTTGTAACCGTTTCTCACGCTCCATCTCAATTTTTTTTATTGATAAGAGTATTGATATTTCGATATTCGTTACATGCCATACATTAGCATCATTGTCATTAATATTAAATAATTGCACATTATCAATAAACGTAAATGTACTTGGCGCTAGACACTGATCATGTCTCTAGAATTCTAGATAGTGAATCCAGCCAGTAGTCATAAATTTAGCTGCGCACGGCTTAGCACATGCCTTAGTTCTCATGCGTTCATATACAGAAGGACAGCTTCAAATGGTGATAAGGTCAAGTGTACAACGATTGGAAATATCGTGGCTATATCTAAGAATTGGCCACATTATGATGTGACCGGCCATATCATATAACCACTGGAGCATAATTCTGAGTTAGGTTAGGTTTGTACTGCTAGCTGACCAAACTACGCGTGCCGAGCGAGCGTGCCGCAACAGCAAATATTTTGTATTGCGCAACTATCGGGCGGTAGCGTAGGGCTCAAGTTGATATGCTCCGACACACACACACAGCAGTGACAGCCTGCATCGCTACCACCTCGAGGCTCACCGCTGCGTCGCGGCGGGGCGTGGGGAGGCACGAAGTTGACGGAAGGTGGAGAGTTTCAGGTTTCTTAATACTAGTACTCGTGAATGTAACCAAAAAATGTGCTCACATAATACGCCAATGCTGAATGGGCTTTCAAAAAAGAAATAAACATTCAGACTCATCATCCACAAATGGCCAATAAATGTGAATAAACAGTACAGACCGTAGAAGGATCTCACATTGAACCTGAAAACATGGTTATCACTTTAAATCCAAATTGCAACAACTCTTATAAAGAATGAAGAGAAGTTATTGCGGTAAAAATTCCAAGTTTTCGTGCATGATGTACTACGTAAGTACCTGACGTTCAGAGGGCATCAAAAATAGACCTATTAGTAATATTTTAAGAAAGAACAAAAAATGTATCACTGCTGTTTTTAATTTATGACCTAGCGAGTTCTTTTCAAAGACAAAATCATTTTATTAGTGTCGTCATCTACATTGTACTCATCATTATCATCATCATCATCATCATCATCGTCATCGTCGTCAAGAAGCGTACTTGCAGAAACCTACAATATTCTTTTGGACCCCTGCATTTTGAATTATAATAACTGATCGTTCCTGATTATAATCTTTAGTAACAGACTCAGACCAAATAAGAAGTCAAGATGGAGCGCTGTCAACAAAAAGTGAAGCCGGTTTCGTAAACATATTACGAGGATTTAGTGAGTGTTGCCGTGGAGTAAAAATGTATCCATAATACATTTGTGTAGAGTAAAAAAGGAATAAGCAGATAACAGCAGATAGTTATCTGCTATTGTAAAGATAGCTGACTAACTGATGATGATAACATAACGCAATGTAACTGAATGTAGGCATGACCAAGACTATTAGCTGAGCGACACATTTAGAACGAACTAGAAACTATAACAATTAATTGCACCAACATAGAAGTTTTACAGCATACCAGATATCCATAGGGAATACGGAGCAGTGCCTGGGACTTGCGACCCAGGTGTAGGTTTAATGGCTACCCTTTCCAATGCATCAACGCTCACCTCCACTGCCCGTGCTCCCGACTTACGCAAACCTCTGGAAACAATTAGATGACACAGCACACGTAATCACTCTAGATTGATACGACACTATAACTGCACTGAACTAAACACAAAGTAACCGTGAACCGTCGCTTACGCATACCCGCATTTTATATCAAGTTCTAACAAAGACGAGTCGGGCAATGGAGTGGAGCGGGGGAACTTACTTACTACCACTGCTACTCGACGGCGGGAAACAACAGTTAATTTTAATAAAACTACCCTCTCGTCGACACATATAATATATTATTGTTCAAGTACTAGCAGGATGGATGGATAAGTAAATAGAAAAGTAAGCAATTTTTTTTATTGTATTATTTAACAGTTGTAGTATTTATTGTTGAATTTAAGAGGTAGTATGTGAGTATATATATTGCGACTAGAGAGGGCAAAAAAAGCAATTGGTTTTATTTTAATGGCCTCTTTGTTATTTCTTGCAAATTTCTTGAATTGCCGTTTACTATCCACCGTTTAAGATTTTTTTTTTCAATTTAGAAATATGGTGGAAACGAAAAAAATTATTTAATTTCGTCATCTTCAACATGTATTGAACAAACTACGCTGCGCACCGTTGGATTCCACGGTGGCTCATTCCGGCTAAGTGGAATCACTTCTATTCACTTCTCGTTAATGTCTTTATTTCGGATCGGAAACGTTAAAAATATAGGTTTTTGAAGTGATGATAAAACATAGAAAAAAATTTAACACCCATTTACACTTACATTAATTGTATTAATATTATAAGTAAAAATAGAAATAGGTAAATGAACTTGTTACATTACGTTTCGCATCATATTAATAACTTACCTAATAGCGGGGAGTATTGTGACGCTCACTAGTGGCAACACTTGTGGAAGTTGTGGAGGTTTTGTGTTCCAAGTTGTCTTAAATTAATAAAATTGTTATTTTATTAAAAATATGGTTCTATCCTGCTTTTTATTTCTCCAAAATTAGTTTTACACCCTTTCACAACACAATGCGGCATTTTTTTCTTTAACAATTGCGAATTATAATAGCGTGCTACTCCACGCGCCGGGATAGCTCGACTGATGTACACGCCGAGGCATAGTTTTATCGGCTTCACTTTTTTGTTGACAGCGCTCCGTCTTGACTTCTTAAAGGTCACTTTTAAACCGACTTCAAAAAAAGGAGGAGGTTCTGTGCTCGGCTGTATGTGTATTTTTTTTACACACAGATAATACATCTAGATATTTTTGAATTTAAATTATTATGTTTAAGCACAAATCTCTGGACGTGATAATTTTTCGGTAAAATGGAAAACAAAAATGCCCAGACTGACGAATAGTCGCTAATAGGGCTCACTTCGCTTGCCCTGATAATATTATGAGCATTTTTCCCTTTCGGACAAAATCGGTATTTTTTTCGCTTTTTAGCGTACTTTATGCATTTTTGTGTTTTTGAAGTCGGTTTAATTATTTTGGAATTTACATGGCAACTCCGAAATTAACTCGGATGAGACCGCAGGGAACAGCTAGTAAAAGTAATGAGCCGTACCTCAGCGCGCGTATGTCGGGCCCGTTGAGCCCCTCCACCGGGAACGCGCCGAGCCACCGGCACAGCCGCATCGTGTACTGCACACAGCTGTACATCTCACATCTAACCTCTTTACTGACGTCCTCTTCAGTTTCCATAGTTTACTGCTCTAATTTAAAAAAAAGCACAGCAACGGCAACGGAATATTTTTTCCTAAAATTGGTGTAATTATAAATTATCTTTTCTAATAAAAAAAAAAATGTACTTATGGAATTTAACTACCTATTGTTTCTAACAGTGCAGTGTAAAATGCTAATCTCGGCAACTACTGGTTTGAATTGAAAAAGTTTCTTTGGGATAACTCCAACATTCGTAAACAACTGGCAAATAATCTTGCAACAATGACGCGTTGAATGAGATAAATAGACTGAGAAACCTGTCCAGCGATAACTAAAAAGTAAAAAATAAAACTTTTGTAAAACAAGCTTTTATTTAAATGCACTAAAAAGGATAAAATAAACATTTCCTTTAAAACTTTTACTATCAACCTATAACGTCATTACAAAATGTATATGATACTATAGCTGTGTAGTTTTTTATTTTAATTTATAGGATTCTTAATATAGCGGAACTCCTGCCGGACCTCCGGTATCAACGTGGGTGCAACCGTATGGGGTCGACTAGTGTATAATAAATCTACACTAATATTAAAAAGGAAGAAATATTTGTTTTCCTTTTGGTTTTTTTTACAATTTAACTCAAAAACTACTGAATTAATTTCCAAAATTCTTTCACCGTTGAAATTCTACATTATTCCTAAGTAACATAGTATATATTTGAATCGGGAATTCTTGAAAAATCTCCAAAATAACCGTGGGCGAAACCGCGGAGAACAGCTAGTATAAAATAAATTAATAATATGAGCAATATTTATAAATGGCTTCAAAATAGAAAGCAGGACATGGTGGTTCTCTTAAATAAGTACGGATCGATGGTTTCTACGAACGATCCCGGATCTGAAACCTGAAGTTTAGAACTTTATTTCATTGACAAAAAGCTAAAATTGGACGAATTTGACTTTGACTTCAGACATACGTAGGGACCTTCGGTATATGAGGGTCAGGAGAAATTGTGATCAAAGTTAACCTTTTTTAAAATAATACGACCTCCAGCGTGTGTCCGAACCGAATGCGATTAAAAGTGGGACTGATACAATAAATAACTGTATCGACTAACTATGATTGACATTGCTTTATGTTTTTACGTTGTTGCGTTTATTTGGACAATAAATTGATTAACAATATTTGGTTCGGTTTCTTTACTTGTTTGTTTAAAAAATTTAGTCATAAATCAGATTCAATCTATTATATCCTACTAATAATATAAATGTAGAAGTGTGGATGTTTGGATGTTTGTTACTCAATTAAGCAAAAACGGCTGAACGGATTTGGATTAGGTACATTTGGCATGCACGTTGTCAGGGGTAGGTACAGAGAAGGACATAGGGTACTTTTTATCCCGGAATTCCCGCGGGAACTCCGAAATTACCACGGGTGAAACCGCGGGGCAGAGCTAGTTATATATAAAATCGTGGCGTTTTGATGATATTCTTACCTACCTACCTAGGGGCGTCCCTTGCAGTGTGGCCAGCTGCGATCATCTATACATATAATAAAATTGTAACAGGTCAATGTCTGTACATGGGAGATAAATATGAAAAAATAAATTTATGCGACTTTATGAGTGATATAGAAGCCAAAAATACCGTCTTTAGGATTTTCGTCTGTCTGTCTGTCTGTATGTTTGTATTCGTGCTACGTAAAAACTGCTGCACCAAATTGAATGCGTTTTCTTTTTGTATTGCTAAGGGTCTAACTTAGATACTCATGTTTCGATTTTTTAGAAATTCCATCTAGAACTCGAGATATTTAAAAAAATGCTGGTCATCCTAATCCTACTAATATTATAAATGAGAAAGTGTGGATGTTTGGATGTTTAGATGTTTGGATGTTTGGATGTTTGGATGTTTGGATGTTTGGATGTTTGGATGTTTGGATGTTTGGATGTTTGGATGTTTGGATGTTTGGATGTTTGGATGTTTGGATGTTTGGATGTTTGGATGTTTGGATGTTTGGATGTTTGGATGTTTGGATGTTTGGATGTTTGGATGTTTGGATGTTTGGATGTTTGGATGTTTGGATGTTTGGATGTTTGGATGTTTGGATGTTTGGATGTTTAGATGTTTGGATGTTTGGATGTTTGGATGTTTGGATGTTTGGATGTTTGGATGTTTGGATGTTTGGATGTTTGGATGTTTGGATGTTTGGATGTTTGGATGTTTGGATGTTTGGATGTTTGGATGTTTGGATGTTTGGATGTTTGGATGTTTGGATGTTTGGATGTTTGGATGTTTGGATGTTTGGATGTTTGGATGTTTGGATGTTTGGATGTTTGGATGTTTGGATGTTTGGATGTTTGGATGTTTGGATGTTTGGATGTTTGGATGTTTGGATGTTTGGATGTTTGGATGTTTGGATGTTTGGATGTTTGGATGTTTGGATGTTTGGATGTTTGGATGTTTGGATGTTTGGATGTTTGGATGTTTGGATGTTTGGATGTTTGGATGTTTGGATGTTTGGATGTTTGGATGTTTGGATGTTTGGATGTTTGGATGTTTGGATGTTTGGATGTTTGGATGTTTGGATGTTTGGATGTTTGGATGTTTGGATGTTTGGATGTTTGGATGTTTGGATGTTTGGATGTTTGGATGTTTGGATGTTTGGATGTTTGGATGTTTGGATATTTGGATGTTTGTTACTCAATCACACAAACACGACCAAACGGATTTGGATAAAATTTGGCATGCACGTTTTCGGAGGTACAGAAAAGGACATAATGTACTTTTTATCCCGGAATTCCCGCGAGATCTCCGACATTAACGAGGGTGAAACCGCGTGGCACGGGTAGTCCCTACTAATATTATAAATGCGAAAGTAACTCTGTCTGTCTGTCGGTCTATCTGTCTGTCGATCATCGTGAAATTTTGCATGCACGTTGTTAGGGGTACAGAGAAAGACATAGGGTACTTTTTATCCCGGAATCCCCGCGGAAACTCTGAAATTCACGCAGGTGAAACCGCGGGGAACAGCTAGCCCTATCCATGTGTTGTGTCAAATAAAGTTCTTTCAATTTCAATTTAATTTCAATTTCTACTCAATTTCAATTTCAATTCAATTTCAATTAGTAAGCAATATAATATCTTCACTAGAATTAGTCGCTCAGTGAGTAGCTTGGCTCTTAGCAATAAGCGAAGCTCCTTGTAGTGTGGCCTTAACCTCACATAATTGTAACGGGTCAAAATCAAATTATGTTTGTTTGCAAGCGCTCGTCAGGCAGCGACTCGGTCCCTACGTGGCAGGTGGCAGGCGCCCCAACTATGAAAACAACGATCGTTATCGGTGATAAATTACACGATGACTCGTTTAGAGAGTAATAAATAACTAAAAAAATAAATGATGGACATACTAGCTGTGCCCCGCGGTTTCACCCGCGGTAATTTTGGGGTCCTCGCGGGAATTCCGGGTTAAAAGTACCCTATGTCTTTCTCTGTTCCCCTGACAACATGCATGCCAAATTCGATCTAAATCCGTTCCGTCGTTTTTGCGTGATTGACACACATTCGAACATCCAAACATCCATGATAAGCTAGCATAGCAGGAAGCTAGCGTTCAGGAGTTCCAGCAGTTGTAGTCGACCGATGGTACGCATACGCAGTGCGTAGCAATATTATGCACTTGGGTACGGCCGGTTTATTTATGCATTTTGGGAAACAAAATGGCTGCTGAACAGAAGTGAAAATATCGAACAAATAACGCGACAAGCGTCCACTCGCTACGACCTCCACTGACCTCCACCGGTCAACAACCTTCTTATTCTTCTTCTTTACTAATGGCGTCTATAATTATAATTTGCCAATGACAATGTTTCTTAATAATAAAAATCTCTTCATCTACTTCTTCAATTATGGCGAATCGCCAATGACAATGTTAGATTGTTCCCCAAGTTAAAACATGGCTCTATTGAAAGTCAGTTTCCTGCTCAGCGTCCAAAATAGATGCTGAAAAGTGACTGAAATAACGAAGACAAACGTGACACGCGTGTTTTCAGTACGGCCTTCACTCGTCAACAACCGTCAACAACCTATCGCATTTAATTTTGCCAATAAAAACGTTTAGTAATTTAAATAACGTAGGTACCTATATGAACGTATATATTACTAGCTGTCCCCCGCGATTTCATCCGCGGTAATTTCGGAGTTCCCGCGGGAATTGCGGGGGAAAAGTTCTTTGTAGCAGTTCCCCGCATTAATTCCGGAGTTCCCGCGGGAATTCCGGAATAAAAACTATCCTATCTTTTAAGAGAATCACTCCGATCCGACCGCGCCGGCCGGCCGCGACTAAACTAAGCACGAGCCGCAAGGGCAGCAGTTACCTACCTACATTTATTCGAATTATTTCGTAGCCTGATTGAGTAACAAACATCCAAATATCCAAACATCCAAACATCCACACTTTTACATTTATAATATTAGTAGGATGCCCAGCATTTCTTTTTAATATCTCGAGTTGCAGATGGAATTTAGAAAAAATCAAAACATGAGTATCTAAGTTAAACCCTTCTCAATACAACAAAAAAAACCGCATTCAATTTGGTGCCGCAGAATACAAATATACAGACAGATAGACAGACAGACAAAAATTCTAAAAACGATATTTTTGGCTTCTATATCACTCATAGAGTCACCTAAATTTTTTTTTTCTTATTTATCTCCCATGTACAGACATCGACCTGTTACAATTTTATTATATGTATTTATAGATGTTATGTTCAACTAAAATTATTTTATACTTTTTAGAATGGCAGTTCTCTTCTCTATATTTCTATATAGAAGAGGAAAAACTACTAGCTAAACTACGTTTATCCACAAAACGAAAAAGATGCAATTTACTTTGTAAATCAAAAACATAACCAATAGAACGGGAGCTCTTGATGCTACATGGGGATTTACTCGAGCGTTGTTTAGATTTGGGACCCATTGGGTTTTGAAGATTGTAAATTCCTTGCTTTGTAAAAATTAATGAATACATAAATAAAAAAAATATGATTTTTTTTAGATTACTTAAGTTGATAAATAAAATGCAGCGAAAATTGCATTAAAATCAATAATATTTTTTTTTAATAATAGGTACACTCAGAAAAAAATAAAGTAAAACAACAAAAAAAAGTAAAACAGTCACTAATATAAAAAACAAATTACGCGGTATATAGATTCACAGTTCCATACAAATTTTCCAACAAAAAAACATCTTCCGACATCAAAAATATAAAAACCTACCGATATAATCCATAACAACCCAAACGGTAGGCTTGGCACCAACTTGAACTGATCAGTGATCAGTGGGTCGGTTCAATACATACTACATATTTATAGAAATAAGTTTTACCTAACTACCTTTACCACTTATTTTTGAAAGTCGGTTAAAATTACATTAAAATGAAAGGTGTACTAGTTACTACCTATAGCTTGATGTAATACTTGCCTGGAACTTATTTTAATATTCATTTTAACCGACTTCAAATAAGGAGGTTATCAATTTGACACGTTTAATGCCGTTTTATCCTGTGATGACGTCATGGCGATGGAAAGTAGTGTGAGGACGGTGCGAGAGTGTGATAGAGAAAAAGAGAAAGGGAAAGCAAGCCAGAGTGAGGAATACATGTTTCACTGCAGCATCTGCAGCTGCTCGTTCTAAACTTTATAGATGATTTTTGTTTCTTCGGCTCGTGGAAATCGGCAGATTATATTTTTCCCGCTATCCTTGAGTTATTTTACTTCCAAATGTAAAAAACATCAACCGCGTTCGAGAAAATCGAGATGACGGTTTTTTTTTTGCAAGTTTGTGATCCTTTTTAAACTCCCTTACGTCATGTTCAAATCGCAGATTATTCATTTACACAGTTTTCAGCATGTAGTTAACCTACTATGTCTTAATCTGATGCGCTCGAGTATTTCCGGCTATCGTTTTTTTTTATTATTCTGATCGGTTATTCTAGATGCGCCCCTCTGTGTCGAGGGCCTTTATTCGGTGGAGGTGCAAGATATGCCCCTTATGTTAATCTTACGCGCTTTAGTAAATCCATAAATTTCGTCTTGGACTCCCGTACTACAACGCAGTTAGGTAAAATCAACAGGTAAGTAGATACCTACAGGTAGGTGCAGAAAAAAATATAGGGTAGTAAGTACTTTTATCTCGGAATAACCGGGAGATCTCCGAAATTAACGTGGGTGAAACTGCAGGGAACAGTTAGTAATCAATAAAATTACCTATTCGTAGGCTTTTTTCATGATATTATTTGTGTAACCCTAATTAACCTTTCAATATCGATCGCTATATCGATATTCTCCACCCTAGGCTATAATAACATCGATAACACCTCGACATCGACCTACCTACACTACACAATGCTCCTACCGGGCCCTGCCCCCCGACCCGTATCGTGCGATAGAGAGACTTGCAGGACCTAGAGGCGAGTGCCTACTTTTTCCTTCTGAAATATTGTTTCGGGCCAAACCTTTTCTACCCCCCTAAACCTTCACTAAATGAGACAATTTTGGTGTCATTCGATTCAGTACACCTTAATCTAGGGCTGTACGTTTTTCTAATTTAGTAATTCAGTTTAGTTTAACTTTAATAAATTAAAAAGCTCGAGGAAGATTTTTTGTAAAAAATATGGATTTTGAGATGCTAATAACTTTTGTTATAAGCAATATTTCTTTAAAATCAAAACGTACAGCCCTAGTTATCCAATACATCAATAACATGTAAAAAAATCATCAAAATTGGTCTATGTTTAAGGGGAGATAAACGGTTTGGCTTTTTGTATGAAAATTTGCACGCACACGATCGTCTTAAGTTGGACCATAAATTATAAATGGTTACAAAATTTTATCAAATTCCGTTCAGTAGTTTCGAAGTCCATCGCGGACAAACAACGTGACACGTGATTTATATATATCAAGACAAGATTAAGAAGATAAGATAAGATGACATTTATAATTATAGTCAAAGAGTATAAATAATCACTCATGGTATTAGGCTAAGAACAAGGTATTAGGGCGCACCGCCAATGACGTTATTTCTTCTCATCCTTTTCGGTTATACACTCTTTGCTCTTTTCTGTCTCAAAGAGAATATAATCACTACAAGTTATTCTTCTGAGCACTACAATCTGTCTCTCCAAGCCTTAAGACTGTCACTTCGCGAAAGTATATTCAAAAGAAAAAAAAGCATATCTCTAAAAAGGTTTTGTTATGTTCGTTATGCAACATTATATCGAAGCTTTCCATGTCATTGCCCTGAAGTCTTTAAATGATGATAACTTTTTTGCCCTACGTCCTATTTTAATAAAACAAAGCCTATATATAGCTCCAGGCTAAGCTTAATTTACCTGTGAAAACCGCATGACAATCCATTCAGTAGATGCGGAGATTATCCCGAACAGACAGACAGACAGAAAGAATTTTAAAAACTTTTTTTTTGTGCTTGGTTACTCTTCTTTTATCACCCCTCTCAATTTTAGATAAAAATATTATATAAAATATAGAATCGTGGATTCTACTCTTTTATTATATCAAAGATATAGATAGAAGATAGTTATATAGAAGAAGATAGATAGAAGAAGGTATAGAAGAAGATAGATAGAAGAAGATAAGGGCTGTCAAAAGAAACGATGTTGGTGCTTCAACGTTCATTTATTAGGTGGTATTAAGTGGAAAAGTTTTAGCGAACAATAGGTATCTCTATAATGTGTAATACATACATTTATTTCCATACTACATTTGACAATACCAACAGATTTAAAAAAAAAAAAAATTAAGAATCTAATAGTCCACCATAGTCCACCAATTGGTGTGAGTTTCGTTATTTCCGCAGGAACTCTGTTAAAAGTAGCTCAAGGTCACCATAACCACCAGTGAAAGTTACGGCAAAATCGATCTAATCGTTTCGGAGAAGAGCCGCAAAGAACAGATAGAGAAAAATTTAAATCATTTTTTGTTTTCTGATATAAGTACCGTATATGCTTCCACAACTATCTAGTAAAAAGCTGTTATTTTTACATTCAAAACAGACGCTTTAGTTTTATTTATAATAATTAATGTCCATTCATGCTATTAATTCTATTCCTGTCTGTGCTTGGTACGTTTCATGAAATTCAGATGACGTAATGGCGTTCGAGATAGATTAGTGGAAATTAGGATCATCCTAGTTTTTAGTAGATTACTTACTACAAAATTACCAACCAACGATTAAATATACGTATAAATACGTATTTTTGTCTCACTTTTACTGTTTTTTTAACAATACAAACATTATGTTACCTTAAAATACAAAGTCAAACATCCAGTAATTAAACAATTTCTAATACAATGACAGAGTGTTGCTAATTTATTTAATGATAACAATTTCTTTTACAATCATCAGACAGAATGCATTTTCTGTAACTTTTCGAATAGTATCCACTCTAACTTTTATTAAAATCTATTTGTGACTCTTCACTGGATCTTCAACGCTATCGTTAACAAATCGGACTGCTAAATCTGTATCTACGAATAACTCTACTGATTTAGAGCTTCATAGCCATTCCTTTCTTCGTGTTCACTTCGAGAGCACCAGAAAACAGCATTCGCTGCTTAGCTGACTCTTCAAATTAGGGTCAAGGCTGGGCTGGTACAATCATATTGTACGAAGACCAGCTGACGATCGTGACGTGAAAAAGTGCTCTTCCATGGCTACAACTAATAAGAGGCGACGAGGAAGAGCACAAATCATTTGATCGCCGAGCGGCCAGCGGGATCTGAGGAAGCTGGCTCTGAAGAAGGAGGACGCTCACCAACGGCAAAAATAACGCTGAATAATTACAAAAGCTGGCCGCATGTGGCAGGGTGAGAATGAAGAAGAAGAAGGTCATTGCAAGTACCTGTGCAAGTTACGACGTAGTAACGTAACGATCAACATCCAAACTCCAGTTTACTAATAACAGTAGATTACACTTTAACAGTAGTTTACACATTTAAGTCAAATTGACGTATTTATCCAATCCAGTCGTTGCATTGTGCTTGGTGCTCAGATTTCCTAATTGAATCAAAACCAGCTCGTACGTCATAATGGCGCCGATCACCTGTGAAACAAGACAAAAAGTAACATGAAATGTTTAACAAGGGTTACAAATAAACTTTAACAGAAATAAGTTACTTTATTGTAAAGTCATCTGTTTAAAAGTTATGTATAAACTTTCAGACTCTCACATGAATGTATCGAGTAAAATGAAAGCGGTATAACAATGCACTGAACTGTAAATATAAAAACCGACTTCCAAAAACACAAAACTAAAAAGGTAAAAATAACGAAATACCGATTTAATCCAAAAGACAAAAATACACGTCATATTATTATTAGTTTGTGCTACCACTGATTGGCTTGAATTTGGTGCCAAGCCCGCTTGTGTTGCTCTGCTCACGACGAGGTCGTGGTGTGGGTGGACTAAGCACATCTACTTATCTAATCCATATTTGGTTTGTCATCGACTTCAAACCGATCAGTGATAGCACAAACCACTAATAATATTATGTGTATTTTTGTCTTTTGGATTAAATCGGTATTTTGTTATTTTTAGTTTTGTGTTTTTGGAAGTCGGTTTTAATTTTTTTGTTAAAATTTTGTTTGTTTGTAATTTTGTAATTTGTAATTTTGTTTCTTAGTTACAATGGCCTAATGTCGACTGCTCATCACCTTTTACAATATATTGCTTTTCCCGATGCAGGGACGTTAATTGTTGAAGAGTTCTCCTGGTACATCACCATCAGTTCTACTTCACCATATACATTGAGATGAGCATAAATCTTTTAGAAACCACATTAAAATAATCGAATCGGAACCTGTGAAATACCTATAATTTAGTAGTTCCGATGACCATCTGTGGTCTTCATCATCAATTCCACTATTTTGCTTTCCGAAAGCAAATGAACGATTTACTATAAAACATACCCAAATCGCTATAGTTCTGCCTACAATTTTGTGCCCATAAATTTTGAAGATTTCCCTTTATTTCTCCAAAATTCCATCATCAGATCCCGAATTGGTGGTAATGAGACCTAAGTGGGAGTACACCCTTTCAAACAAAAAAAGAATCATCAAAATCAGTTCACGCAGTCGAAAGTTATGAGATAACAAACATAAAAAAAAAAAACATTCGCGTCGAATAGGGATGTGGACTACTTTTGAAAATCAAAATTCTAATTAGTCCGTCAGTTAGAAAATAAAAAAATAATAGACACGTATTTTTCGCTGTTTCAAATAAAATAAAATAAACAGAGATATAAAGCGCATTAAAGTTTAGGGTGAGGGGGTCGTGACGTCACTAACCGCTAAAACCACTAAGCGGCGTTATTATTTGATTACTTAAAAAAATAAAAAATACAATATGTCCAATAATTTTTTTTATCTACAAGACGGACCAAAAAAGTTATTCAACACTAGCTATGCCCAGGATTGCCACCCGTACTATATTATATAGTATCGTACTATATTTCAGTCAATTGTACTATATATTATAGAAAAATAATATAGTACGAAAAATACTATATTTGGATGCCTAATTCACTGTCGCGCTTTTTTATATTAACTGTGACTGGTCTCGAACGCACCGTCAGTGCAGCACGGGGAATTTCCGAACAGCATACCCGGCAACAAAACGTCAAACTAGTGTTGTGTGCCGACGTGCCGGTAGTCAGAGAGGAGTGGAGACACAATTGATACAACAGACACAGGATTTTATATAGAGTTTATATTATAAACCAGATACTAGGTTATAATAACTACAATATAAAATATAGAATAACTTACGCGAGATCAACTTTATACGCGGGACCGTTCAGTATAACTGTAGTGGTCACTCGTAATTATCAGTAGGAACTAACTTACAATGAGGGCGAGGATGCGTATATGTAGTAGCATCATTTGGCTAATTAGGTAAACATCGTTAAAGAATCCAACATAATTTGGCTATTTAGGTAAACATCGTTAAAGAATTACGAGAAATAAACTATCGAGGGAAAGTAAACAATCAATCATTAATTTGTTGCTTCGTAATGGTAAACAAATAACTAATTTCTACATTACAATTCCATTATCAAATTTAGGTACATTACACTAGCAATAAAATTTGTAGATGAATGCTGCCCGATACATAATGATAACAAAATATTTTTATACTATTTTTTTCCCTGCATTTCCCAAAAGTACTATATTTATGCACATTTTTTCGGAAAAATACTATTTTTTTTCCAAAAAAGGTGGTAACCCTAGCTGTGCCCCGCGGTTTCACCCACGGCACTTTTGGAGTTCCCGCGGGAATTCCGGGATAAAAAGTACCCAATGTCCTTTTCTGTACCCCTGACAACGTGCATGCCAAATTTCATCCAAATTCGTGCAGCCGTTTTTGCGTAATTGAGTAACAAACATCCAAACATCCACACATTCACATTTATAATATTAGTAGGATGTCCATTGAGAACCTCCTCCTTTTTGCAAAGTCGGTTAAAAACTGGTACTCAACAGTACTAGTACTAGTCTTTTACAATTTATTGTTACATTGCAACAGAGCCATGCAAGAATAAATTATAAATGAAAGTCATTATGCTAATTTTTACTCAAACTTACTTGCAATATCAGGGGACGTGTCACATAAAAGAACACTCCGCTTTGTGCAACAGTTCGATATGTGATTTGTCGATGAAATCGTTGGATCTGGAACCACAAACAGACAAAATTGAAACAAATAACTTCACCTCTAATTGGGAAGAAAGAAGGTACCTGTACCTCTGAAGGCTTTCTCTATAAAATTAGTTGTTAAAGTAATCACACCAAAAACATTTTCATGTAAAATGATGCCAAGACGAGTCCATATGACGAGAACTGTCAAAAAGTTATCAGATCTCATGTAGAGCCAAGCTTATAACTCTACACACTTTAACTCTACAAGGCCTAACTTCTCAAACTCTACACCTTAGTCAAAATATGTGGCTTGGCCATTTCGCTCCATTCAAATGAGCGTAAGGTGAAAAAATTATCCACTGTTAATTACTATTCTGTTATACAATAGTTATTTGTGCAACAAGAGAGCAAAGTCATTTTTTGCTGCGAGTGCTGATTTTGAATCCTGAGCAAGCGAAGGATTCAATGATTGAATTACGAGCGTAGCGAGTGATTCTAATGTTGAATTCTGAGTGTGGCGAAGGAAGTGTTGTGGATTATGTTCAATAAATAAAATAAAAGTAAAATATAATTTGAATTAAAAACTACCATCTTCATCTTAATATTTTCAGACCCGTTAAAACATGGAGGTTGACACTCCACAAACGTTCAATCTGTACAGTACCTCAAGTCCATAAGCGGAAGCGGGCGCTGAATTCAGAGCAGGGATTGGCTTTATAGCTTCGTGGTTGACGTTGGCGATGAAGAGTAACATGGTGGCGACACGCAGCATCAGCAATACGACTGAGACAATGGAGTGTACTTCGTGCTCGGGACCGTCTATCGCGCTGCACACATCACAACACCGTTTATTTAGACAAAGGAAACAACTGCTAAACTCATGAGACTGAAATTTGTCAGGTAGGTAGTTCATAGGTAGGGAACATCAGCTAACAACGAGTTCCTCGGAGTTCTCACGTGAAATCCTAAGTTAACAACCTCACAAACTCCGGAGTTCCCGCGGGAATTCCGGGATATAAAGTACCCTATATCACTCAGGATCACTGCAGTTTCTTATGAGTGAAAGGATTTTTAAAATAGGTTCAGTAGATCTAGAGCTAGCCAGAAAGCCAGTTCCCATCCCCATGCCAGGTCGGCAACGCAGCTGCACGCCTTCTGGTGTTGCAGATGTCCATGAGCGGCGGTAATCACTTACCATCTGGTGTACCACTTGCCCGTTTTCCCCCTATGACATAAAAAAAAAATAGAGATTACCCCTACAAAGTTAGAGTGCAGCAGAGACGCGATAATTTCATTAATTGTTTCATTAATTAAATTATCTTGTCACCTCGAGTCGTACGTCGATGTCGTCGTTGTAGGTACTTACCGATCATAGTTTTCTTTTTCACAATCAAATATGACACCAGCATTATTTTCCCTGCGAACAACAGTAGTTATGATTCATTATTATGTTTTGTACATCTCAATAGGTAGATATTCTTTTAATTTTTGCATGAGCTCTGTGGTGTAATAAAGAGATATAGACAATAGACATACAGATAAAGAACATACATAGACACCATCTTTTCATCAATTCCCTGCCGACGACACCTTTCCGTATATAGACGAAAAAGATATCACCAAAAGATAAATGTCACATTCAAAAGTTAAATATAATGATTGCGTAATAGTACATTGTTATCCTAGGGGTGAAAGTAACTTATTTATATCGTATTTAGATCGAGGGACTAAATAAGTCTTTCTCCCGAGGATAACACTGTGCTTTTCATTACGAATGCAAGGAAAGTCAAAATAAAAATAGGAATTAGCTAAAGAAAAAAATGAGTGAATTTTATTTTACATAAATAAACCATTAGGTGTGCTACTGGCCAGTAAGTATGCTCCCTATGACATAAAAAAAAACTTGAGTTTCTGCAGTATCCAGCTGTCAGTTGAAAGCGATTCTCCCTAGGGCTGAAAAGGGTTACTTTCAACCCGCTTCTCAGGTCAAAGTCAAAGTCAAAGTCAAATCCTTTATTCAAATTTGGCCCATAATGTGGCTCTTTTTGACGTCAGTATAACTACAGCTACCATGACAGCACCCATAAAATATCCACCCCTCACAGCTTCCTAGTGCTATGGCTGAAGAGAAGAAGCTGCCAACAAACTCTTCAGCAGCACGCTGTCAGTTTAAAGTTACAATACAGATATATCTATAATATAATTAGTGGTAACTCAACTTGTAATTAATTATGTGAGAACAATGAGCCGTACCCAGCAATAAACTACCGTACAGAAACATTAGGAGTTAAACTAGAATTATCTATAATAGTAGACCAGACATGACCAGCACCAACTGACGGCACCCGTTCACGAGTATGACGTGCTCGTAAGCCCCGCCCCGCTCAACCATATTAGAGGGAACCGAGCGACCCGACTCACACGCCACCGCCAGCGGTACATTTGAGTGAGCATGACATATCTAGTCACTATCGTGTCAATGAAATTGATTCTTAATTTAATAAACAGGTAAGGCCGGTAATGGCTACATAGTGCGCACACAACTTTTTAACAAATCAATTAATATGACAACTATAGTCTAATATTGCCTGTCAAATTAAAAGTTCTATAAAATTAGTGTTCACTGATATTCCCATTATGTGAGAACAATGAGCCGCAGCCAGCAATAAACTATCGTACAGATACAGATACATTAGGAGTTAAACTAGGATTATCTATAATAGTAGACCAGACATGACCAGCACCAACTGACAGCACCCGTTCACGAGTATGACGTGCTCGTAAGCCCCGCCCCGCTCAACCATATTAGAGGGAACCGAGCGACCCGACTCACACGCCACCGCCAGCGGTACATTTGAGTGAGCATGACATATCTAGTCACTATCGTGTCAATGAAATTGATTCTTAATTCAATAAACAGGTAAGGCCGCTAACGGCTACATAGTACGCACACAACTTTACAAAAAGTCATTTAAAAAGTATAATCTAAAATCTGACCTTGCGCGTCAAATGAAAAAATAAAATAAAAATAGAAAAGAGCAACTCATTACCAAACGTTTGTATCATTTAAATAATCTTTTACGCTATAATAGGCTTTATCGCACAAAGTGCGTTTAATCAAGCTCTTAAATTTATTAATTGACAAATCAAACACATCGTTTGGCAGTTTGTTGTAAAAGCGTATACATTGCCCTTTGAAAGAATTAGAAATTTTATGCAGCCTACTAGTAGGCACAGTGAGTTTGTCTTTATTTCTTAAGTTATGATTATGTAAGTCACTGTTTTTCTTAAAGTTGCCTAAATTTTTGTGAACATATATATAATAAATTCTCGTATATGTACTGAGAGTATACAGTCATTATTTTAAACTCGCTGAATTTAGTTCTTAAAGACTCCCGAGGGCCCAACTTATAGATGGCCTGAACAGCTCGTTTCTGCAACACGAATATAGACTCGATGTCTGCGGCATTACCCCACAGCAGTATACCGTATGACATAATGCTGTGAAAATAACTAAAATAAACTAGACGTGCAGTATTAATATCAGTTATTTGACGAATTTTCTTAACAGCAAAAGCAGCTGAGCTAAGTCTGCCCGATAGCTTTTCTATATGTGGGCCCCATTGTAATTTTGCGTCTAGTGTTATACCCAGAAAGACAGTTTCATCGACCAGTTCCAAATCGTCATTGTTAAGTTTTACACTCGTTTTAACCTGTTTGACATTTTTTGTTACGAATCTAATACATTTAGTTTTACTGCGGTTTAGTAATAAATTATTAGCATTAAACCAGTGTACTATTTTAGAGAGAGCATTGTTCACATCGTCTATAGCCGATTGCTGTCTATTAACCTTAAATACTAAAGATGTATCATCTGCAAACAATACTATCTCATGGGTCTCCTTCACCAGATAAGGTAAGTCGTTTATATAGACAAGGAACAGGAATGGTCCTAATATAGATCCTTGCGGTACACCCATCATTACGGCAGATCCATTTGATCGCTTGCCGTTGACCTCAACCCTTTGGATCCTATCACTTAAATAGGAAGTAAGAAGATCCAAAGCCGCGCCTCTTATTCCGTAGTAGTGTAGCTTCCTGACCAAAGTTGTATGCAAAACACAATCAAATGCCTTGGACAAATCACAAAACACCCCATAAGCGTCGCGTGACTCCTCCCAGGCTTCAAAAATATTTTCAATTAATTTGATTCCTGCATCAGTTGTAGAGCGACCACGAGTAAAACCGAACTGTTTATGATGCAGCAAGTCGTTTCTATAAAAATATATGATAAGTTGGTCTAGCATAAGCTTTTCAAATATTTTACTAAATGTTGGTAGTACCGAAATTGGTCTAAAGTTATTAGGGTCCGATGTACTACCTGTTTTAAACAAAGGTGTTATTTTACTATACTTCATTAGGTCAGGAAACACACCACAGTCTATACATCTATTAAATATAATAACTAAATCTGGTGCAATAATTTCAATCAATGAATTTATAATCGTAACAGAAATCCCCCACAAATCGGCGGTTTTCTTAAGACTTATTGTCTTAAAAACCTTAAAAATATCAAATACACTTACATAGCTAAAATTAAATTCACTAGCACATTCTGGAACATTCGCCTTAAGAAGAGACTCCGAAATCGTGGTGGAAGAGCTTAAAGTGCTGGTTAAAGAAACTGGTATATTAGCGAAGAAGCTTTCAAACTCATTCGCGACTTCCAAATCTGACTTAATAACTTTTCCATTAACACATAACTTGAAAGTAGTATCATTAAATTTAGCTTTACTAGTTTCTTCATTAATTACTTTCCATGTAGCCTTAATTTTATTATTACTATTTTTGATCTTAGAACTGATAAAATGTGATTTAGCCAACACGCAAACGTTTTTGAAAATCTTTGAGTATGATTTTAAATATTCTTTAAACTCTTCACCATTGTTGAACTGTCTTTCATAGTACAACTTGTATAACACTTGCCTACTTTTATGTATTCCTACCGTTGCCCAATCGCTAAACACTGGACTTTCAGTAACTGTAATCACTCTGGAACTAAATATTGTGTTAAACTGATTAGTGAATGAATGAAAGAATGAATTATATAAAGAATTTGGATCTAAATTGGATTGTAAAAAAGGCAAGTTACTAATCAAATCAACTCTCATACGCTCCAAGCGATCAGCTGTTACCGGCACATAACTAATTTTTTTTTTAGCCAAAGGTTTTTTAATTATTTCAAAATTTATAAATTGACCAGAGTGATCAGAGTCTAATTTATTAATAATGTTCTTGTACTTGGGAATTACATCACTATAAATATTATCTAAACATGTAGAAGTGGTAGTGCATATCCTAGTAGGCTCCATAAATAAGTGCAAAAGATTATATGATTTGAATAAATTTAGGATATTAAGTGATGTGGAGGTTTTTTCAAGAATATTAACATTAAAATCTCCACAAACAAACAGATTCTTACCACAGTTACTTAATTTGGATAAAGTAACATCCATAACTTCTGAAAAATAATTGTAGTCACCAGAAGGAGGTCTATATACACAAACAATAATAAATCGCTCCAATTCTACACAAGCAAGCTCTATTACACATTCCACAGAGAGAGACACAATATCTTTTCGTTCTTTAAACTTAAGTTTTTTATTTAATAAAATTAGTGACCCTCCATGTATTGCATTCACCCTGCAAAATGAGCTGCCGGCCTGGTGATTACTGAAACTAAACATGAGTTGGTGCGCCTTTAACCAGTGTTCTGTAATACACATAATACTAATATTCTCCGAATTCATGAATAATTCCAGCTCCAGCTGCTTGCCTGCTGTCATACAATATATATTTTGATGCACAAGGTTAATACAACATTTATTTGAAATAGGTTTTTTGTTTCGGCTCTGTTCAGATCAGATTCAGATCTCTTTCCGAGTATGAGTAATTTACATCTCTCATATTCGGTAAGTAGGTCCTTATTATCCCCTAATGGGGCTTGTAGGTGATCAATTAGCGCTCTAGGGTAATAATGTAACTAAAAAAGCCCTTGGGCGGTAAGTAATTAAAAAAAAAACTCTTCACTCTTTCAAAAAGTTCGCGTACATCTAACCATCATACTGGCAATAGACATCATGCATTCAGCCCAATGACAAAAGAGGTCGCTTCGCTATTCAGCCTTGTCTTCGTATGAGTATAATAGTCATCAATTTCAAATATCGAACGGCAAAGCTCGATTGCGTTCTTGAAAAAAAAAATAAAAAAAAGATGAAAAAAGGCGGGAATAGAAAACTTTTATGTTCTCATTTCACTATAAATTTTAACTAATAAAATATTTTATTCTTGTAACGCCGGTTTTTTTCTACTTACCTCACAATCGAGATGTAAAGCAGAGTAGTTAGCTCGGGTGTAAGCATCAATTGCAGCCCCTGACTACTAATCTACTATTATTCGTATGTTTTATGGGCTCCGATGAAAACCAGCGCTGCCGCATTTACGCGACAGTACATGCTGAGTCGGTGTCCATTTCGGCATCACAAAATTTTTTTTTGGCGAATGTTGTTTAAGTATTAAATTATGTCACATATTTTTTAATTTTCTATGATGCCGAAAAACGATATGTCTATGTCTAAATATAAAATTTTAGAGAAGATGTATTTCTACAATGATTTCAACCATGTTCCTACAATCTTTCAGCGAGTTGGAGATCAATGATATCAGAAGGTTTCAAAGAGCCTATCGAATTATAAAGAAATTTCGGATATATTTTACTTGAAACAGTTGAACACTTGCAGGCAGACGAAGTATAGGCCGGTGGCGTACGAGGTAAGTATCGACGTGCACATCCTGGAGTCAACCTCATGGAGAAGAATCACCACGTCCGCGTAGTAGGCTCTCAACTGGTTCCATGAACTGGCGTCCTGAAATATTCATTTTTTTTATTTCTTTTTATTTATTTACTGTCGTACAAACTTAAAAACTATGTTAGTAGGTACTTATATTCTATTAAGGATTTGGTAGTGTTAATTAAGTGCCTCATAGTGGGGCACTCAATCCTTTCAGCAATGGTCTTCAGGAGACTGTTGGGACTACCACGTATTCTGTTCAGTACGAACGACAGAAAGACGCCGACTTTTTCCGTATGACAACTGTGAAACTTTCTACGTGCGCGTCAACAAACATAGCCCTGAAGGCATTGTTATACTGTACACGAAGAGCATTAAAGGGTCGTCCACAGAGCACCAGCTTACAGTGGTGTGCAGTAAGCTCTGAACAGCGTAGTCTTCACTGCGACAGTACATCTGTACATGTGAGCAGCCTTTACTCTAATTTTTGTTAGGGAAAAATCTTGGGCTTTCATCTTAGGATCATCACCGACAAGCTGTAAAATCAGTATTGCAACAAAGCGTTTTTTGGCAAAGAAAAATTTTGGAATTTCATCGTAGGATCGTCCGGTAATACCAGTGGGTACCTCTGCAGTGATGGGTTGTGGGACATTAGAGGTGGGTTAACCCTTGGCGATTGGCGATTTGAATCGAGAATTAGTACCATTATTTTTTACTACTTGGGAGCCTATCATCAAACTTTTCTAAGATTTCTAATAATACCCTAGCTTGTGGATAGCTAATAAAACATACATATTTTTAAACACATCTGCAGCATAAATGTCATAGATTTTTTTTTTAATTTTGGAAACAAAAAAATACTATTTACAAATTTATTTCAATTTGCAATTATCAATCATCTACTACGACCTAGTCGGTTTAGTCAACTGCAATTTTAGTGTTGAGAATAATAAAACCATTTATCTACCACACAAAAATCACAAACACAATTAATTTAGAGGAAAAATACGCTAAAAAAATAGGCCAATAGACAAAAAATCAGCAATTAAAAAAAAATCTTTAAAGTCCAATATCTTGAAAACGGTTAAGTTTGAGCTACAATGTTTCATAGTCAAATCAGTCAGAAATGATGGAAACTACAACCTCTTAAAGGATCTAGGTCGACTTAACCTGTAACCCTGATACTACATTATTTTATTGTTTTTATCTTGGATAATGGTAATGATTTTTAATATTTACTAAATTCCATATTTCGCAACACATTTTTATTTAGTACTATTATTAATTTTCACATAACTCATTAAAATATTATCATACTCTCCATATCTTCCTCACCATTGAGATACTCGTCGAGAACATGGCCCAAATATTTAAATTTTTCGCAACCGCAATTGCTAATGTTAAATGGCACACATTAAAATACCCGCTTAAAGTGATTTTGCAGTATACGCCACCCAACAAGTAAGTATACTCACGGTATACACTCGGTCGTAAATAGCTTTGTTCAGATCCCGAAAGTATGACGCCAGATACATACTGAAGCAGATCGGCAGGAAGTCGTGGAACATCCATAAAATCATCATGCCAAAATACACCAACTATGATCAAGTAGAAAAGAACTGTAGATATTAAACTGTATTAACTGCAGAATTTGCATTAATACGGATGAGGAAAATAATACATAATTATGTTGTGATAATTTTGAACTTAATATATTACATTATCAATAACGTTATCAGAGGAAATAAGAATGTCAAGACATGAGACCAAAAGTTTTTTTTTCATTTTTAAGGCTCAGACGAAATAAAAAGTCAAGACAAAGCGCTGTGAACAAAAAAGTGAAGGCGATAAAACTACGCCTCGGCGTGTACATGCACAGTTATACGCACACACATATTATAACGAAACTACGCCATAACTTGTCAGTCGTGCTATTCCGGCGCGCGGAGTGTCACGCTGTAATAATTCCTACTTTTTAAAGAAAAAATGCCGAATTGTGTAGGATCCTCTCAAGGTGTAAATACCAATCTTCCAAAAATAAAAAACAGGATAGAACCACATTTTTAATAAAATATCAATGGTATATTTTATGACAACTTGGAACACAAAACCTCCACAACTTCCATAAGTGTTGCTACTAGTGAGTGTCACAATTATAGATTTTTTGGGTAAGTTAATGTGACGTGGAATGTAACACTTACCTATTTTCATTTACCTATTTCGATTTTAACTAGATAATTATAAATTTAATGTAAGTGTAAATAGGCGTTAATTTTTATTTTCCATGTTTTATCATAACTTCGAAACCTATATTTTTAAGGTTCTCGAATATACAACCGAGGTATACAACTTAAAAAAATACTAACTTATCTATTTACTTATCCATTCATCATTCTAGAACTTATCGATTATTTTGGGTAATAAGTTTTCACCGCACGGCAAAACTCACTAAATGCCCACATGTTTACGACACCGGCTTCACTTTTTTGTTCACAGCGCTCCGTCTTGAGTTTTTATTTCTTCTGAGTTTTAAGGTGCGTCTCTTAGGCTAGTTTTTATACAAACTACCTTGGCTATATTCTGGCTTCCGCCTGTTTTTATTTATTAGACTTTATTTAATAAAATACTACTACTTGTTACGAGGGCGCATAGGCCAGAATCTTTGCAGATAGTGAACAAATGACATAATTACAATCAATCCAAAAAATATTAAATTTCGGTCGAATCTTCTCTTTGCTTGTGTTATGGACAGAAAAACGAAAAACCGATAAAAACGATAAAAGAAATGATGACACAATTTTTAAATACGTGCCATAATATTACGTAACCATACAGATGCAGTCATATCGCTCATAGCATCCGTTCCAGACAATACATATACGTTAGCTATACTTTCGTTATTTAAATTTTCATACTGGGTTTCTAAATACTTGACTACGTACTTCAGCGATGGCGGCTATCGCAGGATTGTAGGTCATGATGTCATAGACAAACGGCATTCTACTTCTGGTCGCAAACTCCACCACTTCGTCTGTCAGCTCATCTTGCTCCAAACAAGTTTTCGCCAAATGGAATGAAAATACAAGGGTCGCTATCTTTCTCACTAAAAACCAAAAACTTGTTGTTTAATATCAATGATATACCCAAGATACACAGTCAGAGACGCAAAAACGTATACACAAATTAAACCGTATTAATTTAATTTCACGCACAAATCAGCTTAACAATAAATCACCCCTATTTTCCCAACTTTGGGGTGGAACTTTTTAAGGGACCAACTTTGAGGTATCTAATAAAAAAGAATTATTAAAATCGGCCTTCTCTGTAAAAAGATATGCGTGGTCATACATAAAAAAAATATCTTGAGAACCTCCTCGGTTTTTTCGTCGGTTAAAAATCGAATAACAAAAAAATTTAAACCGACTTCCAAAAACACAAAACTAAAAATCTAATAAACAAATTTTTAACAAAAAAATTAAAACCGACTTCCAAAAACACAAAATTTCTTTTGTGTGTGGTTCTTTATACTGTATGTCTATTGTCTATATCTCTTTATTACGCCACAGAGCTCGAGCAAAAATTAAATAATAATATTTCGTGTGTTTTTGTCATTTGGGTTAAATCGGTATTTTGTAATTTTTAGCTTTTTATTTTTAGCTTTTTTAGTTTTGTGTTTTTGGAAGTCGATTTTAATTTTTTTGTTAAAATTTTGTTTATTTTTCGCTTTTAAGTGACTTAGTTCGTAATTTCTCTAAGTTACAATAGCCTAATGTCAACTGCTCATCACCTTTTACAAAATATTGCTTTTCCCGACGTTAATTGTTGAGGAGTTCTTCTAGTATATCACCATCAGTTCCACTTCACCATATACATTATGACGGGCATAAATTGTTTAGAAACCATATTAAAGTTAACGAATCGGAACCTGTGAAATACCCATTATTGAGTAGTTCTGATGACCATCGGTGGTCTTTATCATCAGTTCTACTTCTTAAAATTTCGCTTTCCGAAAGCAAATAAACGTTTTACTATAAAAAATACCCAAATCGCCATAGGTGTGCCTGTAAATTTTAAAGAGTTCCCCCAATTTCTCCAGGATCCCATCATCAGATCCAGCCTTGGTGACAATGGGACTAATTTCGAAGTATCCCCTTTCAAACAAAAACAATTTTCCAAATCGCTCCAATCGGAACACGTGAAATACGTATTATTATTGAGTAGTTCCGATGAGCATCTGTGGTCTTTATCATCAGTTCCACTTCTTCAAATTTTGCTTTCCGAAAGCAAATAAATGATTTACTATAAATAATACCGAAATCGCTATAGGTGTGTTTATAATTTTTGAAGATTTCCCTCGATTTCTCCAAGATTCCATCACCAGATCCTGATTTCGTGACAATGGGACCCAACAGGAAGCACCAGCTTTCGAATAAAAAAAAATCATCAAAATCAGTTCACCCAGTTGAAAGTTATGAGGTAACAAACATAAAAAAAAAAACAAAAAAAAACACACTCGTTGAATTGAGAACCTCCTCCTTTTTGGGAAGGCGGTGAAAATAGTATATTTCATTATAAGTGCGGAAAGCCTGTCATTGCAAAGAGTTCCGACATATGTCTACCCGAGCCGAGGCGCAGCCGAAGGTGAGGGTTGACAGTCGGAACTAGTTGCAATGACGGTTCCGCACGTGTACTGAACAACTATTTTTAATACAGTTGCGAAAAAAATGAAGAAATTTAATAAAATATCAAAAACACAACAAACTCAACTAAGTTCCAACTGTGATCAAGAGATGGCGCTAGTCGTATTAGTAATGCGAAACGTACGTTTCGCAATGCAAAAAAGTGTGTCAAAGTCGTGTCGCCATTTGACAGTTGGCAAAGAGAACGCACGAGTTCGGGAAAGGTAAACAAAAAGCTCGAGTATGTAATAGCCCACATCCCGAACGCTAAACGTCCCTGCAATACGCCACTTTTTGAGCAACTGTATTAAAAAGAATATTTTCTTAAAAATGCTCGGAAATATTGTCATTACTTTTGAATAAAGAACGCGCGAAGTATCATATTTACGTAGACTGAAAAACCGAAATCACTTCCCGGCGCGTTCTTTGAATTTGGAACGAAGAGCGCGCCGGCAATGTTGTATGAAACAGTGTGCTGTTTGAATTTAGAACTCTTTCATCTACCGTACACATTGCGTTCTCGTGGCTGTATAGCCACAGATGCGTTAACCTTTCAGCATAAACTGTAGAATAAAAAAAAATTGTCGGAAAACGGAGTTCGTTGTTATATTGTTAATAAAATAAATTTACTATCTAAAAGGCCCTTTTTTATTTCCTTGCATTTTTTAAGAAAAGCACTATATATGCCTCGGCCGAAATGGCAACTGCCTATTTCGCTGCCATTGCAATAATGTAGGTATTATTTGTAAAATGTAAATCTTTACCAAAAGCTAGCAATAAATTGAAGAGTAGCAAGCCCGTGCATGCGATGTGCGTTCTCTTTGATATTCTTATTTCGACTAAACGCGATTCTATTGCTGCAGCTTTTTTCATGAATTCTGGCAATTTTCGCGCGAACCCGAATAAGATGATAAAACTGGAAAATCCCCCGGCCGAAAACATAACTGCCGCTGAAAAACAGAAGACAGGATTAGTACGTTAATTCACATAAAAAAGTAACTTTCTAGACATCGTCCATAATCGACAACGAGAGATAAATAATTTAAACATATATTTTTCGAAAACAAAAATTGTTTAAAAAATTCAAAACCATGTTTCAATAAAAAAAAAAAACTAAAAAGTAGAAATAATTTTCAATATGTACCTAAGTATCTAAGGGGCCATCCATAAAGTAAGTCATACGTTAAGGGCGTGGAAGGGGTCGATGAAGTGTGACATTGTGTGACAAGTTCTAAGTTTCGTGACGTCACATTTCAAAATCTATTAATTAGATTCCTCAGCCCATCCTTTTTCACACAGTGTCACACTTCGTCGATCCTCTCCCCACTTAACGTGTGACGTACTTTATAAATGTAGGTCTACTTTGACTACTTTATTGTCGAAAAGCGTGGGGCGCTTTTTGAGATATTGCATTATATTATATTCATAATGACTCTACTTTTACCACTATCTCTATAATTATAACAATTGACACCAAGCACCCACTTTTTTCCAGAATAAAATATTTTTTTTGTTAACCTACATATAAATGTAATATATTTAACAAAATCGTGGGGTGCTTGATGTCAATTGTTATAATTATTTTACTGAGAAGTTTTAATAAAAGTAGTCATTATGAATATAATATGTATATCAGAAAGCACCCCACGCTTTTCTACAACGAAACACATTATATTCTTTTCACTTTCATGCTCTGAAAGTGTTTATTTGTGCAGGATATAGACTGCGCAAAATCGAATTTTATGCACAAGTGCATTAACGTATCTACTCATAAATGTATCTATGTTAAGGCAAAAAAATGAGCCATACAGCCAAACAAAATAAGATGTTCGTAGAATTTGTTATTTTATAAAATTTACTTTATTTGCCTTATGTATTTTTAATAATAATAATAATTCATTTATTTCCGGCAAAATAACCCATAAAATGATGATAAAATAATAATATAATAAATTGAATTAGATTCATCATATAAAATAAAATTAAAATGAAATTAAAATTAAATTAAATTAAATAAGCTAAATTAGACTAAATAAAAATTTCATTGCATAAATTAAATAAACTAAATCTAAATTAAATAAATAAAACTTCTTTAAGACAAATATAATTATATCGTTAATATTCCGGGGAAAAAAAAATTCCTTCATTATTCAAAACTCTACTAATTTTACTTTGAATTTTAAGTAAAGAAATGTTAGGTTGTACTACTGTTTTATTTCCTCACAATCGAAGTGAAAAGCAGAATTTATAACTCGTCCACAAAACGATGGACGTAAATGGTTCGTTTTGTGCACTTGTAAAATCTACTATTATTTATATACATTGAAAATTATATTCTTTTTTTCAGTTTAGTTGTCTATTGAAGTGTGTTTTTAGTTTTTATAAGCTATTATTTATTTTTCAGTTCAATTCATGATTATAAAGCATTGTGTGAGTCTGCTGCTTTCCTTGGATGTTGTAACCGTTTCTCACGCTCCATCTCAATTTTTGGTTTGTATTGATAAATTTATTCGTGAAATTCATTACATGCCATACATTAGCATTATTGTCATTAATATAAAAAAATTGCACATTATCAATAGACGTGTATGTACTTGGCGCTAGACACTGATCAGTGATCATGTCTCTAGAATTTTAGATAGTGAATCAAGCCAGTAGCCATAAATTGACGACCCGTTTGGCGCAGAGGTCATCATGCCTACCCGCTAATCAAGGGGTTCCGGGTTCGATTCCCGGTGGGGGTGGACTTTGTGTGATGAACACAGGGTTCCATTTTCCAGTCTGGGTGTGTTTATATATATCTATAGTATAATATATAAGTAATTCTATGTTGTATATACCACGTTTGCTTGGTTTCCACGACACAAGCTAATACTAGCTTACTGTGGGATCAAGTAGATCTGTGTGTTGTGAAGTGGATTATTATTATTATTATAATTACGCTGTGCACGGCTTAGCACATGCCTAAGTTCTCATCTTACTAATATTATAAATGTGAAACTGTGGATGTTTGGGTGTTTGTTACTCAATCACACAAAAACAGTTTGGATTAAATTTGGCATGCACGTTGGCAGTGGTATAGAGAAGGACATAGGGTAGCAGAATTTCACGTCCTTGCGTAGCAATAGCTATGTATGTATTATTGTTTACACTAGTGAATGTAACCAAAAAATGTGCTCACAAAATATGCCAATGTTGAATGGGCTTCCGATAAAGAAATAAACACTCAGAGTCGTCATCCACAAGTGGCCAATAAATGTGAAAAAACAGAACAGACCGTAGAAGGATCTCACATTGAACCTGAAAACATGGTTATTATAAATCTTTAAATCCGAATTGCAACATCTCTTATAAGGAAGGAAGAGAAGTTATTTCGGTAAAATTTCTGAGATTTCGTACATGACGTACTACGTAAGTACCTAGATCTATTAGTAGTATGGTAATATTTTATGAATGAACCAAAAATGTGTCACTGGTGTTTCCAATTTATGACCTAGCGAGTCCCTTTTCAAAGACAAAATCATTATTAATAGTGTAGTCATCTACATTGTACTCAGCATCGTCATCGTCATCATCATCGTTAAGAAGCGTACTTTCATAAACCTACAATATTCTTTTGGACCCCTTCATTTTGAATTATAATGACTGATCGTTCCTTATTGTAATCTTTAGCAATGTATCTACTAACATTATGAACGCGGAATTTTTGATGTATGGACGGGTGGTTTTTCGTTACTCAACCACGCCAGAGCGGCTGAACAGAATGGAATGGAATTTAGCACAGAGATATATTATACTCTGGAACAAGATGTAGGTTAGTTTTAAACCGACTTCAAAAAAGGAGGAGGTTCTGTGTTTGGTTGTATGTATGTTTTTTTTTACCCACAGATAACACATGAATTTAAATTATTATGTTATAGCTTAAATCTGTGGACGTGATAACTTTTCGGTACAAGGGTAAACAAAAATGCTCAAATTGTCTATTAGTATTAGGTCCTCACATTGTTCTGAGGTCCTCACATGTGAAATTGACGTTTTGTCGGACGTACTGTACGTACAAAAGTGCATGTGCATAAATGGACATAGATAAGCAATAGTGTGTTAACCCACACTGGAGAAATTTTGATTAAATTAAAGTTTTAAAATTATAGCGCCATTTTGTGTCAAATTTTTATGTTCAATATTTAGTTACATATTTAAACAATGTAATAAGCTAAACACATAATTAAAAAACGTTCTCTAAATCTCAATAAAACGTTCTGAATCAATAACTTCATTTTGTGGGTTAACATGTTATTGCTTATCTGCGTCCAGATAGCAATGGTACACACTTTGATTAAAAAATATATTATTAAAAAAAATGACTTTACAAAACGCCAGTTTCGGGCTCACTTCGCTCGCCCTGTTAATATTATTATGAGCATTTTTCCCCTTCAGATTAAGTGGGAAAATATTTGTTATTTTTCGCTTTTTAGCGCATACCTACTTTAATGCATTTTTGTGTTTTTGAAGTCGGTTTAATTATCTCGGAAATTCCATGGCATTCCGAAATTAACTCGGATGAGACCGCAGGGAACAGCTAGTAAAAGTAATGAGTCGTACCTCAGCGCGCGTATGTCGGGCCCGTCGAGCCCCTCCACCGGGAACGCGCCGAACCACCGGCTCAGCCGCATCGAGTACTGTACACAGCTGTACATCTCACATCTAACCTCTTTACTGTCGACCTCTTCAGTTTCCATAGTTTTCTGCTCTATTTTTTAAAAAAGCACGGCAACGGCTACGGAATAAATTTTTCTAAAATTAGTATATAAAATCTATTGTCAAATTAACCTGTCATTCCTAAATTAGTATATTACGTAATAATTATTTTTATTATCTTTTCTAATTTAAAAAAGTGTGGTTTTGAAATTTAACTAGGTACCTATAGTTGAACGCGCTAATCTCGGCAACTACTATTCGAATTGAAAAAATATTTTTGTGTTGGAATAGTCTATATTTTATCGAGGAAGGCGACAGGCTATATAATAACATCACGCTACAACCAACAGGAGCAGAGCATCAGTGAAAAATGTTGCAAAAACGATTGCTCCTCTGGGTTGTTCTGCTTTATGCTGTCCTACATTATGGGTATCAAATGAAAGGGCTTGCTGAGAATAACTCGAAAAATAAAGAGACGTCACTCTAAATCTAATATGGCGGACTTCTAAAGATAGGCAGACTAAGTTTTTTATGCTTTCCTACATCATGGGTATCAAATGAATACCAAATGAATGCGAGTCAAACTCAAATCCGTCTGAAATTTTGTTATAAGGACCTATTTACCGAGGTTTTTAGTCCTCGATTATGATATTGTGGTCAAATTGTTCGAGTCTGTTGAGTCTGAGTAAAAATAAACACTTATACAAACTATAGTAGGTACTAGTACTAATTTAAATTAACACTTACACAAACTTAATTAAATACTAATTACAATGTTACTAATAGCAATGTTGCAGATTTTAATATGATCCTTTCCGAACCATAGGTTAGTTAACTTTGACTTGCTAAAAAGAAAAAAAAAATAATAGCTATATAAATAGCATTTAAATAATAGCTTGTCATTGAAAAGTTTTTTATTTAATTTATAGGATTCTTAATATCGTGGAACTCCTGCCGGATCTCCGAAATTAACGTAGGTGCAACCATAGGGGATCGACCACCTAGTGTATAATAAATCTAATACTAATATTAACAAAAACACAAAACTAAAAAACTAAAAATAAAAAGCTAAAAATAACAACATACCGATTTAATTCAAAAGACAAAAACACACGTAATATTATTATTGGTTTGTGCTACCACTAATCGGTTTGAATTCGGTGACAAGCCCGCTGGTGTCTGGCCACTTGGGTTGTCCTGCTCACGAAGAGCTGGTGGTGGGAGTCGACTTAGCCCCTCTACCCCCTTCATATTTGGCTTGTCACCGACTTCATACCGATTAGTGGTAGCACAAACCAATAATAATATTACGTGTGTTTTTGTCTTTTGAATTAAATCGGTATGTTGTTATTTTTAGCTTTTTATTTTTAGTTTTTTAGTTTTGTGTTTTTGGAAGTCGGTTTTAATTTTTTTGTTAAAAATTTGTTTATTTCTCGCTTTTAAGTGACTTAGTTCGTAATTTCTCTAAGTTACAATAGCCCAATGTCAACTGCTCATCACCTTTTACAAAATATTGCTATTCCCGACGCAGGGCCGTTAATTGTTGAGGAGTTCTCCTTGTACATCATCATCAGTTCCACTTCACCATATACATTGGGACGAGCATAAATTTTTTAGAAACCATATTAAAAATAACGAATCGGAATCTGTGAAATACCTATTATTTAGTCGTTCTGATGACCATCTGTGGTCTTCATCATCAGTTCCACTTCTTCAAATTTTACTTTCCGAAAGCAAATAAACGATTTACTATAAAAAATACAAAAATCGCTATAGGTGTACCTATAATTTTTGAAGAGTTCCCTCGATTACTCCAAGATCCCATCATCAGATCTCAACTTGGTGACAATGGAATCAATTTAGGAGTATCCCCTATCAAACAAAACACAAATTTTCGAAATCGCTGCAATCGGAACCCGTGAAATACGTATTATTGTTGAGTAGTTCCGGTGACCATCTGTGGCCTTCATCATCAGTTCCAATTCTTCAAATTTTGCTTTCCAGAAGCAAATGAACGATTTACTATGAAAAATACCCAAATCGCTATAGGTGTGCCTATAATTTTTGAAGAGTTCCCTCGATTTCTCCAAGATCCCATCATCAGATTCCGACTTGGTGGCAATGGGACCTAATTGGGAGTAAATCCTTTCAAACAAAAAAAGAATTGTCGAAATCGGTCCAACCGTCTTCGAGTAATCGGTGAACATACATAAAAAAAAAAAAAAAAAAAAAAACATACATACAATCGAACATAGAACCTCCTCCTTTTTGGAAGTCGGTTAAAAAAAGAAAAAATACGATTTAACTCGAAAACTACTGGACCAATTTCAAAAATTTCAAAAATCCTACATTATCCCTGAGTAACGTAGGCTATATTTTAATCGGGAATTCTTGGGAAAACTCTGAAATTACCGTGGGCAAAACCGAGAAAGCAGCTATTAAGAGTAAAATAAATTATTAATGTTAGTAATATTTACAAATGGCTTCAAAATAGAAAGCATAGATAAGTACGGATCGATGGTCTCTACGTACGATCCCGGATCTGAAATCTAAAGTTTAGAACTCTACTTCATTGACAGAAAGCTAAAATTGAACGAATTTGACTTCTTCAGACACGGGATTGTACGTACGTAGTAGTACGGAAGATACCGATGCTAATTCGGGATTAACTCGAGCGTCGTTGGGACCTATTGGATTTTGAAGATTAGGAGGTATAAACAAAATAAGATTATGATGTTTTTTCATTCACCGGTGGGTTTAGCTTCTAAAGGCTTTCAAAAATGTAAAAAACAAATATAGTAACATGGAAATACTCGAACGCGTCAGATATTGTAGTTTAGATACTCCAAGGTGTTTCTGATATCGAAAATATATTCATCCGCCGATTTGCGTGGTGGGGGTGGCCATCCGGAAGGGGAGAAAATGAAAAAAAAGCGCGTCAGATATTCAAAGGGGATGTTAAGTGAACCCTAAAAATGGTCCCCTTCGAAAATCTGCCGATTTTGAGTTGACGCAAGGTAGTGGCGAATTTTTGAAAATGAAAGAAAAAAATCTCAATTTTGAAATACTCGAGCGTGTCAGATTATTTTACAGAAGGTTCAGCTTGCAGTCCAAGTTATCTTGGCTTAAAATCTGACAATAATTTTAAGGGATATTATTAATCTGACTGCTAGAAACAAAAATTTTATGTTTTAGTTGTTAGTTATTGGTATCTTGTATTAAGTATATTATATATTGTTTTGTTTGCACACCCCATATTCTATATCTCTCTGTCTACCCAATGGTTAACTGGTAGAGAATGCCGCAAGGCATTAAGTTCGCCATTTGTACTTACTGTGCAATAAAGAATAAATAAATAAAAAAAATTAAAAAATTATGATTTATTTTTAAGATTTTTTTTTATTTCTGACGTAAGTTTAATAAATTTATCAGCTATCTATTTCTTGTTTACAAAAAACACACTTCATATTTCATAGAAATATAAAAGCTCACAAAACTAAAGCACAAACAAGCCAGAGTGTTTTATATATAATAACATGAACTCGTTGTTTTTTGATGAGCTGTAAAGTAAAATGGCGTCATGGCGATGGACAGCAACGTGGGAATGGTGTGAGAGAATCAGAGATACACAAAAAGTGAAAGGGAGAGAGAGGCGCGGAGCGGAGTAATAAGATAAGATAAAAAATAATACACCTACCTTTGAACGCTACTTTTTTGAAGTCGGTTAAAAATGACATTTAAGTTAGAGGTTATAATATGTTCGATGTAATACTTACCTTAACTTATTTTAATATGTATTTTAACCGACCAAAAAAAAAAAATAATTCGACACGTTTAGCGCCGTGATATGCTGTGATGACGTTATGGCGACGGAAAGTAGTGTGAGGACGGTGTGAGAGAGTGAAAGATAGAGAAAAAGTAAAAGGGAAAGAAAGACAGAGATATGAATAGGTACATGATTCACTGCAGCTGCTCGTTATAAACTTTAAAGACGGTTTTTGTTTCTTCGGCTTATGAAAATCGGCAGATTATATTTTTCCCGCTATCCTTGAGTTATTTAATTCAAAATAAAAAATAAATCAACCGCGCTCGAGAATGTCAAGGTTGCGTTTTTTTTTGCAAGTTTGTGATCCTTTAACTCCCTTACGTCACGTTCAAATCGTCAGATTATTCATATACACACTTCTCAGCATGTAATGAACCCACCATATCTTAATCTGACGCGCTCGAGTATTTCGAGTTATCGATTTTTTACTTTACCTTATGTTCCTCTGACGCGCTTTAGCAAATCCACAAATCTCCTCTTGGGCGCCCGTACTATAGGGACCATCGGTATATGAGGGCTAGGAGAAATAGTGATCAAAGTTAACCTTTTTTAAAAAAAATATTTTTGGATGACCTCCAGCGTGTGTCCGAACCGAATGCGATTAAAAGTGGGACTGATACAATAAATGACTGTATCGACTAACTATGATTGACGTGGCTTTATGTGTTTACGTTATTGCGTTTATTCGTGCAATACATTAATTTACAATATTTGGTTCGGTTTGTTTACTTGTTCGTTCAAACAAGTTGGTCATAAATCAGATATAAAATCGTGTCGTTTTGACGATAATATTCTTGTATCTTTCACAAAAGTGCTATTAGTTTAAAACAGAGCCGAAAAGAATGCGAGTTCATAGAAAAAGTCAAGACGTCTGCGTTCATTTTTACCGGTAAGGCTAAGGCCACACTACAAGGCGTTTTGCTTATTGCTAAGACTCAAGCTACTCACCGAGTGACTAATCCTAGTCAATATTTATCAAGATATAATTATTACATACCATCGCAGGTGGCCACACTGACATAGCTAGGCACCTACCTAGGGAGTAGGGACGTCCCTAGGAGTGTGGTCAGCTGTGATAATAATCCCTACTAATCGATCATAATGAAATTTTGCAAACACGTTGTCAGGGGTACCTACAGAGAAGGATATAAGGTACTTTTTATCCCGGGGAATTTCCCGCGGGAATTCCGCGGGAAATTAACGCGGGTGAAACCGCGGGGAACAGCTAGTAAGCAATACTACTACAACAACTGTTGTTGTTGTACAACAACAAACTAGGATTTAGTCACTCAGTGAGTAGCTTGACTCTTAGCAATGAGCGAAGTTCCTTGTAGTGTGGCCTCAACCTCAACGGGTCAACTAGTTTGTTTGCAAGCGCTCGTCAGGCTCGGTCTCTATGTGGCAGGTGGCAGGTGCCCCAACTATGAAAACAGCGATCGTTATCGGTGATAAATTACACGATGACTCGTTTAGAGAGTAATAAATAACTAAACATAAGATAGCACGCTATACAGATGTACAATCTAGTAACAATAAATACCGCCAATAGTATATTTCATTACAAGTGCGGAAAGGCTGTCATTGCAAAGAGTTCCGATAAATGTCACTCACCTTCGGCTGCGCCTCGGCTCGGGTCGACATTTGTCGGAACTCTTTGCAATGACGGTTCCGCACGTGTACTGAACAACTATTTTTAATACAGTTGCGAAAAAAATGAAGAAATTTAGTAAAATAATAAAAACACAAACTCAACTAAGTTCCAACTGTGATCAAGAGATGGCGCTAGTCGTATTAGTAATACGAAACCTACGTTGCGCAATACAAAAAGTGTGTCAAAGTCGTTTCGCCATTTTTGACAGTTGGGAAAGAGAACGCACGAGTTCGGAAAAGGTAAAGAAAAAGCTCGAGTATGTAATAGCCCACTTCCCGAACGCTATATGTCCCTGCAATATGCCACTTTTTGAGCAACTGTATTAAAAAACTTTTATGCAAAAAACAAAAAAAACCCACCACATACAAAATTACACATTAATGGAGAAATATTACGCCAATCTAATCAAGAAAAATACCTAGGTTTAATGCTTGATAAGCATCTATTATGGAACGGACATTTCACAGTTATAAAAGATATTAAGCTTTCACCCCTAATAGGTTCTACATACGGAATGGCTCGATGTATACCACCAAGAGCACGCCCGTTGATATATAAAGCATTGATAAAACCGCACTTACTTAATAGAGATATAGGGAACAGCAGCCAAGACTAATCTTCAGAAGGTACAAATACTGCAAAATAAATTAATTAAAATTCTATATCATTACGACTTTTTAACATCCACTAAAAAAATATACCATGAAACAAAATTTCTAAACATCACACAATTATACACCTATAACACTTGTATACTAATATATAAAATCACACATGACATGATCCACACAAATATAAATTTTACCACAAAAGGAAATATACAAAAATACTCACCTGCACGTCGCGCGAACCACCTTGTATTCCCCAGTGTTCGTACTAATTATGAACGAAATTCCGTTACGTTTGCGGGAGCAAAGTTATATAATGAACTTCCCTCAATTATAAAAGATGCAAGTTCGCTCAATATCTTAAAAAAAAAAAATTGTTAGACCACATTAAAAAACAAGACCTTTTATAACTTGGACCACCGCCTTATATTGTCAGCACTTGAAATATTGTCTCCTCGCAGCTAACTTGCAACTTACCTACCCTACACTATGTTTACTTTTTTAGCTATCAATTTTGTTGTGTGTGTGTGTGACTGATTTTAAATTTTATTAATGTACTCAGTAATGTACTGTAAATTTTATTAATGTGTTTATAATGTCAGGTACAGTCGTACACGAAATGGACGTGTTTACGAATAGTTTCATTGCTGCTTATTATCTTCGCAGACGTTTTAGGAACAGGAGACGTAATATCTTGTGGGTACGCGTACACCCGATCGTCGTCCAAAATTCATTTCAATGGGAACTCACTACGATATCCATTACTGTGCGCAGTTCCATAGTGGTTCATAAAGCCGAACTTCGGTGATTAACATACTTATATTATAAAGTGCAAAGGCTTGTGAGTTTGTGAGTTTGTGAATTTGTAGGAGTAATCTCTGGATTTACGAACCGATTTTGAAAATTCTTTCGTTTTAAAAAGCTGCAGTGATCCTGAGTGACATAGGATACTTTTTGACCAGGTATTTACAACCCCACCCCACCCCACCTCACCTTACACCAGCCCCGCACCCCCGGCACAGTGCAATAACGAAATGCAGGTCTAAATGAGAGCAACTGCAAATAGAATTTCTGCCAGTTTCACTAAAATTCGCTTGCATACCGCCGCTTAGGTCGCACCGTATGCTTTGTGTTGTTTTACCGCCATTAGAAAATGCATAGTTTGCATATTAACTACTAGTTGTGCTTTGCAGTTTCACTCGTGTGAGTTTCGTTATTTCCGCAGGAACTCTGTTAAAAGTAGCTCAAGTTCACTATAACTACCAGTGAAAGTTACGGCAAAACCGTTCTAATCGTTTCGGAGAAGAGCCGCAAAGAGCAGACAGGGAAAAAATTTAATCATTCGTTTTCTGATATAAGTACCGTATATACTTCCACAACATCTAGTAAAGAGCTGTTATTTTTACATTCCAAACAGACACTTTGGTTTTATTTATAACTAGGTAGGTGACCCCCGCGGTTTCACCCGCAGTAATTTCGGAGTACTCGCATGAATTCTGGGATAAAAACTACTTTTTGTCACTCAGGATCACTTTAGCTTCCTATAAGTGAAAGAATTTTCAAAATTGATTCAGTAGATCCAGAGATAGTGTTGTTCCCCCGTGGTTTTACCTGCGGTAAATTCGGAGTTCCCGCAGGAGTTCCGGAACAAAAGTACCCTATGATACTCAGTATCACTGCAGCTTCCTATAAGTGAAAGAATTTTCAAATTCGGTTCATTAGATCCAGAGATTACCCCCTACAACGTCACAAACTCACAAACCCACACACAAACTTTTGCTCTTTATAATATTAGTGTAGATAATAAATGTCCATTTATGCTTTTAAATCTATTCTTATCTGTGTTTGGTACGTTTCATGAAATTCTGATGACGTAGTGGCGTATGAGATAGATTAGGGGAAATTAGGATCATTCTAGTTTTTAGTACATTACTACAAAAGTAAAAGACGGATTTGACAAGGTAATGCATGTAAAACTACTGCATCAGCTCTCTCCTCGTCTCAGTCGTACACTCCTGGCGGAGTGGTCGTGGTCATGGATTGTCTAGACTCTAGGTTGATAGCGGCCTTTGCGAGACTTCTCCATCTTTCTCTATTTGCGGCACTGCGTGTGCACTCAGGAGCCGTATTTTTGAATCGCTCGAATCAATTATCGCGCACGCAATTGCAAGATTCGGATGTGAATACGTGAATTACTATTTTTGAGATTCCATTTCACGTGAATTCTGCAACGAGTGGGTCGGACCACTCTTATTTGAATTCATCGATCGAAAGTTGGACGTTTAGTGGCATAACGTCATTTTCATAATTTGACATGACTGATGATTTGACAACTTCAAGAACGTTTCGTTTCAAGTGCGATTAAGTAAGGTTTATTAAAAACTATGAGTTATCTTCTGGTTTTTAAATATTTTGCGTAAAATGAAACAAATCTAAAGGAGTCTCAGAAAACAGCAACACAGTATTCGAATGATTCAAAAATAAAACACAATGGGATTCAGTGAATTCAATTTCACATCTGAATTGATTTCACTTAAGATATTCGAACGATTCAAAAATACGTCTCCAGTAAGGGAACAGTTTATCGATGCTTTTATGAGGTCCGTTCTACTCTTTCTTGCACCATTAATCGCTCTAAGGAATACTGCATTCGCTAGTATAACATATTTTCGTCTCACTTTTACGATTTTTTTTTAATTAGGTATTAAACATTTAATTATATTGAACAACAAATCCAATGACTCAGTAATTAAACGTAATTTTCAATACAGTGACAGAGTGTTGCTAATTCATTTAATCATAAAAATTTCTTCTACAAGCATCACAGGCAGAATCCATTTCCTGTAACTTTTTAAAAAGTACACACTACTATTAATATATATTTGTGACTCTACACTGGATCTTAAACGTTATCGTTAACAAATCGGAATACTCTGGTAAATCTGTCATCGTGTACCTACGAATAACTGTACTGATTGTGAGGTTCATAGCCATTTATCTCTTCTCGTTCACTTCGAGAGCACCAGAAAACAATATTAGCTGACCTTAATGACTGAGGCTGAGGCCTTGCAGAGCATTGTTAAAAATCACTTATATTTGGAAGATTAGACACGCTAATATTGCGCCAAATTACTCTTGATTTAGCAACTTTTAACGTTATTACCCGAGCCGTTTTTATGAATATTTTGTTTACTAATTAAATGGATAGCATGCTCGTTTGTACAATTACAGGAGTTACATTGGAATATTGAATGGTGTGTAACGAGAACAAAGGAGGGCGTTTTATTAAGGCTGCTGCAATACCTGACAAAGTAAAAGAGTCAGAAAGGCTGCGTGGATACGGTCATTTTGTACGAAGCCCTGAAAAAACGAGTAGAGTACTTATAATATAAGGTGCAATATTAATGATTCAGTTGCGTCATAATTTAGGGAAGTGAGCCAAGGAACAATTTTTGCTTTCGCTTTCTTTACAGAGCAATGCTTTATATCACATGCTCGAACTACGTTAATATAAGTGTGATGTGGATACTGTGCTTTCGGACCTTTTTTTAATCAAAAATAAATTTGAAGCCATTGGTTTGGAACTTAATTTTAGCAAATGCGAACTTTTTATAAATAACCGCAACTTAAATTTAAATGACACAAAACAAAAATTTAATATTTTGGCTCCAAATATTAAAATAGTTAACAGTAATTCCCTTTACCTTTTAGGTTCTCCAATTTTTGATGAATCCATTCCCGAATTTTTTAATAATTCAATTACTAAATTTAAAAACTCTGCCGACCGTCTCCTTGAAATTAGTCCACATTATGCACTTTGCATCTTAAAATTCTGTCTTTTTGTCCCAAAATTTACATATGTGCTCCGTTGCTGCTCCTTTCGGAATTACCCAGATCTTTTGAAACAAGTAGACGACTTAATCAAAATTAGCTTAGAATCGATTCTTAATATGCAGCTAAACGAGAAATCTTGGACTCAAGCATCCCTACCCATACGTTATGGTGGTTTAGGGATCCGAAAAATTTCCAGTGTCGCACTACCAGCCTTCCTATCTTCTATCCATAGTTCAGCAAATCTCATAAGTAAAATTTTAAGGGCATCACCCTCAAACTTTGAGATTGCTGGCTTGGAGGAAGCTAGGAACGCTTTCTTAATTGCATGCCCAGGTCAAAATTTTCCAGTTTGTCCAAATTCACAGAGGAGCTGGGACGACATAATTTGCAAATTGACATATGATACTCTTTTGAGCTGTAGTACAGGTTCGACGCGTGCTAGGCTTTTGGCCGTGGGTGCGCATGAAGCCGGCTACTGGCTCCACGCGTACCCTTCGTCAAGAACAGGAACTTTTCTTGAGTCTGACACGCTCCGAATCGCAACCTGTCTACGGCTTGGGGTCCCGGTCTGCGCTCCTCATAAATGTCCCTGTGGCAGTGATGTCGACAAGCTAGGACATCACGGACTGTCATGCCAAAAAAGTGCAGGCCGCTTCTCGAGACATGCCGCACTTAACGATATCATACGCCGGTCCCTTGCCACCGTCAACGTGCCAAGTCTACTTGAGCCGACTGGCATTGCAAGAGACGATGGCAAGAGACCGGACGGTATGAGTTTGATTCCATGGAAAATGGGGCGGGTGCTAGTATGGGATGCAACCTGTTCAGACACGCTGGCCCCTTCCCATCTACATGGAACCAACAACAGAGCCGGTGCGGCCTGCGAAGCGGCTGAAAATACTAAAGCACGCAAATACAGGGGTCTAGGCCCTGAATATGATTTTGTGCCATTCGGTGTCGAGACCCTTGGTCCGTGGGGTCCTAGCGCTATAAGGCTTTTTAAGGAAATAGCAAAAAGGTTAGTCGACACCACAGGAGACCGAAGAGCTGGCAGCTACCTCGCACAAAGAATTAGCCTAGCTATTCAAAGGGGGAACGCTGCCAGTATCTTCGGAACCTTGCCTAAAGGGACTCCTTTTAATAATATATTTTAGATTAATTTTAGGTTATGTTAAGTTTAGATTAATATAAGTAAGGGAGTCTGCGTATGGACTGAATCATTTGGCTAAACATGAATTGGTTTTGTTAAATGCGATTCTGAAGACCCATCGTTTCAGCATAATTTGGTAGTCTTTAGATGTGATTAATGACCGATGAACTCTGAGAGCCATTTTTAGAATACAAAATAATGGACGAACAGTTAGGACATTGCTTTCTTGATATAGTTTATTTGTTGGATATCGAAAAGGTTTGTCAGCATTGTTTTAAGCACTGCCCGTTGGGCTCTTTTTAACTGAATAATTTGTGTTTTAGAGGTATTACCCCAGGAAGATATACAATACGTGATCAACGATTGACAAAGGGCAATGTAGCTGACCTCGTGTGATGGGACAGTGCGAGAAGGAAGAAAAAGCTCATAGCACGTAACTGTACAAATTACGACTTGGTAACGTTACGATCAAGATCCAGACTCCCAGGTGTCTACTTATCAATAAAGACAGTTTATGAATAACAGTAGTATGTACACTTTAACATTAATTTACACTGTTAAGGTAAAGTTGGCTAATTCATCCAATCCAGTCGTAACATTATGCTGGACGCTAACTTTTCCCACTTGAAGCAAAACCAGCTCGATCGTTATAATGGTGCCAATCACCTGTGAAACAAAATAAGAAGAAACCTGAAATCGTTAATGTCCCTTTTAAAAATAAGCTTTAACTGAAAAAAGGTAATATTTGTATTAAAGCTGTGTATAAATCGTTAGATTTTCTCATGAACGTTTCTAGTAAAATGATTACATTATTATTAACATAATTATATAGAAACTGGTACTCCACGAATATTAGTATCGGTACTAGAACTGTAGCAATGCAAGAATAAAGTGGTAAAAGAACGGCATTATGATAATTTTTACTCAAACTTACTTCCAGTATCATAGGGCGTGTCACATGAAAGAACACTCCGCTTAGTGCAATAGTTTGATAAGTTATTTGACGATGAAACCTTTGGATCTGGAACCACAGACAAAATTAAAACAAATAACTTCACCTCTAATTTGAAAGAAATAATCTTACCATTATGAGCTTTCTCTATTATAATTATTCTTCTTCTGTAATCTAATTTGTTATTTACAGAATCATTGAATTAAATAACTCAGTAATACTGTCTACTATAATGATTCTCAGAAGGCTATTGTTTAAGTGGAAACGCCAATCACAATGCTAGATTGTTCCCCAAGATAAGGCATGCTTCTCTTTGGAGTGCTATATTTTTGCTCGGAGCAAACAAAATGGCTGCTCAAATGGTGCTCGCGTGCATTCAGTACTACCCTACCTCAATCCAAAAACAACCCTCACCATCCTACTAATATTATAAATGAGAAAGCGTGGATGTTTGGATGTTCAGATGTTCGGATGTTTGTTACTCAATCACTCAAAACGGATTTGGATGAAATTTGGTATGCACGTTGTCAGGGGTACAGAAAAGGACATAGGGTACTTTTTATCCTGGAATTCTCGCGGGAACTCCAAAACTACCGCGGGTGAAACCGCGGGGCACAGCTAGTAATTAATAAATCAACAAGATTCTTTTCGTTCTTTCTACGTGAAAACTTCCATTTTTTTGGTAGGTATTGCACCAGACACTACGTGACTTCTGGACATAGTCATTCCTGACATCCAAGTTGAACCATCTTCACCTTAAAGTTTCTAAACCCGTTTAAATATCGCAGTTTACACTCCACAAGCGTTCAATCTATACAGTACCTCAAGTCCATAAGCGGAAGCGGGTGCTGAATGCAGAGCAGGGATCGGTTTCATAGCTTCGTGGTGGACGTTGGCGACGAAGAGTGATAGAGTGGAGATACGCACCATCATCAATACGATTGTGAATATGTAGTACGTATCGTGCTCTGGACCGATAAACGACCTGCACACAATACAATGTCGTCTATATGTCGTAGCCACATGTAATAAAAACTTGATCAATTCAGGACTACATAATGAACTGATTACAAGTAGCGTCTAGTTACAAGTACTTTTTGATTTTAGGCAGGGCAAAGAGCAGTCTGAAATGATTAGTTTTACCCTTATAATTAAATAAATAAAAAAAAACTAATATATTTTCGATTGCTATGTTATAAATTTTTTTGGCTTTAGTAGAGTGCCTTAGAGAAACGATTAAATTGTTTCTTTATATTATTTGACATGTAAATAATGAATTGATGAATAAACAATACAATTATAATTTAATAACAGTTTACCTTGTCACTTCGAGTCTAATGTACTTACTCATCAAAATTTGCCCTTTTACAATTAAGTATGTTACCAGAAAACTCTTCCCTGCGGACAACCATTAGATATGAATCATTACCAACTACATCATAAATATATTATTTTTGCCTGAACTATGTGGTTTAGTAAACAGATATAGGGTCTATATCTATATTATAGACCATACAGATATAGAACATACATAGACACCGACCGTAAAGAGTGGTTGAATATATTTTATTCGTATTTTTGCCAAATTTTAGATTAGAGAAGAGATCATCTACGATGATTTCAACTATGTTTCTACAAACGTTCAGCGAGTTGTAAATCAATGGTGTCAAAAGGTTTTAATTCAATCGCATAATAAAGTACGTATATTTACCTTAAAGAATTATACACTACTACGCTGAAGAAGTACAGGCCGACGGCGTACGAGACAAGCAGCGACCTGTACAGCCTGACATCAATCTCATGGAGAAGAGTCACCACGTCTGCGTAGTAGGCTCTCAACTGGTTCCATGAACTGGCGTCCTGAAATGTAGACAGCTTATATTCCAATTTTTGTTAAGGAAAAATCTCGTGATTTCCTCTTAGGATCATCACCTAAGCTGTAATATCAATATTTCTATTTTCATTAGGGTGATAGATTGTGCAACATTATTGCTGTGTACTTTTGGCGACCAGATGAGAGATTCCGGGTTCAATTTTCGGTGGGGGTTGACTTTGTGTGATTAACACCATTTACCAGTCTGGGCATGTTTATATATCTACAGTATAATATATATGTAAGAATATATTTTATGTCTGTAAGTATATTTATATGTAACAATATATATTATGTTGCATATACCTACTCCGTTTGCTTGGTTTCCACGACTCAAGCTTATCACTTAGTGTGGGATCGAGTACATCTGTATGTTGTGAAGTGTTATTATTATTTCATCTATACAGAAGTGAACTTTTTGGATTGGTAACTATAGGAATTAACCTAAAACTATTTTTTTTTAACATAATTTTCTTAGCTGCAAATCGAAACCGTTAATTTATACGAGAGAAATCCTGTATTATTGCACCATTCTATAGTGTAGTTTATAAGGATCAAATTTTGGGAAGTAATGGTTATTAATAATAATAATAATAATAATAATAATAATAATAATAATAATCATAATAATAATATATGGGTTCTAATAAGCAAGTATACTCAATTACTCACGGTATCCACTCGGACGTAAATAACTTTGTTCACATCCCGAAAGTATGACGTCAGATACATACTGAAGCAGATCGGCAGTATGTCGTGGATCGTCCATAAAAACGTCAGGCCCAAATTCACCAACTGTGGTAAAATTGAATAGAACTGTACACTGTGATGCTAAATTCTGGTATCGACTACCACGCGGACAAGGTCGCGGGCAAAAGCTAGTATTACATAAACTCGTCCTCTAGATATTCATTTACTGAATAAAATGGCTCGGTCTTGCTCCATTGCTCATCAGCTCTTCGAGCGATGTGCCCCGCCCATTGCCACTTAAGGTTTGCTATTCTTCGGGCTTTGTTGGTAACCTTAGTTTGCCAAGGGATTTCTTCATGGACCGATGACTTGGTGAAAGTTCTGAGTTGCCATTGGATGCGGGAAGCGCAGGACCGGTCGTTGTGGTGATCCTTGGGGGAGACCTATGTCCAGCAGTGGATGTTTTTTGGCTATATGATGATAATAATGATGACTTGGTCAACAGGATATTTATATGCACCGCCAACTGAACTCTCTATTCTACCTTAGCTTACCACCTTCTGTTTAATCGATATGATCAGTTTTCGTAAGCAATATCATGAAAAAAAAAAATGTCACTAATCCATGAAATGTCTGGCCACATCATGAATTTGCCAATTAATTAGATGTGGCCACGACATAATATCCAGAGAGGATGTTGTAAACATACAGTCTTGTGTAAATATTTGTCTGCATGAATCTGTTGGTTTACAGCCCATCATAATTCAACATAATATACTTTCGTTACCTATTGAATTTTTCATACTGGATTTCTAAATACGTACTTCAGTGATAATAGCTATCCAAGGATTGTAGGTCATGCTCTCATATATAATCATCAATCTACTTTTGAGCGCTAACTCCACCACTTCATCAGTCAGCTCATTTTGGTCCAAACAAAGTTTCCCCAAATAGAATGCAAATATATAGTACAATACCATTTCCACTGAAAACCAAAAACTCAATTAATAATTGAAACTTTTTTATCCCTGATATACCTTCTAAATACCCAAGATAAACAGTCAGAGACGCACAAATTTCTACACAAACTAACCTGTTTTTAGTACAATTTGGAGTGTGACCACATAAAGTCACTAAAACCGAAAAAATGTTCTTTTATGAGTTTTAAGAATGACAGCTTTATGTCGTATGTATAAGTTCGAATTTTTTTTATTCAGTGAAATATTGATCGTTTAATTTTTCGACGACACTTTTTGTAAAGACAATGCAGTGGATCTTACAACCGATTTTTTTTTTAAATCAATCATTTAATTGATCATCATACGTTTTAATGAAACTGTTTTAAAGCAAAAAAACGAAATTAAAACGTCTTCGTTTACTTAGCTAAATTGAAAGAGCCGATCTCCTCTCAAAATATTATCTCCACTCATTGCGCTGGTAAATGAAGGAGACAAACTAAAACTTGAAAACGTGCCCACTGTCCAGTTTGAGTAGCGTTTATTAATACGAACCTAAAAATCATTTATGTGAAGTCTCATCTTTAGGTACTCTATGACTTAACAAGTATACGGGTGTAAGGTTAAATGAGGGACGTATTCAAGAAGGGTATTTCGTAGTCGATTCTCTTCTCAAGTACCCAAAAAACATTTTGTTAATTATTCGGAAGTGCGGCTCCTCCTACAATTGGGTTTATTTATTCTTAATGCATTCCCGTAGGGAAAAAACCTTACAGTTCATATTATTATGGTGGCGCATAAATATTGAATATTTTTTGTACCTACAGGCACATTTTGTGCGTGTGTGCGTGCGAGTATGTGACATTTAATACCACAAAGAACTTATCTTTTTCATGTTTCTATTAAATGAATATACCTATTATGAGCGATTTTGTAATCGTTTCTGGCGAATAAGCTCTTGGGCCAACTTAATATTGCTATCTCTCGTGTTCTTTATTCATAAAAAAAAAAAACCGTATGAATATTTAAAAAAAGTCGCCTACGCGCTAACGTATCCTACGTAAGGCTCATTCGGCGTTACTTTCTATGAACAATCAAATGCAAATGCAAATCGGTCTGTTTCTCAGTCGCCAAATGGGACTCGCTTGGCGGGAGCGTTTGGTGCGCTGGCGATCTCCCGGTGCAGTTCTAGAGCCCTATTTTTGAATCGCTCGAATTACTTTCACGCCCGGAATCGCGAATTCACGTGCGAATCCTCATACATTTTTTAAGCATTCACGCGTGAATCTTGCAATTCCGTGTGCGAAAAGTAATTCGAGTGATTCAAAAATACGACCCCTGATCGTTTGGCGGTTGGGAAGCGGTCCCTCATTCATACTTTTTTTATATAATGTATGTTGTAACTCTCCGTGTGTTGTGTCAAATAAAGTTCTTTGAATTTAAATTTCAATTTCAATGGTCATTCGCGTCTACCCGCGTTTTTATTTCTCTGTGATTTACCAGTGTTTTTTTTTAGCAACTTATAGGCATGAATTAAATGAAAATATTGTGTATAATGAATAATGATACTACCAAATGTATTTGTATCAAAATTAAGATTGCAACTGCTTAATTAATAAGCAAGTACACACATATTTTATAACTAACATTATGATAGTGTACCTACTTATATAACGTAATGTAACCTAAGACAAGTTGACGTGTAAAAGTATTATATTTTACCAAATTGAATACATAAATAAAATAAAATTATTATTTATAATAGGCTTGAATAAGTTTCCCATTTAAATTTACATTCTGTATACCTACTAACGAAAATGTAAATCTTTACCAAAAGTCATCGATGTGATGAGAAGGAACAAGCACGTGCATTTAACGTGCGTTCTCTTAGATGTTCTTATTTCAGTCAAACGCGATTCTATGACCGCAGCTTTTCTCATAAGTTCCGGCCATTTTTTCGCTAATAAGTTTATGTTGACAGAACTAGCGAATCCCGCGAACCAAAACACAACTGCCGCTGAAAAATAAAAGACAGGTTTATTTTAACCATACGTTAAACGTTAATTTAAACCAAAAAATTACTTTCAAAAGTTCTTTAACAATGGGGATGTTGACTACTTTTGAAAATCAAAATTATAATTAGTCCGTCAGTTAGATAATAAAAAACAATAGACACGTATTTTTTGCTTTTTGAAATAAAGCGCAATAAAGTTTAGGGGGGTCGTGACGTCACTAACCGCTAAAACCGTCATACAAACTGTCCGAATAGTGACGTCACGCGAAATTTCACCTCAATGTATCACCGTTATTTTTTGATTACGTGAAAAAAGAAAAAATTGGTGTCCAATATTTTTTATTAATTTACAAGACGGACTAAAAAAAATTAGTCAACATGTCCATTGACAACAAGAGAGAGATTTAAAAAAAAAATCATTATCATTCATTATATTCATATCAATCATTCATTAAAAAAAATCATAATACCTACAAAACTGCACTGAGTGAAGGAGATTGGGCAGTTTAATAGTAATACATAAGTTCCATCTCAACCTTTGTAACATATCGCAACATGTATAAACATGCTCTCTTAGTCTATTTTTGAGTTTTTTGTTTTTTTTTTATAAATATATACCTACGAGCTTCATTTACCGAAATATAGTATGTTAATTTTATAAATAATAAATAAATGATGAATATGGCGAAAACGAAAGTAATGACAAATAGGATAGAAACTAACATCTTTATAGAAGGCGAACTCATAGAATATGTTAAGAACAACATGTACCTTGGGCAAATTATCTCATTTTATGACCAACAAGAACAAGAAATTGAGAGGAGGATTGCCAACTCGTGGAAGAGATTCTGGTCCTTAAGGGATATTAGGAAGGGTAACCAATATAAAATATCAGTAAAAAGGAAACTTTTCAACACGTATGTCCTGCCTATTCTTACATATGGATGTCAAACATGGGCCACCACACAAAAACAGCAACATAAGCTTAGGACCTGCCAAAGGAGCATTGAGAGGAGTATCCTGGGATACAAAAGGACAGACAGGAAACGGGCTTCAGATCTCAGAAATATAACTAAGTTCAAGGATATCAATGTGACAATAAAACAAGTAAAGTGGAGATGGGCAGGTTACATGTTAAGACAACCAATCGAGAAATGGTCGAAAACTCTTACAGAATGGTCACCTAGATACAACACCAATAGGAAAAGAGGGAGACAACGCAAAAGATGGTCAGACGACATAAAAAAGTAGCTGGACCGCTATGGCTAAGGATGGCTAAAGACAGAGAAACATGGAAAGTATTGGAGGAGGCTTATGTGTCTACAGGACACACTGACTCGGTATCTGTTCCGGACTGATGTGCACACAACTAGATATTAGAAAATCAAATAAAACAAAAACAGTAAAATAAAATAAAATGTAATTATGTACACACTTTGTCAGTAAAGTATGTTAATTAGCTCAAAATGTATATTTAGCTTTTGATTTGTTTGCTTCCAGTTAAAAAAGTTTTCAAATATTCGCCTCCTTCAAAAAGAGGTCCGTAATTACCTAATATTCTGCTGCCGGCAAAATTAATACGTGATAGATATTACAGTAGTTCACGCCTTGTTTTTCTAAGGACTAATAACAGGCTGAATCTTCGTTAGCAGGTTCAGTTCGACACCCGAGTTAATCCTCTGTGAATACTCTCGAAGCGGGTAGCTGCAAGTGTTCCGTGTAATCGACAATTTCCAAGTTGTAGAAACATGTGACCATTTCCTTTACTAAGCTGATACTAATAATTACTAAGTTGCATACAAAAATTCTGCCGGTTATTAATATTTTTTTAAATTTAAACGACCGCGTTATTTTTACATATTCGGAATGGGGAGCTCTACCAGTCAAACCAACCATTTTGGAGGACAATTACTTTTCCAGGCTTATTATCCGATTATTTTAACATTTCACTAAAAATGTTACTTTTACTTAGACAGTTTCGACACCCCACAAAATCTAAATGTTTTTCACCTGCTCACATCATCAGCTACCCATTCCGAGTATGTTCACAGAGGAAAAACTTGGGTGTCTCGTCCAACTGAACCTACTCATGACGATTCAGCCTGTTATTAGTCGCTGAAAAAACAAGGCGTGGGCTGCCGGACTAAGAGCAAAATTACTACATCCGAATAGTATTGTTACACCGGTCACACCCTTGACACGAGTTAGCGAACTGACTAAACTCCGCACTGCTACTGCGGGCAGGCGGCTCGCGACACGCGTGCGGTGCGCGTGCGGCGCCGGGCTCGCGGCGAGCAGTTGCACATTCAAGTTGATGCTGTCCGACACACACAGCACTGACAGCTTGCATCGAGGTGAGCCAGGCTTACCGCTACGCCGCGGCGCGGTGTGGAAAGCATGAAGTTTACGGAAGGCGGAGAAAAGTAGCAAAAGTTTTTATTTTTTGCACTAATACTGATAAATGAAACCAAAAAATGTGCTCACTGAGTACGCCAATATTCACTGGGTTTCCGAATAAGTAAACCAAACTCAGAGTCGTCATCCACAAGTGGCCAAGGAATGAGATTAAACAGTACAGACCGTAGAAGGATCTCACATTGAACCTGAAAACATGTTTTCTCTTTAAGTTTATATTGAAATACTCGAAAGAAAGGAAAGAAGAAAGGGGTTACAAAGTTTGTACAGAACGGCGTGTTAAAATTAATTACTTAGCTAATTTATTACACCAAAAAAATGGCAACCACACGAAAAACAGTAACAAGAAAACACAAGTAAATGAGGACTGTGCAGTTAAGAAACACATACAGTCGAATTCAAAACCTCCTTCGTTTTGGAAGTCGGTTAAGAATGGGCCCACTCACCTGTTCGTTAAAGTGAGCACTTTTGGCTTTCGATTCCTTGTATTCGCTGATGATTTGAAGAGGTGTCAAACACAAAAATCTGGTAGACCGCACGGCCAAACTACATCCAATTGGATCCGAAGAAGTATACTATATTTTGCTTCAGTGATAGTCAAAGAATATGGAGGAACACTTAAATTTATTAATTGAAATGTTTATTTCACTCTCACGTGAAAAGTTACTTAAGATTTTAAAAACTTCTACATCAAAATTACACAGAGATTAGATAACGCTGTTCCGCATTATTGCAAGAGAGAGATTTGAATCGTGATCTTCGACTAATTTACAATTCAAAGCGCCATTAATAGACACTAGCGCCATCTCTGGATAAAGTGCAGATTGAGTGAGCTCTGCAGTGCAGTGTCTGCACGTCATACCTACAAGTGTTTTCTTGTTTTTTTAGGATATTCGTTGTTAAAATTAATCGCACATGCTCTGGCGCTTCACATATGAAAAGGATGGATGGATAGGTAATTGTTCGTTACTCAATCCATAACCATAACAGTTGTACGGAATCAGATGGAATTTAGCACAGAGATAGATTACAGCCTAGAATACAATATAGGGTACTTTTATTTCAGAATTTCCGCGGGAACTCTGAAAGGGACTTCGATGAAACCGCGAGGAACAGCTCTAAAATTAATGAACCATACCTCAGCGCGCGTATGTCGGGCCTGTCGAGCCCCTCCACCGGGAACGCGCCGAACCACCGGCACAGCCGCATCGGGTACCGCAAGCAGCTGTACATCTCGCATCTTACCTCTTTACTGTCACCCTCTTCAGTTTCCATAGCTGTCTGTTCTAATTTTATGAAAGGCACTAGAATTTATCTGTAAGTACTAATCTTATAAAAAAAAACTTTTTTTTTTTATAATAGCTATATAAGTAGCATTTAAATAATAGCTTGTCATTGAAAAGTTTTTTAATTTAATTTATAGGATTCTTAATATCGTGGAACTCCTGCCGGACATCCGAAATTAACGTAGGTGCAACCGTAGGGGATCGACTACCTAGTGTATAATAAATCTATACTAATATTAAAAAGAAGAAATACTGACCGAACTGACGGTAATTTAATTTATAGTTCTAAGAACCTGCTGACGATTACAAGTGATTGTAACCAATCCTAAGTAATAAATAGCTTTTGAAATTTGAAATTTGAATTTACTTATTTGATTTTGTTTGTTTTATAGGATTTTACTCGAAAACTACTGGACCAATTCTAAAAATTCTTTCACCATTGGCATCCTACATTATCCCTGAGTAACGTAAGCTATATTTTAATCGGGAATTCTTGGAAAAACTCCGAAATTACGCGGAACCGCGAAAGCAGCTAGTAAGAGTAAAATAAATTATTAATGTTAGTAATATTTATAAATGGCTTCAAAATAGAAAGCATAAATAAGTACGGATCGATGATCTCTACGTACGATCCCGGATCTGAAATCTAAAGTTTCGAACTCTACTTCATTGACAGAAAGCTAAAATTGGACGAATTTGACTTCTTCAGACACGGGATTGTACGTACGTAGTAGTACGGGATATACCGATGCTAATTTGGGATTGACTCGAGCATCGTTGGGACCTATTGGGTTTTGAAGATTAGGAGGTATAAACAAAATAAGGTTATATGATCTTTTTTCATTCACCGGTGGGTTTAGCTTCTACAGGCTTTCAAAAATGTAAACAATAAAAATTGTAACATGGAAATACTCGAGCGCGTCAGAGATTGTAGTTTAGATACTCCAAGGTGTTTTTGATATCGAAAATATATTCATCTGCTGATTTGCGTGGTGGGGATGGCCATCCCGAAGGGGAGAAAATGAAAAAAAAAAATACTCCAGCGCATCAGATATTCAAAGGGGATGTTAAGTGAACCCTAAAAATGCTTCCCTTCGAAAATCTGCCAATTTGGAGGTGACGCAAGCTAGTAGCAAATTTTTGAAAATGAAAAAAAAATCTCAATTTTGAAATACTCGAGCGTGTCTGATTATTTTACAGAAGGTTCAGCTTGCAGTCCAAGTTATGTTGGCTTAAAATCTGACAATAATTTTAAGGGATATTATTAATCTGACTGCTAGAAACAAATTTTTATGTTTTAGTGGTTAATTATTAGTATTATTATTTTATTATTATTATTATAATATATAAAGCTAGATTACCACTCACTCATTGACATAATTGTTCTCCCAGAAGGAGCATGTCTAGGTTGATATAATGTATGGAACATGTAGAGGGGACGTTTCGGTGATTATGGGAAAACCTCGACATCTTCGATTCCTGCTTCTCATCAGGTAGTGAGTCGACTGCCCGCCGAAACTATCCATCGAAAGTGAAAACGTTTCTAACTAAATTTCATCCACACCTTGGGCAAATTTCAATAGTGTAACTTTTTTTTCAAAATGGCGGAAAAAAACATAGCCGCCGAACAAAATTCAAACTCGATTATCTCCGAAACTATAGGAGTCTGATGGGGGGTGCTCAAACAAATGTCATAGAGGTCAATGGGGGGCAACCGCCTGGCGTGGTAAAAATCCAAAATGGCATATTCAAAATGGCGGCCGAAAAAAAAGTTGATCCGATCCGGGTGAGATCCGGCATCCGGGGGTTTTTGGGGTCGCTGATGCCGAATATCGTATCAGTTTTTCGATTGCGTCATTTTTCAAGATGGCCGCCGAACATTAGTTGTTTGTATGGGGAAATTGTTTCGGCCCTGGCTCGGAAACTATCGGCCGTGGGTATTGAAAAAAAATTTGTACAGTTGGTGATGCACTATCTTCTTCTATCGGGATATAAATAATTCCAAGATGGCGGACGGATTCGAAATGGCTGGCGAAAAAAAGTTAAGCATAATTGTTCTCCCAGAAGGAGCATCTCTAGGTCGATATAATGTATTTAAGATGTGGAAAGGAGGTTTCTGTGATTGTGGGAAAACCTTGACATCTTCGATTCCTGCTCCTCATCAGGTAGTGAGTTGACTGCCCGCCGAAACTATCCATCAAAAGTAAAACTGTTACTTGCAAAGTTTGATCCACACCTTGGGCAAATTTCAATAGTGAAACTTTTTTTTCAAAATGGCGGAAAAAATCATGGCCGCCGAACAAAATTCTAACTCGATTATCTCCGAAACTAAAAGAGTCAGGTGGGGGGTGCTCGAACAGATAGAGGTCAATGGGGGACAACCGGGCACAGGGCGACCAAGCCCCGTGAGCTGCTCGCAGCTCGCGCACAGGGCGAATCTAGTCTAGTATTAAGTATATTATATATTGTTTTGTTTGCACACCCCATATTCTATATCTCTCTATCTACCCAATGGTTAACTGGTTTGTTAACCATTGGGTTAACAAACAAGCCTTTTGCCATTTGTACTTACTGTGCAATAAAGAATAAATAAAAAAAAAAAACTTATGATTGATTTTTAAGATTTATTTTTTATTTCTGACGTAAGTTTAATAACTTTATGAGGTATTTCTTGTTCACAAAAAACTCACTTCATATTTAATATGTAAAAGCTGACAAAATATTATTCACAAAACTAACTAAAGCACAAACAAGCCAGAGCGTCTTATATATAATAACATGCACGCGAACGGACAGCAGCGTGGAAATGGAAAAAAAATTTTTTTTTTTGCAAGTTTGTGATCCTTTAACTTCCTTACGTCAAGTTAAAATCGTCAGATTATTCATATACACACTTCTCAGCATGTAATAAACCCACCATATCTTAATCTGACGCGCTCAAGTATTTCGAGTTATCAATTTTTTTTACTAATCTGATTGGTTATTCTAGACGCACCCAACAGTGTAGAGGGCCCATATTTGGTGGAGGTACTCAACATGGTACAAGGTACCCTCCTTTATGTTCATCTGACGCGCTTTAGCAAATCCACAAATCCCCTCTTGGGCGCCCGCACTATAGGGACCATCGTTATATGAGGGCCAGGAGAAATAGTGATCAAAGTTAACCTTTTAAAAAAAAAATATTTTGGACGACCTCCAGCGTGTGTCCGAACCGAATGCGATTAAAAGTGGGACTAATACAATAAATAACTGTATCGACTGAATAACTATGATTGATATTGCTTTATGTTTTACGTTATAACGTTTATTCCTGCAATACATTAATTTACGATATTTGGTTCGGTTTGTTTACTTGTTCGTTCAAACAAGTTAGTCACAAATCAGATATAAAATCGTGTCGTTTTGACGATAATATTCTTGTATCTTTCACAAAAGTGCTATTAGTTTAAAACAGAGCCGAAGATAATGCGAGTTCATAGAAAAAGACAAGACGTCTGCGTTCATTTGTACCGGTATGGCTAAGGCCACACTACAAGGAGCTTTGCTTATTGCTAAGACCCAAGCTACTCACCGAGTGACTAATCCTAGTGAATAGACATCATTATTACATACTATCGCAGGTGGCCACACTGACATAGCTAGGCACCTACCTAGGGACGTCCCTAGGAGTGTAGCCAGCTGCGATAATAATCCTTACTGTAATATAATGAATGCGAAAGTAATTCTGTCTGCCTGTCTGCTACGCTTTCACGCCTTAACGGCTCAACCGATCATAATGAAATTTTGAAAACGCATTGTCAGGGGTACCTACAGAGAAGGATATAAGGTACTTTTCATCCCGGGGAATTCCCGCGGGAACTCCGAAATTAACGCGGGTGAAACCACGGGGAACAGCTAGTAAGCCATATATTATCTTCACTAGGATTTAGTCACTCAGTGAGTAGCTTGGCTCTTAGCAATGAGCGAAGTTCCTTGTAGTGTGGTCTTAACCTCACGTAATTGTGACGGGTCAAAAATCAAATTATGTTTATAGGCAAGCGCTCGTCAGGCAGCAACTCGGTGTCTACGCAGGTGCCCAAACCATGAAAACAGCGATCGTTATCGGTAATAAATTACACGGTGACTCGTTTAGAGAGTAATAAATAACTAAAAATATACGTTATGGACATATATGCTGTTCTCTGCGGTTGCTTCCGTGTTCAGGCGTTCCAGCAGTTGTTGGGCCGGTTACAGTGCTTGACCGACCGTCAGTGCGTACGTTCCGTCAGGTACAGACGTACACGAAATGGACGTGTTTACGAATAGTTTCATTGCTGCTTATTATCTTCGCAGATATTTGAGGACCAGATAAGACGTAATATCTTGTAGGACACGTACAGCTGATCGTCGTCCAAAGAGCATTTCAATGGGAACTCATAACGATATCCATTACTGTGCGAGGGTGAAGATTTTTTTTAAATACTTCACAGTCTTTATGTAACACGTGGCCTAAGTTCTAGAGTGGTTCATAAGCCGGAATTCGGTGATTAAGAGTTCGGCGTATTTGTAAATGTTCCGAAAACGTATTTTTAAATCTTTCAAATTACTTTTCACACACGGAATCGCTAAATTCCCATGCGAAAGCGTGAAATTGTATTTTTGAAATGTCATTTCACGTGAATTTTGCAACGAATGGGTCGGACCAATAATATTTGGATATAATCGTGAACAGACAGACAGAATTTTTACCATCAGTCCATTGGGAATATCACAGTTTCAATGCTTTTGTTGACAATAGCTGTCAGCGCGTCCAGAGTCCTCGGTTATATCGTCACGTAGTATACTTTTCAAACGACCCATCCTGCAGGAAGTGCGTCGTAGAGGTGGAAACAATGGCACACTTCATGTGCGAGTGCGGTGCCTTGACGTTTTGGTTTTCTGGGGATGGCTTACCCAGAACCAGAAGACTTTAGGTTCCTACCCCTTCACTGCACACTAGCCTTCGACGCCGAGGTCTTTAGGGAGATGAGGGAGGATCACAAGATGGGTATGGTACAAAAGATCCCAAGGGTTGAAGTACTGAAGCTTTACAGCCTATCCCATTAATATTATAAACGCGAAAGTGAGTTTGTTTGTTACGCTTTCAAGCCTTAACGGCATAGACGTTGTCAGACAATGTACAAGAAAGGGCATAGGGTATTTTTTATCCCGGATTTCCCGCGGGAACTTTGAATTTGTCGCGTTAGTTTCGGAGATTTTTTTTATCTTTGTCATAGGGGTAATACGGCCAAGTGGTACACCTGATGATAATTGATTACCGCCGCTCATGGACATCTGCAACACTAGAAGGCATACAATTGCGTTTCCGTTGTGGGGCTGCCGGAACACACCGTTAGGTGCTTGGTGACAGATTTACAACTTGAAGGTGGTAGCTAGCCAGCCGAGCACTAGAAAGTGCCCTACCACTATGCTACGGTTTCCTCGCGATTTTTTCCTTCACCGACAGCTCAAGCTCATTGTTAAGGTTTGAAACTACGCCTTGCGGCGTTTGATCCAAACGCACCAACCACTGAGCTATCATCGCTGTAATTTGTAAATCCCGAAGGTATTCTGAGATAAAAGTCCTTACTACACTATTTTTTTCTCTACCTACCCTTGACAACGTGTAAGTGGTATGCATAGATTAATGTAGTTTCTTCCACGTTAATTTCGAAATTTGAAATACCCCTGACGACATGTATGCAGTTTGTGGTGCTCGGTTCAGCAGTTAGCCGTGAAAGCGTAACAAACAAACAATCCCTTTTGCATATTTCACAATATACATATTGTATGCAAGGATAATCATTGATATAGCTAGTTAAAATCAGTAAAAACACACTTTTTTTAAATGAATAATTTATTAGTTAAATGGTGTCAAAAGAAGCGATACTAATACTTTCAACGTTTATTGATTGGGTGAGTCGAAAAGTTTTAGCGAGCGAACTATTAGTATCTGGGGGCACGGTAGTGCCCCCGCCAAGACGAGCCACGCGAAGCACACGGGCACTACCTACCTTTTCTCGAAGCGCTTCGTCGTTTTTTTGAACCCTCATAACTTGGGTTTGGATTATGCTAGATCAACAAAATTTTCGGGATATATTGTCAATAGCGGACTTATTGAACATATTAAGTTTTAATTACATTAGCTTTTATACTTCAGATTTTATTTATATCTAAAAACGCTAATTTCGTCACTGACTCACTGATGATCATCAAAATTCTTAGGGTATTTGCGAATGTCCTAGAAAGCTGAAATTTGGTATGTAAGCTAGTATTAGTACACAAACAACAAAAAAATTATAAAACTTGTAACTTTTATCCCCCAACCCCTTGAATTAGGGGATGGAAGTTTGTATGAGACTTCCGCAATTTTAACTTACAAAAAGAAATGAATAAAAATTCGTTACTACAAAGAATTATTTATTATAAGTAATGAACTATGGAAAAAAAATTCACCTTAGGCCCGTGTGAATGTAGCGAAATGGCCAAGCCACATATTTTGACTAAGGTGTAGAGTTTGTGAAGTTAGACCTTGTAGAGTTAGGGCGTGTAGAGTTAGAAGCTTGGCTCTACATAAGATCTGATAACTTTTTGAAAGTACTGGTATATGGTCTCGTCTTGGCAACATTTTACATGAAAATGTTTTTGTTGGGATTTATATGTGTAATACATACAATAATAGATTGATATCTACCAGCTTATAATAATGGGACATTTGTCAATACAAACGTCCAACAGTCTATAAAAAAAAAAATTTTTTTAGGAATCTACCATAAATTTCCAAATAATATTTTTTTTTTTTTATTTATGTTTCTATATCTATTTCTATTTCTATATCTATATCTATTTCTATATCTATTTCTAAATCTATTTCTATATCTATTTCTATATTTGTTTTTATTTATTTTTTTTATATTTTTTTTATTATTTTTTTATTATATAAGCAGAATGAAACATAGAATTGCTAACGTCTTTACCCAGTATCAATCCACCAATAGGGTACTTGCATGATTTTTTTTCCCAGTCTATTTTAAAGATATATGGCCTACTTAAACAATTTTTGACTTTACCGCCGAAACGCGGAATGACGTCACTAGTTCAAAACTACGCCTTAATCATTATGTCGTATTGACAGGGTCATGTGACACTGACAGACAGATAACTTCATATCCAAAAGCGAAATTAAGGTTGAACAGTGTCGAGTTACTTTCAAAAGTTCCAGTAAAGAATCGAAATACATGTTACCGATGCATTTTAAAATTTGAAGTAAAAAACTTCAGAAAATGGTAAACATATTGCGTTGATAAAAGTGACGTAATATTATGTTAAGTGTGGCTGTGATTGGTGTTTTGTTACAACGTTCCGTTTCACAGAATTAAAAGTTGAATGTTTTGGAAACTATTGAAAATTTTTGGTAAATCTTTCACGATAATGCTTTTTTGAGGCTTTATTTTTGAAATATTGACACAATTTCTTATTATAAATTTCATGTAAGTACCCTATTGAGAAAGCAGTCAAAATAAATAAGGATCATCCTTGTTTTTAGCACAATACACTCAATAAACAATAAACTACAAGGTGGATTTTAAAAGTTAAACCAACGAGTTTTCAAAAGCATATCTTAGTATCCTAAAATCCTAAAATGCAAATTAAATAGTTGCATCAGCCAGTATGATAATATATTTTAATATTTTCACCTGACTGTTTTAATATTATTTTAAAATGTATTTATTTGCTTTATACAAACATTATAACAACAAATTCAATGAAGCAACTAAACGTAATTCGTTTGTAATACAGCGACTGAGAGGTGAGCATTCATTGCATCATAATAATTTCTTCTACGATAACTACCACACATTGCAAGATTTTTTAAAGCTAGATAATATAGTTTTATTATTTAAAAAAAAAACGCTCCAAAAATTGATGTTCTCACATTCCGTTATGTATTTTCTTTCTTCTTTCTTTCTTTTCTTTTTCTAAACGATATTTTACTTTGGAATAGTATGTAACACAATAATTCTCCTTTTATTTATTTAAAATGGGTTTTAGTACAACTACAAGAGAGAAAATACTATAAGTACTGTACTACTATACTGTCCGTCATTACTCAGAAAATCCATTTAAATAGTAAACACAACATTTTAAATAGTACACACTCTACATTCTTTTAAAATATATTTGTGACTCTAAAGTGCGGGGTTAGCCAAATTGACATTTTGCAATAGTTAACACATAACTAACTTATGTAACGAATCGCCATGTCACTTGGTCAGCCAATCAAAATTCTGGTTTCCATAAACTCTCGTTTGGCGTGACCAATAAAAATCAGAGAAAAATTGAACAAGTGATCTTCCATGGCTACAAATAATAAGAGGGGATGAGGACAAGCACAAACCATTTGACTATCGAGCGGCCAACAGGATCTGAGCAAGCTGATTCTCAAGAAGGAAGACGCTCGCCAATGGCAAAAATGGCGCCTAATGATTGGAAAAGCCGACCCTATGTGATAGGACAGTGCGAGAATGAAGAAGAAGCATATTGAGAGTAACTGTACAAGTTCCAACATGGTAACGTTACGGTCAATATCAAGACTCCGGCCAGGTGTCTAATTATCGAATATGCTTATCAATAAAAACATAGTACATGAATAACAGTAGCTCACACTTTAACAGTAGTTTAGTTTACACATTTAAGTCAAATTGATGTAGTTATCCAATCCAGTCGTTGCATTGTGCTTGGCGTTTAATTTTTCTAATTGAAGCAACACCAGCTCGTACGTTATAATGGCGGCGATCACCTGTGAAATAAGACAAAATGTAGCCTGAAATGTTTAAAAAGGTTTAAAAATAAACTGTTACTGAAAAAATGTCACTTTATTGTAACGTCATCAGTTTAAAAGCTGCGTATAAATTTTCAGATTCTCAAATGAATGTTTCGAGTAAAATGAAAGTGATATCATTAACAAAGCACAGAACTATATACAAACTGGTAGTCAACCAGTCTTTTACAATTTATTGTACATTGCTACAGAGCAATGTAAGAATAAATTATTAAAGAAAGTCACTATGCAAATTTTTACGTAAACTTACTTGCAATATTAAGGGGCGAGTCACATGAAAGAACACTCCGCTTTGTGCAACAGTTTGATACTTGATTTGACGATGAAATCGTTGGATCTGGAACCACAGACAGACAAAATTAAAACAAATAACTTCACCTCTAATTGGGAAGAAAGAAAAGTATACCTTTGTAGGCTTTCTCTATAAATAATCTTTTTCTGTAATCATCTCTTTCATCAATCAATCATCTGTTTTCGTCAAATTACTATTTACAGAGTTGTTAAAGTAATTAATTTAATAATTCTATCTAAGGAACATAATTAAAACCGACTTCCAAAAACACAAAACTAAAAAGTCAATAATAACAAAATACCGATTTAATCCAAAGACAAAACTACATAATTATAATATTATTATTGGTTTGTGGTACCACTGCTCGTTTGAACTCGGTGCCAAGCCCGCTTGTGTCTGCCCACTTGGATTGTTCTGCTCTCGACGAGCTTGTGGCGGGAGTCGACTTAGGCCATATAACCACTCCATATTTGGCTTGTCACCGACTTCAAACCGATCAGTTTCGTTTTTTAGTTTTGTGTTTTTGCAAGTCGGTTTTAATTTTTTTGTTAAAATTTTGTTTATTTTAATTGGCAACAGGCCCCTACGTGGCATCTAACTTTTAACATAGTCATTCGTGACATCTAACTTGGATTCAAAAGACTACCATCTTCATCTTAATATTTTTAGACCCGTTAAAACATGGAGGTTGACACTCCACAAACGTTCAATCTGTACAGTACCTCAAGTCCATAAGCGGAAGCGGGCGCTGAATTCAGAGCAGGGATTGGCTTTAAAGCTTCGTGGTTGACGTTGGCGACGAAGAGTGACATGCAGGCGATACGCAGCATCAGCAATACGAATGTGAGGATGTAGTGCACGTCGTGCTCGGGGCCGTCTATCGCCCTGCACACATCACAATACCGTTTAGTTAGGCAAGGGAAAATTCAATTTCGAAATCTACTAAACTCACGAAGCTGAATTTGGCAGATATGTAGTTAAAAATTATTGGTGGGAGACATCAGCACTCAAGGAATTCCTCGGAATTCTACTGGAACTTCTGAGTTAATTGACGCGAGTGTAACCGGTACACAGTTACAGGGAACAGTTAGTACCTATGCAATAAACACATTGAGTGAATTAATATATAATAATAATAATATTTATTTCATAAAATACATGTATAAGTTTAGTATCATCTGTTGCCGAACTAGTTGTAGATACCTGTAATACGGCGTACAGCGCCCAAACCTCAAACACCCGAAGATATGTTCATATTATTATATCACTAGTATTATTACAAAGAGATTATATAGCCTTCTTTTTGACTGACTTCCAAAAAAGGAGGAGCCAGTGGACGCGACACGATAAACCGTGTGGTGTGCGCTCTATCCGTGTGGCGCTCGCCTTATCCGCTGTCACAGACGTCAAGATCGGTGACACTACGGGCGGTTGGAATAACATCCGGTCGACTTAAGAAACCGTTACTAGTACCTCGCGTCCGCTAGTATAGTTATAATATTACAAACTGACCCCCGTGATTCCACCCGCGGTAATTTAGGAGTTCCCGCGAGAATTCCGGGATAAAAAGGACCCCACGTCACTCAGGATCACTTTAGTTTCCTATCTATAAGTCAAAAATTTTCAAAATCTGTTTAATAGATCCAGAGATTACAACCTAACAAACTCCGGAGTTTCCGCGGGAATTCCGAGATAAAAAGTACTTTTTGTCACTCAGGATCACTGTAGCTTTTTATAAGTGAAATTTTTTTTTAAATCGGTTCAGTAGATCTGATCCAGAGATTACCCCTACAACCTCATAAACTCACAATCTCCGGAGTTCTCGTGAGAATTCCGGGTTAAAAAATATTTTCTAGTACTATAATCTCCCCCCTACAACATCACAAACCCACAAACTTACAAACTTTTGCTCTTTATAATATTAGTATAGAAGTATAGATTGAGGTGAGGGGTCATAAAATAAATTAAACACGGGGGCAATCACAGTCAACATTAATTGTATTAAGTGACACTTTTTCTAAGTAAAGAACATTATAAATGTGTTTATTTTCAATGTTAATCTGCTGACTCAAGTATATGAACCCAAGTCCCGTTTCGAGTTAAAAAAAATGGTCAATTTACCTTAGTGGTAGAGTGCACCAGATACGATATGTCGTCGTCGTCGGTATGAGTCGTATGTAGGTACTTACCGTTCAAAGTTTTCTTTTTCACAATTAAATATGGCACCAGCATTATTTTCCCTGCGAAGAACAATTGATTTTTGCCTGAGCTCTGTGGTTTAATCTATACATCGATATATATAAATAAAATTGAAGTATTTGTTTGTAATGCCAAATTAACAGCGTTTCACTAAATGCATATGAGAGTAGGTATATACGGTGCTTACATACAAATAGTTTTTTTTTCCTGGCTGTCTGTCTGTATTTCTGTCTGTTTGTTCCGGATAATCTCTAAAACGGCTGGACCGATTCGGACGAGACTTTCACTGGCGATAGCTAACGTTATAAGGAGTAACTTAGGGTACTTTTCTTTTATAAAAAATACATAGTTCCTGCGGGAATTCCAAAACTCACACGGGTCAAACCGCGGGAACAGTTAGTAAACAGATATAGACCATACAGATATAGAACATACATAGACATCGACTTCTCATCAATTTCCTGCCGAAGACGACGTCTTTACGTTACAGACGAAAAATATACCACCAAAAGATAAAATATGTAAAAAAACCCACGCGGTTGTCACATTTAAAAGTTTAAATAATGATTGCGTAAATTTATTTTATTCGCATGTTTTTTAATTATAAAATTTTAAAGAATGGATGTTACTACCTTGATTTCAATTATGTTTCTATAATCTTTCAACAAGTTGGAGATCAATGGGTATCAGAAGGTTTTCAATATTCTATCGAGTTATAAAGTAAATTCGAGTATATTTTACTTTAGACAATTGAACACTTCCACGCAGATGAAGAATAGACCGGTGCCGTGCGAGATGAGAATTGCCGTGCGCATCCTGGAGTCAATCTCACGGAGAAGAATCACCACGTCCGCGTAGTAGGCTCTCAACTGGTTCCATGAGCTGGCGTCCTGAAATGTGAGCAGCTTCTACACTAACCTGCAACATAGTTCTTTAGACGCATTGAGCGCTGGCAAAGAAAAAACTTGGGATTACATGTTAGAATGTCCGGTAATATCAGTGGGTACTTCTGCAGTTATGGGTTATGGGACGTTAGCGGTGGGAGAGGTTCCGGGTTCGATTTTCACACTTAGTGTGATTAACATAGGGTTCAATTCTCCAGTCTGGGCGTGTTTCTATCTAGAGTATTTTTTTTAATTACAGGTCCACTAAGCCGGATGTTAGTAGTAGTTAGTCAGAACAATAATAATATATATAATAATAACAATCTACTTCATTACACACAGATGTACCTACTTGATCCCACACAGTTTAGTATGTGGAAGCTTGTGTAACCAAGCAAACGTGGCATATTCTTGTTTTAAATAAATAAATAAATATACTCCATAATAATCTAATATATATAAATCACGTGTCACGTTGTTTGTCCGCGATGGACTCCGAAACTACTCAACGGATTTTGATAAAATTTTGTAACCATTTATAATATGGTCCAACTTAAAAGATTGGATAGTTTTTATCCCGGAATTCCCGCGGGAACTCCGTAATTAATGCGGGAACAGCTAATCACCGTAAACTACTGTCAGTGTCAGGGGTACAAAGAAAGACAATTCCCGCGGGAACTCCGAAATTACCGTGGATGAAATCGCGGGGGACAGCTAGTCTATATATATAAAATCCTTTGTCCTGAATGACTGATGGATCAACGCACAGCCTAAGCCGCTGATTGTACAGACCGGAAACTTGGAGGGTGTGTTCTTTGTATGACATAGGCATCCGATAAGAAAGGATTTTTGAAAATTAAACCCCTAAGGGGATGAAAAGGAGTTGAAAAGTTTGTATGGAACAATTCCGCGGGAACTTCAAAATTATCGCTGGTGAAACCGCGTGGGACAGCTAGTATAAATAATAAATACTAATATTATAAACGCGAAAGTTTGTATGTATGGATGGATGGATGGATGCATGGATGGTTGTTTGTTACTCTTTCACGCAAAAACTACTGGATGGATTTAAATGAAACTTTACAATAATATTATTAGGGTACTTTCATCCCGGAATTCCAGCGGGAACTCTGAAATTAACGCGGGTGAAACCACGGGGCACAACTAGTACAACATAAATTACATATGTAATAAACTAAAGATATATAAAAACATCCAGACTGGAAAGTGGGACCCTGTGTTCTTCACCTCAAGTCCACCCTAAACGGGAATCGAACCCGGAACCTCTTTATTAGCGAGGAGGCACGGTGACCTACTGCGCCATACGGGTCGTAATTACATTATGTAGTAGGTACGTGTTGTTTGGTTTGCACGACACAAGCTGTGTGCGATCGAGTAGATCTCTCTGTTTTGAAGTGTTATTTATTACTATCTATACAGGAGTAAATTATTTAAATGGGCGTGGATAACCTTCGGAAATACGGAGTAGGTACAGCGAAAAATTCTCAAAGGAATCTCGGGGTGATTTTGTTAAAAACTAAAACTGTACATCCCGATTTTTTTGGACATAATTTTCTTAGCCGCAAATCGAAAAAATTAAGCGAAATAAATAAATCAATGCGGTTAATTTGGAAAAAAAGACACCTGTATTATTGCGCCATCCTGTAGTGTGGCTTATAAGGATAAAATTCCGGGAAGTAGGTATGTTAAATGGCAAATAAGTAGCTTAAATGATTTTGCAGTATACGCCACCCAACAAGTAAGTATACTCACGGTATACACGCGGTCGTAGATAACTTTGTTCAGATCCCGAAAGTATGACGTCAGATACATACTCAAGTAGATCGGCAGTAAGTCGTGGCTCATCCATAAAATCGGAAAGAAACAATTCACCAACTGTGATCAAGTTGAAAAGAACTGTAGGTACACTGTGAGAATTTGCATTTATGACACGAGTGCGGAAAATAGTATGTGATAACCATGTTGAACTAACTATGCATTACATTATCAATAACGTTATTCGAGGAAATGAGAAATGTCAAGACATAAGACCATGGGTTTTTTTCATTGTTGACATCAAAATTGGCGTAGTATTGTTTGCCTCAAGTTTTCTCATTTCGTCGATGACTGCGTTACAGTCTCTATGGTACTTTTTAGATATTGTGAATAGAAAACACACGAGTGGAATGATACGCTTTTTGTTACCATGCTGGCCCCTGCAACTATGCTGGCTCATATATCGTCGTATTATCACACTCATAGAAGTTAGTAGTTAAAAAAAGAAAAAATACGTGTCCAATATTTTTTAATAATCTACAAAACGGACTAAAAAATAAAAAATAGTCCACATGCCCATTGTGGGCGTACACTACTTTAATTTATCAAATGGGAATGAGGGTACTGACTGAATAACAGTGTTGCCATGACTTAATGCAAGAATTCCCTGAAATAAGGAACGACTTAATAGAAAACATGACAATTATGTAACCATACAGATGCAGTTATATCGCTCATAGCATCCCTTCCAGACAATATACGTTAGGTATACTTTCGTTATTTAAATTTTTACACTGGGTTTCTAAATACTTGACTACGTACTTCAGCCATGGTAGCTATGAAAGGATTGTAGGTCATGATGTCATAGATAAATGGCAGTCTACTTTTGATCGCAAACTCCACCACTTCGACTGTGAGCTTGTCTTGATCCAAACAAATTCTCGCCAAATGGAATGAAAATATAAGGGACGATATCTTCTTCACTGAAAACCAAAATTTTATTTTCATAAAACGGTACTTAATCGGACTTGAAACGAAACGTTCTTGATGTTGTCAAACTATCAATCATGTCAAATTATGAAAATGACATTATGCCACTATACGTCAAACTTTCGATCGATGAATTTAAATCTTAGGGTTTACCGTAATTCGTGCGTTTACAGTAACATATATATTAGATTTATAGCATGGGTGTAGATAAACATTTGAATGAAACTGTTTTAAAGCAAAACCAAAAACGCATTCAAAGGTGTTCGTTTATATAGCTAAATCAAATGTTATAGAATATAGACGCTACTCAAGGAGTAAGGGCCGATCACCTCTCAATATATTGTCTTTCCCACACATTGCTCTAGTAAATGAAGGAGATAAACTTAGATTTGAGAGCTTAGCTAGTTTGAGCGAACCGAAAATCATTAGATATTATGAGAAGTCAGCAAGGGCAATTATGTAACTTTTGTTGCTATCATATTTCTGTTTCAATTAGAATAAAGCGATTTTTAGGGTTCCGTAGTAAGAAAGCAAAAAACCCTTATGAATTCGTCATGTCTGTCTGTCTGTCTGTCCGTCCGTATGTCACAGCCACTTTTTCTGAAACTATATGAACTATACTGTTGAAACTTGGTAAGTAGATGTATTCTGTGAACCCCATTAAGATTTTCATACAAAAATAGAAAAAAACAAGAAATTTTGGGCGTTTCCCATACTTAGAACTGAAAATCAAAAAAATTTTTCATCAAACCCATTCTTGTCGGGTATCTATGGATAGGTCTTCAAAAATGATATGCAAACTTCCACCGAAAATTGGTTTGAACAAGATCTAGTAAGTAGTTTTTTTTAATACGTAATAAATCGTAAACCACAATTTATACTTGCTGCTACGGAACCCTTCATGGGCGAGTCCGACTCGCACTTGGCCGCTTTTTGATTATTTAATCATGTTTACGCAGTTTCAACTTTTGAAATATGTTTCTTGTGGTTGTTTTTTTGATATAGTACGTAATCGCAAAACCGCCATGTTTTTGATTGCAACGTAAAATCAATTATAGATATAAAAGTTGCATAATAGCCTCTTTGATCTTTATTCTATGACTTATCAAGTATACTACATGATGTCAAGTTAAATGAGGGTGTATTAAAGAAGAGTATTTTGTATTCGAGTCTCAAGTTTCCAAATTAAAAGATTATTTGACTAAATTATGTGTAAAAAAAAAAATTTACGAAAAGTTACTGACGCGCTGGGGTTACATCACACTAGGATGAATGCGACGGCGGTAATCAAATGCAATGGACATTCGAAGAATGAATTATAGAAGTCATGAATAAGTTCCCCATTTAAAATTACATTCTGTAATATAATATACAAAATGTAAATATTTACCAGCAGCCAGCAATGCATTGAAAACTAATAAGGACTTGCATGCAATGTGCGTTCTCTTAGATATTCTTATTTCGACTAAGCGCGATTCTATTACTGCAGCTTTTTTCAGGAATTCTGGCAATGTTCGCGCTAGTACAAATAGGAGGATAAAGCTGGAAAATCCCCCGCCCGCAAACACAACTGACGCTGAAAAACGGAAGACAGGTTTAGTAGGTACCTACGTTAATTTTCGCAAAAAATTACTTTCTAGACATCTTCAACAATCGACAACGAGAGGCAAATATTGAAATATATATTTTTGGGAACAAAGGAACAGTTTAAAAACTAAAAAAACACGTTTCAATAAAAAATCGGACTAAAAAGTAAAAATAATTTTCAACATGTACCTACCTATTAAGGGGCCATCCACAAAGTACGTCAAACGTTAAGGGGGGGAGGGGTCGATGAAGTCTCCCTACTTAACGTGTGACGTAGGAACTTTATGAATGTACTTTATTGTAGAAGAGCGTGGAATTCTTTTTGAGATATTATATTAATATATGTATATTCATAAGCAATACAACAACACTCATCATTCTTAATTTGCACTACACTTACATATTAGTGTAATAACACTGTACATTATAATTGTACTTTAGTATAGTGCAACGGGAGTTAATGGTATTATCTTCTTGGTTGTAATAATAATAATTTATTGTATTTTGGTAAGACGTGAGTAACGTGGTTGGCTATACAATTGCCTTACTTCGCTGTAAACATATTTTCTTGTTATTATATAATATTGTATTGGTCGTTTGTTGCCCTAAATAAAGAAAAATAAATAAATAAATAAACACTAAAATATTGTCTTATATTTAAAAATACACAGTCAAATAACAAGAAAATGTCACTCAATTAACAAAAAACTTAAAACCGACTTCCAAGAATACAAAACTAAAAAGCTAAAACATCAAAATACTGATTTAATCCAAATGACAAAAATACACGTAATAGATAATATTATTATTGGTTTGTGCTACTACTGTTCGGTTTGAATTCGTGGCGGGAGTCGACTTAGCTCATCTATCCACTCCATATTTGGCTTGTCACCGACTTCAAACCGATCAGTGGTAGCGCAAACCAATAATAATAATATTACGTGTATTTTTGTGTTTTGGATTAAATCGGTATTTTGTTATTTGTAGCTGTTTAGTTTTGTATTTTTGGAAGTTGGATTTATTTTTCCTGATAAAATTTTGTTTATTTCTCCGATGCAGAGACGTTAATTGTTGAGGAGTTCTCCTGGTACATCACCATCAGTTCCACTTCACTAAATACATTGTAACGAGCATAAATTGTTTAGAAACCATAAAATCGGAGCCCGTGAAAAACCTATTATTGAGTAGTTCCGATGACCATCTGAGGTCTTCATCATCAGATCCACTTCTTCAAATTTTGCTTTCCGAAAGCTATAGGTGTGCTTATAATTTTTGAAGAGTTCTCTCGATTTCTCCAAGATTCCATCATCAGATATCGACCTGGTGGCAATGGGACCTAATTAAGAGAATATTATTTTAAACGAAAGTAGAATTTTCCAAAATGTCCAATCGTCTTCGAGTAATCGGTGAACATACATAAAAAAATAAACATACATACAGCCGAATGCATAACCTTCTCTTTTTTGGAAGTCGGTTAAAAATACCGCGCCGGGTCATAGCAGAGGCAAAGGTGCCCATGACACTCGTTTTTTTTTTCTTTCTTTATTTACCAAAACAAAAATTACATTAGAAAAGATAGCTAACATAGCACTTAAGAAACCACTAAGGTTTATGAGAAAGATGCATTTTACCCAGTAGGTAGGTAGATACAATTTTGATTTAATAACAGTTAATAATTCTTAAGTAAAATATAGTATATTTAATACAATGTAGATTACTAGCTAATTTAGGACAAGTGCACCTCTAAGCTTTATAATTATTGATATCTCTCCATATTATTTAAGAAGTAGAATTTTAGTTTATATTTAACATTTTTTTGGTTTATACTCTCGATCAACTCAGAGGGTAATTCATTAATTAGTCGGGGAACCAAGTAGCTAGCAGTTCTCTCGCCGTACACGTTGCGAGCGCGTTGGGTGCATAACCGGTTTTGAGCCATTGCACGTGTGTATACAGGATGGTTAATTTCTTTCTTGAGTGAACTATTAAAAAAGTGTTCCTTCAGTAACATATACTTAAATTGGATATGTACGGGTAGAATTTTGCAGTGCCTAAAGAGACCGATTTCATCGTTGCAAAATTGTATTTTAATTTTTTTAGACACTATTATTTATTGTATTTATTGTATATATTTATTGTATTGTATTGCCGCGTTGAATGGTGATGGAGAACCTTTGCACCAGGTAGGAGCCGGAGCGGGCGTCAAAACGTCTCTGAGTCTGCGACCGATTTCGGACATTTCGGAATGACTCTACTTTTACCACTATCTCTCAATAAAATATTTATAACAATTGCCATCAGGCACCCACGCATTTCTAGAATAAAAATTTTTGTTATTATTTATATTATATATTTTTTGTTAATCTTCAGAGTGGTGTAATTAAATATAAATGTACCTATTATATTTAAGAAAAGCGAGAAGCATGCGTTAATTGTTATAATTATTTTACTGAGAAGTATTGGTAAAAGCAGTCATTATGAACATATCTCAAAAAGCACGCCACGCTTTTCTACAACAAAACACATTATATTCTTTATTTAAATACATTGAAAGTTATTTTCTACTTTTTAGTTTAGTTTTCTTTTGAAGTGTGTTTAACTATTACCTATTTATTTTATAGTTCAATTAACGCTTATAAAGCTTGTGTTTTAGTTTTTTTAACGATAACTCATTTAAATATGATGTGCGCCTGCTGCCTTCCTTGTGGATGTTGTAGCCGTTTCTCACGCTCCCTCTCAATTTTTTTTTTGATATAATTATGTATTCCTATTGTCATAAGCCAATAATCATAAATTAAGCTGCGCATGACTCAGCACGTGCCTCAAATCTCATACGTTCATATACAGAAGGTCAGCTTCCAATGGTGATAAGGTCAAGTGTACAACGATTGGAAATGTCGTGGCCATATCTAAGAATTAGCCATATTATAATGTGACTGGCTATATTATAATATAACCACTAGAGCATAATTCTGGGTTAGGTAGGTTTGTACTGCTGACCAAGTCACGTGAGCCGAGCCAGCCGTGGCAGTAAATGCTTTGTATTGCAAGCAGCCGGCAGCGTAGGGCTCGTGGCGAGGAGTTTCCCAATTAAGTTAGTATAATCCGACACACACCCAGCAGCGACAGCCTGCATCGCTACCACCTCCAGGCTCCCTGCTGCGTCGTGGCGGGGCGTGGGGAGGCACGAAGTTGACGGAGTGTGGAGAATTTAACTGTATATAGCATTAATTAATATTCATTGCACTAGTAGTCGTAAATTTAATTAAATAAATAAATAAATAAATAAATAAATTTAACCAAAAAATGTACTCACACAATATGCCAATGTTGAATGGGCTTTTGAGAAAGAAAATAACAGTCAGAGTCAACAGCCACAAGTAGCCAAGAAATGTGAATAAATAGTATAGACCGTAGAAGGATCTCACATTGAACCTGAAAACATGGTTATCCAAATTGCAACATCTCTTATAAAGAAGGAAGAGAAGTTATTGCGGTAAAAATTCCAAGTTTTCGTGCATGATGTACTACGTAAATACCTGACGTTCAGAGAGCGTTAAAAATAGACCTATTAGTAATATTTTAAGAAATAACAAAAAATGTGTCACTGGCGTTTTTAATTTATGACCCAGCGAGTCCTTTTTAAAGACAAAATCATTTTATTTGTGTCCTCATCTACATTGTAATCGTCATCATCGTCAAGAAGCGTACTAGCACATACCTACAATATTCTTTTGAATCCCTGCATTTTGAATTATAATAACTGATCTTTCCTGATCTGGGTGCCCCCGCCAAGACGAGCGCTTCGTCGTTTTTTTAAACCCTCATAACTTGGGTTCGAATTATATCAGATAAACGAAATTCTCGTGATATGTTTTCAATAGCAGACTTATTAAATATATAAAATTCTCATACTTTAGATTTTATTGATATCTAAAAAACCCCGATTTCGTAACTGACTCTCTGACGATCATCAAAATTCTTAGGGTTTTTCCTAATGTCCTAGAAAGCTGAAATTTGGTATCTAAGCTAGTACTAGTACACAAACAACAAATAATTATAAAACTTGTAACTTTTAACCTCCAACTCCTTAAACTAGGGGATGGAAGCTTGTATGAGATTTCCGCAATTTTGACTTTAAAAAAGAAATGAAATCGGGCGGCTTATTGGTGTCGCATCTGACTTTTTTAATTTGTGAGATAGGTAGGTAGTTGCTATAATTTTTGTGTTTTTGAAATCGGTTTAACTGTCTCGGAATTCCCGCGGCAACTCCGAAATAAACTCGGATGAAACCACGGGGGACAGCTAGTAAAAGTATTGAGCCGTACCTCAGCGCGCGTATGTCGGACCCGTCGAGCCCCTCCACCGGGAACCCGCCGAGCCACCGGCTCAGCCGCATCGAGTACCGCATGCATGTGTACAACTCGCATCTAACCTCTTTACTGTCGTCCTCTTCAAATTCCATAGTTTTCTGCTCTAATTTCTAATAAAAGCTTTTAAAAAAACACGGCAACGGCAACAGAATGAATTTTTGTAAAATTTGTATAATATTACGTAATAAATTATCTTTTATAATAAAAAAAAATGTTCTTATGAAATTTAACTACCTATTGTTTCTATTAGTTGAACGCCCTAATGTCAGCAACTGCTGGTTCGAATTGAGAAATTCTTTTTGTGTTGGAATCGGCCAAATTTTATCGAGGGAGGCTACAGGCTATATATAATAACATCACGCTACAACCAACAGGAGCGGAGCATCAGTGAAAAATGTTGCAAAAACGGTTGCTCTCCATTTGAGAGCTGCCGCCGTTGGGTGCGCTGCGTAAACGGCTAAAGTTACGCAAAAATCATGACGCTAGTCATAATGGAATATATTTAAGTAGGTTTTTCCCTCAAGTTAAAGCGGATTCTAAAATGGGTATTACGTACCCAAACGAACTCTTTATTGAACGGCTTAAGAAGAAAATAATGACTTTGTGCTTGTTGAGTAACAATAGCCGGGCCCGTTTCAAAAATATTGGAATTGAGTGGAGTTTTTCTATTTTTTCATCTATACATATAGGTGCATAATTACATGTAAATACAATTGAAATGTCTGTTTGTACTTCCAAATTAACAGCTTTTCACTAAATTCACGGTACTTACATAAAAAAATCAATTTTTAAAAATTTTCTTTGTCTGTCTGTCTGTTTGTTCCAGCTTATCTCTGAAACAGCTGGACAGATTTGAACAAGACTTTCACTGGCAAATAACGGATGTTATAAGGAGTAACTTAGGCTAATTTTATTTTAGAAAAAGAGGAAAGATTTGATTTTTGTGCGGTTTTTTTGTGATGAATATTCTCAAAAACTACTTAACTGATTTTAGTAATTCCTTCACTTACACGATGTTACAGTGTTCCCGAAATTTCTGCCAGACCTCCAAAATTAACTTGTGTGCAACCGCAGGGGATCGACTAGTGTATATAGTTAATACTAACATTATAAAGAGGAAAGATGATAATTTTTTTTTGTTTGATACAAATTAACTTAAAAAGTGGACTGATTTCAAAAATTCTTTCATCATTAAAATCCTACATTATCCCTGAATAACATAGGCTATATTTTCATTCGGAATTCTAACGGGACCTCCGAAATTACGGCGAATGAAACCGCGGGGAACAGCTAGTATAAAATAAAATTATTTTTGTTAGTAAAATTTATTAATGACTTCAAAATAGAAAGCAGGAAATGGTGCTTCTCTTAAATAAGTACGGATCGATTGTCTCTACGTACGATCTCGGATCTGCGGGGTTAGCCAAGTTGACAGTCTACAATCGTTGACGCATAGAAAACATAAGTAGCGAACCATCATGTCACTTAGTCAGCCAATCAAAACTCTAGTTTTCAAGTGGTCACGTAAAACAAGAGTTTTGATTGGTTGACCAAAGTTTTCTATTCTAGTTTTCTATGCGTTAACGATTGTAGAATGTCAACTTGGCTAACCCAGCTGGAAATGAAGTTTCGGAGTCTATTTCATTGGCAGAAAGCTAAAATTTGACTTTTTCAGACACGGGATGGTACGTAGGGACCATTGGTATAGGTAGAGGGTCAGGAGAAATAGTGATCAAAGTTAACCTTTTTTTTTTTCAAAATTGCTTTTCAGGCTCCAGCGTGTGTCCGAACCGAATGCGATTAAAACTGTTACTAATACAACAAATACCTGCATCCAATAAATAGCTGATTGCTGTAATATGTCATTTTAACGACTCGTTATTGTAAAGTATATTTGTTCAATACGTTGATTTACAACATTTGGTTCGGCTTGTTTACTTGTTTCTTCAAACAAGTTAGCCATAAAACAGATTACTTAATCTATTGTTACCATCAATAGATAGAGTGATTGAAGAGAAACGTTTATACGCACATTTATCTCGGAATTCTTTCGGGAACTCCGAAATCATCGCAGATGAAACCGAGGAGGAAAGGTAGTACGTGATATATGCTTGCAAAATCAATTATTCCGTAATTAACTTGCATAATAATGTAAGTCAAAGATCCTATCCTATCCTATTTCCATTTCCTATTCCAGGATCCTATGTTCTTTTTGTACCGCTGACAGCGTGTATAAAAAATCTCACGATGATCGGTTGACTAGTTAGAGCGTTAAAGCGTAACAAACAAATCAACTAAATTCGCGTTTGTAGTAGATTCTAGCTGTGCCTCGCGGTTTCACCCGCATGAACTTCGGAATTCTTGCAAGAACATTTATTTATTTTTTTCAAAATTAAAAGTAGCCTAAGTTACTTCTTATAACACCAGCTATCTGTCAGTGAAAGTCCCTTTAAAATCAGTCCAGCCGTTTCAGAAATTAACCTGAACAAACAATTTAGAAATTCTTTTTGTGTTGGAATTGGCCAAATTTTATCGAGGGAGGCTACAGGCTATATAATAACATCACCCTACAACCAACAGGAGCGGAGCATCAGTGAAAAATGTTGCAAAAACGGTTGCTCTCCGTTTGAGAGCTGCCGCCGTTGGGTGCGCTGCGTAAACGGCTAGAGTTACGCAAAAATCATGACGCTATTCATAATGGAATATATTTAAGTAAGTTTTTCCCTCAAGTTAAAGCGGATTCTAATATGGGTATTACGTACCCAAACGAACTCTTTATTGAACGGCTTAAGAAGAAAATAATGACTTTGGACTTGTTGAGTAACAATAGCCGGGCCCGTTTCAAAAATATTGCAATTGAGTGGAGTTTTTCTATTTTTTCACCTATACATATAGGTACATAATTACATGTAAATACAATTAAAATGTCTGTAAGGTTTCAGTGTAAGATAAACTTAAGAAAACAAACAAGTGGTTTAAATCAATTTTAATTATGGTTTAAATCAACTTTAAACTTCTACTGAAAAGAGTCATTTTATTGTAACGTAATCAATTTAAAAGTTCTGTATGTATAAATTTTCAGATCCTCACATGAATGTTTCAAGTAAAATAAAACCGGTAGGTATTATTAACAAAGCACTAAACTACATACTATAGAAATCGGTAGGTACACAACAGTCCTAGTACCAGTAGTTGAGTACCAGTCTTTTACAATTTATTGTTACATTTCTACAGAGCAATGCAAGAATAAATTATAAAAGAAAGTTACTATGCAAATTTTTACTCAAGCTTACTTGCAATATTAAGGGGCGAGTCACATGAAAGAACACTCCGCTTTGTGCAACAGTTTGATACGTGATTTGTCGATGAAATCGTTGGATCTGGAACCAAAGATAAAATTAAAACAAATAACTTCATCTGTAATTTGGAAGAAAGAAGATCCATATACCTTTATAGGCTTTCTTCATAATTAATCTTTTTAACCGACTTCCCAAAAAGGAGGAGGTTCTCAATTCGACGCGTATGTTTTTTTATGTTTGTTATCTCATAACTCTCGACTGCGTGAACTAATTTTGATGGTTCTTTTTTCGTTTAAAGTCGGGATTTGATGATGGGATCTTGGAGGAATCGAGGGAACTCTTCAAAACTTATACGTACACCTGTAGCGATTTGGGTATTTTTTAAAGTAAATCTTTCATTTGCTTTCGGAAAGGAAAATTTGAAGAAGCGGAACTTATGATGATGACCACAGATGGTCATCGAAACTACTCAACAATAATACGTATTTTACGGGTTCCGATTGGTGCGATTTGTGGAATTGTTTTTTGTTTAAAAGGGGATGCTTCCAAATTGGTTCCATTGTCACCAAGTTAGGATCTGATGATGGGATCTTGGAAAAATCAAGGGAACTCTTCAAAATTTATAGGCACACCTACGATTTAGGTATTTTTTATAGTAAATAGTTTATTTGCTTTCGAAAAGTAAAATTTGAAGAAGTGGAACTGATGATGAAGACCACAGATGGTCATCGGAACTACTCAATAATAGGTATGTCACAGGTTCCAATTCGTTAACGTTAATTTGTTTTGTAACACGCTCGTCACAATGTATATGGTGAAGTGGAACTGATAGTAATGTATCAGGAGAACTCCTCAAAAATTAACGTCCCTGCATCGAGAAAAGCAATATATTGTAAAAGGTTTTGTTTACAGAGTTGTCAAAGTAATTAATTTAATAATTTCTATCTACGAAAATAATTCACAGCAGTAAAAATATCCTGGTTGATTCCCGGTGGGGGTGAACTGTGTGTGATGAGCACAGGGTTCCACTTTCCAGTGTGAGCGTGTATACGTATATATCTATAGTTTAGTTTATATGTGGTATATACCACATTTACTTGGTTTCTACGACACAATCTATGTGTTGTGAAGTGTCATTATTATTAATTATATATTCCTTTTTTGTTTATGGCGAAACTCCAATGACAATGTTTGATTGTTCTCCAATATTACGCGCTAAATTATAATTTGAGGTAAAAAATGGCTGCTGACTGGTGCCACGTCAGCGACCACACAGCCCAATAGACGCCTCATACAGGCGAACACTTTCAGACAAGACATTAGACAAATTATACGTCTTACTAAAGAAAACGAACGCGCGATCTTCTTTTAGTAGCGACCACATCCGTGACCCGGGAACATCTTGCTTGTGCTCGTGAATTGTAATTCAATTAGAGCTCAACATATTAAGTCTGTTGATAAGCAACTCACGTTGATATCGTACATCTTCGGACATTTTCGGATCGGCACGTCTAAATAGTACTGTACTAAGATAAGATAAGATAAGATAAGATAAGATAAGATAAGATACACTTTATTTAGCAAAGTAAACACATAGGTACACCATGCAACAACTATTTCATAATTTAAAGATAAATAAAACTATGTACTGCAGTGCCTTGCTAAAAGGGACTCCACTGTGACCGTAGTGGTCCCAGCGCTGATTCTCAGTGGAGCCCCAGCGTTCCGCTTGCGAAATTGTCGGAGAGTATATATGATATAATTATATATGCATTATGCAATTATAACACTTATATGTATAATATTTGATATATTTAATAATTATATGATACTATATACCTATATTTAAACTTAGATATAACTAGAAATAATAAACTACACGGAAGTATACTACTGAGTGTCGCAATCTTGAATTAACCAATTTCAACCCGCCTCCCAGTACCGCTTACCTCAGACTTTTGTCAGAAATGTTTGGATACAGAAGTACATACCTACATTAGGCGTCTATTGGGCTGTGTGGTCGCTGGCACACGTGCTTTCGGTACTACCTCAACCGGACTACTACCCCTTACCGTATCTAAGAATTCAACAGGATTAGTTTTGTTCTTTCTACGTGACATCTTCTTTTTCTTTTTTCAATGTGGCAACAGGCGCCTACGTGGCATCAAACTTCTAAAGCAAGGTTTAGACGAGAACTACTGCCGACAAACTGCTATGCAGTTTGACAGACTTTTGTAACATGCCATGTATTTATATTTTTGGTAAATAAAAAAAAAAAAAAAAAAAAAAAAAGACAAAGTCAGTAACGCTGGCGCCAGTGCGCTGACAAGCCTGCATGGCCTGGCCGATGTTGTTGAAAAATAGGCCGGCTCTTTATTCCCGCCAGTACTGGCAGCCAGCGCTGGCTTGTCTTGAAAAACTGTTTATAAGAGGTCATTAACAAGCCAGCGCTGGACTGACAGCCAACACTGGCTCCGTCTAAACCTTGCTTAAACATAGTCATTCCTGACATCTAACTTGAATTCAAAAGACTACTACCTTCATTTTATGTCTTCAGACCCGTTAAAACATGGAGGTTGACACTCACAAGCGTTCAATCTGTACAGTACCTCAAGTCCATAAGCGGAAGCGGGCGCTGAATGCAGAGCAGGGATTGGCTTTATAGCTTCGTAGTTGACGTTGGCGACGAAGAGTAACATGGTGGCGACACGCAGCATCAGCAATCCGAATGTGAGTATGTAGTGCACGTCGTGCTCGGGGCCGTCTGTCGCCCTGCACACATCACAATACCGTTTAATAGGCTTTAACAAAAAAAATCTTAATTCTATTTAGTCCGTCAGTTAGATAGTAGAGATTAAAACCGATTTCCAAAAACACAAAACTAAAAAGCTATAAATAGCAAAATACCAATTTAATCCAAAAGACAAAAATACAAGTAATCCCATCAAAAACATAAATGTGAAAATGGAAGTCAAGTTCAGTATTAAGCTTAAGCTTAGTTGTCGACTTCACCGACAAAAGAATTGATATCTAAATAGGTGTCAAGTTCTGTAGATAATCCTGAAATATATTCCAAGGAGCATACAACTTGACTAGTTTTCACACACAAGTTATCTTTGGCTACAAACTATAGTATAAATATTTTTGATATTGCCTTGTTTTTACCAGCAAACGAAATTTTAAAGGGGTAATATCTATTGACCTTACAGTATAAAACAGTAACTTGCTCATAATAATATAAAGAAGATACATAATTTGACTAGCTAAAGATAACTTGAATGTGAAAACTAGTCATACGCTCTAACTTGTCATACTTTCCGTTTTGAACGGGACAGTCCCTTTTCCCGGTCATCTGTCCCATCGTCCCCGGACAAAACTCCGGGTCGCAAAATAGTCCTGTTTTCCAAAACCGCGAAAAATATTCAAATCATGGAGCTCGTCAGACACGAGCGGCGCAAGATTCCCCCCACCGAGATTCCCCTCTTTATAATATTAGTAACTATAGAAGTATAGATTGAAGGGAGGGGCTACGTAATTAATTATACACCGGGGCAATTACAGTGAAAATTTATTATTGTATTAAGTTACACTTTTTCTAAGTAAAGAACATTATAAATGTGTTTATTTTCAATGTTAATCTGCTGACTCAAGTATATGAACCCATGTCCCGTTTCGATTTGAAAAAATGGTCAGTTTACCTTAGTGGTAGAGTGCAGCAGAGATATGATAACATTGTTTGATTAATTATCTTGTCACCTCGAGTCGTATGTATGTAGGTACTTACCGATCATAGTTTTCTTTTTCGCAATTAAATATGAAACCAGCATTATTTTCCCTGCGAACAACAATTAGTATTATTCACTATTAAGTATTGTACAACATGATCGGTTGCCTGAGCTCTGTGGTTTAATCTATACATATAGATGAAATTGAAGTGTCTGTTTGTAATTCCAAATTAACAGTGTTTCACTAAATGCAATTATTGCATATGAAAGTATATACGGCACTTTTATACAAAAGCATTTTTTTTTCTCTGTCTGTCCGTCTGTCTGTTTGTTCCAGCTAATCTCTGAAACGGCTTCACCGATTTTAACGGGATTTTCACTGGCACATAGCTAACGTTATAAGGAGTAACTTAAGCTACTTACAAACCGACTACTACTTTGAACCGACTTCCAAAAAGAAGGAAGGTTCTATGTTCGATTGTATGAATGTTTTTTTTATGTATGTTCACCGATTACTCGAAGACGGTTAGACCGATTTGTAAAATTCTTTTTTTGTTTGAAAGGGTATACTCCCAATTAGGTCCCATTAATACCAAGTCGGGATCTGATGATGGGATCTTGGAGAAATTGAGGGAACTCTTCAGAAACTATAAGTACACCTATAGCAATTTGGGTATTTTTTATAGTAAATCGTTTATTTGCGTTAGGAAAGCAAAAAATTGAAGAAGTGAAACTGATGATGAAGACTACAGATGGTCATCGGAACTACTCAACAATAATACGTATTTCACGGGTTCCGATTGGAACGATTTCAAAAACTGTTTTTTTATTTGAAAGGGGATACCTACTCCCAAATTGATTTCCTTGTCACTAAGTCGAGATCTGATGACTCTTCAAAAATTAAGTGGAACTGATGATAAAGACCATAGATGGTCATCGGAACTACTCAATAATAGGTATTTCACAGGTTCCGATTTGTTAACTTTAAAATGGTTACTAAACGATTAATGCTTGTCACAATGTATATGGTGAAGTGGAATTGATGGTGATGTACTAGGAGAACTTCTCAACAATTAAGTCCCTGCGCCGAGAAAAGCAATATTTTGTAAAAATGTGATGAGCAGTTGACATTAGGCTATTGTAACTTAGATAAATTACAAACCAACCCACTAGAAAGCGAGAAATAAAAAAAAAACAAAAAAATTAAAACCGACTTTCAAAAACACAAAGCTAAAAATAACAAAATACCGATTGACATAAATACACGTAGTATTGTTATTGGTTTGTACTACCACTGATTGGTTTGAAGTCGGTGACAAACAAATGGAGGGGGTAGATGGGCTAAGTCGACTCCCGCCACGAGCTCGTCGTGAGCAGAACAACCCAAGTGGGCAGACACAAGCGGGCTTGTCACCGAATTCATACCGATCAGTGGTACACAATAATAATATTACGTGTGTTTTTGTTTTTTGGATTGGTGTTTTGTTATTTTTAGCTTTTTAGTTTTGTGTTTTTGGAAGTCGGTTTCACGCGGGTGAAACCGCGAGGCACAGCTAGTAAAAAAGTAGGGACCATAAAGATATAGAATATATACAGATATCGACTTCTCATTAATTTCCTGCCGATGATGCCTTTGTTTATATAGATGCAAAAATATACCACCAAAAGATAAAATTTATGTAAAACAAAACACGCGATTTTCACATTCAAAATCGTAAATAATGATGAATGAATAAAGTAATTATATTTTTCACACCACATGCTCGACAATGCCGAATTATATGTCATGTAAACCTTACCGAAAGCAAGACATTATATCTCTTGGCTTTAGCCGGGTTATAATGTTCTATTGAATTTCATTATAACCCGCTGGTCAATAATGTGATTTTCACTTTCATAATTCTTATTGCTATGTCCATAACGTCTCATTTCGCTAAACAGAATGTGTTCTCAGCGGGCGCGGCCAACTCGATTTTCGAAGACCGAAGCCGTGGCCCACTAGATTCGCAGTGAGAACTTCATTTGTTTGTCAAATCGAGTAGGCCACGCCAGCTGAAAGAAGTGGCTATATAGGATCTACTATAAGCCTGGTTTTTTATTGTCTCGCATTATGTGAGAAAAGTAGAGTATACACCACAGGGATAAAACTGTTTTTTTCTTGGGCGCTTGAATCCCTCACTGCACTCAGGACTCAATCTTAATTCCCTCCCTTTGGTCGGGAATTAACTTATAACACCCTCGCTGCGCTCGGGAGTTAAATTTGGAGTCCTTCGTTATGTTCAGGATTCAATGTAGCGCCCGTGACATAAAACAGTGCTTTATCCCCTTGGTGTATAATCTACTATTATTCGTATGTTTTCTAAATATAAAATTTTAGAGAGGGGATGTTTCTACCATGATTTCAATCATATTTCTACAATCTTTCAACGGATTGGAGATCAATGGTATCAAAAGTTTTTAAATATTCTATCGAGTTATAAAGTAAGTTCGAGTATATAATATCTTACTTTAGACAATTGAACACTTGCACGCAGATGAAGAATAGGCCAGTAGCGTACGAGATAAGAAGTGACGTGCACATCTTGGAGTCAATCTCATGGAGTAGAGTCACCACGTCCGCGTAGTGGGCTCTCAACTGGTTCCATGAGCTGGCGTCCTGAAATGTGACCGCCCTCTACACTAACCTGCAACCAAGTTCTTTAGACGCATTGAGCGCTGGCAAAGAAAGATCTTGGGATTACATCTTAGGATCGTCCGGTAATACCAGTGGGTACCTCTGCAGTGATGGGTTGTGGGACGTTAGTGATGGGAGAGGTTCCGGGTTCGATTTTCGGTGGGGGTACACTTAGTGTGATTAACACAGGGTTCCATTTTCCAGTCTGGGCGTGTTTCTATCTAGAGTATTTTTACACGCTTTTTATTATCTTCAAACGTATGTATGTAAGCATATAATGGAATCTTTGCTCATGATTTTGACCTCCTTCCAAACGTCGGATTAACTCGAAATTTGGCATACTTATTAAGAACGGATGACAACTCAATATTTTAAACAGTTTGACCCGTTATCCTTACTAAGATAATCAGGATTAGCTTGCGTCAACACAAATAAGGGAAACTACCAGGCGCGATAGTTTAAAAAAAAACTAAAAAGATAAACCAAACTAAAAAGTAGAAAATAAATAATAGTTTAAAAAAACTAAAAAACCACGCTTTTTATAGAAATGACTTATAAGGATCAAATTCCGGGAAGTAATGTTAAATGGCAAATAAGTGTTACACGTTAAGATAAGTGATTTTATAGTATACGCCACCCAACAAGTAAATATTATACTCACGGTATACACGCGGTCGTAAATAGCTTTGTTCAGATCCCGGAAGTATGACGCCAGATACATACTGAAGCAGATCGGCAGTGTGTCGTGGCTCATCCATACAATCGGAAAGGTAAAATTCACCAACTGTGATCAAGTTGAAAAGAACTGTAGGTACAATGTGATACAAGTGTGGAAAATAGTAGAATATGATAACCATTATGAACTAAATATATTACATTATCAATAACGTTATCAGAAGAAATGAGAATAAATTTCAAGACATAAGACCATAGGTTTTTTCATTGTTAACCCTTAACTACCTACCTCCTATTTCAGTAAAATAACTACCTACCTGGAGTCTATTAGACTCCTCCCTTCTCACCTTCCATAAAAAAATACAAATACAAAAAACGGAAAATGAAATAAAACAAAAAATTTTTTGTAGGTGTTTATTTAAGTAATTATAGCAACAAAAAAATCAACGACTCTATCAAATTATTTGAAATCTGTTGTAACTATAAAAAAAAAACAAAACAAAAACTTCTTACTGTAATCACACTCCTTTGACAAAAAAATAACAATGATTAGGAACTTTTCGTTTTAAGTTTTAAAAAAATTAACAATCAATGAACAAATCTTCATATCAATGAGAATTATAATGGCTGAATTTCGATAAAATTGCAAGCCTCAAACTTTTCCATTTTTCGCAATAAAGCTCGGATATCACTTGTGTGCATCCTATGCGAATTAATTTCTTTTCCTTGGCCGCAATCGCAATGGTTGCAAGTTTATATCATCTTCATGTAATCATGAATAAACTAAAGTATGTAGAGGTTGGAACACGTGCTTTTCTTGCACTATCCAGCTGAGCTTCTCCGTCAATTTCTGTGTTCGATCAATATTGTTCACCTACCACAAAATCTGCACCAACATCCTTGTCCACTTCACTGCATTCTTTATTCAGAGGTTTCTCTTCACTGGAATATTCTTCTTCCAACCAACGCTGGATATTTTCGGGGTTAGATGTAATTTTTCACAAAAAAACATAAATAACATTTCGTCAAAAAAAGTTACGTCACTACCTACCTGGAGTCTCTCAGACTCCAAAAAAACTTCGGTAATTACCAAAAAGCGAACAAGCACACTTGCAGCTTAGACGAGTTCGGACGCGGTACTGTGGGTGGAGAGGGGAAGGTACAGGAACTCCTCAGGACCAGTGATGCGTTTGCGATTAGTTATGACCAAAAACAGTTTCTCCTGAGTCCATTAGACTCCAGGTAGGTAGTTAAGGGTTAACATCAAAATTGGCGCAGCATTATTTGCCTCAAGTTAGCAAAAGGCTCCTATTGCATTTTCTCATTTCATCGATAACTGCGTTTCTGTCTCTATGGTACTTTTTACATCTAAAAAGGAAAACACACGTGTAGAAACATACGCTTTTTGTTACTATGCTAGCCCCGCAACTATGCTGGCCCATATATTATTATGAGGACTTTATGAGCATGCTATGCGCTGTAAATTTATAATTTAAGATCTATATAAATCAGGGTGTTCTAACATTTGAAGTTTTTGGATACCAGCACCCCAGTTGCTAAAGAAGATTGTCCGTTGAATATTCGCCGTCGTATTATCACACTTATAGAAGTTGGTACTTCTGTACGTTAATATTTCGTTATAGACAGACAGAATAAACACGTTTAAAACAAACGATGACATCAATTTTTACATAAGTGCCATAATATTATGTATTCTTCTTCTTCTTTAATGATGGCGTCTATAATTATAATTTGCCAATGACAACGTTTCTTAGTGATAAAAATTTCTTCATCTATTTCTTCAATTATGGCGAAACGCCAATGACAATGTTAGATTGTTCCTCAAGTTAAAACATGGCTCTTTTCAAAGCCTCCTGCTCGGGGTCCAAAACAGATGCTGAAAAGTGACTGAAATAACGAAGACTTTACGTGACACGCGTGTGTTCGGTACGGCTTTCACCCTTCAACAACCTAATATTATGTCATGTTATATGTCTTATCTTATTCTTCTGAGGTCTTATCCTAATCATTACCATCTGTAATCTGTCAAAAGCCAAGCCATGACCAGTATAAACTATTGAGTCAATGAACCATAATAATCAGTAAGATAAAGGTAACATTCATTGGACGCATTGGCTCTTAACAAAGTGCAATTAAAATTAGTCTCTTTAAATATGGTTATCATAGAAAATTGCTCATTTTGTACTTAAATAATTATTTTAAACTGTATCCAATTTATTGTTATTTTAGTTGTTAAACTGTAATGAGTCCCAGACAGAGTTTATTCTTTGTGAATGGAAGTACCGTGCGACGGAGTCTGCACGTAGTCGGATGGCCGAATGTCATGTTTTCTATTAAGTCGTTCCTTATTTCAGGGAATTCTAGCATTATGTCATGGCAACACTGTTATTCAGTCGGTATCTTCATTCCCATTTGATAAATTAAAGTAGTGTACGCCCACAATTGTTAGTGGGATTGTGGGTATAAATACTAGTGTCAGCACAGAAGAGTTTCATTCTAGTTACTCTGCTGGACTTAAGTAGTCATAATAAGTGTTCTATTTCTATTGTATATATAGTTACTTCTGAGATGTAAAGAAAAGAAGTCCTCTAGTTAACTATACTTTTATTCTCACTATTATAGTTGTTACAACCGCACATATAGTATATATACAATAGAAATAGAACACTTATTATGACCACTTAAGTCGAGCAGAGTAACTAGAATGAAGCTATTCTGTGCTGACACTAGTATTTATACCCACAACCCCACCAACAATTGTGGGCGTACACTACTTTAATTTATCAAATGGAAATGAGGGTACTGACTGAATAACAGTGTTGCCATGACTTAATGCTAGAATTACCTGAAATAAGGAACGACTTAATAGAAAACATGACAATTATGTAACCATACAGATGCAGTCATATCGCTCATAGCATCCCTTCCAGACAATATACGTTAGGTATACTTTCGTTATTTAAAATTTCATACTGGGTTTCTAAATAAATGACTACGTACTTCAGCCATGGCAGCTATGAAAGGATTGTAGGTCATGATGTCATAGACAAATGGCTGTCTACTTTTAATCGCAAACTCCACCACTTCGTCTGTGAGCTTGTCTTGATCCAAACAAATTCTCGCCAAATGGAATGAAAATATAAGGGACGATATCTTCTTCACTGAAAACCAAAAATTTATGTCACAATTTAATCCTTTATATCATTGATAATACACCCAAAATTCACAGTCAGAAATGCAAAATTGTCTACAAACTAACCCGTATTAAACCCGCAACACACGGAGCTAAAATAGTATATATAAGTATATTTAATATAAGTTTTTAGTTAAATTTTATTAAAAGTAATCAAAATTAAAAAAAAAATCTCTAGTCTGTGAGAACACAGACAATGTTGCAAATAAAAGTAGAATCACGAAGGGGAAGCACACGTTATTAATCGTTCATTTATTTAGTGTTAAAATCACAGTAATCTTTGATTTGCAACATTATTTGTGTGCCCACAAATTAGAGAAAAAGTTTTTTTTTATTATTATTTTAAATAAAATTTAATAATTTCATTACAAACTTTTAAAGTGTTAAAAGATGTATATTAATTTATTACTTCACGTCTAATTTTATTATTTGTTTTAATATATATACGTAATTATTTCTATACTCTGCCTTTTTATGTTCCGCTAATTCTGCTGATGTGTATATAATATCTTATCTTCTTAATCTAATATATATAAATCACGTGTCACGTTGTTTGTCCGCGATGGACTCCGAAACTACTGAACAGATTTTGATATAATTTTGTAACCATTCATAAAATGATCTAACTTAAAAGATAGGATAGTTTTTATCCCGAAATTTCCGCGGGAACTCCGAAATTACCGCGGATGAAATCGCGGGTGTCAGCTAGTCTTAATCTTAATATATATAAATCACGTGTCACGTTGTTTGTCCGCGATGGACTCCAAAACTACTGAACGGATTTTGATAAAATTTTGTAACATTTTGTAATATGGTCCAACTTAAAAGATAGGATAGTTTTTATCCCGGAATTCCCGCGGGAACTCCGGAATTAATGCGGAGAACAGCTAATCACCGTAAACTACTGACAGGGGTACAAATAACTTTTTCCCCGCAATTCCCGCGGGAACTCCGAAATCACCGCGGATGAAAGCGCGGGGGACAGCTATCTAATATATATAAATCACGTGTCACGTTGTTTGTCCGAAACTACTGAACGGATTTTGATAAAATTTTGTAACCATTTATAATATGGTCCAACTTAAAAGATAGGATAGTTTTTGTCCCGGAATTCCCGCGGGAACTCCGGAATTAATGCGGGGAACTGCTTATCACCGTAAACTACAGCACTTTTTTCCCAGAATTACCGCGGGAACTCCAAAATTACCGCGGATGAAATCGCGGGGGACAGCTAGTCTAATATTGTAGTGTATCGGCGGAATAAAATAAGAAAACGCAGAGACGTGCAAATCCGTTTATTGTCCGGTCACCGACTGACGTTATAAAAGTTAAACTTACCTACCGTACTTATCTTACAAATACCCTACAATCCCTCCACCAATAGCTATCAAATACTCAATTTTTATAAAGACTCTTATAATCTATTTTTCTCCTAGTGCTCCGAACAGGTCGTCTCGTATGTGGCGAGGCTTCAGGTAAAGGCAGAGGCGGACCGCTGCAGGCCTCCACGCTCCCACCCGTAGCGAGAACGGATCCACTGTCCGAGGCGCCCTCCGTGCTTTCTTGATTCGCTGCTGATAGCGCAACGTCGCTGGGCGTTGCCGCTCGTTGGGGTGTGTTGTGGCGCATATCTTCAATGTTTGTTGCCGGTGTTCCCGCGCTCGCATGCGTCGCTTCGTCCTCACTAGAGTGATCCCCCACGTCATCTCCGTCCGGCTCTTCGCCCCCACTCAGTTCCGGCCCGGGAGTCTCGGCGCGCGCGCTCGCGAATGATCTGTTTGCGTCGTCTCCGTCCTCTTCACTGCTGGGCCGGGGACGCTCCGTACTATCCATCTCCGGAATGTCACCCTGACAGCTCTCATTCTCCTCCACCCTTACCTTGCCTTTATATTTTAACAGTTGGTCTACATGTTTTTTAATGTGACAATTTATATTTGGTACAAAAAATATATATAACCTAGATCCTATTTTTTTATGAACTATGCCCCTTAACCAAGTATACTTATTTCCGTTATAATAAAATGATTTAACCAAAACATTATCGCCTTGCTTAAACTTGATTAATCGCTTTCCACCGTACTGATCAGCCTGTAAGGTCTGATTAACGACTACGTTATTCTTGGCTAAAGATTCCAACGATTCGCCCCCGACAGTCACCGGGTATGCCTCGCTAACATTATTTAAAAGATCGAGACGGCAACGCAAAGAATGTCCCAATAACAATTGCGCCGGCGAAAAACCTGTCGTGCAATGTACAGAGTTCCTGTAGTCGAACAATAGTTTGTTTAATTTATATTGAAACTCTCGCTGAGAACTTACGCCCTCTGTCATCGCTTTTAATCCCCTTTTTATAGTTCTAACACTATTTTCTGCCTGCCCGTTAGATGCCGGGTGATACGGCGCTATTGTAACATGACTAATACCGTTAATTTCACAGTACTGTTTAAACTGATTCGATACAAAGACGGTAGCATTATCGCTAACTATAGTACGCGGCAAGCCAAACCTACTGAACGCGTCTGCCAGCTTGTCGAGGATGGCGGCGGTGTCGGCGCGCGCCACCACGTAGCACTCCACCCACTTGGAGTGCGCGTCCACCACCACTAGGCACTGCTTGCCCGCGAGCGCGAACATGTCCACGTGCAGGCGGTCCCAGGCGCGCGCGGGCCGCGGCCACGGCGCGAGGGGCGCGCGCGCCGGGCGGCGCGCAGCACACAGCACGCGCTGCACGAACCTATCTTCTCCTCTATATCGCCGTCTATACCAGGCCACCACATGCGCCTCCTAGCCTCCACTTTAGTTTTTACTACCCCGAAATGACTTTGATGTAATTCATCCAGTAGCTGCTCTCTGTACACCGGAGGTACGATAACTTTATGACCCCTCATAATACACCCTTTTTCTATACATAATTCTAATCTGCACTGAAAATACGGTTTTAATGATTCATCCTGAATCTTTTTGGGCCACCCTCGCTTTATATATCGCATGACATTTAGTAAAATACTATCTTTACCGGTTTCGATACTTATATCCTTCGCGGTCAGTGGCACCATCGATTCATTTACAAAATTGACGTATAAACACTTCGAATCATCATAATCCGGTACACCATTCTGACAATTACTTTTTATCGCTCTCAAAAAATAGTCGGCCACGTTGCAATCGCTTTTTATATATTCAATTTTAAAATTATATGCTGATAAAAACAACGCGTATCGTTGGAGTCTGTTCGCGGCTAACTCTGGAACGCCTCTGACGTTACCGAAAATTGAAAGAAGCGGCGGCTTATGATCCGTTCGCAATATGAACGGTATCGAACGGCCGTATAAATAATGATGAAACTTTTTTATGCCAAAAATTATTGCGGCCGCTTCTTTTTGAATCTGCGCGTAATTACGTTCGCTATTAGTAAGCGAGCGCGACGCGTAGCTCACGACCCGCTCCGCGCCGCGCGCCCCCGGGAGCCGCTGCGCCAGCACCGCGCCGAGCCCCGCGGGGCCCGCGTCCACCGTCACCACGGTCTCCAGGTCGGGCGAGTAGTGCGCCAGCACGCGCTCGGACGCCAGCTCGCTCCGCACGCGCCTGAAAGCCACCTCCTGCTCGCGGCCCCACTCCCAGCGCACCCCCTTCTTCAACAGCCCGTGTAACGGGTGCAAGATGCTCGACATATTGGGCACAAAACCGCGATAATAATTGACCATATCTAATAGTGACTTTAGTTCTTTGACATTTTTAGGACTCTCTAATTCTAAAATAGCTTTTATTTTCTTTTCAGACTTATGTAAACCGTTCTTATCGATGACGAACCCCAAATATTCAACTTTTTCTTGAAACAACTCACATTTTTCCGGCTTAACACGTAACTCTGCTTCTTTAAATTTATCGAGTACCTGTTCGAGTCTCTGTAAATGTATATCCCTGTTCGGACCCGTCACCAATACGTCATCGATGAATATACACGTCCCTTCGATACCGGCTAGCAATTTTTCCATAGTTTGTTGAAAAATACAAGGAGCGCTAGATAAACCAAACACTAGTCTGGTGTAACGGAAGAGACCTTTATGTGTATTGATGCAAGTTAGATTTTTTGATGACTCATCTAATTCCAGTTGATTGTAAGCCCTAGATAAATCAAGTTTAGAAAACTCAGTGCCCCCGTGGAGTTTAGCAAACAAGTCGTCTATACGAGGTAATGGATAATTATCTAATAATACCTTATTTAGAGTGACAGAATAATCACCACAAATTCGAATGTTCCCGTCCGGGCGCAGGACTGGTACGATAGGGGTAGCTATATCCGAATGAACCACTTTTTCTAAAATGCCCAAATCAATTAACCGATTCAATTGAGACTCCACTTTTGATTTCAATGCTAGGGGGACCGTGCGAGGCTTGAAAAATCTTAATTCAGCGTTATCTTTAATTTTTAAATGTACTTTAAATTTATTAAACCGCCCCAACTCATTAAAAAATACGTCCGAGTATTTATTTAACAGTGGCTGCACACATTTATTATCATCCTGGATATTATTACAATTTAACGTACACAAATGCATTCCAAATAAACAAATGAAATCTCGGCCTAGTAGTGGTGGTTGCGCCCTGTTTGTCGCTATTACGTACATTTTAATAACCCGTGTATTGTTTTTATACGTAACTGGTAATGAAGCGTATCCCACTGGGATCATTTTACTGTCATTATAACAGTTTAGACTGATATTACTTGCTTTCAACGGATATTTATTGCTAAACAAGCGTTCATACACGGTCACAGGCAAAATCGAGACCGCACTGCCACTGTCCAGTTCGCACGACAACGACACGCTACCCACCGAAACGATTCTCTGCATGGGTTTTCCGCCAGTGCATTTAATGTTATATAGGTCATAAATACCTTCGATTACGTCATCCGAATCTTGAGCCAAGAAATTATTTCTATTATTTAATTTGGTCGGACATATTTTTCGCAGATGTCCGATTTGGTTACACACACTACACCTATACTTTACAAAGCGACACTTTTCTTTCGCGTGATTACGATATCCGCACACAATACACTGCACATTACTCGTAGCGCGCGATGTACTCGCCCGCGCCACTGCGAACACGTCGCGCGGCGCGGCAGCAGGTGGAGTGCATTTTATCACTCCATATTAATTATGGAGTTCCCGCGGGAATTCCAGGATAAAAACTATGCTATTTCTTAAGTTGGACCAAATACAACCTAGTGACAAATTTCATCATGATCGATTCAGTAGTTTCGGAGTCCATCGCGGACAAACAACGTGTCACATTTGATTTTTTATATTAAGAATATGTTACTGTAAAAGCTCAAACAACGGTGAATCCTCCAACAACCGTTTGTAACGACTTGTTATAAAATAATATTTTTATTTTATTTTAATCCTAAGATCTAAGAGTAAGTCTTGGGATTTATCGACACGACTTGGTAAGTGTAAGGATTTATGAAAATGGGACCTTTTTTCGGGCTTTTACTATTAGAACTTAGTACATGCTTGGTTTTACCACTGACAGTTAGTAAAAATTGATTTTGGGAATAAAACAACCTTGTTATCTTATACAGAATGGTCAGGTTAGGTTTGTACTGGTAACCAAGGTGCGCGAGCCGAGCAATTTGTTTTTGCGGCTGGCGATGCGCCGAAATATGGTGAATGACACCATATTTTGTCTTTGGCGCATCGCCGGCCGAGGCCGCGGCACGCTCGCTATGCTCGCTCGGCTCGCGAAAGCACCATGGGATCGAAATTTGAATCGCTCGAATATCTGAAGTGAAATCAATTCACACGTGAATTTCAATTCACTGAATCCCATTTTGTCATATTTTTGAATCATTCGAATACGGTGTTGCTGTTTTCTGAAACTCCTTTAGATTGGTTTCATTTGACGCAGAATATTTAAAAACCGGAAGGTAACTTTCATAGATTTTCATAAAACGGTACTTAATTGGACTTAAAACGAAACGTTCTTGATGTTGTCAAACTATTAATCATGTCAAATTATGGAATTGACATTATGCCACTAAACGTCAAACTTTCGAGCGATGAATTCAAATAAGATTGGTCCGTCCCACTCGTTGCAGAATTCACGTGCAATGAAATTTCAAAAATACAATTTCACGCATTCGCATGCGAATCTTGCGATTCCGTGTGTGAATAGCAATTCGAGCGATTCAAAAATCGATCTCCATAACATGATTAGATTAGATTAGATTTATTTATTTCACTTTTACAAAAAAGATTAGGTAATTTACATAAAATTTGAGTAGAGGTGATCGCTCGTATTAATAATATTTAATAAAATTTAATAAATTAATTCAATAAAAAGTGAAACAATAGTTACAGTCTTTTTGAACATTTACCGTGCCTTTAATGTAAATCCTAAGACGTACCAAGTGAATGGTGGTAAAAGTGCGAATCGCAAAATCCTCCGGGCTTTTACCAGAGTTGGTACATCTTAGGTTTTACTTTTAAATCTTAGGGTTTACCGTAATTCGTGCGTTTACAGTAACATAATTATATTAGATTTATAGCATGGGTGTAGATAATAGTAGTTTATGCAACTGTCATATAATGAACACTCGTTACTATTATGAAACTCGCTGCGCTCGTTTCATAAACTCACACTCGTGTTTTAATACCCGTGTTATATGCAGTTGCATACACTACTTTATCTTCACTAATGCAATTAATCAAACAACAAGAGTAAAAGCATTAAATTAAATTCACGCGTACGTGTACGTGTTTATACTTGCTGCTACGGAACCCTTCATGGGCGAGTCGGACTCGCACTTGGCCGCTTTTTGATTATTTAATCATGTTTAGGCAGTTTCGACTTTTGAAATATGTTTCTTTTGGTTGTTTTTTAGATAATATAGTACGTAGGTGTCAAAACGCGTTTATTGTAATCGCAAAACCGCCATGGTTTTGATTGCAACCGCAAAATTAATTATAGAAACAAAAGTTGCATAATAGCCTCTTTGATCTTTATTCTGTGACTTATCAAGTATACATGATGTAAAGTTAAATGAGGAACGTGTTAAAGAAGAGTATTTTGTATTCGAATCTCTTCTCATGTTTCCAAATTAAAAGATTATTTGACTAAATTATGTGTAAAAAAAAATATTTAGAAAAGTTACTGACGCGCTGGAGTTACGTTACACTTGGGTGAATGCGACGGCGGTAAACAATCAAATGCAATGGACATTCGAAGAATGAATTATAGAAGTCATGAATAAGTTCCCCATTTAAAATTACATTCGGTAATATAATATACAAAATGTAAATCTTTACCAGCAGCCAGCAATGCATTGAAAACTAACAAGGAATTGCATGCGATGTGCGTTCTCTTAGATATTCTTATTTCGACTAAGCGCGATTCTATTACTGCAGCTTTATTTAGGAATTCTGGTAATGTTCGCGCTAGTACAAATAAGAGGATAAAGCTGGAAAATCCCCCGCCCGCAAACACAACTGCCGCTGAAAAACGGAAGACAGGTTTAGTAGGTACCTACGTTAATTTGCGCAAAAAATTACTTTCTAGACATCTTCAACAATCGACAACGAGAGGCAAATATTAAAAAATATATTTTTGGGAACAAAGGAACAGTTTAACAACAAAAAAAAACATGTTTCAATAAAAAATCGGACTAAAAAGTAAAAATAATAAATAAATAAATAAAAAATAATTTTCAACATGTACCAACCTATTAAGGGCCATCCACAAATTACGTCAAACGTTAAGGGGGAAGGAGTCGATGAAGTGTGACATTGTGTGACAAGTTCTAAGTTTCGTGACGTCACATTTCAAAATCTTATATACCTATTAATTAGATTCCTCAGCCCATCCTTTTTCACACAGTGTCACACTTCGTCGATCCTCTCCCCACTTAACGTGTGACGTAGGAACTTTATGAATGTACTTTATTGTGGAAGAGCGTGGAATTCTTTTTGAGATATTATATTAATATATGTATATTCATAAGCAATACAACAACCGTCATCATTCTTAATTTGCACTACACTTACATATTAGTGTAATAACACTATACATTATAATCTTCTTGGTTGTAATAATAATAATTTATACTATTTTGGTAAGACGTGGGTAACGTGGTTGGCTATACAATTGCCTTACTTCGCTGTAAACATATTTTCTTGTTAATATAAATTGTATTGGTCGTTTGTTACCCTAAATAAAGGAAAATAAATAAATAAATAAACACTAAAATATTATCTTATATTTAAAAATACATAGTCAAATAACAAGAAAATATCACTCAATTAACAAAAAAATTAAAACTGACTTCCAAGAACACAAAACTAAAAAGTTAAAAATAACAAAATACTGATTTGATCCAAAAGACAAAAATACACGTAATAGATAATATTATTATTGGTTTGTGCTACCACTGATCGATTTGAATTCATGGCGGGAGTCGACTTAGCCCATCTATCTACTCCATATTTGGCTTGTCACCGACTTCAAACCGATCAGTGGTAGCACAAACCAATAATAATAATGTCTATCACGTGTATTTCTGTGTTTTCGATTAATCGGTATTTTGTTATTTTTAGCTGTTTAGTTTTGTGTTTTTGGAAGTTGGATTTATTTTTTTCCTCGTGTCGAGGAGTTTCACAATCAAGTTAGTATACTCCGACACACACCCAGCAGCGACAGCCTGCATCGCTACCACCTCCAGGCTCCCTGCTGCGTCGTGGCGGGGCGTGGGGAGGCACGAAGTTGACGGAGTGTGGAGAGTTTAACTGTAGGTAGCAATAGTTATTATTCTTTGCACTAGTACTCGTGAATTTAACCAAAAAATGTACTCACACAATATGCCAATGTTGAATGGGCTTTTGAGAAAGAAAATAACAGTCAGAGTCGTCAGCCACAAGTAGCCAAGAAATGTGAATAAACAGTATAGACCGTAGAAGGATCTCACATTGAACCTGAAAACATGGTTATCCAAATTGTAACATCTCTTATAAAGAAGGAAGAGAAGTTATTGCGGTAAAAATTCCAAGTTTTCGTGCATGATGTACTACGTAAGTATCTGACGTTCAGAGAGCGTTAAAAATAGACCTATTAAGTAATATTTTAAGAAATAACAAAAAATGTGTCACTGGCGTTTTTAATTTATGACCCAGCGAGTTCTTTTTGAAGACAAAATAATTTTATTTGTATCGTCATCTACATTGTAATCGTCATCATCGTTGTCATCATCGTCAAGAAGCGTACTAGCACATACCTACAATATTCTTTTGAATCCCTGCATTTTGAATTATAATAACTGACCTTTCCTGATCTGGGTGCCCCCGCCAAGACGAGCCAGGCGAAGCGCAAGGGCACTCCCTATCTTTTCTCGAAGCCCTTCGTCGTTTTTTTAAACCCTCATAACTCGGGTTTGTTTCAATAGTAGACTTATTAAATATATAAAATTCTCATACTTTAGATTTTATTGATATCTAAAAAACCCCGATTTCGTCACCGACTCTCTGATGATCATCAAAATTCTTAGGGTTTTTCCTAATGTCCTAGAAAGCTAAAATTTGGTATCTAAGCTAGTATTAGTACACAAACAACAAAACCCACCCCAACTCCTTAAACTAGGGGATGGAAGCTTGTATGAGATTTCCGCAATTTTGACTTAAAAAAAGAAATGGAATCCCAAAAAAAACATTTTCTTGTAAAATGTTGACAAGATGAGACCATATGACTCGCTTTTTCAAAAAGTTATCAGGTCTCATGTAGAGCCAAGCTTCTCTACACGCCCTAAGTCTACAAGGTCTAACTTCACAAAACTCTACACCTTAGTCAGAGTATGTGGCTTGGCCGTTACGATACTGCAAGAATTATTACATATCAGAAAAGCCTCAGAAAAGCAATGAACAATGGATCAAATTCTCAACTTACGCCCATGTGAATGTAGCGAAATGGTCAAGCCACATATTTTGACTAAGGTTTGTGAAGTAAAGCATTCTAGACTTAGGGCGTGTAGAGTTAGAAGCTTGGCCTGCATGAGATCTGATCATATGGTCTCGTCTTGGCATCATTTTACATGAAAATGTTTTTGTTGGGATTACCATTACCAATAGCAAATAAACGCAGATTTTTGGATGTATGGATACCCTGGGGTTCGCTACTCGACCACGCCAGAGCGGCTGAACAGAATCGGTTGGAATTTAGCACAGAGATATGTTATATTCTGGAATAGGATATAGGTTACTTTTAAACTGACTTCAAAAAAGGAGGAGGTTCTGTGTTCAGTTGTAGGTAGGTATATAATAATAATATGTATGTTTTTTTGAATCTATGTTAAAATTCATACTTTTTGACAGATAATCGGTATGTTATTATATTTCGCTTTTTGGTGTACTTAATGCATTTTATTTATGTTTTATTTTTTTATTTATTTACTTCAAAAAAAAAATACATCAACAACATCATACAAGACACTTAAGCCCGAAAGGGCTTATTGGTGTCGCATCTGACTTTTTTAATTTGTGAGCTAGGTAGGTAGTTGCTATAATTTTTGTGTTTTTGAAATCGGTTTAACTGTCTCGGAATTCCCGCGGCAACTCCGAAATAAACTCGGATGAAACCACGGGGGACAGCTAGTAAAAGTATTGAGCCGTACCTCAGCGCGCGTATGTCGGACCCGTCGAGCCCCTCCACCGGGAAGGCGCCGAGCCACCGGCTCAGCCGCATCGAGTACTGCATGCATGTGTACATCTCGCATCTAAACTCTTTACTGTCGTCCTCTTCAGATTCCATAGTTTTCTGCTCTAATTTTTAATAAAAGCTTTTAAAAAAACACGGCAACGGCAAAGGAATAAATTTTTCTAAAAGTTATAAATTATCTTTTGTAATTTAAAAAAATATTCTTATGAAATTTAACTACCTATTGTTTCTATTAGTTGAACGCCCTAATGCCAGCAACTGCTGGTTCGAATTGAGAAATTCTTTTTCATTACTCATGCTCGGAAAGTAGGTCTGAAGTTGCCTGAGAAGCGGGTTGAAAGTAGCTCTTTTCAGCCCTAGGGAGAATCGCTTTCAACTGACAACTGTCAAATTATTAAAAAAAAACTAGGTCTATTTTCACATTTCTATTGAACCATGTTCCAACTTTCTATACAGCCAGCGCCATGTAAAATTGAAATAACGTAAAGTTTAAGTAGGTATTAATTAAAATAAAATTCACTCATTTTTTCTTAAGCTAATTAATTAAATAAAATATAAATAATATTATTTTATTTTCTTTAATTAATACTTAATAATTAAAGAAAATATTTTTTTAGATGACTTTATTATAATTTAGGTCGCCACAATGTAAATAAAAAATACTGGCTGAATAGCTAGCCGGCCAAAGAAAAAGAAATAGGTGGGAAAGCGTCAAGCGACTATCCAATCTTCACTCATTTTTTCTTTAGCTAATTCCTATTTTTATTTTGACTTTCCTTGCATTCGTAATGAAAAGCACAGTGTAACCCTCGGGAGAAAGTAACTTATTTAGTGCCTCGAACTATTGGCGCCCTCGCTACGCTCGGGCGCCAAACCCCGTCTCGGCACTAAATGAGTTACTTTCACCCCTTGGATAACAATGTGCTATTTGTGTTGGAATTGGCTATATTTTATCGAGGGAAGCTACAGGCTATATAATAACATCACGCTACAACCAACAGGAGCGGAGCATCAGTGAATATGTTGCAAAAACGGTTGCTCTCCGTTTGAGAGCTGAAATAAATATCTTTTCACTATATGCTTATGAAAGTATTCAGGTTGTCCCTTAAATCGACGTCAAGCTAGAACCGGGTGATTGGCTAAGTCATAACTGTTAACAGAAAAATTAAAAAAGCCTTTGCTATGTATAAAAAAAGGCTAATTTTTAGCTAATTTTATTTTAGAAAAAATATTTCCGCGTAGCACAGCTAGTACTTAATATAATAAAGAGGAAAGATTTTATTTTTGTACGTTTTTTTGTGATGGATATACTCAAAAACTACTTAACTGATTTTAGTAATTACTTCACTTATACACGATGTTACAGTGTTCCCGGAATTCCTGCCGGACTTCCGAAATTAACGTGGGTGCAACCGCAGGGGATCGACTAGTGTATAGTAAATACCAACGTTATAAAGAAAGAAAGAAAGATTAAATTTTTTGTTTGTTTGATACAAATTAACTCAAAAACTTTCACCATTGGAATCCTACATTATCCCTGAAAAACATAGGCTATATTTTCATTCGGAATTCTCACGGGAACTCCGAAATTACGGCGAATGAAACCGCGGGGAACAGCTAGTATAAAATAAAATTATTTTTTTTAATAAAATTTATGAATGACTTCAAAATGGAAAGCAGGAAATGGTGCTTCTCTTAAATAAGTATGGATCGATCGTCTCTACGTACGATCCCGGATTTGAAATCTGAAGTTTTGGAGTCTATTTCATTGGCTGAAAGCTAAAATTTGGCTTTTTCAAACACGGGATGGTATCAAAGTAGGGACCATTGGTATAGGTTCAGGAGAAATAGTGATCAAAGTTAACCTTTTTTTTTTTCAAATTACTTTTCAGGCGACCTCCAGGTGTGTCCGAACCGAATGCGATTAAAACTGTGACTAATACAACAAATATAACTGCATCCAATAAATAGCTGATTGCTCTATGTCATTATAAAGACTCGTTATTATAAAGTTTATTTGTTCAATACGTTGATTTACAACATTTGGTTCGGCTTGTTTACTTGTCTGTTCAAACAAGTTAGCCATAAAACAGATTACTTAATCTATTGTGCATACTAAAGCTGTGCCCCGTGGTTTTACTCCCTGGAAACATTTTCATATCGGATTTAATGATAAAAAGCCTATTAAGCGAAGCTTGATCTACCCGTGAAAACCGCATGACAGTCCCTTGAGTAGATTATCGTGAATAGAGAGAAAGAAACTTTAACAACTTTTATTTTGTGGATGGTTACTTTTCTTTTATCGTCCCCTCTCAATTTTTGTAAAAAAAAAATCAATATTTTATCTATACATATTGTGAGTTTATGAGTTTGTGACGTTGTAGGGGTGTAATCTCTTGATCTACTGAACCGATTTTGAAAATTCTTGCACTCATACGAATACGCTACGGTACGGTAGCTACAGATTGACATAGGGTACTTTTTATCTCAAAATTCTCACGGGAACTCCAAAATTACCACGGGCGAAACCGCGGGGGACAGCTAGTTAGTTGAAAGTATACACCGTTATAAACATGTTCATAATTTTTTTCTTCTATCTTAAGGTCAATGACCTCGATCGAGATGATCAGCTGATGCATCGCTCGCTGCGTGCGAGGCGCGTGCCTTGTATACGTACTAGTGAGCTACGTGTCTTGTGTACCTTTACTACCTTGTGAATGTAATTTGTAATGTCTTTTCATTGAATTTATTTTCCTCATATTCTGAAAAACTACTTACTGAACTTATAATTCTTAATTTTTTCGCTTATCCTGATAGTTACTACGTATACTTTCAGCCTTGTTAATATTTGCAGTTAATTTTAACACATGCTATATAAATGCCAAAGGTTTTTTGGATGGACGGATGTTTGTTACTCAATCTCTATTATAGTCTTGCATAGGATATAGGATAGTTTTTATTGCGGAATTCCCAAGGAACTCCGAAGTTACCACGGGTGAAACCGGAGCAAACAGTTAGTAGTTACCATTGTCAAAGAGAAAAAATATTAGTACTAGTTAGGTTCATACATAACAGCAAAGAAGTTTTACCGATATATGTTTGGTGGCAACTCAGGTTCAAGTTTTTCGTATTTTTTTGCGTAGGTACCGAAACGAAAAATTAAATATGTTTTGTCTCCCATCTGCACCACGTCCGACCAATTTGTTTTTCAGATTTTTTAAATTAAACTCAGGTATTGTTTTGTATAATTTATAACCTAATCCGAGCTACAAATGAAACTCAAACTGACACATAATTCAAACCCTTTGTTTAAGCCTCAAATTAAAAAAGCTAAACAAATATTTATTGTATTTATAAATTTATAGATATACCGAATTTTGGGATATCGTACTTTGCTGTGACATAACAATGAACGTGTATATACAATCATAATTTATGTTCTGAGTAAGACAACTGCAAATCGGGATTGGTTAAGTTGCTATGAATTTGCCCTGTGGTCATTTTATTTCATACTTGTATTTATGCTTTACTAGCTATTCTAGGCGTTAATGTCGGAGTTCCGGCGGGAATTCCGGGATAAAAGTAACCTATATCCTTTTCTGTACCCCAGACAACGTGTCAGTATGCGTAACTTAATGCAGTTTCACTTTCACTAGCGTTGATTTCCGAGTTCCCGCGGGAATTCCGTAACAAAAAGTACTACAAAACTAGTAAAGTTTCATTTAAATCCATCCAGTAGTTTTTTCGTGAAAGAGTAACAAACATCCATCCATCCATCCATCCATCCATCCATACTTACAAACTTTCGCGTTTATAATATCAGTAGTATTATATGATGAGTACTAGCTATTCCCCGCATTATACATAATATTATTAAGTTGTCGTAAATTCATTAAGGATTCTTTTTAGTTGTGATAAACTGAAATAGTACATTGTTATCCTAGGGGTGAAAGTAACGAGGCGGGGCGAGGGCGAGGGCGCCAATAGATCGAGGGACTAAATAAGTCTTTCTCCCGAGGATAACACTGTGCTTTTCATTACGAATCCAAGGAAAGTCAAAATAAAAATAGGAATTAGCTAAAAATGAGTGAATTTTATTTTAATTAATACCTACTTAAAATTTACGTTATATCAATTTTACATGGCGCTGGCTGTATAGAAAGTTGGAACATGGTTCAATAGAAATGTGAAAATAGACCTAGTTTTTTTTAATAATTTGACAGTTGTCAGTTGAAAGCGATTCTCCCTAGGGCTGAAAAGGGTTACTTTCAACCCGCTTCTCAGGCAACTTCAGACCTACTTTCCGAGTATGAGTAATGAAAAGTAATATAATGGAAATCGGAAATCAAACCCGGGGGGGAACCCTCTCATACAGCGACGTCCTATTTTATGTATTGTTCGTTTAAAGGCTGCTTTTACGGACTGGATATTCGGATTATTTATTGACGGTAGACCATGCTCGGATAATCTGTACTAGTTACGTTCAACAATTAAACCAGCGTAGCCGCTAAGCACTGATTCACTGTGATCACTTTAGATTCACAGTTACACAAAATGTTAATGTCCTTACAAAAAGTGTCGTTGTCACATAAAAACGAAAAAAAAAATCGAATTTTTTCATTGAATAAAAATGCATTAAATTTTTAACGACCCGATTAGCACAGTAGGTCACCATGCCTACCCGCTAATCAAGAGGTTCCGGCTTCGATATCTGGTGGGGGTGGACTTTGTGTGATGAACACAAACACACTTTCCAGTTTGGATGTGTTTGTATATCTATAGTATCGTAAATATGTAATTCTATGTAGTATATACCACGTTTGCTTGGTTTCCACGACACAAGCTTAGTGTGGGATCAAGTAGATTTTGTGATGTTATTATTAATATTAAAAGTGCGAAAGTAACTCTGTCTGTCTGCCTGATGTTACCTTTTTAAGCCTTATTATCATGAAATATCTATCGAATACACGTTGCCAAGGGCAGAGAGAAGGACTTTGATGGCGAACTTCCCGCGGCTACTCCGAAATTAACAACCAGTGTTTGTATATTTTGTCTTGTTGAATAAAATTATTGTCAATTTTGTGATTTATAACGTGAAACGGGTCGCGAGGAAAACTCGGTTCATAAATTTATAATTTATTGTAATCAGTACAGAATCTAAGAGTAAGTTTAAATATATACAAACAATCACTGGCCTTCGCGATCCGTGGTAGACGTAGAGTCCGAAGCTGTAGTGGCGTCGGCCAGGATGCGAAGATCAGGAAGAAGAAGGAACAGGAACAGCAGAAGATCCAAAGTTTTCAAGTTTCAAGTAAAGATTGTAGATAGATTGAAGATAGTAGTTTCGATATCCAAAGAAGGAAGCTGGAATCATTTGTCATCATGAAATTCCTGACGACAGCCATCCAGGTCTCACGCCACATCACAAAAGACCAGTGAGTGATATAAAAACATTACGTCATGAGACCTGGATCAAGGCTTATAAATATTAAAATATAATGTACAAATAAAAATATTAAATACCTGTTGAGTGTACAGCTTCCTTCTGTAAGATTAGATATAATATATTTATTTAATGTGTTTTTAGTGTGTTTTAATGTGTTAAGAAGATAATTTAATCACGGCGTAGTTGCTTTACGCAGCGTGAAAAGACTCCGAAAGAGAAACAAAACAATAACGCCGACGCCTAAGAAAAATAAATTTTGAATTTAGATGGAAAAAAAAAGAACTTACTACCTCCATGGGCGTTAGCACCACGTTACAAACGTTAAAAATTGTGTAAGAGGCATGCTCGTTATTTGCGAAGAATGCTGGTCGTAGTGAAACACTGTGTTAGTGACATCAGAACGATAAATAATTGGTTTGCATTAAGTAGCTTTGGCAATTTGTTTTGTGCTCAGACCATTGTTGTGCTGTGCTGTTGTGTTGTTTTGTTTTGTGTTGGGCGAGGCTGTGTTGAGAGCACAAACTGGATCGAATTAAATTCATGAACACTATTTGCTTTCTGATATGAGTTACTCTCTGTTTCTTTTTTTGTTAAATAACAGTTTATGAAGCGTTTGTCAATATCGTAGTCACTTTCTAAAAAACACTTATATCTTCTGGAGATTTCATTTATATAAATCGATACAGGACACTGTGCAAATAGAGCATACAAAAATTTTTATGACAATTTCTTACTATAAATGTGAAAGTGAGTTTGATTGTTTGTTACTCTTTCACGCATTAACAGGTGAAGCGATCATCATCAAATCTCTCGCGCACGTTGTCAGGGGCACATAGAAGGATATATAGGGTACTTTTTGCCCGGAATTCCCGCGGGAACTCCAAACACAGGTAAAATCTCATGAAATTTTTCACTCGCGTTTGAGCGGTACACAGAAGCACAGAGTAGTTTTATCCTGGAATCTGTAACTTCCGCGAGTGAAACCGCGGGAAACAGTCAGTTGTAAAATAAAAGTAGCAGTTTTAGGTAAATACATTTGCTCAAATGTCTTGATAAGAAATTAAAATACTGCAGAATTATTATTATTAAAAATTAGTACGAGTATTTAACAAATTTTAAATAAAATCCTACCTTCGTTATCAATTTAATAAAATAACTTGGAACAAAATATATAATTAATCTGTTAGCTGTTTCCCGCGGTTTTACCCGCGTTAATTTCGGAGTTTCCGCGGGAATTCAAGGATAAAATGTACCCTCTGGCAACGTGTATGTAAAATTTCATGGGGATCGGTTGAGCCAATAACGCGTGAAAGCGTAAAAAACAAACAAACAAACAAACTCAATTTCGGAATCACAATCCCTACTTGCAACACATTAAAAGAGCCCACTTCCACCCAATCACGAGTTGGGCTTCGTTTTAGCACCGCTCGGGCTCCGTGGGGCCAGCAATAAATAATTTGTCACACAAAAGTCCGCGTCCGCCGTAAATAATATTAGATACTGGAATAAGGGCCCTGCCCACGCGAAACCAGCATTTCACGTGGATTATCGTCAAATTGTTACTATATGTGGCACCTAGCAAGTCTTAATAATAATCCCATCAAAAACTAAAAACTAAAAATGTAAGTTCGCCATTTGTACTTACTGTGCAATAAAGAATCAATAAATAAATAAATAAATAAATGTTGAAGTGGATGCCAAGTTCAGTATTAAGCATAATATGCTTGGTTGACAAATTCGCCGACAAATAAATTGAGATCTAGATAGGTGCCAAGTTCTGTAGATAATAATTAAACCTGAAAATTTAAAGAGAATATCTACAACTTGGCTTGTTTTCACATTCAAGCTAATCAAATTATCCATCTTCTTTAAAAATTGTAAACATGTTACTGTTTTTATATTGTAAGGTCAACAAAACTCGCCAATATCAAAAATATTTTCTAATATTATTAGTTCAGTAGTAAATTAATACTATAATAGTATAATAAGTTACAGAACTTAGCACTTATCTAGATTTCAATGAAATTCTTTTGTCGGCGAAGTCGACAACCAAGAGAATGCTTAAACTGAACTTGGCTTCCACTTTATGTGTTTGAGGGAATTTTCCCGTAGCAAAATATCCGAACCGGCCTGCCGAGCACTTTCACGATTGTTTTATTAATTTTTGCGAACTTTTTTTTTGCTTCCAACGCCCATCCTAGTACCTTAACCTAGGCTTTAACATGAAACCTAATAAATTTCCAAATAATAACCTTTTAAATTAAACATTCCTGTTGAATTCTCTTTTTTTTTTAAAGTGTAAAATAATACCTACACCAATTTTATTATTCGGATGGTAAATTTAAATCTTTTAAAAAAATATTACTATTAAATTTCTTGGAAGATCAGAAGACATTCGTGTCGTAATGTCTAATTTGAATTTCGATGTAAAAACGTGGACGATCTGAAAAATTCCCAAAATTTGACTTTCCAAATCGGTAGGTATTTATATTTCAAAAGTGTTTTTTTTTTTCTATATTAAAGTTTAGAAAGTGGAAGAATCATCCTTTGTGAAGATCTACAGTATTTAATGTTCTAATTTTCACTTTTTCTAAACTATTAAATTCTTCAAATTTTTCAGAAAATTTCATGAAAAAGCAATGATTAAACAACACTCTTGGATACGAACAACTCTGCGCTGTGAGTCGTTGGGTAATTGTTATAATATTACTAGCTGTTCCCCGCGGATTCACTCATGGCGATTTGGGATTTCCCGCGGGAATTCCAAGATAAACTATACCAGGATAAATCTTCCTCCTGAATCAGTCTATCTATTAATGAAAACCGTATGAAAATACATTTAGTAGTCTTTGAGTTTATCGCAAATAGAGAAACAGACAGACAGACGTGACAGAGGATTTTGTTGTATAATATGTAAGGATAATACCCTTTCTTTTACAAACTTGATTTTTTATTTCTGCTGTATAAGTTATTCCAATTTTGTGCTCTGGAAATTGTTACAAATAACATAATATATAGACCTATATTTTATCTAGGTATACTTATAATGAAATAAATTTTTACCAATATATCTATCAGTGGCGAAGGTACCATAGAAGCCGATTCCCACCGGCTTCCCTTCAGAAGTTGGGAACACAACCACTCTCTCTACCGTAATTTAGAAATAGCACAATCAGTAATTTTTGTAGTCAGTATTTCAGTAGATCTACTGAAATACTACAAAAATTATCTCTACTGAGTAGAAAACTTACAAAACGCCTAAACTATCAACAAAATTTGCTCTTCAACAACAAATTGTTATAAAATAAGCCGCTGGCGCGATCGGCTTTTTGACAGTTAAACTTCCATACAAAATAATGCCGTGACGTCACATCAAGGTCGCAGGCAGCCGGCTAAAGTAGCTACTTTGGTAAGCCGCTGCAAAATCGAGTTACTCCCTCCATCTCGCTCGCACGCACGCATTTTTATTACTACATATTTCAACAAATATCCTTATAGGTCCTAGAAATTAGAAACGAAGCGGATATTCTGTGTTGACTGTTGACAGACTACTTGAATTTATGACGAAAAAATTTAAAATTTATAGGTATTTGAATTTATTAGTTAGTTTCATGTATTAGAATTTATTTCTTGGTATTAAATAGTAAATAGTATTATAGTTGGATTTTTTTGTTCTGTGGTATTTGCGGTAAGTAGATAGTTTAATAAGTGGAAATTACGTATTTATAGTAGGTACCAAATATATTTCCGGCTTGCCTCTCTCAATATTTCACCCTTCGCCACTGATATCTATATTATACGAGCATAATTATATAAGCACCTTGCAGTTGTATAATAATAAGTTGAATATCACAAGAGATCCCCTTCACTCCCTCATTTAATAAAAATGCTTAAGATAGTCTTGCAACGGATAGTATCTTAAGAGTTAATTTCAATGCAAAGGAGTGAAAGAAGTAGGGGCGAGGGATTTGATAAAGGAAAAGATTTTGAAAGTGCAACCTAGAGGTCGACTTAAGCTTATCTTTATTTAACTTCCCGCTATTACTTGTACAAGTCTTCCAAAGTTTTACTTCTTTTAACTTTTATAGCTGTGACCGAGATTTTATTCAGAGATTTAGTTTAGAAACTCTTTATTTTAGTGGAAAAAAAAGACGTTTGTCACTTTCCGACCATTCGACTATCTCTGCAATTTGTCAACCCGCTGCGCCTGTATCGTGAAAGACAGACCAACAAAAAAACCTTTTTAATTTTGATAATGCAGGAAATATGTTACTTTAAGTTTCAATAATGCTTTGAAAGCATTTCCATCACTTCTTCAAAATAAAATGTACAAAAGATTACTTATACTACAATTCGCTACAAAGAAGCAATTATTTTCTCCAGGAAAATACTGTCCCAGGAATATATATATATAGGTATATAAGTATATATAACGCACAAAATCGCCTGACTGAAACCTTTTATATATCAGTTCGGAAATCAATCAATTACTTTCACCTTTTTTGTGGAGGTCCGACAACAGATACTAGTACTTTCCCATTTTTATTGTTAAATAAAATTTTACCTTTAACACAATATAAATGTATTATATATTAATAAGGCTGGGTACACACCAATAAGTTCAAACTCCAAATGTTATCTACAGTTTTTATTATGGTAAATAGACTAGACATTTGACCACAGCACACCAAGCTAAGTGACAAAGTGGTCGAAAGTTGTAAATAGAATTAGACCCTAGAGTTGCAGTCTCGACATACTTAACAACCGATGTGATCTATCGATCGTTAAGTTTAGCGAGACTATCGTAAAATGCAAGTCTCTAGTAAAAGTGCAATTTCTGATTGCTTATGAGTGTTTTGGTTTGAACTCAAAACCGTTATTATTACCGTAGATATCACTTTATCCACATTTTGCACTTCTACATGTGGTTTGATAGGCTATTTGACTAAATAGTTAGTTAAGTTTTTAGTCCGTTCCTTAGAAAAAAAATATATATTAGACAATTTACGTAAGCAAAAAATAACGTAGACACGTTGAGTCAAAATGTCTCGTGACGTCACAAACAGGTATACAGTTTTTACCTGAATAAACGTTACGAGCCCCCTTTATTCCTACACGTTAATACGCTTTATCCAAGTATATTTTCAATAATTTGAAAAGAAAAATACCTACAGGTATTTTACAGGTCTATTATTTTTTTATTAGCTAACTGACGGACTAAATAGAATTTTAAAAAATATAATACTAGTCAAATAGCTTCAAAGAGCTGCAGGTAGTTAGAGGCAAGTTGCACTCTGTTGCTAGGTTAGCTAAGGTTTTAAGGTTAGGTTTATATTACTGCAACAGTAACCTTGCGCGAGTGAGTGCCCGGCTTTACTAGGTCAGGCGGCAGGCCGACAAAACGCAGCTCCGGCGCGGAAGGGCCCGAGGCTTATCTTCATCTCACGCACCAACCGCTCCGGCGGGGTTAACGCGATTGTACCATATATTTTGCTTTATTCTTCAGCCGCCGAATAAGGGTTACCTACAAGGAAATCTTTAGAGATTAGGTATTATGGTATATAGCGCGAGGTCAGTGATATTGCGAAACTAAACGATTAATTTTCCACAACAATATAATATTACTAGCTGTGCCCCGCGGTGTTACCCGCGGAAATTTCGGAGATCCCGCAGGAATTCCGGAATGCAAAGTACCTACCCTAGATACCTAGATACCAAGTGGATTACAGTTTCATTTTGTAACAAAGTTCATAAATCTTTACTAATATTATAAATGTGAAAGTGGGTTTGTTTGTTTGTAACGCTTTCACGCCTTTACAGCTAGACCGATCATCACTACTTACTACACGTAAGGATTTTATAAAAAATTGTTAGTTTTAAAGCTTTTTACAAGACTAGTTGGATTATTGTTCGACACATAATGGAAGTTTTAGCAAAATAGACGCAATATTGCAACACGAGTAACTACTTTTAAGTTCTTCGTAAACCAAATATGTATTACCTTTACCGTATGGGCTATGTTTTTGTTAGCACTTGTTGAGTTTTCGGCTTAGGGGATCATTGTGGAGTAGTGAGCGCCGTGTAGCCCCCTGGGGGACTGAGCTCGGAGATTTCAAGTGGAACCAACGCGCATGTCGAGTTTTCGTAGCAAAACACATTTTTATTTGAAATACAACCATTTCGTATTTCGTATTATACTGAAATAAAATAAATATAAAATTTTACTTCACAATTTTTCTAATAGAAATTTATTATCAACAAAAAAACCTGAAGCTACGACAGATCATGACGTGATAACATAGACACACTATTCGTCTATAACATCGTCGTATCCTCCTCATCATTTCCTTATTCTCATCCTCCTCATTCTCCTCCTCATTCTAAGTCAAAGTCAAAGTCAAATCCTTTATTCAAATTTGGCCCATAATGTGGCTCTTTTTGACGTCAGTATAACTACAGCTACCATGACAGCACCCATAAAATATCCACCCCTCACAGCTTCCTAGTGCTATGGCTGAAGAGAAGAAGCTGCCAACAAACTCTTCAGCAGCACGCTGTCAGTTTAAAGTTACAATACAGATATATCTATAATATAATTAGTGGTAACTCAACTTGTAATTAATTATGTGAGAACAATGAGCCGTACCCAGCAAAAAACTACCGTACAGAAACATTAGGAGTTAAACTAGAATTATCTATAATAGTAGACCAGACATGACCAGCACCAACTGACGGCACCCGTTCACGAGTATGACGTGCTCGTAAGCCCCGCCCCGCTCAACCATATTAGAGGGAACCGAGCGACCCGACTCACACGCCACCGCCAGCGGTACATTTGAGTGAGCATGACATATCTAGTCACTATCGTGTCAATGAAATTGATTCTTAATTTAATAAACAGGTAAGGCCGGTAATGGCTACATAGTGCGCACACAACTTTTTAACAAATCAATTAATATGACAACTATAGTCTAATATTGCCTGTCAAATAAAAATTCTATAAAATTAGTGTTCACTGATATTCCCATTATGTGAGAACAATGAGCCGCAGCAAGCAATAAACTATCGTACAGATACAGATACATTAGGAGTTAAACTAGGATTATCTATAATAGTAGACCAGACATGACCAGCACCAACTGACTGTCCTCAGTCCTCAGTCCTCATTGAATTGAAATACCTATCTATATATTTTTTATTCATATAGTATATTTTTTATTCAAAACTCGCATATCTAGGCATTTCGAGGTAGTGCACTTGCATTCATGCAAATATGTTTTTTGTTATCATAAAATCTGGTTAGGTACAACCTTTATCAAAAAACAGTAAACTATAGATATTATACAAAAAAGACTATACATACCTACATAGAATATATTCAACTTCTTAAAAACACGAGTGTAACAAGAAATATAGGATTTGCGAAAAAAGTAATTTAGCTACTACACTAGGGGTTCATATCAACTTCTCTAAATCTTGCCACGTCATGGAACTTTGTTGTGATAGTACTATTTATGTTTGCTTTTTAAGAAAATATCGTGGGTCTGGCCGATTGAAACTCTACAAGGCAGATATATACATAACTAAGCTGAAGTTGCGAGAAGCCATCCGTTAATTTGTATAATTAGCGCGCGAATTCCGGCTCCCCGAGCAGCCCCGAGCAGCCCCGAGCAGCCTCGCGCAAACTTTTTGCTAACAATCGCGGCCGGTACAAAGAGGACTCTTACTTGAGGTTTCGACTCTCACATGTGGGGTGGGGTTACCACGTGACCGAGTTTTTTAGGAGACAAATCGTACTGTACTAGAGGGACTCCTGTGAAACTTTAATTACCACCTTTGAGAAACTGAGTAACTGCGATGATAGCTCAGTGGTTCGGATTTAACGCCGCAACCTACGCCTTGTTTGTAGGCCTACGCGTTTTCCTTCACGGACAGCTCAAGCTCATTAGCTTGAGCTGTCGGTGAAGGAAAACATCGTGAGGAAACCATAGCATGGTGGTAGGGCGCTCTCTAGTGCCCGGCTGGCTAGCTACCACCTTCAAGTTGCAAATCTGTCGCCAAGCACCTAACGGTGTGTTCCGGCAGCCCCACTTGAAAGCCAGTTCCCATCCCCATTCCAGGTCGGCAACGCACCTGCATGCCTTTTGGTGTTGCAGATGTGTATGGGCGGCGGTAATCACTTACCATCAGGTGTACCACTTGCCCGTTTGCCCCCTAATAATAATAATTATTATACATATTTATTTTCATTTATTTGCTTAAAATTTATGCACATCACGATACAAAAGGCAGACTTAACGCCACAGTGGTTTTGTCTGCCAGACAACCTTTAGGCAATACAGAGAGTTTACCTTATTATTCATTTTATTCGGTCTTTATATATTAATTAGTGTATGCTAGATATTATTGATGTCATTGCATTAACAATGCCTTCTTTATTTACATATTTGATTCATTATTTTACTCCTACAGTTCATTATCATAATAATAAGTGTCCAAGATACTCGTCTTAACATTGCAACAGAAAATATAGTGGAGGAAAAACCTAATTAAAGAAGTTATGTGTGGCATTTAAACTTTTCAGTATGCAGGTACGCGGTCAGTTTTACATAGATTTGTCAACACTAAATCGCTCTTAAGAAAACCTTAAATTAACTACACATTCTAAATATCAGGCGTCAGGCTTTATCAGGTTAAAAACATTTTTTTTAAACTTGAATGATTAATTTTTATTAATATTGAAATAGTAAAAATATAACAGTTTAGGTGCTGAAAACCGATATGACGTCGAGGTCACCATACTCCTAGCCAGCGCGTGCTCGTAATTTGATTTGATCCTACAAAGGATTTTGTCTCCATTATTCTAATATCCCGGGTGTAAGGGACAAAGGCTCTGAGCTTAATTCGCTAACCGAAAATTGGGTATCAAAGTCTGCTTTTATTATTAATACTGTCAAATAATACTGAGGTTCCGTCTGCGAACCATATTGCGTTGAGGATCGATCCATCAAGTTTTTAATTAATGTTTTTCTTACGTACAAGATTACTCGAGAAGATTTCCCCCTTTGGGCGGCTTAAATAAAAAGAACTTCGCTATCCATCGCTTTTTGTAGATTTTAGAAATAAATAAGAAAGTACACAAAAAATACTTGGGGCAAGTAAGTTTATTTGAGACAATAAAGATGTAGGTATTTGACATTTGAATGTTTTGGATCAATGCGCTTTCTTAGCACATAAAAATACCAATTATACTATATGTATACCACTATATACTATACTAGCTCTGCCCCGCGGTTTCACCCGCGTTAATTTAGAGTTCCCGCGGGAATTCCGGGATAAAAAGTACCCTATGTGTTAATCTGATATATAAGCCATATTATTGTAAAGTTTCATTTAAATCCATCCAGTAGTTTTGGCGTGAAAGAGTAACAAACATCCATCCATCCATCCATCCATCCATACATACTTACAAACTTTCGCGTTTATAATATTAGTAGGATATGCTAATATTAATACGTAATAACGTAATAATTAAGATTTTCTCGTTGGAGGTAAATAGGAAGTTTAAGCAACTTTGAAAAATTATATTTAATTCTCAGTGTTTAAAATGGGAGCGCCCGCTCGCTGGAACGCTATCAGATAACGCGATGGCAGGCGGAAACCGATGTGACGTCAGCAAACTTCGGCGCAGATAACTCGTTGGACGGAGCAACAGGTCAAAGGAAACTGGCACTCAACAACTAAACTATAACAATTAAAACTGCGCCCCGAGGGCGGGCGGCGCCGCGGGCCCTAGTCGCTACACTTTGTAGTTATCGTTTCATTTTAGTTCCTCACTTTTAATGTTTCTAACTACAAAATATGATGAGAGCAACACGAGAGGTGGGCGCAGGGGGGCGGGCGGTGACGTCCACAGAAAAAATCACATATTATATTTCGTAGAATGGAAATATAGGCTGGGCAGGGGCGCCACGAGTTTGAGCAAAAAATTATGCTCCTAATTCCTAAATATACTTTCCACGAGTCGATTTCGGGATTCCCGCAAGAACTCCTTAGGTTTACCACGATGTGAGTTAGTTGAAATAGCAGATATCCTATACGTTGTTTGGTTTCAAACTGAGTTGATGCTCTTTCTATCTCTTCCGGGGCACCGTCCGCATATCGTTCCAGCTCTCTACAACTATAAGTTCAATTATATTTTTCACCAGCTGTGCCCCGCGGTTTCACCCGCGTGAGTTTTGGAATTCCCGCAGGAACAATGTTTTCTAAAATAAAAGCAGGTAGCTTAAGTTACTCCTTATAACATCAGCTATCTGCCAGTGAAAGTTCCATTAAAATTGGTCCAGCCGTTTTAGAGAACTGTGAGGATTCTACCTATTAAGGGCTGCGTGCTGTAAATTGAGGATAGAAAGGTCGGCCGGTAAAGTTAGGGTGTGTAGAGTAAGAAGCTTGGCTCTACATGAGATCTGGTAACTTTTTGACAGTGCGAGTCATATGGTCTCGTTTCGGCAACATTTTACACGAGTGTATTTTTAGTGGGATGTATTGGAAGAGTAACTCTTCACCTCGTGTATATTTATAATATGTTAGAGAACTCTGAAATTAACGTGGGTGATACCGCGGGCAACAGCTAGTTAATATAGTAATTTTCAGTAATTGTTTCGTCAAACGCTGATGAAAGGAAAGTGGATGTTGGGCTAAAAGCCCCGCTAAAGGGAAAGTTGCCTTTTGTTAAAGGCAATATTGAAAGTTTTTAAGACGAGTTATTGGTATGGACATGCGCGCGTGGGTGTGCGTGTAAGCGTATGTGCGTGCGTGGGTCGGATGCGGTTAGGTTATCCTTATCCTTACTGTTATAAATGCGAAAGTGAGTTTGTTTGTTTGTGACGCTTCCAAGCCATAACGGCTCAACTGATCGTGATGAAATTTTGCCTATACGTCAGGGGCACAGAAGAAGGACATGGGTTGCTTTTTATCCCGGAATTCCCGCAGGAACTCCGAACTTTTCGCGAGTGATACCCCCGGGGTACAGATAGTAGCTAATAATTAATTAATTAATAATTAATTTATAAATAATTATTCATTAATTAAGTAGACGTTTGCATTGAAGACAGACATCTTACTGTGAGCCCAGGTACTTTCGCGTGTAACAATTTCCAAAAAGAACCATCGCTTTTAAGCCTTTCATAACGAGCTCGTCCAACTCTTAGCTGGAATGAGCAAGAAAGTTTTAATAGGCGGTGTTGGAGGTTCCTCTCATGCCTTCACTCAGCGAACGTGACGCGACGCCGCTCACGTATCTGCCAGCTCGCTACAAAGAGATTGACACACAGACAGACAGCCTAACTAGATGGAGCAAAGACAAACAAAGGGAGTTGGTATTATATATGTACGTCAGATAGTTACTAACCAATTGTCTTATCGAGCAAAGTTTCTTTGCAAGTGTAAGCATTTGTGTGTCTAATCCAAATGGATAGATTATGTAGGAAAGTAGGTATATTTAAACAAAAATTGGTATAAAATTAAAGTCACCTGAACGAATATAATAAGTAGTTTAATCTTTTTCACTATTCCCAACAATTCCTTAAAATTTGAAAGTGAGTCTGTTTGTTTGTTTGTTACGCTTTCACGCCGTAACGGCTCAACCAATCATCATGAAATTTGGTATTCACTTTTTCAGGTATACAGAGAAGGACATAGGGCACTTTTGATCCCGGAATTACCGCGGGAACTCCGAAATAACCGCGGGTGAAACCGCGGGGAGCAGCTAGTTTTTAAAAATAGCACTTAACTAATAACCAATTATGACTATCTAACTTATTAATATATAATCAGAATATACCAAAATATCAAAAATTAGATTAGATTTAGGATTTCCCAAAAAAATTTTGAAGAACGTGCAAACTTCTGACACTCCCATGACACTCCAAGAAAGAAGTGTTCACTCCAAATCTATGATTTGTCGCCGACAACTTACCGCCGTGCTCCATCTACGCTTCATAGTTGCCTGTGTATCTGTGTATTGTTTCAAACATACACTGCTCATCTTCAATCGTTGATTCTTTTTTTGTGCCGTATCATTTTTGTCGAACATCTTTTTCTGAAAAATTTTCATTATAACGGTATTATAGGTTTCCCATGTACAATGTTTTTTGAACGTTAAGTTAGTAAGTATTAAAGATGTACAGTTAAAATTGATAATAATAATAATAAAGTATTTAAAATTTTCACAATTGTGGAACAGATCTAGAATTTTCAAAGGGAAGTAATTAATTATTTGATTCGCATATGATTTCCCTGCTAACTAAAACGTCAATACTTTTCTAATAGTTTAAATGACAGCCATTAGAAAAAGCTTTTACTTATGGCCACAGTCAGAGTAGTTTTAATGATGACTTAATTTAGTAAGTCTTACCGCCGCACTCAGGGTCGACTTTAATGATTACTTAGTTAAGTATAGATTTTTAAAACAAAACTGCCGCAATCAGATAATTAATTATTGACAGACAGACAGACAGCCTTGGTGTGGTGCCTGCCGCGCTAGGTGTCGCGGGTTCTATTCCCGTTATGTTTATTGTGGTGAGGATTAACGTTCATATACGTTTTATCTGAGTCTTTATAACATAGGTACCTATATTTTGTTTCAGTTTGTATACTTACAACAAAAAGCATCGCCTATTTACTTTGTGAGTGGTTCTATAAAAGCTCTGCTCAGTTTGGGATTTGGGGCCAGATGGCACTGAGTGATAGCATCCAAGCTTAAAAATAATGGTACCGGCTTAAGTCTTTAACAATGGGGAGATTAACAAGGTGAACGCACTCGCTAAGAATTATTAGATAATCGAATGTTTGTGCTAGAAAATCGACGGGAGGTTAGAGCTGTTTAGACCTATACTGTTCACTAGGATTACTCGGCGAGTTCCTTAGCTGTTAGCAATAAGTGAAGCTTTTTGTAGTATGGCTTTAGGAGCAAATAAAATAGCAAGAGCGACGTGTACGATGTACTACATTCATTAGCCTTTTTAATTTAGCAGGACAATGCCGCTGTATGTAATTTAGTAGTTAATTTGGAGCTCGGCGTGGCGAGGGAGACTAATAATGGAATATAGAGCCTCGCTGGGAATACAGAGAGGCTGTGGAGAAATAACGGACGTTGCACACCGGTTATCAGTGTCATGGTCTTAAGAAAAATATTAAGATTGGTTTAGAAATAATTGATTCAGTTGCCTAGTGTTTTAATTACTAGACATTCCTTAATATCATACCTAAATGTTAAACTACTTTTTTATTTTATGTTTTTTGTGCTTTCCCGCTTTGACTACTAAACCAATTATCATTAAATTTTGCATACACGTTGTCAAGACATCTATACTTACTTATCTTACTTATCTATACTTATTATACACATATACATCTATACTTATAATAAAACTGTAGAGAGTTTAATTCTGTACATTGAATATATATTCAACATTAATATTGGAGGATGAATGGTGATCGATACTGATGCCAAAAATGCAATCAGTAAATTTTTTGTCTGTCTGTCTGTCTGTCTGTCTGTCTGTCTGTATGTGCACGCATGGGTCAAAAACTACTGAAGGGATTTTAACCAAACTTGGTACGATTGTAGTCCATACTCCTGGGCAGGTTATAGGCTATATAACATAACGCTAAGACTCATAGGAGCTGAGCAGTGACGATAAATTTGAAGCAGGTCATATGAAAATACGCTTTAGAGCTCTTATCCTCGTATACGTTTACTCAATCACGTAAAAACGGCTGAACGGATTTGGATGAAATTTGGCATGCGCATTGTCAGGGGTACATAGAAGGACATAGGGTACTTTTCATCCCGGAATTCCCGCGGGAACTCCGAAATTACTGCGGGTGAAACCGCGGGGCACAGCTAGTTATAATATATTATAAAACCAAGTCGTTTCCCGCTGTCTGGCCGTCCCTATGTACCTATGCTTAGATCTACGCAACGGATTTTGATGCGGTTTTTATTATTGGTAGAGTGATTCAAGAGGAAGGTTTATACGTACAGTTTGTGCTGGAACTCCCGCGGGAACTGCGAAATTACCGCGGCTGAAATCGTGAAGGACAGGTAGTTGAAAATAATATTTTTGTTACTAATAAATAATAATATGTTTAATTTTGTTTCATAATATTAAAAAATTAAGTAGGTATGTTAATAGTTTTAAAAATGTATCTCGTCCCGTCATAAATTACTATCGTAAGTAGACAATACTTTGTGATAGTATTACATTTTATATGATACCTACTAGCTGTACCGCGTGATTTCATCCGCGATAATTTCGGAGTTCCCGCGGAAATTCCGGGAAAAAGTACTCTATGTCCTTCTTTGTACCCCGACAGTAGTTTACGGTGATTAGCTGTTCCCCGCATTAACTCCGGAGTTCCCGCGGGAATTCCGGGATAAAAACTATCCTATCTTTTAAGTTGAAATTGAAAATTGAAATTGAAAGAACTTTATTTGACACAACAGATGGATAGTTACAACATAAAGTAAACGTAAGTTGGACCATATAAATGGTTACAAAATTTTATCAAAATCCACTCAGTAGTTTTGGAGTCCATCGCGGACAAACAACGTGACATGTGATTTATATATATTAAGATTTTAATATCATATAAAATGTAATATACCATCTTTACCTGTACCATATTTTGGCAAATAAACGAATTGTATTGAACTGAATTGAATATCAATGACTACTAATTAAATTTTTGCTGCAGCGTCCCCTGGGAGATAGCGCACACAACTTTTAATCCTAAACGCGTACCGAGCGGAAACTTTTTCCACGACTTTCAAGAGTATCAAAATACTGCAGTCAAAAGCTCCCTTTACCTGGGATTCTGAAAGCGGTAGGGACTCGCAACCGAACTTGTGGAATGTGACGGCGATTATTGGGAAATACAGCGTCGTGGCAATACTTCATTTAAATTCATTGCGAGATCTGTCGGGCTTAGAGCAGCGAGCCGAGATTTCGGTTCGACTAACAATACGTACCCCCGAAACTTTCCCCAATACGTATTTGTCACTCGCTGTTCGAGTATTAGTCAAGAGCAAAGTTGGAGTGGGCTTAATAGTCGACCCAACTTCGGTTCTAACGGCTATTAGTAATATCCTGCCTTCGCTGGGCCCCGGCTCTACTTGCGACACACTCACACAATGGCTGGGAGACGAAAAGATACCATTCAAGTTTGCGAAGAGAACAAAAGTAATAAATAATATCTTATTCAGGTCTTAATAAGTAACAATAGTAAATATATCTTATATATCTTTTTATATCTTTTTCCCAATTTCTTCGGCAGATTTATCATGCTTTCTGGTAAATGTAAAATGGGGGAATATGACGATATTTGTACAAGATGTCGGAAGAAATCGAGCCGACTGAGAGCTTTCATAAAAGTTTATGGTGTGATAAATTGCATTTTGAATTTATTGGATAATAATACATAGCTGGACCTAGCGCTTTCACCAGCGTGAGTTTCGGAATTCCCGTAGCCTAATTTAACTCCTAATAACATCAGCTTATTAGCAGTCCCGTCGACATCGATCCAACAGTTTCGGAGATTAACCCCGTGTGAGTTTCTTATTCTTCTTCTCCTTACAATAACTCCGTCTACCCAATGGTTAACTGGTAGAGAATGCCGCAAGGCATTAAGTTCGCCATTTGTACTTACTGTGCAATAAAGAATAAATAAATAAATAAATAACAAACACACCAAAAAAGAATTAGCGAAATGGGTCCCGCGTGATGCCGGGACCAAGGGAAATAGTAAAGCAATTTAATATAATATACATAAATCTAGTCATATATTAGTAAAGAATTACAATAATTTCCTTTGTTTTAAGTTATTTACTTATTAGTAGTAACATGATTATACTCGTTATATTAAAATGTAATTAGTGACCGGCGAGTGTAATTAGTACGGAGCGGAGGTTGGATCCAGTGACGGCGACCACGACCACATTGTACCCGGTACAGTGGCCACAATGTACCCTGGTACAGTGCGCTAAAACAATATGTTACTAAAGTAAGATTCTAAGCGATTGTCTTCCTAGTCATTCAGTTTAAAGAGTTGCACATCAGGGTACAGAAAGCGGACTTAACTCTATGATATCTGCCAGTCAAACTTTGGGAAGCACAAAAACATACACACGACAAAACACTTAAAGATTACATTGATTGATCTGACACTAAGATAATAATGTTATAGTGGCAGTGATATCCGTGTGGTATGTAATTTTCGTTCATCAGTCAATGAAATGCGAATAAGCTTTTCGACCGTCACGAAGCCCAGTTACGTAACTAGTCTAAGAGCTCCAGGAGATTTGATTTCGAAATATGATGCGTCAGTTAATCAGATTCTCTTTGTCAGTTTTTCTCTTCAAAAATAATTCTCTTCAAAGTTAATGCTTTTGCCAAATCTTACATAGGGGCATAATATTTTACTATCATAATATTGTGATCTGTTCAGCCATGTCTGTCTGTCTTTACACAAAGTAACTAGGTACTGCCTCTATGAAACACAAAACCATGAAACACAGATAATTTTTCAGTACATGGAAACCAGAAATGTAGGTACGACAAAAAAATATTGTTTTGGTTCATTTAGCAGTAGGTACTACTACTGTACTGTACTGTACTGTACTGACTGTACTAGATCGGAGTCATTTGTCTGGCAGTGGATGTGTCTGGCAGCGGGGGCGGGCGGCGCGGGGCGGGGCTCGATGATAACGTCATCAGCACTAACGGGGGGCGAACAGGGGGGCAAGGGGAGGGTTACGACTTCCCCGACTCGGAGGTTTACTTGCAAAATGGTGAATATTGCCCTCAAGGTGTTTCCGTAAAGGTAAGAAAGCAAGTGATTAAAAGTTTTAGCGCGTCAGAAGCTTTATGCATGCAAAAATCACCTTGTTATTATTTTTATTTATTTTTATTTATTTATTTATTTAGACATATATTATATTACATGCATTTCGCTTCTACATCTAGGTAACTTCAAAAAAATTGATTTTTAGTTGTCTTAATTTCCCACTAGCTGTTGCTATGTTCTTCTCTGTAAAAATGTGTTAATATGATAAAATGATAGCGTAAGAAACTCACATTTACCTACATTATAATAGTAAGGAATTGTACCAAATTGCAAATCTGTCGCCAAGCACCTAACCGTGTGTTCCGGCAGCCCCACTTGAAAGCCAGTTCCCATCTCCATTCTAGGTCGGCATCTGGTGTTGCAGATGTCTATGGGTGGCGGTAATCACTTACCATCAGGTGTATCACTTGCCCGTTTGCCCCCTATGACATAAAAAGAAAAAACAAAAAAAAAACCAACGTATGAGCTAAAGAGTCATCCCAGCGAAGCACAGTTCAGTGTTCTCAATACCATTACAGCGAGAGAGCCCGAGCCGGATACACTCGTAGGGGCTTCTCGGGGGAAATATGTCTCTCTGTGTCATCACTGTTAGGTACAGAGCATCTGTCCTATGTTCATAGTGCTGTGTTGTTACTTTACAATGAGGTGCCTTACTCTTGATAATGATTTCAGACTGATTTCGATTTTGATTTGACTTCGATTTGATTTCACCGCTATGTCATTTTAGTACATACTTTTAAGATCGAAATCAAATCGTATTTGGAATCGTGTTAATGTCTAAGACTGACGTCCGACAAGTCAATAACACGACTTCTATATTGAAATCGAGAAATTTGATAGATAAATTCGATAGAGACACGATCCTAAAGTTTTAAAAGTAGCAAAATTTGATTCCGTTTCGATTTCATTTCGATTCGAGTTCGATTTGATCCTAACACGAGTACGTCAAGAATGATCCTTACTTGATTGCGGCAAGAGTAAGCAGGCTGTCAGTAGATCTGTCGCGTGTCAACGTCACTTTTTTTTAATGTCATAGGGGGCAAACGGGCAAGTGGTACACCTGATGGTAAGTGATTACCGCTGCCCATGGACATCTGCAACACCAGAATGCGTAGTTAACAGTATATAGTTTTGATTTTGTGTGGTTATTCTAATTCTTGACCAAAACTAATAACTTTTTGAAAATGTGAGTTTTCTCTCATATCGGTAAAATTACTTAGGTAGTGAAAAACAAAAACCTATGACTGTTTGTTTTTAATGAATAAACTTTAAAACTGCAGAAGTCAGAACCCATTTACAAAATTCTTTTACTTGTAGATAGCTCAGTTCCTCAGTCACACAGGGTAGCTACTTCTTATTCCGTGATTCCCGCGGGAACTCTGAAATGAAACCACGGGAACAGCTAATCCATCATAAACAATTACTAGTTTATATGTGAACCAAATACGAAAAACTAGTATTATTATAATTGTTGTTTTAATTTGTCCACTTTATAGGTTTTAAATATTTTTATTATTTGAATTGATTGACGAATGAGACTTTTTTGACGAGACGTAGCTTCGTTCTTGGATAAAAAATTCGTTTTTTTCTGGGATACATTTGAAATTACTCCCCGTGACTCCCTCTTCCTCCTTCGTACACAGATTATTGCCATCCACACCCACGGACCCTCTAAACTTCCGTGATTTTGTACAGGTCCTTTAGCTTATCACGCCATCTATCGCATTTGTGTAGTAACTTTAAAGTCGTAGCGCAGCCGTCGTAGAATGGCGTAGAGGAGCTACGAAATTCGTAGCAGAGTGCTGCAGAGCAAAGTCGTGAAAGTTACTTTCGCTTAAGACAGATGGCGAGGCTTACATAGTATTCCATAATGTATGTTTTTTTCGGTGATCCCGCAGGAATTCTGGCTATAAAGTACGCTATGTCCTTCTCTGCACCTCTGACGTGTGTACAAAAGTAGGGATTTCTGGTACAGACAGACGCAGTTAGATCGCAGAGATAGAGGATAGGTGCCTCAGCTGATGTGGTAATAATGTCATTGAACTTTAAAAGGGTTATTATTATTTATTATATGACTAATCTGCAAATGTAAATATTGGATGTTTAACTTATAGTAACTTTTAATGAGAATGAAGTGTTCCCGGGAAGTTATCGGGAAACTAATTTTAACTTATGAGTTATTGGTGAGTTTAGTTGTTTGTTCGATGAAATTGATTTCGATGAGTAACTTTGTCATTGAGAAACTTCGCCCCAGGCGACTGCTTATGACGAACTTTCCCTACTGACTAGAAGCAGGCTGTCGCTGTGATCGTACACTAGGTTGCTAAATTAACTGGAACAGTTTCACCATAGTTGCTCATTGATCGATTGATGTTTTAATGCATTAGTCTTCATCCATGAGAATTGTAAAGATCGATGGTAGTTGTAAAGATGATTGTAAGAAAACAGTTCATGGATCTTAATCCCCATATTATTATAAACAACAAAACAGTGATTTTTAAAAAATCTGCCTATTCATCTGTATGTTTATGCAATTGGAATTTTGTATTTACTTAATTATTTTTTTCGCATAAGAGGTACAAATGACGGACTAAATGCCTTGTGGCATTCTCTAATAGTTAACCATTGAGTTGACAGAGAGACAAAAATAAAGAAAATCGAAAAATAATAGCCTACTAAAATACTAATCAATTAAAACATGAAGATTGAACATATAGATATTCTAACCTTATATAAGCTTACATGAGATATTTTATGTAGTTTTTTTGTCGTTTAAGCAATTCTTTCGCCCTGAGACGCACAAAAACCTTCTGTAACGACATTCTTCCTTAAACGAGGAGAAAATTCTATACTAAAAATATCCTTATAACATGTCCAACGTACGCAAAACCATAAATCGTCTATAAAACTTGTTTCGAGATAAATGAAGCAAAAATAATGTGGGACGAATAGGGAGAGATGAATCGGAGTCGGTTCTGGAGATCCGTGCCTTCTACGAGACGGACCTATTTGAAGATCCGAGTGTGTCCCAATCAATATAATAAACCTACTTTGTGCTATTAATATTATAAATGTGAAAGTGTGGATGTTTGGATGTTTGTTACTCAAACACACAAAAACGGCTGAACGGATTGGATTGAAATTTGGCATGCACGTTGTCAGGGGTACACAGAAGGACATAGGGTACTTTTTATCCCGGAACTCCTGGAGGAATTCCGAAATTACTGTGGGTGAAACCGCGGGGCACAGCTAAGATTAAATAATTTATGCTTGTAAAGAGTAATCTTAATATATATAAATCACGTGTCACGTTGTTTGTCCGCGATGGACTCCGAAACTACTGAATCGATTGTAATGAAATTTGGTCACTATGTTGTATTTGGCCCAAATTGTCTCGGAATTCCCGCGGGAACTCTGAAATTACCGCGGATGAAATCGCGAGGGACAGCTAGTAGTTTATATTTTTTTTAATGGATAAACTCCATCGACTTTTTTGCCCAATCCTCGTCAATCCTTTGACCTCCGCGACCCTCTCGCATGACAACTCCAGCCCCATCAGCAGTAGGAGCAACACGGAGCCGAAATCGTCCCATTTTGTGCGGAACCAGTAATAATGTATTTCCCTCGCGCGACTCTTTCATTATTCGACTTTTTTACTCCCGTTATTTATGTGTTTTCCGAGCGATAACCCGCGACAACGGCAGCTCACGAGTCGGGCTGTCGACCGGGAAAGTGCCGCCAATTTACCGATCGTGCTCGCGCCACTGAACTGGGCCCTCATTCACTATGACCATAACACGCCGCGCTAAGGTAAGACGCCGCAAAACTGTCCTTCCCTTGTAATCAAAGAAGTTTTACTGCAAAAAAATACATTTACAACGTTTCTTATGGCATAAGAATAATAATTTCTAATATCTTGGCATCTAGAACGTTTGGAAATGCGTTTTTGGGACGCGCGTTATGGGCAAGGAATGTGGTTGGTCATAGTGAATAAGCGCTCTGTAGTGGTGTGCCACGTCGCCGCCATTTTCGAAGATGTGTTGGCACGTCACTATGGTGCCAAATACTCGGTGACAATTTTACTTTATTTCCATCATTTTTACTCCTTTATTAAAAACTAGGTGATATTTTTCAAGAAATGTTTTTCACTTTATTTCCTTTTATTTTTAATGATTTTATAAGAACTAAAACCAAATGGGAACCAGTGGGAACATCCCCAACAGCTGTTGCCTACAGCTCTAACTGCGGACATATTTCCTCAAGAACATTTTCGGCACACAAGTTAAAAGCTTCTTCCGAATATGTTTAGCAGTTTATTTGCATGCGGTTGAGTCAGAAATATCCAAATGTCGCTACAAACTTCCACATCAATTCGTACTATGTAGGTATGAATAAAACCGAAATGTTAGGAAACTTTACAGTTTTTGGTATTGACGTTTTTTCGGTTAGTAAATTCTGTAATAATCTAAGACTACCTGAAGGAAATCGCAAGAAAACTTATTTCAAAATAGCTTCCAATTCAAGCTTGCTTTTGAATCTCTTCTTCTTCTTTTTTATCAAATGGCAACTTTTATCTCTGTCTGATGGTACCGGCGTTGTGTTTCAACCTTTTTACATATATTATCAAATTTTAAAAGTGTAATAATAATGACAATAATTAATGTCAGTTTCACGAATAATATTTTCTAATAATTTGCAAGTAATTTTAATAACGATTGTTTTTACCGACATTGAGTTTTGCGCGATTGTAGAATTTATAAAATAAAAAGTTTATCAAATTAGTTCCAGCGATGGAACAGAGCTTGCCATTGATACCGAGCAAACCGTGAGTACCCACCCAACTGTAACCAATCACATTCTAAGTAGGTACTATAACACTGTTCTAGGCTTGTATCAGCGAAATTTGGAATACAATTTTGATAAAGAAAGCTTTAGATATCGTGCTGTAAAGCTCGTTCTAACTTTTACAATAATAAAAACGCTTCACAACTCACATGATTGATAAATAATAAATAATTGATCCCGCATCAAGCTATATAAGCTTGTGTCGTGGAAACCAAGCAACACGTGGTATACCTATATTATAATGATCTATAGGTGTAAATAAAAATGAATCGCTGAAATGTATGTAATCGCATAACTTCCAAACGACTGCACCGAATTGGATAATTCTTTTTTTATTGCGTTTGGTATTCTCAGAAAAAGGTTTGTATGAAAGAAGTTTGGAGTTTTTGCGGGAATTCCGAAACTCACGCGGGTTAATCTCCGAAGCGATTGGACCGATTTTGACGGGACTTTCACTGCTATAATTAGTTGATCTTATAAAGAGTAAATTAGGGTACTTTGGACTTACTGCGGTAATTCTTAAACTTACGTGAGTGCAACCGCAGGGCACAGTTAGTGTTATATATTAATTATTAGTAGTATAGGTATACGAACACGCTAGACTAAAGAGTGGAACCCTGTGTTCCTCACTTAAAGTCCATCTCCACCGGGAATTGAACCCGGAACCTCTTCTTGATTAGCAGTTTAGACATAGAGATCTACTGCGCCAATCGATGCCGTCCTATGCGGTTATTATCGGTCGTCCGGCGACCCTGGTTATTTGTGTGGTTGACTCATTTATTTTTACAATGAACCGATCCGACGCCCTTTATCAACTGTGTGGTCGCCTCGAGGGTGACGTGTGTGGCGTGTGGTGTGTGGTGTGTGGTGTGTGGTGCGCAGGAGTGCGGTGTGCGGCGACGTGCGGCCGACGCTGCGGAGCGTGTTCCGGGCGGCGGCGGCGGGGAGCCTGCCGCCCCTCGCGCCGGGCGGCCCGCCCAGCGCCAGCGAGCCGCCCGCGCAGCCGCGCTGGGTCAGTGAGGGCACTTCATTCTCATTATATTCAGTATATTGCTAATTCATGTCTATTTGCCTAAAACAATTTTTAACTTCACTCTTTTTCCCCTAGATGTGGGTGAAATATATATTTTTTGACACTACATATATTTTTTTATAAACATTGATTAATTGGAAGATTGATATAAGTGACATTATATTGTATTTGGGATCAACCATTTTTTTTCCTTAAAATAGCTTGATTTCAAATTTTTACAAGCATTTTTGGTTGTTAAAACGTACTCCAGATTTTATGCATTTCGAGCTAAGTACCTAACATGTATTTCGAATTAAATAAATCGTATTAAAATTTACTTAGTACTTTTTGTGTAATGTTTTTTTTTAACCGACTTCCAAAAAGGAGGAGGTTCTATGTTCGATTGTATGTATGTTTTTTTTTTTTTTTTTTTTTTATGTATGTTCACCGATTACTCGCAGACGGTTGGACCGATTTCAAAAATTATTTTTTTGTTTGAAAGGGTATACTCCCAATTAGGTCCCATTGCCACCAATTCGGGATCTGATGATGGAATCTTGGAGAAATCGAGGGAACTCTTCAAAAATTATAGGCACACCTATAGCGATTTGGGTTATTTTTTATAAGTAAATCGTTCATTTGCTTTCGAAAAGCAAAATTTGAAGAAGTGGAACTGATGATGAAGACCACAGATGGTCATCGGAACTACTCAACAATAATACGTATTTCAGGGGTTCTAGTTAGAGCGATTTGGAAAATTGTTTTTTTTTTTTGAAAGGGGATACTTCCGAATTGGTCACATTGCCACTAAGTCAGGATCTGTTGGTGGGATCTTAGAGAAATCGAGGGAACTCTTCAAAATTTATAGGCACACCTATGGCGATTTGGGTATTTTTTATAGTAAATCGTTTATTTGCTTTTGGAAAGTAAAATTTGAAGAAGTGGAACTGATGATGAAGACCGCAGATGGTCATCGGAACTACTAAATAATAGGTATTTCACAGATTCCGATTCGGTAACTTAAATGTGGTTTCTAAACAATTTATGTTCGTCACAATGTATATGGTGAAGTGGAACTGATGGTGGTGTACCAGCAGAACTCCTCAAAAATTAACGTCCCTGCATCGGGAAAAGCAATATTTTGTAAAAGGTTATGAGCAGTTGACAGTAGGCTATTGTAACTTAGATAAATTACAAACCGACTCACTAAAAAGCAAAAAATAAACAAATTTTTAACAAAAAAATTAAAACCGACTTCCAAAAACACAAATCTAAAAAAGCTAAAATAAAAAGCTAAAAATAAAAAAATACCGATTTAATCCAAAAGACGAAAACACACGTAATATTATTATTGGTTTGTGCTACCACTGATCGGTATGAAGTCGGTGACAAGCCAAATATGGAGGGGGTAGATGGGCTAAGTCGACTCCTGCCACCAGCACTTCGTGAGCAAAACAACTCAAATGGGCAGACACCAGCGGGCTTGTCACCGAATTCAAATCGATCAGTGGTAGCACAAACCAATAATAATATTACGTGTGTTTTCGTCTTTTGGATTAAATCGGTATTTTTTTATTTTTAGCTTTTTATTTTAGCTTTTTTAGATTTGTGTTTTTGGAAGTCGGTTTTAATTTTTTTGTTAAAAATTTGTTTTTGTGTTTGTAAAACAAAACTTTAAATCACTCCCTCGGAACTTTAGTTGTCGTCCCTTAGGTCAAATAGCTTTCCAATGATCATAACAATGGAGCAACGGGTTGTCGTTGTTTTTAACCGACATCCAAAAAGGATGAGGTTCTATGTTCGATTGTATGTATGTTTTTTTTTTACACAGAAGTAAACAGAGGACCGGAAAACTCAATAGGACACTATTTATTCATAATATATTCATATAATATGGGATCTCCAATCTCCAAGCCGCAGGCATAAGCTGAACTTTTAACGTAGCTACAAACTTTATCCTCTAAGAAACTGCGCAAAAGCTCTCAGTAGGAAAAGCTGTGAGAAGATCATATTGTTAAAATTTCATTTACACAAAGTTTATGAATATTCAATTCGGTTCAGATCATCTGTCGGGAAAGTTTTGTGGGCGGACGGGGACGCGCGGCGCTCCGAGTATTTACATACCGATATTATGTTATGCGAACGAACGAGTTGTAATCTCGTCGTATATCCAGTTGAGTGAGTTCCAACTGTATGAAACTAGTTGAATTAGTTGAAACTTTCTGTGAGAAAAAGGTCGTTTGCTCCCTCTGGCTACTAGGTCAACCAAACCTAATATGTTTTTATTTCTGAACGCAAACATATTTACTTAATATAGCGACCGCAAAATCAATTTTAGATATTAATGTAAAAGGGTACTAACAGTTTGTCTTTTTGTTTACTGAAATTTATGATATTAGGAAACATTATGAGAATCTGAATCGCGATTTGTGCAGATGAAAAAGTCAAAGTCAAAGTCAAATCGTTTATTCAAATTTGGCCCATAATGTGGCTCTTTTTGACGTCAATTTAATTAAAGTTATTTTGAGAGCATCCATAAAATATCCACCCTTCACAGCTTCCTAGTGCTATGGCTGAACAGAAGAAGCTGGGCAAATAACTCTTCAGTAGCACGCTCTCCGTTTAAAGTTATAATATAAGATAATAATAATCCACATCACACAGATCTACTTGATCCCACAGTAAGCTATTATTAGCTTGTGTCGTGGAAACCAAGCAAACGTGGTATATACTACATAGAATTACATATATATTTTACTATTGATATATATACACACCCAGACTGGAAAATGGAACCCTGTGTTCATTACACAAAGTCCACCCCCACCGGGAATCGAACCCGGAACCTCTTGATTAGCGGGCAGGCATGGTGACCTCTGCGCCAACCGGGTCGTCAATATATCATAGAATTTCAAACGAATCCTTTGTATCCTTACTTTATTTCTATTTGTACATCTAATATATATAAATCCGCGATGGACTCCGAAACTACTGAACGGATTTTGATAAAATTTTGTAACCATTTATAATATGGTCCAACTTAAAAGATAGGATAGTTTTTATCCCGGAATTCCCGCGGGAACTCCGGAATTACCGCGGATGGAATCGCGGGGGACAGCTAGTATTATATGTAAAATAGAAACTAACTAAACACGCGAAATCTCGAAATATATCTACTTGACCGATGCAGCTTAAGTTTGACCAAAAGTTTATGGAGAGTAAAGCTCAGCTAAGAAAGAACTCTCAAATTAATGCGGGTGAAACTGCGGGTGACGGCTAGCGTCTAGTGCCGGCAACTAGTGTCTATATATAAATAAAAATCATTGCCATGTGTATGACGAAGCGTAACTTGAGAACGGCTCGACCGAGTAGTCTCATTTCTTGTCTGTTAAGTTCACAATTTTTAGGAAATAATATTATTCAATCAAAAGAAGAGTTCCTGCGGGAATACTCTCTAGCACCCGGCTGGCTGGCTACCGCTTTCAAGTTGAAATTCGGTCGCCGAGCACCTAACGGTGTGCCTCACTTGGAAGTCAGGTCGGCAACGCACCTGCACGCCTTCTGGTGTTGCATATGTCCATGGGCGGCGGTATTAATCACCTACCGTCAGGAGTGCCACCTGCCCGTTTGCCCCTTATCACATAAGTAAAAAGAATAGATACCGAAACAGACGCAGGTGAAACCACGGGACACAGCTGCAGTAGTTTTATAATTGCGACGGAGTGTAATCCTAATTAATATTATTAATGCGAAAGTGAGTATGTTTGTTACGCTTTCACGCCTTAACGGTTAAACCGATCATCATGAAATTCTGCATGCACGTTGTCAGGGGCATAGAAAAGGCTTTAGGGTACTTTTTGTCCCGAAATTCTTGCGGGAACTCCGAAATTACCGCGGGTGAAACCGCGGGGCACAGCTAGTTAAAATTATAAATGTGAAAATGTGATGGTTCGTCCGCCTTTCGCGTCGCACCGGAGCGACGGATCCACGTGATTAATTGCACAGGATTATTTGGAGGGCCTTAAAGTGATACATCATCGAAGGACTCCAGAGTAATCTCGAAATTTGCTCTGGCAACATAGCGGGACGCGGTTTTAACGTTGATTGAGAGAACGGAAATGAAATAAATGACTATGAATAAATAACTTTGCAACGTTGTATAAAGCATAGATACTATAAAAAAAATAACAAAACTAAGGTTACAATGGGCGACCTTATGTAGTGAAGTGATCTCTACCAGGCTACCCTAGGTTAGAAGAGACATATAAAACTTGCCATAGGTGGGGACGTAGAGCAATAGGGAGGCGTCTAAATAATAATCTAATACGTGCATACAATGGGCATGATAACGTATAAAAATCTAAATTCTATTTAGTCCGTCAGTGTTAAAAAGATAATAAACACGTATTTTTGCTTCTTAGCATCATTGAAAAAATACATACTTAGATAAAACGCAATAAAGTTTAGAAGTGGGAGGTCGCGACGTCATAACTAAGTGTAAAGTGTACCTATCTAGGTGTGACGTCACACGCAATGTCAACTCAATGTATCGCCGTTAGTTTTTGATTAAGTAAAAAAAGGCCAAATAGGTACCTATCCAATATTTTTTATTAATCTACGAGACGGACTAAAAATTAAAATTTAGTCATCATGCCCATCACAGACTTCAGAAAAGAATTTGTGCTTGTCACTCAGTCTTTACTAAGTAGATACCTATATTTTTTATTACAAACAATTCTATTTTTGCTAATCATGATTTGCCAATCGTGACTCTTACAAATAGGGCGCAAATAAGATTAAAAGTTTTTTTTTTTTTCGGTAAACTAAGTTTGAACGCGCTCGTCTACAAATTAATGTAGCGGCGAGCCGTGACTCGGCAGGAATGCTCGTGGCGCGTACTCAGATCAAATATCGCGTTATTCAATTGAAACTTTACTTAAATTGCGTTCAGGACTCACTGGTGTTTGAGGCTTCGTCTGCGGGAATTTCGAGATTATCTCAGACACAATAAAACACACCTCGTGGAAAACTATTATAATAATTTCTATTTATTTATTTATTTAGTATATTTAGTCGCCATAATATCACTGTAACAATTTATTTATACATCTAATTAGAAATGGCAGATCGCAGTCATTGCAAATTTTACTTAAAAAGTATCTTTATATATGCACACAACTCAGAAATATGCATGCCTAGAATATCTATGGTTTTCTGTTCATTCACTTGCACTGTAGCTTTCTACCAAGTGAACAAATTTTCAATACCTATCGGTTAAGTAGTTTTTGATCCATTGCACACAATAAAACATACAAAATATCAAATAATTTCTCCCTATAATAGTAATTTCACTTGCGCAGGAAGAAAAGTACTCCTCGGACTGTGAAGAGATCCGTCAGCAAGAAGAAGATCTGAAGTTGCAATTCGCCAGGAGGCTGGCCAAGGAGCCTCCGCCCAACGTGTACCAGCTGCACCGGCCCGCGCGGCCGCAGCCGGGCGCGAGCTGGAAGAGGGCACGAGGGGTCCTCGAGAGGGGGGACCTGCTGCCCACCCTCCAGCAGAACGCCAGCCGTGAGAACACAACAACCACTTCAATTAATACCCGCCCCTTGGCCAAGTTGACAATCTATACTAGAGGTAAAGTTTGTAAGTTTGTGACGTTGTAGGGGGTTATCTCTGGATCTACTGGACCGATTTTGAAAATTCTTTCACTTATAAGAAGCTACAGTGATGCTGAGTGACATAGGGTACTTTTTGTACCGAAATTCCCGCGAAATTCCCCCGTGAAACCGAAACCGTGAACCGGTTCCCCGTGGGTCAGTAGTATGTAACATAATCGTTGTAATAGAAAACTTAGGAACGTGTCGTCATGTCATGTGGTCACGAAAAACCGTTACGTGACGATGTCACATCACATATCACGAAACGTTTAATAGTTTTCTATAGAGATAACAATAGGGATATTGACGACTTTTGAAAACCAAAATTCTATAATACGCGTATTTTTTGCTTTTCAAATAAATTAAAATATACAGAGTTATAGCGCATTTAGGCTGAGGGGGTCGTGATGTCACTAACCGCAAAAACTGCCATAAAACTGCACTAGTTAGTGACGTCATGCGAAATTTCAACTCAATATACCGCCGTTATTTTTTGATTACGTAAAAAAAGAAAAAATACGTGTCCAATATTTTTTATTAATCTACAGGACAAACTTAAAAAAAAAATCAGTCAAATGCCTATTGTAGATTGCCAACTTGGCTATGGAGGCTGATCCCTCACGTTGGTAACAATTTGGTAAGATTCAAGGTCAATTTTAGAATTCTTACTGGATTTCTTTGAAACATGATAAAAGCACCTTATCTTCAGCTTTTTCATGACCTAAATTACTTATAACTACAAAACAAATAGCTCGGTATTTTCGCTCCTATGAATTTCCATATTCTTAGTAGATACTAGGTACACAAAATATGTGTTTGTTACCAACAGCTCTATCAGCACTTTTATCTAGTAGATGATTAAAAACCTTTGAAACAAAGACAGAGCAATATTCAGAGGGAAAGATAGTCCATAGTCGATGCCTATACTTTCTGTCGCTTATTATTTATCATTAGGAGTCGATAAGTAATCGACCAACAAAATGAAGTCAGAATTCAGAAAAACTGCTCATCAGAATCCCATCACAGGCAGTAGGAGTGTTTCGTTTTCTGTTTATGGCCGACAGGCGTTCAGCCATTCAAAGTTCATATGAGGCAATAAAGAATCCGCTGTAGCCCCGCGCTCCTCCCGCTTCGCTTCCGACTCCATCAGGGCCCTCATTCACTATGACCGACAACACCGTTCGTCCATAACACGCGTCCTGAAACATATTCACAACTGCTCCTGAGGTCAAAATATTAGAAATTAACATCAGGATAAGCCATTCCATGCCATAAGACACCTTGTAAATGTATTTTTTAGAAGGAAAAAACCATTTTGATGCCGCGTTATCTCAACACGACGTGTTATGGTCATAGTGAATCAGGGCCCCATTGTTGTTATTGCTCTCTCTACTGGAGCCAGATATTGGGGCAACAGATTCTACAAATAAAATGTCATCGCCATGTGCTCGATTGGAACGAACGGGTTCTGAACTAAAGTAGAGACTTATGTATATTGTAGAGCTTACTTTGAAATTTGTAGAAGGTTGTAAAATAAAATTTAATTAAAGTCTTGTTTTTCATAAATTCAAACTATATGGACGTAGCTCGCAGTCTACGTATGAAACGGTCCGTATATACGAAATGAGACAAAGTGACTACATACAGTAAACAGATTAAAGTTTTAAACAATTACTCACATTACGTATGCAGTAGGTACTTCAGTTTGGGTCCGCTGTCGCAATAAATAAATGTTTCACTCCATAGGGGACGGAAAGTACTCGCCTCCTAAACTAACAACTGAAGCACATAAATAAATCTGTTGAATGTGACTTCACGGCCCCGCTGAGATCGCTGCCTCCTGCCTCCAATAAAAGTGTCACAAATCTCACAACTGTGGGGTTTGACTCGACTGCTGCTTAACATTTATTGCAGATAAACAAACCATTATATTATGTACTAGCTGTGCCCCGTGGTTTCACCGGCGGTAATTTCGGAGTTCCCGCGGGAATTTCGAGATAAAAAGTACTCTAAATCCTTCTTTGTACCCCTGACAACGTGCATGCCAATTTTCAGCCAAATCCGTTCAGCCATTTTTGCGTGATTGAGTAACAAACATACAAACATCTAAACATCCAAACATCCACACTTTCACATTTATAATATTAGTAGGATTATGTATTAACTAAGGCCAAAAGTTATTGGACATCCCAACCAACAACAACATTGGTTCGTCAGTGTAACTTCACACACCCTCGCCTCACCTCAATCACAACCCTCAATCAGTTTCCTACTGATTTTAATGGTTGCCTACTGAGAACTACTTGTGTTTCCTGACCAAATGAAATATAGTAAAATAACACCATTGCTTAAAGCAGGTAGTACAAAAGACCCTACTAACTTTAGACCAATTTCAGTACTACCCACATTTAGTAAAATATTTGAAAAGCTTATACTTAGCCAACTACTCACATACTTTAATAAAAACGACTTGCTGCATCATAAACAGTTCGGTTTTACTCGTGGTCGCTCTACAACTGATGCAGGAATTAAATTAATTGAAAATATTTTTGAAGCCTGGGAGGAGTCACGTGATGCTTATGGAGTGTTTTGTGATTTATCCAAGGCCTTTGATTGTGTTGAGCATACAACTTTGGTCAGGAAACTACACTATTACGGAATACGAGGTGTAGCTTTGGATCTTCTTACTTCGTACTTGAGTGATAGGATCCAAAGGGTTGATGTCAACGAAAAACGATCACATGGTTCTGCCGTTGTAATGGGAGTACCCCAAGGATCTGTATTGGGACCATTCCTGTTCCTTGTTTATATAAATGACTTACCTTATCTTGTGAGGGACAACCATGAGATAGTATTGTTTGCAGATGATACATCTTTAGTGTTTAAGGTTAATAGACAGCAATCGGCTGTAGACGATGTGAACAATGCTCTCTCCAAAATAGTACACTGGTTTAATGCTAATAACTTATTACTAAACCGTAATAAAACCAAATGTGTAAGATTTGTGACAAAAAATGTTAAACAAGTAAAAACCAGAGTACAGATCAATAATGAGGATTTGGAAATGGTCGATGAAACTGTCTTTCTAGGTATAACATTAGATGCAAAATTACAATGGGGCCCACATATAAAAAAGTTATCAGGTATATTAAGCTCGGCGGCTTATGCTGTTAAGAAAATCCGTCAACTTACTGATATTAATACCGCGCGTTTAGTTTATTTTAGTTATTTCCACAGCATTATGTCATACGGCATACTGCTGTGGGGTAGTGCCGCGGATATCGAGTCTATATTCGTGTTGCAGAAGCGAGCTATTCGTGCAATCTATAAGTTAGGCCCTCGAGATTCACTGAGAACTAAATTCAGCGAGTTTAAAATAATGACTGTACATTCTCAGTACATATACGAGAATTTATTATATGTTCACAAAAATTTAGGCAACTTTAAGAAAAACAGTGATTTACATAATCTAAACAGATAAACTCGCTGTGCCTAAGACTAGGCTCCATAAAATTTCTAAGTCATTTAAAGGACAATGTATACACTTTTACAAGAAACTCCCAAACGATGTAATTAATTTGTCAATTAATAAATTCAAGAAACTTATTAAACACAGATTATGCGATAAAGCATATTATAGTGTAGTAGACTATTTAAATGATACAGACGTTTGGGAATGAATTGCTCTATCCAATTCCTATTTTTTGTTTTCCTAGTTTATAAGTATGATCATTAAAAGACAGCGCTGCTGAGTTTCTTGTCAGTTCTTCTCAGCAGAGGACTTATTCCGAACTGACGGTAACTTAATTTATAGTTCTAAGAACCTGCTGACGATTACAAGTGATTGTAACCAATCCTAAGTAATAAATAGCTTTTTGAATTTTGAATTTTGAATTTGAACGTTTTTTGAGGTGGAATAATTGGAAGGTTCTCTAAAGAATGTTCTCTCATGATAAAAAACATAATTTAAATACAAATTTATAACAGAAACAAGTCGTGTAAAATCAAATCTTTCTCTTAAAGCACCCAAAGGAGCCATCTTTCCAAAAATAAAGTATTCTTCCTTGATGATTTTAGTCCTCGAAGTTCATTTAACAGGTGCTGATGTTCCGTTCCAGGCGACACCACTCTGTGGATCAGGAACGCCCTGAACAGCAGCTCGTGTGACGTCAGCTGCGTGGAGGTGCGTGGCTCCAGGGTGCACCTGCCGGTCCACCTGCAGCCGCCCAGCGACCACACCGTGCAGTCCATCAGGTGCCCTTTGGTCTTTCTCTTCAAGTATGTGCTGAAAGACGACTCCGACTGACATAGTGCAAATATATTTAAGGGCTAGATGACTAGTCGTCACGCCTTGCAATACTTTATTTATTCCTAGTTATGTCATCACGAGCCCTCAAAAAACGAAGTAATGTACGTGTCAATTATTTTTTTACTATCTAACTGACGGACTTAGCATGCAGAATTTGGGTTTTCATACCCCGATAACATGCCAATTTTCGTAGAAGTCAGTTGATCAGGAACGCGGTTCTCCTACCTAAAGTATGTAGTCTCTTGGACCCTGGTATTGTCCACACTCCGCAGTATGGGCGAGGTGGTGGAGCGCGTGTCGCCCCCGCCCCCGGCCGCGCCGCCGCCGCCCCCCCTGCCCCAGTACATCGTCTGCGTCCCGCCGCAGTTGGATTTCATCAACTTTACCATCGACCAGATTCATACAGTATGTTTAATGTTATGTCTTTCAAGTTTCCCTCCAGCCACGTGACATGAGGATAGGTACGTTCTTTATCTTTACGTAGCGATAACAATTGTAAAATATCAACTCGTTAAGGGGGCTGTGGATAGTAAAGGATTATTAATATTATGATTCACTCGCCTCTAAGTTGTGAGCACAAAATTTCTGTAACATCTGCAATGCGCATACGCTATGGTCGCAGTCGCACTATAAGCATTTAATTTAATGTAGGTAAGTAGTGAATAATTATCACGTGTTGCTTGGTTCCATAGCAAAGGCTTATATCAAGTAGGTCTGCGGATCATGACGTGTTATTGTTATGATATTGTTTCCCGATCGCTGCGTCCGTCGCCAGCAATCCCTCCGCCTGGTGAACGTGTCGAAGTTCGAGGTGCGGCTGTCGGTGCGGCCGCCGCGGCGCCGCGAGCTGCGCGTGGAGCTGGGCGCGCGCGGGCTGGCCGTGACGTCGGGCGCGGCCGCCGAGCTGCGCGTGCACTTCCGGCCGCGCGACGTGCGCGCGCTGCGCGACGAGCTGCGCGTGCTCGCGTCGGCCGGCGCGCCGCTGCACGTGCCCATACACTGCTACATGCAGCCGCCGCTGCTCGACAGTGTGTTGAGGATTTATTTGCTTTACTTGTTTCGGGGCAGGAATATTATGTCCTTCTCTACCCCTGACAACGTCTACGATCACGATTCATGATGATCAGTTATATCACATTTATAATAGTAAATAATTGAATCTGGTCGCTTCTTAAAGTGCTGGGTTAAGCAATGCTTAAATAGTGAGCACGATGTGCGAGCCGAGCGAGCACAGTGAGCGTTTGGCGGCAATGGACGATGATATACCAGATCAAAATAGTGCCGAATTTTTCGTGCATTGCGTTTTATGTGACTTTGGCATTCGATACAATCCGTAAATAGACAATATTCGTTTTGAACACTGAAGTAGTTTCGAAGAAAAAGTATCACATATCGCGAAAGTCCACTCCCAGCTGGGAATCGAACTCGGAACCTCTTGTTTAGCAGGGAGGCATAGTGGCCTACTATGTCAATCTGGTCCTACCATAATGTGTGTCGGTCTACACGCAGTATTGGTGCCCGACGTGCTGTCGTCGGCGCTCTCGTGCGCGGCGGGGCGGCCACCCGGGGCGGACGGGGGCGACGTGGGCGTCGTGGGCGACGTGGGCGGGGGCGACGTGCTGGAGCTGGGCGCGCGGCTGCTGGGCGACGTGCACTTCGCGCGGCTGCTGCTGCACTGCGGCGCCGCCCACGCCAGCTTCTTCGTGCTCACGGAGGACGCGTGGCTCTCCTTCACACTGAACGTTAGTGGCCGCTGGTGCCTGCCGCGGTCGACCACGTCCCACTCGTCTGTCAGCTATACAACAACAGCCCCTTAGCCAAGTCGATAATCTATAGTCGTACACATAGAAAACTAAGGAATAGAATCGTCGTCTCGCAAAACTGGACTCTTGACGGGATGATTTTACGAGACCACGTGACGTGACGATTTGTTCCTTACTTTTCGATTCGTTATAGATTGTCAACATGGCTAAGGGGGCAGATGGCATAGGAAGTTGTCACAGTGCGCCCACGTATTAACTGTGATACCTTATCATTACTCACTCATAAAGGTTCTGCCCCAAGGGTTTGCAAATACACTTGGTGACTGACGTGAGTTGCTGACTCGCAAAGATAGAATGACTAACGACTTTTGCCAGACCATAATTACGATCCATATAAATCATTAAAAATAATGCTGTTAAATTCACTGCGTGACACAATTTTTCACGATTATTCCAAATATCAAGCGACCACATTTATTTGTATGCATAATCACGTTTTTCTAGGAAATTTATTGCTTATATTTCATCATGCTAATGCGTTCTCTCGTTGAGTACGTAGATATAGTTTCCCGCGTCGCGTCACATCTACGCGCTTTGAATATCAATCGTTTCAAGTAAATTGCTGATTTTGGTTCTACTACGAGTTTTTTGCAAATTAAATTGCTGACAATATTATTTTCTATCATTTAATGTAGTAGGTACATTTGGTTACAACTCTTTGTTTAAAGCGTTTCCATTGTTTTAAAGCAGGTATCTATTTCTTAGTCGCTAAATGGGACTCGCCTGGCCCCGGGTGGACGGGTGGTGTGCGCTTGCTCTCCTGAAACAACAGAAATGAAATTGATAAAAGAAAAACAAACTGAGACTAAACATGATTGGTATAAACAATAACAATTTTAAAATGACATTTGCGTGGTGTGTCTCCATGCTCAAAACGGACAAATGAATGAACTTTAGTGTTGTGTCAAATAAAGTTCTTTTTAATTTCAATTTCAATTCAATTTCAATAAATTTGACTGAACTTCATTCAAGAATTAATCGTCAATGAAACAAAAATTATAAATTCTCTATTATAATAGTAGGTAACCTTTTCATTTCTGATTCAATAATTATATCCTTACTATCTGTTCCCCGTGGTTTCACCCGCGGTAGTATTGGAGATCCCGCAGGAATTCCGAAACAAAGAGTACCCTATGTTCTTCTTTGTGCCCGTGAGGCGTGAAAGCGTAACAAACAAACAAATAAACTTCACATTTAAAATATTATCCTCACTAATATTATCCGGAATTCCCGCAGAAACTACAAAATTACCGTATGGATGATTAATTTGATGTGTTCGTAATTATCTGGACGAGGATTGTGTTAAAGAAAATTAGGAGTTCCTGCAGGAATTTCGAATCTTACGCGGCGAAAATCGTGAGTATAACTTGAAAAAGCTAAACGTCCAATAGGTCCAATCACTCACTGTTTTATTTTCATTAACTCGTGGTGAGACCACAAAATCTTTTTCATATTTGCGGGTGAAACAAAAATTCTAATGTGAACGCAATGAATTCATATTATATTAAAAAATATTTTCATGCAGAAAATAAGTTTTTTGTGAGGGTTTTTAAAACATGACTCAGCCGACGTGACGAGACGTAGATTTTTAGAGAGATTATTTATATATTAGTATGTTCATCCTAAAAAAACTGAATCTTGATTAAAAAAAAAAATTATACGTAATCCAATAATAATAATAATTTCCTTTTATTTCGCCCAAACACGAATCAATTTTGTTAGTATATTTCGTAAATATTTCGTATACCAACACTTATTTTATTTTAGAATACGAAAGACTAAAAAAAATTGAAGTAAATACCCTAAGCACCTATTGCTAACTAGGTAGAGAGGTAGATCTAAAGATAACCAGTCTCAAATAATGGAACCAAATAGCACATGATTTGACGCATATGTAGCACATATGTAGCACACTCATTTGCTAAATATGTAGCACATGAGTTCTTCATGACAACTATGTTGAAAAATATTATTAATGTTCATTCACCCAGTGACAATTTTTCTCAATAATGAAATTCCCCTCTACTTTTTCAATGAAATCGATTTGAATTTGAGTTTGTTTGAGTTTGTTTTTGAGTTTTGTGAAGCTATGGGTGTGTGGGGGGTGGTGACCGGTGGGTGTTGGTCAGGAGCTGACGTGGTGCGGCTCGGTTGTGGCGGGCCCGTTCGTGTGGTTCCCGGCGGGCTGGGCGGGCGGCGGCGCGCTGGGCGGCGCGGCGTGGTGCCGCGCGCGCGCCGCGGGGCTGCAGGCGGCGCCGCTGCGGCTGCTGGCCTCCACGGCGGCGGCGCGCCCGCTGCACCTGGTGGCCGACGCGCTGCACTTCCACCCCGACCACGTCACCCTAAAGGTACACTGCAACCGTTTAGACGCATTGCGTCCAATCTGCAAAATGTTTAATCATCAAATTCGTAAATCGTCCAATTCGCGATAGCTCCAATTTGTAATACTTTAAACCTCTTGGACATTTTGCGAATCAGACTTAGTGCGCCTAAACGACCTCAACACCAGCCCTCTAAGTCGAGTTACCAGTCGGTAATCGTTAGGTTTATCATATACGTATACGTGTCGTCATATCACGTGTTCATAAAAAATCCTTTATTTGTACAGAATAGGGGGCTAACGGACAGGTGGCACCAGGTGGCACTAGATGTTAAGTGATTATTGCCCCCCATAGTCTACAACACTAGAAACACTTGAAGAAGAAAAAAGAAGAACAGAAAAATAATGTTGATAATCTTAAACATTCAATCGAAAAAATATTTGTACTGTTCCATCAAATTATTTATCTTCGTAGTACAGATGTTTTTCGCTGGATGAAAACTATGCCGAGTTTCTACTCCTCTTTGATCACTGGCTCCAAAGATTATTCACAGACCGTCCGTCACTCCAACCAGTAAATACCAAAATAAGTCTTTATTCTCTCAGAAATAGCTCGTTGTTAGCCCAGGCTCAAGAGAAAGACTACGACATCTGCAGCGAAGACGACCCAGCCTGCGAGCACTACGTGCACCTCGGCACTGCCTTCCCGCACCGCTCGCTGGCCGCCGCTGTGCAGCTCATCAACCACAGGCATGGACATCCGACAAGCAGCTTAAAGCAACTTAACACTTCACAACACACAGATCTACTCGATCCCACACCAAGCTTATGCAATGGATACCAAGCAACATGTGATTTACACTACACATATATATTGTACGATAGACATAATATAGTCAAAAAGTCAAAATCATTTATTCAAATTTGGCCCATACATAATGTGGCTCTTTTTAACGTCAATTAAGTTACATTTATAATGACAGCAGCTTTAAAATATCCACCCTTCACAGTGCAGCACATAAATGCTCAGACCATAAAGTAGAACCCTGTGCCAATCCTACAAAGTCCACCTCTACCGGGAATAGAACACGCAACCTCTTGATTTGACTTAGTGCGCCAACCGGGTCCGCCAAACTACCACAAATCCTCAATTATGGACGTGATCGAAAGCTGATCAACTCCAAGTTTTGTACATATTTATTTATTTATTTTTGCCTTCATTATTCTATTTGTTGCTTATCCGCAGCAGAAAAGACGGTGTAATATTGAATTTTAATGCAGTTTTTTTTTTTATTTTAGTCCAATATCTTACTCTTACTACTGGAGCGTCCGACCTTGGGGCGTTTGCAACTGCTGGGAAGAAGAGGTGTCCAAGGACGAACCGCTGAAGCCAGAGGACGACGACAGCGACCGACTCTGTCCCGGCGCGAAAGTATCGCGAGCTCGTGGTGATGTATGCACCCCATTGCAGGATAGGTGTGTTCATAGTCTTCGGTCACACCGCAACATAACATGATGTAAACTGTGGTCGAACGTCTAGCTCGTTGATAATAAAAAAAAACTTTAAATTTTGCTTGTTATCGTACCGACCACAAAATCCACAAAGGGGGAGCAAACTAATTTTTTAATTTGTACTGGTCTCTGGAAAATGGTTCAAATTCTGTGAATGTCTGATTTATGTCATCCATTGTATATGTCTTACGGCTATCATATCGTATCTTATTTTAAATATACAACAAAATATGTGGAGATAGTTTTTCTTTCTCGTGCTCTGACGCTCGAAAGTTGTAATTTTCTGTTCGGATGTGGTGCCTACACTCTACAGGGCGGGGGCGGGGCGGCTGCAGGTGAGGCGCAGCCGGGCGCGGCGGGCGCGGTGCTGGTGGAGCCCCGGGCGGGCCGCGCGGCGCCGCGCTCCGCCCGCTCGGTGCACGTGCGGGCGCCCGACGTGGGCGCCGCGCTGGGCGTGCGGCGCGCCGTGCTCATGTAAGGGAACGTACCCATACTGTGTATTCTGTTTGCAAAAAATATTTAAAGCCGTATTTATAAATTACTACGTGAAAACTAGATGGGAAGAGGGTGGGTTTAGGCATATACTACGGGCGGTCACTGAGGGGAAAAATTTTTTGTTTGAGTTTGAGGTACTGGAAACCAGTCGAACTTCTGTTAAACTTGTAAAAAAATACTCGTACCCTTTATTACTGGGGTCAGGGAGCCTCGGCTGCCACGAGGACCAAGTTTATGCGGTAGCACTAAATCTCTAACCCTATTCTTTCCCTTTAGGTTGGTGCTAAAAGATATACCCAAGGAGAGTTTCAGCCCCGGATATGTCCCGATGATCGTGTCGACTTCAGTGCGATCGGAAACCATACCGGGACTCGAGGTGGGACCTGTTCAGTTCTTAACTTTTTGAGGATCTGTTTTTAAGCAAGAAATAACAGGCTCCTCGTCATGTGTGCGGCAGAGCTGGACCCGGGAGGTGTGCGAGGTGGTCTGCGCTCAGCTGGAAGTTTGGTGGGATGTGGTTCCGGTGCGATTCGTCGTGGACCCTCCGGTGGTGTCGTTGCCACATTCTCAACGGTAATTTATGTATTTATTGTTTAAAAACAATCGAGTGGCGACCATGAATCGGAAGACGCAGCGTAAATAGACCTGCTACAAGGCGGACCGGCGACTCAGTGAAGATGATGTGGAAAGCTCAGAACCGGGTGTTGTTGTGATTTTTGGGGAAGGCCTATGTCCAGCACTGTCTGTCGGCTGACATTATGAGGATGATAATTTAAAACAAAGATTAACTTACAATCATATTTGAGAGTAAATGTTGTAGGTACATTCTTCACACCGACACAATTTTACATCCTATTATGCTTTTTATTTGGGAAGACCATCACTATCTAAAAGCTTTCCAGGGTTCGTTCGATTGAACTCCAACTCCGCGTCACCCAGCTGCTGGGCAGCGAGCCGGCCCGCGTGGAGTGGCGGCTGCCCGCGCACGTACCGCGCCCGCCCACGCCGCGTCTCTCGCCCACGCACTCCTGCGAAATCAAAGTGCACCTCCCGTTGTCAGTTTTGACCAATGAGTACCCAGAAACTGATGTTATCGAGTTAGTATAGCTCATGTGGGCTACATAAAATTTTAATACGGACCATATTATAGGAGTCTTTACATTATCATCGCACCCTTACATGTCACAAAAGTCTTCAAATAACATGCGTAGGATCAATGAAAAGTGACCGGCGTATAGGCTGTCCCTTTCTTACTCATAATTCGGGCTCCTTTTCACCACAGAGTTTTTGAGTTGGCTTTTGGTCTGCTTACCCATAGCAAAATTAGAAGTTACAGGAAGTTTGATTCAAGATACTTTTATTGTAAGGATGCGGAGTCTCGTTGCCTTCAACCTTAATCATCAACCTTACCCAATTTTAGTCATATAATGGACTAGTTGATTTTTTTTTCTTTTAGTCTGGATTGTAGATTAATAAAAAATATTGAACACGTATTTTATCTTTTTTAACGTAATCAAAAAATAACGGCGATACATTGAGTTGAAATTTCGCGTGACGTCACTATCCTTTGCCGTTTGTATAAGGACTTATAGCGAAATGACGTCACAAGCCCCCACCCTAAACTTAAAGCACCATATCTATGTACATTTTCATTAATTTGTAAAAGTCAAAAATACGTGTCTATAATTTTTTTATTTTCTGACGGACTAATTCGAATTTTGTTGTACAAAGTCTTTAACATCCCTATTGTGGACGAACGTGAGGTTCTTGTGGCGGCCCTTGATGTTGTGTGCGCCCGCGCAGGCTGGCGGCGGCGGCGGAGGTGGGCGGGTGGCGGGCGGGGTGCGCGGTGCGGCGGTGGAGCGCCCCCCGCCACCCCGCGCCGCGCCCCGCGCGCGCCTGGCTGGGCGTGCTTCCGCCCGGGGCGCGCGCCGCGGCCGCGCTCGCCCTCACCAACGACTCGCCCCAACACGTGACTGGCCGATTGTTATTATTTGTCGCTCAATTAATTATTATTAGCTAACTCGTGACCGTTGAATGTTGGTTGTTGGTTGTTATACAATGGGGAACTTATTTTTTTTAGTTTCTTTCATACTACCTACATGGTTAGGGCCTACTTAAACAAAGCAAAAAAGTAAAACATGTGTTGGTTGTATGCCCTTAAGTTGCTTTTGATCTTCCTGGTATATAATTTTGTCGGACCCGATTTTTAAAATGTTGGCCAAGAAACTCGCCCAGGGACTAAATCCAGTGAACGTACGCTATCAATTAGCTAGGCACTTACCTACGGGCGTCGCTTGCAGGGTGGCCAGCTGCAATAGTAGGTCGGTATGCAATATATCTGTTCTCTAGGATCGGTCACTCGGCGAGTTTTTTGGCTCTTAGCAATAAATGAAGCGTAGGGCGGCTTTAGCCTCAGGTTTCAAGTCGTGGAAAAAACAGATTTGGTCGTTCAGATATGTTGGTGGGGCGACGTGTGCCGGTGGTGGGGCGCGCCGCCCCCCGCCCCCGCGTGCCCCGCGTGCGCCGCGTGCCCGCAGCGCGCCTGCACGTGCGGCCAGCTGCGGCCCGCGCGCGGCGCCCTGCCGCCCGCCGCGCGCCAGTCGCTGCGCTACGACGCGAGCGCGCCCGAGGTGACCGCTATCAAATTAACAGATGTCGATGATATTTTCACTCGACACAAATGAAGCATTGCATTTTGTGTATGCGTCCAACCGAGACTTGCCCCGCAGGCGGACGGCTGCGTGGCGACGCTGGTGCGCGTGGCGCGGGCGGCGGGCGGAGCGGCGGGCGGCGTGGCGAGCGGCGCGGCGAGCGGGGCGCGCGCGGCGCTGCTCGCCTACCGCGTGCTGGCGCCGCGCCTCGTGCTGCGCGTGCGGCACGGCGGGGGCGGCGGGGGCGGCGGGGGTGGCGGGGGTGGCGGGGGCAGCGTGGAGGGCTGCTGCGGGGGTGAGCCGCGGGCCGCGGGGCAGGGCCTGGCCCCTGGGCCGGGCTGCAGGCTCACAGCTCGGACTCTGCGCGCAGATGCGGGCTGGTCGCTGGACGCGGCGGACGTGCGGCCGGGCGCGGGCGCGGGCGTGCTGCGGCCGGGCGCGGCGCTGGCGGCGGGGCGGCGCGCGGCCTGCGGGCTGCGGGTCGCCAACCTAACGCCGGTGCCCACGCGGGTGCGCTGGGAGCCCGCTATAGGTTCATTTTGTTTACCTACTGTGGTGAAGTACCTTTATCACTGACATAGCAGAATCATGATAACGATAAAAATCAAGAACGATGCCACCTTGTGGACGATAAGACAGAGTGATTAGTAATAACAGAAACTTTTAAATTTTTATCAGTTTATGAAAAATTTCAATCTTACTATTTTTAAAATTTTCGAAAGGACCTGAGAATCAACTACTGCCCGTAACCGAGGAGTATAATTAAAACTTTCTAAAACTACTTAGAATTAGACAACCAATCCTAAAGCACTACCTTATAACAGAAAAAAAGCTAATTAAATACTTACTTCAGAATTGTTGTGATAATTATGTTAGGTATTTTCAAAAAACAACATTACATGAAACTCGTGTTCCTTCATTTGATTCTTGAAGCATTTTATTGCAGAAGGCGAAGAATACCTCAAGGTGACGTTCTCGCCGAACGAGTTCGACGTGGGCGGCCACGAGACTGTGGAGACGAGAGTGAGCATCCGATAGTATCCAAACAAACAAACAAACAGCTGTTGTTGTTTCGATCCCATGCAAACAATAACAGCTTTTGACTTTTGAGTCGATAATTTCCAAACAATTTAATTCGACTACCATATCGAACTGCATCCCTCCTCTGACGGTGAGTCATAAACTTATTTTATTATGTTATATGGTTGTTATCACTGCCTGTGCAACTTCTTCGAATGTAAAATCAATATGCATTCTTACTGTCAGAGTTAGGTCTCATGGTCTACCGTCAGATACATAAACTAATGTCTATCGCCAAAGTCGAAATTGCATAATACAGAGCTACTATGTAGGTATATATAGTTATATTTGACGAAAATATATAAAAATACCATAATTACGATATCATCCTTGCTAAAATAAATACACCGTTATTTTTACATCAATGGATAGCACCCATGAATCTTCCGGCCTTCACAGCTTACTAGCGCTATGGCTGGAGGGGAAAACGTTGTCTACATTATACCGGCCTTATTATAAAAAGCCAGTCAGAGACCTGGAAATGGTTACTTTCCAGTATCCACTAGGGCCAGCTCTGCTTAATCATCAAAAGCCAATCAGAAGGTATAGCCTGGACACGGGTGTGTAGTGTCCACTAGGGCCTAGAGCCTGTCTCCTCCGCAGGTGGCGTTGGAAGCGCGGCGCGTGTGTGGGCGTCGAGTGTTCATCCGACGGGCGAGCGTCGCGCACGCGCCCACGCCGCTATACTTGCTCATCGACACCGCCATTTCTGTTAGTACAACTAAAGGTTCCGGTAGGTACAATCGCTCACTCTCAATCTTCGGACAGAAATTTTTTTCTTTATTCATATCCTTATCTATAAATCATTATACAAGTGGAAATTTGAGACGAGTCAGTAAGAGCAGCTACCTTAAAGGTCATCTTTTTGTTATAGGTACGAGTAGGTTATAGATTATAGTTTCAGTTTGGGTAACTAATAGTAATTAATGTTTTATAGCAATTACTGATTAAAGACAATATAAGAAATTAGTACAAATTAAATTATTTAACTGTCCTCTAGAAAAATATAATTGACACCTCTCAATAAGTCAATTCTAGGATCATTAAGTTTTACATCTTAAAGCCAATACTCTATGTAGCTATGTACTCTTCCAAAGAGAAAATAAATACAAAACTACAAGTATTATAAGTTTTACGAATCTTCATGTTACAGACAGTTTATTTGGATCTGTAGCGTTGGTTTTCTCGATTGAAAGAAAAGTACAATTAAAGTAGGCTCCAACAATTCCCAACTAATCGGAGTCCGGAGAAACACGTGCAACTATTCGTTAGTAAATAACACTTAACTTTATGGGGATTTTTCCAACTAAGCTATTTGTCTTAGTTAGCTAGAGTTTCCTGGCCAAATTAACATTGGCCATTATTATTAACTCTTCTGCAGCAACATGAAATATACGTATATGAATTAAGTTTATTATTCAAATGTGGAAGTATTTATTGCTTATTGTATTGGACTTAGTAGAATCTTACTTATGCATACATAACTCAAACTCAAGGATACGTAAATAGTGATCAATAAGTTAGGTTCGGATGATGATAATAAAAATATATAGTCCAAAGACAATGTTCACGAAGCGAAAAGATCACAATCACAATCAGTAAGAGCAGAATCAATCATGAATAATAAATCAATCAATCAATAATAATCAAACAAAACTGAGCACCTAAAAGCAGCCGTCCATATAAAACAAGTTAATTAGTGGAACGTGATGTATCATAATATTATTGAAAGCCGTTCGTTGGATCCAAGGCTTACTGGGGTCGTTTATTTGCTGGCTCAGCTCACCCCTACTAAGAGTTTTGCGTCAAACTTTCTCTCTAGTATTCGCACATTATACACCAAATCAGTCGCTGCACGGTGCAGTTTTGATCCAAAGTGTATAATCATCAATCTTCATCATATTATGCTTAACAGACGATCGTCTACTCTTGGATATACACCTCCCCTCCACTAACCTTACCTGAATAACTTAGTTCCCGAAGGTTATCAATAGCGATGATAGTTGCTGAACTATCATCAGACATTATGTTGGTGCGCTCGGATCGGACGCCGAAAAGCGTGAGTTCAAACCTCAACCTCGAGTTGTCGGTGAAGGAAAACATTGTTAGGAGGTTAGGCACTAAGAAGGTAGTGCCCGGCTGACTAGTTACCACCCTTTTTTTTTTTTTCCACGAGGAGGGAAAAATCCCTAACGGACCCCTGCCAGCCCGTACTGGCAGGGAGTGTCTGATTTGCACGGACTAAAAACCCCTCCTCCAAGCCACTCATTTTTGTGGTTGCCCGGAACTATATTGGTACTTCATCGGGCAACCCCTGAGTGCTTTTATTGTTCTCTCGCACGCTTCTCCTCCTCGCGCTCAAAAGTCTCATTTTCCTTCATGATCGAGGTGATGTAGGCACTAACGTAGTTCCAGTTTTGTGACTAGTTACCACCTGCAAGTTGAAAATCTGTCGCCAAGCACCTGTGTGTTCTGGCAACCTCACTTGAAAGTCAGCTCCATTTGAAGCTAGGTGGGTTTATAATCTTTGACCACACCGTTATAAAAGATACCTGTCTCGCCACGCTTGCCAGTTGGTGTATTGTGTTCCAAGAACAAATATTAATGTCTGCTACATGAGGGGAGTCAGGGAGTGCTAGCAGAGGTCGTGTATTGCTAATAAAACTGCTTTGACGATAAAATTCAATTTTCGCGTACGGCGTACGTGACTAGGTATATTATATCTAATGTAATTGTCATCAATTCTTTTTTGTGCAATTATGGCACTATTGTGCTAAACGTTGGCCAGCTAAGACCATTTAATCTATGAAGCGATACTGCTCCATACATACTAATATAATGTATGGAGCAGTACTACCTACGTATTTATTGATAGATTTTCTGATTTATCTAGGACCTAGATTCCAGGTAGTTATATATTCAATCGTATTTGAACAGTAAGCTAATATTCACCGTGAAGCGAAAATAGCTTTAAATTTAATTAAATTGTTATGTAACATTTGGTAAAATTGTATAAAATCCGAAAGCAAAGGGTGTCTTATTTGAGCGACAGGTCTGAATTACAAACGAACCGCTGGAGCGGAGCGACTTTTGGAAGGAATCGGTAAAAGGCCTGAATGAAGATTTATTTCCTTCGCTTCTTTTGATCCTAATTTACTCATACATATAAATCAGGGTTTCGAGCGTTGTTTGTTTCTATTGTTTCTAATGTTTCTTAGATTTCTTGGCACAGATATTTTCGTGGAGTAGTATATAGTTCATTTTGACAAAGAATATTTTCGAAACGAATTCTTTTTGTTTATTTTTAAGTATTTTTGGTAGATTGTTACTGATATTGTTACTATTTCAGGGTTTGGAGGTAATCTGTCAAGTGCCGCTCGGCGGAGCCGAAGTGACGGACTCGTTCGTCGAGATACGCAGGACGCAGGTTCATTTAATTTATTTTTCATCAACAGTATAATACATTATTATTATTATTTAGTTCAATTATTATATTTTGTATAGGTACTCGTCGATCCCCCACGTTTTCATCCTCCTAAATATCACGTTTCCTGCGGGTAAAAGTACCCTATTACCCAAAAATGCTGTAGCTTTAAAATCGGAGTTTATTATAAACAAACATCCAAAAAAATCAATCTTTTCTCTTCTACAATAAAATATGTCAACTGATGTCCAACTTCAGTTTCTTCTAAAATACATTCCAAATTAGGCTTATTTCGTTTATTTGTGATTAAAGTAGATTGCCTTTTAGTATGATTACGCATGTTACTGGAGATTAGTCAAAAGTTAATCTGTAAACCATTTTTTTTTTCATTTACATCTCCCACTTATAGAGCATATTTACATTTACATAATAGGTATGCTTTAGCACAGAGAAAATAATAACACGCTATAGTCCTGAAAAGGTTGAGCCTGATAAAAACTTTAAGAGATTTTTGTTTTAAGAACAAGTATTAAGGAAGTAAAATAGCTGAAATTCTTGTTATTCTTAGACAACTCAATATCTACGATCAAGAGCTGATAATATTAACAGTTAACTCGCCTCAGCGCGAAGTTCGCTTCGGTTTAGGTACAGAGCGGAACTGAGATTAAACCACCAGACAATGGGCCCAAATTACGAGCTCGTATCGCCGGCCGCCGGGCCGGGCCGGGCCGCTCATCCGGCTAAAGATTTATATCAAAATACTGGTCATAAAAGCCATCGGAATGAACGAGAATTATTACAGTTAGCTACAAACTTTTGTCACGAATTATCCTGTATCTGTTTATCTCGGCAGTAAAATTCAATGCGTAACTTTGGTTATTCAGTTATCGAACTGTATTCATTAATCATGATTGTTACCGTAAATATTTTCGGTATAGAAGCCATCGAATGGTTTTTATTGTGCTCCGAAACCGTTTCTTTCTTTATGTTGTGTTTGCTGAGCGACTCGCCTCAAATTTGATTTCATTTTCATAAGTAAACATTTGTAGCTGGGGTAAATTCAACCGGAGCTCGGAGATAGGAAAATTGGAAGGTAAAACGTTGAATTGAGTTTATAAAAACATTAGTGGGATGGTTTAATAAGCGGAAAATTGGCTCGTGAAAGCGATCCGGGCGAGGCACAGACGGCGCCGGTCGGGTTGGTGGGACGTTTTGCAGAGGCCCCCGCTGATACGCGTGGCGTCATAACTGCCGAGAGCCGACTTGTGGTCGGATTTTGAGTGAATCCGAGTGTTTGTTAAACTCTCATTTTCGAATTTATTTAAAATCCTGGTATAATAAGTACTAATAATAGCCTACTTCCACACGTAAATAAGACGAAGCCTCATCCTGCATTATTGGGTGTGCGTTGTCAGAACGGGCGCATTACCAAGTAACGGTACTAACATAGCTTTCATTACTAGTGGAATAAGGACGTATTAACGGACAGTAAGAGTCTGAAATAAAGTTATAGACAAAATATGTAGTTATGTAGATATAAAACTGACATGCATTCAGATTTAAGGTGCGGCGCCGTGTGTTCGATTCCAATAAAAACGATCCGAATTTGCTTCGTTAGCCGCTTTGAAGAGCCATTGAATAATATTAAATACTAGCTGTGCCCCGCGGTTTCACCCGCGGTAATTTTGGAGTTCCCGCGAGAATTGCAGGATAAAAAGTACCTTATATTCTTCTCTGTACCCCTGACAACGGGCATGCCAAATTTCATCCAAATCCGTTCAACCGTTTTTGCGTGATTGAGTAACAAACATCCAAACATCGACACTTTCACATTTATAATATTAGTAGGATGTCCCTACGAAACCTTCATTACCAGGCGGCCGTATATAATTTCGTTTGAACCGCACAATCGTCTCCATTTTCACCAACAATGGCACAAACACGATCCAACCTGGAACCATCAATAACGAGTGTAGGTGTGTCTGTTTGTCCACATTCGTATGTTTTTGCTGATAAATTATTCATAAGTCAGTCGCAGCTCTGGAGCCAGTCGCTTAATGACGCGTAGTTCTACTGCTAACTCGAAGCGTTCATCGGTACCCAGTCTCGTCCTGTACTCGTACTAGACTGTAATGTACCAACTATTGTACGATTGATCTATTGTTTCTTGATACGGCTTGGGACATAGATGTTATGATATGAACGGTAGAGTATTCAAGTATTAAGGATTTATTGCTAAGTGTAGTATGAAAGGATCTTAAATATTAATACTCGATAAGTACAGTTAGTTACCCTTTACAGGGGACGCAACATTATTGAACTACTGGTAGTTGAATACTAGACGTCTGAATAGTGTTTTCTTTCCTAAAAAAAAAAACAAATTTTTATTCGTTTGATTAATTTAGGCAGGTACTTAATTTAAGATACAAATTAAAACAGAAATAGATTTTGATCAACTCAGTTATGAATACTTATAATTAGGGGTAGAAACGATTTTGATGGCTTCATTAAAATTTTGTGTTTTGGTAGTATTTTACTTTTTACTTATACTAAAATGGATATCATCATCCCTAAGAGAATCCTTCTTCATAAAATAAAATCTAATTCAATATTGTAGAGTGCCTTGATGGTAATTTTAGTGAATTTTATAGAAAATTACTACATCCAAATTCGAAAAACGCTGAGCGAATCTCGGTCGCCCCAGGCACAGGTGAGTACTAAACAACAATATAAGCGAGTGGCGCGGCGCGACGCGATGTCTCGACTCTCGACTCCTCCACTCACACGGAGCATCGATCTCGATACATCGACACTGCGCTCGATCACTGCTCGCGGTGACCTCATCGAATTAATATCGCAATGCTTGAATAGCGGGAAAACTACACAACTCACAAAAATAAACTTTTTCAGCTAATATTTATTCCATCGAATGATATTATTGTATAGAATGATATTAAATCATTATTATTATCGTCACACGTGTCACTTTGCCAGCACCGTTAGCAGGTATAGTGGTACCGCTCTGCCAGGTGTCGCGAGTTCGATCCCCACATCATCACTGAGTCTGGCTGCTCGGTTTGTTTCGTAAGAATGTACTTACAAAACAGGGTTTTACGTATTATATTACACTAGTTGTGCCCCTGCGGTTTCACCCGCGTTAATTTCAGAGTTCCCAAAAAGTACCCAATGTGTTAATATGATGTATAAGCTATATTATTGTAAAGTTTCATTTAAATCCATCCAGTAGTTTTTGCGTGAAAGAGTAACAAACAAACATCCATCTATCCATCCATACATACTTACAAACTTTCTCGTTTATAATATTAGTAAGATGTCTGGTGCCCATCTCTACTTTATTTGGAATCAGGCGGCGCCGTATGATAATGTCTAACAACTAATTATTATATTACAACTATACGTGCACACTTTCTAGCTCAGCACTTACCGAACATTGGATTCCAATAATCATACCTATCATATTTTCTATGTCTACGTTCTCTAATTCCATCAAAAGAAAACTTCCTTCACCTGTCGTTCTCACAGCAGATAATGTTAAAAGTTAAGTTAAATCTCTACAATAAATATTTCAATACCTAGGTAATATATGATTAAAAAAAAATAGCAAAAAAAAATACAAAAGCTTTATACTTACAGTCCTAAAATATTGCAAATGGTTACTTACGCCGCTTTTCCTCATATGATCCAAAGCTCATCAATTCTTTAGGCTGATGTCAATACGACATCCATTTGACGTGTCAACGTTACGTCTAATGAGTGATTTATGTCATTCTTTTGTATATTTCTTCAATATATCCTGGCAAATGTGCCATTGGTAGGAATCATCAATGAGTTAGGTGACCCTGGTAATGTTTGTTTGATCATTTATCCTTACATTACTCTTACAGTATTGTTACGAGACAGGTATCTCATGATTAACGATATAATATTATGAGTATCGATTATTATTAATCATTAACCTTTTTCTGATATTTTTCTGTGTATGTGTGCGTGTGTCTCTGTTGTGCGATAAAAAATGTTCTATCCTAATCTATCTTTCTGTTTTGGACACGTTAGCATCGATCATTTCTAATATCCACTTAATATTGTTTCTATTGAACTTGATATTTTCTTTGCCTCTTGGTTGTCCTATAACTTTACAAGAAATATCTAGATAGCAATACAGATTACCGATTATCTGAATAATAATTATTACAAACGAATTTAATTTCAATGAAATTCTTCTTTGCCATTGGATTACAAAGAACTCTACTCAGTTTTCAATATCAATTACGCACAGCTAGTATAAATAATTTATGAGAGCAATTTATTTTTCTTAGCGAGAAAGATTTCCATGGGAAGCCGACGAGCCGGAACCCTCCACTGCAGAAGAGATCTTTGCAGAGGAAGATCGCAAGAAGAAAATTCAACAAGGTAACAGACTCATCTGAGCAAAGTTGAGGGATCAAAATGTTGAAAACCATCCAGTTAGTAACATAACATTAATCCTTATCCGTTCGTTTGTTTGTCACCATGAAATTTTACATGCACGTTGTCCGGTGTATAGAGAAGGACAAAGGGTACTTTTCATCTCGGAATCCCCGCGGGAACTCCGAAATTATTGCGGGTGATACCGCGAGGAACAGCTAGTTTATTAATAAGAAGAAGAAGAAGAAGAAAATACCTTTATTTCAGCACAACACACAAGAAAAAGAAACAAACATAAACAGTAACTAATCTAAAATGCATGCTCTGCCGAAAGGGTCAGCAACTCAGCATTAGCTAGGTGCGGGAACACCTAGCGCTGGTTTTCAGTTGGCAGCCCGCTGTCGCGCACGGACGGGGGTAACAAAAGAAGAGGAAAAAATAATTATACTATCATACTTGTTTTGAATAAAATATATAAATGTAAATAAACCAACTTAAAATAAAAAAAAAATATAATAGATAAATTATAGTAAAAATATATAGTAAAAATATAATAAATACGATTACACGAGGCGAATATGACTAGGTATACTATGTAATGTATCTAATTGTGAGAAAATTATAATATCCACCTCACAACTTACATCAGATGCGACACCAATAGATGCGTTACAATTATTAGTTACCTTTGACTATATTACATTTTAATATGTAATTTCTTAGTTTTGAATAAGTATTTTAAATCTTATAAATCTATCGTTATTTCTAAAGCAGAATATGAAAGCTGCAAAATTTTCGTTTTCGATGGAAATGTACAGTAAGCTAACCACTATTCACGCTCAAATAAATATTTCCTGGGAATCTCTCGAAATCTCAACTTTCACTGTGTTCTACGGAGAGCACAAATAACTCTACGCATTGTGTTTGTTTATAAACACCACGTCACTGCCCTTATACTGGCACTGGCTCAGTGTCCCGGGCGATCTCGATGAATAGCAGCAATACATATCTATGGCGACACAATATGGCGCCGCGCCGGGGCTGGGCGGGCGGGCGGCGCTCCAGCGGATAATGACGTATTATATCAAGCGCTGCAGCCGCTCCCGTTAAATCACTCGACTACGCGATGCTGTGCCTCGGCCGCGAACAATCTATTTGTTGTCTATTTGATGGTTCACTGCCGTTCCTTATCCGCTGAGAGAGAGGAGATGAAACAAGAGAGATACGTATACTTTACACAGCATGAGTAAAAAGATGTTCAAGATAGGCTTAATACATGAGCCGTTTTTGTCAAAAGCATTAGTTTACAACGTATGAATGAGATACCGGAAATTTGCAAAAACTACCTTCTGCGCTACCTTCTTCACAAAGATTAATTAATAAATAGAAGTAGGGAAACAATCAATGGCACTTTGAAATGAATATACGACTGGTGACCTACATTGTATACATGAGTGATGAGAGGGCGCGCTGTTGACCTCGCATTCACAACTTCGCACTATTGTCCTGGAATAAAGTGGAAATAAACAGGGACGATGCAGGGAAAAAATATTCCGTTCTACTTTCCTCGAAAATGGCCAATTGAGGGAAATAAAGGGGAATAGTACGCGGCAAATAGATTGGCCTCTGTGTATTGTGATTTTGTGAAGCGTCGTAATGCGAGTTCCTTTCTTCGGGGCTATACTTCACGGAAATTCATTACGGATTGACCTTGTGACTGAGCGGGACTTTAATAATAATAACTTTACAGAGCAATTAATGAAACTGAATACTTTCTTCGAGCGATAAACTGAGGGGTTATAAAAGGAAAATTCAAAGAATATAATAATTCAAATTATGATGCGCCTGAGTAATTCGGCAGACGTCTATCGACTGGTCATGGTGATGATGAGTTGGTAGTCAGTAGAGTGACGCCAGAATCCGCTGTCACTGCAGCTTGTCCTAGAAATGTATTTACTCACTGTGACATGACACACTGTAGTTATGCATTGTTTTATATTGTGGATGATGTTGGTCTGGATGGATTATTATTTATTTAAATAAATACAGCGAGATCAGTGACGAGACGATATATTTTTTATTCAGCGGACATTTACATCTGACATAGACAATTGACCACAGACAACATAGATTAGAATCTACAACATGCTCCTTTTCGACATTGACAAATGTGACATGACATTGACGTTTATGCTAATGACAAATTATGACATTTATGAAGTTTTGTAAACAAAGTTTCTGAAGTCTAAACTTTCTGAAATTTATGAAACTAACTTTATGAACTGAATTGGAATAACAATGTGATGAACTAAATAAGTATTATACTGAAAGAAATAAGTAGTTATAGTAGTGCAGAATTACGTACATTATTAAGACATTGAATTTTTTTGCGATACACATTTATCTAGAATGAATTTATACTTGTGTTATTAATTAAGTTAAACATTGTCATTTGAATAATAATTATGAAACTATAGGTACATTAAAAGTTTACATTGAATGTTTTTGGCTTTCTTATTTGCCTTCCTGACCTTGTCACATAGTAATAATCAGACTTTGGTTCAGATATTTCTTTCTTGTTCTGACCATTAGAATTATTATTTGAACTTAGTTCAGGTGACTTTAGAATTGGCTGATTATTTCTATCAGAACATGGAGATTGACATGGAGACACATTACATTTATTTGGACTTTGACTTACAGATCTCTCAGTTCTGTTAGGACTTTGATTTTTGTTTGGAGACAAGTTATAATCATCTTGATCTGCATATTTATGTTTTTTACAACTAGGAGACAATGAATTAAAGTTACTATAGTTAGAAGACAAAGAATTACTATAGTTATTATCCTCCTTCCTAAATGATAAACGAATGTGTTGACTATTTCTTCGATAAACATTACCATATAAATCTTTTATCATGTAGGAACGTGGAAATTTTGATTTAGATACAATAATACCTTTTGACCACCTTTTATGTGTAGGTTTCAGCTTAAAATAAACATTATCATTGACATTAAATGAATTATAATTTTTACAACTTTTATTATAGTATGACTGAGTTTTTTCCTTATTTTTAATTAAATTTTGACTATGAAGTTTAAATCTTACAACTTTAGGTTTCAAATTAGTTAACTTACAGGGTACTTTAGTTCTTAAAGTTCTTGACATTAATAATTGAGCTGGAGAACACAAATTACCTCTTGGAGTGTTGCGATGTTGCAACAAACCAATAAATGGATCTGTGCCGGACTCCTCACACTTTCTAAAGATATCTTTGACAATTCTTACTGAAACTTCGGCTAAGCCGTTACTTCTAGGTAAGTATGGACTGGACGTTATATGTTCTATGTCCCAATCACTCATAAATTGCTTAAACTTTTCAGAATTCATGGGAGGACCATTGTCACTCACCAATTGCAATGGAATACCAAATCTTGCAAAAATTGATTTTAACTGTAATATAACAATATCACTTGTGGTGTTATTATTAAGACAAATTGTTTCTATGAAGTTTGAGTAATAGTCTACAACAATAAGATATTTTTTGTTATTATATTCAAAAAAATCTATTGCTACTTTTTGCCAAGGAAATTGTGATGTCTCATGAGATATTAATGACTCTTTACTTTTATTATTCATGAAAATTGCACATGATTCACACATTTTTACTTTATTTTCTATATCTTTACTAATGTTAGGCCAAAATACAGTACAACGGGCTTGAGCTTTAGTTCTTTCTATGCCTAAATGACCTTCATGGAGTATTGACAATATTTCAGACCTTAAAGAAGTTGGTATAATGACACAGTTATTTTTGAATAGAATATTATCTAAACAATGAATTTCATCCCTAATATGCCAATAAGGTAAGACAATTGGATCGGTGTGTTCTTTGCTATTCGGCCATCCATTCACCGTATACTCTTTTAATTTTTGTAAAATAATATCATCACTAGTATATTTTAAGATTTTTTCTAATTTTTCTTTAGAAATAGCTAAGTTTGAAGTAAGTAAATTGACATGAATTCGAATATTTTGATCAATTTCATCAAAAACACTATCATCATCACTATTTTCATACCTTTTATCACTTGGAGCTCGAGACAATGTATCAGACACATGCATATTAGAACCTTTTGTATAAGACACTATTAATTGGTACGCTTGTAGGGTAATCATCATACGCTGAAGACGAGAGGGTACATTATATAATGGTTTCTTGAATAAAGTAACTAGTGGCTGGTGATCCGTTTCTACATGAACTATTTGACCGTATATATACTGATGGAATTTTTTACATGCAAAGACTATTGCGAACAATTCTTTTTCAATTTGAGCATAATTTTGCTGGGAGACAGATAATGACTTAGATGCATATGCTATTGGGTTATTACCATGCATGATCACTGCTCCTACTGCATCTTTACTTGAATCTGCTGATATTCTAATAGGTTTCTTAGGATCAAAGTATGTAAGAACTGGTGACTGTGATATTAAATCTTTTAATCTAATGAATTGATTATTGTGCATTTCAGACCATTGCCAATCATTTTGTTTTTTAAGTAAATCTCTTAGTAAATTAGTTTCTTCTGACAAATTTTTTATGTATGAACTATGGAACTTACCCATTTGGTAGGCTTAATTACTTTTTGAATGACATTTTCACTTTCCATGTAATCTAATTCTTCTTTAAGACGTGACATTAAGGAATAAGGAATACGACGTACAGGACTGACTACAGGTTTTACATTTTCATCAATATCTAAATGCACTTTATTTGGTAAACATCCAAGACCATGAAATAAATTTTTAAATTGGTTAATAATACTACTTACTGACTCTGGACATTGACACTGACCTTCGACTTTTGACTCTGACATCTGACTTTTTGAATTATTTGTGACTGAAAAAATTCTTTTAATAATGCCCAATTTTTCGCATGTATTTTTGCCTATAACAGTTTGACATACCATATCTGCTACTGCAAAATAAATATTAGAAGTTAGACCATTAGGAAATTGACACTTTAGATAACAGCTACCAATAGTTGGTATATTATTACCACTGAATGAATATAACCTGTTACTTAATTTATGAATAGGTACATATATTTTTAGACTTTTTAAGGTAAATTTTGATATTACATTTATGTCTGCACCTGTATCTATAATGGTGTTTAACATTTTACCATTATGAAGCTTAATTTTTAATTCCCATTTATTATTGTTGGGTTGACAGTTTACTGAATTAATTATGAAGTTTTCATTGACTTCTTGACTTACGGTGCCTACATTTTTATTTTTGAAGAAACAACACTTTGAAAAATGATTTAATCGACCACAATTGTTACACGTTACTCCTTTTGCTGGACACTTGAATCGATGTACCTCATTGCACCTTGTACATGTTCTTTTGAAATTTTGATTCCAGGATTGATTTCTTGACTGATAATTTTGATGATAATTCCGATTTAATGAGTTTGTACGATTTGACGACCTTTGACTACTCTGTGAAGCTGATCTATTCCTCCGATGGTGACTTGAAGACTTGTTCCTTCTGTCTGTTGACCTTATAGAATTAATTTTTTCTTGAGTGACCTTTACATTTGTACTTTCATTGATGCTTCTCGAACGTTGTTGAGTAATTACATAATTTTTTGAAACTTTGATTGCTTTTTCCAATGTTAATTTTTCATCTAATAACAATTTTTCTCTTATATCATTATCTTTAATGCCAATGACCAACATGTCTTTTACTAAAGAATCTTTTAATTGTTCAAATTCACATGATGATGCTAAATTAATTAATACTGTTATGTAATCATCAACCGATTCATCTTCTTTTTGATGACGAGAGAAGAAGTTGTATCTTTCTACAGTTATATTTTTTGTCGGACTAAATTTATTTTCAAATAATTGGAGGACATCTTTTAATTTTAAAATTTTGGAATCTTGATCGAATGAGTTATATATTTCCAAACATTCATCGCCTATGAGGCTTAAAAGTACTGCAATCTTTTTATTTTCTGGTTTGGTAATCAGATCTGTAGCTTCTAAATAAATCTCAAACCTTTGTTTCCATAACTTCCATTGGTGGAAAACATTCGAGCACGTTTTTATATTGAGAGGTTTGATTCCTGCCAAAAATATATTTGTATTTTGCATACCTTTCGTTAATTCTGAAGGCTCCACTTCTGACACCATGTTTTATATTGTGGATGATGTTGGTCTGGATGGATTATTATTTATTTAAATAAATACAGCGAGATCAGTGACGAGACGATATATTTTTTATTCAGCGGACATTTACATCTGACATAGACAATTGACCACAGACAACATAGATTAGAATCTACAACATGCATCACTGCAATTACGAACGAGTTTAAAATATTTTGATCGCCAACTACCTGCTACTATGAACACCTTAAATCTTCACAACACACAGAGCAACTTGATCCCACACTGAGTCTAAAACGGTAAATAGATAAACTTGAGCCGTGGAAATCAAGCAAACGTGGTATATACTGCACATTATTACATATATAAATATATTGTAAACACGCCCAGATTGGAAATGAAACTTAGCAGTGTCCATCACACAAAGATCACCTCCACCCGTCCGGAACATCTTGATTAGCGGGCAGGCTAAGTGACCTATTGCGCCAATCCAGTCGTCGATGTGACAGTTTTTAACTATATAAATATTAACTGTTCTCCGGGAATTCCGGAGCGAAAGGTACCCTTTGTCCTTCTTTGTACCCTAACAGCGTGCAATATTTCATGGTGTTCAGTTGAGTATTTAAAGCGTGAAAGCGTTACAAACAAACAAATGAATAATAACTTACGTTCGCATTTATAATATTAAGGATTTTCCTTCAGAAAACATGTGTCGCTGCCCCTTCGAGCTGGTGTACGCGCCGCCGGAGAAGCCCCAGCAACGCCCGCCCGTGCCGACGCCCATCTCCGCGCCGGACTCCACCCAGCAGCTCGAGGAGGAATACGAGCCTCCCGAGATCGGTACTATATTTTACTAAGCTAATCATTAAATCACGAAAGGTCTGCGGCAGCTGTAGGTCTGTTTTTAAGTTGCCTTACTTGACTTATTTTCCTCTGTTCGACAATTTTCTGCCGTCTCGCTCTGTCTCAGACTACACTCTTCGAACCACGTCACACCGACCGTCCTTAACTCCGCCGCCACTGAGCGTTGCCAATTTTGTTTGGAACGGCCACGTTTCTTCTTACCTTGAGAGGTCCACTCTAGAGCTCGTCCGGGAATGGCTAGGATCCCTTTTGAGTGTGTGACCTATCCACGTCCCCTTGCGGTACTTGTTCAGTCCCCTTAGTCAAATTGACAATCTATGATCGTTAACGCTAGAGAAAACTAAGGAACGTATTATCATGTCACGTGGTCACGAAAAATTTAATTTTTGATAGGACTTTCTTACGTGAAGGGGCGACCGATTGGTGTTTCATGACAGCGCTCCAACAGCACGCCGTTAGATATTTTCTCGAGTAGGTAGATACCGAGAATTTCTAAGGCCAGCGGTTGAGGAATATAATATTATTTAAGTATTTGTATTTCTCCGTTCAGTATCGCAGGCTCCGTCGCTGCTGCGCGTGTGTCCGTGCTGCGCCCAGCCTCGCCTCGAGCTGCCACAGCACGACCACTCGCAGCCGTGCCTGCAGTTCAGGGACCTGCCCCTCGGAACTGGTATGACTGTTGTCACTTGCGATCATGCACATAATAATAGCTTAGTAAACGATCAAGTAGATCTGTGTGTTATGAAGTGGATTATTATTATTATTATATCTGACCTAAACCTAGACTAATCTAACCTAAAGCAAACCTAAACCAAACATGAACTTGTCCCTCGCAGTAAAGGGAGTGTGAAAAATAAATCGCTTTAACCATATTTCATGATGATGGTAATAATACTATTCATCACATTGACCTGGCGCGGCCCGCGGCAGTGCGCGCGCGGCGCCTGACGCTGCGCAACGTGTCGGCGCTGGCGGGCCGCTGGAGCGCCGCCGTGCGTCGCTGGCCGCGCGTGCACACCACCCCTTTACACGGAGGTATTCAATCACTCCAGAGTCCAGACAGGTGTTGCCTTAACCCTTTGAGTATTCAAAATGGGAGGTTCAAGTGTACGTACCTTTTTACACAATACCTACGTCTCCTATTAGTTCCACCGCTGGACAAAGGCTTCCCCCAAGCATGGCCACAACGACCGGTCCTGTGCTTCACGCATCCAGTGGCGCCCCACGACCTTCCCCAAGTAGTCGGTTCCCTTTTTAACCCACGCTGCGTTTTCCGGTTCTTGGTTCTATTAGATGAACTAGTAACAACTCTACACTCTACAGGGTGGAAACGTTATGTTTCCAGACAATAATTGTTTAGCAAGTTTTAAAGATTTTAGCGACATTTTAACCATATAAAACAAATGAAAACATTATACATTTTATATACAAGAATTTAAAAACTAGTTGACCACGGACACCCGTGTGTGTATGCGTGTGCAAATTTGGTCAATGCAAGCGTCACAATACACCAATATTATTTGAAGTTGGACCAATAAAACTACTGAACTAATAAAACAAAATGAAGTTCCTTCCTTTGTTGCGCGAGTAATGTCCGATCTTCAAACAAATCCCCGACCAGTTTCCTGGACTTGAAGGATATATCGGTCCCGTTACTACGAGTGCGGGACTGATGTGAGTTTTACAAGTTTATATGAGTGTACCTATAGTACAATAAAAGTTATTTAACTGTACTTTGTTTTACAATAAATATTAAGCAATTTGAACTTTAGGCTATACTCGTTACGGTTCAAGTTAGATCAAAGAAATAGTAAACAAAAGAAGAATCCGTATTTCTCGCGCGGGACTTTGTCTGCGTCAACTAATGAATTTGTGACTGTGTTCAGTCCGACCTCTTAGTAATTATTTTCGTATAATATGATATAAGCTGATCAATACTTAATAAAGATTGTCTGTTTTCGTGCTGAACTATTTATATTTTATTTAAAGTCAAATCCATGGCCCATCGATATAAATCTTTTTGACGTCAATAAAATCACAATAATTACGACAGTACCTATAAAATATCCGCTTATTATGGCTGTAGAGAAGCACCAACCTCCCAATGTATTATAATACTAGTGATGTTATTGAATAAGTTTCTCAGTCATTATGTTTTAGTATCATTTAGAGTTATGAAAGTATTTGATCGACCCGATACAACATACCTCTGAAAGGCAATTCAATTTATTCAAAACAGAATGTTACTATTACTTGTTTATTCCTTTCATCTCGGCTCGCGAATTTTTGTAGTACATTAATAATAAATAAAGATAAAGTAAAAGAGAGCGCGTGACCTTTCGCTTTCTCCCGCCTTCTTCAAAAGCACATCGCAAAACCTGAATACTACGTGATACAATTTATTTTCTTATTGTTTCCTTTTCGGAGTCAAATAAAAGACAATGGGCTTTGACTCTTTTATGTGCTGCAAATGAGGGGAGCGGTGGAGCGAGGTACGCTGAGGGCCGGCGAGGAACAGAGGCCGGAAAAGGTTCTGTTTGCGTTGGAGAATGCGGCCCCTTCCGCCGCGGTATGTCCGAGTACATTCTCTTCCTTCATCGCTGGCGATTTTCGTTGCCTTTGGTTTGCGAAAACTCCCCTCGAGGTTAATAACGTTACTTACGTGACGATATGCTTTTGACTATTTTAGCACACAATGGGGTTTTTGACTACAACGAAAATATAATTATGTAGATCAAACTGAACTAATTTTGCCAACACGATATACCTAAGTATTTTTAAATATGTATATGACTTAAAATTGCAATAATTGCATTAAGTTGTAATCCCTACTACTATCATAAATGTGAAAGTAGGTAACTCTGTCTGTCTGTCTGTCTGTTACGCTTTCACGCCTTAACGGCGCAACCGATCATCGTGAAATTTTGCATACACGCTGTCAGGGGTGTAGAGAAGGATATAGGGTACTTTTGTCCCAGAGTTCCTGCGGGAACTCCCAACTAATCGCGAGTGAACCACGGGGAAAGCTAGTGAATAAATATTTTAAAATATTTCACCGGTCAATTGCCTTTTTTTAATTTATTTATTCACAGAAAAGTACATATTTTTTTTCAAGGTCAGACACAAAGCCCAGTAGGTTATATTTCGTGTTTATTTAACTTTTTGTTCCATTTCACCCTGCTCTTACTATACATATAAGACGGGAGTTATTTAACTGTAGTCACGCACCGGCAGAAGAGAATGAACAGCACGTATAATTAACACGTTGAGTAGTTTCGCCATGAAAGCGTACCTTAACAAACAAACAAACTCACATTCGTGTATCCTACTAATATCATAAACACGAAAGTTTGTAAGAATGTATGGATGGATGGATGGATGTATGTTTGTTACGCTTTCACGCAAAATCTAGACGATGGAACTAAATGAAACTTTACAATAATATAGCTTGGCACAACTAGTATAATATAGATGAAGATTATTGAGGCAGTGCCTCTCGAGCCGCGCCACTCCGTGCCCAGCGCAAAAACCAGCCATTTCAACACATTCAAAGCTCTAATATACTTTGCAGCTGATTAGAATGAAATTCTTACATCGAAGCCTAAGTGTCGTTAGAACGGCGCCGTGCGAGTGGAATGTCGTGTCGCAAGCAGCCACGCGGCGCGGCGGGGGATGATTGATGGCTAATTAAACGGGTTTCCAGGGGATAATGTTATAACACTAGCTGTTCTCTGCGGTTTCACCCGCGTTCGTTTCAGAGTTGCCGCAGGAATTTCAGGAGAAAAAGTACCCTATATCCTTTTGCGCATTTTCGACAACGTGTAAATTTTCATAATCGGCTGAGTACTTAAAGCGTAACAAACAAACTCACTTTCGCATTAAGTATTAGACATTGACGCTAATGGAATCCGACTATGTTATCAATTTCGTGCATAACTCACACACAAGACTCGTGGGGAATGTCAGTTGGAGAGGGGTAAGTTCCCCCTCAGTAACATTACCAACGAGCCGCAAACGTTTCAATGAATCTTTGTACGTACCTATGTAGAGGCAAACGTTATTATTTCTTCTGACAAGCTTGTTTTCGTAATCATAGAAAATATTTTCTGAATCTACAAAACGCTCACTGTTTAACCCTTTCACCACTACGTTTTTGTAGCCTCAATAAGTTAAGGCTACAAAAACATAGCCATTAGCTCCACACCACACACTTTAGGCATGATTTCTCCTAGTGTTAGGAATGCTTAGTATCGAGAATTTAATGTACATAATAAAATTAAATATAAAAGTCGGTGCAGTGGTTTGTTGGTAACGTAAGCGCAATAAATATTGTAAAAAATCTTTGATGCAATAAACTATGTTGTATTGTATTGTAATATTACGTCTGGCCCCAGAAGCACGTCTTTCGTAGATCGTGATATTACGGGGACGGCGGTGAAAGGATTAAAAAGTTAATGGCGGTTCGAGAGTTTGTTTCTGAACAAGGGAACGTGCCTACTTGTTCATTCGTGAGTCTACTTAACGAGCTCAAATACAACCTCGAGTAGGCGCAGTTGCACCGACATGAGCTCTCGCTCAGGAGGACGATTCTTAACTTTAAAAGGGTACAATTCTTTATCTCAAGATCTTTATTTCATTAAAAAATATCTTTCTAGTTTTATTGTAAATACTTTTATTAATTTTCGGTTTTCGCCTCTTTCTGGCTGAGTTTGCAAAAAATGCGGAGCGGATTGGTTCATGACTTGCCAAATATCGACAGGTGTAGGAAAATCTAAATTCTATTTAGTCCGTCAGTTACTTAATAAAAAAATACTTAGACGAACTCTATTAAAGTTTAGGAATGGGGGCTCATGAAGTGGACGTCATAATCCGGTATGAATTTCCGTATAAACTGTACCGAGGCGTGACGTCACGCGACAAGATTCAATGTATTGCTTATTTTGTTAAATACGCGAAAAGAGAAAAAAATACGGGTCCAATATTTTTTATTATTCTACACTGACGCACTAAAAACTAAAATTTAGTCACCTATAGCCTTCTGGAAATGCTAGTGAATAATTTAGCACTGTTTAGTTTTGTTGGGCTTTCGCAAACAAAGTTGTTTCGAGAGTGTTTGAGTAGATCAACAATAATTTCCAGAGAGGCGAGAGCTAACTCAAAGTGATTAGGTACTAACGAAAGCGTCATCGTTTACAATCACCGCGCTCGCGTGATAATCCTGAAGCTCCCGCAAATTGGAGCCGTGTTGAGACGAGACGCGATTTGTAACATGATTCATTATAAAATTAATTATTCACCCAACTTATAGCTCTTTATCGAAACAAAGAGAGAGACGGGTTATTCTTATCTGTGTTATGCTTCTCTGTCACGCCTGTCCGTGGTGCGTCGCTGTAAGTTGACAATGCGGGTTCTATTTGAGTTGGAGGAGTTGAGCAGGTCGCTAATGGGTGTTCATTGTTCGCGGTGTGGGCGGGTGTGAGCGGGTGTGAGCGGGTGTGAGCGGGTGTGTTTGTGAGACGGGCGAGTTGGGGCGCTCGACGTGAGGGCCCGCTCGCTGCCTTTGTTTTGACAAATTGAATATAAATCTGCGAGCCCCGAGCGCGTCTTCCCTCGATTGTTTGAACTCGAAGCCGATTGACTGTCAATTGATTTGAACAAATGGGTAAAGCACTTCAAGCACTTTACGGTTGAATCAGATTGTGCTAAATGTTTTGATATGTAATCATTATCCTTCCTATTTATAAAGGCGAAAATGAGTTTTGTTATTCGTTGCGTTTTGAAAATTTAACTACCCAACCGATTATAGTAAAATTTTGCATACATGCAGGGAGGTACAGACACAGATAATATAATACCATGTATAGAGAAGGACATAGGGTATTTTTTATCCCGCAATTCCCTCGAGAACTCTGAAATGAACGCGAGCGAAACCGCGGTGAACAGCTTGTGATATTATAAGTACCTATATTCAATAAAACAACAATAATATTAGGATCACAGAGATCCAAACATTATAAATGTGTATGATTGTTTATTTGTAACGCTGTTAAGCGCATTAACCACTAAACCGATCGTCATGAAATCTTGCATACATGTTGTCGTATGTAAGTAGGCACTAGGTACTTCAGCGACTAGTATTTAAAAAAACGAACATGTCAACGAATTTGATTACAAAACGTTTGGTACCTACCTACCCCGAATTTCAAAACCGATTTTTATAAAAGAAGGTTATTTCAATTGCCGAGTATCCATGTCAATGGAAGAATGACAAGTAACAACGGTCCTCGCAAAATACATAAATCCAGATAATCCATGCTTTGGAAACGGCGTGATTAAGTTGTCTTTGGTAGTATCGAATCGACGGGGACGTGTCTACCGCATTAATAGCTGGGTATTCAGACATTCTCTAGTGAATATTGACAGATTGAAATAATAAAGATAGGTGCGGTCGGGAGCTCCCCGCTAGGTACTGTTATACCTTTTTTTATTTTTATTTATTGAAAACTAACTCTACAGCACATTAAAAGAAACAATTAACCAATGCATTGCACCCTAACACCCTTACGTCACGCTCCCCTGATCTAATACTGCTTAGCTAGCAATCTCTAACTCCTGCGCATCGCCAGTCCATCCGGCAGTTCAGGTCGAGTCTCCGTCACGGACGGTTCCCCATGACTTTGGGTTGCTCTTTAACTAATTCATAATCTATCTTCTTAAACTAACTCTTTTATTAGGTATCTAAAGTTCCCAATTATTTAATAAATCATTTATGTGTACAATAAACATCTTTTTTTCATGTTTCCAAAGTGACCTCATAACAGTACGAAAAAAATTACTTTTTCTCAACTCTAAATGTAATTAGAAAAAGGTTCGATAAATAAAGTACCTATGGCAACCAGCGCTTGACGATACTATCCGAACTATGTACACCGGACGGAACCGAACGTCTCTATTTGTATGGAGGGGGCACAACGGTTTTCTCGTGTGTGACGCGTGGCGAGTTTCTACCTGTTAACTTTACCATAACCCACGTTAAGCAATTTTGTTCTAATATCTACCTAATAAAATAAAATAATTGTATAATTTAAAATAATAAATAATTGTTATTTAAAAGCTATACACCCTTCCCAGCCACTTACTTACCCTATATGTATATTTAACCACTAAACTGCGAGTGGCGTCACACTGAATCTGATTCGCCCTACTACCAAGTTTTGTGTGGTAATGATGGTGGTGTGTGTGTGTGTGTGTGTGGCGCAGACTCGTGGGCGGGCGGCGTGGGCGGCGTGGGCGGCGTGGGCGGCGTGGGCGGCGTGGGCGGCGTGGGCGGCGTGGGTGGCGTGGGCGGCGTGGGCGGCGTGGGCGGCGTGGGCGTGGCGCTGCAGTGCGTGCCGGCGCGCGGGCGGCTGGCGGCGGGCGGCGCGTGCACACTCGAGCTGCGCGTGTGCGCCGACTGCTGGGGCCTGTACCGGGACCAGCTGCTCATACAGGTGCTGGGCACTGCACACTGCAGTGATCCTAGGGCGTCGGAATCAAACCACACGCCGCATGGCGGAGTTTCAATCCCACAGTAATCGAGGAAGGAAAAAGCCGCGAGGAAACCATACCATGGTGGCAAGTTTTTTAGTGGTGTTGACCATTTGTAGCCAAGCAGTTCGGTAACCTCAATTAAAAGCCAGTTCCCAATCCAGACTAGGTGTGTTCACAATCTACGACCACACAAACACATAACATCGGGTGAACGTCTGGTCGGGACCAATATAAAAGACTTCTAACACCAGCGCTGTAACGAGTTGATTTTGACCTGACTTTCAACCAACGGGGGAGATTTCTGAACGCAGCGCTAGCTCGAGCTCCTTCAAAATATATGAGTACATGGAGCCTATTAGAAATATATTCTAAAGACGTTTTCGTAAAGATATAGTTTGAACAGTTTTTCTAATAAGTTTATCCTGTATTACGTATGTGCATAATAAGTATTATGTCCTGAAATAGCACATAGACCAATACCTATAGTCTATACTAATTATTTTTTTAGGTAAATTTAATCGTATTGCCACTAATAAACTCGACGTACTTTCTACTGATAGAGTGTTCATAATTATATACCTACATAAGACTACATCATAAATAACTACTCAGCTGCAGTATGGAGTTTTTAAAGCATAAAAATGACAAAAAAACTGCTTAAGCTGTCCTTGTGACTCTTGTCAGTAAAAATTTATTATTTCTTCGATATAACAATCAAATACATTACGCACATGGCAAAATGTTTTGCTATGCACTGCAGTGCCTACTAAAATGGCGGTTTAGCTAATTTAGCATTATATCTAGTCGTAAGTAAACAGATGGAATTACCATAATTAATTTAAACTTTATGTATCAAAATGTTCTTCTAGTACGTGAACTAACGCACTATAATAATTATTTATGATAATACTAATTTCCTCACGAACGCGTCGCAACAAAGGGTCATATCCGGTCCGTCCGGACCCCGCACCCGAACTCAGTCCCCGGACTCCGGACCCCGGAGCGTGACGTCCGCCCGCCGTCATCATGAGGTTAACTTGAACTCGCACGTCCGGTTGGAACACCTCACCCCACATCCGTCACACACTGAACACGCACCGAACTAATCTTTCAATGAATAAGTCGTGACGTCAATTCGTAGTTTGAAAGAAATCCTACTAATATTATAAACGCGAAAGTTTGAAAGTATGTATGTATGGATGGATGGATGGATGTTTGTTATTCTTTCACACAAAAATTACTGGATGGATTTAAATGAAACTTTCAATAATATAGCTTATACATCCGATTACCACATAGGGTACTTTTTATCCCGGAATTCCCGCGGGAACTCTGAAATTAACGCGGATGAAGCCGCGGGGCACAACTAGTCTAATATATATAAATCACGTGTCAAGTTGTTTGTCCGCGATGGACTCCGAAACTACTGAACAGATTTTGATAAAATTTTGTAACCATTCATAAAATGGTCCAACTTAAAAGATAGGATAGTTTTTATCCCGGAATTCCCTCAGGAACTGAAGGACATAGAGTACTTTTTCCCGCAACCTCCGCGGGAACTCCGAAATTACCGCGGATGAAATCGCGGGGGATAGCTAGTAATATATAAAACCTCGTTTTGAAAGCCTCATTTTTAAAGAAAAAGCAATGTGACTTGATTTCGTTTTTAATATTTTTTTTTCCGCGACCGCTCTCGGAGGAGGATAATACATTATTTAGCATCCCACCCCATCTATTCGAAAAGCGATTATTGCTTCTCTAATAAGTGCGTCACTTGGACTGCTAATTATATGTTTATATCTATCCGCCCGCAGAATCACAAACAAGAGAAAAAAGATAGAGAAATTAATTTTTATGTCATAGATATTAATGGGTTGCTATCAAAAAGACATCTGCGTGACAGCGGGCTGCCAACTGAAAACCAGCGCTAGGTGTTCCCGCACCTAGCTAATGCTGAGTTGGTGACCCTTTCGGCAGAGCATGCAAGAGATATTATCTATGTTTCTTTAGATTAGGCACTGTTGATGTTTGTTTCTTTTTCTTGTGTGTTGTGCTGAAATAAATGTATTTTCTTCTTCTTCTTCTTCTTCTTCTTCTTCTTCTTCTTATTTTTCCTTCTAATGAAGGTAAAATTAAACGTAGAGCGTCAGCCGCAAAGCTGTCATTTTTGTAGGTACATTGTCTTACCCCGAATGGCGCATAATTATGAGGACTCTACTCTCGGATCTTCGCTCGGCCCTGAATTTAAAATGGCTCGACGTAAAAGTATATTAATTTGCTCCTTTGTGATGCGAGCTACTGTTGCTGCCACCCCTTGATATCCACCCGAGCTACCATTTTGCTTTCAGTGCACATTTTTCTTTGAGTCACGCAACGCCGGTAACGAGCTGTGAACTTGTGTCGTCATCAGACAATAACACGAAGTACAAAAGGTTGTTTTCAACATTAGTAGTTAATATCTGGCTGATGTCCACTTTTGCGTGAATTTCTGTGAAATGACGAACTAATGAACACACTGACGTGTGTAACAGTTATGATTTACATCTAACAATATAATCGTAGTTAATATTAATATATTATAAAAAGTAAAGTTTGAACTTAGCGGATAATCTTTGGAACTGCTAATGACATTGCTAATTATTTTTTCACTGAACATACTAACTACTACAGTAAACAGTATCCCTGAGTAACATTTTATATTTTTCATATTATGTTCAACCCAAAACAAAGAGAGAAACCGTGGGGGGACAGCTAGTATAAAAATAAAGGGGAAGAGTTTATTCGTATGTAGGGGATAATCTCGTAAACTACTAAACCGATCTTTGTATATCTTTTTATGTATTTTTATTTTTATATTTATGTTCTATGTGCATATTTGTATTATTTTATGATTCCTGTTCTACCTATCAACATATAAATTTTCTGTATTTGTCCTGTCCACCCAAAGGTTGTCTGGAAGAGATCGCTAGTAAAGCGATAAAACCGCCTTTGGTATGCCTTTAGTTATAAGTTTTTGTTAACACACTGTAACATTATTTTGGTGTACAATAAAGTGTATTCTATTCTATTCTATTCTAAACCGATTCTAAAACTTCTTTCACTGATACAGTTCACTTGAGTAACAAAGAATACTTTGCACCCCAGAATGAAAGATTTGCCGAAGCAGCCCCTAAATGTAGATCATGGACCAATTAAATAGTTTAATTGGTCCATGATGTAGATGAATCCGCGGGCAGCAGTACATCTCGTATGTTATACAATACAAGTTTTAGGTCTTAGGATAGAACATGGGGTACTTTTAATTTGGAATCCGCGGCAGAAATTGACATAGATAGAGGAGCAGCTCGCTCTCGTATCAAGGGCAGTCCCTCAACTCCTGGGCGCAGGTGGAGGGCCTGGCGCCGATCGTGCTGGACGTGTGGGTGGAGGTGGTGGCGCCGCCGCTCAGCTGCGCGCTCCGCCCGCGGCCGCCGCCGCCGCCCGCCCACCACCGCACGCTGGACGTACCGACGCTGTGGTGAGTGTGGTGAGGCCGCACCGACACACAGGCAGAGACGGACATGGACGCAGACACGGACACGGACACGGACACGGACACGGACACGGACACGGACACAGACAATCACAGACAATATTGATCAGAAATCCAGTTATAAAATATAGTTAGTTTTGAAATTAGAGTCAAAAACATTGGTAAATTCAGAGTTACCGCGGGAATTCCGGTATAAAAAGTACCCTACATATGTCCTTCTTTGTACCCCTAACAACGAGCATGCAAAATTTTATCCAAATCCGTTCAGCCGTTTTTGTGAGTAACAAGTGAGTGAATAAATAAATAAATAAACATCCTAACATCCACACTTTCACATTTATAATATTAATAGGATAGTAGAATTATTGTAATGCATAGTAAAATTTGGTGATGTTATCAAGTTTTAATTTTTTCTAGGATAACCCGCTATCGGATTTTTTTCTTTTGGCCTCTGCAAAATATCTTGATCCAATCAAGGCCCTTGATTCAAGGGGTGCATTGAAAACCAGCGCTGGGTGAACAATGAACATCTGGGTTAAGGACGTTGATCAAGCACACGCTGATTGCACTCCTATTGCCACATTATTATTTTTTTATTTATACTAAGGCGAGCCGGGCATTTTCATAAATTAGTAAGAATTTTAAGTTTTGTTATATGAGATAATATGATTGTGGCAATACATGTCTTTTCGTTATTATTTTTCATTTTTGAGCTATAGTTAACGTTCTTTAAACAGAATACATAACATAAGTTGAAAATAACAAAAACTCTGTCATTTTATGAGTAATTTTTAAAACGATCAAGCACAAACCCAACTTGGAGAACAGCTGTTATTAGAGTTAGACTAAGAGATGGCGGCGGTCTGTCCGTCAGGATGTCGTCAGCGGACGCGACGCGCGGGCTGCGGCTGCGCAACGCGTCGCGCGCGCACCTCGCCGTGCACGCCTACGTGCTGCGCGACCACGGTGAGCGGCGCCCCACTCGGATACATTGTTTAATATCGATTGTTGACTATAATAATATAAGGTACCTAAATACAATTATTTATAGATTATTAATATATAAATAATTGTATATATAAATAATATATAAATAATATATAAATTATTTATAGATAATTATAATAGGTTATTCTTCTAACGAGTGGCGCCAGGTACTTCGGGTGCTACTATGATCTTATACTGGAAGAATAACACACAGTTTATCTGTGTGATAAGAGACCGACCATCTCCAAATATAGAAAACCAGAATTTGAAGGTGGAAATACCAGGACACTATGGATTACAAAGAAGACGCAGTATTAGTATTAGAGCAGCAGAACAGGGTCAATGAAACATAAATAATAGCAGTTACAACTTGCCAATTAAATGTAAGACGAGACAGTAGTGGTGCGTAAATCATAAAAGGAATGTTTTAAAAAATCCAGGACACTACTTAAAAAGTATCCAGGACCCCAGGACACCCCAAAAATCAGGTCATTGCGTGGGAAAACAGGACGGTTGGCTCAACTCTAGACTGAAAAAAAATCATTACGAAGTCGAAGCGAATAAAACTAAACGTGAACGCAACTTCAATTCCATTTAATTGTGCGATGTAGAGATAAGTTAAAATGCAACATCGGAAGTTCTAAATCTTTCTCATTCTACTAATATTATAAACGCCAAAGTTTGTAAGAATGTATGGATGGATGGATGGATGGATGGATGGATGTTTGGATGGATGGATGTTTGTTACTCTTTCACGCAAAAACTACTGGATGGATTTAAATGAAATTTTACAATAATATAGCTTACTACATCAGATTAACACATACGGGGCACAACTAGTAACAAGGATAACTATTTAGAATTAGCTGTTGCCCGCGCTTTCACCTTCGGTAATTTCCTATGTGTTTTTCTGTACATAGAAGTCAATTTGTTATAGTACACTCGAGCCACTTTTCCCTAACCAATAATATAATTACTATTTATAACATACCTAATAACGTCCTGAAATATTACCTACTCTCCTATTACAACGCTTGTCTTGTATAATATCTACAGTGTTAGTTCAAATCAAAATAATATCCAGAAAGTTCGTAATATTATTGTATTATCCACTATCCACTATCAGACACAACAGCTACCAACGCTGAAACTCCGGCCCCAGACTCGCGCGAGTTCTCCAACTCTGGTCACCAGTAATTCAATCCGCTGCTGGAATTAATATCACTTTGCTTCTGAATTGTCGGTCGAGTGCTTAACTAACAATAAGCCGCGCTCACTCTATAAGTTGTTCGTTTGATATTGTAATCCGTTCTTTAATTCATTCTATTGAGATATTTTTCGGATTCTATAAATTACATTGATTTTCCAGAATATATTCAAGATTGGCTTCCACTTAGAGTGTATCTCCGGTTCTTTGATGTTCTGCCGCCGTCTTGTCCGTGTCGCACTGCGTTCGAATGTGAGTTTTTATCAAAACAAAACAACTGTAATTATTTCTCTAATTCTATTCAAAGTACATTCAACTCTCGTAAATAATATCAGATACAGTAACGGAGAATATGAACTGAATGAAGAATTTTATCTCAAAGAGACGACAGTCTTACAATGGGTATGATTTAATTTCGTACGTCTAGTCGCTTACTATAAGAGTCAAACAATATTGTGAGTCACGCGTCAGCAACTCGCACATTTATTTGTTTATCTTCAATTATTTATAGACGTAAATAGGGATGAATCCCGTTTGGCGACGTACTACCAGACAATATCATCGTACGAGCGAAACATCTCACTCATATTATTAAAACTAATGTAAAAGTTTGCTTTTGTTTGTGTGTTAGTCTAATCGTGCTAAATTATTGTTATCATCGATTCTAATTAAATATTGTATAGATATTTTAAGAAGATTGGTTCCAGTTGATGCCGTCAATAGCGTAGGTACACTATCAAGCGCATCAGGTGGACCAAACTTATTGAAAAGAATGCCGCGGCTACAACGAAATCGGTACGAGTAAAACCACGGGCGATAGTTAGTGAACTATAATATTATACTAGGTACGCCGCGATCGTGAAGGGAAAAGCCACTGGAACGTCTGTCATTATTTAGCATTTATATTGACATATGAGATGAGCGCCAGAGACTTACAGCACTAGCTCGTTTAGTGTTCAAGCCACCGGCAGCAAATAGATATGAGTCGCAGGTGACAGCTCTATGTGCCGACCATATTTATTACACCTAATATCGTAATGAGTTCGAGTCGATATTATAGCCTACAGTAACACTGTACCTATACAACGTGTTAATGAATTAACTGAAAACTAGAAAGTAGTTTGTTCAGAATCAACTAGCGAATCGATGGCACTATGTTTTAATATAGGTTATATTTTTTCATTTTTACTAGCCCATGTCTAAATTATTTATAATACAATATTTGGCACGTACGCCGCCCGCAGCAAAAAAATTCCAACCGGTAGGTGCGGGCGTAGCGCTTGGAATTTCGTAGATAGGTCACCTCCAAACTAATGTTGAATATCTTTTAAAGTATACAATTTTTCGACATAAAATATATTTTAATCATATTATTGTTAATTTTTTTAAATGGGGTGTATCAGGTTTTCAGTTAATTCATTAACACGTTGTATAGAAGCAAATCTTTACGTTAGATATATTTAATAGTAATATTCATACTTAAGTAAATTAAAACAACTATTGGAGATATTTCAAAACGAAAAGAACAATAGAAATTCATGAAACTTTATTTTTTCTCTCTTACCTTGCTTATGCACGCGTGAATTGATAAGAGCGTTTCTGACAGATCGCGAACAGAGCCGTGGGCTACAGTTACTTTGCATGAATCTGATTAAGAAGAAGACCAGTTGATATTATTGGTTTTATCAAAGATTCATCAACTTGGTTATGAATGACGAAGAGTGTCGTGAGCTTCTTTCATTAGCTGATAGTTGTGGCGAGGAGGAGTCTGCCGCATCCAGCTCACAGCCCGAAGAGATGGACACCGGTATCGAGCTGTACCTCGCGCCAGACCACGGCGTCCAGGATGACACGAGCTTCGAGGTTTTGGGTCCTTGTATTTACGACTCTCGAAAATCACTACACGAGTCACCTACAACTAGAAAGTAAAGACATTTGAACTTATTTGAGTAGCTTTCCTTTTTGAGTAACTCGTCTTAGATGTCAGTATCTAGGCGACCAAGCTTTGCCCGGTGTGTTAAATTTCTGCGGTGAAATTTTCTCATAGTGTCAGTTGTTGTTGAATAACTTAGATAAAAACTATGTATTCAAAGTATAAAAGTAATAAAATCGTCATATAGCAACAATACAACTACCTGAAAGATCAACAAGATGACATTACAAAATAAATCGTTTGACCCATTTTCTAGATACGTAATAATTATATTTGTATACAAGAACTGCTTTTTTAAAGTTATATGATGAGGCATTTAACATGAAAATTTTACACGGTGAAATACAATGGCAATAGAGCTAATATAACTGTCAACAAGTACAGGCACATAGTATTTTATTGTGGTGTTTGTTTACTTTAATATGCGGATATCCGGTAGGTGCACCCGGATGCGGCTAGCATGGCGCCGGGAGCCCGCGAGGAGTTTGTCGTGACACTGCGGCCGCCCGCGCTGGGGCTGGCCGCGGCACCTGGAGCGCTGCTGCTGCGGACCCAGCCGCTCGACTGCTGCGGGTAATGCAGCTGTAGGAGTTCAAGACTTATCGTACTCAACTGAGAAAGTGATGGCAGTGGTGATGTCCAAAGATATAATTAAGACTGTACAGTGTACACAGAAAGCGGTCCCGCCCACGATCATATCATCCATGTAAAACGTAAATGTGTGGTGCACACACCTATTGATTCGTCCGATATTTTTAAATAAAAAACACCGAAAAAATTAATGGCAGAGTCCGCTAATGCGATTTGGGAAATTCCATTTCGATAGCAACCGAAAAACAGAAATTAGCGTGAAAATTTCTACAAAAAACTTTCAATAGTGACAGTATCCAACCTATTCCAGCCCGGGCTGGTACCGCCCAGAGCCTCCCCCCCAACTGGTGAAGCTTCGTCAAGCAGTTCGCGAGGGGCACCTGCAGCTGTCGTGCAACGCTGTGAGGGTCCATCTCTGCGCCCTGGATCTACCCGTGGGTGAGGTTATCAGGTGATATCACTTTTTTACTTTTTACTAAGGACAACTATTAGTATGAACTATACCTACTCGCGGTTAACTGTTAGGAAAGTTCAGATCAACCAAATTTTGTTAATCGTCCCAAAATCTTCGTTCGAAGTCATTAGGTATTTGTCAATAATAATTATGCTCACATTATTTGTGATACCTGCCAGGTCTAGTTCCACAGAAAGGCATTAAGACAACATGAATTCTTACGAAATTAGTCTCGGTGTTGTCAGAGTGCGCAAACGTTTCCGCGCCCAAAACATCGGCAACGGTCACTTGCACGTGACGTGTCGCGCCGAGCCGCCCTGGTGCCTGGTGCGGGGGCGGCGCGGGGGCGCGGCCTGCGGGGCGGGGTGCTGCTGCCGCCACGGGGGCGAGGCCGGGGGGGAGGGCGAGGGGGAGGGGGAGGAGGTGCTTCGCGAGCGCACCGCGCCGCTGCAACTGGAGCCCTGGAGCAGCACTGAGGTGACGTCAGGAATATCCATAACAATCCCTTGAACTACTTCTTCAGTATACATTATGAAAACGAAGGTGTAGTAGTTGTAATTTTAGTAGGACTATGAAGGAAATGAAAATGAAATTAAATGAAAAAAAAAAATATACTTTTTTATCTTTTTTATTTTATGTACACGTTAAGAACGATGTATACTTTCAACCCTGTAAATTGTATTTGCAGCTAATTTTACCACACCTTATATCTATAAAGGTACAATATATTTTATGAATTCTATTAATACAGATTTGCGTCGAGGTTCGTATCCCGACAGAGGAGACGTACCCTTCCATAGACGTGGAAGGTTCCGCGGTGCGAGTGAGCTGCGGGAGCGGCGCGGGGGACGGGGTTGAAGTAGACGACGGTGGGGGTGGCGAGCCCGGGGAGGCGCGCGGGGCGGGGGGCGCGCTGCAGCCGCCCGGCCGCCGCGCCCCCCCTCAGTACCCCGAGCGGGTGGTCGCCGAGCGCACGCTTTACTTCCACGACGAGCACAATGTGATAAAGGTAGGTAATTCATTTAAGTAAGTATTTTAGAACCGTGCAGCTGTTATATTAAAAAGAAGGAAAAGGAAGCGACGGCAAAACTATGATGTGCCGAGTCTATTTCGATAACTGTACTTCTTTCGCTATATGAACCATCTTTAATTGTCAACTTGTAGAAGTTGTGTTCAAAATAGCTATTTGTGTCAGGCATTACCTTTGATCCTGGAACTCGAGTATCCAGTGCTGCGAGCGGAGCCGGCGTGCATCGACTTCGGGTACGTCACCGACGGGGAGACCAGGAAGGCGTACTTCACCGTCGCGCACTCCAGCCGTGAGTGACCTCGCCAGCACACCCGCGATACTCCATACTAGTGAACTGCAGATTCAACTCCCTGCTGCGGGCGGGCAGCTTGTGCAGTCATATAATAGTAGATTATACACCAAGGGGATAAAGCACTGTTTTATGTCACGGGCGCTACATTGAATCCTGAACATAACGAAGGACTCCAAATTTAACTCCCGAGCGCAGCGAGGGTGTTATAAGTTAATTCCCGACCAAAGGGAGGGAATTAAGATTGAGTCCTGAGTGCAGTGAGGGATTCAAGCGCCCAAGAAAAAAACAGTTTTATCCCTGTGGTGTATACTCTACTTTTCTCACATAATGCGAGACAATAAAAAACCAGGCTTAGTAGATCCTATATAGCCACTTCTTTCAGCTGGCGTGGCCTACTCGATTTGACAAACAAATGAAGTTCGTCTCACTGCGAATCTAGTGGGCCACGGCTTCGGTCTTCGAAAATCGAGTTGGCCGCGCCCGCTGAGAACACATTCTGTTTAGCGAAATGAGACGTTATGGACATAGCAATAAGAATTATGAAAGTGAAAATCACATTATTGACCAGCGGGTTATAATGAAATTCAATAGAACATTATAACCCGGCTAAAGCCAAGAGATATAATGTCTTGCTTTCGGTAAGGTTTACATGACATATAATTCGGCATTGTCGAGCATGTGGTGTGAAAACATATTTTACTTATTTATTTATTACCATACTCTTCTTTTTAACATATTGTATTAAACCATTATTTTGTGAATGCAGCAATTGTTGAAGATTCTTAAGAATGGATCCGTTTTACTATAACAATAAAACAAACAGGTAGGTATTCAAAATTTTAAAAGAACTTGGCGCGAAACTAAGGTCTTTTGAGTGGGTTTTGAATGCCAACGTTTACATCTGTGGCCGAGTGGTGGTTTGATAAGTGACCTCCTTCCCCAGAGTCCGTGACGCTGGAGGTGGCGGCGCGGTGGGAGGGCGGCGCCGGGCTCCGGCTGTGGCCGCGCCGCGTGCGCTTGCCGCCCGGGGCGCGCGCGCGGCTCTACCTGCAGTACACCGCCAGGTGAGGCACGTCTCCTGCGCCTGCCGCCCGGGGCGCGCGCGCGGCTCTACCTGCAGTACACCGCCAGGTGAGGCACGTCTCCTGCGCCAGCCGCCCGGGGCGCGCGCGCGGCTCTACCTGCAGTACACCGCCAGGTGAGGCACGTCTCCTGCGCCAGCCGCCCGGGGCGCGCGCGCGGCTCTACCTGCAGTACACCGCCAGGTGAGGCACGTCTCCTGCGCCAGCCGCCCGGGGCGCGCGCGCGGCTCTACCTGCAGTACACCGCCAGGTGAGGCACGTCTCCTGCGCCAGCCGCCCGGGGCGCGCGCGCGGCTCTACCTGCAGTACACCGCCAGGTGAGGCACGTCTCCTGCGCCTGCCGCCCGGGGCGCGCGCGCGGCTCTACCTGCAGTACACTGCCAGGTGAGGCACGTCTCCTGCGCCTGCCGCCCGGGGCGCGCGCGCGGCTCTACCTGCAGTACACCGCCAGGTGAGGCACGTCTCCTGCGCCTGCCGCCCGGGGCGCGCGCGCGGCTCTACCTGCAGTACACCGCCAGGTGAGGCACGCCTCCTGCGCCTGCCGCCCGGGGCGCGCGCGCGGCTCTACCTGCAGTACACCGCCAGGTGAGGCACGTCTCCTGCGCCTGCCGCCCGGGGCGCGCGCGCGGCTCTACCTGCAGTACACCGCCAGGTGAGGCACGTCTCCTGCGCCTGCCGCCCGGGGCGCGCGCGCGGCTCTACCTGCAGTACACCGCCAGGTGAGGCACGTCTCCTGCGCCTGCCGCCCGGGGCGCGCGCGCGGCTCTACCTGCAGTACACCGCCAGGTGAGGCACGTCTCCTGCGCCTGCCGCCCGGGGCGCGCGCGCGGCTCTACCTGCAGTACACCGCCAGGTGAGGCACGTCTCCTGCGCCTGCCGCCCGGGGCGCGCGCGCGGCTCTACCTGCAGTACACCGCCAGGTGAGGCACGTCTCCTGCGCCTGCCGCCCGGGGCGCGCGCGCGGCTCTACCTGCAGTACACCGCCAGGTGAGGCACGTCTCCTGCGCCAGCCGCCCGGGGCGCGCGCGCGGCTCTACCTGCAGTACACCGCCAGGTGAGGCACGTCTCCTGCGCCTGCCGCCCGGGGCGCGCGCGCGGCTCTACCTGCAGTACACCGCCAGGTGAGGCACGTCTCCTGCGCCTGCCGCCCGGGGCGCGCGCGCGGCTCTACCTGCAGTACACCGCCAGGTGAAGCACGTCTCCTGCTGCACCACACCCACTGTATTGTGTCACTGAGCTTCTCAAATCATATAAAAACTAAAACTAAAAATCATATTCATAATATTACTTTTGCCCAAAACTCTTTATACATTTTACACTTTTTATCTATTTGTGAATTCCGCAAATGACTGTTGTCTGCCATTTTATATACCTATTATTTTTGTTACATTAGCCGTAAGGTTTTCCTCCAAAATTAAATAAAAATAAAATAACAAATCTGTTTTCAGATAGTGTGACGTTTTGTTTTAGAATTTAAAATTTTTCCCCATTTTGTTAGTACGTAAGTTACGATTACGCAATAGAACATAATATAATGATTTTTAAAGGAGCGTTCATGGATGATGGATCATGTTGCATAAGTACTCTTTGGGAGAAGGAAAGAAAATGATGCTGTGGTTCCAGGTGGAGTCCCGCGCCAGTGTGCGGCGTGGCCGTGGTGAGCGCGGTGACGGGCGGCGGGGGCGGCGGGGCGTGGTGCCGCGCGGGGGTGGGCGTGGTGGCGCGCCCCGCGCGGGACCACAGGTGCTCGGGGCGCGCGCGGGACCACACGGACGACGCTGCGCTGCCGCCGCCCGAGGCCGCCGCCTGGCTGGGCGCCACACACGCGCGCTCGTAACCCGTGACAAGCGCACATACACACACACATATATATGCACACACACACACATATAAAGTGAAACCTTTTATAACACACACAAGTACGCACAGTACGCACAGTTTTCTATTAATATATTTATAGCATAATCATTATTGTTATCTATCTAATTTAATAAAATTTCTATTTCCCAGAAAGAAAAGAGATATTATTATTTCTAGGAAAACCATTCTGTTCATTACCTAAGTAATGAACTTCATTATAATGGGCTACTTGACTAAATTTTAGTTTTAAGTCCGTCGCATTCTAAGTCGCATCGTATAGATAATAATATTAGACAGACAAAAATATTGGACATTTTTTTTCTTTTTCTGAAAATTGCAGCGATAAAGCGAGTCGAAATGCCGCGTGACGTTACGGTCTGATACAGGCCTTGCCGGGTGCACCGTACAAGCCCTACTGTGTATTGAGGTCACGAGCCCCCACTACTCAACTTTAATGTGCTAGCTAGCAAAAATAGTTTGTTTTGCTTTTTCAAATGTCTATTAATTTTATTACTATCTTATTAACGGACTAAATATAATATTTTATATCCGTACACCGGAAACATGCCTATTGTAATAATAATCCCACCAAAAACATATTCATATAAAATGATACCAAGACGAGTCCATAAATTATGACAGGAACTGTCAAAAAGTTACCAGATCTCATGTAGAGCCAAGCTTATAACTACACACCCTAACTCTACAAGGCCTAACTCCTCAAACTCTTTACCTTAATCAGAATATGTGGCTTGGTCATTTCGCTCCATTCACATGTAAGTAAGGTGAAAAATTTATCCACTGTTAATTACATTTCTGTTATACAAAGATTCTCGCAGTAAGTAATAAAAAAAAAATCAGTTTGGTCTGGAAGTTATGCGATCACATACATTTCGGCAATTCATGTTTATTGAAATAGATTTCTGAATCTGTTAAATCTTGTGTTGCCATATTTTAAGTATAATTATCCGATTATAACTTAACTCTTTGCTTGTGAAGTAGGTCACGAGTTACGACGCACCTTTGAGACTGTTAGCACAAAGTCTGAATTAATTTTAATTAATTCCAACTTTTAACTTGGAAAATTCATAATTTTATCCCAATAAATTGCTTGAAATCTCAGACCAGCAATATTACTGAATTTATTACTTTCTAATTTGATCACTTCGCTACTTAAGCGCTAGTCAATTGGATCGTTATTGTAATTTATTACGAGTGAGCCCTCGATATGAAGTCCAGAATCCTTTGATAACGTATACGGGGAGTGGCGGCACCGACTGCAGCACTCCTCAGCAAGATTGACAATACATCTTTGGACTGGGAACTGGCGGCGATGGCGCAACCAGTTTAAATTAAAAATAACCGTCGTCGAAACTAGTTATATAAAACCTGGCTTCGATAGCGGCCGAAGTGATACATTTGTTGGTAGCACATACCACTACGTATTTACGTACGCTCTGTATATTGTAGCTGGCAACGAAAAGAAAATCATTCTAAAATTTTAGTTTACTTCCAAACTCGTCATAGTTACCAGCCGCAGCTTCGATTCGCTAGGAGTTTCATTGTTTTGAGCTACAGCCGGGCTCTCGAAATAAAAACATCACTGTCATGTTGAACCGTTCCCGGAAAAAGTTTGCGAGCCGCATAATTAGTTATGTAGGAGACAGTGATCGGTGCCATTGCTTACCATGGGAAATTTGTAGAATTTGTGCCTTTTTGGCATACGTACCTACACCTAGATTTCAATGTAAGTGAAACCTAAAGACGAACAATTTTCAATACAATTTTTTCCGTAGGTTGGTGCACCCCGTCCCTTTTACTCTCTGTCAACCCAATGGTTAACTGTCAGAGAATGCCGCAAGGCATTAAGTTTGCCATTTGTACTATTTTGTGCAAGAAGAATAAATAAACAAATACAAATTCCTCCTCAACTCGGGTCGGACGAGCGAATATTTCGCAAGATAAAGCCCATTGTATCTACATCTATCAAGAAAATAATATATAGGCTATCGGAGGCTAACATGCGCCTAGTACAAGGAAGTTCTTTTGCTACCATCCCCAGCATATTTTCCATAATTTCCCAAAATTGTAATTTTTGAAACAGTGACTTAGTAAAAACGTATCCGAATGGGGTTGAATTATTTACATTCGTTTATTTTCGTATTAAACTGAGTTGATGCCCCTTCTATCTGTTCTATTATATTATCGGTGGTTCTAGGCACTCGTTCTAGGTTCTCCTAAGTACTCGTAAAGATAAAACGGCTTATTCATTCAGAGCGTCGTCTTTACTTAATAATATGCAATTTATGTATCCTTCGAAGAATATATTATTATTACGATATGCATATATTGTGTTCTTTTCTATTTAAGTTTATTGCGGATACAAATCTCGTCTATTTATACTGTTCGAACGGATTCTTTCGGTTGGCCATAAACTTAAAGGACTAGGAGCCCTCGACTCGTGGGTTGGAGTTCCGTATGTTTACCTATTTGACAGTGTCCTCGTGCTGTTTTTGTTTAACGGATTTCACAACGAACCGGAGATTGGCAGAAACTATTGACCGCCGACTAAATCTAAATGATCATGGAGCGTTTAAGGATAGTTAATAGAATCCAATTCGATATACTTTGAAAACTACTATCTACCTATTAGTCAGTTAATTTCAATGCGCTGTTCTGTTCCCTGCATGTTATGGAGAAAAACGTTAGTGATTCTACTTCAAACTTAAAACAAAACCCCTTTAGGATCCGTCCCGTTCCGTTCCGTTCGTCGGGCGAGGACGTGTCCCTGCCCAACGAACCCTAACCGCTAGGCCATTTGAATGACAGAATCGATAACACAAAATGATGCAATTTGCCTAATGGAACGGGAAGAAAAAACAAAAAAACTCCCGCAGAGTACTCGTATGTGCCCTAGATCAGATACGTAATATTATATTCTACCAGCATCCAACTTGAAGTATGTTTTTGCAAGAATCGCTAGTAATTTATCCTTGAATGTGTCAGCTCTTATGAAGTCAAGTATATTAGCGGGGCTTGCGTATCTCGTCATATATGCCTTTACGAGGGAATATAATAATTTCGTGCAGTTTTATTTTATTTACCTGTTTTTTGAAGAGATAATTATTAGTTATATTTAAGTTCAGGTGCACGTTTTACTTCTGACTAGAAAACAACTTCCGGACAGAAGAAAGGGACGTGTCCAATCGGCAACAACAATGTTGGCAGAGAAGAGGTTCGTGAATGGAATTGGCCGTAATTTTTATCTCACTAGTTTTATGGGCGGAAAGTTGGGTGCTTTATTTTCATATTTGTAGTTTTTATGGGATATCATTTGATTAGAATACTATTCTCTATTTATAAGTCGATACACTTTTCAATTGCTGCGACCGGTGACTGTCTGTGGTCTGTCACTATTAATATAATATTATCACTACTCTCGTAACATCGACTCCGTCTCAACACGTTTAAGGTGAGCTTACTGGGACAAAAACAGCAGATAACGTTCATTCTTTGAATTAGGTATCAAGTTACTTTTCTATCAACGAGTAACGGCAAAGCAGAACAATAGATACTCGCTCTCCGACGACAACGATCATGACAACTTTTTACTAAGAAGTGAAATCGTCGAGACGCTCAAAGTAATTTGTGAACTTGTACTTCAACTGTTTGAATGTGGCTTCACATCGGAATGACATTAGGTTTTGTTTCGTGTTAAGTTTTCGAATTTCGCTTTTGCAACTTATAATGGGATAATTACAAAGCGCGTTTCTGTTGAAACTTTGTATCCACCGCAACAATGGGACTGCATGGTGTGTTTTAACTTCATTCCGACGAATAAATAAGATTTATTTTCAGAACGGTCGGTTTGAGCGCAAGTTGTTTTATGAGCTGTTTCAATTTATTTAAAGAGAGGTAAAATCTCAAACCGCCCTAGCACGACGCGACACGTAGCTATGCGAACTAAGGGGTCTACTCAAGCAGCAGATAACGATCGATCAAACGATCCCTGACAACGTGTATGCGTAATTTCATGATGATCCGTTAAGCCGTTGAGGCGTGAAAGCGTAGGTAACAAACCAATAAACTCACTTTAGCATTTATAATATTATAGTAAGGAAAGGAAATATGGATAATAGTTGTCAAGAGAGTTTTCTACCACTCTTTCTTTCTCTCTGAGTTTATGACAACAACGAACTTTTGTGTTTTTACATACGTTAGTAGTTAATACGAGTTTGAAACAAAACAAACATCGAGCAACGGACTACACGCAAAAGTGGAAAGCTCGGCCAAAGTTGCCGTCACTAAGCCGAGCGACACACACGAGGCGAATGTTTAGGTATAGATTGTCAACTTGGCTGGGGGGACCTAAACATTGTCGCTATAGAAAACCAAGGAAAGTATCACCCCGTCAAGTGATCTCAGCAATTGTACGTCGATTGGACGACTTTCCGTGACCACGCGACATGACTATGCGTTCCTTGCGACACGTCGGTCAAGGAGGCAGGTCGGGGGAAGCCTCGCTGCGTCCCTAGCGGGAGTCACTGCGCGAGTGGTTCAGCACGGCACGGGCACGTGACTGCGGCGCGCCGCGGTCGGCTGTGTCGGGCCCGTCCGTGTGCAGTGTGATCTGTGATCGAGCTTAACGCATATAAATCTGTAATTAAAGCACAGTTATTAATGCACACGCTATGTAAGTTGTAGGTTGTAGCTGCTGTGGCTGCGCTTCGCCACATTCGTCTATGTATATATGTACCTACTATAATCTATAGCATAGATAGAATAAAGGTCAATGAAAGCATAGAAGCCTGGATGTTTGTTACTTAATCACGAAACGGAACGAAACTGAAGGCATGGATTAATAAACCTATCTACAAAATGCATGTTTCTTTATCCAAATACGTCCTATGTGTGTTCGTCCTTTTGCGATGAATCCTTATCGTCCATGCACCGAAGAAGTATTCATAAAAAATTCTAATAATTAAAAGAAATGACTCACGATCACATCTATAAATCTCATCCGTGGACGAAAAATACGTCCACCGAGAGGGTCGTGAAGGATCAATTTCCACAGACCTCGAGTTTCTCCCGGGGATGTTCGAAACTCCTTTTGAAGATTTCGCTTCCCTTAAATCATAGCTTATAATATAATTATGCAAATGGGAGTATTTTCTAATTTGTCTTTTATTATCTGACTGACTGAACGAAATTTAGATTTATTTATATCTATGATGTGGCGGGTGCGGAGACCGAGCGGAGATGGCGATGTCGACGCGCGGCGCCTCGTCGTCGATTTTATTGTACGAGCCAATCGGCGGGAACCGAGCCCGGAGCCCGGAGCCTGCCGTCTCGGGTGGGGGAGCTTTTATCCTGTTACCTCTAATTGACACCTGCGAGACACGACCAGGGAAGGGGGGTGATGTGGGGGGAGGGGGGCAACATATTTATAATTTCACGAAACACGGAAATTCCATTTGGTATCGGCGGCGCTCGAGAAATATTTGATAATTTTTTGTGAGCGATTGGAAACGTTCTACTTATATTGGCAGCTAAGAATCTATATATGAAGAGATAAAATTTGATTTTTGTGTTTGTTTGTTTTTCATGAATAAACTCAATCGTATTTTATCCTTGGGAATCATAGGCTTCTTATCGGGAACTCTTTGGGAATTCTTTTAGGAAGCTACAGTGTTCCTAAGTGACATAAAATATTATTTTAACCATAATAATTAATGCGAGTGATGCCGTGGGGGATCAACTAGTATCATATATTTCGTTTCGCTGTGCCATCGATACGAAGAAGACGAAGACGTCTCCACGAAGTCCGCCCCCACATCGTCCGACCGGCTCGGGTCGCTCTGGTGGCGTGGTTCTTTAATTATTTATTCTTTATTTATCGAGTCTGATATTTATTTTTCTCTAATTACCGGCTGCGGGCCGGCGGGGGGGGGGGGGATCATCCAGGATTATTCATTGTATCGTCTTTTGTATTGTATGCCCTTGGCTCCACGCGCCCGCGCCAGGTCGTATGGCGCAGGTGGCTGGGTTCCCGCGACACAAGCTTATAGCTCAGTGTGGGATCAAGTGGATCTGTGTTGTGAAGTGTAAAATTTTACATATCACTTTGTTTACTTTTTTTTACTAGACCGTCGTCAACGATAAATACGTTCGTGTCGTTCGTATCTGGGGGCACGGTAGTGCCCCCGCCAAGATTCAATTATACTTATACACAAACGTACAAATCACATGGCAATCTATTATAACATGTAATTAAAATTTTCCGCCGACTTACAGCAGCAGTGAGGCAACCTAGCAACGATACATAATGAAATCTGCGAAAATGGAAATGATATTTGCATTCGTGACGTTTGATATTTTCTGGTGCCACACCTGACTAAACTTTTTGTGACTATTTGAATGTATATAGAAACTATGTTTAAAGAGAATAAATAAATAAAATAAAATGAATTTATATATTATGTAAAAGCAGAAACTAACTGACTGATCGATCGACGCAGAGCTGAACCCGATGGGTCTAGAACCATGAAATTTTGCACAAATATTCGTTAAGTGACATAGGTATGCACTAAGGAAGGATTTTTGAAAAGAGGTTGCAATGTTTGTATGGAACAATTCCGCGAAAGCTGCGAAATTATCGCGGGTGAAACCGCGCGGGACAGCTAGTACCTATAATAGTTCGCGCCGCCGACGTTAATCAAGATTATTGCCATCTGCCGTCTGAGCAACACCTTGCTTGAATATACAATTGAAAGTTTTCGACCATCACAACCATTAGCAAGATTGGAAAGAAGAAGTGTCGCGCGATTAATTTGAATGGGACGCCGAGCGATGCCGCCCGAGCCCGCCCGCGCCGCGCGCCGGTTGGGTTGGCTTCTCATCTACGGGTAGGTATGCTAAGCGTTTATTCAACTCAAATATTCAATGGACCATACTCGCCCCAAAAAAACAACCTTAAAACAATCTGTTCGCAAATTATTCAAACGTTGTTCTTAGATTTTATTGCTATTTTGCTCTACAAAAACAATCACTAAAATTATATTCACTTGCATATTTACAAATAATGATATATTATATGAACTCTCGTGTGTCTCCCAGAGCGGTGCGTGGTCGGACACTACACACCTGCACTTGCGGCGTTCCTTACACACCCTACGTCATCTTACGTCGATGGTCTACGATGAGGTCTTTTGGAAATCCATAATGATATAACATATATCTTTTTAACCGACTTCCAAAAAGGAGGAGGTTCTATGTTCGATTGTATGTATGTTTTTTAATTAAAAGTAACATCAACCGATAAAGTCACTTAGGCACCAAAATTACTTTACCCAACTTACTCAAATAGTTAATATTAATGAGTAAGTTTATAACACATTAATAACAAGACAAGTATAACGGGTCCGGGGGGAAATTTCAAATTACTTTGCCTTGGATCACTTTTCAAAAGTGAAATTAAGATCTGAAGCAATTAAGGCTCACCATCACTACAGTGAATTAGAGCTATTAAATTACCTAGGTAAATTGAAAGATTTTAGGTAGACTAAAGTGTAAAGTCTTCTTCTGAAGACTTCATTTCCACTGTTTTCGGTTTTACTACGTAGTATATACTACTGAGTCTAAGAATGCTAGCAATATTTTGATAGTTAACCGACTTCCAAAAAGGAGGAGGTTCTATATTCGATTGTATGTTTTTTTTTTATGTATGTTCACCGATTACTCGAAGGTGGTTCGACCGATTTGGAAAATTCTTTTTTTGTTTGATAGGGTATACTCCGTATTAGGTCCCATTGCCACCAGGTCCGGATCTGATGATGGGATCTTGGAGAATTCGAGGGAACTCTTCAAAAATTATAGGTACACCCATAGCGATTTTTTTAATTTTTTTTAGTAAATCGTGTATTTGCGTTTGGAAAGCAAAATTTGAAAAAGTGGAACTGATGATGAAGACCACCGATGGTCATCGGAACTACTTAATAATAGGTATTTCACGTGTTCCGAATCGTTAACTTTAATATGGTTTCTAAAAAATTGATGCCCGTCACAATAAATATGTTGAAATGAAACTGTTGGTGATGTACCTACCAGGAGAACTCCTCAACAATAATTAACGTCCCTGCGTCGGGAAAAGCAATATTTTGTAAAAGGCGATGAGCAGTTGACATTAGGCTATTGTAACTTAGAGAAATTACGAACTATGTCACTTAAAAGCGAGATATAAACAACAACAAAATTTTAACAAAAAAATTAAAACCGACTTCCAAAAACACAAAACCAAAAAGCGAAAAATAAAAAGCTGTAAATAACAAAATACCGATTACCAATTTCATCCAAAAAGTGCGAGCCGAGTCGCCGAGGGGCGAGTGCGAGAGACTTTTATGTTATAAATGTATTAATAGTTACTTTGTGTGAGCAAACTGTTTGGAACTGTTTCGCTTTATTACGATTCCTTCAGCAAAATGACCACGGATTCATTCAAGTCATTCACAAGCATTTACGTAACCTTTTAACTTTTACACTCTTTGTGTTTTTAGATTATAGTCGGCTTTTCTTTTTTATTATTTGGAGATGATCTTTGATCAGTGCAAAAGGTGAGAAGTTCACCTTTGTTTACTATGACATTTGATAATAATTAATCAAAGGCTGGTTATTAAACCATAAATTGAAACAATATCACTCGTTTCTTTCTTGTATTACCTATAAAGCCATCTATTTTAATTTGCAATATGCATGCCTGCTTATTATCGTCACCTGTGAACGCTTTCGTTAGTCGTTGATCGAATTCCAATTTGTGGTTTTATGGCTCCACCGTTTAGAGTTTAGACGGTGATTCTGCCCATGTCAAAGTTTGAATAAACACAGTAGTCGTTGATCATCGGTACTGATGCAATAAGATTCAACGTCGTATGCCATTACTAATAATAGGTATATTGAAAACCTAAATTCTGAGTTGTTTTACGAGGCTTTCTCAGACTTCATTTCCAGCGACGCACACACACACACACACGCACACAACCTGACACATTGTTGCGGTCATTAAATGTTTATTGCCCTCACAAGCATCGGTGTGGCGAATGTTAACGGCACGCTCTTAAGCTCACAGGTATCGTCGCGCACCGGTGCGGTCTTGTGCTAACAGACCACAAATATTAAAACGAGAACGTTACAGCGGCGGAGCGTCGGGACCACAGAGATAATGATGCCCTAACTTCCTTTGCTGGCGTCCCGAGCATATTATCTACACTCTGCAGTATTTCCGAAACGGTGAATACAGGACTAAGTAAAATCGAAACAAAATTACTTTTATAACATTCCGATAGGTCAGTGAATGTTTTTATGCGTGATGAATACTTGAGTGTGTCGAAGTCACCCGGCGACACTAGTTTTCATATGTTTTCATGCGAAGCTGCGTTAATGTCCGTCACCTGGGCCCTTATTCACTATGACCATAACGCGTCGCGGTAAGATAAGACGCCACTTAAATTGCTTTTTCCCCGTGTTCAAATAACATCCACTTAAAATCGATGCTTTTACAACGTTTCTTTTAAGATAAAGAATATAAATTTCTTTTATTTTTGCATCCGGAGCGTTTGTGATAGTGTTTTTGGAGCGCGCGTGTCGTTGGTCATAGTGAATAAGGGCCCTGTTCCGTGGGCGGGCGCGCCGCCCGTCGCTGCCCGGCCCCGCCGCGCCGTGTCCGGCTCCGCGCGGCGCCAGGCGGCCATGGAATGTAAACTGATATGAACCGCGAGCGGCGCTTCGCCGGTCAGTAGTCACGAGTCACCAGTCTGGAGGGAAAAAGGAAATTAATGGTATCGTTCGCTTCTTATACAGGAGAAGCCGTTTACTGCACCTTCGTGCTTTCTTCTTAAATGGCGGAAAGTATAATAAGGATCTGCAATGACACACTGTTATTTCCTCTAAGTAGGTACACACGAGTAGTGTCTACACAAGAAAGTAATATAAAACTGACTCGTTATCTCCCACAGCAGCTGTGGTGGAGTTTCACGCTGATTATATATTATTGTTGTCTATGAATAGAGTAACTAGTTGTCTATCTATTTTCATTTGAACCCACTATTTGTCCTGTAAATGCAATATTAGGTAGTTTGTTTGTTACGCTTTCACGCCCTAACTACTCACTCGGTCATCATGTTTGCGTATACGATGTCAGGTGCACAGAAATAGACATAGGGTACTTTTCCGGGATTTCTTGCGGAAATTCCGAAAATAATCCGAGTGAAATCTCGGGGAACCATTAGTCAATCTGGGGGCATCTGGGGGCACGGTAGTGCCCCCGCCAACATGAGCCACATATTCTGAATAAGGTGTAGTGTTTGACAAGTTAGGCCTTGTAGAGTTAGGGTGTGTAGAGTTATAAGCTTGGCTCTACATGAGATCTGATAACTTTTTGACAGTGGACTCGCCTTGGCGTCATTTCACATGAAAATGATTTTGGTGATTTTTATTTACAAACACGCATTCAATCACTTTCGAATGAAATGGCTAATTTGATAATTCCGCTCCCTCCATCCGTCCCCCTGCCCCCTGCCCCCCTCACCCCTCGCCCCCTCCCGCAGCGAGGGTTGGCTTTGCACTCACTGAGTGCCTTGACAAGTTGCCACGCTGCGCGCCCTCGGCACTGTGCGACACCGTGCGACGCTGTGCGACACCGTGCGACACTGTGCGACACCGTGCGACACTGTGCACCGCGAGTGAGTACACTGTGTACTGTGTGATGGTTTATTTTGCATAGCGGCAATGTTATTGACCGAGTTGGTTCAGATACATAATGATCAGTTAATTCAAGTTAGTAGTTGAGATATTGCAAGTGATTATGTCTATGAATATCTATGACGTTCGAGTCAAGTCTCAAACTTGGAACTCTCCGAGCTCTTTATTACCTAAAATATATTACCATCATGCTCCGCAGCGCGCGATGATTACAATATTATTACTAACTTCGCTCCATGGAGCCATACCGTGGTATGTCTGTCGCATCAAATAAATTCTCATCTAATCATTGATATTTGATATATCAAATATCCAGTCGTAAGAAAAACAACATTATGTCGTATGCAAAGGTACGAATTTTACTTAGTCGATCAAATATCTTTGACAATTGATTTTATTTCTCGTTTTTATTTATCGACGACCCTTTTCGAAAGGATATTTGTGTGGAACTGTGAATCTACATAATATGTAGGTACGACGCGATGTCATTATTTTATATCAACGCATCTAAGAGTAAGTTGTAATGTAACTTGAATTCCTCGAGGAGGCTTTATATCTGCTACGAGTACAATTATTATTTTTCATTTCGTTTTCGTTCTTCTGATGCGCGATGCCGTGACATGCCCTATTCGGGCTTCAGACACTTGGCTCCTCTCCCTCAGAGGAGACAGGAAGACTTCATTGGTAGGGGGAGAAGGGAGAGGGGGAGGGGGTGGGGGAGATCACACCTCCGCATATGCGTTTCCCCCAATTTTAATAGTGTTTTTGACTCCAGACAGCGTCAGACTGATGAAGAGAATGTCAGAATGATGGTCGCTGGAACTGTGTACTTCTAAATGAGGCATTTCCGCGGCCTGTGTCCTCCGATGTTTGAACAGTGAACACCCTCGGCGACGTAATACTGCAAACCTATTTTCTTGATAATTTTGCGAACAATTTTATCGACACTAAAATCCAATCGAAACGTAAGCTCCACTCCAAGATTATACGAGAGTACCTGTGTGCCATAAAAAGTGTAAGAGAAATTTCAAAGAATATTAATAATACCTGTCGGTTCCTAACGGTGAAAAAATGTTACTCAAATTTGTTTACCATTTTAATCTTTTATTTATTTTCGTGATATGATGGAACTGCGCCGGGCGCGGCGCGTCCGTCCGCAGGAAACATGGTTCGCGGCGGGTGATATCCCGCGAGAAGCTGCGAAAGTATTTTGTACGTCCCGAGGTCGAGACAATCAACTCGTCGAGACGATCCCCGAGATCGTGCGGGTTTCACTGCGAGAAATTGCTTCGACTATAAATTCGACACGGTAATTTCGGGGCCGAGATAAACTCAGTTCTCTTATATTATGTACTCTCGCTTCCAGTGGCAGTGATAGTAATCTGTGTTGGGGTTTATATTGTTTTGATGTCTCGAGTGGTTACAAATCAGCAACAAACACATAAACAGTCCGCGCCGAGCCCGCGCCCCGCCCCGCCCCGTCCCGTCCCGCGCCGCCCCGTCCCGTCCCGCGCCGCCCCGCACTGCTCGATGGAATCTAAGCACTGTGTAGCGGAAAATATTTGTACTTATTTGTTTGGACGAAAATAAAGTCTTAAATTTAGTACAATAGAAAATTCGAAATAAACGAACATAGCTGTTTTTAAGATATTTCATAAAATCGAGCGCCTGTCGGGCCGACATGGGTGAGCACCACAGAGCACGGACGAGCACGAGGGTGCCGGAAGTGGGAGCGACCCGCGCGCACTTAGAACTCGGCCTTACAAAATAGGTATATAACATACAACGACTCAGATCAGAAAACTAAATAAAAACAAATATCCAACGATAACATTATAAATAGGCTCTGGTTCTACTTTATACTATTTGTTTGTCAGTTACCTTTTACGTCTGTATCCCTGAATACATATTTCAATAAATTGATCGAGTTGATTGATTGATTTTATTTCCCTTCCTTGCTTTGCCTTCGGTTTCAGGATTTCCTCGGGTACCTTACCTTTTATTCCGGGATAAAAAGTCTCTCCGAGTATCTGTTAAATTTTATTTTATCAGTCGTTTATGCGCGAGTGAGCGACAAACATTCATCCGTATGTATATAACATATGTGTCTTTTGTCCAAGCGATAAGCGATCAAGTACTTATGCAACGAAAATATCAGAATTCCTTCCTTGAGTATGTGCGACGCGCTCCAAATAATCTATGCGAGTGTGTGTGTGTGTGTGTGTGTGTGTGTGTGGTGTGTGTGTGTGTGTGTGTGTGTGTGTGAGCCCCCCCCCCCCGCACATCCCGATAGTCGAATTAAAGACAACCGGAGTTGTCACAGAGCTACGAGTCATCGAAGATTTTTCTCGTTGTATTTTAAAAGGATTCTTTTGTGACGACGAGTGGTTCCGGATTTAATATCGGCTTTTAGGAATTTTAATCTTCTCGACGAGTTCGTGCGTTCAATATGGCGGGATTAAAGTCCCGGCCTTAAAAGTTCCTTCCGGGAACTCTTCGACCTTATTTAATACTTGAGACTTCTCAGACTTCTAATTAAAAACAAGATGGACCGTCGTCGCTCTGTTAATCTGTTTAGCTGAACCATTACGCAAACGAACTTTCACATCATTCTCTTAGTAAATCTGTTCGTTGCAGTTTCACACGCTTGAATTTATTTATATACTAGCTGACCCCCGCGGTTTCACCCGCGGTAATTTAGGAGTTCCCGCAGGAATTCCGGCATAAAAAGTACCCTATGTCACTCAGGATCACTTTAGCTTCCTATCTATAATAAGTAAGTCCATATACAACCTCAAATCTCCGGAGTTCCCGAGGAAATTCCGGGATATAAAGTACACTCATGATCACTGTAGCTTTATATCAGTGAAAGAATTTTTTAAATTGGTTCAGTAGATGCAGAGATTACCCCCTACAACCTCACAAACTCATAAGCCCCGGAGTTCCCGAGGGAATTTCGGGTTAAAAACCCTATGTCACTCAGAATAACTGTAGCTTCTTATAAGTGAAAGGATTTTTTAAATTGGTTCAGTAGATCCAGAGATTACCCCCTACAATCTCACAAACACACGAACTCACAAACTCCGGAGTTCCCGCGGGAATCTCGGGATAAAAAGTACCCTATTGCACTCGAGATCACTGTAGTTTCCTATAAGTGAAATAATTTTTAAAATCGATTCGGTAGATCCAGAAATTACCCCCCTACAACGTCACAAACTCACCAACTTTTGCTCTTTATAATATTAGTATAGATTTGTTTTACTAGACGTTTGGCCACAGCTCACTTGATGTTATGCGACGGTGGGTCGAAGATTGTGAACTCGTGTAACGTGGAATGAGCAATTGGCTTCCATGTGAGGCGGCCGAGACACACCGATAGCTGCTCGGCGGTAAGTTTTCAACTTGAGAGTGGTAGCCAGCCAGCTGTACACAGTAGAGATCGACTTCTCTACCTCACACCTCACACCTTCTCTCACACACACACACACACACACACACACATACACACACACACACACACACACACACACACACACACACACACACACATACAAATACACCCAAGCAATCTTAGTTTTTAATTATTAGTTATTTTTGTTATTTGGTCATTTCTCTTTCTTGGCTCGATTAATATAATATTTGTTATGTAAGGGCGAGGTCTCCTGATACAGGTACTTTTCTACTTAAAAGGAGACCTCAACCTTGTACTATTTACATGTAAGAAAGAAAGAAATAAATTTTTATTATTATTATTATTATTATTATAATGTAATTATATATATATTATATAATAAAGCTCATAAAGCTCATCATCACTCTACCACCATGCTTTAGTTTCCTCAAGATTCTTTCTTTCAGTGTCAACTCAAGCTAGTTCCAACAGGGTTTGCACCTTGCCTTGTGAAGTGTGATCTGGCCGCATCGACTACTCAGCTATCATTGCAGAATTATATAGGTAGGTACTCGTAAACTCGATACTCGGTTTGGTGTACCACTTTCAGGGTGCCGTGCGGTTTCACTGACACGTGAGTATATCATTGTTATTCAGTCGACTCGAACGGTTCGATGTTTTTGTTGTTGTGTAGTTTTTTTAAGTAAGTATATTAGAATAATTTATTGCGCTTTTACAATAATCATATTGGATACACTATACACATATGTGTGAACAAAGTGTTATCTGCAAGGGGGAATTTACAATTTATAATTCATACAGCTAGGTATAAACATGTCAATCCAAGTAATAGTGGGTACCAGGCATTATAATATGCAAATGTTAAATATTAAAATTAGAAAAAATACACATTAACAATAAATAGGTACCTATAAGGATACACAGTGTAAGCTGTTCAAACTTCATTTTAAAAACTCGTCAATAGAGTATAACACATTTTGCAACATTTTCTAATATGCCTTCCTCCTCCGAGGAGCCATCTCAGTGACGTATCGCTGCTTGTCGCGACGGAGCGCCGGCGCCGACTCGAGCAGCTCGCGCAATACATCGGCGACAATTCGGCGTACTCATAATTAATTCACAGGATTTATGGGCGCCCTCCGGAACTGCCCCAGAAGGGCCATAACCTCGACGCACTACTGTGCCCAAATTTATCAAAATGTGCTCAAAAGACCGAACAGTGCTACGGCAGCTTCATCTCAACAAACAAAAACACATAATCAGAAAAAGCAAAAGATTTCAGCACCGACTAAACCACCCATAGGACGGAGATAAATTATGTTCCCTTCTCAGGCAAACCTCGTCCAGTGTGAGCACTGCTTGAGCATTGAGCTCGCCGCGCCGCGCCGCGCCGCTGGAGCACCGCAACAGTAGCCAGTGCGCGGGAGGCGATGTTTCCCAAACGATGGAAGCTCTCGGAGAGGGAACTACAAAACTGGCGCCCGGAGGCATTGTGCAATTTACGTAGTTATATATAAATTGCATATATTAGAGATAATATTCTGTCTACAAAGTTAGATTAGGCACTGTATAGGTCTTCTTGTGTGTTGTGCTGAAATAAATGCATTTTCTTCTTCTTCTTCTTTTAATTTGTTAAACATTTTTCACGTTTCTGTACTATCGCAGGGTGTCAAAATCAGACTGCTGGTATAATTATTTAGTTTCTTTCAATTAAGTTTATTGATGTGTTAATTTTTTATGAAACAGGACATAACTTATATATGCAAATAAAATCGTAGATCGTCTAGATAGTTATTTAATTGGTTCTCTACGAATAATACGTACCTACTTCAATAGATTGTATTTAAAGGTCGGCTCATCAAAAATTCTTTCACCCCACTCGACCTCTTCAAAAACTTAATATGATATTATGTGAAGTGGAGCCGCCCTCGCCCGGCGCCGGCCCGTTGTGGAGTCGAGCAAGCACCAGCGCGGCCATGAGTTGTGTGTGAGTATTTGAATACTAGTTGTTCTGTAGCCTTGAGAACGTGCATGCAAAATTTAATGATGATTGGTTGAATAGTTAACGCGTTAAAGCTTAAAAAACAAACTCACATTCGCATTTTTAATAGACAGATAGGAAACTCATACTTTGTCGTAGACTTCAGAACGTCTACGCCATACTGTAGTTCTACGTGCTACGGCGTAGCAGCGGTGCTGTAGCCGCTACGTGGTGACCTGAACAATGCATTTTCCGGAAATTGTTCGCCTGAGATTTATCTGCGGCCGGCAGCGACAGGAAGTGCGGGGTGCGGGGTGCGGGGCGCGGGGCGCGGGGTGCGGCGACTGAAATACGACTACATAAAGATCCTTAACCGATTGCAAAGCCTCGACTCGCAGGCCAGCTTACTCGTTGTTGCTATCCATAAACTCGAAGCGAGTTGAAACTTCCTCGGCGATGTTCCCGAGGCGTCTTTGTGTCGAAACTTTGGACATTTAATTTGATAACTTTTACGAGTAAGTTATTGCCCTCGTAACTTAAAAAATAATTCGTCGTCGCGCTCCCGGGACGGGGCGGGATAGCTCGTAGTCACGAGCGGATTCAGAGGCGGCAGTTAACTCGCAGTTAGCGCCTTTGACACTCGATGTGGCCATTCAGCCCCGCCTGCGACGAGTGAGGAGTGCCGCCGAACTCCGTTCACTCCACACAACTTTTCCCTTTTGCCGCCTTCGATTTACGTCCCCGTGAATTTGGAGCGTGACATTTTGTTCAAGCAGTACTAATGGCGCGAGAGGAAGTCGAAGATTGAAAGAATGTAAACTACTCATGTACCTACTCGTAGGTATCAACTTTTTATCAGAGACTTTTAGCAGCCCGAGCCGAAGGCGAGTGATGATAGTAATGTCAAGGATAAAATAGTTTTGTGGACGAATTATAAACTCTGCTGTTCACTTCGATTACGAGAAAATAAAACAGTATTTTAAAATAACATTTTTCTTTAACTTAAATGCAAAGTAAAATTAGTACAGTTTTGAATACTGAAAGAAATGGGTTTTCACGGTATATTAACAGCTCACGGCTTATTTTCTTTGCCTTAAATATAGATACATTTATGAGTACATACGTTAATGCACTTCTGCACAAAATTCGATTTTGCAGCGAAGCCTATATCCTGCACAAGCAAGCACTTTCAGAGCATGAGAAGTGAACAAAATATTATCGATTACTCTAATTCAAATTTCTTGAAATTACTTTTTGTTGATTTCAATTATAAAATCTTAATCATAATAAGAGCAACACCACTAGTGCCCCCCCCCCCTCCTCCCCCACCCCCAGCCCCCGCGCAGACAACGTCACGCGTCACGCAACTTCCTGCCAGCCGCCGAACTTTCGAACGGAAGAGAGTAATCCCTGAATCCCTTTTAGATTAGAAAGTTACGTCGCGCCGTGGAAAAAGTGCACAAAACCACTCCCGTGCAATTAAAAGTTCCCTTTTGTTCGCGAGCAGATTATAACTCGGGGCTCGCGACGCGCCCCACGGAACTTAGCGGGAACTTGAGTCTAACCAAAGAGTCCCTAACAACTTTGCGTACGAATAGAGTTTGTTAATATCGACAGGATGCGAGCTGTCCTGGCACACTGATAGCTCTCGTGAAAACTTGGTATTAACAACGCCGTCGACAAGTTATTGTTACCGCTATTCACCCTGGAAGACGTTCTAAACCTAACGGTCACACAATATGTACTATACTTTATAAATTCAAAGCTCATATTGTGATACATACTTAGTACAGCCGACAGACGTTTGATTGAAGGCATTGTCTTCAGAATGTAGCGTTTTGTATGAGATACAAACACTGACCTGTGAATCCACAGATACATAAAAAGACATTAATTTGTATAAAAATATCGACAATGCTTCATGTGCCTACGTTTTAGTTACGATTACAATAAATAAAATCAATTTGTGTGGAGTGAGCAAGAATTGTACCTTTCATTCAGAAGACACCGACTCGCAAAAAGCTCGCAGTCTTACCCACAAGTATTGGGAAGTCCTCTCTACCTATTGACTATATCTCAACTTCCAGTTGAATTCCCTCCACATCTGTTCAACTGTTTAGATTGTGTCAACAAATGTATTTTCTGCCTTTCTCTTTTCCTAGTGACTCCGTGTGTTAGCACCATAAATTACAACGACCGCACCACGCTCGCGGAGCAGCGGGCGGGGGGGGAGGGGTTATCTGTGTAGACAGTACAGCGGGAGGGGGGAGGGGGGGGGGCAGATGTTCAAGTGTTCGTATCTTAAGAAGGTACTCCCATTTTAATTGCATGCAGCGTGCAGCAGCACGGTCCAACATAGATGGAGCTTTTAAAAACAAACTAGCAGTTCCGCGGAGCCTAGGTATTTTACTGTACTGGTAAGTACTTTTAAATGTTTGCAAAATTTCATCGTGATCAGTTGAGTAGTCAGGGCGTGAAAGCATAACAAATAAACAAACGAACTCTCATTCACATCTATATAATACGTAGTAAGGGTTGAGTTTCAACTAATTCAGTAGGTACCGCTGGTAGCTCGGCTCGCTCCTCGTTATCTTCCTACTTCAAAAAGATTGAGGATATTATTTCATTCATCATTATGTCTTGGCGTATCCTTCTGAGAGACGGCAAATGTTTAATCATATTTAAAGTAGGTTGATATTCTGAATATCCGTACGTTTACAGACAGGAATGTGGCCATTTTGTACTGTGGCTATGTAATTATCGTACAAATCACATATGGTTCAAACTATGTATATTTAGGCGGTATACTGGGTACCTATAACTTGTAAATCTTTAACTAAAGGTTTTGCATACGCCTTAACAGTTATGTCAAAGTTGTCGGAAAAAAGTGGCTTCTGTTGCTATTAATTTTCTGGTATTTAGTAACATATTGTTGAGTTTATAAGTGGTTGTTATTATTAACAATACCAGTTATTATTAAATACCAGTTGTAAAATATACGAAATACTACTAGAGGCGAATTAAAAAAAAAAATGGGACTAAACATGAGTAAAATAATAAGTTATTCATTACTAGTATTTTCGAGACGAAACAGGAATAAAAACTGGGTCGAAAAAAAAATTTTTATGTGGGACGAACTCTGCGGTGCGAATCAGGAACACAAAACTGTACTGAAGTAGGTATGTATAATGATCGATTCAGTGCCTCTTTTGACGGTAAGATACTTCGTAGGTACTTCGATACTGGTCTGTGCAGCGAACAGTGGACGTCGGACGCAAGTATTTGTACAAATCTCGGAAAGGTGTACGGAACCAGTGTTAAAATATGTATATCGTTCTTATGGCACAGATCTGTTCGAGGATTCCGCTCCGACCCTGACAGCGTCCTTCTATAAGCAATCCTCCCCTCCACCCTCCACGTAGCCCCCCCCCCCCTACCCTCCCAGCACGCGGGGGAGGGCGATGACTGATGATTTACTAAAACCCGCCGCACGAATATTTTACCTTCTAAAAAGCCGCTACTACTCTCCGCATCGCTACATCGTGTGCCCTCGACTTAGAATGTGCCACGTTCAATAACCACAGCGGGAGGCTACGCCGCAGTCATAAATAAAGCACCCTTTCATTACTTTAAAAGAGTTACCTAATAAATTATGCTGAAAAGCCTAAATATATTTAAAACGGAGCTGGCCTTGTAATTAATTTTCCTTCGGCTCGGGATGCAGTACTCACAGCGCGCGGCGAATCGAGGTGAGTGAGCACTCACTAACGAAGCTTAACTCAACTGAGTGAGTGAGTGGAGGTCACACTCTTCTCCCCCCACCTCTCCTCCCCATGCACTCGCGCCGCAGCCTGTCGCAGTATTTGCACAAAGCAGCTCGTGCGATGCCTTTCATGTTAATCACTCCGGTGAAAATTCGCACATTAATATCGCAATCCGGGGAAAATATACTAAAAGAAAAACGATGCTTAGCAATCACATCAATCACAAATACTCGTGAGTTAGCACCTAAAGGGCAGCTGCGATGCGCAATTTGGGCAACTTTGACGTCACCGTGAAGCTACCTACATATTTCCGTTTGGAACGAACGATGATGAGATGAGTTCTACCGTTTACCCACGAAATTTGAAATAATCGACTAGCTTATATAGAGTTCACAGCTACACTGAGCGGGCTTCGCTCGCATAAGCTCGGCGGGGCGCAGTCTGAGCCTGTGACTACTCTGAAGGGCGACTGCTCGACCGAAACGCGTCGGCGGCCGCGCCGCGTCCTGTGGCGGGGCGTCGGGAACTACTCAAGCGACTCCGTTAACGCAAGCTATTGGCCTTAAGTGCCTCCCCAGTCCCCACCCTTGTGCGTTTTGTTCCCGACTCGTATTTATAATTTATGCGAGGTTGCCACACGCACACCGTACGGATGTACTTATTACTTAACTAATAAATTACTGAACGAGTACTCTAGATTACCGCGCGGGTACCGACGGAGATCTGCAATGTCCTACGGAAGATACGCTTGAAAGGGAATTGTTCTGAGATATTTTTCTAAAGTCTAAACACTTTTTAAGGCGTCTCTCCCGGGAACAGTCTGTCAGTCAACATTTGTCTGAAGCATTGACGAATCCAAACTAAAATTGTAAATGAAAATTGGGATGGATGGGTGAATGTTTGTTACTCTTTCACGCCAGTACAGACAGACAAAGATAGGTTATAGTCTGGAATAGAAGTTTATGGTTTTTTTATCCCGGAATTCGGGCGGAAACTTTGAAAGTGTAGGTGTTATATTTTTAACTAGCACAATCGACATTTGCTACGTAGCTAGCTATAGCTCGCCCCGACGCCTCATCATCAAACACTCTGACATAATAAAAGAATTGTTTGATTATTTTTTTTTCCTTTTAGAGAAATTTAGGAATAATTGAGGAAATCGCGGTCAGTGTGAACATGTGGTGGCCCTAAAGTTTGTAGTACCTATTTTTTTGAGTGTTTTTGTGACAAAAATATGTAGGTAACGGAACGAATTATAATAATGTGAAACAGTCGCAAAAATAATATTTCGATGTCAATTTCGTTACCTACCTACTACTTCTTTTCAAACCACAGCGCGCGTCACACTTCGTGACTCGTGACCGAACCTCCATACGTCCCAAGTCCCAACCGTCGCGTAGGTTGACGCGGACGAGACGGTGCCTTGCATAATGCACTAGCTCTAATGCTATGCGAAGAGCGGGCGAGCCGCTTCAAAGGAAGGAGTGCTGCGAGCGGCGCCCTGAATATACTGCAGGCGCTCGACGAGCGCCGAGCCGTGCCTCGTGCCTCGTGCCTCGTGAGGCCAGCGGAGACGGCCACAGCTGCGCCGCACACTTTTCAAAGCCGTTACCTTGATGTATCAATTGACTCTATTGTCTTTAATGCTAAGTATATGTTTGGTCGGGTCCTCCCTTGCGCTCCTCACTGCTCCAGTGGGGCGGGTGGAGATGACGTCACGACACGACACGACGTCGAATTAAACGCGCTCGCATGCGATTCGCACGTGTTGCAAACTTCTTTGTGACCTGTTCTATGTACGTTTTTTACGTTTGTACGTACGTATTTTTGTATGTACGTAACAAAGGACCGCTTCCGGCACCCTCCCCCACGTCTCGCCCGCACCGTGTTCACTTATTGTTTACAAATTACTTCAACTGCCTGCCTGAATTATAAATAAATCAATCAATAAACCAACTGGGTGGTCCACAGCATAACGGAAATTTTGTCAAATGGTCCCCCAGGCCTAAAAGGCTGAGAACCACTGACTTAGAGTTAAATAGGCCTAGTGTTTACTCGTATCGTATTGTAATTAAATAGGTGAGAACAAAGACACCGCTACGGCAGCTCTACGCATCCGAAACTCAAAGTTTGAATTCGATACGAACTCGAATGAGAAGCGATAGATGGCGAGTGGTATAGACCACGACGTCATAGTCTTGAATTGGACGGTGTGAGGGAGTTTTGATATTGTCATTAATTGTTTATAGCTCTTATTAATTTACGAGCGTGTGCACACTTCATCACGTCGAGGGTGGGGGTTTGTGTCGGGGGGAGATGGAAGGGAATCCCGAGAAGGGGGGGGGGGGGTAGTTTATAGTTAAAAACCTCCCCATGTATAACGTACATATTATTGTCTATATTACATTTATTCATATAGGTAAATTAAAATCAAATAAATTATAGTGTCTGTTTGTAATTCCAAATAAACAGCTTTTCACTAAAAAGCTAAAAGCTTTCAATTTTTGAAATTTTTGTCTGCCTGTCTCTCTGTAGCGCGTAGTTGAGCCGAGTTTCACAGTTGACTTAATTTGTAAGGCATTATACCTATAACATTCAGTTTATTATGTTTACCAGCGACTACACGTCTAGATTTCAATTGCTCTTGGTTACAAAGTTACCGTTTCCTGCTGCATTTTTAATCTCTTAAAACATTACACATCAAGAGTGTCAAGTTATAAAATGCAATTCTGTCAATACCAACGACTGAAACACTACTGCCGCCGACAAAATGGGAAATATGCACTCATTATTCATCATAAAGTATGAGTATCGTTTTTTTGCTTATTGCACGTCATCAGTAGACGCCATCACTCTACTACCTATATATTTCAAATACAAGGAGCGAGCCGTGCTTTTCTATAAGGTTAAATTTTGATATCGTTCCCATTCAATTGTTTCAGACACTCAAGGCAAAGATAGTAAGTTACTTATATACGGGGCGCTACCGGTGCAGGCGGCTGAGTGCAGAGGACGTTGCAGCGTGCAGCGCGCTCCAGCGTCGCGCGGCGGGCGGCGGGCGGCGGAGCGGGCCGGCACTCGGCACTCGGCAGTGTGCGCCCGGCCGCCGAGCGATACGTACGTGTCATGGCGCGATGCTCTCTCGCTGAGAGAACACCGAGCGACGACTACACGATGTAATAACTTTCGTTATGATGATGAGTGCTTTCAATTAATTACGCAACTGATTCAAAGTAACGCTATTCTGTACTTATATTAGTTTCGTGTTCAATGTTAATATAGGTAATAAGTTAAATATAAATAATCGGTTTACGGATAAATAATATAAGTTCAAGTTTACTTCTATTTTAATTTGGAACCGTAATTATAAATTTGAGTAGTAATAAACTTTGAGCAGTAAAAAAGTTATTGAGATGAGAAAGCGTGATCAAATATGGTAAACGGCTCAGTCTAATAAGAGTGAATTGTACAAGAAATTCTCACAATGGTCATTATTCCTGCAAAATAAGTGCAAGCATGGCGGCACTGCTGGTGCTGGCGCAGCTGGTTCTGCTAGCGGGGGCGGCAAGGGGGGTGCGTGGGGGAAGGCGGGAAGGGAACCAGCCGCGTGGGGACCTCCACGCTGTGATGACTCTCGAGGAGAACTATAGCAGTGGTGACGCGGCCTACGTAACACTCTTAGAAAACTATTTGTTTCAAAACGAAAGACCCAAACGAGAGTCTCATTCTCTCATCGCAACCTACGATATATCGAAAATATTTAAAAAGAAGAAGCCCAGCAAGTCTTCTTCAGCACTGCAGCCGAGTGCCTCCTCCCTTCGCGCCGGGCCTGGTGCCGGCCGCGGAGTACATGCGTTGCTCAATGTGACCGAGCCGGCTCCGGTTGGTGAAACTCTTTCCGGGAGACATCTTCACATTCTTCCTACTACGGAAGTCGCACTCTTTTCACCGAATATTCTGAAGTCTAGGACAAATAAAATGAGCGAAGGGGGAAATAACACTGTCATGAAAGTGACCTTGGTCGGGCAGCGAGCGATAGAAACGAACGGAACTCGGAACTCATCCGTCTCCTTCAGCACGGAGTCGCCGGGCTGGTCGAGAAAGGTAGCCGAAGGCGAGGCAGTGGTGGGAGGGGCGTGGCCCGTGAAGCATGCCGCAGTCGTTGAAGGGGACATCGTGCTGGGTGGACTCATGATGGTGAGTGGCACTGGGTTCAGTCCGTTACAGTACTCTACAAGATTGTTGAAAACTGTATCCTTTTTCAACGTCTGTAATATGATACACACCTGAGCTATTTGAATAACTTCCAAAATTTCTTTAAAAACTTCAAACTTCTAAAGAGTCGGTCATGGTTCTGTACCATGTTCCTTCAAGGTAGTTATTCCACGAAGCCATCCTCACGAAGCCTTTTGATTCTTCTTTTGTTACGAAAATTGCTCGAAATTAGAATGATCTATTGCAAAACACAGTAGTGTTTGAGTGTTTTGGAATTACAAAAATTAAAGCGAAGCGAAAAAAGAAAAACAAGCAAGAATTTAATAAGTATCTTTCTCCGTTCCTCAGTAGCAGTCATGCCATTATGATTCATCGTGTATGTATGCGTGCATGCGGCAGGTGCACGGGCGGTCGGAGGGCGCGACGTGCGGGCCGGTGATGGCGCAGGGCGGCGTGCAGGCGCTGGAGGCGATGCTGTTCGCTCTGGACGCGGCCGCGGAGCGCGCGCCGCCCGCCGTGCGGCTCGGCGCGCATGTGCTCGACGACTGCGACAACGACACCTACGGCCTCGAGATGGCGCTCGACTTCATCAAAGGTAGACCCGGCCCGCCCCCGTCTACACCGACACCTCCAGTACCATGTGTCGAGTCGACTCTGTTTCGCTTCCAGGCTCGATTAGCAACATCGACGACGCGGAGTACGCGTGCAACGCGACGGCGGTGCGCAAGGTCATCTCGGGCGTGGTGGGCGCCGCCTCCAGCGTCACCTCCGTGCAGGTCGCCAACCTGCTGCGGCTCTTCAAGATACCACAGGTTCTACTCCTATTCCACCCATATTCAATATTCATGTCTATGTTTATCGTGAATTCATAACGTGTCGATTTCTTCTCGGCGTCAGGTGTCGTTCTTCTCGACGTCACCGGAGCTGTCGAACAAAGCTCGGTTCGAGTACTTCACCCGCACGATACCCTCTGATCTGCACCAGGTGCGGGCGATGGTCGAGATCGTGAAGAAGCTCGGCTGGAGATACGTCTCCATCATCTACGAGGAATCCAATTATGGAATAAAGGTGGTTCCGCCGTTTTGAGAAAATGAAAATGGCGTTTTACATGAGCATAAAATAATTGTTCGATACACGCGGCAGGCTTTCGAAGAACTGGAGACTCTCCTCGCGCGTAACGATATCTGCATCGCGGTGAAGGAGCGGCTCGTGAAGGACTCCGGGGAAGCGGACGAGCTCGCGTACGACGCCATCGTCGCCCGCCTTCTGACTAGGCCTCGAGCTCGAGGTGAAGGCTCGTCTAGCTTCCGGAAAACTTAAGTGTCACATGAATTTATTTATAACCGAATTCCAAATAGGGGTAGGTTCTCATTCAGCTGTATGTATGTATGTTTTTTATGTATGTTCATCGATTACTCGAAGACGGTTGGACCGATTAGGCTTGGCACCGAATCCAAACCGATCCGTGGTAGCACAAACCATTATTACCTAATATTTCGTGTATTTTTGTCTTGTGGATTAAATCGGTATTTTGTTATTTTTAAACAACTTCCCAAAAAGGAGGAGGGTCTCAATTCGACGCGTATGTTCTTTTTTAATTTTTGTTACCTCATAATTAGATTTTTAGTTTTGAGTTTTTGGAAGTTGGTTTTAATTTTTTTGTTAATCTTCAATGATCATACCATATTATAACTGATTTTGGTGTTTAAGTGTGACATGTATGGAATCGTATGTCACGGTGGTATATGTGTTTTTGTGTGTGTGTGTGCGGGCAGGCGTGATCGTGTTCGGGTCGGACCAGGAGGTGGCGGGCGTGATGGCGGCGGTGACGCGCGCGGGGGCCACGGGCGCATTCGGCTGGGTGGGCTCGGACGGCTGGAGCGCGCGGGCGCTCGTGTCTCGCGGCCGGGAGCGCGCCGTCGAGGGTACCATCAGCGTGCAGCCGCAGGCCAACCCCGTGCGGGGCTTTCAGGAGTACTTCCTCAACCTCACCGTCGAGAACAACACTAGAAACCCCTGGTTTGTCGGTAATACCCCACTTGAGTCATCCTCCACTCCCCATTGCCTGTATTTATTAGCGTGAGTGAGGTTCGATGACGATTGCGGTCGGTTGCAGAGTTCTGGGAACAGCACTTCCGCTGCCGCTACCCGGGCGCGGCGCGCACGCCGTACAACCAGCAGTACGCGCGCGCCTGCTCGGGCCGGGAGCGGCTCGCGCCCGGCGACGTGCAGTTCGAGGCGCAGCTGCAGTTCGTAGCCGATGCCGTGCTCGCCTTCGCGCACGCGATCAGGTGCTCCGTGCTGTCTCCTACTGCCCTTTACTGTTTATTCTACACGCTGCGTGCAAGGCGCTTGCACAATTTTTGTGTAAAGTTCGACTAATCCAAATAAACAACTCCGACAGTAAATAATATGAAAGTTACCTGACAGTAAGTAAACGCTATCGGTGTCATCTTTGACAAAAGTAAACTACGAGGGAGATCGTCTTAACTTTTATTCGTAACGTCTCAGAGACATGCACTCGGACCTGTGCGGCGGCAGACCGGGGCTGTGCGATGCGATGCGGCCCGCCGATGGCGCCGTGCTGTTACGCTACTTGCGACAAGTGCGTTTTACAGGTCAATTTCTCCTATTTCAGAAACGAATCAAATTAAGATCGAATCTTAATAAAAAATAATAATAAGACGAAGTCAGGCCATCGATCAAACTTTCGGGACGATTTCGCTGCAGGTCTGAGTGGCGACGAATTCCATTTCGACAGCAACGGCGACGGACCGGCGCGGTACAACATCCTGCACTTCAAGCAGGTGGCGCCGGGCGAGTACCGCTGGCTCAACGTGGGCCGCTACCTCGACGGGGAGCTGCAGCTGGACATGGCCGGTGCGTGGTGCGTGCTCGCCGCCACGACGCGCGCTGGTCGCGCCCGACGCTAACCGCCCCCCCTGCCCCACCTCGCTCCGCAGAGATCCAGTTCAAGTGGCACGAGCGGCGCCCGCCCGCCTCCGTGTGCAGCGCCGAGTGCGAGCTGGGGCAGGCCAAGCAGTACGTGGAGGGCGAGAGCTGCTGCTGGCACTGCTTCAACTGCACGCAGTACGAGGTGAGCTCGCCGCGCCCCGCCCCGCCCCGCCCCGCTCCCGCCCGGCGCGCCTCATCTGACCCGACTCCCCGCCCCGCACCGCTACAGGTCAGCTCCCCGCGGTGGGGCGGCTGCACCCCCTGCCCCCGCGGCACCCTGCCCCACGAGTCCCGCTCGCGCTGCGTGCCCGTGCCCGAGGTCTACTTGCGGCCCGACTCCGCGTGGGCCATCGGTGCAATGACCTTCTCGTCGCTCGGTATTTTGCTTACGACGTACGTATCTCGACTCTACGCGCTGTGAGACTTATTCGAATCGCGACGTAGAAAATGAGTGACTTCGGTGTGTATGGCCAGGTTCGTCGCGGCGGTGTGGGTGGCCAAGAGCGACACGCCGGTGGTGCGGGCGAGCGGCAGGGAGCTGTCGTTCGTGCTGCTCGCCGGCATCATGATGTGTTATCTCGTCACGTTCGCGCTCGTGTTCCGGCCGACGGACTTCCTGTGCTCGCTCCAACGGTGAAAACGAAACCGATCCGAGAGAAGTTCACGAAATCGAATAAACGATACGATCACAGCAGAGTACGATAATATTGTAATATCATTCTGTTCAGATTCTGTACCGGGTTTTGTTTCACCGTGGTATACGCGGCGCTTCTCACGAAGACTAACAGAATCGCTCGCATTTTCAACGCGAGCAAACAGACAGCGCGCCGCCCGTCGCTGATCTCGCCCAAGTCACAGCTCGTCATCTGTTCGATCTTAGTTTCTATTCAGGTAATATTATTTTCGACGTTCAATAAAAGAAATAATAATTATTCACATTTATCCGTAATCGATACTAATTTTATTTTATTGGACCGGAGGTAGGTGGTGGTGGTGGCGGTGTGGCAGGTGGTGTCCCCGGCGCGCGCGGTGCACCACTACCCCTCGCGCGAGGACAACATGCTGGTGTGCGACTCGTACGTGGATGCGTCTTACACCATCGCTTTCTTCTACCCCGTCGTGCTCATCGTGGTGTGCACGGTGTACGCGGTGCTGACCAGGAAGATCCCAGAGGCCTTCAACGAGAGCAAACACATCGGTACGATAACACACTGGCTCACCGGCCACTACCCACCGCGCGCCCGCTTTGTTGTCTGTCGCCCGCTGAGCTCCGGGACCCCTCACTTCGCGTGGCGTATGTTCCAGGCTTTGCGATGTACACGACGTGCGTGATCTGGCTGGCGTTCGTGCCGCTGTACTTCGGCACCGCGAGCCACGTGCCGCTGCGCGTCACCAGCATGGCGGTCACCATCTCGCTCAGCGCCAGCGTCACGCTCGTCTGCCTCTTCTCGCCCAAGGTGCGCTCCGGGACATTCTAGCGCCGTTCGTCCGCTTATAATTATAAGAAGCGAGCCTCACGCTCCACTCCTGTTGCAGCTGTACATCATCGTGGTGCGCCCGGAACGCAACGTGCGTGCCTGCCTGCTCGCCCCTCGCTGGCGGGGCGCCGGTGGGGCGGGGGCAGGGGCGGGGGCGGGTGCCGCCGTGGGGGGGGTGGTCTGCGCCGCGCTGGTAGGTGCCGCCCCCGCCCCACGGCCACATGCCTTCGCCCCTTCCGCCGCCACGCCTTCCACCGAACGCTCCACGCTCGGAGAAGCGGGTCAGTTTATTGCAGTAGCTTCCGCAGACGTTGCAGGAGACGAGAAGACTCTGATGTTCCGTTCGCTTCACAGAGAGGACCGACCGCCAGGTGCAGACGGACGAGACCTCCCTCGCTCCCGCCCCCTCGCCACCCCCACCGTCCCCGCCGGTACCGAAGCCTCTCCGAGAACTCGGCGTCGAGGACAACGGCGTAAAGCTTGACGTGCGAAGACTCGCCCACCTCGCGCGGGGCGGGGGCAGGCCGCCTCCCCCCCGCGCCACCCTGCGGGCCCCACCCGGGGTCGTCGTGATCGGTGCTGAAATTGCATTATAGCGCCAAAGCGACAGCCGCCCGCGGCCCCGCCGTCTGCCACTATTTGTTTAAGGGCTAATTTAGAATATTGCAATGTAAATAAATTGTTAAAGATTAAACCCATTTGTGATATTAAAATAAGAGTAGAAATAAACTTAAACTATTTGGAATATTAAACATGTCTTTCTTTTTCTTTTTCTCTTTTTTTTTTTTTTTTTGATGTGAAACATCTATAGGCTCACTTGTAAACCGAATTGTTGGCGTGGCGACGCTTGCCGTGGCGACGGGTCGCCACGCTATACTAAGGTATACATATATATTTTATGTGTAGTAGGGTGTACGGTGTGGCGATTTAATTTTATTTAATTAATTATATTCATATTAATCATATTAGTAATTATATAAATTATATTAAGATTAATAATTATATAAATTATATTAATATTATCTTCAATTAATTTTTTTTCTATTATTCATGAAGGAATTATTATGGAAAAATTTATTAATAAAATTTATATTTGAAAATCTTTAGTCATATATTGCAATAATTAACTAAGATTTGAGTTCATGAGTATATTGAAGCCACACTCAAATTTTTTTTTCTTTTTCTTGTGTATTTTACAACAACAACAACAACAACAACAACAACAACAACAACAACAACAACAACAACAACAACAACAACAACAACAACAACAACAACAACAACAACAACAACAACAACAACAACAACAACAACAACAACAACAACAACAACAACAACAACAACAACAACAACAACAACAACAACAACAACAACAACAACAACAACAACAACAACAACAACAACAACAACAACAACAACAACAACAACAACAACAACAACAACAACAACAACAACAACAACAACAACAACAACAACAACAACAACAACAACAACAACAACAACAACAACAACAACAACAACAACAACAACAACAACAACAACAACAACAACAACAACAACAACAACAACAACAACAACAACAACAACAACAACAACAACAACAACAACAACAACAACAACAACAACAACAACAACAACAACAACAACAACAACAACAACAACAACAACAACAACAACAACAACAACAACAACAACAACAACAACAACAACAACAACAACAACAACAACAACAACAACAACAACAACAACAACAACAACAACAACAACAACAACAACAACAACAACAACAACAACAACAACAACAACAACAACAACAACAACAACAACAACAACAACAACAACAACAACAACAACAACAACAACAACAACAACAACAACAACAACAACAACAACAACAACAACAACAACAACAACAACAACAACAACAACAACAACAACAACAACAACAACAACAACAACAACAACAACAACAACAACAACAACAACAACAACAACAACAACAACAACAACAACAACAACAACAACAACAACAACAACAACAACAACAACAACAACAACAACAACAACAACAACAACAACAACAACAACAACAACAACAACAACAACAACAACAACAACAACAACAACAACAACAACAACAACAACAACAACAACAACAACAACAACAACAACAACAACAACAACAACAACAACAACAACAACAACAACAACAACAACAACAACAACAACAACAACAACAACAACAACAACAACAACAACAACAACAACAACAACAACAACAACAACAACAACAACAACAACAACAACAACAACAACAACAACAACAACAACAACAACAACAACAACAACAACAACAACAACAACAACAACAACAACAACAACAACAACAACAACAACAACAACAACAACAACAACAACAACAACAACAACAACAACAACAACAACAACAACAACAACAACAACAACAACAACAACAACAACAACAACAACAACAACAACAACAACAACAACAACAACAACAACAACAACAACAACAACAACAACAACAACAACAACAACAACAACAACAACAACAACAACAACAACAACAACAACAACAACAACAACAACAACAACAACAACAACAACAACAACAACAACAACAACAACAACAACAACAACAACAACAACAACAACAACAACAACAACAACAACAACAACAACAACAACAACAACAACAACAACAACAACAACAACAACAACAACAACAACAACAACAACAACAACAACAACAACAACAACAACAACAACAACAACAACAACAACAACAACAACAACAACAACAACAACAACAACAACAACAACAACAACAACAACAACAACAACAACAACAACAACAACAACAACAACAACAACAACAACAACAACAACAACAACAACAACAACAACAACAACAACAACAACAACAACAACAACAACAACAACAACAACAACAACAACAACAACAACAACAACAACAACAACAACAACAACAACAACAACAACAACAACAACAACAACAACAACAACAACAACAACAACAACAACAACAACAACAACAACAACAACAACAACAACAACAACAACAACAACAACAACAACAACAACAACAACAACAACAACGGCTTGGACGAGTTAGGTTTGGACGAGTTAGGTTTGGACGAGTTAGGTTTGGACGAGTTAGGTTTGGACGAGTTAGGTTTGGACGAGTTAGGTTAGGTTAGGTTAGGTTAGGTTAGGTTAGGTTAGGTTCCCCCCCGAATTGGGTCCTCGCCTTGTCGTGGCGGGGGGGCTCTAGTAGCCGTGGACTCGTCACCCACGGTGAAGCTAAGAGGGACCCAGAGGCGGGGCCAGTATAGTCGGCGGCGCCGGTTGAGCTGCTCCCGGCGCTGCCGGCTCGAGGCCACTGGGCCGCCTCTCCGGGTTTTTGGGGGAAACCCGTGTTGAGGCGGCCCGAGTAGGTGGCGCCGTCGCCCTTCGGAGCGGCGGCGCGACTGAGGTGGGCCGCGGTTTCCGAGCACCGCGGCTGTGGGTTAGAGGCCGTGGAGATGGTTTTCCTCTGCGGCCTCGACGGGGCCGCCCCGGTGAATGGCGGCGTGGAGGGGCTTCGGGGGGAGGGGAGTGTTGGCGCGGAGCTAGTCGGCCCTCCTCACCCCCTGCGGCCGTCGTGGTGGGCGGCGGGGCCACTGACCCGACCCGTCGCAGGGGGCTTTGGGCGCCGGTCATGGGCCCGACCGGCGTCCTTTGCACAAGGTCCCCGAGAGGGAGGAGGGCGGCGGTGCGTCGCGTGTTCCGGCGCATCGTCGTCATTCTGAGGGGCACTCGTGCCCCTCGAGGAGGAGCCCGGCAACGGGCTGGCGCCGTCGGGGCTGCGGAGCATGCGAAAGCGATTCCCGCGGCCCCGGCAACAGGCGCGGAGGAGGAACACCCCAGGGTTTTTAGTGGGTAGCATTCCCGCCCTTCTCAGGACGGGTTGCCCTTTTCAGGGCAGAGTCCCACATAACCATCGCCCCGGCCCGGGGGCGGTGGTATGCATAAAGCATTTTCCCTGGGTCAAAAAAAAAAAAAAAAAAAAAAAGGTTAGGTTAGGTTAGGTTAGGTTAGGTTAGG